>CM064573.1:51014290-52319290 GCA_032716605.1 Paralithodes platypus | reverse complement strand
AAGCATCTCTCTTCTCATAATCTACTCTTAGATCGCCAGTATGGCTTCCTTACGGGTCGCTCTACTGGTTATCGTCTTTCATATTTTACTAACTCATGGTCATCCTCATTCCGGGACTATGGTGAGACCTTTTCTATTGTGCTAGACATATCGAAGGCCTTCGATAAAGTCTGGCACAAATCTCTAATTTCTAAACTTCCTTCCTTCGGTTTCTATCCCTCTATCTGTGCCTTTATCTCAAATTTCCTTTCTGGCCATTCCATGGCTGCGGTTGTGGATGGCCATCGTTCACTTTCTCAACCTATCAACTCCGGTGTTCCTCAGGGTTCTATCCTATCTCAAATTCTCTTTCTAATTTTCATTAATGATCTTCTCAACTATACCTCCAGTCCTATCCATAAATATGCTGATGACTCTACCTTGCAATATTCAACTAGTTTTCCAGAAACCCCCAGCAAGCAAGCACTCAAAAAATCATGTGATGATGACATAACACACTTAACTTCTGAACTATCAACCATTTCCATTTGGGGCAGAGATAATCTTGTTGGTTTCATTACTTCCAAAACCCAATTTCTCCATTTATCTACCCGTAAAGAACTTCCACAGGACTATCCCTAATATTTCAACAATACACAAATCAATCCCTCATTTTCTCTCGGTATTCTAGAAGTATCTTTTTCTCCTGATCTCACTTGGAAAGACCATATTACCGCCCTTGCTAAAACAGCTTCCCTGAAGCTGGGTGTGCTCAACCGCCTCTGGGGGATCTTTACCCCTGCACGGCTTCTTGCTCTGTACAGGGGCACAGTGTGTCCATGTATTGAGTACTGTTCGCATGAGTGGGGAGGATCCTCTCACACAGCACTTCTCAACAAAGTAGAAAAGAAAGCCTTTCGTCTCATTATCTCACATCCACTCACTGACTCTTTGCAATCTCTCTCTCTTCGCCGAGGTGTTGCATCTTTTTCGCTATTCTACCGCTATTACAATAATCAATGTTCCTCAGAGCTCTCTCAGTGTATACCACCTCCTCTATGTTGAATACGTAGCACCCGTCTTGCAACACAATCCCATCCCTACTCTGTGCAACTCTCCAATCCAAGAGTGAAATGATATTCCCAAACCTTCTTCTATTCAACAGCTGAGCTCTGGAACTCTTTCCCTGAATCCATCTTCCCCTCATCCTATGACTTAAATTGCTTCAAACTCTGTGTGCCCATGCATTTTGGCTAGAACATTCCATGATTTTGGCCATGTCACTCTTTCAACTCTGGGGTAGGCACTAGTCACAGGCAGTAATGCCTTTTGTCTCCCTCATTCACATAGAAAAAAAGTATATATATATATATATATATATATATATATATATATATATATATATATTACATCTCAAGATTATACTATTTATAATGAAATAATTATAACCATCTATCATATAATTTTAAGGTGTTTTAGTTAAAATATCTAGATTTATATGGGGGACTGTACATTACAGAGGTCAGATCAGTCACCTCTATGACGTATTGTCTGGTCAGATCCTGTCACACACATTCTGCTGAAATGACACTCCCTGTACTTTCTCCAACGCCATCTTGTAACCACGGGTAGCCATCTTGTAACCGGGAGGTGAATTATAGGTGTGGCTTGGAGGTGGTGAGAAGGTGAGAGATAGGGAGAGCAGGCAGATAGAATCGAACATCCAGGGTAATAACATATACCCAAAGATACCCTCTTGAGTTAGGGTTTACTCTTATATTACTTTATAGTACTTCTGTATATCTTTCAGATTGTTACTTAAATATATCAAAGTGGTTTTGGATCAGAGATCTTTAATTATATTCCCTTTACCTATATCTATCAATATATAATAGGTATATGGTAATCGGTGGTGGCAGCTTTTATACCTATCTATTAAATCAATCAATCTACAAGCAGAGAACTCAGCCTCTACACTACAACTTCTACAATCATCATACAACCTACAGTAACCTATTGCTCATAGGAGACACCTTAAGTCTACCTACATCGAGTAAGAGGTTAACCCTTATAATAAATATAGGATCGTAACTCAAAACGTCCTAATACTCCTGTCTGGAGTTAACCCTATGAATACATTTGACTACTCCTAACAGTCTTACGTAACATATATATATATATATATACTGTATATATATATATGTATATATATATATATATATACCCGGTATATATATTAGAGATGGACCGAATATTCGTTTCGTATTCGTATGTGCGAATATTCGCCATGTTTTTCAATATTCGTATTCGTATTCGTATTCGCATTTCCATTCATAGCTATTTGCAAACATGCGAATATTTTCACGAAACCAATAAAAGATATACAAAAATGTAAAATATTACATTTTATAGCGTGCGTTCGCTTGTACGATGTCAGGGAAATGCTTCTTTATTAAACCCTCTAAGTACCATAGTATGTGAATTTTTTTTAAACTAATGGAACTGAAATTGTGTACATCGAGTTCCAAACCAATCTGATGATCTCTGAACTTTGAAATAATTGTAATAGTTCCGAAATCTGACCTTGTTCATTATAACAGAATAAATGGTCTTGGTACAATGTTGCCAATGTACCGGCTACCACTAGATCCAGCGAATCACTTCCATCACTTCCATCTAGCTACATCAAGATGTGATGAATTCTAGCGATATTCAAGTTATGTTCCCTATTTTAAGGAATTGTAGAGATTTTTCGATTGTTAAAGATTATTCTAGATACTTCAACATATGTTTTCTAGTGACATACAAGTTTTTAGTGTCTGGTGACTATCTAGCGATTTGTCAATGCTATTCTAGCATACATTTGTGCTTTAGTTTATCATGCATTGTTTAATATATTTGCCCTATTTCTCCCTCCAGAAGACTTCCTACATGATATAGTGTATTGTTCTAGTGATAATTCAATATTTTACAGGGCTATTTTAAGTTGGCTGATGATTATGAAACAGTAATATGCTGGACTATGAGAATACTGTATGTAAACATGTCTCGGATATCACTGATCAGTTTTGGCATTTTCTGCCAAAAGCCCAATGGCTAATCAGTGGTGGTAACGAAACACGCAGCTTTACACATTCACACCGTCATTGGCTTCTGGTAATTTTTTTCATAGTAATTTATTTAACGTGTGTTGGTGATATCAAAAGAGTTACCAGTTCTTGAAGGATGACAGTTTCATACTTCAAGAAAGATTGAAATATTCGCTATTCGCTATTCGTATTCGCGAATTTTACCAACAAAAATTCGTATTCGTATTCGTATTCGCAAATAGTGAAAATTGATATTAGTTCCATCTCTAATATTATATATATATTATTTATAAATATAATATATATATATATATATATATATATATATATATATATACCGGTATATAATTATATATATATATATATATATATATATATATATATATATATTATATACTGTATATACTGTATATATTGTTATACCAGGATTTTTACCAGGTTTGCTTATTGGTCGTGGTGAGTTCTACTTGACTGGGGAATTCCAAGATCATACAAATACATGCATAGAAGAAAATAGAGGATACATATAACACCAAGTGTAATTATAAGAACAGTTTATTTAGTTTAACTCTTACTTCGATAATCATAGATATTTATACAAGATCAAATGATAATTATTTATACAACAATAACTGTCCTAGCATGTTCGAGGATCTAGAAAGAGCGTAGGTATTTGATTATACTGTAACTTGCCTCTTAATATAAATATGATAGATACATTTATGAATTTGTACAAAGTAAGGTGCTTGTTCAACATTTATACAATACTATAGCACTTGTACAATTGACGAGGATTTTGACTAAGTCACTATGGTAGACTCTACTTATTTTATGCGTTGGCGTATTGGTGACAAATCAGACAGAGTCAATAGTGGGGACTCTAACTAGTTATATTCACTGGCGTCTGGGTTATTTTCAGACAGAGTCAATATGTGGGGACTCTGCGTGTCTTATGAACACCGACGCACTGGTGTGAAAAAGACCAGAGTCAATAACATTATGTTGGGACTCTAACTATTTTACTAGCACCGACGCGCTGGTGTGAATTTGGCAGAGTCGATATACAGTATATAGGGACTCTAACTCAGGGGTGTCAAACATGCGGCCCCCCTCCTTCTAGCATGCGGCCCGCGAACCAGTTTGGCCAAGTAGTGTAAACTATTGCATTTTTATTCTAGATATAATTATTATTTCTTAAATATATTATATGTTGGTACTATATTAACTTAAGTTCTAATTTAAGGAAGTATTTGTGAGAGTAAGAAGCTTAAAGGAGATTAAATACTCTTTCACACTTAGACATTCTTCTTAAGCTGACTAAAATTGTCAACGGGTTTAAGATATGCTCAATTCGGGGCCAGTGGGACGGTTCTTGCAGTCATGCTCAGTATGTGGCCCAAGCTTACGGGGATAAAGCACAATTAGTGCGACAGGTGCCACAGTTGCCGTAAATTCATATTTAAATAATATTTATTTATGTGTTTTGAATATTTCTAAAATTGTTAAATCTGGATAATATGAAGCATTTTTTTAAATGTATACTAGGACAGATGGAGGCATTACCCGTATATTATATTTGGCCTGCTACATTAACCACTTCTGTACCGGCAACGTCTTTTTAACTAATTTTGCTACTATATGACAATTTTATTCAGTTTCAAAAGGGCCTCCAGCAATTGATAGGCTTCGAACTATCTCACTTATTCCTTTTTACTACCACAAATCCTCTAAACATAGCTATAATAAAATAAAAAAGACGTCGCCGGTACAAAAGGGGTTAATGTGGCCCTACAAAATTGTACTGTGTCAAATTTGGCCCGCCAGAGCAAATGAGTTTGACACCCCTGTTCTAACTATTTTACTAACACCAACGCACTGGTGTAAATTAAGGTAGAGTCAAAATCTTTAGAATCTACCTTTTATACCTCGTCACTGGTATCTCTCGGTATCTATTATTATTTGCAGCAGCTTGAAGTTTTCTAAGTCTCCGTTGGGCCGTCCAGGTTGGTCTGTCATGTGGATTAGTTGTTTACAGATGGGTAAGTGGGTATAGGGTCTTAAATGAGGCTCCGAACATGTCATGACACTGGGCACATCATCGGACGAACGCAAGCATAAACTAGCACAAGGCTTTAGAGGCTCGACTGTCCTGACCGTTATATTAACCGGTGGTGAAGTTCTGTTCAGGTACTCTTGGTGTGGAATCTTTAATATAAAGTCTCAAATGTCATTACACAATGACAATATATCGGGCGAACGCGAATTAATAATATGGTCATGGCCTATACTATTTCTTCGACTGCGTCTGACCTTTATAAGAGGTTCAAGGAACTCGGGGCGGTGTTTAACCATTTTAATTACAAGTGTCTGCATAACATGTTCCCGACAGATGTATTAAGGACTTTTTTATGCAGAGTGCCTGTTAACCTTCAAAAGGCGACCTATGTGTAGTGAACACCACACTTCTGGGTGGCAATATTAGGCTCTATTCCTGCCTATAATCGTCATTTTACGATAAATATCGTTATTACTTATTCATATGCGCCTATTTTACCAATACTATGACGATAGTAACCTGTAACAACAATAAAACAAGTGGGAATATAATTTTTCTGGTCAAAATCGCGAATAAACATGGAGCGGCCCATTCATGAAATGTGGAGCACAGTGAGGCAACCCCTCTAAGAAGACCAACAGTGAAGAACGGGAATTCCTATGCAACATATGTGCCTTGCATTCATTACCGAATATTAATGTAAATGAACCAATTAGTATTAACAACTCAGAATCCAGCCAGGACACATTCAAAATCAAAGATGAATACAGAGTGTTCACCAACAAAGGGCTCCATCTTATCCACATTAACGCCAGATCAATGTACCATAAATTGTCAGAAATAAACTTGTTAGCTAATAAGGCCAAAGCTTTAATAATTGCAATCACAGAAACCTGGCTGGATTCAAGTATAAACGATGGTGAAATAAACATTCAAGGTTTCAATATGGTTAGGAATGATCGCAATAGGCATGGGGGAGGAGTATGTCTGTATGTAAAAAACAACCTCACACACACAACTAGGACCGACCTCCATGTAGAAAATCATGAAGCTCTGTGGATCAATCTACACCTGCCGAAGACAAGACCCATCACAATTGGGATATGCTATAGGCCACCAGACGACACACAATTCTTGACCAAATTTGAACGAACTTTGTCATCGCTAGACCCTCGGAATGAATCCATCATACTAGGGGATTTTAACCTGTGTTACAAACAACGAAATAATAGGCTTGTACGAGAATATAGGCATATACTGACAATGCACAATCACTAACAACTCATCACAACCCCCACACGTATCTCTGAGAACACTGCCACAATAATAGACCACATAAACTGTAACAGAGAGGACAAAATATCCCAATCAGGGGTTATACAGACTGGGATAAGTGATCACTTCGTCACATATTGCACACGAAAAACCACAAAAATTACCTAGAGAATCACAAGGTTATCAAAACAAGGTCACTCAGAAACTACAATAAAGAAACATTTCTGGACATTTTATGGAATACAGACTGGTCTCCAGTGGTTGGAAGTACAAACGTTAATGACGCATGGGTTGGCTTCAGAACCATCATCACAAACATTCTAGACGAAATAGCTCCTCTGAAAGACATACGAATTAAAGCAAGGTCAGACCCATGGATCAACAATGACATACTACACCATCTGGAACACAGAGACAATCTGTTAAAAAGGCTAGCGAAACATAGACAGGATCAAGGTCTGAAACATGAGTTCAACAGGGCCAGGAATAAACTAAGTAGGAAAATAAAATCAGCGAAAACTAATTATTTTCACAATAAGGCAGAGGAATATCAGAATAACCCAAAGAAACTATGGAGGCACCTAAAAACAACAGGCTACAGCAACAAGACAAGGGATTCGTCTATCACTAATATTGCTCTCACCATTAATGATCAGGTTTGCCACGATAAACGAAAAATTTCAACCTACTTCAACTCCTTCTTCACCTCCATAGCAAACACACTTGCACAGAACCTACCTCAACCTCTCAATAAATACACGACAACAACGGCCACCTTTCGAAATTTCTACAGAGATAAAGACATACACCCGAACACATTTGGATTGCAAAATGTTACACCAAAATACACTTTTGACGAGCTGTCGAACCTAAATGTACATAAAAGCACAGGACCAGACAAAATTCCTGCCAAATTTCTACGAGATGGAGCCATTGCTATAGCAGGCCCCCAAACCCACATCATCAACTTGTCAATTAACACCAACACTGTACCTGCTGAACTGAAGGAAGCTATTGTAACCCCTCTATTCAAGAAAGGAAATAAACTAGAAGTTGGTAACTACAGACCAGTTAGCATATTATGTATTGTATCTAAAATCCTTGAAAGAGCGGTATACACCCAAATTGAACACTACCTCAAACAAAATGATCTATTCTATAAGTTTCAATCAGGTTTCAGATACATGTACTCGACAGACTCCTGTCTCATCCACTTAACGGATCACATTCGTAAAGAAATGTCTAAATGTAACTACACCGGTATGGTTCTTCTTGATCTACAAAAAGCGTTTGACACAGTAGACCATGATAGCCTATGTAATAAACTACAAGCAATGGGCATAGGGTCTGTGAACTGGTTTAAATCTTATCTTAGTGGTAGAACCCAAAGAGTCAAAATTGATGATAATATATCTGATCCTATGCCAATTAACTGTGGGTTCCCGCAGGGAAGCATCCTTGGTCCCTTACTCTTTCTCTGTTATGTGAACGACATGGAACTGAGCGTCTCATGTAAATTATTACTGTATGCAGACGACAGCGTGCTTCTGGTTTCAGGAAAAGACCCAATAAGTATTGCCGCTTCACTTTCCAAAGAACTAGAATCATGTAGTGAATGGCTAGTGGACAATAGACTATCTCTTCACCTGGGCAAGATGGAAGCCATCTTACGTGGAACAAAACGCAAACTGAAAGACATTGTGGGCTTCTCGGTCAACTGTAATGATATTCCTATAACAACAGTGTCACAAGTTAAATATCTCGGACTAAAACTGGACGCGAGTTTGTCAGGTAAAACCATTTTGGAATCTATCCTGAGTAAGTGTAGAGCACGTATAAAATACCTGTATAGACAGGTGGGATGCTTGCCCGCGGCGACCAAAAAGACCCTCTGCCAAGCGCTTCTTCAATGTCATTTTGACTATTCTGTGTCCTGGTACTCTGCATCATCTAAATCAGCACAGCACAAACTTCAGGTCACTCAAAATAAAATGGTTAGGTTCATGCTGAACCTAGGACCCAGATCACATGTTGGCCAGGAACAACTTCAGTCACTAGGTATGCTCAATGTCTCTGACAGGGCCAAACAAATCAGGCTCACTAATGCCTTCAAAATTTTCTATGACAGAGCTCCAGAGTATCTAAAGAATGCTTTTGTTAAAGCAAATGAGAGGAGTGGACATAATACAAGAAACAGGATGTTTAATTTTAAGGTCCCGAGAATCCAAGGACAGGGTAAGCAAACATTCTTCTTCACCGCCATCAAAGACTGGAACGACCTACCCCAGTCAGTCCGTGAAAAGAGAACACTGTATTCCTTCAGACGTAGCCTGAAGGAACACCTGAACATCTGAAGCTGCGAGAAGGGAGCACCAAGCTTATGTCTACTACTAAATGCGACATAAGAGATAGACAAACCAAACTGAAATGATTACTGATTACGGATTACTGATGTTTACTATAGGATGTAAGATATCTTAAAATAACCCTATAGAAATACTTTCTCTAAAGTATCTATTTCTTTATCCTCCCCATTTTCCCCAGCTAACCTAATCCCACAAGGACCCCAATGGAAATACGCCTAATGGCCTTATTGGGCTATCCTTAGTTGGAATTATGCAAGGCTGGTACATGTCATATTTGTAACATACTATGTGGTACCAACTCTGTAAATTGCTAACTGAATAAATATTATTATTATTATTCCCCTCGCGAGCTCTGGAGCATGATTAAGAGTCTCACCCCACAGTCTACCTCTGCCAACAAACTCGCTAGGCACATAACCACAGCCTGGAACCAGGTTGCTAATGTTAGCACGAAAATATACCAATGAATTAGGGAATAACAGGTGATCATTGAAGGGGGGGGGGGGGGGGAGGAGGGAAGGAGGGGATGTGGAGGAGTGATATGAGCTATGGGGAAAATAAATAAATAAATAAATTTAAGTGCTACTGGGGCCTTTTAAAATGATTTTTTTAGGCCTTCCCTCTTAAGAACTTTGCCGCCGTCGCCCAGTAAAACCTCTTAAGAGCTTTCTCGCCGTTCCCGGGTTAATTATACTTTTTTGCGTCTCCTCCCTAGACCTTCATCAAGCTTAAAAAAAAAACTCACCCCCAACTACCCTCCTTTAAGGTGTCTTGCAGAGGACTAGACGAGACGAAGGACCTTGAAATGTCAAGTATCTTCGAGGAGTGGAGGAGGTGCTGTATTTAATAAGAAAAGTACGATTCAGGGCATGCCCATATATTCTACTTTTAATATTAAAAGGTGCGGCCTACTGGGGATTATTATGTTAGAATAATACCATTGGACATCTAACAATATTTCCTCAATAGGAAAAAAAGAACTCCTCAGACCTTTCAAGATATTCGGCATGCCGTTCAATCTTTACATGAAAGGGAGGGTAATCCTAGGAATATCACTACCTAGCATGCCAGTATTATGAAAGCCCTAGATTTTGTTTTTGTTTTTTGTTTTTTTCCAACTACTCCCTCTCGGGCATAGGCTGATAGCCTTTTACACTCTACCGCTGAACACGGTGAGGCCCGTGAGGTCTTGCTCCAGTCTAGGGAGTGAGACATACGAAGCTTCACGGCTCGAAGCAATTCCATCTCTGAAGCTGCTCCGCCTCTGTGCTTCACAGTCTCATCCCCCAGGACCCTCACTCTCAGAATGCCACCTATTGAGCAATTAACTCACCAGGCATTGCCCCCCTGTAGCATATTTTTGAATATGGGAATATTCATACAATGCTATTTAATCAGGGAACAACGAGGGTATTTATTTGGCATTTCGGTGTGCTGTGGTAATTCACTGATACTAGGTACAGCACAAATTCCAACCCAATAATATCTTCCCATTGACATATTGGGATTCGAACCCAGGTCCATTGGATTACCAGTCCAGTGGCAAGACCACTCCGCCACACCTGCCTTGCCCTGTTCAGCTTTCGTCGGGATAGTGACGACTTTAGCTGAGATGTCCCGGGATATGTCTTCTGAGGTTAAAAGGTCATAAGTCTAGTCAGGGTCAATCTAGGGGATTAGGAGGCCTCCCCTAGAAGGATGCGGGCAGGTGATCCAGTCCTTGAGGATAAGTAGGGTGCAAGTCCTTATTCCGGTGGTGGTACTGGGAGTCCTTCTTGCTTTGGCTGAAGACATTATGACTTTTTGGGGCTTCTTGATAAAGAAAAAGAATCTTGATAGATCTCCCAGGTGTTGATGGATGCTCTGATGAAACAGTTGCAATTCGGGCATCTCTTCCGGCATTCGTAGTGTATCTGGGAGTACTAGTTTATGGAGATATTGTGGTGGTATATTCTGGTCATTCCGGTGGTAATTGGGTACACGTGGTATCCTTCTGCGTGCATGTTTCCTCGTTGATGTATGGTTCTTCTCCTCTGTTGTTTCGCCTTTTCTCTTCTCTTGTTGGTGTTGTTTATTGTGGTTGAAGGGTAACTTCGGGATGCGTGGCATTGTAGATATTATTTCATGCATGGTTCTCGGGGATGCTACTTCTTTCTTTTCTATCTTAGTTACTCCTTTATTTTGGATCGGAAGTCGTGCTTCTTGGTGGTGGCCATCTTGTCTTCCTCGTTCGTTGATATTTCCTTGTATTTTGTCTCCTTTATTTTCTTCTGTTGTTGTTGCCTTTCTTGTCTTCTTCTTAGTTGTTTTCTGCTTGTCGCTGTTGTTCTGGTTGATGGACTGGGAATCTGGAATGTTGTGTTTGGTGATTGATTGTTTCCTGTTTCCTCTGTTTGTAGTCTTTATCCTTTTTGTATGAGTTTGTCCTTCCGTTTCTCTGTCGTGTTTTCTTGCCTGCTTTGTTTCTTCTTCTCTGGTGGTTCTCTCTTCTGTATTTACAGGACTTTTGTTTAATTTGGTTATTTTACTTCCTCCTTGGGAATTATAGTCACGGCCTCGTGACCCAAGGTGGACAGTAAAAGATTGACCTGCTGGTTAGATTTGGGAATGGAATTAAGATATTCCCACCAGTTGACAGAACGTTGACCAGGGGTCTTCTTCGGGTTGGTGGTGACAAAAAGAAAAGAAGGTTTCTCTTCCAGAATATGGGCTGTTTGTGCTTCGTCAACGAAACGGATCCGGAAGAAGAGTTTCCGGTCTGAGGACCATGTTATCTTCTTCACATAGGGCGTGGACATTGTCATAGTGGCTAGTGAAGGTTGTTGGTGGCTGGAGGTAGTAGATGTTGCTCTGGTGGTGGTGCGAGGGCGAGTGATGCTCTGGTAATTGACCTGCAGGGTTTTGTTTACCCTTGCGGACGCAAAGGTACCTGGGGTCGTGGATCTGTCAAATAGAGTGCGGTGTGATGTAGAATTTGTTAGTTGCGGAGGAGATTCTTAGTGTTATAGGAGTGGTTGTGTGTGTTATTTGTTTTGTTTTGGGTGAATAGGTAGGAGAAAGGGTTGTAGAAGGGTAGGAAATCCAAATTGGTGAAAATCAAGTAGGTGGATGGGTTGATCGACCTGCTCTAGTGTTATAATTAGGTCTGGGAGGATGTTCTGGGCTGGTTTCGGAGGATGATGTGCTTGGTGGGCGGGGGTTGGGGGTGGCAGGATTAGGGGATAAGGTGAGTTGTTGGGAGATGGAAGATTTCCTAAGTGATCGTCTGGGGGTTGCGGAAATAGTAGAAGGGTAAGGGGATAGCCTAGGTAGGGTGAGGCGAGGGGTAGGGTTGGTGATGTGGTGAGGGTGGGGGCGTTGTGTGTTTTCGGAAGCATTAGGATGATGGTTAGAGGTTGTATGCTGGGTTGGTGAAGAGGGTGTGGTTGAAGTGGAAGGTTGGGGTAAGAGTTGATGAGTATGGTTTGAGCTTGGTTGTTTTGTTCGGAGTCGGTGTTTGAGGGATAGTGGTTGTGGTAGAGGTTCAGGATGTGATGTAGAGGAGGGGGGGGAATGAAGAGGTGGTGGAGTTGGTTGAAGTGGGAGAGGAGGTGCGAGGCGACGGGTGGGTGAAGTTTGTGAATGTGTTTGTTTTGGTGAAGGAGATCGGGAGGTTGAAGGGTGTTTGAGTTCGGGTTGTTTGTCGTGACTGGTGGTGGTATTGGGGGGCGTTGTTGAAGGGGAATTTGTCTGTGTAGTTTTTTGTACTTAGAGGGTTGAAAAGAAGGGCGTGACTGTGGATGGGGGCGGAGTTTGTAATAATGACGTAAGGGAGGTTTGTTTGTGTGTTTGTGTTTTAGGATTTGTTTTGATTTTGTTTGTTGTGTTGAGGGAGATGAGTGGGGAGAAAGGGATGGGGGAGGGTAGGTGGCGGTGGTATGATGTAAGGTGGGATAAGTTGTGGCTTTTGTGTGTGAATTATGTGGTTGTTAGTTGTGGGGGTGACTTTGGGTTTGAGGGGTTCATTTGCGTTGGTCGGGTAGTCAGGTGGTCGGGTAGGTGACGTAGGTTCTTGGTGATGGCAGTCCCCATCGATATTCAAAGGATGGTAGATTCTCGCAAAGCGATTTCGGTAAGTCCTAGTCTCTCCGTGGTAATCCATGATAATTTGGTAAGGATTGGGGACTTTTAGTATCTTATAGGGTCCTACGTAGCGGGGACCTAGTTTGTTGACTATAGGTAGTTTAGCAACCATGACAGTGTCATCTATAGCGTAAGGATTGTTGTGTGTGGTGGTGTCGTGCAGGACATCTTGGGACATTTGGGCAGTGTGAAGGGTGTTCTTTAACCTCTCCGCTGCGTAGGTGGGGTAGTGGCCACCCCTCCCTGTGCGGAGGTATTTAGAGTGTTTCTTACACTCAAATCGTCATCGTACCATAAATAGCATTAATACTTATCCATATGCGCCTATTTTACGTTGATTATAAAGGTAATAACCTGTTACATCAATAAAACAAGCGGAAACGGCGTTTGGATGGTCAAAATCGGCGATAGAGGCCGGGAGATACATAACGTATGGCTCAGGCAGCCTGCCAGCCAGCCAGCCGTGAAGATGGCTGGAGAGACACTGTTGCGCGGTAGTCTCTCTCTCGCTCTTTCACACGCTTGGTAACACAGATGACCACGCCCTGCTAGCAACTCGCTAATGTTAGCACGAATATATACCTAAGAATAAGGGAATAACAGGGAGTGAAGGGGGGGGGGGGGGGGGAGGGGATATGGAGGAGTGGCATGGCCAAAGGGGCAATTAAAAAAAAAAAAAAAAAAAAAAAAAAAAAAAAAAATATACTGGGCTGATTTAAATGTTTTTTTTTTTAGGCCTTGGATTATATAAGGCTTCCCGCAGCCCACCAGTAAAACTTATATCAGTCTTGCCGCACTTGCCGGGTTAAGTGTTGTAAGGGGTCGGTGGAGATGTTAGAGATGGGTTGTTTAGCAAGGTGATGAAAAGGGATCAAAAGGGGTGCAACTCTGTATACTCGTTCGTGAGGCGATATACCGTCCTCCCTGAGGCAGGAATTTATACCCCACTGTATCATTTTGACTTGTGAAGGCCAGTCTGAAGTGTTTAATGCAATTAGGCGAGTCCGTAGTTGGTTATTTATGGTTCGGTGGTTGCGTTCACAGACTGAGTTACCTTGGGGCCAGTATGGTGATGAATGGGCTATTTTAATGCCGCATTTTTTGGCGAACTCTTTCCAAACGTGTCCGGAAAATTTGGGGGCGTTGTCCAAGAGCAAGGTGGTGGGTAACCCAAAGTAAGGAAAAATGTTTGTGTCTTAACTTTTCAGCGATGGTAAGTGCATTGTGATCCTTAATTGGGCAGGTAACCAGGTATTTGGAGTAAATGTTGACAAACGTGACAATAAATCGTTTCCCATTGCTGGCGGGAAAAGGACCCATTACATCGAGTGATAGTGTTTGCAATGGTTTGGTTGCAGAGATTTTTCCAGAAGGACCGGGGGTTTTTGTCCTATCCTTGCCTAAAGCACAAGGTTTGCATGCTTCCATTACCCGTTTGGCGATGATGGATGGTGTGGCAGTCCAGTACATCTGTTGGAATGTCTTAAGTATTTTTGACTGTCCTAAATGGATACCATTTCCTTCGTGAATGATAATCATGACATCTTGGGCGGTGGGGGGATCAACGGCTATATGGCCTGATTCTGTATATAGCTGATCTCCTACTTGATGGAGGTGGTAGAAGATGTCTTTGGGGATCCATTTTGGTTTGATCTTCTTTTTCCAGGATTGTAACAGGGTTAGTTCAGTTGATGTTGGAGTCAGAGAAGTGATGGGGGTGGAGTGGGTCAGGGTGGCTAGTGTGACAGTGAGGGGGTCGGGAACAGGTAGGCGGGAGAGGGCGTCTGCGCTTGTGTGTAGCTTGCCTGGTCGATAGTGAATCACGAAATTGTACTCTTCAAGTGTTTCTCACCATCGTACTAATAGGGCTGAATTAGTTTTGGAACATTTTAACCATTGGAGTGACTGATGGTCGGTTATTATGTCGACTTTTGTACCTAATAAGAATGAACGGAAGAGGGTTAGGGCCCAGATGTTGCCGAGACATTCTCTTTTCGTGGTGGTGTAGTTTTGTTGGGCGGTATTCAGGGTGGAGCTGGCACAGGCTATTATAATTATGTTCTTGTCCGTCTTGCACTTGAGCGAGAACTGCTCCT
Organism: Paralithodes platypus; assembly: GCA_032716605.1. Taxonomy (NCBI): domain Eukaryota; kingdom Metazoa; phylum Arthropoda; class Malacostraca; order Decapoda; family Lithodidae; genus Paralithodes; species Paralithodes platypus. Next base: position 52,304,307 of record CM064573.1, on the reverse strand, counting down.
ATAGCGTACAGTGATACATCGGTGTATAGCCTGAAGGGTTGACGGTAGTCGGGAAAAGCTACGGTAGATGCGTTCACAAGTTTGTCTTTCAAAGTATTAAATGCTGCATCTCTCTCTGGTGTCCAGACAAATTCAGTGTCTTTATGTGTGACTGGATAGAGGGGTCTGGCGATGGTTGCAAATTTTTGTACGAAGCCCCTGTAATAAGTGGCTAGGCCGAGGAAAGATCTCACACCTTTGACGGTGGTGGGGGGTTGTTGGGCTGCTATTGCTGATAATTTGCGAGGGTCGGGGGAGATACCTTTTTCAGATATGACGTAGCCTAGGAAAGCCACGGTCTTTCGTGCAATCTCACACTTTGAGGGTTTGAGTTGTAAACCTGCCTCTTTGATGCGTTCTAATACATGCCGAAGTCGTTGTAGGTGTTCCGTCCAGGTTTTTTGCGTAAACAATTACGTCATCCAAATAGGCGAGGCAAGTTTCCCAAGTTAACCCTCTTAGTACCGACTCCATTAGACGGAAAAAGGTGGCAGGGCCATTGCATAATCCAAAAGGTAGTACGTTAAATTTGTACAAATCTCCTCCGCTAGTGGAAAAAGCTGTCTTTTGCTGGTCTTCAGTTTTGATGGGGACTTGCCTGTATCCGGCCTGTAGGTCAAGGGTGGTGAACCATTTTGAGCTGTGTAGGGAGTCCAATGTGTCATCAATCCTAGGTAACGGGGTGGCATCTTTTACGTTAGCATCGTTGAGGCGTCTATAATCAACACAGAACCGTGTAGATCCGTCTTTTTTCTTCACCAGCACTACGGGAGAAGACCAAGGGCTGACGGATGGTGTAGCGATCCCTGCGTTGAGCATTTCTTGCACTTGCACTCTTGTCTTTGAAGGGGATTATTTCTGCGAGATGGCTGACGTATGGGTGGGCTGGTGTTGTGAATTACAGTAAATCTTCCTCCAAGTGAGTTTTTCCAATTTCGGGAGGGGTTTGGGCGAACACATCCGCGAATTCCTGCAGAAGCTGTCGCATCTGGTGTTTTTGAAGTGAAGTTAATGTGCCGGGAATAGGGGGCAAGATTGTTTGACTGGGAATTTCTGAAAGGGGGGGGGGGTCTGTCTCAGCAAATGTCTCAAGGTCTCCAATTATGAGACCTTTTGGGAGAGTTAGTACCTCCTCTGAAATGTTAGCTATTAATATAACGTTATGTTGAGAGGAGAGGATTGCTGGTTGAATCCTGCATCGATCGATGCAGGTGGTGTTTTCGGTGGGGGTAAGAATCATCTGGTCTTGGGGAATAGTTGGGGAATAGTTGCGAAGGGGTACCCATTGTTGGTGTTGGGGGGAATGGAGATTTTTTTATTTGTTATAGCGGAGCTGATGATGATGTTTTATTTTTTTCTTTGGAGATTATGGGCTGTTGCTTTGTTTTCTTATTGGGGAGGGATGAGGTAAGTTTTCCTGAAGAGTTTGAATGAACTAGGGGTTTAGGAAAATTTGTATTTGAGGTTTGGATTGGTTGCTTGAGGGGCGTTGTAATCACTGGGGTAGGGCGGAAGTGAGTGGAATTTTGGCTGAGTTGTTTCGGAGGCATTGAAGTTGTTGGGGCAGGGGTGTGGTTAAACAAGTGTTTTTTTGTGTGGATTGACTTGGTTTGTTGAATTATTCTGTAGTGGGTTGTTTACATTTTTTACTTATTTTCGTGAGTTGAGGTCTTCCGATTACGGTGATGGGTGGAAAGGGGTAGGCTACTTCTGATGAGCGGTGTCTTTTTTTTTTGAGAATTGCTGTTGTTTTTTTTTTGTTTTTTTTTTTTAATGTCAGCAATCTTCTGCAGCAATCCAACTGAGCTTGGAGGTGTTAGAGTAAATCCAAACCCATATATCCGTCGTATTGTTGGCGCTCAGAATAGAACACTGGGTGGTGACAGTTGGCGTGAGGTTGTGGTGTGGTGACATGTAGAGGTCTAGTTTCTCCTCTAATTTGAAGGGGTACATCTCCGGCACTGATTAAGTTGGTGGTGGCAGCTTGTAAATTTCCCAATTTTCTTTTATGTTGGATGTAGAAGGAGTTGAACAGGCATGATCGAGCTGCGCCTGTGTCAATTAGTAATCGCACTTGAATGTTTTGAATTTTTGTGAGATGGTAAATAGGAGGTGGTTTTTCTATTGGAGACTCCCCCGCCGAAGCCATGATGGGCGGGGGAGGTTTTAAAAACCCTGGGGATTTTCTTCGGGGTCCTCCAGGATTTCTTCATTTTCCTTCATAACGTGTGCAATTTCTTCTGCTTTGTAAATATTTTCAGTCTTCCTCTAGGTTTTGTGATTTTTCTTCGGCAGCAGAAATACGAGGGATCATATTCCGATTTTTAGCATTGTCTTGGATGTCATGAATGGGGCATGTGGGGTTACATGCCCTGAAATCAAAGGGGTTGATTATCACTAAGGGGTGATCGCGATATTGGAAATTACTTGGGGGGCGTGAAGGAAAACTTCCAGCTTGTTTGTTGATTGGGTAAACTCTCCTTGGTTGGTTTAATGTAGATCGTGGCCAAAATGAATGTGAAGGGCCAGAATTGTAAGAGTGAGTTTGTACTTAATATCCTTCATCTGGGCATGGGTGACAAATGGACCCAATGATGGCCGGATGGCATCGATCACGATGGATCGGAATTCATCCCAGGTAAGGTCTGGCGTTACCTGGGTGGCAACAAGGGAAACGTCTTTTCCCAGGTGCGTTAACAACACAGCGATTTTCTCGCGATCTTGGTTGTATGCCAGATCGAGCACTGGCTTTACCATGTCCTGGTACACTTCTATATCATAAGTTTCCCCATCGTAGTTGGGGATGGGGATATGAGAGTGATTAACTGTCATACTTACAATGTTAAATAACATCTACCTCTTCTAATTTTTGTAATGTAATGATCTTTTCCTTCTCGACTCAAGAACCACCGTCTGCCACCAATGTTATACCAGGATATTTACCAGGTTTGCTTATTGGTCGTGGTGAGTTCTACCTGACTGGGGAATTCCAAGATCATACAAATACATGCATAGACGACAATAGAGGATACATATAACACCAAGTTTTAATTATAAGAACATTTTATTTAGCTTAACTCTTACTTCGATAATCATAGATAGTTATACAAGATCAAATGATAATTATTTATACAACAATAACTGTCCTAGCATGTTCGAGGATCTAGAAAGAGCTTAGGTATTTGATTATAGCTTGCCTCTTAATATACATATGATAAATACATTTATGAGTTTGTACAAAGTAAGGTGCTTGTTCAACATTTATACAATACTACAGCACTTGTACATTTGACGAGGATTTTGACTAAGTCACCAAGGTAGAGTCTATTTATTTTATGCGTTGGCATATTGGTGACAAATCAGACAGAGTTAATAGTGGGGACTCTAATTAGTTATATTCACTGGTGTCTGGGTTATTTTCAGACAGAGTCAATATGTGGGGACTGTGTATCTTATGAACACCGACGCACTGGTGTGAAAAAGACAGAGTCGATATATATTGGGACTCTAACTATTTTACTAGCACTGACGCACTGGTGTGAATTTAGCGATATACATTATATTGGGACTAATTATTCAAAATCTTGGGACTCTAACTTTTATACCTCGTCACTGGTATCTCTTGGTATCTATTATTATTTGCAGCAGCTTGAAGTTTTCTAAGTCTCCGTTGGGCCGTCCAGGTTGGCCTGTCATGTGGATTAGTTGTTTACAGATGGGTTAATGGGTATAGGGTCTTAAATGAGGCTCCAAACATGTCATGACACTTGGCACATAATCGGACGAACGCAAGCATAAACTATTACAAGGCTATAGAGGTTCAACTGTCCTGACCGTTATATTAACCGGTGGTGAAGTTTTGTTCAGGTATTCTTGGTGTGGAATCTTTAATATAAAGTCTCAAATGTCATTACACAGTGACGATATATCGGGCGAACGTGAATTAATAATATGGTCATGACCAATACTATTTCTTCGACTGCCTCTGACCTTTATAAGAGGTTCAAGGAACTCGGGGCGGTGTTTAAACCATTTAATTACAAGTGTCTCCATAACATGTTACGGACAGATGTATTAATTAAGGATTTCTTCATGGAGAGTGCCTGTTAAGGTGTCTCGCAGAGCCCTAGACTAGACGAAGGACCTTGACATGTCTCAAATGTCATTACACAGTGACGATATATCGGGCGAACGCGAATTATTAATATGGTCATGACCTATATTATGTCTTCGACTGCCTCTGACCTTTATAAGAGGTTCAAGGAACTCGGGGCGGTGTTTAAACCTTTTAATTACAAGTGTCTGCATAACATGTTACTGACCGATGTATTAAGGACTTCTTTATGCAGAGTGTGCAGAGTGCCTGTTAACACACTCCGACTCATATGACGCTAGAGCGTCATATGGAGGTTTGGCCAAAATACTCATATGAACTTATCTTAATATCTCTCTAATAAGTTATATGACGCTCTAGCGCCATATTGAGCTCAGTAAGTTAGGTAAGTTAGATCAAAATCTGTCGAATGGTGGCAACCCCATGTTCCTCCGACTTCTAACGGTCCCTCAGTGAGATTTTGACAGTTGTGGGGATAATACCGTGTCAGGCGCCTCCTCGTCAGTAAGTTAATATAATCTGTCTGGGGGGGTTAAGGTGTCTCGCAGAGCCCTAGACTAGACGAAGGACCTTGACATGTCAAGTATCTTCGAAGAGTGGAGGAGGTGCTGTATTTAATAAGAAAAGTACGATTCAGGGCATGCCCATTTATTCTACTTTTAATATTAAAAGGTGCGGCCTACTGGGGATTATTATGTTAGAATAATACCATGGCACATCTAACAATATTTCCTCAATAGGAAAAAAGAACTCCTCAGACTTTTCAAGATATTCGGCATGCCGTTCAATCTTTACTTGAATGGGAGGGTAATCCTAGGACTATTACTACTAGCATGCCAGTATTATGAAAGCCCTAGAATTGCTTGCCCTGTTCAGCTTTCGTCGGGATAGTGACGACTTTAGCCGAGATGTCCCGGGATATGTCTTTTGAGGTTAAAAGGTCATAAGTCTAGTCAGGGTCAATCTAGGGGATTAGGAGGCCTCCCCTAGAAGGATGTGGGCAGGTGATCCGGTCCTTGAGGATAAGTAGGGCGCAAGTCCTTATTCCGGTGGTGGTACTGGGAGTCCTTCTTGCTTTGGCTGAAGACATTATGACTTTTTGGGGCTTCTTGATAAGGAGAAGGAATCTTGATTGATTTCCCAGGTGTTGATGGATGCTCTGATGAAACTGTTGCAATTCGGGCATCTCTTCCGGCATTCGTAGTGAGTCTGGGAGTACTAGTTTTATGGAGATATTGTGGTGGAATATTCTGGTCATTCCGGTGGTAATTGGATACACGTGGTATCCCTCCGTGTGCATGTTTCCTCGTTGATGTATGCTTCTTTTCTTCTGTTGTTTCACCTTTTCTCTTCTCTTGTTTGTGTTGTTTTTAGTGGCTGTAGGGTAACTTCGGGATGCGTGGCATTGTACTGTAGATATTATTTCTTGCCTGGTTCTCGGGGATGGTACTTCTTTCTTTTCTGTCTTAGTTACTCCTTTATTTTGGACCGGAAGTCGTACTTCTTGGTGGTGGCCATCTTGTCTTCTTCGTTCGTTGCTATTTCCTTGTATTTTGTCTCCTTTATTCTCTTCTGTTGTCGTTGCCTTTCTCGTCTTCTTCTTAGTTGTTTTCTGCTTGTCGCCGTTGTTCTGGTTGATGGACTGGGAATCTGGAATGCTGTGTTTGGTGATTGATTGTTTCCGGTTTCCTCTGCTTGTAGTCTTTATACTTTTTGTTTGAGTTTGTCCTTCCGTTTCTCTCTTCTGTGTTTACGGGAGTCTCGTTTAATTTGGTTATTTTATATATATATATATACAGTATATATATATATACTTTTTATATATATATATATATATATATATAATTATACGGTATATATATATATATATTATATATATATATATATTTTTTTTCTATGTTTATGGAGAAGAAAAAAAGGCAGGTAATGAGTGTCACCCCCAAAGTTAAAAGAGTGACAAAGCCAAATTAAAAGGACGTACGTTGGAGTCAAAATGCCTGGACACACAAAATTTAAAGCAGTCTAAGTCATAGGATGAAGGAAAGATTGATTGAGAGCGAGAGTTCCAGAGTTCACTTGTTGAGTAGAAGGAAGACTGAGACAATTTGCCAATTCTTGGGTTGGAAAGGAGGATGGAATAGGAGTAGGACTGTGTTGAAAGGTGGGTGTCTCGCACTCGCCGCAAGGGAGGGGGTATACATTTAGAGAGCTCTGAAGATAACTGATTGTTGTAATAGCGATAGAAGAGTGAAAGAGATACAACATTGTGGCGTGAAGAAAGAGATTGTAAGGAACTAGTAAGAGGAAGTGAGTTGACGAGACGAAATGCTTTTGATGGTCCTCGTTCGAGAAGTGCGGTATGGGTGGAGCCTCCCCACACATGCGAACAGTACTCAATACAGGGGGCGCATTGTGCCCTGATACAGAGCAAGAAGCTGTGCTGCGGGGGTGAAAAACCCACATAGACGGTTGAGCACACCTAACTTCTGGGAAGCTGTTTTTAGCAAGAGTGGTAATATGATCTTTCCAAGAAAGGCCAGATAAAAAAGATACACCTAGAATGTTGAGAGAAGATGAAGGGTTGAGTTGGTATTGTTCAAGAATAGTTGATAGTCTTGTGGAAGATTGTGATTAATAGATAGACGGAGAAATTGGGTCTTGGAGGCGTTGAAAGTAACAAGATTTTCTCTGCCCCAATCATAAATTATATATATACCGTATATATATATATATATATATATATACAGAGCGAACCTTAAATCATTGCCCATAGGGATTTTCCATGTATTTATTGGGGTGTGGAAGAGCCAGTCCTCTATCACAATCATCACTCCAACCCATTATACCCCTATAAATAATACATGGGAAATCCCTATGGGCAATGATTTAAGGTTCGCTCTGTATAATTATATATATATATATATATATATATATATATATATATATATATATATACTGTATATATATATACAGTATATATATATATAACGGTATATATATATATATATATATATATATATATATATATATATATATGAGATGCCAAGAGGGGAAAATACATCAAGATGTATTAGAATTCCCGAGAAAACCTTTGTCTATAAATCACGATCAACCAGACTCCCGCTCCCCCTTCACGTGAGAGAAAACGCATTTCCCCCCCTTCACGTGAGAATGAACGTGTCCCTTCCCCCCCCCCCCCCACCAAGACATTCCTTACCCAAACCAGACCTAGACTACTCTGAGGAAAGGTTTATGAAAGTTCGCCACCTATAAACCCCCAATATCTACCTGTATCTTCTACCCAACCTAAACTTGATCATGGCAGCCGAGCAGGTAAACAATTAGAAAAGCCCTATCACCTGTCCTCCCAAATCACCTCGATACTACCTAAGAATTCTCTGTGTTCCCCACAATCAGAAATCCTTTTTTCATCACCCCAGCAGGCTATCTCCAAGCCTAAACTAAATACTAATAGACGGAGAACGTCCAAGCCATCCCAGAGATAATTATCCCCCTCATAATTTTAGTGCAACCCCTAGCCTCCAGATAAATAAATCATACAACACATGCACACAAGTAGTAAAGGGTAAAATATAACACGGAGTACATCTATAGTTCGACTTTTAATAATAGCTTAATAGGTAGAGCGAAAACAAGTGAATACACTAGTACATTTGATATATGATCATATACTAATATACACCTTAACACCTTACGAGCGGCCTATGCGGTTTATTTATGTGTACCGCACAGCGGGGTGTTTTTAGCCAAAATAGGGCTGTTTACGTGATCATTTTCATGCCTAAATAAGACCCAGAACGTAAAACAAGTACATATCCCTGAAAGGGCATAAACAGAGCTTTCGAATGACACCATAACGATCCTTGTATGATGGATAGTTTTCTTGCAATAACCGTGCAACGCGAGTGCAAAAAGCAGGTAATTCGGTACTTTCGGTACATAATTGAGTATGTAGCGAGTGAGAGAGGGAGGAGGGAGCTGAGATTTGTGTCAGTAGGTTCGCCGCGGTGGTCTGGAGCAGTCATACGCTCGCTAGTCTCCTGCCACCACTTGTCTCTCTCTCTCAGCCACATTACGTGCTGAAATTGCCACTCGAGTTATGTCGAGCGCCGCCACATAGTCCAGCTTTATTTAACTCGACTTATGTTGCTCGCCGCTAATTATGGGTTAAGGACACTGGTGTAGGATTAAATTATCACTTTGATCTTTTACCTCTCTCTCTCTCTCTCTTGTCAGTTAAATAGATACACCTGGGTTGCACTGGTGTAAGAATCTGTTATAACTTTTCTCTTTTCATATAAGTAATCTATTTTTTATTAATTTCACCACAACACCAAACACCTCCAATGAAATTAATGAAAACATATATGTGATCCACCAGGATTCGAACCCGGGTTATCACACACAGATTTTTAGACACCTTAACCATTGCACCACCAAGACGGTTAAAGGTTTATGCACACGCCTACGACTTATTATCCATTCTCGAATACTGGATATTAATCTAATCATGTTCATATTCCTACATCACTATGGTAGCCTAATGTTAAAGTGAGAGGAAAGAATATTCATGGGACACAGATAATTTAGAACGTCCTCGCTACGAAATATACCCTGAACCTACTGATAATCTATTTTTTATTAATTTCACCACAACACCAAACACCTCCAATGAAATTAATGAAAGCATATATGTGATCCACCAGGATTCGAACCCGGGTTATCACACACAGAATTTTAGACACCTTAACCATTACACAACCAAGACGGTTAAAGGTTTATGCACACGCCTACGACTTATTATCCATTCTCGAATACTGGATATTAATCTAATCATGTTCATATTCCCACTGCACTATGGTAGCCTAGTGTTTAAGTGAGAGGATACACCTGGTCGCACTTCTGTAGGAATTTAATATATCCTCTGTAGCACTCCTAGTCTAACACTCCGTAGATCTGAAGCTGCAGGTATAGGAGGGGATGAGCTGAGAGTCGCCAAATCCTTTCGTCTATGTTCCGTTGAGCCGCTTAGGTGGTCCTGCCGTGTGGATAATGTAGATAGGGATACAGGTGGATTAGTTGGTTTTGGGTCTTGATTGGTAGTTCCTTAATGTCATGACATAGGGTGCGTACCATCGGACTAATGCGAGTATGAACTAGGACATGTCCTGAGTTATGGCTGCTCGTCTATCCTGATCTTTGTATTAATCGGTGATGAAGTTCTTTTCCGGTACTCTTGACGTAGGGTCTTAAATACAAAGTCTCTAGTGTCATGACACAGCGACGAGGTATCGGGCAAATGTGAGGTAATAAGTAAGATCATGAACTTACTAGTTTCGCTCGATCTGCCACTGACCCTTATAAGAGTGTTCAAAGAACCCAAGTTTGGTGTTTAGACCTTTTTACTGCATAATTATGTCCTTGACCATGGTGTTGGACAGATACAGTATGGACTTTTATATGCTAAGTGCCGTTATTCAGACGGTATCTTGCAAAGCCCGAATCATTAGAGTAAGCTTACCATGGCAAGATCTACTTTAACTCTCTCACGTTCTTGACGCAATTTTGAGCCTATTAGGGATACTTTAAAGCCTTTGTTACCATGCGGGGTATTTAGAAACCTTTAGTTTAGTTACTTCAACCTCTGCAGTTGTCTTTCAGTTAGCTGTGGGCAGAAAACTAATTTTGGAGAGGTAATTATAAGAGTGCAAGAACTCTATTTATTATTGCTACTCTGGCAACTTCTGCATCATAAAAACGTGAAAGGGTTAATAGTTATGTTAGAGTGCAGGATTGAAACTAGAAGTCAGTTTGTGGCATGCCCTTCAGTGCTACTTCTAATATCACATTTGCAGCCTAATAGAGATCCTAATGTTGTCACTATATCATGGCATATAAAAACACTAGTTCACCTAATAGGGAAAGAACTCATCAGACCTTAAAGCATATCCACTATGGCTTCAATTGCTTCCTGAATGGGAGGTTAATTCTTAGGCTCAAACTCTTACTTGTAAGGTTATTCAAGCCCTTGAATTGCTTGCTCTACCTGGTTTTCGTCGGGATAGTGATGACTTTGGCTGCTATGTCTCAGGGCTGGTGGTTGAAGGTCAGAAGGTCATAAGTACATGGGACGTATTTAGAGGGGATTAAGTAGACCCCCTAGAAGTTCGCGTGCTGGTGGTGAGTCATCTGCGCGGAAGATCGGCGCATCTGAACAGGTGATATTTGTTTATGCTGGTCCTCCTCAGTTTGGCTGCATATTATCTTTTTATTCTCAGCTCCCTTATGGTCGAACGTGATCCTTATTGTTTTTCCTGGTGTGGGTGGTAGAGGAGGGTTGATGGTGGCCATTCTGGCTTCCCGGATATTCTGGCGTAGTGGGGCACATTTGGCCTTGGGATGGCCACTATGAAGTTGCTTGGTCTTGGTTTTGTTATTCATGTTGATGGTTGGTATTGTTGATAGTTTCTTGTTTGGTGGTGAATTTTCTTTCTCTGGTTGTTGATTTCATTTCTTGTTCCTTGCTTCTTTCTTGTTTGTCCGGGGTTGATGGCTTGCGGAATTCTCTGGTTCATTGTTCCTTTCTCTTTAGTTTCTCCTTCTGTTGTTCTCCTCCGTTTTTCTTGTTGGGCAGGCATGGTGGTTATCTTTAATTTGGGTATTTTATATATATATATATATATATATATATATATATAGTGTATAATGTATATATATATATACGGTATATATATATATATATATATATATATATATATATATATACACAGTATACATAAAGGGTGTTTCATAAATACCTTTCATAAATTTCAGAATGAATAGACCTAGCAATAATAAATATACTTTACTATGTGACGGTTTTGGAAATTTCTAATATTTACCGGGATATTACACATTTTAGTTTAAATAGGAAAGTCTAGGGGATGAAAATGATCAGTAGATTACCATCACCTCAATTACTTTATTTTGTCATAAATGTTTGAACATCAATGTATTTTACAGTATTTACAATAGTTGCTCGAAGTTTCTCCCACCCTCGTTGATACAGGCTTGGGCTCGGCACATAAGAGACTGTCGCACTCTTTCAAATATCCCAGGTGTGTTTCTTACTTCTCTGCATGCCTCTTGAACTTGTTGCCACAGTTGCTGATGGGTGTTGATTTGTGTAGCATACACCCTGCTCTTCAAGTATCCCCAAAGATAAAAGTCAAGTGGAGTTAGGTCCGGTGATCTAAGTGGCCAGGCGATGGGTCCACCACGGCCTATCCACTTATCAGGGTACATAACATTAAGGAAATCCCTCGTAGCTCGTGCAAAGTGAGCTGGAGCCCCATCCTGCATGAACCACATTTGTCTACGTGTTCTGAGAGGCACATCTTCAAGTAGTATGGGTAAGTTATTCTGAAAAAATCTGGTGTACACATTGCCTGTAAGTCGTTGTGGTAACATAAAAGGTCCGATTAGATGGTCACCAAGAATACCGGCCCAAACATTAATAGAAAAGCGTTCCTGATGTCCCATCGTTGTTGTTGCATGTGGATTTTCTGCTCCCCATGTATGTGTATTATGTAGGTTCAACATGCCATTTCTTGTGAAATTTGCCTCATCACTAAACAAAACGTCTGCAATAAAACCGTTGTTCTCCCTCTCTTGAGTAAGGAGCCACCGACAGAAATCCACTCGTTGGTGATAATCACGTTCAGTCAGAGCATCGATGGGCTGGTGATGATATGGGTACAGGCCATGTTTGTTTACAATCCTCCATACTGATGCATGAGCCACACCAAATCGTGCACCAAGTCGACGTGTGCTTGTAGAAGGATCATCTGCGATGACATCAAGGATATCCTCTCCTGCATCAGTAGTTGCTCATCATGAGGCCTTCCTCTGTCTACTGCACGTGGATTCAGTGAGCCATATTCCCATAGTCGTCTTTCTACGCTGAGGAAAGTAGGCCGAGATGGTTGCCTCCGGTTGGGATATTGTTCACCGTACTGTGTACTCTTCAGCTGCATTTCCTCCAGCTGCACCTAAAGTAAGTAACATGTCTGTGTACTCAGCAGAGGTGTATGGCTCCATGTCTGGTTCTTACTTAAGACTGCCAGTACATCCTTCTTTCTCTCACCTTCTCACATTACCTTCAATTTGTGAAGCTTCATTCAAACAGTATTCGAACCCATGAAGCAAATTGATCGAGCACCTATTGTAAATACTATAAAATACATTGATGTTCAAAAATTTATGACAAAATAAAGTAATTGAGGTGATGGTAATCTACCATGATTGTGTTCATCCCCTAGACTTTCCTATTTAAACTAAAATGTGTAATATCCCGGTAAATATGAGAAATTTCCAAAACCGTCACATAGTAAAGTATATTTATTATTGCTAGGTCTATTCATTCTGAAATTTATGAAAGGTATTTATGAAACACCCTGTATATATAAAGAAAGGAAAAGTATTGACAGGGCGCCAGGCAGCATCTTTATTTTCAAATTTTCGGCTAACCTTAAGCCATCATCAGGAAGAACAACATTCCCTAAAAAGAAGTAATATACTAATAGAACAGCGCAATTTGTAAAAAATAGGGTAAATGATTATTAAATATATGTAAGTTAAAGCTTACTAAATACAAACAATCTTATATTACTGTCTTACTAGATACAAAAATATTGTTTTCATAAATTCAAACCAAGTCACAACACAGGCTAATACCGTACAACGGATCAAGAAACGACCTCCCAATTTATCTAACACCTTTGATTTATCAGCAAGAAAATAATGTAACAATATATCGATAACTAGCATAAATTTACACAACCCCTGACCAAAAAATCCAAACACAAAATTACATCAATCTTAGCCACAAACATGAACATATATCAACAAACTAAGCTCAAATCAATCTTATATATCTTTAGAAAAACATAGCAAAATGAGACCCAATATAGAGATTTAAACCCCCCAAAACAACACTCCCAATAACTAAGGCAAAAGTATTTACATTTAAACCCAAAATTATACTAGACTTACCCCGAAAGAAGTTCTCATTAGCACCAGGAACAGGAGAGAACTGAGAAACCAGAACCGAGAAGTGGCTAAAATAATCCCCATGAAGCAATTTCCCAAACAAATGAACCACTACCCATGAAGAACAAACCCTTGAAATTTAACCAAACATATATATATTTTTGTTTATATATATTCCAACTACTCCCTCTCGGGCATAGGCTGATAGCCTTTACACTCTACCGCTGAACACAGTGAGGCCCGTAAGGTCTTGTTCCAGCCTAGGGAGTGAGACATGCGAAGCACCTACTCACGGCTCGAACCCAACTCCATCTCTGAAGCTGCCTCGCCCCCGTGCTTCACAGTCTCACTTCCCAGGCTCGGACCCTCACTCTCAGAACACCACCTATTGAGCAATTAACTCACTAGGCATTGCCCCCCTGTAGCATATTTTGAATATGGGAATATTCATACAGTGCTATTTAATCAGGGAACAATGAGGGTATTTTGTTTTGGCATTTTGGTGTGCTGCGGTAATGCACTGAAACTAGGTACAGCACAATTTCCATCCCAATAATATCTTCTCATTGACATATTGGGATTCTAACCCGGGTCCATTGGATTACCAGTCCAGTGGCAAGACCACTCTATGAACCGTTATTTGCAAGATTGATTTCAGGATTTAGTTTATTAATTAACAACCTCTCACCAATCAATGCATCCGACTGGCTGCCCAACCTAGAGACTATTTCAAAATCACCCACACTAAAGATATGATCCTCTTCACGTGAATGATTTCGAATAGCCGAAAACGCCATCTTCTGTAAAAACTTTCCCGACCGGTAGCTCTTACCCAGGTGTTCAAATATTCTAATATATATATATATATATATATATATATATATATATATGTATATATATTATATAATTATACAGTATACAGTATATATGAAACCTCCGTAAAGTCTACTTTGATCAAAAACAGCCCTAAAAATGATGTAGGTGGGGTATATTCCATTCCGTGTAAAGGATGTAATGACATATACATAAGACAAACTGGAAAAAGATTAGAGGTGAGAGTTAAACAACACCAATAAACAGTAATGCCAGGTCAAGAATCTAAGGTTATATTTAAACATAAACAAAGACAAAACCATTATATAAATTGGGATGAGGCTAAGATGATCTACTGGTCAAGCTGCTATTATGAAAAACTTTAGTCGAGTCAGCCTTGATCAGAGTATAATATAGAAACACTATGAATCTAAATGATGGCCTTAACAAAATAGATAACATCCTGCTAAATCTCCGCCTAAAATAAAAAGAGCTAGAAATATATGTCCAGACTGTCAGATTATAGACCGAAACAGTTTGTAGTTTGACATCTGACCTTTTTGGTGAGGTCAATCCTCATAGTATTAGTGAGTTAGGTATCTAATTATTATTGTACACGTGAGGTGTGATCACTATGCATTTACCTCTTTTGTTTATAATAATAATTATTATTGTATATATGTATGTTTATGTATGTATATGTGTGTGTGTGTATGTAGGTGTGTGTGTATGTATTAATACTGTTTAGTTGTGAGGGGATCTGCCGGGTGTGAGCTATTCGGCTATCTACAGATTCCTTTTTCCTTATGTTGACCTGACCATTTTGGTGAGGTCAGTCCCCATAGTATTAGTGAGTTGGGCCTATAATTCGGCGTTATAATTAGGGTTGGGTGTGAGAAGGATCTGCCTTGTGTGGACCAATCGGCTTTCTGCAGACTTCCATTTTCTTATGTTCTTATATATGTAATTTTTATTTGTATGTACCGTGTAATGTATGCGTGTATATGTATGTATATGTAAATGTATATGTAATTATATGTATATCTATATGTATTTCTTCATATTTACATAAGTTAGATCAACGTTTGAAAGGGATCTGCCTTGTAAGGGACAAGCGGCTCTCTGCAGACTCCTGTTTTCTTATATTCGTATATACAGTATAGTTGTATTCATCATGTATTACAGCACATATCGTTGTATTATTACTATATATTTGTATTAGTTCACTGTGTTGTGCGTATCATGTTATAGTTTCATATAGGCTATTCTGTATACGTTCATACTAAATAATATGCTTAGCATTGTTCTGATTTTCTTAAGTTCATTTATTTGTATGATTATATTATATTGTATTGTTAGGCATATTTCAATATATATGCATATCTGTATAAGTATATAATTTGTAAGACATTAATTTTGTATGTAAACAAGTATGTTCCTAAAATATGGCAACAGGCAGTAGGATGGCAACACTTGTTGTATTTATATGCTAGTTAGCAATTCACAGATGATTTAGGACGGGAATTTAAGCCTCCCTCTCCCCCTCTGAGGGTTCAGGGGGTGGGTATTTTTAGGTGAATCACCTGTCTCTTGATCCCCCTTGGATGCATGCAGTATGTAAGTACGTAACGGCCTTACTGGGCTATCCTTGCTTGGAATTATGCAAAGCTGGTACATGTTATATTTATAACATATTATGTGGTACCAACATTGTAAAAGGCTAACTGAATAAATATTATTATTATTATTATTATTATTATTATTATTAATGTGTGCATAACTCAGGGTTTGAATCCCATTTTGGATGCGCTTTAATTTTCTGTTGTTTATCAGCTACTTCTACCACCGCTGTTTGCCTGCTTTGGTGTTCTGTTCTCCCGCTACCTGACGGAGGAGGGGTCATCTTCTACAACCACTGCCTGGATCTTCAATGTCCAGTGTTTGCTGTGGAACTTTGGTGGCGTAATGTGTCGGCCCCTCACCTCCGAGTTTGGGTGGCGGGTGGTTGGGGTGTCGTCGGCGGCAGTCACAGCTCTTGGTCTAGCAATCTCTGCATTCGCGTCTTCACCAGAGTTCCTTTTCTTCTCATTTTCGCTACTCACAGGTTGGTCTCCATAATTTAATTACAAATCCTCTGTCGCATGTGTCAGATAACATAATGATGTTAATCTTGCTTGTAATCCTGGGTGACCAAACTTAACACCACCCAGTACTGTAATCTTGCAACACATAGGAAAATGAGAACACAAGCCTTTCAATCTGTCATTTGTAATTTCAAGATATAACTCAGATGATGACACTCATATGATGTCTTAAAAAAAAGTTGAACCTATTGGGTTTACCTTTCCTGTAGTTTACTAAATTATAGGTCTATTAGTATAATAGTCCTCTTTCAAGCACCTGCGGTCAGCTTGTTTGAAAACCCGCCGCAGGGAGAAAGTCCTCATCAAAAGTGTAAAGCTAATTCTCTTATGGAATCGTGTTTATGATTGGGTACTCACTACGAAAAAACTTTGTAAAAAATAAAAAATAAAAATAAAACTTAAATTTGTTATATTAAGGCTTTCCATCTTGTGGATGTCTTGTTGTGGATTCTAGCCCAGACGGTGAACCAAGCGTCTCTATTCGTCCTTCCTCTCCCTGCGTCCACCGTGTCCAGACGTGTCTGCCCGTGCTCGGCTTTATTCTTCGTTCACTCAACTCTAGTGAGTCTTTTGCTCATTTGTATCTATCCGAGTTGTACTAGAATAGGTTTAGACTAGCTAGATCAGGCAGCCCCATTGGTGTACCCGCAGGAGAGTGTTAAATTAGGGTACTATTGTACAGGCGCCTTGTCACAGGCGCCCGCACGTCATGTTGTGTTCTTGTTTTTGTCCTGCGCCTTAGTTCTTGCTACTTAACTTTTAGTTAGGAGGCTAACTTTCTGCAGGATAATGCTTCAGGCCGTCGCTATGAGGCAGTTGCATTTTATTATGTATTTTAGCAGACGCTCTGGTCTAAGAGTTATCACTCGTGGTGTGGAACTTTCTGGAGTCCGTGTCCGCTTGTCCCCTTTCTGGGGGTTTTGTCACCTCGAGCTGCTGCTTTCTTCAGAGGTAAGAGTAATAGATTCATTATGATGTTTTCTATGAGCCTCGACACTTCCGGTGGATATGCGATATCCTCGGAAGTGATCTTGGCCCGGCCGAGCGAACTCGCCCATAACCCATTGTCCCTAACGCAACCTGAAGTTACTTTTTAGCGCCGGCGACACAGTCCAGTGAGCATTAACTATCCCTCGAGGCTGTCTCGGCGATACGATGGTTAATTAACAAGGTTTAAAGAGGCCAGTGACACGGTCACAGGTAAGCAGTTCTGGTAATGAAGACACCTTGAAGGTTGGTTTTCATTCAGGTGCGGCGGAAGGTCAGAGTAGCAGTTGGGCTACAGCTGCTCTTCCGGCGTATTTGAGGGATTTGATGTGTCGGTTTATCCTTATGAGCATTGATTCCTGGAAATTTTATTTCCAGATCAAAGCACATCAGAAGCAGCACAGGGCAGCAGGCTACGGTGAAGAACCCAGCGGGGTGGGTGGGTGGGGTGTTCGTTATCTCCATCATGCCTCACGCTAACTTTTGTGCTACTCCCACTTGCTTCTTGACCCCTGTCATTGCACATAAATTCTGTATTAAGTGTGTAGAGTGTCTAGACAAGTCTAAGTTCCTCTGGACCTCCCAGAAGTGCCCAGTTTGTTCGGATCTGTGTGCCGATTGGTTCAGTAAGCAAGACCTGGCGTGCCTGGTGGCATTGGTCGATATAAAGAACAGCTTCTCCGCCTATGCTAGGGGCGCGGCGAATAAAGACTTAATCTGTGATGACTCAGACCTTGGCAACACATTCTACTTTATTCAACCCCTCTTAATTGTTCATCCTCTAAGTCAGACCAACTAGATACTAAGTGTTGCGACTGGGGTTCAAATATATCAGGGCTCTTATTCATTGGACTAGTAATGGCATAAATGTTACAACGGAAAGCGCTAGCTCCAACCTCTGATGTATATTCCCAGTGAACAAAGAACACAAATACTCTACAGAGTTCTATATGCAATAATAGGCTATCAAACTCTCAATAAATGTGCGTGTACTCTAGGCTTAATGTTATGTGAAAACAGCCTATTACTACCTATAACCGAAGGTGCTTGGTTATGGTATGCAAAGTAAGGTGGTAAGAGAAGTTACAGCTTACGTTACTTTAATCAATAAATGTCAGGCACTCCTGCATGAAAGAAAGTGCACTAAAGTCCTTCAACACTAACAAGGAATCTTCTTTAAATGTTAGATGCTATAAAGATGCTCGTATCGGAAATGGAACCCAAAAAGGCAGGCAGCGGAACAATGCTCGTGCAGGCTATGCACACAAAAAGGCAGAATATATAATGCCGTCGGAGCCAAGAATATCCTAAACACTACAACAATAATAATCGCCACGACAATGCAGTATTCCTATCAACAAAAAGAGCCTAAGTCGTTTGTGTCTCAATACATCAAACTAGGCTGCGAAATGCTTGTGTAATCATAAACGGGTATGCATAAAAAGAGTAATTAGGTTAATATACTTAATGTCTACTATGATTGATAAAGTCTAGCTAGAGTCAATGATACGAGATACTGGTGCGCATGGCATGCCGCATAGCCTAGTGCAAATCTCAAGTCTGTGCGTCAAATATTACGTTATAATGAAGGGTAGCTCTCTTGAGAAACCTTAATACCGAAGTATTGAGCGTTCTCCTGGCGTACCTCAAAGACAAACAATCGAGACTAGAACAGTGCAGAATGGTATAGGCAAAAAGCCCTCTTTCGTGCCTGCTCTATTCTCAATGGCACACAGACTAGAATTTACTCAATCAACTCCAGTTCTCAGGTATGTCGTGCAGCTTTTAACTAAAGCCAGCACTCATAGGAAACAATACCTTATAATATCAGACTCCTAGTCTAGCATTATCTAATCCAGCAGAACACTAATAATTAAAGGATGCAGTACTTAAACAATATAAATGCCAACCAATGCTTCGTGATCCACTTATCTTAACAACTAACATACATGGGTTATATCAGACCTTAACGCACAATACAACTGGCCAGCATGAAGCTGATTTTGCAGAGTTAACCAGAGGGGATATAATGTTAATAAAAGGTGGTGAAAGATATGGAAAATGAGAGAGATAGGCAGAGGAAAAGATTCTCAGGTACAGAGCAGGTGACAGGTAGCAAGGGAAAAAGATGGGTGCGTTCTAGAAACCAGATCTGAGGGAGAGAGTGGCGAGGAACTGTATATATACTCGCACCAGCTCGAGCCGCGTGGGAAAAAAGCGGTTACAAGTCCTCTAGCCACTAGCAAGGGATCTAACAGCATGGAAAGGACCTCTCTCAACCAACCCCGCGAACGAGGCAGCCAGCCGTGACGTCATCGAGCGGGACAAAAACACTACGCGCTCCCTCTCACTCTGTTCTACTCTCTCTCTCTCTCTCCCATGGAGTTACATATTGCGAATCAAAGTAAAACAAACCCGAAAGAATTCTATAGTTATATCAGAAAGAAAAAAGTCGTTACTTCAACTGTTGGACCGTTAGTCGATGAAAATGGAGAATACACCAAAGACGAAGAACAAATGAGTAATGCCCTCAATACCTTCTTTGCATCAGTTTTTACAACAGAAGACCTCAGTGATATCCCTACACCATCGCCGATTCAGATTGATAATTCAGATGTTCTAAGCAATATCATCGTTACAGAGAGAGAAGTATTGAATTGTTTAGATAAACTCAAGGTAAATAAAACGCCTGGACCTGATACAATCTCGCCTAGAGTTCTAAAGGAAGCTAAGGATGAGCTCTCTAAACCACTGACATTACTATTCAATAAATCCTTGCAGTCTGGAACTATGCCTGATCAGTGGAAGCTAGCCAACGTAACACCGATATTCAAACAGGCAGCAAATCCCTACCCAGTAACTATCGTCCAATTAGCTTAACCTCAGTTGTATGTAAAATGCTAGAAACGGTCATACGAGACAGACTCGTCACTTAGAGGAAAATAACATACTTAAGGATACTCAACACGGCTTTCGTAAAAACGTTCCTGTTTAACAAACCTCTTAGACTTCTTCCACGATATCCTCAACCTCTACGATGAGAGTAAAGCTGTAGATATTATATACCTTGATTTTCAAAAGGCCTTTGACAAAGTTCCCCACAACGTTACTGCTAAAACTAAAAGCGCATGGAATACAAGACGGTGTGTGAAATGGATAGAAAATGGCTCAGCGACAGAAAGCAAAGAGTAGTCATAAACGGTAAGGCATCAAAATGGACCAATGTAAGTAGCGGGTACCCCAGGGATCGGTACTAGGACCAATTCTCTTTCTAATTTACATCAACGACATAGATGAGGGTCTCACCTGTACAATCTCAAAATTTGCTGACGATACAAAAATTGCAAATAGCGTACTCTCAAAAGAACAAGTTGACGATATGCAACAATCTAGATAAATTGTCATGTTGGGCCCAAATTTGGCAAATGAGTTTCAATGCGGATAAATGTAAAGTACTACATATCGGATACCTAAATGAGAAAGCAAACTATTCGATGAATGGCACTCAGCTTAAGAATGTAAACAGAGAAACCGATCTGGGAGTAACAATATCGAGTAACCTAAAACCGAGTCAACAATGTTCAGAAGTTGTTAGAAGGCAAACAAAATAATTGGCTTTATAGGCAGGTCATTTGAGCATAAATCCAAAGAAGTTATCCTAACCCTTTACAATTCATTAGTCCGCCCTCTTCTGGAATACTGCGTTCAATCCTGGTGCCCTTATTACCAAAAGATATAAACAAGCTAGAACGAGTTCAACGTAGAGTTACCAAAATGATACCTAGCCTAAAGAACAAACCATACGAGAGCGTATTAGAGAATTAATCTATTTCCTTTAACCAGCGCAGATTAAGAGGTGACTTAATTCAAGTGTTCAAAATCATCAAAGGCATCGACAATATGAACTGTAGTAAGTACTTCACTATCGACCAATCTATACACGCGGGAAACGGTTGCAAAATATTGGTAAATCTTTTAACTCACACGAATCTAAGAATTTCTTCTTCAATCGAGTTGTCAACTTGGGAATGGTTCCCCGAAAGTTATAGACTGCATCACCGTTGATTCATTTAACTCCGCCTAGACAAATATCTCGCATCAAACCCGCGACTGACTGCGTTTGTAAATGAATAACTTTATTTTATCCCCCCCTCAGTTACTAACCCATCTGTCCCCTACTAACTTCCTAATCCTGCCACGGACATTAGTTCCAGGGCAGTATTTCCCTTTCCAATGTTCCCTTACCCACTCTAAACCACTGTTTGGACACTTGATCCTCAGTGTTTTGGAGGACAAGCAACCTAGAAGGGTCACTAGATCTGTTGTTGCTTGATTTCCTTTGTACTCCTTTGTACTCCCAGATCCCATCATTACTAGTTAATGATAAAACATATACTTTACAATTAAATATATAAAGCCTTGACATGGGTGAAAACAAAAAGCCTTTCTGGACTGCCCATGACACAAGCTTTCATATGAAATAAAGCACACTCTAATACATAAACTGTAGCCCCATCCACTGCCCTGGCGATCCTAGCGGGTCACTGTAGGACAAGCCATGCGGTTCTAACGGAGTGGTTAACGTCACACCCCCCCCCAAGATTTTTCTCAGAGGCCCCAAGGCTCACAAAAATCTGATGGTTAGAACCCATGCTATATCTCCACTTCCCATCACCCAGCGGCAGTAAAATATCTGGCACAGTTCTTCAACAAAACATTTTTCAAAATTATAACCCTCCCCAACACCATAGGTCAAATCATATGTAGTTATGCTCCTCAAGAGCGAGCTTCTCTAGCCCAGCATTCTGAGAGGAGTGCAACTCAGAATTACTGCTATAACATACTAAAAAAATTCAACTATCAAAGAAAGAGTTTTTATTTGATTTTTATGTTTATAATTTGTTTATTTCGGCTGCACTATAGGGGCAAGCCTAGTTTTTTCTTCTATACCAAACGCTCAACTCCTGCTTTACGACCCAATACGCTGGGCTACAACCGCGAGCCAACAAGCACCAAGCGCAAAATACTATTCAAACTAAAGCAGGAGGCTACCCGTGTGTCAATTTACCCAGGATCATATACCCTTGAACGACCATCTGCAACCACGTTGTCACAACCGGCAATATGGCGTATGTCCAGGTTATATACCAATAACCTTAGTGACCACCTGGTCAGCCTCATATTCCGATTGTGAAACTGGTCCAAGAACTTGAGAGGGTGATGATCTGGGTAAACTACAACGACTGGACCATAGGCTGGAACACAGACCTCGAAATGCCTCAGAGCAAGTACAACCGCCAGCAGCTCCTCCTCGACAACAGAGCAGCTCCCCTGGGCCGAATTGTACTTCTCCGAGCAGAAACTAACAGGATGCTCCAGCCCATCATCGTCCTTTTCCACAAGGACGGCACCAGCCCCCACACCACTAGCCTCCGTTGCTAGTTGGAAAGGTAGGCTAAAGTCAGGGGCCCTGAGGATCGGGTGAGTGCACAACAGGTGTTTTACTTCCCTAAACACCTTCTCACACTCAGGCGCCCATTTGAACTTCTTATCCTTCCAGTTATCCTCCACCTGAGCTTGACTGTCCCGTTCTCCTTCTCCACCTTGACTGCTAAACGTCATCACAGGCACAGTGAGAGGCTCAGGGGGGTGCCTCCCATACTCCTTCACGGGATTATCATGACATAACTGATTGCGCTTCCGTCTGTCTGGAGTGGCTACCAAGTAAACCAGGTCCGATAGCTCCTCCACCACCCTATAAGGACCAGCGTACTTCGCGGATAAGGGGTGACCTACAAGGGGCAGTAGAATCAACACCTCCTGACCCACGTGAAACTCCCTGAGTTCAACCTTGAGGTCGTACCTGTCCTTCCTGAGGGCCTGAGAGCTAGTCAAATTACGGCCAGCCAACTCCAGACTGCGCAACATCCGTTCTCGACTGTTGAGGACACACTTGAGCATAGAACAAGGTTTTTCTGCACCCTCCCATATTTCTTCAACCATATGGAGAGGCCCTCTGACACGGTGTCCAAAGACGAGCTCATTAGGGCTGAATCCCAAACTCTCCCCAAGTACCTCCCACACAGCATACAAAACACATGGCAGGCCAAGATCCCAATCCTTCCCACTCTCAAAGCAACAACAACGAAGCACAGATTTCAAGGCTGAGTGCCATCGCTCTAACACACCCTGGCTCTCCGGATGATATGCAGATGACACAACCCCAACAATCCCATGCTGCGGCATTGCTTGTACAAAGAGGCTAGAAGTGAAGTTGGGTCCCCGGACTGACTGAATCCCCTGCGGGTAACCATACCGGGAAAAATACACTAGCAAGCTTCGGACCACCGTCTTCGCCGACCCGTTTCTCATAGGGTACGCGTCAGGGTACCTTGTTGCTACATCTCCCGACTGTGCATCACTGTCCTCCTTCAACTCTTTCGTCTTTTTAAGCCCATCCTCTGCCCCTTCAGGAACAGTTACTGGGTCCTCTCCAGACTCGAAATGTGGTCCTAATAATGAGTCCCCGAGAAGGTCCGTTGACACTAAACTCTCAACCGCATCAACTTTCAACCCCTTCTCGGTACCCTTCCTCCGCTGATCTAAAGATTGTTGACCAGAATGTGACTCCCTGGATGCAGAATCTCCGGTGACAACACACGCCATAGGCTGCACCGGACACTTCTCAACCCACTCCTGCTCCTCCCTACTCACGTCGGCCGGCTTCTCGACAACGACTAAGGGTGGAGCCTCAGAAGTAGGCCCCGCAAAGTTGTTGCCAAGAAGGAGGTCGACGCCCCCAACAGGTAACTTCTCCACAATTCCTACATCCAGGTCACGAGTCACACCATCAACTTCCAC
Source organism: Paralithodes platypus (assembly GCA_032716605.1). Taxonomy (NCBI): domain Eukaryota; kingdom Metazoa; phylum Arthropoda; class Malacostraca; order Decapoda; family Lithodidae; genus Paralithodes; species Paralithodes platypus. The sequence continues at coordinate 52,280,298 of CM064573.1, read as the reverse complement.
CTTCATTCTTACAAGCGGGTATGATCTTGTCGCATTAACTCCCTGAACCACAACCACCCGCGCCGTATTGACAGGTTTACCAGTGAAATTTCTCAACAGTGTTTGCGATGCCCCAGTGTCACGCAAAATTCTCACCTCATGTCTTCTACCCCCCCACTCCACACAACCGAGTCCCCTGTGGTCACTAAAGGCATCACGGACAGGGAATAAGCCTTCCGGATCCTTCTGCACTGGCAGTGTATTTACCTCGGAAGAAATGCCTCTAACAAACTCCGATGTCCTCTTGAACACTCCAATGCCGTGAGCAAAAGACACGGCTGCCGGAGGAGGTCGACTAGGGCACTCATTTGCCTTATGACCCTCCTGGTGGCACCTAAAACACATAAATTTCGGTTTCGGCTTATACTGTGATGTAAAAGGCCCCTGACTTTTCACATACGGTGTGGTGGTAGGTTTGGCTTCAGTTTTAGTTTCATTGCTCTTTGGTTTAGATGTGTCATTGCTACGGGGAGGGGGAGGATAACGGTCCCTAGCACTTGCATCGTACTTCTGTGAGGACCCGCAACCCCGAATCAACGACAGCCGTAGATCAGCCATTTCTGCTGCTTCTACTAGAGTTCTTGGGTTTTTCTCCTTTAAGTTCAAAGTTAGATCACCGCCCGTGCTCTTAAAGAACTGCTCCAACATCATTAACTGCTTAACTCCATCAAACGTTGTTACCTTCTCAGATCGGAGCCAGTTCCCCATAGCATCGGACAAGTCCCGGGCGTGTTCCAAAAAGGTGCTATCTCTTCCCTTAGTTACACCCCGGAACTTCAAACGGTACGTTTCTGGTTGCAGTTCGTAAGCCCTCAGGACAGCCTCCTTGAGATCCTCATACACAATACATGACTCCAAAGGTAACGCATCGTAGGCTTTAAGACCCTTGCCTATTAATCTAGAGGATACAAGTGCTGCCCATTTATTCTCTGGCCACTGGTGTTCCTGGCACTTCTTCTCAAAGCGTGTGAAAAATTCTGTTACACCACTCTCATCAAACACCGGAACCAGTTTCAATAAGTGCGAGAGAGACTGCTCATGAACACGGTTACCAGCCCCAAGTCGCTGTCCCGTTGCCTCTACTCGTGAGTTCTCTACGTCCATGTCGGCACAGTACCTAGTCGACTCTAAATCCGCTTGGATTTTTGCTAGCTCTATGTGCTGCTGATGCTGAAGCTCAGATGCCCTGATGGCCTTTCTCTCTTCGATCTTAGCTGATTCTATTTGCTGCTGATGCTGAAGCTTAGCTAATTCGAGCTTAAACAATAATTCTGGAGATAACCCTTGAGGAGGTGAAGGTGCTACAATGTTTGAAATTACCGGTGGTCCCCCCAGGGGCAACCCACCCTGCCAGTCACCACCCAACTGCGGAAGCGTACCCGGGGTCGGCAAACTACTGGGATGGCTGGGAGTCGAGTGTAGGGGAAGCATGGCCGAAGGGCTCTGAGCACTCAACCCATCTCGCTCACCAGTCACCCTGCCCAGTACACACGTTATCAAGTTATCCTTGGTCATGCTGCTAGTAACCGCATGACCGATAGCTGTGGCCAGGCATTGAAGACCGTACCGATCCATACCCTCCAACCGCTCGGCAGTAACAGGCCATTGCAAAAATATCCTAGCATCCTCCTCACAGTTCACCCGATTAACCCTTTCATCATGCTGCTGTTCTTCAGTTTCGACATTACGTACTGTGTCTCCATTCTCCTCTGACCCGGTATAAGACATGATGCTCACAAAAATTTCTCACCACAATATTCAGAAAAGAAGTACCTCAAACTCTTATACCTCGATATACACACAAAAATTCTCGGAAATACTCAAGGGCTATACTATGTTGCAAAACAAAAATATTCTTGCTGATCCCCGCAAAATATTCTCCAAAACAACAAATGTTCCCTGCTTAATAAATGTAGGTTCACCAAATCCTAGGTAAGGTCGCCATTTGTTACGACTGGGGTTCAAATATATCAGGGCTCTTATTCATTGGACTAGTAATGGCATAAATGTTACAACGGAAAGCGCTAGCTCCAACCTCTGATGTATATTCCCAGTGAACAAAGAACACAAATACTCTACAGAGTTCTATATGCAATAATAGGCTATCAAACTCTCAATAAATGTGCGTGTACTCTAGGCTTAATGTTATGTGAAAACAGCCTATTACTACCTATAACCGAAGGTGCTTGGTTATGGTATGCAAAGTAAGGTGGTAAGAGAAGTTACAGCTTACGTTACTTTAATCAATAAATGTCAGGCACTCCTGCATGAAAGAAAGTGCACTAAAGTCCTTCAACACTAACAAGGAATCTTCTTTAAATGTTAGATGCTATAAAGATGCTCGTATCGGAAATGGAACCCAAAAAGGCAGGCAGCGGAACAATGCTCGTGCAGGCTATGCACACAAAAAGGCAGAATGTATAATGCCGTCGGAGCCAAGAATATCCTAAACACTACAACATAATAATAATCGCCACGACAATGCAGTATTCCTATCAACAAAAAGAGCCTAAGTCGTTTGTGTCTCAATACATCAAACTAGGCTGCGAAATGCTTGTGTAATCATAAACGGGTATGCATAAAAAGAGTAATTAGGTTAATATACTTAATGTCTACTATGATTGATAAAGTCTAGCTAGAGTCAATGATACGAGATACTGGTGCGCATGGCATGCCGCATAGCCTAGTGCAAATCTCAAGTCTGTGCGTCAAATATTACGTTATAATGAAGGGTAGCTCTCTTGAGAAACCTTAATACCGAAGTATTAAGCGTTCTCCTGGCGTACCTCAAAGACAAACAATCGAGACTAGAACAGTGCAGAATGGTATAGGCAAAAAGCCCTCATTCGTGCCTGCTCTATTCTCAATGGCACACAGACTAGAATTTACTCAATCAACTCCAGTTCTCAGGTATGTCGTGCAGCTTTTTAACTAAAGCCAGCACTCATAGGAAACAATACCTTATAATATCAGACTCCTAGTCTAGCATTATCTAATCCAGCAGAACACTAATAATTAAAGGATGCAGTACTTAAACAATATAAATGCCAACCAATGCTTCGTGATCCACTTATCTTAACAACTAACATACATGGGTTATATCAGACCTTAACGCACAATACAACTGGCCAGCATGAAGCTGATTTTGCAGAGTTAACCAGAGGGGATATAATGTTAATAAAAGGTGGTGAAAGATATGGAAAATGAGAGAGATAGGCAGAGGAAAAGATTCTCAGGTACAGAGCAGGTGACAGGTAGCAAGGGAAAAAGATGGGTGCGTTCTAGAAACCAGATCTGAGGGAGAGAGTGGCGAGGAACTGTATATATACTCGCACCAGCTCGAGCCGCGTGGGAAAAAAGCGGTTACAAGTCCTCTAGCCACTAGCAAGGGATCTAACAGCATGGAAAGGACCTCTCTCAACCAACCCCCGCGAACGAGGCAGCCAGCCGTGACGTCATCGAGCGGGACAAAAACACTACACGCTCCCTCTCACTCTGTTCTACTCTCTCTCTCTCTCTCCCAGATCCCATCATTACTAGTTAATGATAAAACATATACTTTACAATTAAATATATAAAGCCTTGACATGGGTGAAAACAAAAAGCCTTGCTGGACTGCCCATGACACAAGCTTTCATATGAAATAAAGCACACTCTAATACATAAACTGTAGCCCCATCCACTGCCCTGGCGATCCTAGCGGGTCACTGTAGGACAAGCCATGCGGTTCTAACGAAGTGGTTAACGTCACATAAGTTATCCAGACTTCTTTCCGAAGAGTTAGTCTGGAGTAGTAGTGATGAGTCTCAGGAGGAAATTCCCCCCCCCCCCCCCAGGCCACCGGAAGAGGACTTCGCCAAGGGGCCAGAAGAGATCCAGATCTCCTAAGCATCGGTCCCCACAGTCTTCCAATGCAACCTACTAGTTCTCCCAAGAGAAACAAAGTTAATACGAGTACCACCCACTATGTCACGGCAGAGATTCATGTGAGCCCCGACACGGAGGAGGCGGAGTCGCGGCGCTGGCTAATACCAGGGTCGCATCCTCTTCCAGCGGTCCCTGTCTCGGAAGCGCCGGTCCCTGAGTCGGGTGGTTATGGAACGGGAAGGATTCGCCTCCCCACATCGGTTCTGAAGGTTTAGGTATAGGCCAAGCAAAGGTTCAATTAGTCTTTCCTAAAGCCTCTCTCAATGTACCAAGTCATAAAGTGGCACTGTCCCCTAAGAGGTTAGAACTTACTAACCAGGTGCAAGCGGAAAATTACCGTGACACAGTGGAGGGTCCTCAGGTAAGTCAACAACTATCAGTTTCTCAGACATACCCACGGCAGAGTTCCCTCAAATGACGGACTTTAGATGGTAAACCACAGCAAAGTTCCCCTAAACGACAGACTTTAGATGGTCTCCAGGTAGAACCTAAAAAGGAAAGACAACATAAAGTCCCGAGACACAGACTCAGACTGAAGTCAGAGCCATTGGCTGTTCCGGAAACCCCGGAGGGAAGAGACATATTCGAGGTTCCTCAAAGTCAAACCCAGAGGAGGTCAGTGGTGAAACCTAAGTCGATGAAAAAATCACACAATAAATATATCACGGTCAAAGATCTAGATGACATATTTCATAGGATGTTAAAACACTGTCATGTACCTAAGAAATTTTGTGTTACTCACATAGCTACGCCGGAAGCTACCCCGACAAGTTTGGTTGTACGACCGTTAGGGCCCTCTACACTAGTCTTGCCGATACCGCCCTGATCCCCTAGATTCATGTACACGGGTCATCTGGCGAGTGGCACTCCAGTGCTCGCCTCTTTTCCATCTCCCAATGTTTGTGGTGTCTCCACAAGCTTTGCAACCCCCTCTATCGACCAGCAGTTGCAGGCAATTGCCTCTGTAACCAAAGTACCGGAGCCGGAGATCTGGTCTCCAGTTCAGGCTGTTACGCTGGCCAGCTTGCCAGAATGTACTCGTGACTCACTAGCACTCGCCACGGCAGTGAAATGGGCTATAATAATCTTAGAACGATATTCTTTCTTTCTTAGTATTTGTGTTGTCACAGACAGATCAGTGTTTGCATTTATTCTTGTCTGTGACACTTAGAAGTATTTTATATCCATAGTAGTGATTATAACATGCAGCGCGTGAGAGAGAAAGAGAGAGTCGGAGGGGAGAGCGAAGAGGCAGTGTGTGTGCGTATGTACGTGTGCATTCCTCGCTCGGTGGGCCCACCCGCTCGCTATTGGACGGCGTGCCTGGCGTGGTATATGACGTCTGCTTGTCATGTGACGTAGCGGCCTGTGATTGGTCGCAGAGCCATCTGGTGGCCAGACTCAGTACTTCTCTCCTTCCCTCTCCTCAGAACATAATAATAATAATAATAATAATAATAAACGGTTTATTAAAGAATGGCAGCCTCATGAGCTGAAAATACACATTTTACAATTAGTGGATGAACATGAGATATACAGATATGAAAATGGTAAGCTCAGTTTACAATGGGTGAGTATAATATACTTTACATTAAAACAAGAAATTAATACAATAATTATTATGCTAGTGCAAAATACAAATATTCATAAATTAACCATGAGAGTAAGTGATTTACAGTGCATATACAGTACACATTTATTTTACTCATATATATACAGAACATACATATATACCCCTACGTACACACATTAATACGCATATATATATACATACATATATAAGAACATAAGAACATGCAGTAAGTGTGCACATGCCCGTATACATAAACGCTCACGTATGCAAACAAACATACATACATACAAAAACTGTTCTGGTAGGGTCAGGTGAGGCTAATAATGGGAGCTAAATCCTTGGGAGAGATTAAACGAGGGAATTGGAAAAGGGTTAATGGGACAACGGACTGTAGGTCAGGTAAAGCCAATTAGAATGGAATGTCAAACGTCGGAAGAGATCAAATGAGGAGTTTGAAAAGGGTTAAGGCGAAATGGCCTAAGGGTCCGTACAGGTAGGGTCAGGTAAAGCCTACTACAATGGGAGGTAATCCTCGGTAGAGAACAAAAGAAGAATATAAAATAAGGAGAGACAGCTGGGGGAATTATAGTATATGGGACATTCTTCAGTGTAGGTGTGTGTGTGTGTGTGTGTGTGTGTGTGTGTGTTTGTTTGTTTGTGTCTGTGTGTGATAGAATACTCTCAGCCGGGCTCGAGCCTCGAACCACAAACAGTATACACTATAGACACATACATACATAGATAATTAACGCATACATACATACACATATACGCACACATACATACACATATACTGTACATACATAAATGCACATATACATATACACACATATACATAAACAAACTAAAGCAAATACATACATATATTCTAATACACACACGCACACACACTTATGCATACATTATTAAAGGAGGGCGCGTATATATGGTGTGACAGGCCGGCATTACACATTATTAATAATATTTACAATGGTTGGGATAGGACTATTTTTGTATCTGTCAGTTCTTGCCCTTATTGGTTGGAGTGTGTTGAAGTGTCGAGCTGCACGTGTTGGTCTAGGGGCGTCTGGTGGAAGTAAGTTTCTGTGTCGTGGGTGAACAAGTAGCTTAGATGCAAACTGCTTGAGTGTGTTGTAGTGGTGGGTTGAAAGTACAGGTATGCCAAGGGTGGTGAGAGCTTCCTCGTACCCTGGGTATGTGCCACCCAGGATGATCCTGCATGCCCTCTTCTGCACTCTTTCCAATTGATGTTGTTGTGTCAGGGTTAGAGAGGAGGACCAGACGGGAGAGGCATAGGTGAGCTTAGGGAGTATGAAGATGTTATATATACTCTTCAGCTCATTCTCCGGCGCCCCCAGGGATCTCAGCCGCCTTAGCATAAACAACTTGTATGTGGCGGTCCTGACTGTGGTAGACACATATTTCTTCAAGTTCAGCTTGTTGTCCACAGTGATTCCGAGGAGTTTGGTGGACTCAACAAGCTGAAGGGGATGAGGACCAATTGTGACAGTGGGTGGAGGATGGTCGGTAACGGAGGTGTTGATGTGCATGACCACTGTCTTGTCATGATTGATGGTCACATGATTGACTGTGGTCCAGGCTTGAAGACGGTCGAGGATGTCTTGTAGGGGGTCATAGTTAGGGGAGGTGTTATCGACAGTAATGCCGACTGTCGAGTCATCCACATACTTCCAGTGGAATGGAGTGTCCTTTAGGGCATCATTAATCAAGATGAGGAACAATAGAGGCCCCATCTTTGTGCCCTGTGGGACTCCACATGTGATGTCTAGGAAGGTGGACATGAAGCCTTGATATCGCACTGCTTGCCGTCTGTCACTAAGAAAGTCGGTCAACCACGCAACCAGGGTAGGATGTAGCCCCAACTTTATGGCCTTGTTGATGATGATGGTGTGGTTAACAAGGTCAAATGCTTTCCTAAAGTCAATAAAGGCAAGAGCGAGGGAAGTCTTTCTCTTCTCAAGATTTGTGTAAATATAATCTAGGAAGCTAATAAGACAGTGAGTGGTGGAGGAGGTTTTTACGTTGCCAAACTGTTGGGGATCTATTAAGTGACGGATTTGTGAGTAAGCCCAGGTGAATACAAAGTCCTCACAGATTAGACTAGGGATGGGCGTTATGGCAACTGGTCTGAGTTCATTAAGATAATGTGGGGAGGGGGTTTTGGGAATTGGAGTGACGTATGAAGTTTTCCAGTCTGCAGGACATTTACTTTGCCTTAAGGAGGCATTAATTATCGAGCAAAGTGGGGTGGCAAATTCAACCGAAAATTCTTTGTATATTTTCATGGGTAGGTCTACTGGGGTTGTTGATCTTTTTTATTTGAAACTGGAAAGCTTTTTGGCCACTTCATATTCTTGAACAGTTACTGGGGGGGGAAGGCAGGGAGGTTGGTGCGGTCTAGTTTGGGGAGGGTCTGGTATATGGTAGAGAAGTGATTATTTATCAGTTCAGGTGCATCTTCACGAGGGACATGGGAAACACAGGGGATCGAAGGAGTCCCACTACTTAAGCCACAAAGATTCTTAATTTTAGAGTACCACTGACTGATATTGGTTTATTTTAAATGATGAATCTTTGTAGGGTACTAGGACTTCTTCGCCCAACGGATCTCCCTTATCACAATGTTGCGTAGTCCTTGTAGCGATTGTTGTCCGTGTAGAAGGCCTTATTCCGATTCTGCATCAGTCTCTTGATCCGAGGAGTAATCCATGGGACGTCAGAGGGGTGCATTTTGGTCCTCTTGGTGGGGAAGAAGTGGTGGTAGGCTTCGGTGGTGGTAGATACGAAGTTGTCCCATTTGGCATTGACATCTTCTTCAGTGAGAACCTCCGTCCACGGGTAATGAACCCACAACATGGCATTGTGCGCTTGGTCCTACACGTCCCTCGCATCCTGTCTCACATCTAACCACCTTTACTGCTTTGCCTCTCTCTGAACTCCTTCTTTCCAATACTTCTTATCTTTATTCAATTACCCATCCCTTCTGGTTCTCGCATACGACTTCCATAGTCGGCCAGTCGTATTACCAGCGCCTGTTCTCACATATATGTTTTGCACTAGCTTTAGTGGTTATTAGAATCATAGTCACATGGAGTCATATTGTTGGGTGCTTCTAATTATTTGGTTGTTCTTTATTACTATTTAATGCTAGACAGTGGAGGGTATCTTTGGTTGTTGTCTGTGTTATGTATATGGCAAGTCAGAGCCTGTACGACTTCGACGGAGCTAGGTAGCCTGTAGTACACCCTGGTGCATATTTTCCTTTGCGAGCTTAGCAGTATACAATCGAAGGGCTTTTGCCTACTCTTGCTTGTATACTTGCTAACTCATTTTGTTGACCTTTCAGGAGCGCCAGGGTAAGACCAGATACTTGAGATCTGGACTTACCAAGAGAGCCTCCTAGTCACTAAACGTAAGATAAGGGAAATCTGTTCAGGGGAGACAGTAGGCTGCGAGCATGCTTGAGTTCTGCCTAGGCTCCCTGTACCTTTATGCTGCTGCTAGACTTTATTAGTAAGAAAGACAGCATTTTGTTTATTAACTTTAACCGCGTATGTTTTAGCAATTATTCACGTATTGTTTTAGCCTAGGTTGATGCATAGTGCACAACCCAGTATGGCTGTTACTTTGGCTAAGGATTTTAAGGATTTTTGAGTTGCTGTTGTTAGTGCTGTCACAGAGTTGTTGCACTCTCTTGTTTCCATATATATGTATCCTACTTTTGGGTGTATTTAAGATACACGCTTTGGTGCCCTGCCCCCTGCATTACTCCTGTTCTATATTCGACGAGCATCTCAGAGCATCAGACGTTTTCAGAAGATTCCATATCTGTTTGCTGTAGGACTAGACTTCAAGTGTTTTCATAGAGCATTGAAGAGTTTTAGTGTTGAGTTCAGACTCACACTAAAGATAACGTAAGCCTATAATCTTTTATTAAATCTTGTCATAGTTTATTTAAGCATTGTTATTACCTGAAATCTTTTTATTAACGTAATTACTCTCGTTGTGAGTAGGCTTTGCCGTCACCGGAAAGTCTTTGTAGAAGTACACTTAACCCAGTTAATTGATACCCCATTATCCAGCAGATTAACTCTGGAGGGTTTAAGTGTTTTGTTCACCGGCTTAATAGTTCGAGGGTTTGGAATTAGCGTACCGTTGTTGCAGATCTAGCCTATCTTGTAGTCCAATATTAAGTGCCCTTGTTTATTTCGTTGTGCCGGTCGTAACAAGGCTAAATTCCCAAGCGCGGCACGCATGACCTTGTCGGGGGAGATTCCGGTCCCTAGTGAGTGGGTCATTGAGGTCAACAGGAGTAAAGAATTTAGAGCTAAAGATGAACAGGGCAATGTATTACAGGTTCCGATCAAAGCTATACCGGATGTGTGTTATTATGAGTACTTTGTATATGTGCCTTCGAAGTCAGTTCCACCTTCCCCATCTGCACGAGACTGTCCCGATTGTGCCCGGCCTTATGGCTTACACGGTAATCAATCCCACGTTAAGCAAGACCCGGAGTTGAATACAACCCAGGCGCAACAGCCGTGTAACTGTCCAGGTGTAATTTTGGGGCAGGTTGGTTTTGGTCCATGGGTGGCCTTGGATGTAGAGTTGCAGCAATTTGCTTTAACAGTAATTTCACAACCCTCCCATCCCGTTCCCCAATCCAGCCAAGTTGAGTTCACTCTGATGAATAATCAAGCAGGTGGTGTCCCACCTTCCATTTTTTAATTTCTGACGTCCCCTCAGTATCACAAAAAGACTTCCAGGACCAGTTCAATATTCCCCCTCTCGCCGATCTCGACAGAGATTTTAAATTGCGAAATCAGGCTTGTAGATTATTCGCTCAATTTTTGCTGAACCGCCAAACAGCCCAGGCCATCTCGAGACCTGTAGACTCTAAGGCCAGTCAGATAATAGATGAGACAATAGACTTATTTCAGTGCATGGTACTACCACATCCTGTACGTTCTTTAGGTGATATACGTAGAACATTATTGGAGGCGGTACGAACACGTCAGCACCTGAGAATGTTTATGGTAAAGGGTACTTCACACAGTCAGGAATGCGAGCTAGAATCACTAGGAGTAGCTGAAAATTCGGATTCCTGGGCCTATTCGCGGTGAAAATCGATACTCCTAGTGACTCTAGCGATATCCTAGTGATTCCTGTTAGACTCCAAACCAGTCCCGGCCGATTGGCCCGGTCCGACAAAACGTTCACCGTGTTTAAGATTCTCGCCGCGAATCTGACCACTCCCAGTGATTCCTAGTGATCCCCAGTGATTCCTCAGTGACTCCCAGTGAGTCCTGGTGATTCTGGTGAGAACTGAAACTGAAACCGAAAGCTGTCCGCGAATCAGATACGAAACACCGAGAATCACCAGGACTCACTGGGAATCAACTGGGAGTCACTGGGAATGGTCTGATTCGTGGCGAGAACTTTAAACATGGTGAACATTTTGTCGGACAGGGCCAATCGGCCGCGAGTGGTTTGGAGTCACTGGGAGTCTAACAGGAATCACTAGGATATCGCTAGAGTCACTAGGCGTCATCGAATTTTCACCGTGAATAGGCCCAGGAATCCGAATTTTCAGCTACTCCTAGTGATTCTAGCTCGCATTCCTGACTGTGTGAAGTACCCTTTAATAAATATATTATTCATATAAACCTGTAATACTTCTCATGTGAAAGTATAATATACAGTATACAGGTAGTTAACTTTCTTGGTCAAACATTATAAATAGGCCTAGTATTAACCTGTGTAAAGTACAATTTCCCACAAGACATTGTATTCACCCAGTGATTGTGTGTAGAGAAGGAAATTACGGTAGTTGAGGTAAATAAATAATGTGAAAAATGTATGGTCAATGTTACAATACCCTACTTGTAGTCTACAAGTTCTCCAACTCCCCTTACCTAACATAACGAGAATGGTGGAGACGTGTTTGTATGTGTTTTGAAACGTCAAGTTCGTTTGGTGGTGGACAGTGGAGTTTGGATTACTACTGCGAGGGGCGTTGTAGTCGCCGGGGTAAACTTTGAGCCAGCGTAATCATGGCTTGGTTGTTTAGGGGCCGTTGTAGTCGCCGGTTAATAATCTAGAAGTTCTGCATCTCCCCTGACCTAACCTAAGCAAACTAACACAACCTATAAGTGTTACCTATATTAGGTAATCGTATGAAATATTACAGAACTCGGTAACGAATGAAAAAAAGGAGGTGGGAAGGATAAACTATCCACTATTTAGACAATAGTTTAAATATATTTGTTTCTTAAAGTATAGTAAGCATTGATATCATGACCTTACGGTAGGTACATAATGATACAGACTTATCGTATTATATTAATGTCTGTAATGATGTCTGAATACAGTCATAATACTTAATGATGATATTAGAGGACTGTAGTTATAGCCTACAAGAGACATACTTGAGGAACAATTAATTTCAATTATAGGGTCAAACACACAATGGGGGCCATGCCTGGCATACTCGCATCTCATTCCTAACAAATCCCAGTGATGCTCGGTGACTCCCAGTGACTCCTATCTAATTCCCAGTGTTACGACCGGCATTACGAAATAAACTAGGGCACTTAATATTGGACTAGAAGATAGGCTATATCTGCAACAACGGTACACTAATTCCAAACCCTTGAACTATTAAGCCGGTGAACAAAACACTTACACTTGTCCAGAGTTAATACACTGGATAACGGGGTATCATTTAACTGGGTTAAGTGTACTTCTACAAAGGCTTTCCGGTGACGGCAAAGCCTACTCACAACAGGAGTACTTACGTTAATAAAATGCTCTCAAGTAATAACAATGCTTAACCTCTGAAGTGCGCATGGGGGGTAATGAACACCTCTGCCTGTGCGCATGTATTTGAGCTGTTTCCATCACTAAAATATTCATTTTACCATAAATAGCATTAATACTTATCCATATGCGCCTATTATAGGTTGATTATAAAGGTATTAACCTGTTACAACAATAAAACAAGTGAAAACAGCGTTTGGATGGTCAAAATCGGCGATACAGGCCGGGAGTTACATAATGTATGGCTGAGGCAAGCTCCTCTCCCGCCAATTTTCCCCAAGGCTGGAGAGACACTGTCGATCGATACTCTCTCTCTCTCTCTTGTACTCGCTTGCTAACAGTGATGACAATGCCCTGCTTGCAACTCGCTAATGTTAGCACGAAAATATACCACAGAATAAGGGAATAACAGGGAAAATAGGTGATAACTGAAGGAGGGGAGGAAAGTGGGGAAGGAGGGGAGGTAGAGGTCAACATGGGTTCAGAGCGGGAAGATCATGTCTCTCACAACTTTTGGAACACTATGACAAAATTCTTAAAGCGCTAGAAGAAAAGAAAAACGTGGATGTCATTTACACCGATTTTGCTAAGGCATTTGATAAATGTGACCATGGTATAATAGCCCACAAACTGAAAGGAAAAGGTATAACTGGGAAAATCGGACGGTGGATATACAATTTCCTCGTAAACCGAAAACAATCGGTAGCAGTAAACCAAGTCACTTCTGAGCCTTCGGATGTCAAAAGCTCAGTGCCCCAAGGAACAGTGCTAGCGCCCCTTCTGTTCCTCATACTAATTTGCGACATAGATACCAACACCAGACACAGTACGGTGTCGTCTTTTGCTGATGACACAAAATTAAGCAAGATAGTAAAACACAAGAGGACACGGGCCGACTGCAGGAAGACATGAATGTAGTGTTCCAGTGGACCAGGGAAAACAACATGCAATTCAATGAGGAAAAATTCCAATTAATACGGTACGGAGATAATAATGGTGTTAAAGAAATTACAAATTACTTAACAGAATCTAACCACATAATAGAACGGAAAGACAGTGTGAAAGACCTTGGGGTATTAATGTCTGAAAATATGGGTTTCAAAGTACATAACCAGGTCAAAGTGGCGGCTGCGAAACGTCTAACGGGTTGGATTCTGCGTACTTTTAAAACACGCGGTGAATTGCCTATGATAACGCTCTTCAAATCTCTAGTGCTACCGCGGCTTGAATACTGTAGCGTATTAACATCCCCATACAAAGCAGGTGAAATAAATGACGTAGAGAGTGTACAAAGAAATTTCACTTCGCATATAAGTTCGATAAAACATCTACACTATTGGGAGCGTTTAAGAGCCCTGAATCTGTACTCACTGGAACGTAGAAGAGAACGTTACCTAATAATATACACGTGGAAAATCGCAGAGGGTTTAGTACCAAACCTACATACTCCGATAGTCATGAAATTCAGTGATAGGAGAGGCTGGGAATGCGAAATCCCCCGGATGAATAACAGGGGTGCTATGGGCTCTCTGCGAGAGGGCTGGTTATCACACAGAGGCCCACGTCTCTTCAACAAACTCCCACGGCGAGTAAGAGACATGAGGGACATCTCGTTAGACAACTTCAAGAGAGCCCTAGATGTCGAACTGCAAAAAGTGCCAGACGAGCCCATCCTCGCAAGGGAGCGAGCTGTCGCTTCAAACAGTCTACTGCACCAAATCACCACCCATAACGAGGGGCGTCGCGCTCCTTGGTGCCGCTAGAGGAGCGGCGAACACATCCAAAGGTATCCAAAGGTAAGGTAAAGAGGAGTGATATTTTGCATGGCCAAGGGGATTTTTTTTTTTTTTTTCGGTGTTTTAAAGTGAGTTTTTTTTTCCCCCTGACACTTAACCCCTAAGTGTCGGCGCGCAACATAAGTCGAGTATAATAAATCTGGACTATCTGGCGGCGCTCGACATAGGTCGTGTGGCAATTTCAGCACGTAATGTTGCTGGGAGAGAGAGACAAGTGGTGGCAGGAGAGTAGCGAGCGTATGACTGCTCCAGACCACCGCGGCGAACCTACTGACACGAATCCCACCTCCTCCCTCCCTCTCTCACTCGCTACATACAGAATTGTATGGGGAAAGTGCCGAATTACATGCTTTTTGCACTCGCGTTGCGCGGTTGTTGCAAGAAAACTAGCCATCATAAAAGGATCGTTATGGTGTCATTGGAAAGCTCTGTTTATGCCCTTTCAGGGATAGATACTTGTTTTACGCTCTGGGTCTTATTTAGGCATGAAAATGATCACGTAAACAGCCCTATTTTGGCTAAAAACACCCCGCTGGGCGGTACATATAAATAAACCGCTAGCCCGCTAATCTAGTGTTAAGAGTCTTCCCACAGTCCGCCGGGGGAACTCTTAAGAGTCTTCCCGCAGTTCCCGGGTTAAATAAACTTATGACAAGATTTAATAAAGGAGTATATGCTTACGTTAACTTTGGTGTGAGTCTGAACTCAACACTAAACTCTTCAATGCTCTATGAAAACACTGGAAGTCTAGTCCTACAGCAAACAGATATGGAATCTTCTGAAAACATCTGATGCTCTAAGATGCTCGTCGAATATAGAACAGATATAATGCAGGGGCAGGACACCAAAGCGTGTATCTTAAATACACCAACAAGTAGGATACATATATATAAAACAAGGGAGTGTAACACCTCTGTGACCGCACTAATAACAGCCACTCAAAAACAGTACTTCCTTAGCCAACGTAACAGCCAAACTGGGTTGTGCACTATGCATCAACCTAGGCTAAAATAATACGTGAATAATTCCTAAAGCATACACAGTTAAAGTTAATAAACACAATGCTGTCTTTCTTACTAATAAAGTCTAGCAGCGGCATAAAAAGTACAAGGAATTAATGAATGGGGACAAGAGAATCTAGTTTCCTTTAATGCACAGAAAACCAAGTACATTCAATTTTCTAACCGACAGAATCTCACTGACTCCCATATATTTTTTAATGATGTAAATATTCCCACTTCCCCTAGTATTGACATTCTCGGTGTAACATTAACTACTAACTTGAGCTGGACACATTATGTTAGAAGCATTGCTAAGAATGCCTCTAAAAAACTGGGACTCCTGTACAGAGTTCGAGAATTCTTCACTGACGAGCAGTTGGCCCGTAATATATAAAAGTCATGTGCGCTCTCAGATGGATTACTGTTCACCTCTGTGGGGTGGAAGTGGAGTGGTTGCATTGAGGCAGTTGGACAAAATTCAAAATAAAGCTATTAGATTAATCAATAACCCTGCAAATCACACAGGACCTTCCTACATTAGCCATACGAAGAAACGTTGCATCCCTTGCATTATTCTACAGATATTTTCACAGCAATTGTTCCGAGGAACTTGCTTCAATTGTGCCGCCTCTCCACATCTTTCCCGTAGAACTAGGGCAGCTGAGAGCGCCCATGAATTTACACTTTCTCCTCCACAATGCAGAACTTCTGCTTATCAGAATTCATTTATCCCCAGAGCTACTACTCTTTGGAATTCACTTCCCTCGAATTGCTTTCCACAAACTTACAATCAACAAATGTTTAAATCCAGTTGTTACAAACATTTTATGAATGGAGGATGCCTTTAGGCACATGGACCTTTTTGTTTTATCTGTGTTTTTCCTTCCTCCGTTCATTGTCTCTTTAAAAAAAAAAAAAAAAAAAAAAAAAAAGGAGCCTAGGCAGAGCGCAAGCATGCTCGTAGCCTACTGTCTCCCCTGAACAGATTTCCCTTATGTTACGTTAAGTGACTAGGAGGCTCTCTTGGTAAGTCCAGATCTCGAGTATCTGGTCTTACCCTGGCGCTCCACAAAGGTCAACAAAATGAGGTAGCAAGCATACAAGCAAGAGTAGGCAAAAGCCCTTCGCTTGTATACTGCTACGCTCGCAAAGGAAAAAATATGCACAAGCGTTACAGGCTACCTAGCTCCGTCGAAGTCGTACAGGCTCTGACTTGCCATATACATAACTCAGACAACGACCAAAGATACCCTCCACTGTCTAGCATTAAATAGTAGGAAAGAACAACCCAATAATTAGAAGCACCCAATACTATGATATCATGTGACTATGACTCTAATAATCCCTAAAGCTAGTGCAAAACATATATGTGAGAACTGGTGCTGGTAATACGACTGGCCAGCTATGGAAGTCGTTTGCAGAACCAGAAGGGATGGATAAATGAATAAAGATGAGAAGTATTGGAAAGAAGGAGTTCAGAGAGAGAAAAAGCAGTAAAGAGGGTTAGATTGGGGACAGAATGCAAGGGACGTCTAGGACCAAGCACAACATACCAAGCTCTGAGGAGACACGCGGGAAGGATCCCCCACCCACCGAGCTAAGACAGCGGCCCCCAATCACAGACCACTACGTCATGAAGAGCAGGCGTCATATGACACACCAGGCCCCCCGGCCAATCACGAGCGGGTGGTCCTGCCCAAGCGAGGAATGCACACGTACATACACACGCACATACTACCACCTCGCTGCTTCCCTCGCTCTCTCTCCTTGCAATTCACACTACATATCTTATAATTCTATCAATGATATAACATACTTCCAAGTGTCACCGACAAGAATAAAGACAAACACTGATCTGTCTGTGACAACATGAATACTAAGAAAGAAAGAACATCGTTCTACGATTATTATAGCCCATTTCACTGCCCTGGCGAGCGCTAGCGAGTACGAGTACATTCTGGCAAGCTGGCTAGCGTAACACCCCGCCCAAGATGTGGGACGTTTTAACATCAGGTAGACGCCACATCTGACCAGACAGAATGCCCACCAACCCCACATCACCCAGCTACTCCCCTAAGTTGTGAAAACAAGGCACAATCACAAACATAAAACACTTCATTATACTATCAAAAAGAAAGAGTTTTTAAGTGAGGTTTTTATATTTATTTAATAGTGTTTTTGGCGGCTTTGCACTACAGGGACAAGCCTAATTTTTCTCCACTCAAACAATCACTGACTGAACGGCGAGGGTTCTCCTTAACCCGGTGAGACCCAGCGTCGCACGTGATGCGTCGGCAGTGTTTGATCACCAACTCCCAGCGACGCATCACGTGCGTCCGACATATAAAAAACACTTACGTGGCTCGTAAGGTAGGAAATGGCGGGAGAATAGGAGGGGGAGGTACCATAGTGTGTGTGTGGGAGCTGGGCCGGTAGGTGTGAGCGGGGCGAGACAGCCGCGCGGCTGGTGGTGGTGGGCTTAGTGGGGATACTTTACACCCTTAGTTCACCGCCACTTTGAACCTTCATTACTCCGGGCGTATGGGAGCTAGAGGCTTGAGATTTATGTGAGACACTCCTTAGGATGTATGCCGTACAATGCCATACTCAGTTTTCACCCTAGTGCTCCCGGGCGGGTGGTCATGCGGGGGAGACGAACTTTCGACCCCCCCCCCCCCCTGCCCCCCAAATGACCGAGGTGAGTTTTTTTTTATTGTTTTCTTCATTTCTCACCATTCTCTTCCATTTTGGCTCAATACATTTTTTTGAGGCTCCCCCCCCCCCCAACCCCCCACCGGGGGGCCCCCCCCAAAAAAAAATATCCGAGGTGATTTTTTTTTTTTTTTTTTTAATTTCTCATCCTTGTCTTCCATATTAGCAAACAAAAAAAAAGAAGTTAAAATGGCTTGGGACTGGGGTGAACAAAATATTATAACTAGCCGGGGCTCAACGGGTTAAAACATACCCTCCCGTGACAAACAATCAGGCAGAACATTATCAGTGCCCTAAACATGACACACATCCAACTTGTGTTCCGGCAGCAAAACAACACCTGACACTGATAAACTGCCCAGTCCATCACAAGACTGGCACTTCTCTTCGCTCTCTCCGGCAACGGGGCCTGCCAATAACCTTTCACTATTTCCACCTTAGTGATAAACGAGGCAGCCCCGATGCGATCTATGGGGTCGTCAACTCTGGGTAATGGATAGGCGTCTGTCAGGGATAATGCACCAACACTCTTGCAATCAACACAAACACGGATCTTGCCACTCAACTCAGGTTGCAAAGTCACTGGCAACGACCACTCACGATATCCTTTATCCCTCAGACCCTTCTCCAACATAAAGTCTAGCTCTGCTTTCATGACAGGCTGTAGAGCAGGATTTATACGGTAGGGAGCCAATTTGAGCTTTGCACTGTCTCCAGCCTCTATGTCGGGTGCCCCCCCGGACATCAGGCCTGGAGAATCAACAAACATGCGGACGTACTGCCACAGCCTAGTAAACAACTTCTCTTGGCGCTTAGGAACAAGAGGTTGCAACTTATCTCAAAGAACAACATGCTCATTGCCCTCCCACAACCCAGCCGGGACCGCAGTTTCTAAACTATAGTCTCCCTCCTTCTCCACCTCTGTCCCTAAAACAGCCAGGTCATGAGAGGGACAATCTATACCACCTGTGCAGTCACTCCCATAGTTCATAAGTGCTAAGGCTTCCCCGCCGATATCGTACATGCGAACCCCCGCATTCCTTGCGACTACACCTGCCTGCGCAGCATCACCGCCTTCAGCGCCACGGCCAGATACAGTCGGTCTATGGTAGGGCTGTTGCATTTTACTAGGACAGCATTGGGAGGCTATGCGACGATCGGGCGTATCTAGTCCATAGTTCACCTCACCAATCTGCTTAATGTTCTGATACTGACCACCACCCTTAGCAGCCATGGGTCGACCCTGCCTTGACAACCATGCCAAAGCCTCGTCGCCCACCTTGAACAACTTAAACAACGAGGCCAACGGTTTACTCACACCCAAGTGACCTGCCAGCGGAACATCGTGCACCGCATGAGTTGTGAGGCCTGGGTGCTCGGCACAAACAGGGGTATGAACCGAGCAGGTGCTGGATCGCTGCACACTGTTGCTCAGGCAGGTGCTCAAGCGCTTCCACAGCCACCTGACTCGTGTTCCCTGCCTACTGCTCCGCCGAGACATGACAATCCCAACTTTCCACCACCTGTGCCTCACTGCCCCCCACTCCTTCAACACCTTGGCCGCTGCAGAACAACACAGGGACAGTAGGCTGCTCAGGTAGGCGCCTCACAAACTCCTTCAACAGGTTCAGATGACATGCTTCCCCGTCCTCATCGAGTTCAATAACCCCGTGCCCACAACTCTCAAGACTAAGATCTTCTAGTTGCACCTGGGAACTACTCTGTCACGGAGTGGCATCACGCCCTACCATGTCACTAGGGGGGACAGGTTCTGGGGCCACTCCGGGGCTCAAATTTGGTGCAAGTACCGAGTCACCAAGGAGTGTCGCTGGGTCCAAACTCTCAACCCGACCACCAGCCTTGACTTTCTCCTTCCGACCCTTCCTCCGCTGGTCTGAAACCTGGGTACTAGGCTGTGACACCTGAGCGGACTGAGATCTCTCGAGCCCCTCTTGCCCCTCCCTACTCGTGTCGGCCGCCCTCTCGGCAACGACTAAGGGTGGAACCTCGGAAGCAGGCACCGCAAAGTCGTTACCGAGAAGGAGGTCGACCTCCTCAACTGGCAATTTTCTTCACAACACCCACATCCAACTCCCGTGTCACACCATCCACCTCAAGCTCCACCCTGACCAGCGGGTAAGACCGCGTAGCATTGATACCTTGAACCACCACAACCCGAGCCGCATTAATAGGCTTGCCAGTGAAGTTCTTAATAAGTGTCTGGGAAGCGCCCGTATCACACAACAACTCAAGCCTATGCTCCACACCATCCCAACTCACAGTGCCGTGCCCCCTATGACCGCAAAGAGCATCTCGGACGGTTGACGAGGCCTCCTGCTGCTTCTGCATCGACTGTGACTTCGCAACCGACATTTTACCCCGGGCAAACGCGGAAGGCCTCAAAGACACACCGATGTTGGTCACTAGTGACACCACTGCTGTAGGCGGTGTGCTCGGACATGAGCGCGCAATATGCCCCTTCTCATGACACTTGAAACACTCCACTTCGCTCTTGGACTTCCTCTGAGGTGAGGAAGGGCCCTGGCCTTTCTTTAACGGGAAGGGTTTCGACTTGGGATCAAAATTGGCACCAGTACTCTTAAAGGTGTAATTAGTTGTGTCATTAATTCGGGGGGGTGGAGTGGTACGCCCCTGGTTACCTGCCTCAGCTCTCTGTGCAGACCCGCACCCACGAATCAATGACAACCTGAGGTCAGCCAGCTCAGCCACCTCCTGCAGAGTTTTAGGTTGCTTTTCTTTCAGGTTAAGAGTCAAGTCACTGCCAGTACATTTGAAAAATTGTTCTAACAACACTAATTGCTTCACTGCATCAAAAGTAGTTGCCTTCTCCGACCTCAACCAATTCTCAAATGCATCTGATAGGTCTCTAGTGTGTTCCTGGAAAGTACTCTCCTTTCTCTTAGGAACAGCCCTAAACTTCAGCCTATAGGTCTCTGGCTGCAACTCATACGCCCTCAGGACAGCCTCTTTCAACGCCTTATAATTCACACAGGAATCTAGGGGCAAAGCATCGTACGCCTTGAGTGCTTTCCCCATCAATCGTGAAGAAACAAGGGCTACCCACTTCTCCTCGTGCCATTGGTGCTCCCGGCACTTTTTTCTCAAAACGGAGAAAGAATTCTGTAACTCCTAACTCATCAAACACTGGAACCAACTTTAGTAGATGCGACAGGGACTGGTCATGGGGTCGACCCCCCCGGACGAAACGGTTCCCCGTCACCTCTATACGAGTTTTCTCTAGGTCAACATTGGCACAATACCTTGCAGCCTCATGCTTTCGCTGCTCGAGCTCAGCCTCATGCTTTCGCTGCTCGAGTTTGGCGAGCTCGAGCTGAAACAACATCTCGGAAGACAAACCCTGAGGAGGGGGTGCTACTACTGGGGACCCACCCAGTGAGTCACCTAGAGGCATACCCAACCGCCATTGGACATCGGCCTGCGGGAACGTACCCGGCTCCGGAACCCGAGGGGGCGCCATGATAGGAGTTGAGTGGAATGGGGGCTGGGACGAAGGTCCCCCAGCTGCCGCTCCACCCGAAGCCCCATGCACCCAACCCAGCACACAGGTAACCAGCTCACTTCTTGACAAACCGCTAGTGCCAGAAAACCCTAAGACCGTGGCTATACACTGCAGTCCGTACCGGTCCAGCCCCGACACCCGGTCCGCCGACACAGGCTCCTCCAAAAACCTCCGAGCATCCTCCTCATTGTTCACCACCCGAATGCCGTTAACCAACTCCACCTTCTCCACCTCCTCGCCTGTCTCTCGCACTGTGCCCACACTATGCTCAGACCCGTCCAGTGACATGATGGAGTCAAAAAAAAAAAATCCCAAGTCAAGACAAAAGTAGCTAAACTCTCGCGTAGCTTTATTCACAAAAAAATATTCGAAGATGTTTTTGAGTTCAATACTAGGTCACCAACAAACTCCAACAAGTTCCGTATATCCTCAAAACAATGTCCACTGCCAACACTGCGAGAAATACATTCAACCCCAAATGGCAATAAGATTTCTCCAAAATAAAACCCTGCAATATTCAGTTCACTATATACTGGACTAAGGTCGCCATTTGTTACGACCGGCACTACGAAATAAACAAGGGCACTTAATATTGGACTAGAAGATAGGCTATATCTGCAACAACGGTACGCTAATTCCAAACCCTCGAACTATTAAGCAGGTGAACAAAACACTTACACCCTCCAGAGTTAATCTACTGGATAATGGGGTATCAATTAACTGGGTTAAGTGTACTTCTACAAAGGCTTTCCGGTGACGGCAAAGCCTTCTCACAACAGGAGTACTTACGTTAATAAAATGCTCTCAAGTAATAACAATGCTTAAATAAACTTATGACAAGATTTAATAAAGGAGTATATGCTTACGTTAACTTTAGTGTGAGTCTGAACTCAACACTAAACTCTTCAATGCTCTATGAAAACACTGGAAGTCTAGTCCTACAGCAAACAGATATGGAATCTTCTGAAAACATCTGATGCTCTAAGATGCTCGTCGAATATAGAACAGAAATAATGCAGGGGCAGGACACCAAAGCGTGTATCTTAAATACACCAACAAGTAGGATACATATATATAAAACAAGGGAGTGCAACAACTCTGTGACAGCACTAATAACAGCCACTCAAAAACAGTACTTCCTTAGCCAACGTAACAGCCAAACTGGGTTGTGCACTATGCATCAACCTAGGCTAAAATAATATGTGAATAATTCCTAAAGCATACGCAGTTAAAGTTAATAAAGACAATGCTGTCTTTCTTACTAATAAAGTCTAGCAGCGGCATAAAAGGTACAAGGAGCCTAGGCAGAGCGCAAGCATGCTCGTAGCCTACTGTCTCCCCTGAATAGATTTCCCTTATGTTACGTTAAGTGACTAGGAGGCTCTCTTGGTAAGTCCAGATCTCGAGTATCTGGTCTTACCCTGGCGCTCCACAAAGGTCAACAAAATGAGGTAGCAAGCATACAAGCAAGAGTAGGCAAAAGCCCTTCGCTTGTATACTGCTACGCTCGCAAAGGAAAACATATGCACAAAGGTTACAGGCTACCTAGCTCCGTCGACATCGTACAGGCTCTGAATTGCCATATACATAACTCAGACAACGACCAAAGATACCCTCCACTGTCTAGCATTAAACAGTAGGAAAGAACAACCCAATAATTAGAAGCACCCAATACTATGATACCATGTGACTATGACTCTAAAAATCCCTAAAGCTAGTGCAAAACATATATGTGAGAACTGGTGCTGGTAATACGACTGGCCGACTATGGAAGTCGTATGCAGAACCAGAAGGGATGGATAAATGAATAAAGATGAGAAGTATTGGAAAGAAGGAGTTCAGAGAGAGAAAAAGCAGTAAAGAGGGTTAGATTGGGGACAGAATGCAAGGGACGTCTAGGACCAAGCACAACTTACCAAGCTCTGAGGAGATATGCAGGAAGGATCCCCCACCCACCGAGCTAAGACAGCGGCCCCCAATCACAGACCACTACGTCATGAAGAGCAGGCGTCATATGACACGCCAGGCCCGCCGGCCAATCACGAGCGGGTGGCCCTGCCCAAGCGAGGAATGCACACGTACATACACACGCACATACTACCACCTCGCTGCTTCCCTCGCTCTCTCTCCTTGCAATTCACACTACATATCTTATAACTCTATCAATGATATAAAATACTTCCAAGTGTCACAGACAAGAATAAAGACAAACACTGATCTGTCTGTGACAACATGAATACTAAGAAAGAAAGAACATCGTTCTACGATTATTATAGCCCATTTCACTGCCCTGGCGAGCGCTAGCGAGTACGAGTACATTCTGGCAAGCTGGCCAGCGTAACACCAGTGATTCCTATATTACTCCTATCGACTCGTATATTACAGTAATCAGAAATTTTCAAATTTTCAATAACTCACACTTCATTCCTGGTTTTATCCAGGTGATTCCTGGTGATTCACAGTGATTCCCAGTGATTCGCAGGTACACTCCCACTGGTTCCTACGGTGTTGTGAGTCGACGAGGAATTTCAGACATTTGCGGTGTATTCCCAGGAATCACCAGGAATCATTACTCCTAGTGATTCTAGCTCGCATTCCTGACTGTGTGAAGTACCCCTAAGAGGTATACCGGCCAGCGTTTGCATCCGGGTCCTCAGATCTTCGATGCTGACTGCTTCCGTACTAAATCCGGAGACCAGGCAGGCTCTGTACTATTTGCGTAACAACTTGCAGCCACCACATTAAATCTGAAAAAGTAAGCTCATTTAGATCGGGACATGTCAGTTAGGGGGTAAAGTCGGCCAACAACAGTCAGTCGTCTAACCATCCCAATAAAATCTAATCATTGTTTCACAACTCTCTCTCTCCCGGGGCCCATCGCGAGCGAGTGGATCCGAGGGTAGTCCTACCGGACGAAACCAGTTACACTGGTAAGGTCAGGCGGGTGTGGGCCTAGTCCCGGAGACCAAGGGTACAATGGAAAACAGGAAAACACCGGGCGTAGGGGGGCTCCTGCTACCTCATTACTCCCTAGAAACTCTTGAACTTTTCGAGGCGGAGTCCCTCAGCTCGGGACTCTCCCCATAACTGAGGCCTGTTAATCCCACTGTGCCCTGTTTTCTGGAGGCCAAACTGTCCTCATCGCAGTTAGGACCAGCGCCCGTCCACAACAGTAACAATACCGTGCTCCCTTTCAGCACAATTCATCCGTCAGGAATGACACTGTGAAAGTAAGGAGCCCCACACCTTCGCCGCCATACTGGTGGTCCTCGGTAGGGCAACAACGCACATAAGGCCCGGTACACTAGGGTTCCTAGATAACTCGTTCCGGTGCGGCGGGTCCAGACAAAGATACATTATGGGTAGTTCACCCACGGGGGAGAGAGACACCAGACATAAACCTATACAGCTTAGTCCGGCCCAATTTCATACCATGAGAAGATTTCCAACTTAAGAGTGGGGAACCTTAGACAACTGGCTGTTGGGTGGCATAAGTTAAGGAGTCCGATATAATTTCCGTGGCAATTGCAATTCTTTTCTGGCACCATACCTAGGTTTCAATGTCAACAAGGCAGAGTAAGCAGCTTGACCAACTAAGGTGATTCCGCCGAAGATTACGAATTACCCACCGTGCATTACAAACTCAGGTGGGAAAAGTTGCACTCATGAATCCATCTCCCCACCTAACGTAAAGAATAGACATAACATCTTTCCAGGACACTAAGCCTAAAGTTGTTTCTAACCAGAACCGGCAGGGTCTAGGCAGGAAAGGGAAGCTTCCTAAACAAGTGTAGTTATCAGTCACGGCCTCCCAACCAATCGTTTTTTCCTTCATACCCTCACGGCGGAGTTAAGGGTTAACGAAGACCCCTTGTCGGTTCTATGCTATAACACGCAAATGGTTAGCAGGGTTTCTCAGTCAATTTGTTTAAGGCTTAGGGTAGATGTTCTGAGCTATAGCTATAGAAGCTGTGTTCCCTCCTTAATTCCAAACATGGGTTATACAGAGTATCTTTTGACACCTAACAGACACTCTCCCTACCACCATAGAAGTGCCATGGCATTTGGGCACCTGCAAGGGGAGGAGAATGGTAATGAAAGACCCACCAGCGCCCTCTGCTAGACGCCTGAGGGCTACCTTAAAAAGAGGGAGTTCCACACTCCCCTACGTTAACAGAACGGCACCAGATGAGTAGTTCTCTTAGTGGTCCCCCCTTTCCGACGCTCCCCTCAGATATCTTTACGGGGACGGAGTCACAAACCTCGCGAAGGGTAGAGCTCCGGCGATTGAAGGACATACGGTAATCTCTTTGGAGATTATTCCCGGTTTAGAGACTATTCCCGGTTTAGCCAGGATTGACAGCACTGAGACCCTGCTGACATGGGCAGCTCACTAGTTATCCTTCCTTGATAACCGGCCAGAAAAACTGCCACAAGTCCCTTACCAGTTTACCAGGCAACCTTTTCGACCTTCAGATCATTCAATGCATCGGGCACGGCCAAACAATTCAGTGGTTTATGGGTAATATACTTGAATAGGTTAGGGCATATAAACGCAGTTTTCAGAAGCGCTTTGTTTTCGCCCCCCCAACCTTTACAACATAATCCGAACCCCTCCCACACCGGTTGTCGGCTTGTCATGACTACACATACCACCGGGGGAGGATAAAGGGTTCATGAGTGCAAGTTTTCTTGTTTGGCTCCTTCCTGACGATAGCTCAATCAGAAAGTTCACTAACCAAACTCCTGTCACTTCGGGTAACGTAAGCTGTACCTTGCGCGGTTTGTTGGACTTTATCTAGAACGTTTTGGCCCTTGTCGTTGAGCTACATGTCACAGGAAACCAGAGCTACCTTCTAGAGGCTGACGCCGGTATTAAATTTTGTAGGACCTAGGCGGAGCACAATCTCCCAATAATGCTATTGATATGGCCTCGGCGTTTCAGAAGGCGTCACATCTCAAAAAATTTAGGCTTATTGCCGGCACTGATCATCCCTAAGGATTCTTTAGCTCCACCTGCTGGGCAAAGGATCCATCGTAGTATGTATTTACAATGCTTTCTTCGCAGAAGAAGGTTGGTACCTCACAGCCGTTAAAATCATGTCAAGGGTAATTGGAGGCAGAGCCCACGACCCAAAGACCAGTTACACGTAGATAATGCTAAACTCACCCAGAGTTTCCACCTTTTTACGCTGGTTGTGAGGCCCCACCCACTTTCTGGGGAGACAGTTTGGTGATATGACAGTAGGATACCCCAAAAAACTGCCTTATGTTTGTTCAGCGGCGGGCCTACTTAGTCAAAAGCTTCTGAAGCTGGGTCTTCAGGGTAAAGAAAAAGGAGGTGGGGGGTTCCGGTGAGCTCAGGACCTCGAGACCCTCCGCCGGACTATATGAGTAAAATCACAAGCTGTGAAACACGAGTAGTCGAGCTGACTTAACAGCGTACAACATTTTTATTTTAATTGTATATTTTAAGAATATTTATTATAGTTGCAACTATAGATGATTTAATAGAAATGGCACAATAATAGGACATGTGCAATTCTCAGTAGGGTCACATCTTACGATCGTTTCGATCTAGAGGTAACCAGTATGATGTCCAAATTATAAGATCACGAACTGTGATACTTAATAAGTCAAGCTGGTTCTACAGCTCAAGATTTTTTTTTTTTTTTTTTATATATAAGATAACTATCAGAGTTATAACTAGGAGATAGTAAATGAAATTGTACAAAATCTCTACTATGTACAAAGTTATTTTAAGGACATAAAACATATTCATATCATTTATGTACCTTGAACAACAAACCTTTGAATCTCAATGTGATATTCTTTTTGGTATACCTGAATGGTCATTTTAAGCAGACTTTCTTTGAAGTAACGCACTGCTGTCTTTCCCATTGTTTGCATTTTATTGTATGTAAGCAATAAACACTTATTTTGTTATATGATTCTTTTTCTCTACCTATAGGTATTTGTTAGTGGTGATATTGTCACGAATGTCCCCCTCCAGTCTTGAGATATCAGGCATATCGTCAATGATGGAGGGGCCACTAATAAATTATAGGTTTGATCCCCGGAGGGGAGAAGAGAAAACCTAATATTTAGTAGTGGCCCCAAAATCATTGACGATGTAGGGCCCTCCCGTCCATCCCCTTCCCATTCGTTGATATCTTAAGTTTAGTCTTGATATATCATTGAAGGACGAATAGAGACGCTTGGTTCACCGTCTGGGCTAGAATCCACAAGACATCCACAAGATGGAAATCCTTAATATAACAAACTTAAGTTTAATTTTAATTTTGTATTGCATAATAAATCGTAGGCTTGTCCATCATTCTTCAACTGTCTTCGTAGCGCAATGGATAAATGCACTGAATTTTGGTGTGAGCATCCTGGGTTCGAATCCCTGGACTGCCACATGTACAGTATTTGTTGATTTCATTAATTGAGTTTAGGAGTAAAGTCGGTTGGTGGAGGGAACATAATAATTAATTCTTGGTTCAGGGGTAGTTTATAGAGAGGCCTTCCTTGGGGTTAAGGCCCAATTAATTACTCCTTCCATTCATCTATCCATAGCCTATGATAGCGCAGTTGGAATGTGTATACTGTACATGCTTAGATTGATATGCAGGATTCAAAACTGCATAATAAATCGTAGGCTTGTCCACCATTCTTTAACTGTCTTCGTAGCGCAATGGATAAATGCACTGAATTTCGGTGTGAGCATCCTGGGTTCGAATCCCTGGACTGCCACATGTATTTGTTGATTTCATTAATTGAGTTTAGGAGTAAAATCGGTTGGTGGAGGGAACATAATAATAGTGTAATTGCTCTGATGACAACTCTTTCCAGGTGTGTGTGGCGGAATGGTGGTCACTATGTGCTTTGTCATCCTCCCTCAATACTTTGACCATCGACGTGGTGCGTCCAATGCCATCATGATGGCCGGGGTCTGCACGGGACAGATCGTAGCTCCTCCAGCAGCCAGGATGTTACAGGATGAGTTCGGATACAAAGGTGCCACTCTAATCCTTGGGGCTCTCTTACTGAATGCTTGTGTCGGTGCGGCCTTCTTTCATCCAGTTGAGTGGCATTTGAAACCACGTCTTGTGAAGGAAGAGGGAGAAGATGGGGAGAAAAGCGAAAAGCTGCTTGTTGAAAAGAATGGTAAGGTAAATCTGACACAAGGTCTGGTGCATTCAAATTCACATGCATCCGTTTCTGAGAGTGTCCCAGAGGTCCAAGAAGGTGAATTAACAGGTATTATTGCCAGAGCTAGATTGTCAAGAATCGAGGCAGTCAAAAGAATGAGTGGTGCTTCATATGCATCAGGATTAAACTCAACAATCAGCATGTCTTCTCTTGATGTTGCAGGAATTGGAGCTCTACCAAGTCATGATGATATGTGGGGGAAGCATTCCAAACAAGAACAAAGCATAGAAGGATCCAAGCCTTGTTCCCGATTAAGTGATATTTCTTCTAGACTGGCAAAGTCTATAATCTCTGACTTGGGTATACTTAGATCTCCACGTGCTTGCATCATCTGCCTGGCTGGGATGTTGTGTATAAATGGATACCTGAATTTCCTGATGATGTTACCCTTCGCTATGGTATCTGCAGGCCTCTCTCTGGATGACTCGGCCTGGTGTCTGTCAGTGTCTGCGTTCTGCAACCTCTTGATGCGGATAATGGCCTCTACACTATCTGATTTTCCCTGGTTCAGAATACGGCAGTGCTACATCACTGGTTTCCTCATCATCAGTGGAACAATAGCCAGTAAGTCACTTGCAGAGGAACCGAGCTTGGTGAACATAAATGCTAATATGAATTATCTGGAATATGCATATCTAATTACGTATAGAGAACATCCTTAACATTAATTCACATTTTCCTTAGTGATAAAGATATCTCCTATAGTCTAGGTAGTCTTATATTAACGGTGATTTAAATATGTTCAGATTTCAAAAGAATGTAAATGTTGTTGTGCTCATTTACTGGTTATTTTTCTACATCTGTAATGGGATTCATTTTACCAATAAACTGTATAATGTCCAGTGTTCCCATTGGTGTGATGCCACTTTCGTTTGCTATTCTCCTGATGGTTCTTTTCCCTTTGTCTAGTTAATTCCATTTCAGTTGCATAGCGGAAGTTAGGTTTTTTAAAGGCACTTCAAATATGTCTTCATGTTATGTTTTCTTGCAGTAATCCCGTTTTTGTTGTCTCCGGTGTGGCTGATGGTGACGATGGCGGTGTATGGCTGCGGTGTTGGCATCAACATGGGACTCTACAACCTGGTCATGATTGACGTCATGGGTCTCGACCTACTAGCTCCCACCTACGGATGCAGTTGCTTCACCGTTGGCATCGGTTTTATCTGCTTCGGCCCAATCATAGGTACAATTTAACCATTATATTATCACTTAAACAAACATATTATATTGAATCCTTGCTTGACTGTATCTTAACCCATGGAATGTCAATGTAGTATGTCATACAACAACAAAAACAAAACAAATCACAACAACACTAGCGACAGCATAGTATCTCAAACTACGTTCCCTACCTGCTAATATCACAAATGAATTAAACCACTCCTCCCTCCTTATTACCCACCCTCATTCTGTCCAACCCTTCCTCACATTCTCTCTCACTCGGTACATTCCCTACTATTATATTTGTGTTTTTTCTTTTGTACTAAACCTTAGGGGCTTCGTTTATTAAAGAGATATGATGAAATGTAAAGAAATCTACCAATGATGGAGGGTACATTTAAATATATATTCTGCGGATACTGAATAAGTTAAGTCTGCTTAACCCTTTCACGCACATATGATGCAGAGGTTGCCAGATTAGCAATAAGAGATAGTTCTCTCACTCTTATAATTACCTCTCCAAAATTATGTTTCTGCCCACAGCTAACTCAAAGACAACTGCAGAGGTTGAAGTAACTAAACTAAAGGTTTCTAAATACCTCTGATGGCAACAAAGGCTTTAAAGTATCCCTAATAAGCTCAAAATTGCGTCATATGTCGGAGAGGGTTAACCCGTCAGCTGCGGGAAGACTCTTAAGAGGTCCTACTGGGCGGCTGCGGGAAGACTCTTAAGATCCTAGGCCTAAACAAAAAAACATTTAAAACACCCCAGTGGCACTAAAAAAAAAAACAATTTGTGTTTAGGTGAGATAATTTCCCTCCATTACTTGCTACCACTCGTACACATGTGTCCCAACTCATCCTTTCCCCTCCTCCCCCCCCCCCACCTCCTCAATTATCAGGTATTTTCTCTATTATTCCCGATATTTATCGAGTATTTTCGTGGGAGGACGGGTGGGAGAGAGGGAGGAGGGTGGAGGAGTGTAACTCCGATGCTGCGAGGAATTCCCTAGCACTCACTATATTATCTACAATACCATTAGGTTTGTGTGTATGTGTATATACCCCCTAAACAATGTAGACTAACATCATTGCCAGCTGTACTGTATATCTGACCAATTCTAAGTTTAACTATGTACAGTACACAGTTTAACATACCTTGACCATGTCATAACTGAAAACATCACAGACGATAATTACATTAGGAAGGAGATGCATAAACTTTGTGCCAAGGGTAATACGGTTATCATACCTTTTAAGTACTGCACTATTGATGTATAATGTTGGCTTTTCAAGTAATTTGGCTATATTTACCTTATATTTCAGCAGACAATGGGCAAATCATAAGAAATCTCATATGGCGAGACTAACAGTTATCTATAACAATATTATGAGGAAACTTGTGAATGTGCCATATAGAAGCAGTACCTCACATATGTCTAGCAGCCTAGGTGGTATGAGTTTTGGTGAATTGATGCAAAATGCATAATTCACTATCACGACTAGAGTGGATCAAAGTTGCAATCCTGTGATGGTTGCAATAAGGACGTGTGACTGTTCAATATCCTCCTCTATGAAACAGTACTGAATAATATATTGTTTTCTCCTGTAAGGTGAATGTAATCATAGTTTCTGTATATGCTTCATATATATATACCGGTATATATATATATATATATATATATATATATATATATATATATATATATAGTAAAACTCGCAGGAAAAAATAAACATTGGAACACCAAGCTTTCGTCTATTCTCTCAAGATATCTTCAGGGTAATACAAGAATACAGTGTGAGTCAGAGGCTTAAATACCCCTTCTATATTATCATCTGTGAGATGCTAACTAGCATATTTACGGTACACAAAAAGTGTTGCCATCTTACTGCCTTTTCGATTAGTTTTACATTACACATTTTCTTTAACATAATATACGTATGTTTAAACAATTTTATATTCTTTACATTGTAATTTGTCTAAAATGTTCACTGTTATCATTAATCATATATATTAATTGAACAAATCATTAGTCTAAGAAAACATAACAATTATAGTACTGTCGTCTACAACTAATGCCTATATGAATAATATAACTTAAATTTATATATATATACACAAGTGAACTAATGAAAAAAAATATATATATACTGTATATATAATATTTAGCATACAATGCCGTGCGTAAAAAAAAATTGTATATAAAATAAAAATATATAAATATATACAATAAATATCGGAACAGAACAATGTACACAGGCCAAATAATATTAAAAACATGTGTAGGCTACCTGAGAGGTTTACCTGACTTCACTTATTGATCCAAAAGGTCAGAGGTCAACAACAGATGTACTAATTTACTGGACATACATTTCTTAATCAGTTTATCAACTCTGCGAAGCAGAGTGGTATCGCGCACACAGATCCCGCCCGTATACTGTGCACCACCAATCAACTTGTCTGTCGTCGCCTGTCGTCGTCGTCGTCCGTCCGGTAACTCCTCCTAGACCGTTCGATGGATTTTCACCAAATTTCACAGGTATATACATTTGGTCAATGCGAAGGTCAGTCAAAAATTAATTTTAAATTTAAATAAAAGGTTAAGGTCAAAGATCAAGGTTAAAGATAAGGTCAATATTTTATGTGTTTTAGTTTTTACTCAAATTTCTTAATTTTCACTATACAAGTTACTGGTAACCTCGATATTTTATAGACCAAATATTAGATAAATATTATAAAGGGTAAGGTCAAAGGTCAAGGTCAAAGGTCAAAATAAGTTTTGTACTACTATTTCTTATTCTAACTGTTAGATTCTCACTAGGCTTCCCATGAATATTCGGAATACCTAGGCGAAGGTCATACAAGAAACTAATCAATTCCATATGAAAGGTCAAGGTCACAATTCAAGGTCAAATATAAGGTCACTATGCTAATTTCTTTACTTTTCATGCAAACTTCAAAAAATTTGGTGAGATAGCTGCACTTTAAATGTAAAGGAAAATAACACATTTTGAGACACATTTCATGAAGGTCAAGGTCAAGGTCAAAGGTCAAAGGTCAAGGACAACTATTCTATAAATATATATAAAACTAAGTGATGGGTTTTAATGAAATTAGTCATGCTTATTTTATTTTCAATGTCAATGGACAACACAAAATTATTCTTACATAAAGGTCAAGGTCATGGGTCAACTTATTCTATATATTTTTTTGTTTTTATTCAAATGTCTTCATTTTCACTATACTAGTTACTGGTAACGTTGATATCGTATTGCCCAAATTTTAGAAAACTATACTAAAGGGTAAGGTCAAAGGTCAAAATAGGTTTTTTACTAATATTTCTTATACCAACTCTTAGATTCCCACTAGGCTTGCCACCAAGGACATACAATAAACTATTCAATTCCATACGAAAGGTCAAGGTCACAGGTCAATGTCAAATAAAAGGTCGATATGCTATTTTCTTTACTTTTCATGCAAACTTCACAACATTTGGTGAGATAGTTCCACTTTAAATGAAAAGGAAAATAATACATGGTGAGACATACAAAGGTCAAAATAAAGGTCAAAGGTCAAGGTCAACTATTCTATTAATATATATGAAACTAACTGATGGGTTTTCATGAAATTAGGCATGCTTATATGATTTCCATGGGCAATGTCAATGCAAACAAAAATTTACTCTTACATAAAGGTCAAGGTCACAGGTCAACATCAAAGGTCAACTTTTATTATTTATTAAAAAGGATTACTCCAATTTTTAGAAAACTGGCTAAATTATGGCTTATTACATACATATAATATATGTCAAATTTCACATACATATTGTAGTAGTTAAGGTCAGAGGTCAAGGTCAAAACAAGAGTATTTGTCAGTTTCCCTAAACTCCCCCTTGACAGTTTAATGTATTGTCATCAAATTATACAGGCAAGTTCAGTTGGTCAATGCAATGACCATCCAAATATATGTATCATATTTTTAGTCAAAGGTCAAAGGTCAAGGTCACAGTATATGATCACTATTTGTAATCAATAAGTTTTAATCCAAATTACACCATATTCATAATGCTAGCCAATACAAAAATTGCTGTTAAGCTAACTAAATATTTGATAAGAAATTCTAAGGTCGAAGGTCGAGGTCGAAGGTCAAGGTTAAAGGTCGAAATATGATTTTTACTGGTATTTCCTATTTAATGTAAGATTCTCATTAGACATATCATGCATTTTCGGAATGCTTAGACCAAGGTCATACAAGGTCACAGGTCAACATCAAATATAAGGTTAATATGCTAATTTCTTTACTATTCATGTAAACTTCACAAAATTCGTTGAGACAGTTGTGCTTTAAGGGAAAATTAAAATGTTAAATTGTCAGACATGAAGATGGTCAAGATGAAGGTTAAAGGTCAAGGTCAACTATTCCTTTAATACCTCCGAAACTAACTGATGATCTTTAATGAAATTTGACACACTTATTTGATTTTCTAGTGTTACATCAAAGCAAGCAAAAATATAATCCTACATAAAGGTCAAGGTCACAAGCCAAGGTCATAAGTTAACCTTCATCATAAAAAAAATACTCAATTTTCGATAAGCTGACGACTGTTATTTGCATTTTACTTAAATAACATAAATTTCAATCATATATATAAATATTATAATACTTAAGGTTAAAGGTCAAGGTCAAAGAACAAAAGAAGAATGTTAATAATTTTGTTAATACTCATCCTAAACTGTTTAACCCTTTGTGTACCGGTGACGTCTTTTTATTGTATTCTAGCTATAATTAGACGATACTGTAGAACTTATGAAGGATCTGTGGTAGTAAGACAAGTTAAGATGGTTGAAAGCCTGGTAATTTTATGGAGGCCCTTCATAAACTAAATGAAATCGTCTTAATATCCAGTATGAAATGAAACCAACAGAACTACTAAACGGGTTACGTATCGTCACCAAATTTTGCTGGCAAATTCGGTTGGTCAATGCAACGATTGTCCAAATTTTGTGTTTTTGTTATTCAAAGGTCAAGGTGAATGGTGAAGGTCGCAGATTATGGTCACTATGTCTTTCTTATATATATTTAAATTTGAAATACACCATATTCAAAATGCTACAAAATAGTGTTACACTGACCTTATTATAGATAAATATTTTAATGGTTAAGATTCTGTGACGCTTCTGCATAGTAGCCACGTGCGGGCATGCGCGCGCGTCGGCTGCCCAGCCGTTTAGAAACCGGCAGGTGGCAGCCAGCCGGCAGGCTTTTCCTTAGTATATATCCTACGACAATGTAACTAATGTCTGGGATATTCTTATGTTGTTTCACAGCTTGAAGCTACCCTTATTCTTAACCAACGCATCTTAGTATATTTTATTCTCGATAGTTGATTGTTTCATTATAATATATAAGATGTAAGTCTAGTGAGGGTGGGAGGAGACGAGCGGGAGAGAGAGTCCGGCTCGGGACGTTGCTTCGCTTGCCAGCTTGGGACGAGCCTGAAGCGTTGCCATATGCATTTGA
This sequence comes from Paralithodes platypus, assembly GCA_032716605.1. Taxonomy (NCBI): domain Eukaryota; kingdom Metazoa; phylum Arthropoda; class Malacostraca; order Decapoda; family Lithodidae; genus Paralithodes; species Paralithodes platypus. The sequence goes on along the minus strand of CM064573.1, from coordinate 52,244,972 downwards.
TTGCAACGTTAGGCTTAGTTTCGACTCCCGCACGGGGTAGAGGATTTTGACCCGGCAACTGTGTTGAGTGTTGCCAAGCATGGGATGTATTCTGCATGCCTAGGGCGGGGTCCAGACAGATTCAAGACTCAGAGCTCACCTCACTGTCGTACCCTTCGGACCCCCTTGATATCTATCCCTCTCAACCCCACTTAGAAACTTTCTCTCTTACTTTGTATACCTTCTTTCCACTACTTCACCAATCTATTTAATTATCCCATCCCCTTGATAGACCTTATATCTATTATTGTATTAACGACGAGCTCTCAGATAACTAGATAGGATTTTGGGCCTTATGCGGAGATGTAATTGTTAATGAGACCTAGGAAGCTTTTTTGTTGTCTCATATTTGGTGGTTTCATGCTTGCTAGTGTGTTCTTGTGTCAGGTTAGCAGGGGCTAGACCGGATGGGAGGCTTTTTGCGATCCTTTAAGTAAAGTCTGCTGGTGCGAGTCCTGTGGACCCGCACGACTTTACTAGGATACCCGTGGGAGTCTGGGGGCATTTTCTTGTCTGTGTCCCTGTGTGTATAGTGTTGTGTTGTGTGAGGGCCCTTGCCTATTCCACTCAGCACTGCGCTAGCACGTCTTTCTTTTGTTTTAGGGTCGCCAGGAGAGAGTCAGATACTTGCGATCTGAGTCTCTCAAGAGAGCACCCTTTCAATTAGAGTAATTTGGCGCACAGACTTGGGAACGTCCCTAGGCTAGAGCAGGTGGCTCAGCCCGGGTATCCGAAGCCTATATCCTTCCGGCTAGACCTTTGCCACCTAGCAGATTAACAGCTAGGGGTTTATTATCTCTGTATGCTTGTTATTGTGCCACAGTTTACCGTTTTTGTGAGCATTGTGAGTCAGGGTGTGGTTTAGAGACTCTGTCCGAGCAGGCTTGCCTGACTAAGAGTGAGAAGCACACCTGTATGTGGTTATGTTGCAAGTTGCTACCTTTATTTAATTATACCTATGCCATTATAAACTGTATGGCCTATCACTAGTATTTATTCCTGCTTATGAGTTAAGAGTTCTCTAAATCCGTAACGTACTTTCTTTGCTAAGCATCAGATCCTACAGTAGCCGCATGCAGTTTAGAAACCCGCATCTTGTCTACCTGTACGATGTTTTGAGGACTGTTTGCTTTCACCTTCTTTCACGCAGGGGTGATTAGTTGTATTAATTAACGTAACGTTAAATGTACTTTCTTCTAGTTTGTTATTAAATTGTTTCTGCAATTTAATTCCGTTATCTATCTTTTCCTTGAAGCTTTAAGTCAACTTAATTGTGTGATCTTTTATATAGCCTGCTTGACTATCAGCAGTGTATAGTGCGTGCACCCTGTAACCGAGTCATAGGATACCTTGTTGTCCAGGCAGGACTGTTGACGGTTTAGGGTGGTTTGTTGCCTGGGTTTATAGATAAGGGTTGGATCTAGCGTTTTCCGTTGTTGCTTGTTTCCGCATACCTAGTCCAATAGAAAGAGCCCAGTGTTTATATATCCCAGGACGTAACAAATGGCGACTTTGCATAGGATTTACTGAACAGAGGAATATAGTGGTCATTTGTTTTGAGATTCCTTATGATTAGAGGAATACAGTGGACATAGAGTTTTTTTTTTGGAGCAACCAATATAACACATTAAAGACTTTAAATAACATTAGTATATACATACTTGCATAGGAGATAAGGCACATTCTATAACCGTGATAATTACTGCAGTACACAAACATGTGTAATACATCAGAACACAGTGATGGGTCAGGTCACGATACAGGCTCAGAGGGAGAAAGACCTGTGGAGTGGCTAGTCGATAGCGAGGAGGGTGCTAGAAGATTTTTAGAGGTGCCCCTTACCGCTGCCAGGGTATTGAAGCTGAATAAGTATGGCTTAAAGTGTGTGACAGGTCTTCAGGGTCACCAGGGTTTAAGTGGCATGAGGAAAGATCAGCTGAGGACTTTGATATTGGGTTTAGAAGGGAGAGACCTGGGTGGAGAGGCGACTGGGCGCCCCGGTCCCCAGCCCCCCCTCCACTCTACCCCCATATCAAACGTCAGGGTGCCTGAATTTAGTACATACCCCCAAGTTGATGGTCAATGGCAGCGTGGAATTCAATCACAGGGACCCTCTCCATTAAATGCACCTTCCCCTCCTCAATGGTTGACTCCAGATTTGTTGTTTCGGCTTGAGATGGCCAAGGTTGAGGTTGCTAGAGCTCAGGTTGAGGCTGCCGAGAGACAGGCTAGTGTGCAGGCTGAGGCTGCAGAGAGAACAACTATACGAGAGGCTGAACTGCAGGCAGAGTCTACTAGGTATCGGGCTGACAGGGAGCTGGAGAGATCTCGAGTGGAGGTAACAGGGCGAAATATTGGGGAAAGTAACAGACATCGGGACCAATCATTGTCGCACCTGCTTAAACTAGTTCCTGTGTTCGATGAATTAGGTGTGGCTGAGTTTTTTATGCGATTTGAGAAGAAGTGTCAGGAACACCAGTGGCCTCAGGAAAAGTGGGCAGCATTAGTTTCATCAAGACTCCTAGGAAAGGGACTAAAAGCGTATGATGCACTACCTTTAGAGTCCTGTGTAGTTTATGATGAGCTAAAGAAGGCTGTGCTACGTGCCTATGAGTTACAACCAGAAACTTACCGCTTGAAGTTTCGGGGTGTTACTAAGGGCAAGGATAATACCTTCCTAGAACACGCCCGGGACTTGTCTGATGCACTACGACATTGGCTGCGTTCTGAGAGGGCAGCTACTTTTGAGGAGTTGAGTGAGCTAGTTCTCTTGGAGCAGTTCTTTAAGTGCACAGGCGGGGACTTAACATTAAATATAAAGGAAAAAAATCCTAGAACTCTCCAGGAGGCAGCAGAAATGGCTGACCTCCGACTGTCATTAATTCGAGGGTGCGGAGCAGCAGCTAGGAGTGAGTCGGGTGCAAAGGATCGTACCCCTCCCCCTCCCAAGAATTTTGATACACATAAATACACAAAACCATCTAGCACTGACAATAAAACTGAACATAAACCAAATACCGTCCCGTATAAGAAGTCTAATGGTACCTCCCACTCCCAAGGGAAACCAAAGAGTAAAGAGTGCTTTGCATGTCACAAGGAGGGTCACTTTGCAAATGCTTGTCCGAACAAGCCACCAAACAAGGTTGTGTCATTGGCCCGCAGCATAGGGGTGTCGCCTATATCTTCTGAGTTTGCCAAGGGTAGTTCGTCAGAGGGTGGGACACAGCCTGTGTTCAAAAGTCCGGAAGGCTCGAACCCTGTCCGCGACATCTTTGGGGGTCATAGAGGGCATGGTTTTGTGAGGTGGGCTGGCGAAAGGCGAGGAGTTAAGCTATTGCGTAATACGGGGGCTTCTCAGACCTTGTTAAAGAACTTTACTGGTAGACCGATTAACGCTGCTCGGGTGGTGGTAGTTCAGGGGATCAATGCTACGAAGTCCTACCCACTGGTGCGGATGGAGCTAGAGGTGGGTGGTGTGGCGAAGGAGCTGGATGTAGGAATTGTAGAGAACTTACCTGTTGGGGGCGTTGACCTCCTCTTCGGCAACGACTTTGCGGTGCCTGCTTCTAAGGTTTCACCCTTGGTCGTTGCCGAGAAGGCGGCCGACGTTAGTAGGGAGGAACAGGAGTGGGTTGAGAAGTGTAGCGTACAAACCATGGCGTGTGTTGTGACGCGTTCTCAGACATCCTGAGCCTTGCAGCCACCACCTCAGTCTATCAAACCGCGGAGGAAAGGTCACAAGAAAACGGGAAGTGTTGGTCAATTGGAGAGTTTTGAGCCGGCAGTGTTTCTTGGTGACTCATTATTGGCACCTATGTTAGAGTCTGGAGAGGCCCCGGGGCCTGTCCCCGCTAGTGCAGGTGCAGGGCAGGAAGAGACTCTGCGACAGCATCGTTATGCCCAGCGTGAGGAAAGGATGGCTCAGCGGGACATTGGAGGTGGAAATAAATTATTTAAGATGAACTTGGATAATCTCGCACCTGCTGATAAATGTTCCTTGCAGCTGGAAGATCCTGAAGTCAGGGCGTGTGGTAATGGTGCTGTCGAACTGAAGAGCGATGGGGATGCGCAGCCTGGTGATTTTTTCTTGTCCGAGGGGATCTTGTATCGGAGACATCAGGATCCCAAGAAAAAGTGGGATGGCGGGTCAGGATTAGTGGACCAGTTAGTAGTACCGAGGGTGTGCCGTGAGAGCTTATTGAGATTAGCTCATGATGTGCCTTTGGCAGGGCACCTGGGGGCACGTAAGACGGAGGCAGGTCTGAGCAAGCTTTTCTGGTGGCCTGGGTTAAAGGCGAGTGTCGTGTCATGGGTGTCACAGTGTCACACTTGTCAAGTTGTTGGGAAACCCAATCAGGTCATCCCGAGAGCCCCGTTACAACCCATCCTGTCATTGGGCCGCCCTTCAGCAAAGTAGTTATCGATATGGTTGGCCCATTGCCCCCCACTAGTGCCGGCAATAAATTTTTACTAACTGTAATGGATGTAGCAACACGGTATCCAGATGCTTACCCCATGCGCAACGGGATGGCTAAGACTGTTGTCAAAAACCTGCTTGTCTACTTCTCTCGTTATGGCTACCCTCAGGAGATCCAGTCTGATCAGGGATCCAATTTTACTTCTGCTCTGTTTAAGCAGACCATGCAGCAACATGGGATAGTGTCTGTGGTGTCATCTGCCTACCATCCCGAGAGTCAGGGAGTTTTGGAAAGGTGGCACTCGACTCTCAAGAGTATGTTGCGGTGTTATTGCATGGAAAATGGGAAGGACTGGGATCTAGGTCTCCCATACGTTTTATTTGCTGCGAGAGAAGTACCTGGGGAGAGCTTGGGATTTAGCCCGAACGAGTTGGTTTTTGGACACAGGGTCAGGGGGCCCCTCCACATAGTCAAGGAGATCTGGGAGGGAGTCACAAAGCCATGCTCGCTTCTAAAGTATGTAGTTGAAAGCCGTGAGAGAATGCTAAAGAGCTTGGAGGTAGCAGGTCGGAACCTTAAGAGTTCACAAGCTCAGATGAAGGACAGATACGACCAGAAGGTGAAGCTGAGGGAGTTTGAAGTAGATCAGGAGGTACTGATACTACTGCCTCTGGTGGGACACCCCTTGTCTGCCAAGTATTCTGGTCCATATCGGGTTGTAAGGAAGGTTTCTGATCTAGACTATTTAGTAGCTACTCCTGATCATAAGAAAAAGAACCAACTTTGCCATGTAAATCTGATGAAAGTGTATGTGAGGCGCCCCTCCGAGCCTCTCACTGTCCCGGTGTTGATCTGCAGCGATCGTGGTGGAGAAGGAGGAAGGGACAGTCAAGCTGCGGGGGAGGATAATTGGGATTGTCATGTTTCCGCAGATCAGTGGGCGGGGAATTCTAGACAAGTGGCTCACAAGTTGATATTGCACCTGCCTGAGCAACAGCGTGTAGCTGTGCAGCACTTGTTTGATTCAAACCCAGCTGTTTTCGCGGAGCATCCTGGCCTCACTACTCAAGCGGTGCACGATGTCGATGTTGGGGACCACCCGCCCTTTAAATCAGTGCCATACCGTGTTCCCCCTATTAAATTACCAGCACTTAGGGAAGAGCTGGATTATATGCTGAAACGTGGGCTGATTTCTGAGGGTGCAGTAAGGTGGACTTCCCCAGTCACACTGCAGCCCAAACCAGATGGCAAGGTGCGGTTTTGTATAGATTTCCGCAGGTTGAATGGTTTAACCCCCACAAATGCCTACCCTCTCCCTCGCGTGGACGACAGTGTGGATAAGATAGGAAAAGCCAAGTTCCTCACTAAGATAGACCTTGTTAAGGGTTATTGGCAAGTGCCCTTGTCTGAGCGAGCGCGAGAGGTGTGTGGGTTTGTGGGGGACGGTGCCACATATCGTTGCCATGTTATGCCATACGGGCTGAAAAATGCCCCTGCAACGTTTCAGAAATCAATGAACGACATTGTAGACGACATTCCCAACTGTACGGTGTACCTAGATGATGTCATAATATACGACGAGGATTTTAACAGTCACTGTGCTCACATCGGACAGATTTTTAATAAACTGAATGAAGCAGGTTTGGTGGTAAACCTGGGTAAGTGCGATTTTGTCAAAGCCACAGTTTTGTACCTGGGGTTCGAGGTGGGGATGGGTCAGGTGTGCCCTCCACAGACAAAGATCAAAGCCATCGATCAGTTTCCCCAGCCTACGACTAAGAAACAAATCATGCGGTTTCTAGGTATGATAGGCTATTATCGTCGCTTCATCAAAGGCTATTCGACTGTACTTGCACCTTTAACTGACTTATTATCTAAGGACAAGAAGTTCCGGTGGTCTCCTGAGTGTGCAGAGGCGTTTTCCTTGGTGAAACACCTGTTATGTACCCACCCCATACTCAGGGCCCCGGACTTCAGCAGACCTTTTCAGCTGGCGACTGATGCCAGTGGCGTAGGGGCTGGGGCTGTCTTGTTACAGACAGATGATGAAGGTATCGAACATCCAGGGAGTTTTTACAGTAAAAAATTCAATAGTGCACAAAGGAATTACTCTGTAATTGAAAAAGAACTCCTGGCGATAGTGCTGGCGCTCAGGCACTTCGATGTAAATGTTCCTGCTTTCGGACCAGTCGTAGTGGTTTATACCGATCATCACCCTCTGAAATTCTTGAATCAGTTTCATAACCGGAATATGAGGCTGACCAGGTGGTCACTCATGCTTCAGGAGTATAATCTGGACATACGCCATTTTGCCAGTTCTGATAACGTGATAGCGGATTGTCTATCAAGGGTGGATGATGTTGGTTAGACTGCTACAGGATTGAGGGTTGAGTGTGGAGGAAAATAGGCTGTCACTGTAGTTCAGCCGAAAAAAACAAATTAAAAAAGCAAAAACCTTATAAAAACTCTTTATTTTTATAACGTGTAGAATTTTGTATAAGATGTTGTAGCAGTATCTAAGTTGAATGTTTTCACTTATTGTCGCTGAGTTAGTTGAACTTGCTCGGTGGAGCGCAACAGTCTTTATTTTTTTCTATATATAGTGCCTTGTGTCGCAACAGTGTGTGGTACTATGAGAAGCTTTCTGTTAGATATGAAGAACTTAGTCAAGGGTCTTATATCTTGGGGGAGGTGTGACGCTTCTGCATAGTAGCCACGTGCGGGCATGCGCGCGCGTCGGCTGCCCAACCGTTTAGAAACCGGCTGGTGGCAGCCAGTCAGCATGCTTTTCCTTAGTATATATCCTACGACAATGTAACTAATGTCTGGGATATTCTTATGTTGTTTCACAGCTTGAAGCTGCCCTTATTCTTAACCAACGCATCTTAGTATATTTTATTCTCGATAGTTGATTGTTTCATTATAATATATAAGATGTAAGTCTAGTGAGGGCGGGAGGAGACGAGCGGGAGAGAGAGACCGGCTTGGGACGTTGCTTCGCTTGCCAGCTTGGGACGAGCCTGAAGCGTTGCCATATGCATTTGATTGCAACGTTAGGCTTAGTTTCGACTCCCGCACGGGGTAGAGGATTTTGACCCGGCAACTGTGTTGAGTGTTGCCAAGCATGGGATGTATTCTGCATGCCTAGGGCGGGGTCCAGACAGATTCAAGACTCAGAGCTCACCTCACTGTCGTACCCTTCGGACCCCCTTGATATCTATCCCTCTCAACCCCACTTAGAAACTTTCTCTCTTACTTTGTATACCTTCTTTCCACTACTTCACCAATCTATTTAATTATCCCATCCCTTTGATAGACCTTATATCTATTATTGTATTAACGACGAGCTCTCAGATAACTAGATAGGATTTTGGGCCTTATGCGGAGATGTAATTGTTAATGAGACCTAGGAAGCTTTTTTGTTGTCTCATATTTGGTGGTTTCATGCTTGCTAGTGTGTTCTTGTGTCAGGTTAGCAGGGGCTAGACCGGAGGGGAGGCTTTTTGCGATCCTTTAAGTAAAGTCTGCTGGTGCGAGTCCTGTGGACCTGCTCGACTTTACTAGGATACCCGTGGGAGTCTGGGGGCATTTTCTTGTCTGTGTCCCTGTGTGTTTAGTGTTGTGTTGTGTGAGGGCCCTTGCCTAGTCCACTCAGCACTGCGCTAGCACGTCTTGCTTTTGTTTTAGGGTCGCCAGGAGAGAGTCAGATACTTGCGATCTGAGTCTCTCAAGAGAGCACCCTTTCAATTAGAGTAATTTGGCGCACAGACTTGGGAACGTCCCTAGGCTAGAGCAGGTGGCTCAGCCCGGGTATCCGAAGCCTCTATCCTTCCGGCTAGACCTTTGCCACCTGGCAGATTAACAGCTAGGGGTTTATTATCTCTGTATGCTTGTTATTGTGCCACAGTTTACCGTTTTTGTGAGCATTGTGAGTCAGGGTGTGGCTTAGAGACTCTGTCCGAGCAGGCTTGCCTGACTAAGAGTGAGAAGCACACCTGTATGTGGTTATGTTGCGAGTTGCTACCTTTATTTAATTATACCTATGCCATTATACACTGTATGGCCTATCACTAGTATTTATTCCTGCTTATGAGTTAAGAGTTCTCTAAATCCGTAACGTACTTTCTTTGCTAAGCATCAGATCCTACAGTAGCCGCATGCAGTTTAGAAACCCGCATCTTGTCTACCTGTACGATGTTTTGAGGACTGTTTGCTTTCACCTTCTTTCACGCAGGGGTGATTAGTTGTATTAATTAACGTAACGTTAAATGTACTTTCTTCTAGTTTGTTGTTAAATGTTGTTCTGCAATTTAATTCCGTTATCTATCTTTTCCTTGAAGCTTTAAGTCAACTTAATTGTGTGATCTTTTATATAGCCTGCTTGACTATCAGCAGTGTATAGTGCGTGCACCCTGTAACCGAGTCATAGGATACCTTGTTGTCCAGGCAGGACTGTTGACGGTTTAGGGTGGTTTGTTGCCTGGGTTTATAGATAAGGGTTGGATCTAGCGTTTTCCGTTGTTGCTTGTTGCCGCATACCTAGTCCAATAGAAAGAGCCCAGTGTTTATATATCCCAGGTCGTAACAATTCAATGTGATCATAAATTTAATTATATATCATTATATACTCCCGGGCGGACATGAACCACCAACAGTCAGGACGAGTGTCTATACTTTAATCCACTGCACACAAGTATCCTCGATCATGCCGTGGTATAGTGGATTAAAGTATGGGCATTTGTTCTGACTGTCGGTGGTCCAAGTCCGGCTGTAAGTATAAAAACATTTAGTAGCTTATGTGTATTTGCAATATATATATTACCTAGTTTAATCGCTTTCCAGTTTGTCCTATATTCTGTATATATATATGATTGCACACTTTACACATAATTAAATATACACCTCCGGCATCATTGTTAGGGTTGTTTTTAATCAAAGTAGTCTTGACAGTGTTTTCATAATTGAATACTAAATTTATGTTCAAATACTTGAGAGATATTGCAAGTGGTGTTAATTTATTGTGATAGGGCAACACTAATACATTTTTCATTTAAAATGGAGCTTTATTACCTACATTATTGATTTTGTTTTCGGCTTTGGCTAAACTTTGATCAACTAGACTTTCAGGGTAGCATAGGGACGTTTTGGCTAGATTATATATTTGTTTGTATTCATTGTCAATAAATTCTGGGTTACATATTCTTAATGCTCTTAGGAACATACCTGAGAAAATGGAAATATTGACCTTAATATGATGGTTGGCGAAACAATGAATATACGAGTCTACTAGGGTTGGTTTTATATATACCTTAAATTTCAAATGACCATTATTATTTATTATCAAAGTATCAATGAAAGGTAGCTGAATATTAAATTTACTTCTTCTTCAATTTTGAATGTAAGCGAGGGGACAAGTTCATTAAGTTTAATCAAGAAAGAATGTGGATTTTGATTGGTAGGCTAAAGACACAAAATATCGTCTAAATTTACAAATTTTGGGTAAGAAAAGAGTCTCAAAATACTCCATAAACTGATTAGAGATTATCGGAGAGAGGGGATTTCCCATTGCGCAACCAAATGTTTGCGAAAAAAAAACTTCCATTTAAAGTAAAATTAGTGTTGAGGACACACAATTAATTTAATTTCATAAAAACATAATTCTTATTGGTAAATCTAAATATACTAAACCATCTTTCAGAAATCTTAATAAAACATGAACTGGGACTTTCGTGAATAAGGAATTTACATCAACACTTATTTACCTTGACTTTTAAGTAATCACCCGTATACACCACGAAACCAACACCAAAACCAAGAACTAATTTTTCATGCAAACTATAATTACCTTTTTCATATTCTCTATAACACTATCTGGTCCGACCAATTGAAGGCTATTATGATAGTGTGAAGAGGAACAGCTTGAGATGGTTCGGCCAAATGGAACGTATGGGAAGCGAGAGAATGACTAAGAGAGTGTACGAGAGCGAGGTGGAAGGACAAAGAGGGAGAGGTAGACCGAATGAGAGGTGGAATGATGGAGTGAAGAAGTATATGAGGCGGTGCTGGATGGGAGGAGGAGCGTCGACTGACTGGGGACAGAGGTGCATGGGGGCGTTTCGTTCGTGGCCACCCCTTCGGACGGCGTCTGGCAATAGATAGATAGATGATATTTTCTTTTGTTATTATTGAGAAATTTGCTTGCTTTTGTCGTTTTCGAGAACTATATTTTACTTTATCCCATGGGCTAACCAAAGCACCTTCCCAAAATTAGATATACTCACCCAGACCTCCTCCAAACTAAATGTGTACATTTTTCGATAGCAAATTCTCCCGGCCAGCGGCCAATTTATTTTAAATTGACAGCTGAAATGGGCGAAGCTTCTTATTATCGGCAAGCTAATGGGGTGAAGCGTCTTAAAAGCTCCAAACTAATGAAGCATGACAAAGGGGGGGGGGGGGGGTGATCTCAACAGATTTCCCTCGGACCAACTAGGGTTAAGAAGGATTATCTGGTCTTTCAACAGGAGAAATAATAATCTTAACTCCTTCAGTAGCTTGATGCGTTTCTTGCTGTTTTTTCCTCTTTTCTAGCCGTTATATGACGATTTTAACCCATTCCCTGTGGGTGACGTTCCGGAACGCATAGGCCATTTACAGCAATTTCCAGGCTCTAAAAGCCTGTAAAAGACGTAGAAATTGAGTGTCAGTGGGCGGGAGCGTGAGGATCCACCTCCGACCCTCAGAGCAGCCAGCCGCTCACTGAGGGAGACTGTGTCTCGCGCGGGTGTCTCACAACAGTGATGCCGAGCGAACGAGAGCTAATAATTAGCGAGTTTTCCCGAATGTCTATGACAACGCTGCGGGTGAATCCCGCCACCTACGAAGCTCGTTCTGGTCTCATTTTGAAGCTATTTTCGCCTAGTTTTCGGCAGAATACAGTTCATTTAATGTAGATGCTTGATAAATCATTCAGGAGTGCCTGAATATGCCCTAAATAGCGCAAATATACCCGCAGCATAAGTGTTAAACAGCTTAGAAGGGCTCTGTAGGAATCAGGTGGGGTAAAATCTATCCTAAAATATCCAATGCAGTACCAGTGCCGTCCTTTTCATTACATGTTGGGTACGATTAGACAACTATTTTTAGTTGATGATGGGCCATCAGCAAATAAAAGGCTTCGAACTATCTTCATTAACCATTTTAATACCACAAATCCTTCTTAAGCTGCACAAAGTCGGCTAAGTATAGCTAGAATAAAATAATCAAAATATGTTGCTGGTACAGCAAGGGTTAACTCCCTTGTAGATTATGACACATTTTAACAGTGTAGTCTGGCTATCATTAGATGATTTTATTCAACTTAAGAAGGACCTGTGCTAGTCAAAAGATGAATGCCTATCTCAATTCTCTGACATTTATATATCCTTCCTAAACGTTGTAAAATCAATTATAATGTTTGCCAAAAAAATATAATGAAAGAATGTGTCGTGGTATTCTGAAAAGGTTAACTCTTACTTTAGAAAAAGCCTTCCTAAATTGATGAAAATTGTCTAATGATAGCGAAAATGAAAGGAAGACCCACGTCCTTGAATACTGAGAGGGTGAATATTAACCCTCCGAAGCCGCTCTCATACGCTCACTCGTATTAGAGTATCTATCCGAATCCAATATTTGCAATTTCTACTATTTCTTTAATATTTGGGTTATGTGTTCGTGTCTCAAGGTGTTATATCTAAGTTTTAAGCTATGCACTTTAGATTAACAAAAAAATTAGCGCTCCCGCTTTGGGCTTAATGTTTGAATGACCCCTCTTTCGCGCGGGCTAGACTGATTGTCTTTCGCTTGCTAGGCCTATTTAACACCAATGGTGCGGGCATATTTCCACTATATTAGGGGTCATTCAGGCACTCCTGAATGATTGTGCAAGTGTCTGAATGAAATTAAATGTATTCAGTCAAAAACTAGAAGAAATACCTTCAAAATTACACCAGAATGAGGTTGTAGCGGGGTTCATCGGCAAATATTCGCTAATACTGAGTGAATGTTGCTCTACATTTGCCTTTGGCAGCGCTGCATATGTCTAGCGAGTCATTGCTGATATCCCTCAGTGCCGTGGCCACCTGGCTGGAGAGTGGACGGGGGCCTGCCACGCTCCCGCTCACTCGGACTCGTCTCCTCATGCTTTAAAAGCCTGTAAATTGCTATAAATTGCCATGGTGTTCAAGAACAGTCACTGTAGCCAATATCATTAGGCGTATATCTTCTTTATCCAACTCTTAACCAAATGAATTACCATAATGACATAAATTATATACTGTGTATATATAATAATATATATACAGTATATAATATATATATATATATATATTTATATAAGTATATACTATATACATATATATATATATATATATATATATATATATAATTCTAATCTCTCAGTGGGGTTCGAACCGGCGACCGTCAGGACGATAGCCGACGCTTTAATCAACTACACCACGGCAGTCAGAAGACTGCCGTGGTGTAGTTGATTAAAGCGTCGGCTATCGTCCTGACGGTCGGCGGTTCGAACCCCACTGAGAGATTAAAAACATTTAGTGGCTCACGTGTATTTGTCATATATACTCAATATTTGTAACTCTCATGCTTGGTGGGTTAGAATTAAACGAAATCAATTTCGGCCCGAGTTGCGTCGGGACACTCAGAAATCCTTGCATGGTATTCTGGAATATGGATCCTATGGCTAGGTATGAATTGAAATATATTCGCCTAGTGGGTTTCCCTTCTCCCTAACATAAATAGGATAAAGGGTTGAGTGTCTTTTGACTGCCGTGGTGTAGTTGATTAAAGCGTCGGCTAATGTCCTGACGGTCGGCGGTTCGAACCCCACTGAGAGATTAGAAACAGTTAGTGGCTCACGTGTATTTGTGATATATATCAATATATATATATATATATACAGTATATATATATATATATATACAGTATATATATATATATATATATATATATATATATATATATATATTTTTTTTTTTTTTCCTATGTGAGTGAGGGAGACAAAAGGCAGAACTGCCTGTATCGAATGCCTCCCCGAGAGTTGAAAGAGTGACAGGGCCATAATCAAGGGACGTTCGAGCCAAAATGCCTGGACACACAGAGTTTGAAGCAATTTAAGTCATAGGAAGAAGGAAAGACTGATTCTGGGAGAGTTCCAGAGCTCAGCAGTTGAATAGAATTAAGACTTAGAATAATGTTTCACTCTTGGGTTGGAGAGTTGCACAGAGTAGGGGTGGGATTGTGTTGCAAGATGGGTACTACATACCCTACGTAGAGGAGGCGATATGCACCGGGAAAGCTCTGAGGAGCACTGATTATTGTAGTAGCGATAGAATAGCGAGAAAGATGCAACATTGCGGCGAAGAGAGAGAGATTACAGAGAGTTGGTGAGTGGACGGAATTAATGATACAAAAGGCTTTCCTTTCTACTTTGTCTAGGAGTGCGGTGTGAGAAGATCCTCCCCAAACATGTGAACAATACTCAATACAAGGAACTACTGTGCCCCTGTACAGAGCAAGAAGGTGTGCAGGGGTAAAGAAGAACCCCTTGAGGCAGTTGAGAACACCCAGCTTCTGGGAGGCTGCCTTAGCAAGACTGGTAATATGTTCCTTCCAAGTGAGAGCAGAAGAAAAAGAGACACCGAGAATATTGAGAGAAGATGAAGGATTGAATTTTTTATTATTGAAGTGTAAGGGATAGTCCTCTGGGAGTTCCAGACGGGTAGTAAGATGAAGAAATTGGGTTTTGGAATCATTCAAGGCAAAAAGATTTTCTCTGCCCCAAAGGGAAATAGTAGTTAGGTCAGAAGATAAGTGTTGCATGACTTCATTACGTTTGTTTATAAGGGATTGCTGGCTGGGGCATTCAAGAAAACTAATTGAGTAGTGTAAGGTAGAGTCGTCTGCGTATGAATGGATGTTACTGGAGTTACAGTTGAGATAATTTATGAAAATTAGTAAGAGAATGGGAGATAGGACAGAGGCCTGAGGAACACCGGAGTTGATAGGATGAGGAAGTGAGTGATGGCCGTCCACAACCGCAGTTATGGAATGGCCGGAAAGGAAATTAGAGACAAAGGCACAGATTTAGGGATAGAAACTGAAGGAGGGTAGTTTAGAAATTAAAGATTTGTGCCAGACTCTATCGAAGGCCCTTGATATGTCTAGTGCATTAGAAAAGGTCTCACCGAAGTCCCAAAAAGAAGGTGACCAGGAGTTATTAAGATATGAAAGAAGATCACCAGTAGAGCGACCCTTAAGGAAGCCATACTGGTGATCTGAGAGCAGATTAAGAGAAGAGAAATGCTTAAGAAATTTGGAAGCCAGAAAAGTTAAAAAAAACTTTAGAGATGAGAGCGGTCACCCTTCTTTGGGACAGGTTGAATGAGAGCAAACGTCCAGCAAGAAGGAAAGATGTTAGAGGAGTGACAGATACGAAAGAGTTTGCCTAGGCAGGGAGTCAGCACGGAAGCACAGTTTTTTAGTACAACAGGAGGAACACCGTCCGGACTATACGCCTTCTTAGTATTAAACCCAGAGATGGTAGAAAATACATCTTTAGAGGAGATTATGATAGTAGGCATGAGTAGGAAAGAGGGGGGTGGAGATGGAGGAATAGCACCGGAATCATCCAAGGTGGAGTTTCTAGCAAATGTTTGAGTGAAGAGTTCAGCTTAGTCAGAGGAAGAAGTGATGGTTGTGCCACAAGAGTGAAAAAGGTGAGGGAGAGACGAAGAAGAAATATTGTTGGAGTGGTTTTTGGCTAGATGCCAGAAAGCTTGGAAAGAGCTAGAGTTGGATAGTTCAGTGCATTTATTATTGATGAAAGAGTGTTTGGCAAGTCGAAGAACAGATTTGGCTTGATTCCGGGCAGAAACATAGGAAGAATGAGATTCTTGAGTCTTAAGGTGTCGGTACCGTTTGAATGCTTCGTACCTGTTGCGGACAGCAGTAGAACAAGCGGAGTAAACCAAGATTTGTTTGAATTAGACTGAGAGAAAGAGAATGGAATGTATGCTTCCATGCCTGAGAGGATTACCTCGGTAATGCGTTCAGCACTCTCCGAGGGTCCCCGGTCATGGAAGCAAAAGTAATTCCGTGAGATATCAAAGAAGTACTGCCGAAGAGCCTCCCAGTCTGCAACGCCAAAATGCCACAAGCGCCTCCGTTTGGGAAGATCGGGTGGCCGTACCGGAGAGATAGGGCAGGTAATAGATATTAGTTTAAGGTTGGAGGAGCCCAAAGGAGAGAAAAGAATGTTGGGCCGATTACCGAAGTGATCCGGGATACGGGTGGGTTGCTGGACTAGCTGCTCTAGGTCGTTTAAGATAGAAACAATTTAGGCTTGTTCGCCCGGTTGGTCAGTGGAAACAGAGGAGAGCCATTGGTGGTGGTGAACATTGATATCTCTTAAGATGGATATTTCTGCGAAAGGAGAGATGGATAGAATGTGTTCCACTTTAGAAGTTAGATAGTCAAAGAATGTTGGATAGTCAGTAGAATTAGGTGACAAGAAAGCTTTAGCCATATATATATATATATATATATATATATATATATATATATATATATATATACTGTACATATGGGTTAACTTTGAACTCTTAGTAAGGATGACTTAAGGTGTCGATGTCCTTAGGAGTTAGATATTATGTTTTAGTTATAGTTTGTTTGTAGATTGAAGTGTAGGTTGATCTCAGCTCTCGTTCTCTGCTCGTAGTTTGATAGATATGTGATAGATATATTATACTATCTTTCTTTTAGTTAAAGTAAAGCTGCCACCACCAATTACCATATAAATATTAGGTTGAATACTTATAGGTAAAAGGAAATTAAAGGGCTGTGGTTATCCAAAACCAACTTTGATATTTATTCAAGTAACAACTGAATATAGTATACAGAAGTACTAATAATATAAGGGAGAATGTATTCTGTCAAGAGAGAATATCTCCCAGACCTCTTGGTATGACTGAGGCCTGTATCTATCTAACCTCTCAATACCTCTCTCCACTTCTCTGGTCACCTCGAAACACCTCTCCAACACGTGATCGTCATTGGTCATACGATCAGTGATTGGGTGACAACCAGGTGCCAGAGTAAGCTAGATTTGTGTGGGAAAGGAACCTGAGTCAATGGTTTTAGAAGGGGGAAGTTACAAAGAGTTACAATGAATACCCCCTCATAATGTATAGCTACCTGCATAAAGATTATTCATAGTAAGTATACTACCTTAAAATGATATGAGAGATGGTTATAATGATTGCATAACAAATAAAACAATCATGAGATGTAATATATATATATAATTATATATACTGTATATACAGTATATATATATATATATATACTGTATATATATATATATATATATATATATATATATATATATATATATATATATATATTATACAGTATATATATATATACTGTATATATATATATATAATATATATATATATATATATATATATATATATATATTTATCACCTATTCTTACTCTTCACACTAAAATAGAGTAGAAGTCTCTGAGTTACGTTGTAGCCAGAGTAATAACAAGTTAAAAAGTGTGGAGAGTATGGTCGAATACCAGCCAGAATATAGATGTGGGGAGGTGACACTGGCGAGCCAGATAACACTACGTAACAAGTAGAACTATCAATAAGCCCAAAAATACTAATAAATTCCCTCTTGACATACACAGAGATGTGGCATCCCTTGCATTGTTTTAAATGATAAATGTTTATACTTGTTCAGCTGAACTTCCTGTAATTGAGCTACATCTTCGTATCTCTCCCAGTCGTATGTTCAAGTTTCCTTGACTTAACAAGCGCTCCTCCACACTACAGATTCTCTCTTCTTCAAAATTCGTTTATAACCCGAACCACATCTCTCTGGGACTCACCGCTATAGTTTTAATCCAGTTGTTATTGTTTTGTTTTTAATGGATAACACCTTTAGGTGAATAGAAAAATTTGAGTGTATACATATTTTGGTTCATAACTATACATACGGCACTGCATAGTGCTAAGCTTGTAACAAACGAGCGATCATTTCCTTAACTTCCATTGGTGAATTTGGCCTGGTAGCTAATGTGTTAAAAATCTTTCTTCATCCTAATTTCCAATAACAATGCACAACATTTCAATATGGACCCGGAACAATGATATGAAATGACTCCTTCCCCTTCAGGTGTGATCCGTGACAGGAGTGGCAGCTACGCTGTCAGTATGTGGGTCACGTCCTTCATGTTGTTGTTGAGCTTCATTCTGTGGTTCCTCATGCCCCTTGCTGCTGCATACGACGCCAAGAGGGCCGCTGTACACGACACTAACAAGACCAAGACGCAAACGCCTTGAGACGGCCGCGCGGCTAGCTCAGTGGTATCGTTCCCACCTGCAACCCAGCAGACCGGGGTTCAAATCTCGCTCAGGGTGATGAAGGTTTTCTGAGACATAGCCAGCAGTTACCATCTCCCTTGAGTAAGGAGATGGGTAATTGTCATTGATAATAATGTCTAGGAAGTGGGACAATATGAGCTAAAAACTCAATTCCTGTCAAACTACAATTATGAATACAATTAGGAATACATGGCACCAGGGGGGTCGCTGCAGGCGACACCAACAACGCCAAAGGAACACAAGACACCACGAGGCATGCTGCACATGACACCATGACTAAGACAATAGAGGCACAAAATAGCACCCTGTTATGTCTGTACTATGTTTTTCACATAACTGGAAGTTATTACTTTCCCTCAAGCTAAAGAATGGGGAATAGGTCGACCTACAAGTCTTCCTACACTGTACAAATCAATGGTATAAACAGAGTATGAAAAAGGCATATACAATCACTGGGTATATTGAAGGTGATTTACTTATCTAAACTTATGTAAATTGGGTTCATTGCCACCATCTGAAAGATGGTTAGATTATTCTGGGCACTTTGATTAACCTCTGCATACCAATAAGCTTTTAGAGTGTTCTAATGAATCCATATATTGGCTGACCCAAGGCCTTGACCTGGATGGTTGTCCTCTTAGTGACCTTGAGGAGTATTGTGTTAATATACCATTATATCGCTCTACAGTAGCTTGTGGACATCGCTCAGTTAGGACCTTTAAAACATCAAAACCCTTATAATGTTACCCTTCATAATCCGACCACTCAGGGGAGCAATCTGGCTGGAAGTAAAATGTGTTTGTGTGTGTGATACTTACAATTCCATTCATTCCTATGCAGACGATTCAAACTTCATGGATTATTAACTTTTGGACCAGTTTTCACAATATATGACATAGCAAATTCCCAATAAAATACTGCAGTCTCTTTTGATAATTATTTAACCTACGCTCTGCCGGGATAAATTCCCCCAAATGCATTCAAATTAACGGAAACCAAGGACAATTGTTAAAATAGTACTCATTGTGCTCATTATCGTGGAGTTTTGGCCCTCTACACACGTGCTTGAAACTTGGTGCTCGATCCTTACAAAGTTTTACTGAGACACTTATTTGACTATTTTGGAGTAAGTAATGACGTTCTTGAGTTGTATATGAATATTATATGATTGCTTTTCAGCCCAATAATTACACTTGCACTCTCTCACTACATTATGTACATACGATTATGATAAGTAGGGTGACACTTGTTGTTTCTTCACACTAGTATTTTGTCTTATATATTTACAAACACATAAAATGTTTGTATTCACACTGTTGCTTTTCTTTCACACAAGAATTCAGCAAGCATGGCAAGTCAGAAATGGAGTGATACTTTGGCTACTGTTCAGCCGGAGGTCTGCCCAATTGGTGCTGGCAGTGCTGCCAATCTTTTGTTGACAAAACCCAAGTTACGATATATCAACGAAAACTATATGTTTCGGACGCATTATATTCATTGGCATTGGTTGCGTTCAAATTGGATCGACGTATATACAGTGTATGCGTCGATGGCAGATGAAGGGTTAAGCAAAATGAATAGGGACAAAATAATTTGGCTTCTTTAATTGCATATAAAATCAAGTACGTTCTGCTCACCAATAGATGCAATCCACACAAATACTATATCACTTTCATCAATCAAATAAATATTTCCATTTCTTCCAATATTACAATCCTCAGGGTAACCCTCAATTCAAACCTAAGTTGGACATTTCACATCAAATACATTGCCAAAACTGCCAAACAAACTTTGACTAATTAAAATTAACACTTTCGCTGCGGGTGACGTTCTGGAATGTTTTGGCAAGTTACAGCAATTTCCAGGCTTTAAAAGCCTGTAAAAAACGTAAAAATCGAGTGTCAGAGGGCGGGAGCGTGAGGGGCCCACCTCCGACCCTCAGAGCACCGAGCGGCTCACTGAGCTAGGCTGTGTCTCGCGCGGGTCTCTCTCTGTCTCTCTCACCAGTGTAGCCAAGCGAGCGAGTGTTACATAATAGCGGAGTTCCCGCGTTTCACTGGGACCACTGCGGGTGAACCAGACCACGTACACGGTCCGTTCTGGTGTCATTTTGAAGCTATTTTCGTCTAGTTTTCGGCAGAATACACTTCATTTAATGCAGATGCTTGATTTATCATTCAGGAGTGCCTGAATATGCCCTAAATAGCCCAAACATTGCCGCAGCCAGGTCATGAATTCTTCAGTGACGAGCAGTTAGTTATTTGCGCTCAAAAATGGAATATGGTTCACCTTTGTGGGTTAGGTGCAGAGAAATGACACCGAGACAGCTGGATAAAATTAGAAATGGAGCTATGAAAATAATCAATAAATCTTCGTTTACAATTTTCTATTTAAAGAAACAGTAAATAGAGGAAGGAGAGGTGGTAGAACTGAAGCAAGTCCTTAGAACATTTACCGTACAAATATCTGTAGATTAATGCAATGGATGCAACACCTCTTTAAATTAATAATGGAGGAAGATCCTGCGGGATTACAGGGTTATTGATTAATATAATTGCTTTGTTTTAAATTTTGTCAAACTGCCTCAATGCAACCACTCCACGTCCATTCCACAAGGGTGAATAGTATTCCATCTCAGAACGAACACGACTTATACATACTAATGGCTAACTGCTCGTCAGTGAAGATTTCTAGAACTCTATATCATGTCCCATTTTCTTAGAGGCATTTTTAGCAATGGATCTAACATGAGGTGTCCAGCTTAGGCTGGCATTCAAGGTTACACCAAGGATATCAATACTAGAGGAGTTTTGTAGGAGTCAGAAAGATTCTATCTGTTAGAAAATTGTATATACTTGGTTTTATGTTCATTAATTAAAGGAAACCAGATTGTGTTGTCCCCATTCATAAAGTTTTAGATAGGTATATTTAATTTGGTATTTATGATATCAGGCTGCGTGAAAGAACTGCTAAATGTAAAGGAAGTGTGAACGGTTTCGTCATCTGTGTAGGAATGTATTGGGTTATAAGTGATAGATAGGAGATCATTGATATGAATAAGGAACAGAGTTGGGGCCAAAGCTGCTCCCTGAGGAATGCCAGCATTTATGGAGTAAAATTGAGAATAAAGGTAATTTACCATTTGTTTAACTACCTTATGTCTACAAATAAATTTTAACTCCTTTGCACTGTTTACAGATACAGTAAAAGTTCAAATGAACTTGCATCTCTTGTGCAACCTCTTCACTCCTCCACAGTTTAGAAATTCTGTTTTTCTAAATTTATCTATACCTCAAGCCACCTCTTTAAGGAATTTAATTTCTCAGAGTAGCTTCCCACTGATATTCAATCAACAACAGTTCAAAACAAATTATAACAAATTTCTCATGAATATAGAACGCAATTAAATAAGTTGTCGTGAATCCTGGCAGATTGAAATTCCCGGGTTCACGACAGCGCAGTTCCTTTTTTGTTTATATTGTATTTCTTTATTTATCCTTATGTATAAATGTTTCGGTGGTTACACCATTTATATCCTGTTTATTTTCCCCTTATTAATTTATCCCGGGGGGACAATATAAATCTTTAATTATATTTTATGTTGTGAAGTCAAAGGAAAACTTGAACACTCTTCACACAGTCCTCCCGCCATCAACAACCACCTTACCCAGTGCTTCAACTCTCTATATCCACTTGATTTAACCTTATTAACCGCTTGATCGACACACACCCTCATCACAGCTAAGTCACATTAATACTAGAAGTACTTTGTAGATATTATAGGGACTGTCATAATTTATAGCCTTCAGCACATACCAACCAAGTAAGTTTACCAGCCACCCGAATGGAGGCGTAACATATTCTAAATTTCTTCCAGGTTTATATTTTATATTCTTATATCTGTTTGTCCTCTACCCCTTAGGAATTATAAACAAGATAAAGTTGGTGCCGTGACCCCAGGATACTGACCCATCTGTTATATACATTGTTGTCACAACATTTGGGGGGTATTAGGCCTGGTTGCTGTTTGCTTTTGTGTAACGCTGGGCTGTTTGGTGGGTGATGTTGCGGGGTGCACTGTGGGAGGCAGTGAGGGCATGGGGTGGCGTTGGCCAAAGTTTTGAGCCACCATCTGGCAAATACCCTGTGCCCTTAAGGAAGGTGGCCCTCTTCGGTCACTCATATGTTCGTGACTTCCCACTGGACCGTCCAGTGCAGTGCCCTGCCTTTTTTGTAAGGCAATTTTACAAACCGGGGGCAAGGGTAGACACAATCAGGCAAACCTCGACCTGGGATGCGCTCCTGTCGTACAAGCCGGACTTGACCTTTTTTGGTCCTCGGGGGCAACGACGTGACTCGTCAGACTGACCTGAAGCAGCTGGCCCTCGCGATTCAGTCTCTAGCAATAGAGATAGAGCAAAAGACCGAGGGTCACTGCCTGGTGGTCAGTCTCGAGTTGAGGACCCACCCAAGGGGCATGACTCCCGAGGAGTTTAACAGAGCCAAGAATGGTGTGAACCTCCGCTTGAAAAGGAATCTACACTTCACTAAGCGGAGGTACATAGCCATGGGCATGCATAAGGACGACTTGTGGGACGGAGTGAATCTAGATGCACCAGGGAGCCGGAAGGTATTGGACAGGCTTCTGGATAGGGCACGTGTCTTCTTTGAGGAGAAGGACAAGGCTGAGGAGGACCAGGCGGTATAATAGATCTTAAGACTAGCTACGGCTGTTCCTCCATAAGAGGAGTCTTGTTCTATATTTATTTTGCTTTTGTTTTTCTTTCAGGCAATTTACTTAGGTTATTAAAATTTGTATTTTTAAATTTTGTATTTTGTTTAAATATAGTATAGTAAAGTAAGAATTTTAGAGTAATATGATATGTAACGTAATTCCTTTTCCATTTTCTTTATTAATTGTAACTCACAGGGGGCACACGGTCATTCATGCTTGAATTGTTTGGTACTGATTAGTAGGGTAGGTTAGCCTTAGCCCATGTTAAATCAACCCAAAGTGCCGATTGCCGATTTGTGTTAATGCTCCAGTATTATATTATAAGTATTTGTTGTTTCCAAATTTAAAGTAAGTAATAGAGTTTGTAAGTATGGATGCCAAGGTTAAGTCTTTAAGACGGCTCAGAGCTGCAAACAAGGGGGGTATCACTAAGCTAACTTCTAATTTGTCTGATTATATTGAGCATGCTGCAACAACTGTTATGACCGGGGCTACGAATAAAACAAGGGCACTTAATGGTTGGACTAGTAATAGGGCACTATGCAACAACGGTACGCTAGATCCAAACCCTTGAACTTATATGCCGGCGAACAAAAACACCTATACCCTCCAGAGTTAATCTGCGATAACGGGGTATCCTTAACTGGGCATAAATGTACTCTACTCCAGGCTAACCCACACTGGTATAGCCTGATAACAAACAAGATGCAAGTTACGTTAAAATGCACAAAAGGGAAGCTATGGAAAGATCAATTAAATCACTGCAAGATTTAATACAATAAAAAGATGCTTCAATACAGTTACTCTAAACAACAATAAACTCTTCACTCCTATATGAAAGAAAGTGAAGTATAGTCCTACAGCATAGACCTTGAAACTTCTGAAGAAAGTCTGATGCTCATAAGATGTTCGTATCTTAAATTATAGAAAGGCAGGAGGCAGGACACCCAACGTGTATACAGAGTACACAAAAAGATAGGACAAATAATGTTAACTGACACGAGAATATTATAAATGCGCAACAGCAGTAATGCTCGACACTAAAAGAAATGCTTCCTCATCAACGAAACAGTCTGCTATGGTTGTGCAACTCAACAACAACCTAGACTAATAAATGCCGTGAATAATAATGCATACATATCATAAAGAGCTCATATCCTAACTAGTGTCTGCTAGGTGAACAAAGTCTAGCTGGGATATCAAGGTTAGGAAACTGTGGCTGAGCAAGACTGGCTCATAGCCTAGCGTTGTCCTTAAGGCGGTATGATTAAAGTTACGTTAATGACGGGGATGCTCTCTTGGTAGATCCAGATCTCAAGTATCTGGTTCTACCCTGGCGATCCATCTAAAGTCAAGCATGGAGGCAGCACTGTGTGACAAGGTAGTAGGCTAATGCCCTCTCACCACACGATGCTGCACTCGCCAAAGGCACAGCCAAAAAGACAACCTAGGCTACCACAGAAACCGTCGAAGTCGTGTAGGTATAAGCGAACCGTACACACAACACTGACAACGACAGCAGAAGCCTTATCCCAGTCTAGCATTAAATAACCCAGCAGAGCACTAAATCAATAATGGAGACACACACCGAGTTCTTAACCTCTACTAACTAAGAACCCTCAAAACCTATTCTAAGTACATGTAAATATCTCAGAGAGCGACGCACATAATACGATGGGCCGATATGAAATCGTGTGCAGAACCCAAAGGGAGTGTTGTGACGTTAAAAGATAAGAGGAATGAAAGAGAAGAAGTTGAGAAAGAGAGACAGTATCAGAATGGTGGAGAAATGGGAGACAGTGGTAAAAAGGATGTTAGTCATGTGCGTCCCTAGCCTGCTCTAAAGAGAGTAGCTCCTCGGGACCCCCCAGGAGCTCACAAAGTCATGGTGGTCAGCCAATCACAGGCCGCTACGTCACCAGGCAGCAGGCCTCCAGAAGGCGCCAGGAACCACCAGCCAATCAAAACCAAGAGAAAGGCCACACGGGCGGGAAACTCCTCCGGAAGGGAGGAGGGAGGAGGGAAGCAACACTCACTACCCCTCGCTGCCCGGTCGCTCTCTCTCTCTCAACTACACTACAATGCATCTTATGTTCTACTCATGATATAAAATGCTTCCCGTTGTCACAGACGAAAATAAAGACCACCACAGGACTGTCTGTAACAATGCAAGTACTATGCAAGAAAGAACAACCTTCTCTGACAACTGTAGCCCATTTCACTGCCCTGGCGAGCGCTAGTGGCTAACGGGAGGCTATTCTGCCAACGCTGGTAGGCGTCACACAACACATGATGTGAAAGGTGTGAAAGTTATCATTGAGAAGGCCCTAGCTGATGTAGAATCTTACTGTCATTAATTATATGATTTATACACTGATGAAAAATTAGAGGAAGAGATGGTCCTTGACATGCAGTATGTTAATCAGGTAAATTGTCAGTTAGCGGAGTTAGACAGTGCTCTGCTCAATCCACTGCCGGTAGACCTCATGATAACGCGGCAAGACGGAAGGGGATCAAGTTACCTGCCCTGAAGTTGCCAATTTTTGATGAAGATCCGACACAGTGGATTGGGTTTTTGGGAACTTTTTGATTGCAGTGTTCAATCCCAGACAGACTTAGCAGATATTCAGAAATTTACATATCTCAAGGGACAACTTAGTGGTGAAGCTCTACAGATTGTCCGTGGATTTAGCCTGGTTGCAGCAAGTTATGAGCCTGCGGTCACTATTCTGAAAAAAACACTAGTGGTCAAAAGGATCGAATCAAAGCAGCTCATATCGCTAAACTGTGTAATCTACCACATCCTAGCCAGGAGTTCAGTGCTCTTAAAGATTTGTCTGATTCATTTGAGTGTGCATTAGAGTCCTTACGCTTCATGGATGTAACAGTTAGATAAATTTGTGCAGCACTGTTCCTTAATATACTTCCTACTGCGCTCTCAGAGATGATTAAACGTGAATTGAAAGACAACTGGCTGGATGTGGATGAGTATGTTCGTGTATTGAAAAACGAAGTGAGCAACCTACAGAGTAGGCAGAACCCACTAGACAAATTTGGTGGGACTGCCACAGCGGCATATTCGGTTTAACACAGGCAGAAAACAGATACCAAACAGAAGTATGGATGTAAATTGTGTTTTAAGACATGACATTTTTGAGAAAAATATGCGAAGTATAAGTCCAGTCAAGAGATCAAGACAACTGAAATTGTGCGTTGGGTGCTTGTCAGCAGACCATGGAAGCCAAGGATGTACCGGTACTAATCCTAAAATTAGACCATGTAGATTTTGTCAACAGAAACATTTCAACTATTTGTGTCCGACACCAATTACTGAATAGTCTGAACAAACAGTGACCCCTGAACCAGCGGTGATGATTATGGCCTCGAACCGAAATACTGTGTTGTTGCCTACCATACAAATTTCCCTAAACAACAAGACAGGTAATACCAAGAAAGTAAGAGCTCTTCTGGACCAATGTTCACAACGCACCTTCATCTTGCGTGCTGCATTATCGCAGCTTGATGCACGTAGGGTAAGTAAAGAACATATGCAACTCCAGGGATTTACTGGCTTCTTAGGTAGTACTGAGTATGAGATTGTAGAATTAACCTACCATCATCGAAAAAGAGTGCGTAAGTTGAGGGCTGTGGTTGTGGAAGAGCTGCCTGTATATAAGCTAGGTGTGGGATTAAGTAGGACAGTACATGCCCTTAACACTCAAAGAGCGGGTGGTGGAGTATATTTGACTGTGCCGCCCAGCGGGGGTTTTTACCGTAAACGAGCTTGTTTCCGTGCTCGTTTTCATGCATAAACAAGAGCCAGAGCGTAATACAAGTATGTATCCCTGAAAGGGCGTTAAATGAGCTTTCCAATGACACCAGAACCATCCTTATACGGTCACTGGTTGTCTTGCAACGATCGTGCAACCGAAGGGCAAAATCGGTAAAATACGGTCATTTCCTTACATTATTACGTGTGAAACGAGTGAGGGAGGGTGGAGTAGGGCGGAGTACATCTCAGTAGCTCCACGGCCAACGTGCCGAGCGGTCATGAGGTAACCTACGCTCCTCCCACCGCTCCGCTCTCTCTCAGAGCACATTACGTGCTCAAAATTGCATGCGACTATAGCCGAGCCCCGCCACATAGTCCTTGGTTCTCTCGCCCGACTATAGCCGGGCGCCGCCAGTTAAGGGTTAAAGGTGGGGGCGCATGGGTTGAGATAAACATGGAATGATAATCGCCAAGCTGTACATAATTATCTTGCAAAATGGAATGGCACTGAAATAATGATTAACAATGGTATAAAGGATTTTGTGGATCGTCTATACTGGGCCTGTGACGTTACACGAGTGTAAGTCCACCATCCAGTCTAGGATAAGGATACTGGTGTGACATCACTATGACATCACAGGCCCGGTATAGACGATCCGCATAATCCTTTATACCATTGTTAATAGTTATTTTAGTGACATTGCATTTTACAAGATAATTATATGCAGGTTGGCGATAATTTGTCCATGTTTACCTCAACCCATGCACCCCCACCTTTAAGGCTCGGGGATATAAGTTAGCCGATCCTGATATCACTGATGGGGATAGAATAGGGATACTGATTGGGGCGGACTTTTACGATCACTTCGTACATTTAGATTATGTCAGAGAAGGAGAAATAGTTATGCACTGTGTGGTACTTATCAGGCAGAGAAGGAAGAGACACATGTAGAGTTAGTCACTGTTCTTAAGTTAGCAGTAGATCCAGTAGTGGAGTTACAAACAGATAGTGGCAGTAGTACTCCAGAATTAAAGGATCTTACAGCTCTATGGGACTTAGATCATATAGGTGTAAGTCCTACTGAGACTGATAAGGGCAGGGAGCAAGTACTAGATAGATTTTCTGATACGGTACAGTACTCCCAAGAACAGGGACAGTGTGTTGTGATACTGCCGTGGAAAGATAATGTAAACAAATTACCTGATCATTTCAAGTTAGCCATGGGCAGATTAAGAGGATTACAGCGTAAATTTATAAAGGACCCTAAATATTGTGAACAATACACAAAAGTATTGAATGATCAGATAGAGAGAGGCTTTATTGAGAGGGTAGATGATAGAAATCTAGTGGGTGGTCCCATACATTATCTGGCTCACTATAGGATCTCTAAAGACAGCATTACTACGCCCGTAAGAATGGTCTTTGACTGTTCAGCTAGGACGGACGAAAGAGCATTCAGTTTGAATGACTGCCTACATACGGGTCCGTCACTAGTGGCAGACCTCACCCAGATGCTTTTACAATTTAGATGTCATCACTTTGCCTGGGTGAGTGATATTGAGAAAGCATTTTTCATGGTGGGGCTGGATGAAAAGGATAGGGACGCTACTAGATTTCTTTGGCCCGCTGATCCCATGAATGTTGCCAGTCCCTACATTATCTACCGGTTTCGTGCAGTTCTGTTTGGGTCCACATGTTCTCAATTTTTACGGAATGCTACCATACACAAACATTTTTTTTATAATCCAGGAAGATGAGGTAGTATTTGAAAAGCTTAATTTGTTAGGAACTGGTGATGATGTGACGGATTTGCAACAGCAATGTGGGGATGCTCTTCGAATATTTTCCAGCGCTAACCTGTCCTTACGTGAGTGGGTCACTAATAATGATAGTCTGTGGGACACATTACACCAAAAGGGTATAGCTTCCGCCACACAGGACAGGGTGAAGGTACTTGGTGTTGTGTGGTTAACTGATAATGATATGTTACAGGTAAATAAATGCAGAAGTAGCCCTACATTGGTTACAAAGCGCGAAGCTCTAAGCATAACTGTGCGTGTGTTCGACCCTCTGGGCGTACTTTTACCTGTCATTATCAGGGCAAGGAGGTTTGTTCAAGACTTGTGGCGTTTAGAGTGTGGATGGGACGAACCCATTCCGATGACATGAGGACTGACTGGCAGGTTATACATGAAGACATGACCACTAGTACAGATATCATGTTTTCCCATCAGGTCACTAATAATAAGAATGTTACGCTGCATCTGTTTAGTGACGCTAGTTCTATTGCATATGTTTTAGCAGCCTATGTAGTTAGTGGAGGGGTAAGTAAGTTGGTAATGGCCAAAGCTAAAGTGGTGCCGTTTAAGTCCCTCACAATACCTAAGATGGAACTGACTGCTGTGCTTCTAGCAGCTCATCTCGCATGTTATACTGTATATGTTAGGCCTACACGAACGAGCTTGTCATAGATGAAGTTTACCTATGGTCGGACAACCAGATTACCCTATATTGGCTGTCTAGTAAAACTATGTTGCTTATTTATGTTCAGAATAGAGTAGATGAAATAAAACTGCATGTATGTGTGGAACACTCAGTCTTAAAATGTTATGTATGTATGTATGTATGTATGGTCCCTGATACTCAATTTAGGTATGTGTCCACACAAGGCAACCCCAGTGATATGGTCACCAGAGGGATCTCTCATGTGTCCTTGCTAGAGTCTTCGCTTTGGTGGGGAGGGCCACATGGTTACATCACCAAGAGCTATGGCCTGAGAATGGTCTTATAAAGGGGGACACCACTGTGAGTTGTCAAATGAGTCTTGAAGAGGCCCTGTCATTGCCAGTACCGGTATCCCTTCCTGCCATAATGAATTGGGACCGGTATGGCTCCTATGAGAAGTCATGGCATGTGATGGCATGGGTACTTAGATTTATTAGGACTCTGAGAGAGAGGGCATAGAAAAATTATAAGGCAATGCCGGCTTATTTGACGGTGCCGGAATTAAGAGCAGCAGAGTCAGCCATAATTAAGTTAGCTCAGAGAGAAGCTTACTCTGAAGAACACCACTATGTGTCAACAGGACAAGGCACACCAAGTAGTATAGGCCTCTATATGGAGGGAGGTATGTTACGCTGTAGGGGTAGGCTACACTTGTCAGATTTACATGATGACGCCAAGTACCCTATCCTTGTACCAAATAAACATCGTATAGCCACTCTCCTTAGTGATTACTGCCACAAAGTGTGTAACCATAGTGGTGTTAGCTATGTTGTAAATTATATAAGACAGCAATGGTGGATCCACAAGATTAGACAGGTAGTAAAGAAAGCTTTAAGGGGATGCACCATCTGCAAGAGACTGCAAGTTGCATCGTACCGGACTTTAGGGTTCAGGAGGTGAGTCCTTTCCAAGTAACGGGTTGACTACACAGGTGCCTTACCAATAAAAGAGAAGTGGGGTGCTGTAAGTAAAATATACGTAATCATATTTACCTGTGCAGTTACTAGGGCAATCCATGTTGAAACGGTGTCTAACCACTTCTGCGAATCATTTTTGCATGCCTTCCGTATCTTCAGTAGCAGGAGGGGTTACCCTGAGATTATGATTAGTGATAATGCCACAACATTTGTTAGCAGAGCTAGTACATATGGGAGTTCATAGATGTTTCAAAGTTAAAGGGTACTCTAGCAGAAGTCAAATGCGAGTGTCGGTTCATACCGGCCAGGGCGCCATGGTTCGGTGCCATATGGGAATGGGTCATCGGCATCCTAAAGGCTGGCTTGAAGAAGGTGCTTGGTCGGGCTTTGGTTACCTCGGAGGAACTGAATATGGTATAACTGGAGCTAGAAGCCACAGTCAATGATCGCCCGCTTGGCCATATATGGTGATCTAAAAGACCCTCTACCCACCACTCCTTCTCAACCGGTTCACTGGAGGCGGATCAGAAGTTTCCAAGGCAAGAAATCACGGATGAAGATCGTGAGGACACAACGTGGCATAACAACAACTCCGTCATCCAACGCTTCTAATATGTAACAATAATCTCACATGACCTGTGGAAAAGGTGGTGTGACGTCTACCAGCGTTGGCAGAATCGCCTCTCGTTAGCCACTAGCGCTCGCCAGGGACATCAAAATGGGCTACAGTTACCAGAGAATGTTGTTCTTTCTTTCCTAGTACTCGCATTGTTACAGACAGTCCAGTGGTGGTCTTTATTTTCGTCTGTGACAACGGGAAGTATTTTATATCATTAATAGAATATAAGATGCATTGTGTAGAGTTAAGGAGAGAGAGAGAGAGGCGAGAGCGTGGTGGTAATATGTGCGTGTGTATGTATGTGCTGCCTCGCTCGGAGGAGTTTTCCCGCTCGCGCGGGCTTTCCCTCGCCTTTGATTGGCTGGTGGCTCCTGGCGCGTCCTAGGGGCCTGCTGCCTTGTGACGTCTCGGCCCGTGATTGGCCGACCATCGCGCCCTTGCGGGCTCCTGTGTAACTAACCTCCTGCATGAGGGTCCCGAGGAGCTGCCCTCCTCAGGACAGGCTTGGCGTGCATGCTTGTAACATCCCTTTGCATACTCTCTCCCGATCACCCCCTTTACCACTGTCTCTCTCTCTGACCTTCTTCTTTTCCATTGCTCCTCACCTTTATTCAATTACTTATCCCCTTGGGTTCTGCATACGGTTTCCATAGCCGGCCCATTGTTTTGCATGCGCCGTCCTCTGAGATATTTACATGTACTTAGAATAGGATTGAGGGTTCTTAGTTAGTAGAGGTTAAGAACTCTGTGTGTGTCTCCATTATTGATTTAGTGTTTCTGCTCTTTTATTTAATGCTAGACTGGGATAAGGTTACTGTAGTCGTTGTCTCCGATGTGTGTATGGTTTGTTTATACCTAAACGACTTCGACTGGTCCTGTGGTAGCCTAGGTTGTCTTTTCGGCTGCGTCTTTTGCGAGTGCAGCATTGTGTTGACTGAGAGCTTTGGCCTGTTCCAGTTCCACACTTTGCTGCCTCTTTGCTTGTCTTTTGAGGGTCGCCAGGATAGAACCAGATACTTGTGATCTGGATCTATCAAGAGAGCACCCCAGTCAATTAACGTAACTTAAAGGATGCAGTCTAAAGGACATCGCTAGGCTACGAGCCTGCCTTACTCAACCCCAGTTCCTTACCTAGAGTATCCCAGCTAGACATTATTAATTGAGTAGACAATTGTTAGTGTTTAATATAAGCTCTTTAATATGTACGTATTATTATTCACAGCATTTATTAGTCTAGGTTGTTGCTGAGCCGCACAACCATAGCAGACTGTTTCGTTGATGAGGAAGTACTTCTTTTAGTGTCGAGCATTACTACCGTTGCGCATTTATAGTATTCTCGTGTCAGTTAACATTATATGTCCTATCTTTTAGTGTATACAGTCTACACGTGTGGTGTCCTGCCTCCTGCATTTATATAATTTAAGATATGAGCATCTTATGAGCATCAGACTTTCTTCAGAAGTTTCCAGGTCTATGCTGTAGGACTATACTTCACTTTCTTTCAGATAGGAGTGAAGAGTTTATTGTTGTTTAGAGTAACTGTATTGAAGCATCTTTTTATTGTATTACATCTTGCAGTGATTTAATTGATCTTTCCATAGATTCCTTTGTATGCATTTTAACGTAACTTGCATCTTGTTTGTTATCAGGCTATACCAGTGTGGGTTAGCTTGAAGTAGAGTACATTTATGCCCAGTTAAGGATACCCCATTATCGCAGATTAACTCTGGAGGGTATAGGTGTTTTTGTTCGCCGGCATATAAGTTCGAGGGTTTGGATCTAGCGTACCGTTGTTGCATAGTACCCTATTACTTGTCCAATCATTAAGTGCCCTTGTTTTATTCGTAGCCCCGGTCGTAACAAATGGCGACCTTGCCTAGTATCTTATCTTAGTCGTCATACCAAATGAACTAAGAAATAATTGCAGGATTTTTGGACATTTGTTTTTTGAGGAATATTTTGGACACGTTGGAATTTTTTTTTAGCAACGTAGTATAGCACTTGAGTTGTCTTCAAGCATTTTTTGAGTGAATAGTGCTACATGAGAGTTTTTTTTTTTTTTTTTTTTTTTAAAAACGTTGAGAATTTTCGGTGGACACTATGTCGAACGACGGATCAATGCACAGTGAGGACACAGTACGGGAAGCAGACTCTGAGGTGCATCAGCGGGGTTTGTTAGAAGGCATTAGAGTAGTAACTAGTGAGGAGGATGCAAGGGAGTTTCTGAGATGCCTATTACTGTTGACCGGGTGTCGGGGATTGATCGGTATGGTCTCCAGTGTTTGGCCACGGTCATGGGGCATGTTGGCACTAGCAGCATGACGAGAAGTGACCTGGTGGCCTGTGTGCTCGGTGGGGTGCGTGGGGCTTTGGGTGGAGCGGGAGCTGGGGCACCTTCGGCCCAGCCCCCATTCCACTCAACTCCTACCATGGCGCCCCCTCGGGCTCCGGAGCCGGGTACGTTCCCGCAAGCCGATAGTCACTGGCAGCGTGGTTTGACCCTGGGTGGATCACGAGGTGGGTCTCCAATTGTTGCATCTCCTCCTCCTCAAGGTTTAACTCCAGATATGATCTTCCAGCTTGAGATGGCTAAGATTGAGCAATGAAAGCATGAGGCTGAGCTCGAGCAACGGCAGCGAGAGGCTGAGGCTGAGGAGAGAAAGGCCATACGTGAGGCTGAGCTTCAGGTTGAGGCTACGAAGTACTGTGCAGACAGAGATCTTGAGAAGTCTCGGGTGGAGTCGACAGGGCAGCGTCTCAGTTCTGGGAATCGAGGTCTTGATCAGTCTTTATCGCACCTTCTTAAGTTAGTCCCTGCATTTGACGAGTCGGGTGTCACCGAATTTTTCCTGCGTTTTGAGAAGAAGTGCCGGGAACACCAATGGCCCGAGGTTAAGTGGGCAGCCCTTGTTTCCTCTAGGTTGGTTGGCAAAGGACTCAAGGCATAATGATGCGTTGCCCTTGGAGTCTTGCATCGATTATGAGGTACTGAAAGAAGCTGTTCTTCGGGCGTACGAGTTACAACCAGAGACATATAGGTTGAAGTTTTGGGGTGTTACTAAGGGTCGTGAGTGCACTTTTCTAGAACATGCCCGGGAACTGTCTGATGCATTGAGAAATTGGCTGAGGTCAGAGAAGGTGACGACGTTCGAGGAGCTTGAGCAGTTAGTCCTTCTAGAGCAATTTTTCAAATGCACAGGCGGCGACCTGACTTTGAACCTCAAAGAGAAACAGCCTAAAACTCCACAAAAGGCGGCTGAGTTGGCTGACCTGAGAATGTCGCTGATTCGTGGGTGCGGGTCTGCACAACGGACCGATGCAGTTAACAAGGGGTGCAATACTCCACCCCCCCGAGTCAGTGATACAACCTTTAATAACGAAAGTAAGAGCAATGATACCAATTTTGATCACAAACCTAAAACCGTCCCGTTTAAGAAAGGTCAGGGCCCTTCCCCATCTCAGGGGAAGTCCAAGGGTGAAGTAGAGTGTTTTAAGGGGACCGACCGGTTAATTTAGGCTTAAAAAACTCGAAATCCTGAAAATACCAATAGGTGTTTACTCAACAAGAGTCAACATCCCTTCATAAGCCAGTGAAATGTTATTAGTGAAAACCCATTGGAAATAGTTTTTTTTTAATGTTTTCCAAACTTTTCCTGTAATTCTAAAAACGTTATATAGCGAACTTTGAAATTAACATGCTCAGTAACTACTGGTCATACGAGGAGCATACCTATATAAATCGAAAGAGCGTAAGCTACTCTACAACCTCCCATACGCTTTATCTTCTACTTTGCCATGTTCCTGCATAAAATATTGTAAATCTAAAAAACAAAAGTAACATTTTTCACCTAATTACCTTAGACTTTCACCTGTTTTTCTCAGAACCTATATTGCCGCACTATCGGATGTTATTCTACAGTTATTATTGGACTTATAGGAATGGTGTATATACCATTGGAAAGGTAATTAAAAACACTAAAAGGCCTATAAAGCCAATTTATTCTAGTAATTTAATTTTTTCACAATATGTCGTCAAAGTCGTAATTTTCTATAAATATATTCGCCTGAATCCGTAATCACCTAAATCGAACAAATACACAAAATATATAAAATGTGTTTTATAGAAACTATAGATACACCTTTTGTGAGTTGTTTGATCACATAAAAAAAAATAAAAAAATAAAAAGACCTCCGTCTACGTATTGTGAAAAACCTGTTATCCTCCGGCAAATTGTGGGGTTGAGTGAGTGAAGGGGGGGACAGTGAATGAAGGAGGATACATGTTTTTCATAATACGTGTTGCTAGCCCCAAACGCACGAGCAACTGTGGCTTTCAACCATTCGACACATCCCCCTTTTATTTATGTGCATCACACATGTTACATACAAATAAAGTTTATGTTTTGTTTTACCCTACTGTGGAAAGACTACGGATACACCACTCCTGCCCGGGCCTCACACAGTGGCATGACCCAGTCCAGTCGAACTGAGCTCATGACGCTGGTGGCATTGCCCCGGAGGATAGCCATCCCTAGTCTTTGCTTGAGCCAGAGGGTTTCCCGGGGTTCTCCTGAAACTTCTCTGATTTTACGGCCTATTTCATTCACCATCTTAAGGGTGGTAGGGCCGAAGACTCCTGAAGTTTCGAATGCCAGGGGCTCGAACTGATGATTTCTGGCGATGGCTTGATATTTTTCTCGCTTTTTATTTTCTGCTATCCGGGCGGCTTCACCTGCTTCGTCGGCGTTTCTGGCGATGTTGGTTGTGGAGAAAGTGTCAACACATGTGGCATCCCACACAAGGCACCGGCCATTCTTGAAAGGGAAAGTGGTCATCCCATCTGGCCGTTTGCCGTCTTCTCTGTGAAGTCCATGTGGTTCGAGGATTGATGCACGGTTAGCACTCTGCAGGGCCCGTTTTATGACATCATTTAGTGCAGAGTGTCTTGGCAGGCAGGCAGAGTGTCTTGGCATTGTAATTACATTACAAGGCATGGTGACCTTGAGCATCCATCCCCCTACCACACTTGCAAGTGTGTGGGTGACAAACTGCCGCACCCACTCTGAGCGCGATGGCAATCCGGAGCGCTTCAGCATCCAAGTGAGTTCCAAGAGGTGGGATGGGGATGGCGTGTAACCACAAGCCACTCTCCGAACGGGCGGCTGCCTGGAGGCGTGCTTTTGCAACCTGGTCTGCATTGGTTAGGAGATTTTCTTGAGTTTTCTTCGCCGAGATGGTATCCCACGCTTTCTGCTTGCTCCTGGAGGTACCCTGAGGCTCCTCCTCTACTCCTGTACTTTCCTTCCAGGTGTTAATCGCTGCTGTTACGTCCCAATTAAGTGTCATTCCGGGTTGAGAAGAAAGGATGGACACTACAAGGTCGTTGGTCGCGATGAGGGAAGAGATAAAGGCTGGGGAGGCAATATCCGAGGCTCTCCGTATGCCCAAGCCCCCGAGGCGGACAGGAAGGGTGGCTTGTGTCCAGGTCCGTTCTTTAAATTCCACGTTGGTGATGCTGGTCACTGCTTATCGGATTATGCTGTCTAATTCTTGGAGGCCACCATTGTTCGTGTAAGTCATCGATGTGCGCAGGAGGTATTGGAGTTTTGGGATGGAGAAACAGTTCTTGAGAAGGGCCAGAGCTGAGTGGGCATCGATGTGTATCAGGCGACTCACGAGACGTTGAAGCTCCTCCTTTTTAACTTGAAGTGCTGGTGGGATTGCTGCCAGAGTTAGTGGGGAACCTAATAGGGTTTGCTGGTGCTCCTGAAGGATCTTTACATCTGGCAATATGCCTCGAAACAGGGCCTGAGTCTCTTCTCCTTGTTCACGTGTGTGGTTGAGGAGGACAAGTTCACATTTGGTGTCATTTATCACTAGCCCAGCCTGGCCGAGGTCAGTTACGATGTTATTTAGGTCAGTTAGAACGTTCTCTACTGACCCACCCAAGGTTGCATCGTCCAGGTACCATACATTCAGTTCTGACCTTACTTTGTTAGCTGCTGCATCCACCCCTATTGAGAAAAGAGCAGGACCACCTGGATCTCCCTGCTGTAACCCGGTCGCTGATGGGATTACCGTCTCGCCAAAAGTCAGGATTGAAGGTTTGGAATAAGCCTGCCAAAGTAGGGGGTACAGAGTGGGGATGTGTTCTTGAGCTGCACGGAGGAAGACATCCCTGTGAATGCTGTTGAATGCGTTCCGCATGTCAATCTTTAGAAGCACTCGTTTTTCTTGGGCTTGGCTGAGGTAGGTGCGGGTTGTGTGTACAGCAGCTTCACACCCCCCTGGAGCTCCGAAACCTAGTTGAACTGGTCTTAAGTGTTGACCTAGGCCATTCGAGAGTGGTTTAAAACCCACCTTTGTGGCAAGGCGGCGGAAGGTGTTCCCTACTGCTATTGGGCGCACACCGCCATCTTTTTTTGCCAGTGCACAGAGTGATGCCCAAAAAAATAGGGGTGTGGCACAGTCGGGTACTTCCCCTCTTAAAACCATGTTGATGAATTTGGTGAGGGTTTCCAAGAGTGCCTCCCTAGCAGCTCCTGATCCCTGACCCAAGAGGCCTTTGAGGTGGGCGGGTCGGATACCATCTGGGCCCGCGGATGAGCCTGCTGGGAATGAAGTCACTGTGGCAACCACCTGCTCCTTCGTGACAACTAAAGGTTGGCGCATCTGGTCATTTGGGGCAGGGGGGAGGTTTAGGTCCCTAGGTGTAGGTGGGTGCTTTTCTTGTAGGGCTTCAACAACTTCGGTGCCTTGACCAGCAAAACCTTCTGAAGAGGACAACAGTCTGACGGCCCCTTTGATGTCACTATCCGCCAGCTTTGCTGCGACCCTCTTACGTAGCTGTTCAGCCTCTTCCTCTTCCTTGTCCTGTTGCTTCTGGGCCCTGTTTGGTTGCTGTTCGGGGGGTTCCACCAGTTTGTTTCCATCCATATACTGTGCTACTTGACGTTTCACTCTGGTGGCTAGTGAAACCTGAAGATGGTCTTGTATGTTGGTTCTGGGTGGTTTTCGGAGGGCCCCATAGGAGAAACCCAGGAGCCGTGCCCATGCGAGGGGTGTCTTGAGCTGTAGGGCCTGCTTTATGATGGTTGTAAGGGCCTCCGCCACTTGGATTCTGCCTCCTTTAGGTACCCGGGCAAGGACCTGGATCTGCGCTTTCCATTTGGTCACAAGTTGGGTCAAGTCGGCGACCGGTGTTGCCGGTGTTGCCCCGGTTGGCTCTGCAGTGGGCCCTGGGCATGCGAGACATTTCCAGTTTGGTTGTTCTCCTGATGTTTTCTTTGTCAGCTTAGCACAAGATAAATGAATAGATCTAAGACAGCCGGAACATTTTCGCGAATTCTTTCTTGCATTGGTTTTTCCGCACTTAAAACACTTAGTATCTGCTAGGCCATAGTCTTCCAAGATTATCCGTCCTCTGGCTCTACCAAGCCGTCCTCCTGATCTTCCCGTGGTGCTTCCATCTCTACCATGTCTCCCTTGTTTCTGAAACCCCGGGAAATCTCTCCTGGCACATATCTAGATTATTGCTGTTGTTATTAATGTATAATTGGCTGGATGCATAAAAATTCACATATCATAGTCAACCTTTCTGATGGGATATGTAAAAAAAAAAAAAAAAAAAAAAAAAAAAAAAAAATCACATATCATAGTCAACCTTTCTGATGGGCAATTGGCCTGCTTCTCCTAAAGCTAAGTGGTTAAATGTATAAATCCTCGGCATTGGGCACCGGTACAACTAAAAGATCTAACTGATTGAAAGGAAGCACGCCAATTATATCCTATGATTACTTACACTGGCGACGCCACCCTGATGTTGAGTATTAATAAATGCTTAGGATATTAATAATGCTGTCAACATCAAGATAGGGAGAGAGCCAGAGAGTGAGCGAGAGCCAGGATCTGAGTGGGTAACCGAATCTAGGACAGCAGTTATGGAAAAATGCTTAAATTGTACAAAATGTTAAGAGAGAGAGAGAGAGAGAGGGAGAGAGAGCAGGGGCGGGGGCGAGGGAGAAAGAAAGCGAGCTGGAGAAGGGGCTGGCCTGGTTGGGTAATGAAAGATGTTAGGGAAAAACAAATAACTAAAATGATAAAAAGCGATCTGAAGTTATAGAAAACCAAAAAATAATAACAATGAGACAGTTAAGTGCGGTGATTGAAAGTGGATGGAAAGATGTTAAGGATAAAAAGGAGAGAGAGAGAGAGAGAGAGAGAGAGAGAGAGAGAGAGAGAGAGAGAGAGAGAGAGAGAGAGAGAGAGAGATAAATGAAAATGGACCTTGTAGCAAGTATTTCCTAAATGGTTAGAGAGAGGGAAATAAAAAATGGACCTTATAGCAAGTACTTCATAATGGTTAGAATTGTTTGAGAAGTTGAAAGACCGAGGGTCAGGTTCTTGGGGTAGATGGAAGATAAGGCCTATGGTGGGGAACCATAAGGGTGAAACTGCCTGCCCTATAAACGGTTACTTCACTCACCTTGTGGTTACTGCTGGAGGTTTATGGTGCCTGGGCAGGGCTGGGCTAGTGCCTGACGGCTCCTTGTCCCCTCACTGATACTGGTAATAACACTCTCAAGATTAAACTAAATATGCTTTGTGGACGATGTTTAAACAAGAAACCACGTTCTGTTTACTATGTGCCGAAACACCGTATCATCGCCGATCTTCTGATACGTATATGGGTCACTTAGCCCCACGATACCCCTCCGAAAATCCCCTCTTTTGAGGAGCTCAACCAACCCGTGTGCTCTCACTGTGCTCACTGTGCTCACTGTGCTACGTTTTTTTACCTATATTTCAAGAAAAAAGCAAAAATAAAATAAAATAGATTTTTTTTTTATCTAGTTTTATG
This sequence comes from Paralithodes platypus, assembly GCA_032716605.1. Classification (NCBI taxonomy): domain Eukaryota; kingdom Metazoa; phylum Arthropoda; class Malacostraca; order Decapoda; family Lithodidae; genus Paralithodes; species Paralithodes platypus. The sequence continues at coordinate 52,205,651 of CM064573.1, read as the reverse complement.
GTCATATACACCTGTGCCAAATTTAATTTAAATTGAAAGTAAGACCTGGAAGTTTGTAATTAACCGGTCGGTCCCCTTAAGTCATAACAAGGGGCATTTTGCACGTTCCTGCCCTAGTAACCAACCTACTGTAGTCGTGTCTTTGGCTAGCAACATTGGGGTGTCTCTGAGGTCTTCTGCATTTACCCGGGGTGACATGTCAGATGCGGGGGCACAGCCAGTGAAGGAGTGTCCGGAAGGCTCGAAACCTGTCCGCGATGCTTTTTGAGACCATAGAGGGCGTGGTTGCGTGAGTTGGGCTGGTTGCAAGCATGGGTTGGAGTTGTTGCGTGATACAGGTGCATCCCAGACTCTGATGTAAAACTTTACAGGCCAACCTATAAACGCGGCACGGGTGGTTGTGGTGCAGGGTATTAATGCTACAAGGTCATACCCGTTGGTTCGAGTGGAGCTGGAGGTTGATGGTGTGACACGAGAGTTGGATGTTGGAATCGTGGAGAAACTGCCAGTAGAGTGCGTCGACCTTCTTCTCGGCAACGACTTTGCGGTACCTGCTTCTGAGGTTCCACCCTTAGTCGGTGCCGAGAGGGCGGCCGACGTGAGTAGGGAGGGGCAGAAGTTGGTTGAGAGGTGTCAATCACAGCAGATCTCGTGCATCTAAGGTGTCACAGCCTATTCCTCAGTCTCTAGACCAGCGGAGGAACGGTCGGAGGGAGAAAGCTAAAGTTGGGAGTTTTATGAGTTTTAATCCAACGGCTCTTCTTGGCGACTCAGTACTTGACCCAAAGGTGAGCTCCGGAGTGGCCCCAGAACCTGTCCCCCATAGTGACATGGTTGGGCGTGATGGCACTCCGCGACAGAGTAGTTCCCAGGTGGAGGAGAGTTGTGGGAACGGGGCTATTGAACACGAGGATGGGGAAACATGTCATGTGAACCTGTTAAACGAGTTTGTGAGACAACCACCTGAGCAGCCTACTGTCCCTGCGTTGGTCTGCAGCGGCCAAGGTGGAGAAGGAGAGGGGGGCAGTAGGGCACAGGTGGAGGAGAGTTGGGATTGTCATGTCTCGGCGGAGCAGTGGGTGGGGAACACGAGTCTAGTGGCTGTGGAAGCACTAGAGCACCTGCCTGAGCAGCAGTGTGCAGCGCTCCAGCACCAGCTCGGTTCATACCTCACTGGTCATGCCGAGCACCCAGGCCTCACAACTCATGCGGTGCACGATGTTCCGCTGGCAGGTCACTTGAGTGTAAGTAGACCGTTAGCCTCGTTGTTTCGGTGGTTCAAGGTGGGCGACGAGGCTTTGGCATGGTTGTCAGGTCAGGGTCGACCCATGGCTGCCAAGGGTGGTGGTCAGAATGAGGACATTGAGCAGATTGGTGAGGTTGGCTGTGGAATGGGTGTGCCCGGTCGTCGCATAGCCTCCCAATGCTGCTCTAGTAGAATGCAACAGCCCTACCATAGACCGACTGTATCTGGCCATGTCGCTGAAGGCGGTGATGCTGCGCAGGCAGATGTAGTCGCAAGGAATGTGGGGGTGCGCATGTACAGTATCGGCGGGGAAGCCTTAGCAATTATGAACTATGGGAGTGACTGCACAGGTGGTACTGATTGTCCCGCTCATGACCTGGCTGTTCTAGGGACGAAGGTGGAGAAGGAGGGAGTCTATAGTTTAGAAGCTGCGGTCTCGGCTGGGTTGTGGGAGGGCACTAGGCATGTTGTTATTCGAGATAAGTTGCAACCTCTTGTTCTTGAGCGCCAAGAGATGTTGTTTACTAGGCTGTGGCAGTACATCCGCATGTTTGTTGCTTCTCCAGGCCTGATGTACGGGGTCGAATCCGACATGGAGGCTGGAGACAGTGAAAGGCTCAAGTTTGTTCCCTACCGTATAAATCCTGCTCAACAGTCTGTCGTGAAAGCAGAGTTAGAGTACATGTGGATAAAGGGTCTGAGGGATAAAGGATATCGTGAGTGGTCGTTGCCAGTGAGTTTGCAACCTGAGTTGAGTGGCAAGATCCGTGTGTATGGTGATTGCAAGAGTGTGGAAGCATTATCCCTGACAGACACCTATCCATTACGACACCATAGACCGCACTGGGGCTGCCTCGCTCATCACGAAGGTAGAACTAGTGAAAGGTTATTGGCAGGCCCCGTTGCCAGAGAGAGCGAAGAGAAGTGCCAGTCTTGTGATGATCTGGGCAGGTTATCAGTGTCAGGTGTTGTTTTGCTGCCGGGACACAAGTTGGATGTGTGGCATGTTAAGGGCACTGATAATGTTTTGGCTGATTGTTTGTCACGGGAGGGTTTGTTTGCAGGAGAACCCTCGCCGCTCAGTCAGTGTGTGTTGAGAGTGGAGACAAAAATCAGGCTTGCCCCTGTAGAGCAGCCGTCAAAAACAACATTAAAATTAAATAAAAAAAATCACATAAAAACTCTTTCTTTTTTATAGTTAATTGTAAGTTGCCAATGTTATAGCTAAAGTCCTAAGTTGAACCTGTCTTTCACTTAGTAGGCTGGGCTCTGTGAAGCTCGCTCAGGGAGCATAGCAGGCTAAAGTTATACCATTATGTTTGGGAGGGGTTATAAGATTTTCTTTATGCTAACATGCGTTTTATTTAAGATTAGCTTTGCATTTAATTTCTGGTGGAGTGGCTAGGTGTGGCGCGTCATGTCGGCATTCTGCCTTGTCAGATATGGTGCTCGCCTAATGTTGAGCGTCCCATATCTTGGGCGGGGTGTGACGTCTACCAGCGTTGGCAGAATCGCCTCTCGTTAGCCACTAGCGCTCGCCAGGGACATCGAAATGGGCTACAGTTATCAGAGAATGTTGTTCTTTCTTTCCTAGTACTCGCATTGTTACAGACAGTCCAGTGGTTGTCTTTATTTTCGTCTGTGACAACGGGAAGTATTTTATATCATTAATAGAATATAAGATGCATTGTGTAGAGTTAAGGAGAGAGAGAGAGAGAGGCGAGAGCGTGGTGGTAATATGTGCGTGTGTATGTATGTGCTGCCTCGCTCGGAGGAGTTTTCCCGCTCGCGCGGGCTTTCCCTCGCCTTTGATTGGCTGGTGGCTCCTGGCGCGTCCTAGGGGCCTGCTGCCTTGTGACGTCTCGGCCCGTGATTGGCCGACCATCGCGCCCTTGCGGGCTCCTGTGTAACTAACCTCCTGCATGAGGGTCCCGAGGAGCTGCCCTCCTCAGGACAGGCTTGGCGTGCATGCTTGTAACATCCCTTTGCATACTCTCTCCCGATCACCCCCTTTACCACTGTCTCTCTCTCTGACCTTCTTCTTTTCCATTGCTCCTCACCTTTATTCAATTACTTATCCCCTTGGTTTCTGCATACGGTTTCCATAGCCAGCCCATTGTATTGCATGCGCCGTCCTCCGAGATATTTACATGTACTTAGAATAGGATTGAGGGTTCTTAGTTAGTAGAGGTGTGGTAAACTATCAATGGAAGTTAAATATTACTAAGCTATAATGAATCAAATAAAATCAATCTAAATGAAAACTACTCTATATCTAAATTGAATTCAATCTGAAACAAGCTAATTTATATCCAAAGGTCTCACATAATAAATGTATATATAGGGTAAGGTTATAAGGGTTAATATTAGCCAGGAATTAACTCACCAATAGTTCCACGTGGCAATGAGGCAAGGGAGAACGTTTTACCCAATATGGCGGTGGACAATGGGGAACGAGACTTCGGTCCCAAGACTCGAGTCAAGTTAAAGAAAGAATAAATGATTACATGGGAATGGACATGATTATTATAATTTATGCTTATCTATCAGTCAGTCATGATGTCGATGAGAGCGTCGTGATGGTGTAGCTGAGTGTATTGCTGTATGTGTATTGTGATTAGAGGCACAAAAGCTCGATCAACTGAGGGCGGAAAATTTAGATGTTAACTGGTTGGTGTTCATGAAGGCTCTGGCGTACCTCAAAAGCACACCTTGCTGCCTTGGCAAACCGCCAGGAGCCCAAATTATCGTACCGCATTTAGGTTGCTCTATACGATAAATTATATTAATATATACGATAAATTCATATATACTACATAAGACCATGGCAATATTGCTTAATAGCATATTAGGCCTTTTATAACTTAACTTATTTACAATCTTATAATATACGATCTACTCGTCCTACGTCGTGCTGTAGGAGAGATCGTGACGTCACAAAGACATACGAGATCACAAAAGTCATATTCTATCGTATTTATACGATACACTCCCCCCACAAAAAAGACCTGAACCCCACCTTAAACCTAAAGTTGCCCAGAGGCTATCTTCTGACGCCACAAGTCGACGGCGCCAGCAGCAGCGCGTCTGGGACGCGTCTCGGCCCGAGAATGATCACCATCAGTAAGAGGTGAGTCGTTCCTTTGAGAATCCTCGGACCCAGCAATAACAGGTGGAGCCTCAGAATGCAATGCGGAATCGAGCTCCAAAGCGTACAAACGTGCGATAGGACGAACAGTAGTTCCAGTGGCTGTCTTCAATAGCGCCACCCGCTCTACAGAGTCTGCCCCCTTGTATACCTCCAATACGCGGCCTAATTTCCAGTATAAACGAGGACTATCTTCTTTAATTAAAACAACTTCGCCAACTGTAGGTGCCGTTGGTCTACCAGAGGGAGTAACACTCCTTTCCCTCAATGCTAGCAGATATTCACTAATCCACCGTTTCCTAAAATCCTCGATTATCCTGGATATATACTGGTATCTCTTAGACACCGCTACCTCAGAGTACAACGAGGGATCCTCTAACTCTGCTATGGACTGAAAATCAGATGGAAACGCAGTCAATGGTTTTCCATATAGCAAGTGAGCTGGCGTTAATGGTAGTGATTTTTGCAGGTCGGTGTACACATATGTAAGCGGGCGATCATTCACGACTGCCTCTATCTCTGTGAGGACTGTCGTCTACTCACTCTTCTTTAATAGAGCACGTCCTACAACCGCTCTGAGTCCTGACTTTACTATGCCGACACATCGTTCCCACATTCCACCAAACCAAGGTGCCTTAACTGGAATGAACCTCCATTCGCACTTCTTCTCTCCCAAAAAAGAGATGATAGTAGGATCACTACTCATATCCTTTAGATATTTTGATGCTTGGACATAAGTGGGAGCATTGTCGCTAAGAATGAGTTGAGGGAATGAACGACGGGCACAAAACCGTCTGAATGCCAGCATAAATTCTTCGCTAGACATATTATCACATAGTTCTAGGTGTACCGCTCGAGACGTCGCACAGGTAAACAATAATATATAAACCTTCTCATGCTCCCTCGTCTTCAATGCCCCTGTGTAATCTAATCCTACCGCTTGGAAAGGTTCTACGTGCTTTACACGGCATTCAGGTAGAGGTGGAGCTGGTCCAGTTGCATATGGTTTACCCTTTAGTCTCTGGCATATTACACACTTTCTCACTACGCGTCGAGCTACTTGTCGAACTCTGGGTATCCACCATGTGAGACGTAAATTTGATATAATATGACATACCCCGTAGTGTTTTACTTCCCTATGTGCACGTATGATCAATAGATCAGTAACGTGATGTCTTGTTGGCATAAGTATAGGTCGGTTTGTGCCGTCTGGTACACCCGACCACATCAGGCGACCCTCACACCTGATGAGGCCATTGTCTAGGTGCAACCTTAGTTGACGCACTATATTAGTCATTAATGTCTTATTCGAGCTTTTCAAGGATTCTAATTCATTGGAAAAGGTTTCTATTTGAACCCATTTGATCAAAGTTACTTCAGCTGCTTTAAATTCACGAGCATCAATGTTGTGACCCCTGTTGCAGAGTTGGCCCGTTACTTTAAGCTTGAGATTGGATACATATCGCAACACCCAAGCTACAACTCTGACTAGTTTATTATAGTCACCGAATCTTGCCCACTTCATGAGAGGACCCGGTGGCTCATTTGGTTGGGCTGTAACTGCCACTGTTTCCAGTGGCAGAAGTCCCTCACCAACAGCATGCCATATCGTCCATTCACTTTCATGGAGCAGCCACTTTGGACCATGCCACCACAATTCGGACTTTATTAACTGGCTAGCCGTTATACCCCTAGTTATGAGATCACTAGGGTTTTCCTTTGTATTTACATAATGATAAGCAACGTCTGGCAAAAGGGCTCTAATCTCATCTACCCTATTCCGCACATAAACTGGCAGAGACTTCTTGCTATGTATCCAGTTGAGTGCGACCTGACTATCGCACCATACATGAACGATTTCAATATTTAATTCGCTCTCGTATGCTGCGCGTACATGTTGCACCAGACGTGCTAATAGCAGCATGGCAGTCAATTCCATTTTAGGGATAGTTACCTTTTTAACCGGGGCTACCTTGGCCCGGGCTGTAACTAAATGTGCCCCAAATGAAGTAACAACATATATGGCTACCCCGTATGCCGTGGCGCTAGCATCGCAAAACGTGTGTAACGTAACGTCACCGAACGCCGCCACTTTACGAGGTATAGGTTTAGTACATAGGATGGCATATTCATTCAACAACAATGTCCCTTGGTCATTCAGGTCCTCGGGCAAACTGTCATCCCATCCTATTTTACGTCTCCAAACTTCCTGCATTAGAATCCTAGCTCTTATGGTAACGGGTAATGCTAGACCCAAAGGATCAAAAAATTGCGCAACTTTGCTCAACAGACTTCTTTTTGTGTGCGCTCCTGTCTGCTGAGCAAAAGACCTTGTTTGAAAAGTTAGTATGTCATGTTTAGGTTGCCAGATCATCCCCAAATTTCTGGACTTTTCCTGGTTAAGAGATGTCGTACCATCCACTTGTATTAAACTCTGAAGATCTTCACTATTTGTAACCCACTCGCGGAGAAATAGATGTGCATCCGCAAACAATCTGCGTGCTTGCCAGTATGCATATAACAAATAATCTTGACTATCGCTAGTACCCTGCAAATTGTCAATGTATAATCCGCGAGATAGTTTACTTGTGTCCTCATGAGTGTCAGCTAGATGTTTTCTGATTGTGGCATTTAACAAAAACTGCGAGCAAGTGGCCCCAAAGAGTACAACCCGAAAACGGTATATTATGATGGGACTTTCAGAGTCGCTAATGTCGCCGAACCAAAGAAAGCGGGTAACATCTCTATCTTCCTCCTTTAGCTTGACCATCAAGAATGCTTTCTCGATGTCACTGGTATAGGCGTACTTCCCCAGCCTAAACCGCAATAGATGTTGGGACAGGTCCGACACCATGGACGGACCTGTCAACAGGCAGTCATTTAGACTGGGTTGTTGTCCTTGGTGGGCAGAACAGTCATACACCACCCGTATTGGTGTGGTGACGCTGTCTTTCTTTACCCCATGATGGGCCAGATAGTGAACCCTACCCTTCTTACACGGTTCCTTGACATCGACTCTCTCTATAAAGCCCCTATCCTCATAACTCCGAAATACATCGTCATACGCCTGGCGCGTGCTCGGTTCGTTAGACAATTTCCGCTGCAATGCACGCAAGCGACCTAATGCCAAACCATAGTTGGTAGGCAGGCTTATCTCACTGTTCTTCCAGGGTAAACTAACTTTATATTGCTTGTCTGAGGCACAGTAGCACACAGACTCGTCAAACCTTTGTAGCGCAACTTCCGAGTCATAATCAGTCTCCATAGGATTAATGCCTATGTGATCCAATCTCCACAGTCGTTCCAGGTCGAACTCGGCAGCCATCTTAGGGTCACTAGGTTGGGAATCCTCCCTTCCCAACTCCTCTGGCGCGGTTACATTGACTCTATATATCGAGACCGTGTCGACCAGGACCTTTGACTGTGTAGTATGCACCTTTCTGCTCATGCAGTATCCAAATTTAGTGGGGATTAAAATTACACCACACATCTTTTTAAATCCAGGGTATACTACTTCATAATAATGATCCACACCAAGTAGAATATGCACCTCACTCTGATTTCCCATGGGATCTGACAAGTTAACCCCCTTGCTACGTAATGCGTGTTCCACCTTCTTCACACCCACAGATACATATTCTGGTAGGGTGTCTACTACGATACAAGTCATAAAGTACCGGTTTTTACGATAGAAATATGAAATCTCCGCTATCTCGTAGTCTTGTTTATCAGTAACCCCTGTGAAGCCCTGTAATCGAAGAGTCTCAGCCCCTACGATTCGGGGTTTCAATCCCACTAGTACGGACCTCTTTATAAAGGAACGTTAAGATCCTTGATCTAGAAGTACCCGACAAACTTTGTTACTGTCATTACCTTCCATGGGAATCTGTATTGTGGGCAATATAGTGGTGTCTTGCGTGCTACCTAGTGCCACAGTTGTAGTACCCTCATTTTTTACGTCTTTGACTTTATCTGCAGTAGGACACAACTTATCAAAGTGATGTCCTTTGCAGTGCCGACAGGGCCTTAAGTATGTAGCAGTACATTGTCCCTGCTTACCATGTTCCCCACTTAGACAACCTACACATAGCTTCAATCTTTTCGCCTGTGCTAGTTTTGTCTCATTTGTCGGGTATTTTACGCAGAAACTCCATTTATGTTTGTTGTTACATAGCTTACATAGAATCTGAGCAGGTTTCTTATACGCACCCTCTTTCTTCACTTTAGTCCCCACTGTCATGCTTATTGTTCCCCTCTTCTCCACATGCTCACTCCCTCCCGACACATACATTCTCCCTTTGTTCAACTGTAGATTATTGATCTCCTTGCTGAACTGAGTTTTGAATTCCCCCAGCTCAAATGATCTTACCTTATCAAGTATTGCCATAGGAAGCTTCTGACGCAAGATAATGACTATCATTTCCTGCATGGTAAGCCCTAGGATGTCTAGCGATCGAGTATGGCACTCCATATTTGCCCTGAAGTTTGTCAACTCATCAACCTTATACTGTGGTTCTACGAGCCCCAACAAGGCAACGACATGGGCCATCTTCAACTGCTCTCTATCCCCGTATGTGGACTCTAATAAGTGTACCGCTTCAAGATAACTACCACCCACTACTGCAAAACCCTCTATTAAATTTAAGGCCTCTCCTTCCATTTGTCCCTTCAGATAGTGAAACTTGCGGACATTATGTATGGCTTTGACAGCTACATCCAAAATATGACCCTGTGTATCTTTTGCCCTCAGTTTTCTATTCTTATTCATCTGGCTTACCCACTCACTCGGGACTGAGAGCTCCCCCGCGATTGTTGTTTGTGCCATGGCTGGATTTTGTGCCATTATAGTCACCCATGAACAATCGTGACCATAAAGCAAAGACATAGGGCCTTTCTTTAATGGAACCTTTTCTAAAGGAGGGGGATTAATGTCCGTAATAACTCGCATGTTAGTGGTAGTTAAAGCAGGACCTGGAATACTACTAGCTGAAGTAGTTGGTTGAGTTACGTTAGGCAGGGGAGGTGGAACAATAGATGGAACAACGACTCTGGTTAGCTCTAATGGCCGCACAATAGACCCAATCGGAGGAGCTCCCGGCACGGCTGTGGGAGTTTCCTATGACTTAGATGGTACATTATATTGTTGCATCATATTGTGGAGAATGTAATCTAGATCATCCCGAGTAAAATATTGTTTCTGGGAACCCTTAGATGACTCAGACTCTACCTCCGACCCTTCCTCAAACCGGGTCAGGTTGACCTGAAGACAACTGTTCTAAGTCCTCCGGCTCTTGCCCTGTAACCTCCATCTCTTCTGGTTGTTGCCGGGGTTCAGAGATTAATTGTTCATTACCTGGCCATACTAAGTCAGGGATGGATGAAGGGATAGTGGCAATGTTTTCACTCACTCTATTATCCGCCGGGTATTGGTTCAAGGGCTTTGTTCGCATGGTTTCAGGGTGCCTCCACACACTGCAGCCTTGCTCCACTCTAGTCTGTGAATCAGGGATAAACTGAGAACTCTGAATAAATTGTGAACCTGTATCATAGCCGTGTGGCTCACTTGCCGTGTACCCAATATACTGTTCAGTTAGAACTCTATGAGACACCACAGGAGCCGGACTAAATGTTGTATCTAACTTTGGAATAGCGAAATTAACATCTTTAGGTTCTAAATATCTGTCACTAGACCCGTCCCTGGGAGTTGACTCAGCTCCCTACGTCCATACCTCGGAACTGCCAGATTGGACGTTAGACATGGTAGAGGTAAGGGCGGAGGGCGGTGGACACGACCCTTGAGCGGCGGTCTCGACCGGGACCTGGAACGGTCCTCTTGTGGAGATGTAGACCGCGCTCTCTTATGGCGTTCGTTCCGTACTTTGAACATTGAAGTGAAATGTGTGTAACATATTTATACCAATTTCCATTACATTATAGTTAATATCGCAAAACAATATATGCTATATGTATAATTTTAATGACAAGTCAAATAACAAGTCAGTTTAATAGTTAGTTTATTGATCGTGTACCTGGCAGCCGTCGCGGCACCAACAAAGTTAACACATTGTACTCCTTCGTGCGCCTCCAGAAACAGACAATAAACACCTTGATTATAACTACAGAACAACAACACCATGTGTCTCCAATTAAATATCGATTCCCTTCTACAGTGCATATAATTATGTCCAGGTACCGTTGCCCACTTAAGTTGTTTCTAATCATGATCTGATGTATGAGAGTAAATTTTAGTAGGTCTACACGAATGAATTGCGAGTGCAGTTTCTTTTAATTATCAGTTTACTAATTATATGAGTTAAACACTACACTCGTAATTCAATGATGCACAATATATTTCCATGAACATGGTCACGGAGAGGAAGAGAACTTATATAAATATGTGGGCAACTGCAGGCTACGTGATAGCTTGGTTTTGATATATTTTCCTAGTAAATATGCATGGAATTACGGTGGTGGTTCATCTTCGTTAAAAATTAGGAAATAAACATCAAGAAAGATCGTTTCTCAGTCCATGTTGACGATCGTCTAGTAGTTGTTTACGTACGTCCTTACGCCAGAAAAGTACGTTCCGCACCCCAGAGTCCGGCCCGCACTCTGGAATGCGGCCTGCACCCTTTCAACTTTAGTTTTCCGGGTCCGATTTTCGTATGTGACTTCACAGGCCCGAAAACGGATCCGCAAAAGACGGCTCGTGTGAACCGAGCTTTATACGCTTCTTCCATTTGTTACTTACAAACATGTGCCTTCTTTCGCTCCCTCATTCTCAGTCACTCCAGCACACACACCTTATCCACATTCCCATTCTCTCACACATATACCATACCATTTGGTCTCCATCATTCAGCATACATCCAGCCTGGCTTTCACTAACACATTCCAAGTAGAAATCCTTAAGCAGTCCATGTTTGGTCGAAGTTTGTCAACAGTAGGTCCGTCCGATTCCGAGGCCATTTGTTCGTTTTCTGTTGCTGTAGAATTTGTTTACGAGTGGAGGGTCACAAGCCCAACCGACTTAACCTCTTTAGTCGTCTTTTACGACACGCAGGAGACACGTGGGACATATTATAATCCCTTACCCTCAGGGGTATTATGTAGTCTCAAAATTGTGAATAATTTAGTTCCCTTAGTCAGGATGTTTCCAGGCTTAGTTTACAAATGTTGGATCGCCACGGATTCAAGGGCTTCTATTTATTAGTGGCCCCTCCATCATTGACGAAATGCCTATTATATAATAACTCTCTTTGAAACACCCGCGGTCAGCCTCTTTGAAACAACCGCCACAGGGGAAAGAGTGCCAACATCATAAGTGCAACGCTCATTCTCTTATGGAATCGTCTTTATGATTAGGTACTCACTACGAAAAAACTTTGTAAAAAATAAAAATAAATAATAACTTAAGAATTGTTATAATAAAGTTTCCCAACTTTGTGGATGTCTTTCTGTGGATTCTATCCGAGACGCTGAAGCTTGCGGCGTCATCCCGCCTTCCTTCCCCTGTGGCCGTCCCGAGCAGGTGTGCCTAGCCTGTCCTCCGCTTCATTCGACATTCGTTCACCTCCAGTGAGTCTTTTGCTCATTTGTATTTATCTGAGTTGTTCTAGAATAGGTTTAGATTAGCTAGGATGGTCGGCCCCATTGGTACGTCCAAAGGAAGTGTTAAAATAGGGTACTTATGTGAGGCGCTTCGTCGGTCCACTTTGGACAAGCGTGCCGTTTGTTTTCTTCTTTTTGTTCAGCGCCTTAGCTTTGATATAACTTAGTTATTTAGTAGGCTATATATCCGCGGAGCTATGTTACTAGCATCTCTATGATGGAGTAGCATTTTTTGCTTTATTATAGCAGACGTGCTGGTGTAAGAGTTGTCCCACGTGGTGGGGAACTTTCCAGAATCCGAGTTTGCTTTTTCCCCTCTGGCGTGGGGTGCCATGCTTGTGCTGCTGCTGTGTCATCTTGGGAGGTAAGGGTGTCATATTCCTCGCAATATTTGCCTTGAGCCTCGTGGCCAGTCTCATTAGGGGTATTCTTAGTTGGCTAGGAGGTATTATTAATTGCTTAATTATTAATATGTATTAGCCCTAAGATGTGACCTTCGCTTTCATGGGGTGTTATTATACATGTTTGGAAGGTGTCAGGAGACATTCTGACTTATTTGGGGGGTTTTGTGGGTGGCTGCCTTGCCCGGACAAGTCAGCACTCTCAAAAGGCTTGGTGTTTCCCTCTGGCGATCTTTAACGGGTATTGATACCAGAGGCTCGCCTTGCAGGCGGGCAGGGAATAGATCCAATGAACCCGGCATAGTCAGGAGTACCACTAGACTCCCGGCGGAAGTGCAGATTCCTAAGGGGGTGATTTCGGCCCGGCCGAAAGAATTGACCTATACAGATAGCCTCACGCGGCATGAAATTACTTTGTTTCGCTAGTTAATAAATATCCGAAAGTATTTATCTAAAGTATGAGTCAGGAACAGATGGAGTGTGTGGGGAAATGTTGAGGTATGGTGGTGAGATAGTGATAGAATGGGTATGGAAAATGTGCAAACTAGCATGGGAGAAGGGCAGTGCACCCGATGACTGGAAGACTGGCATAATAGTCCCCCTATATAAGGGCAAAGGGGAAAGAGGAGTGTGTGGTAACCACCGAGGAATATGTCTTCTAAGCGTAGTAGGGAAGGTATACAGTAGGGTAGTGATTGAGAGAGTGAGAGTGAGAATGGATAGGCGACGAGCAGGGAGGTTTTAGGAAGGGAAGAGGATGTGTAGATCAGATTTTTACCCTGAATTGTGTTGTGGAGAAGTATCTGGAGAAGAAACAAAAGGTGTATGTTGCCTTTATGGACTTGGAGAAGGCCTATGACAGAGTGGATAGAGAAGGTTTGTGGAAAGTACTTAGAATATACGGAGTAGAGGGCAAGTTGCTGAAAGCAGTGAAGAGCATGTATGAGGGTGCAAAGGCGGCAGTACGTGTGGAGAGTGAGCAGAGCGAGTTCTTTGACCTGAATGTTGGTTTGAAACAGGGGTGTGTGATGTCCCCGTGGTTGTTTACTGTATATATGGATGGAGTTATGAAAGAAATACTATCAAGAGCAGTGGATGTTGGTGTATCGCTGAAAAGGGAGGGAATTGAGTGGAAGCTACCTATACTGCTGTTTGCGGATGATACAGTTCTGATGAGTGATAATGAATGGGAGTTGCAGGGTCTGGTAAATGAGTTTGGAACAGTGTGCGAAAAACGGAATTTGAAGGTAAATACGGGGAAGAGCAAGGTTATGGTCTTCGAAAGGGGTGAAGTCACAGAGTGTGAGGTGAAGCTGAACGGTCAGGCTATGGAGATCGTCAACTCTTTTAAGTATCTGGGCAGTGTGTTGAGTAAAGATGGGACTATGGATGAAGAGGTGCGGGAGAGGGTACAACAGGGGAAGAGGGTTGTAGGAACGCTAAAAGCAGTAACAAGAAATAGGGTGGTCAGTATGGAAGTGAAGAAGTCCTTGCATGACAGTGTGGTAATCCCGACACTGACTTACGGAAGCGAAGCATGGACGTTGGTTGAGAGACTCAGACCAAGAGTGAGAGCAGTGGAAATGAATTACTTAAGGAGTGCGTGCGGAGTTACATGGAGGGATAGACAGACTAATGAGGAAGTAAGAAGGAGGTGTGGTGTGGAGGTAGATGTGCTGGATAGTGTGAAAAGGAACAACTTGAGATGGTTCGGCCATATGGAACGTATGGAAAGCGAGAGAATGACTAAGAGGTTGTACGAGAGCGAGTTGGAGGGACAGAGAGGGAGAGGTAGACCGAAAGAGAGGTGGAAGGATGGAGTGAAGAAGTATATGAACGAAGGCAGTGCTGGTTGGGGGGAGGGGCGTTGGCTGACCGGGGACAGAAGTGCATGGGGGAGGTTCGTTCGTGTCCACCCCTTCGGGGATCACGGCGTCATGCAATAGATAGATAGATAGATAGAAATTGAATGTACTAATACTCTGATCTTATGTTTCACCTTGCGCACTGGTGTGGATCTTGAAAGTGGAATCCGGATTGGTGGACACTAGTTATATATCACTTGTACAATTTTGGTAGAGTCAATATGTGGACTCTAATTCATAAACACTATGAGTAACTATGACAGAGTTGATATCTTGTGGACTCTAACTATTTTCAACACTTGTACAATTTAGGGTAGAGTCAATGTGTGGACTCTAACTATTTAACACTTTGAGTAATTATGACAGAGTCGATATCTTGTGGATTCTAACTATTTCTCTAGACACCTGCGCACTGGTGTAATTTTAACAGAGTTGATACTTATAGACTCTGAATTATTTAGCCTCGTCTCTGGCATTGACTAAACACAATTTTCCAATATTGATTCCGATATGCACTGGGAATTCACTAACAGCTTGTAGTCTTCTGGGTCTCCGTCGGCCGTCTAGGTGGGCCTGTCGTGTGAAGTAAGTTACAGATGGGTTGATGGATTTGTGGTCTTATATGTGGCTCCGTAACTATATTAAATAGTTGGGCACCGCATCGGACTAACGCGAGTATATATAGCCTATAGCTTAATGATACTCGACTATCCTGACCGGTATATCAACTGGTGATAAAATCCCGTTCAGGAACTCTTGGATTAGGGTCTTAAATATAGTGCCTCAGTTATGATGAAGTAGCACTATATCGGGCTAACGCGAGAAGTCGTGGTATTTGTCTTTCTCGACTGCCTCTGACCGTTTTAAGAGGTTCAGGGGATCCGGGGCAGTGTTTAAACCTTTTAGTTGCTAAGTCTAATGGTATGCCACAGACAAAATGCACCTAGGACTTTTATATGCAGAGTACCTGTGAAGGTATCTCGCAAAGCCCTTACTTAAACAAGTGACCGTGGTATGCCAAGATCTCTTGTACAGAGGTAGAGTATATATAGCCTATAGCTTAGGGATACTCGACTATCCTGACCGTTATATCAACCGGTGATGAAATCCCGTTCAGGAGCTCTTGGATTAGGGTCTTAAATATAGTGCCTCAGTTATGATGAAGTAGCACTATATCGGGCTAACGCGAGAAGACGGGGTATTTGTCTTTCTCGACTGCCTCTGACCGTTTTAGGAGGTTCAGGGGATCCGGGGCGGTGTTTAAACCTTTTAGTTGCAAAGTCTAATGGTATGCCACAGACAAAATGCACTTAGGACTTTTATATGCAGAGTGCCTGTGAAGGTATCTCGCAAAGCCCTTACTAATACAAGTGACCGTGGTATGACAAGATCTCTTGTACAGAGATAGAGGTCGGTGTTTAAACCTTTTAGTTGCAGAGTCTAATGGTATGCCACAGACAAACTGCACTTAGGACTTTATATGCAGAGTGCCCGTGAAGGTATCTCGCAAAGCCCTTACTTTCACAAGTGACCGTGGTATGCCAAGATCTCTCCTGAAGAGGTAGGGGGGGGTGGGGGGGGGAGGGGGCAGTGTTTAAACCTTTTAGTTGCACTTGTCTGGTGGTATGCTAACAGATGAAATGCACCTAGGACTTTATATGCAGAATGCCTGTGAAGGTATCTCGCAAAGCCCTTTCCCATACAAGTGACCTTGGTATGCCAAGATCCCTTGCGAGGAGTCAGAGTGCAGTTTTAATAGAAGAGTGTTAAGGAGTAGGTATGCCTGGATCCCTTAACTTCCTACTATTAAAACAGAACCTAAGAAAGGTGTCTATGTTAACTAATGGTATGCAACTAGTAACAAAGATCCTCTACTAGGATGCAATACTTACGTTTCAAATAATAAAACGTTGAAGTGTAGGTATGCCTGAATACTTCAACCTTTTACTATTCAAAGTGCAGCCTTGTAACAAAGTAACCCTTGTCTATCGGGTCCCGACTTAAGTCCGTTAGAGAACCAATGACAAAAGAGCGGGTCCCAACTTAAGTCCAATGCAATTTTTGAGCACATAATTGGCTCTGAGAGAGAGTCCATGTGGTGGGAGGAGCGCGGGCGGGCTCTGACCGTTCAGCATGGACATAGTCCCGCCTCTGACACCACCACCACATGTCTCCACCTCCCTGGTCCCGCGATACAGGGGAAAAACTGAGGAAATTACTGTATTTAGGTTTTTTTCCCTTCGTATTGCAACATAATTGCAAGAGAACCCGTGGTCGTACAAGGATGGTTCAGGTGTCATTGGAAAGCTCAATTATCGCCCTTTCACGGATACATAATTGTATTACGCTCTGGCTCTTCTTTATGCATGAAAAAGAGCATGGAATGAAGCTCGTTAAGGGTAAATCTGCCCGCTTGGCAGGTAGTAGCGTTACAAAACTAGCCGCTCAGGAGGTGTTAAAGATGTCTATGTTAACTGATGGTATGCCACAACTAACAAGGATCCCTCAATAGGTTTTAACTCCTCAGGCAAGTAAACTTTCGGTATGCCGTCTATCTCCTTGAATGGGAGGGTAATCCTTAGGATTCTCAACTTGGTATGCCAGTGATCAAGAACCCTCAGAATTGTTACCATTTCTAGATTTCACTGACATGGTATTGGCGATTACTGCATAGTACCCTTTCACCCCTTGAGTACAGCAAGGGCGCGAGCGAGCATCATCCTGTTGTTGTGAGGAGTCCTTCTTACGCTGGTGGGAACTTCATCTGTCTTAGTTTTTATTATAGTACTCAATTATAAGGGAGCACTATATATAGACTGTGGTTGACATAGCATGATGGTAATATAGTGGTTATATTAAGATCAGAAAAAGAAGACAAGAGAATATGGTTCTCAGTAAAATAAAAGAATAGTAGGCCTACATGGAAAAGCATTCTGGGGTTTGCGTAGGCCGTTACAAGGAGTGGTAGGCAGACAAGTGAAGGTGGGGATGTGCAGTCAACCTAACGTGGTATTGGGAATATAGTGAACATAGTATTTAATCTCGACAATGGAGCTGGATTTTGTCGTTATAACAGTATGGTAGTGAAACATGTTAATTCAATGTTGTGGGAAAAATAAGAATTGGTTTTATCTACTCTTTAGTATATCAATAGAGCATAAGAATTATAATAGTTATGGCATAGAGAATATGAGATAGTTCAGTTAATCATTATTAAATTTAACGTGTACAATCCCAGCGACGGCTATAGCCGTTAGTAGATAATTAACTCCCCAGTCCCAGCCACGGTTATAGCTGTCAGTAATGTATTTGTCTTGTAACTGCCTGTACAAGGCTATTTTTTTTTTTTTTTTAAGTCTTGTAAAACAAAATAAAAAATAAAAGGTGATAGATCCAATCTTGCCTCATCTCTTGAGGTGAAAGGTGGTCTCTCCTGTCATTTTGGCCACATTGCTTGGGACTGCTTGGGACTTTTATTACTGTATCCTACGGTACAGTACGGGTTAACATAAGAAAATACAATCAGATGAATACATAAGTAAAAGTGTTCTAGTTTACATAATTAATATTCATCTAGGTTAAGTATCACGGTGAGCGTATTCTAGTTACAAGGAATGTAAACAAACAAGCGAAGGCGGGAAATGCGTGGTACATGTAACAGGGTATTTGTAATGTGGTGAACATGGTATTTAAGTCGGACAATGTGGTTTATTGACCAGTGTAATAGATCAGTAATGAAGGTACTTAAATTTAGATTGTGGGAAAACATGGAATAATTTTGGTCTACTCTTAACATATTATTATAGCATAGGCTACTGATGATAGTTTCTGTATAATAGAGGACATGAGGTATTTTTAGTTGATCGTGTTAATCATACAAAAAGAATTGACGCAGTAAATCTAAGGGAGGTACACCAGCCTCCACCAGCAAGCTGGGAATCGGAGACGACCGAAAAGCTCCAGTTGCAAGACAGAGACCAGCATGATGAACAGCATCTAGAGTCTTAAGTCTGGAGTCCGTGGCAAAGGAGTAGACCTCACAGCCATACGACAGTTTGGATGTGACAAATGCCTGAAACAAATGCAGTAGTGTTCTGCGATCAGCACCCCAAGAGGTGTGTGACAGAACCCTTAACAGATTCAAAGCCTTCATACACGATGCCTTCAGAATTGTCAAGTGCGGAATCCAAGTCAAATGGCAATCAAACGTGAGACCCAAGGACTTTGTCTCTGCCACACAACCGAGTCTCCTGCCACAGAGCATTAGATCAGGGTCTGTATGAACCCCTCGTATTCTGCAAAAGTGCATAGCCACAGTCTTTGATGGGGAAAACTGAAAGCCCCTGGAATCAGCCCTTGCAGAAATCCTGTCCAACACAAGTTGCATACGTCTCTCAATAGCAGACATGAGGGAACCAGAAAACCAGATAGCCAAGTCATCCACAAATAGGCACGAGGATACCCCAGCAGGCACAGCGTCTAGAATGCTATTGACGGCCGCCTCAAACAAAAATGCACTTAAGACACAACCCTGAGCGACACCTTCCTCCTGGCACAGTGGCGCAGAGAGGGAAGAACCCACACGGACCAGAAACACACGATCAGTCAAGAAGTCTCTAAGCAACACCAGCAGGCGATCACGTAATCCAAACGCATGAAGTTGCCGTAGAGTTCCATGTCGCCAGGCTGTGTCATAAGCCTTCTCGAGGTCAAAAAACACAGCCACAAGATGTTGCTTAGAGGCAAAAGCTTCACAGAATGAGGATTCAAGTCGGATAAGGTTGTCAGAAGTACACCGTAGTTTGCAGAAGCCACTCTGAGAATGGGAGAGATGGCTGCCCCTCTCCAGACACCACTCAAGTCTGACATTGATAATTTTTTCAAACAATTTGCATACACACGACGTTAAACAAATTGGGCAGTAATTAGAAACATTGCTATGATCCTTTCCAGACTTAGGAATAGGAAGGACAATGCCCAACTTCCAGCTTGCAGGTAGAGTACCCTTACCCCAAATCCTATTAAACAAGTCTAATAAAAACACCAAGGAGGCATTCGGGAGATGACGAAGCATGGCATAAGGGATGTCGTCAGGACCAGGAGCAGTGTCACCACACTCCGAGAGGGCCGCACGCAGCTCACGAATACTGAAGTCAACGTTATAAGTTTCTCCGCCATGAGACCGGAAATTAAGACCCTGTCTCTATTGGCTACGTCGGGCTCTTGCACAAGGTTTGGCATCATCCCTCTGGGAGACCTTGCAAAAATGAGTAGCTAGGGCAGAGGCCACATCACCAGGTGCAGACACCAGATTAGCTTGGATCCTCAACACTGGTGGAGAGGAGGGAGAAAACTTTCCAGATATCTTGCGTATTCTCTTCCAACACCATAGGCAAAGGAGTGAAAGAATTAATCGTAGAAACATAGGACCTCCACGAGCTTCGGCGAGCATCTTTCAGAACCCATCGATAGCGAGCATGCGTTTTGCGAAATTGAACTTTAAGAAAGAGAACCTCTCAGTTTGCATGGTATCGACGAGATGCAGCTTTATAAACCCCTCGAGCAAAAGAGCAGGCTGCAGTCCACCACGGTACAGGTCTCCGGGAATATACACCCGAAGACCGTGGAATGGAACGAAGCCCTGCTTTAATCATAGTCGTAGTAAAATAATGTTGTGCATCATCAATAGCCGGGAAATCATGGACAGTCAAATCAAACTCACAGAGTTGTTCAAAAAGAGGCCAGTCAGCCCTATCCAGACACCAGCGAGGCAAACGGGTAGTTGGAGTAAAGTGAGAGGACTGGACCAACACTGGATAATGGTCACTACCATGCAGATCATCCAAAACGTCCCAGGAAAAATCAAGCGCACAGTCAGGAGAAGTACTGGTGAGGTCAAGAACAGATAAAGTGCCAGTCTGAACGTGGAAATGGGTTGGCCTCCCATCGTTCAAGACAACCAAATCCAGATCACCAACCAAGGAGGCCAGTAGCTCAGCCCGAGGAATGTAAACTGAATCACCCCATATTGGATGGCGACCATTAAGATCGCCAAGTAAAATAAGAGGAGTCTGAAGTTGTCGGATAATGGTCTCTAAATCAGATCACAATATTGGAACTGAAGGGGGGAGGTACAGGCAACAGATGGTAAAACACCTTTCAAGGTGCATCTGTACAGCTACAACCTGAAGGGGATACTGTACAGCAAAGGAGGTGAATGGGACATCGGAACGACATAAAATGGCACATCCACCGCTATGACCACCAGCCAGGGGAGGAGCGGAAAGGAAGACTGAATAACCCTTAGGTGAAGGCAACGGTCGAAGCCCAACCATTGTCTCCTGAAGACAGACACACAATGGATTCAGATCAGAGAGAAGTAATTGCAATTCCTCCCAGTTTGCCAATACACCACGACAATTCCATTGAAGACAAATTGTTGTAGCCATAAGGTGTTACTAATTAAAAATTAAAAATATAAAAGATTAAAAGTACAAATACCTATGTAGGACTTTCGCTGGGAAGGGTTTTAAAGCCCTTCTTCCCAGGGGAGGGGTCCCGGTCTAACCAATCAAGAGGATGATGATGATAATCTAACGTCACAACGTTTGGAGGAATCTCTATCCACAGTCACATCCGCCCTAGCAGCAGTACGCGACCGAGGCACATAGACCCTCCGTTGAGACACACCTGCCTTGTCCGCAGCCCTCAACGAGTGATCAGGTGCCACGACAGGGTCACCCGGACCATGACCGTCCTCAATCAAATCAACCGAAGGCTGTTTGCAGGAGGCTGGTTCAGATGGAGCTGGTGAGCAAGCCGCGTGTGCGTGCATAGTAGGGAAGATGTACAGTTGGGTAGTGATCGAGAGAGTGAGAGTGAGAACGGAGAAATGCGTAGGTGATGAGCAGGGTGGGTTTAGGAAGGCAAGAGGATGTGTAGACAAAATTTGTTCCTTGATATGTGTTGTCGAGAAATATCTGGAGAAGTGACAAATGTTGTATGCTGCCTTTATGGACTTGGAGAAGGCCTATGACAAAGTTGATAGAAAAGCACTGTGGTAAGTACTGACAATATACGGAGTAGATGACATGTTTCTGAAAGTAGTGAAGAGCGTGTATGAGGGTGCAAAAGCGTCAGTACGTGTGGAAAATGAACAGAGCGAGTTCTTTGATCTGAATGTTGGGTTAAATCAAGGGTGTGTGATGTCCCCATGTTTGTTCAACATATATATAGATGGAGTCGTGAAAGAAATACAAGGAAGAGCGGTGGATGTTGGTGTACCGCTGATAAGGGAAGGAATTGAGTGTTAGTTGCCTGTACTGCTGTTTGCCGACGATACAGTTCTGATGAGCGATAGTGAATGGAAGTTGCAGGGTCTGGTAAATATGTTTGGAACAGTGTGTGAAAAACGGAATCTGAAGGTAAATGCGGGGAAGAGTAAGGTTATGGTCTTTGAAAGGAGTGCAATCACAGAGTGTGAGGGGAGGTTGAATGGACAGGCTATGGAGAATGTCAGCTCATTCGATTATTTGGGCAGTGTGTTGAGTAAAGATGGGAGTATGGATGAAGAAGTGCGGGAGAGGGTGCAACAGGCGAAGAGGGCTGTAGGAACACTGAAAGCAGTAACAAGAAATAGGGTGGTCAGCATGGAAGTAAAGAAGTCCTTGCATTATAGTGTGGTAATCCCGACATTGACTTACGGGAGCGAAGCATGGACGTTGGTGAAGAGACTCAAACCAAGATTGAGAGGGGTGGAAATGAGATACTTGAGAAGTGTGTGCGGAGTTACATGGAGGGATACACAGACGAATGAGGAAGTACGAGAGAGGTGTGGTGTGGATGTAGTTGTGCTGGAAAGTGTGAAAAGGAACACCTTTAAATGGTTCGGCCATTTGGAATGTATGGGAAGCGAGAGAATGACTAAGAGAGTGAGGTGGTAGGACAGAGAGGGAGAGGTAGACAAAGGAGTACAAAGGAAATCAAGCAACAACAGATCTAGTGACCCTTCTAGGTTGCTTGTCCTCCAAAACACTGAGGATCAAGTGTCCAAACAGTGGTTTAGAGTGGGTAAGGGAACATTGGAAAGGGAATTACTGCCCTGGAACTAATGTCCGTGGCAGGATTAGGAAGTTAGTAGGGGACAGATGGGTTAGTAACTGAGGGTTGGATAAAATAAAGTTATTTTCATTTACAAACGCAGTCAGTCGCGGGTTTGATGCGAGATATTTGTCTAGGCGGAGTTTAAATGAATCAACGGTGATGCAGTCTATAACGTTTCGGGGAAGCCCATTCCACAAGTTGATAACTCGATTGAAGAAGAAATTCTTAGATTCGTGCGAGTTAAAAGATTTACCAATAATTTTGCAACCGTTTCCCCGCGTGTAATTAGATTGGTCGATAGTGAAGTACTTACTACAGTTCATATTGTCGATGCCTTTGATGATTTTGAACACTTGAATTAAGTCGCCTCTTAATCTGCGCTGGGTTAAAGGAAATAGATTTAATTCTCTAAGACGCTCTTCGTATGGTTTGTTCTTTAGGCTAGGTATAATTTTGGTAACTCTACGTTGAACTCGTTCTAGCTTGTTTATATCTTTTTGGTAATAAGGGCACCAGGATTGAACGCAGTATTCCAGAAGAGGGCGGACTAAGGAATTGTAAAGGGTTAGGATAACTTCTTTGGATTTATGCTCAAATGACCTGCCTATAAAGCCAATTATTTTGTTTGCCTTCTTAACAACTTCTGAACATTGTTGACTCGGTTTTAGGTTACTCGATATTGTTACTCCCAGATCGGTTTCTCTGTTTACATTCTTAAGCTGAGTGCCATTCATCGAATAGTTTGCTTTCTCATTTAGGTATCCGATATGTAGTACTTTACATTTAACCGCATTGAAACTCATTTGCCAAATTTGGGCCCAACATGACAATTTATCTAGATCGTGTTGCATATCGTCAACTTGTTCTTTTGAGAGTACGCTATTTGCAATTTTTGTATCGTCAGCTAATTTTGAGATTGTACAGGTGAGACCCTCATCTATGTCGTTGATGTAAATTAGAAAGAGAATTGGTCCTAGTACCGATCCCTGGGGTACCCCGCTACTTACATTGGTCCATTTTGATGCCTTACCGTTTATGACTACTCTTTGCTTTCTGTCGCTGAGCCAATTTTCTATCCATTTCAACACACCGTCTTGTATTCCATGCGATTTTAGTTTTAGCAGTAAACGTTTGTGGGGAACTTTGTCAAAGGCCTTTTGAAAATCAAGGTATATAATATCTACAGCTTTACTCTCATCGTAGAGGTTGAGGATATCGTGGAAGAAGCCTAAGAGGTTTGTTAAACAGGAACGTTTTTTACGAAAGCCGTGTTGAGTATCTTTAAGTATGTTATTTTCCTCTAAGTGATTTACGAGTCTGTCTCGTATGACCGTTTCTAGCATTTTACATACAACTGAGGTTAAGCTAATTGGACGATAGTTACTGGATAGGGATTTGCTGCCTTTTTTGAATATCGGTGTTACGTTGGCTAGCTTCCACTGATCGGGCATAGTTCCAGACTGCAAGGATTTATTGAATAGTAATGTCAGTGGTTTAGAGAGCTCATCCTTAGCTTCCTTTAGAACTCTAGGCGAGATTGTATCAGGTCCAGGCGTTTTATTTACCTTGAGTTTATCTAAACAATTCAATACTTCTCTCTCTGTAGACCGAGGGAGAAGTAGACTGAGTGAGAGGTGGAAGGATGGAGTTAAGAAGTATATGCATGAAAGCGGTGCTGGATGGGAGGAGAGGCGTCAACTGACTGGGGACAGAGGTGCATGGGGGCGATTCGTTCGTGGCCACACCTTCGGGGATCACGTCGTCCGGCAATAGATAGATAGAATAGATAGAAGTATAAATCTTCCGAGTTCTAAGAGTTACCCCAAGCTAAAATTAGATCAACTAGCGGTATCGGAAATACATTATACAATAGTTAAAGTGAATATAATTAAAGTAGCTTTTGCTCACAATTTATATATATATATATATAAATATTGTTACGAATCTGGACCTCAGTTGTTTAGA
The DNA here is from genome assembly GCA_032716605.1 of Paralithodes platypus. Classification (NCBI taxonomy): domain Eukaryota; kingdom Metazoa; phylum Arthropoda; class Malacostraca; order Decapoda; family Lithodidae; genus Paralithodes; species Paralithodes platypus. The sequence continues at coordinate 52,181,312 of CM064573.1, read as the reverse complement.
GACGGTATACGAAAATAATGCCTAATGCCAATGCACCTTGTCTCTCTGCCAAACAACACCACGACGCAACAGGTAAGAGCTTTATGAACGCTTCCAGGCTCTTCTCAGGGCTTAAGGTGCACACTGCCCTGCTCCTACTCTGAATAATAAGTAGAACAGAAAGAATCATGTAACTCACTAGTTACGAGAACTCGAAACCAACACCGGGATTAGCAATGCTGGGTTGGATAATCAAAACAGTTGAATACATATAGGCTACCAGCAGACATCAACGAAAAAAGGAGTGCAGGTGTACTTCGAGCATAACAGGCTATGCGCGCCCTCGACAATACTAAACCGTGCGCAAACCAGCCAACGGTAATCCACTCTCAACCCAAGAGAGTTGCACATAATAATATTGCATACATATAATGAACTAACAATACAAGGCAGTGTCCTAATATGACCACTAACCTCGGGGTGATATTAGTGGAAGCAAGTTGCCCTGACCACCTCTAATATCACACCAATATATCCTGCTTCAACCTGGGCCCCCCAGTGAGTAACCGCCCGAAACTATGAACTCTTAGAGTCCACCTCCCACACTCACTTAACTATGGGGGGGGGTCCAGACTGAAGGTGGATTCCTAATTAATATTAAACACTCCGTTGCCTCAGTTCGAAACCCGAGATAGGGAACAAACAATAGCTGGGGCAGAACCGTCAATGCTGCTACCGGGTCCTAAGCACGAACACTGGGAAAAAATATGTAGGGGTTATGGATGTGTGTGTGTGTGGACTGTCTATGGGATTAACAATGCTTATTAGTAAGGACCCCGGCAAACCTCCCAGCTCCTCCCTATCAGAGTGAAACGTTACCCTCAAACTTTCTTCTACTCAACAGCTGAGCTCTGGAACTCTCTCCCAGAATCAGTTTTTCCCGTTTCCTATGACTTAAATTGCTTCAATCTCCGTGTGTCCAGGCATTTTGGCTCGAACGTCCCTTGATTTTGGCCCTGTCACTCTTTCAACTATGGGGGAGGCACTCGCTATAGGCAGTTATGCCTTTTGCCTCCCTCAATCACATAGGAAAAAAAAAAAAAAAAACATAACTTCATACACGAAACTAGTAACACTCTATTGGCTCATTCTACCCAAATGTTTATTGAGACAAACATACTTCGAGGCACGGCAAAATTAGGCATGAGTAATTGGAAGGGTATCGGAGTGAAACTCACAATACCAGGTCTTTCTAATAATAGACTTGGCACAGCTGCTGTAATAAGGCAGGCGCCACTACCGTAACCGTCTAGTTACTCCTAAAAGACCCTGGTCATTGTGACACCCTCACACGGGGTGGGGGGGATTTTGAAGCTTTGAAACAAAACTTTCATCATTAGTTTACAACTGCAAAATATGTACATTGACAGTTTTTTGTATTTTTACATTTTATAGATTTTTTTGTAACAGGGAGTAGATATTATGACTTACTAACTGTCGGGAATAGGGTAATGATCCCGACAGTTTTAGGTCCAATAGGACATTTGAATTTGGAGGTATCGTATCGCATGTACGATTTCGGCTGGTTCTTTGTGTATTGTAGTTTATTCTTAAGTATAGGTTAAATATTAACGGTAATGTATAAATATCTACATCAGCTCTAGATGTATCATGAAACCAAGTTATGGGTTATAATTAGTATGAGCCGGCAGCCATATGTAATTTCGCGAAGCGATCGGACGCCGGCCCTTTAGTCTCTCAATTAACACCATACAGCCAACATCTTCCCTCCGGCTCTGACTCAACCCACAGTTCTCCATATGCTACAAATATTAATCTATAACAACAGTCCTACATCACCAGTCCACTAAGCTAAGTTCATTGTATCGATATTGTATTATGTGAACATTCCTACATGTCACGCAATTGAATTAGCCGTGTGTGGGGGACTGGATTACATCCATCGAATACCTTGTTGGTAATTATATTATAACTATTTGTTGGGATATTTCATGTACCAGTGATATGCAATTTAACCTCTTTATCTAAATTCCCGACAAATAATGGTCCTTCGATCTCTAGTACTTACATTATTGCAGTAATACTTTTATGTTTGCATCCGCTTTCGCTTGGTGTTACAAATGGCTGCCGCGCTAGAAGTTGGGCAGACTGGCCTTTGCGTTTTTTTATGTTGCCTACGTTGCCTGGCTATCCCTGTGTTTTTTCGGTGGCGCCCCGTCACTATTATAGTTTGGGGGAACTAGTTTCCCACTTTTTTCGACGTGGTGCTGCTTACCTTGTTTAGGGGTTTGCTGGGCTAGGTATGTGTGTGAGGGTGTCACGGTTTGCTACCATTTCTCGCGGTTTTTGTGGTTAGGCCTACTGAGTGTCTGTGGTTGTTTTGATGACACTGTTCGTGGTAGCCTACTTGGTGACTTTCAGTTTAGCCTTTAGGCCATATGAGACTCTTTTCTCAATTTTGCCGGTGGGGAGGGTTCTCGTGTGACTCGTTTAATTAAATTTTATAGCCTAGTTGCCTAATTACGGTCATGGTGTTCGGTCTCTGTTGATTCCTAAGTGATTGACAGCCAACAGACCTCATGATTGTGGGATGGGCAGCTGGGCTAGGCCTAATACTTATTACTAGGCCTAGTCAGTTCTTTTCATTTACCCTTCTTTCTCTAGCCCTAGTTTGTTTCTGCTACTTGTCAATTTCTTATTCAATTATTTCTTCCTACTGCAGCTAGTAGCCTAATGACCGTTTCCAAACTGGGAGTGGCAATGCTATTGCCACATTTTTTAATTTAAATTAATTTGTGTAATAGTTTGCTTTATAGTTTAGAGTTAATAGCCTAATAGACTTAACGATGACAGATTTAAAGAAATTTAAGATTCTTAAGGGAGGGATGACGGGAAGTTTAAATAGGTGTTTAAGAGATCTTGATGAATTTTTATTAAGTGCCACAACTGATCAAATTAAGGGTAAATTTGCTACTGTAACTAAATCGCTAGCCACTTACGATAGTTATGCTCATCAGGTATATGGTTTATTGACAATTACTGACGATGTGGAAGAAGAAATGTCAGCAGATATTGAGTACTTTGAGGACGTTAATACAGCCTTAGCCAGACTATCTTCCACACAAGAAACACACCCCTGTGAAGGATACCGGTACACCAAAAGCGACTGGCTTTAACCTGCCGAAGCTTACTTTGCCTACCTTTTCCGGGGATTCGGCTACCTGGACTGGATTTTGGGATATCTTTGAGTGTTCCGTCCATCATAATAAAACACTCACATCCATCCAAAGGTTCACATATCTCCGTGGTCAATTGAAAGGGGAGGCATTGAAGTTGATCGGTGGGTACAAGCTAGAAGCTATGAGTCTGCAGTGGAGTTGCTGAAGAGAACTTACGGGAGAGAGGAAGTCATCAAGACCGCGTTAATTACTAAATTCTTCACACTAGATCCTCCATCCTATGATGTGACGGACCTAAAGGAGTACTATGCCTCCTTTGAGAGCCTCCTCCGATCTATGGAGACAATGGCCATCACCAAGGAGGAGATATTTAGTGTAAATATCTTGAACAAGATACCCTCTCCCCTAAAAGAAATCGTAAGACGACAACTAAGCGACTCTCCACTAAACTTGGAAGCGTTGGTGCAGGTGTACCAGACTGAAGTCTTCAATATGGAGAGTACTGGAAACTACCGACAAGTGGAGATGTCGCCATCCACTGCAGCTTTCCCGGTACAGACTTCTCCTAAACAGAAAAGGCCAATATCATTAGGTTGCAAGTTGTGCAGTGTCCACGGTCATCTGTGGTACCAGTGTCCTAAGTATCCTAAGGCTACACAGAAGATTGGCAAGGCTAAATCGCTTAAGTTATGTACCAGCTGTCTGGCCAGAGACCACTTCAACAGTACTTGCACCAATTCCTACATCAAACCTTGTAAGTATTGCAAGGGGAAACATTGGTTTTCCCTTTGCACCCAGTCTGATCGGCACGACGGCAAAGAAAAGGGGAGAACCCCCAAAGAGTCACATGAGAAAGGTAAGAGCGAGGGTGATAAAGTATCTGCCATGTCCATTGCTTCTCGAGAATGTCAATTGCTTCCTACTATGATGCTGCCAGTAGTGGGGAGTAATAATAATACTATAATGACACGCACCTTACTTGACCAGTGCTCACAGAGGTCATTCGTTCTGCGGTCATCATTACCCCAGCTCAAGTGTACCAGCAAGGGTCAAGAGAATTTGTGTCTCCATGGTTTCACTGGTGAAATAGATTCCAGTGACTATGATATCGTGGAGATTTCCTATGTTTGTAGAAGAAAGGTATGTCCTATCAAGGCTGTTGTGGTCGACACACTACCCAGTTTCTATATAGCATCAGAGATTCAACCACATTTGAAATATCTCAGAAGCAAGGGTTATAAACTGGCTGATGATCAACTCTCTGCTAACAATGGTATTATGCTACTGGTCGGAGCTGATTATTACTACGACCTGGTTCACCCTGGATATCGGCGGGTAGATAAGCTAATAATGCTCCCCACGATCCAAGGGTATGCCATTTCTGGATCCTATGCCACTTCCTCTCAAGACACACAGGTGGAGGTGGTTACGGTCCTCAAGGTAGCAGTAAGCCCCATAGATAAATATATTAGGCTAAATGTGCCTGATAATACATGTACTGATATAGATAAGCTATGGGACTTGGACAATATTGGAATTGACCCACATGAACTTGATCGTGAGTCCAAGCTAGCGTTAAGCTCGTATGAAGAGACTGTAACGTATGACTCTGGCAGGGGTCAGTATGTGGTAAGGCTCCCTTGGAATGATAATAAGAGTAAATTACCTACTAATTTCCATCTAGCACTTGGTAGGTTACGTGGCCTTCAGAAGCAGTTTGTCAAGGATCCAAATTATTGCGAGACTTATGCGGCAGTTTTAAACGAGCAGGTACAAGTGGATTTGTGGAGAGAGTAGATCTCAGTGAGTATGGGGATAACATCCATTACCTTGCTCACCATGGGATTAAAAAGGACAGTTCCACCACTCCTGTTCGTATTGTGTATGACTGCTCTGCTAAATCCAGTGAACGCTCCTATAGCCTGAATGATTGTCTATACACGGGTCCGTCCCTGGTCTCTGATCTCGCGCAAATTATGTTGCGTTTCAGATGTCATAAGTTTGCATGGGTCGCCGATATTGAGAAGGCCTTTCTGATGCTTCAACTCCATCGTGAAGACAGGGACTCGACAAGATATTTATGGCCACGGGACCCAATGGATCTAGATTCAGAGTATCTGGTCTACAGGTTCAGAGTCGTCTTATTCGGGGCGACCTGTTCCCAGTTCCTTCTCAACGCTACTATCTTGAGTCATCTTGAGGAGGCTGGACTAGATCCTGACTTCAAGAATGAGATCAAGCAGGGGATCTATGTGGACAATCTTCAAGGCACTGGAGACGATGAAGATTTATTGCTCGAAAGATGCTGGGAGATCCGCAATATATTTGCCAAGGCTCATTTATACTTAAGAGAATGGGCCACTAATAGTGATCTTTTGAAAGGTCAATTTGCTTCTGACGGTGTAGCTACTGAGAATAGTGAGGTGAAGTTTTAGGCCACAAATGGGACACTACCACAGATTGTATATCCTTCTGTCACACCCCATGCGGCAGTGAGCTTATGACCAAGCGAAACTGCTTAAGCTTGTCAGCGAGGTTGTTTGATCCCCTAGGTTTTTTACTGCCTGTCACTATCCATGCTCGTATGTTTTTACAGCAACTATGGCGGCTAAAACTAGATTGGGACACGCCCCTCCCGACTGAGTTACAAGATACTTGGTGGTTGATTCGGTAGGACCTTTCCACATGTTGCAAGGTCCAACTTAATCGTCAGGTTATCAGTGGTCAACAGGTGGATCTACATGCCTTTTCTGATGCTAGTAATAGTGCGTACGGTACTGCCATATACTGGTAATGAAGCGACACTGGCTATAGCGAAGGCCAAAGTAGCTCCTATAAAGAAGATTACAGTTCCAAAATTAGAACTTACTGCATTGCTTCTGTCTGCTCGTCTAATAAAGTTTACACTGGATGCTTATACAGACATACTACAGATTAATAACGTCTATGTCTGGAGCGACAGTCAAATAGCACTTTCATGGGTACACAGCCAGAAAGTGTTACCTGTTTATGTTTCTAATCGCACTGATGAGATACATAACTTAGTTCCTACAGCTAAATTTCGCTATGTGAGCACCAGGGATAACCCCAGTGACATAATTTCCCGGGGGATCTCGGCGCAACAGTTTATGTCGTCCTCTATTTGGTGGCATGGACCTCCATGGCTTATATCTCCAACTGAATGGCCTCAGGATTTCAGGGGATGCATATCTGATCCTTCAAGTCGGCCCCAAGATGATGTATTAAGTAGTTCTAATGTGAGTACTACACATCAGGATAACAAGTTGGTAGAGTGGGAACGTTACAGCAGCTATGATCAAGTAATACGGGTATTTGCATGGATATACCGTTTCATTAACAACATGAGAAGTCGGGCTCACGGGTCTTTCCTTAGTGAAGATTCGAAGCATATCAGACTCCATGAATTGAGATAAGCAGAAGCAAAACTAATATGTTTAGTACAAAGGGAATCTTATCCTACTGAACATCAGATCCTGAGCAAGGAGTCAAAGGCCAAACCCTCTAACTTAATGAGGCAGCTAGGATTATATATGGAAGGAGGCATAATTAAGTGTAGAGGCAGGATACAAAAGGCGGACATTATTGATTCTGCGAAATATCCTGTCCTCCTTAGCTCCTCTCATTTGATTACCAAACTGTTGATTCGCCAATGCCATAGGACCTGCCTACATTTTGGCGTAAATTATGTTCTGGCGTATATGTGACAACGTTGGTGGATCCCTAAGATGCGACAAGCAATTAAAGGGATCCACAATAGCTGTACTATCTGTAAAAGATTACAGGGTAAGCCTTACTCCCCAGTTGATCTACCTCCCTTGCCTGAGTTCAGGGTACAAAGGACTGAACCATTTCAGGTAACCGGGGTAGACTACACCGGAGTGATTCATGTTAGAGAATCGCCCGGTAATATCATAAAGGTATATGCCGTTCTATTCACATGTGCGGTAACCAGAGCGATTCATATTGAATTGATTGACGACCTATCCAGTGAGGGGTTTTTGCATACTCTAAGACGCTTTGCAGGCCGCAATGGTTTCCCTCAAATTATTATGAGCGATAATGAGACTTGTTTTGTCGGGGCCTCTAAATATCTCCAGAGTTTAATGGATGACCCGCAGGTTGTGGCTACCCTCACTGGAAAGGGTTGTCAGTGAAGATTTATACCAGCACGTGCACCATGGTTCGGGGCGATTTGGGAGAGAACTATCGGTATCGTCAAATCTGCCATGAAGAAGGTATTAGGAAGGGCACTGGTGACCAGACGGGAGATGCAAACCATCTTAATAGAAATTGAGATGTCAGTCAACGACAGGCCCTTGACCTATACCTCGGCAGATGTTGATGACCTCTTACCCATTTCGCCTTATATGCTAACACGTGGACGAACCCTTAATACCTTTTCTAGACCGTCCGTAAATGATGAAGATCTGCATGACCCTACGTTCGGCAATGCTGACGCCACACGTCGTCGCTTCCAGTATGTAAACAAGGTGTCCGACGATCTATGGAAACGGTGGACCCAAGAATATTTGCTGTCTCTTCGCGAGCGTCACTCTAATAAGATCAAAGGGACGAATCAACGATGGCCTCGAATCGGGGATATCGTCCTGATTCATGATGAGTGTCCTAGGTTATTTTGGAAGCTTGGGAGGATTATCGATTTGTTCCAGGGCATTGATGGTCTTATAAGGGTTGCTAGAATACGAACTTCGACTGGGGTTACTACTCGCCCAGTCGTAAGGTTATATCCCTTGGAGCAGGATGTAGAACTGCCGGATGATCCTGGCGTCTCTACTGATACCCCTCCGCGGGAGAGTGCTCCTCAAGGTGGGGCAGCTGATGATGAGAAGCATGATCCTCCTCAGGCTTCAGGTGGCGCTCGTCCCAAAAGGAGGGCGGCTATGAGTTCCGTGGATCTTTGGAGATCAAAAATCAAACTAGGTAATCTTTGATTTCGATGTCCTTTTTTTTTTTCTCTGTATATAGCTCCTGTATATCATTTTTGGTGGCGGGCAATATGTCGGGAATAGGGTAATGATCCCGACAGTTTTAGGTCCAATAGGACATTTGAATTTGGCGGTATCGTATTGCATGTACGATTTCGGCTGGTTCTTTGTGTATTGTAGTTTATTCTTAAGTATAGGTTAAATATTAACTCCTTCAGACATATTATGTTCCAATAAGTCCGAGGAGGCGGGAGCCCCGGGATCATTGTCACTGCCTCGCACTACACTCACAACAACACTGCGGCCATTAGAATTATCGGAGGAGGCTGACGTTGCCACCAACGGTTTTATCGTAAGCTAACTTATCGGACTTACTGAGCTCATATGACGCAAAATCGCGTCATAAACTTATTGGAGAGGCATGGAGATAAGTCCATATGACGCGATCGCGTCATATGAGTTTTTGGTTATAAGTTCCATACGACGCGATCGCGTCATATATGTCGCAAGGAGTTAACTGTAATGTATAAATATCTACATCAGCTCTAGATGTATCATGAAACCAAGTTATGGGTTATAATTATTATGAGCCGGCAGCCATATGTAATTTCGCGAAGCGATCGGACGCCGGCCCTTTAGTCTCTCAATTAACACCATACAGCCAACATCTTCCCCCCGGCTCTGACTCAACCCACAGTTCACCATGTGCTACAAATATTAATCTATAACAACAGTCCTACATCACCAGTACTCTAAGCTAAGTTCATTGTATCGATATTGTATTATGTGAACATTCCTACATGTCATGCAATTGAATTAGCCGTGTGTGGGGGACTGGATTACACCCATCGAATACCTCGTTGGTAATTATATTATAACTATTTGTTGGGATATTTCATGTACCAGTGATATGCAATTTAACCTCTTTATCTAAATTCCCGACACTAACTAAATAACCTCGTGCTCTCCTATCATACCTCAGAGGACTCACAGGACAGACAGTCTGCCAGGACATTATCAACACCACGGATGTGCCTAACATCGAGATGATATACTTGCAACATCAAACTCCAGCGAGTAAGTCTCTGGTTTTTGTCCCCGAGCCTATTAAGAAACTGCAGAGGATGATGGTCAGAGTAGATTCTGAGCACGGGCCCATATGGTGTCAAATAAACAGCGAAATGGTATAAACTCAAAATAATAGCTAGCAACTCCCTCTCGATCACAGAATAGTTCTTGTGTGCTCGGTTAAACCTTTTTGAAAAGTAGGAAAGGGGGTGCTCAACATCATCTATGTAGACTAAACAATTGGGACATCATGCACAACCCTGTCCATTAACCGCTGAAAGGTGGCGGGAGCATTCTTCAAGCCGTAAGGCATTACCTGGTACTGATACACTCCTCCCCCCACCACAAAACTGGCGATTTTCTTGGCACATTCTGGTAGTGGGACTTGCAAATAGCCTTTAACTAAATCCACTTTTATAATGAATGTGGCTGCCCCAATCTTGTCTACTGAGTCATCAACTCTTGGTAAAGGGTAGGTATCTGTCTTGGAGAGTAAATTTACTTTACAAGGTGGTAATTTTATAGGCTTGTTCTCTCCCACATCGATGTCATGCACCGCCCAAGATGTCAAACCTGGTGCATCCCCGAACACGTGTGGATAAGCCCACAAGGTAGTAAACATCTCCTCAACCCTTTCCGGAGGTAAATGGGTCGATTTCTCCCGCAGGGCCAGGTACCCGTTCTCGGCCCATGTCCCAGCCGGCACAACCTCACCTGGGAAAACTCCCTCTCCTCCTCCTGCTTCTCCTTCATGCCTTCTACAACCAGGACAGGGCAACGAGACACGGCATCCTGGTCCCTGGGACCGGAATTGGGGAGAGTGCAGAGGGGGGTTGAGAGGCACTGCAGGAGCCTTGCCTGGCATTCCCACAGTGCATGAACCGCTAACCCCGGGACCCGGGTTATCCAACCACCATCCACCAGGCCCGGGCTCACCTTGCACCTCCAACTCCAACTCTCCAGTCAATAACACAGGCAAGAAATTGACTGTACCTGACTCAACTTTCTCTACTGACCCGTTCTGAGCGGATACAGTAGCACAAACTGCCTCAGACAACTCCCCGTTAACACCAGCAGGTGATTGATCGGCGCCCAGGCAACTCTCTCGGCTAGCCCCTTTAGGTGACGTCGCCTGTGTGCCCGCCGCACTACAGTACCTCTTCAACATGTTAATATGGCAGAGCTGATGGGTCTTATGTCTGTCTGGATGACTCTCCCCGACCTTAGAAAACAAGTTTGTTAATAAAGCATCACTCTGCGGCGCCTCACCAATCTCCCCCGGTGCCATGGTGGTAAGATTAGGTATAGCCTCCAAGTCGGTCTGATTCGATGATACAGGATCAACCGGTCCTCCCGTAGGGACCCGATCGCTCCCTTCAGTATCACCTCTGGCACCGGGTGAAACGAGTGAGGAGCTTTCCGCTGAGCTTTCCTCCTCGTCCTGCACACCCTCGGCACCCTGCAGATCAGTCGAATCTATGGGTGATGCAGATTCAGTACTGTACGTCCCCTCGATCAGATCTATCTCCTCCCCTAACAATTACTCTGGCTGTGCAACCTGGGCCATAGATCTCTTGACCTCACACACCGGAAACAAATCGGGAGGCAGCTTCTTAGCCTCCTGGTTCCTCTCCTCCGGCTGTACCTGCTCCGACACCACTAATGGAGGTGTAAGACTCTACTCCCTGCCAGATCTGCTCCAAGCAGAAAATCAATCCCCTCCACAGGTAATGTGTCCACAACCGCTACCTTCGCCGTCGCCGTGACTACAGGACACCTAAGATGAACAGGAACGAGGCTATAATGGGCCTCAGTGTTTACACCTCGACATAACACAAACTCGTCAGATTTTATAGGCTTCCCCGTCAAGTTCAAACACATGGACTGCTTAGCTCCTGAATCTCTAAGAACCTTGACTAGATATACCTTCCCACACAGCTCTACTTCACCCTCATGAACGAAAGCCTGGCACCAAGCGAGCGAGGCTTCTGGACCTGCATTGCTACCTAGTTGAGACACTTTGTCGGGGGCAGGCTGTGCCACGGCCGTTGGCACCCCATGCTTCACCCTTCGGTCTGCCTCCAACCTCGGTAACAAAGATTCATCCCCTCCTCCCTGGATACCAACCACTAACGACACAGGCTTAGCAAGCGCTGCAGAAGACTTTGCCTGGGGACAGTTTGGTTTAATATGTCCGGTCTGTTTACACCCATAACACCTAACAACACTGGAATTAGGTCGGGCTGAATTTTTTGCTTTTTGTTTGTCACCACCGTTATTATTACGTGTGGGACCAGGGCCACTAGTACTGTACCCTCCACTTCCACCTGCTCGGTACTTCTCGTCACATGCAGTCGTGGGGGGGGCATATCTGGCACGATCAGTAAAACCCTTGGTTGCCAATACTCGATCGTCAGCCCACACGGCAGCATCAGACAGCTTGCCGGGGCGCTTCTCACGGATCTTTTGGCAAAGCTCTTTGTCAACATTGTTGGTAAAGTGTTCTAGCAGGAAAAGCTCGATTGCCTCATTTATATTTGTTACATTTTCACTTAAAAAGCCAACGAGACAATCAATCACGGAGGTACTTAGCAAACTCAACATGCGAATGATTAGGCTTCTTCCTTGCATTACTAAATTTAAGACGATAGGCTTCTGGTCTGAGTTCATAAGCCTTAAGGATAGCCTGCTTTAAATTATCATACTCTGCTAAGTCCTCCACTGACATCCTATCATATGCCTCGAGCACTTTTCCCTTGAGAACATTTGCCACCAATGCCGCCCAACGTTCCTGAGGCCACTCGAACTCCCGGGCTTTCTTTTCAAATCGCTGGAACCATTCAGTGACTTTGTCCTCGTCGAAAGCGGGAACGAGCTTCAGGCTACGGAGAAAACTTTAACTCGCTAGATTCCTCCCTGTGTACCGCGTGCCCTTGTCCCCTTGTGTACCTACTCCCGTCTACCTCAACTTTGGTTCTTTGTAACTCCATTGTCATTCTCTGAGTTTCTAACCTCTCCTGCATCTCTCTCTCTTCTCTTTTCTCCTGCCTCTCTCTCTCTTTCTCTTGCATTTCCAATTTCTTCAACTCCAATTGTATTAGAGCATCACTCGATTGCCATACCGGGGCAAAAGTAGGGGTTGGTTGAACATAAGCGGGACGGTAACGTGGCTGAATCGTAGAAAGTGCGGCTGGGATAAATGGGAGGGGGGAGGTGTAACCTGATTCTGTGCCGCCCAGCCAGCGGCAGGACATAGTAAAATATAAATGCTAGACACCTATTCTAAAAAAATATCCTCTGATCAAAATAAATCCTATAAATACTGCTGGTGCTATTCTGATTATCCTAGGCAAGGTCGCCACTGTTACGAATCTGGACCTCAGTTGTTTAGAGACGGTATACGAAAATAATGCCTAATGCCAATGCACCTTGTCTCTCTGCCAAACAACACCACGACGCAACAGGTAAGAGCTTTATGAACGCTTCCAGGCTCTTTTCAGGGCTTAAGGTGCACACTGCCCTGCTCCTACTCTGAATAATAAGTAGAACAGAAAGAATCATGTAACTCACTAGTTACGAGAACTCGAAACCAACACCGGGATTAGCAATGCTGGGTTGGATAATCAAAACAGTTGAATACATATAGGCTACCAGCAGACATCAACGAAAAAAGGAGTGCAGGTGTACTTCGAGCATAACAGGCTATGCGCGCCCTCGACAATACTAACCCGTGCGCAAACCAGCCAACGGTAATCCACTCTCAACCCAAGAGAGTTGCACATAATAATATTGCATACATATAATGAACTAACAATACAAGGCAGTGTCCTAATATGACCACTAACCTCGGGGTGATATTAGTGGAAGCAAGTTGCCCTGACCACCTCTAATATCACACCAATATATCCTGCTTCAACCTAGGCCCCCCAGTGAGTAACCGCCCGAAACTATGAACTCTTAGAGTCCACCTCCCACACTCACTTAACTATGGGGGGGGGTCCAGACTGAAGGTGGATTCCTAATTAATATTAAACACTCCGTTGCCTCAGTTCGAAACCCGAGATAGGGAACAAACAATAGCTGGGGCAGAACCGTCAATGCTGCTACCGGGTCCTAAGCACGAACACTGGGAAAAAATATGTAGGGGTTATGGATGTGTGTGTGTGTGGACTGTCTATGGGATTAACAGTGCTTATTAGTAAGGACCCCGGCAAACCTCCCAGCTCCTCCCTATCACGAATTCCGAAGTAGCCACCGAAGGTTCAGAATCTATAATGGAAAGATAGTAAAATGCTGATCAGAGGAAAGGAATAATAAAAAAGGGATAACTAGATGTCTAGGATTCTCTGTTAATTACGTTACGTTACTCTTATGCAAGCAAGGAAAAAATAAACAGGGGCAGACTGGTGTACCACTAGAGAGGGTTACCACCACCTATACTGTCTGACCGCCCACGAGAGAATGGTGATGCCTGGCCCTGGCGGGAGCCAGGCTCAAACTAAGGGGGGTTGCAATATATCTCCACATGATATGATAACACTAAGAAACTTCACAAGAATAACTTATACTAAAGTATTCCTGTGTTATTCCTGTCTTTTATTTAATAATTTTCATTTTAGTAAACGTTGTTTCCACATAGCGATTTTGATAATTTAATTTGACTTTATATTGTCCTTGTCCCAATTTTGGTTTGTTTAGTTTGCAAGTTTTACATTTTAATTAACAAATTAACTAAAACAGTGTGGCAGATAAAATAAAGTACATTGGGATATTGAAACGCAACTAAACTTGCAATAGTCACTTAATTAAATGAAACTAGTGGGGCAGGCAAGCTCGCCGCCCCCTCCCTTCCTCCCCGAGACGGGAGCAACATCGCCCCCCCTCCACTTCCTCACTTACCCAGCCTAGCAGCAAAATTACAGCGTTGCCCTTAAAACATAACTTTATACACGAAACTAGTAACACTCTATTGGCTCATTCTACCCAAATGTTTATTGAGACACGATGTACTTATGTTACCAGCAGAAAATAAATGGAATGCGATAAATGCAGGGAATTAGCTATTACCCACTCCACCAACACTACATTACCCACAGCATTACCATTAATACCACAGATATCGGCGACCCAAGTAGCACAACATGCAACAAGAACAACAATAAAAACAGGTAGCACTCGCAAATACATCAACAGGGAAGCAGCATCAACGGACAATGAAAACAACAACAACAACAACAACAAACAACCACAGCCCGACCGCGAGTATCCCCTGCCCTCTCCCGCACACACAGCTGATCGACGCGGACCAAACCACACCTCCAGTCGTATGATAAACAGTAAGAAAAAACTATGTATAGTCTGTAATATTGGTTTCAATAATAGGAGTTCACTTTTACAATGCAACAGTTGTAATGAAATTGTTCATAACCGATGTACTTACGTTAACAGTAGAAACGAAGTTGAATGTGTTAAATGTAGGAACTTAGCTGTACAACATCGCGAAACCGTTTATTTTATTTGTGAATCACTCATAACACGACGTCAGAAGATCCAAAACTGTGTAAAGTGTAAACATGTAGCTCACATGAAGTGCATCTCTAAGAAGACCAACAGTGAAGAACGGGAATTCCTTTGCAATAAGTGTGCCTTGCATTCATTACCGAATATTAATGTAAATAATCCAAGTATTAACAACTCAGAATCCAGCCAGGACACATTCAAAATCAAAGATGAATACAGATTGTTCACCAACACAGGGCTCCATCTTATCCACATTAACGCCAGATCAATGTACCATAAATTTTCAGAAATAAACTTGTTAACTAATAAGGCGAAAGCTTCAATAATTGCAATCACAGAAACCTGGCTGGATTCAAGTATAAACGATGGTGAAATAAACATTCAAGGTTTCAATATGGTTAGGAATGATCGCAATAGGCATGGGGGAGGAATATGTCTGTATGTAAAAAACAACCTCACACACACAACTAGGACCGACCTCCATGTAGAAAATCACAAAGCTCTGTGGATCGACCTACACCTGCCGAGGACGAGACCCATCACAATTGGGGTATGCTATAGGCCACCAGACGACACACAATTCTTGACCAAATTTGAACGAACTTTGTCATCGCTAGACCCTCGGAATGAATCCATCTTACGAGGGGATTTTAACCTGTGTTACAAACAACGAAATAATAGGCTTGTACGAGAATATAGGCATATACTGACAATGCACAATCACAAACAACTCATCACAACCCCCACACGTATCTCTGAGAATACTGCCACAATATTAGACCACATAAACTGTAACAGAGAGGACACAATATCCCAATCAGGGGTTATACAGACTGGGATAAGTGATCACTTCGTCACATATTGCACACGGAAAACCACAAAAATTACCCTAGAGAATCACAAGGTTATCAAAACAAGGTCACTCAGAAACTACAATAAAGAAACATTTCTGGACATTTTATGGAATACAGACTGGTCTTCAGTGTTTGGGAGTACAAACGTTAATGACGCATGGGTTGGCTTCAGAACCATCATCACAAACATCCTAGACGAAATAGCTCCTCTGAAAGACATACGAATTAAAGCAAGGTCAGACCCATGGATCAACAATGACATACTACACCATCTGGAACACAGAGACAATCTGTTAAAAAGGCTAGCGAAACATAGACAGGATCAAGGTCTGAAACATGAGTTCAACAGGGCCAGGAATAAACTAAGTAGGAAAATGAAATCAGCGAAAACTAATTATTTTCACAATAAGGCAGAGGAATATCAGAATAACCCAAAGAAACTATGGAGGCACCTAAACACAACAGGCTACAGCAACAAGACAAGGGATTCGTCTAACACTAATATTGCTCTCACCATTAATGATCAGGTTTGCCACGATAAACAACAAATTTCAACCTACTTCAACTCCTTCTTCACAACCTACCTCAACCTCTCAATAAATACACGACAACAACGGCCACCTTTCGTAATTTCTACAGAGATAAAGACATACACCCGAACACATTTGGATTGCAAAATGTTACACCAAAATACACTTTTGACTAGCTGTCTAACCTAAATGTACATAAAAGCACAGGACCAGACAAAATTCCTGCCAAATTTCTACGAGATGGAGCCATTGGTATAGCAGGCCCCCTAACCCGCATCATCAACTTGTCAATTAACACCAACACTGTACCTGCTGAACTGAAGGAAGCTATTGTAACCCCTCTATTCAAGAAAGGAAATAAACTAGAAGTTGGCAACTACAGACCAGTTAGCATATTATGTATTGTATCTAAAATCCTTGAAAGAGCAGTATACACCCAAATTGAACACTACCTCAAACAAAATGATCTATTCTATAAGTTTCAATCAGGTTTCAGATGCATGTACTCGACAGACTCCTGTGTCATCCACTTAACGGATCACATTCGTAAAGAAATGTCTAAAGGTAACTACACCTGTTACGACCGGGGCTACGAATAAAACAAGGGCACTTAATGATTGGACTAGTAATATGGCACTATGCAACAACGGTACGCTAGATCCAAACCCTCGAACTTATATGCCGGCGAACAAAAACACCTATACCCTCCAGAGTTAATCTGCGATAACGGGGTATCCTTAACTGGGCATAAATGTACTCTACTTCAGGCTAACCCACACTGGTATAGCCTGATAACAAACAAGATGCAAGTTACGTTAAAATGCATACAAAGGAATCTATGGAAAGATCAATTAAATCACTGCAAGATTTAATACAATAAAAAGATGCTTCAATACAGTTACTCTAAACAACAATAAACTCTTCACTCCTATATGAAAGAAAGTGAAGTATAGTCCTACAGCATAGACCTGGAAACTTCTGAAGAAAGTTTGATGCTCATAAGATGCTCGTATCTTAAATTATATAAAGGTAGGAGGCAGGACACCATACGTGTAGACTGAATACACTAAAAGATAGGACATATAATGTTAACTGACACGAGAATATTATAAATACGCAACGGCAGTAATGCTCGACACTAAAAGAAGTACTTCCTCATTAACAAAACCGTCTGCTATGGTTGTGCAACTCAACAACAACCTAGACTAATAAATGCTGTGAATAATAATGCATACATATCAAGAGAGCTCATGTCCTAACTAGTGTCTGCTCGGCGAATAAAGTCTAGCTGGGATATCAAGGTTAGGAAACTGTGGCTGAGCAAGACAGGCTCATAGCCTAGCGTTGTCCTTAAGGCGGTATGATTAAAGTTACGTTAATGACGGGGATGCTCTCTTGGTAGATTCAGATCTCAAGTATCTGGTTCTACCCTGGCGATCTCTCTAAATTCAAGCAAAGAGGCAGCACTGTGTTATAAGGTAGTAGGCTAATGCCCTCTTACAACACGATGCTGCACTCGCAAAAGGCACAACCAAAAGGACAACCTAGGCTACCACAGAAACCGTCGAAGTCGTGGAGGTATAAGCAAACCGTACACACATCGCTGACAACGACAACAGAAACCCTATCCCAGTCTAGCATTAAATAACCCAGCAGAGCACTACTGATAATGAGGGAGACACACACAAAGAGTCATCAAACCTCCATAAACTAAGAACCCTTATAGCCTATTCTAATACATGGAAATATATATGAGAGCGACACACACAATACGATGGGCCGATATGAAATTGTGTACTGAACCCAAAGGGAGTGCTGTGACGTTAAAAGATTAGAGGAATGAAAGAAAGGAAGTTGAGTGAGAGAGACAGTATCAGAATGGTGGAGATATGGGGGACAGTTGTAAAAAGGATGTTAGTCGTGTGCATCCCTAGCCTGCTCTGAGGAGGGTAGCTCCTCGGGACCCTCAGGATCCCACAAAGGCATGGTGGTCGGCCAATCACAGGCCGATACGTGACAAGGCAGCAGGCCCCTAGGACGCGCCAAGGACCACCAGCCAATCAAAGACGAGAGAAAGCCAGCGCGGGCGGGAAACTCCTCCGAACGAGGAGGAGGGAGGAGGGAGGCAACACTCACTACCCCCTCGCTCTCTCTCTCAACTTCACACTACAATGCATCTTATATTCTACTCATGATATAAAATACTTCCCGTTGTCACAGACGAAAATAAAGACCACCACTGGACTGTCTGTAACAATGCAAGTACTATGAAAGAAAGAACAACATTCTCTGATAACTGTAGCCCATTTCACTGCCCTGGCGAGCGCTAGTGGCTAACGAGAGGCGATTCTGCCAACACTGGTAGGCGTCACACACCGGTATGGTTCTTCTTGATCTACAAAAAGCGTTTGACACAGTAGACCATGATATCCTATGTAATAAACTACAAGCAATGGGCATAGGGTCTGTGAACTGGTTTAAATCTTATCTTAGTGGTAGAACCCAAAGAATCAAAATTTACAATAATATAATTATCTGATCCTATGCCAATTAACTGTGGGGTCCCGCAGGGAAGCATCCTTGGTCCCTTACTCTTTCTCTGTTATGTGAACGACATGGAACTGAGCGTCTCATGTAAATTATTACTGTATGCAGACGACAGCGTGCTTCTGGTTTCAGGAAAAGACCCAATAAGTATTGCCGCTTCACTTTCCAAAGAACTAGAATCATGTAGTGAATGGCTAGTGGACAATAGACTATCTCTTTACCTGGGCAAGACGGAAGCCATCTTATGTGGAACAAACGCAAACTGAAAGACATTGTGGGCTTCTCGGTCAACTGTAATGATATTCCTATAACAACAGTGTCACAAGTTAAATATCTCGGACTAAAACTGGACGCGAGTTTGTCAGGTGAAACAATTTTGGAATCTATCCTGAGTAAGTGTAGAGCATGTATAAAATACCTGTATAGACAGGTGGGATGCTTGCCCGCGGCGACCAAAAAGACCCTCTGCCAAGCGCTTGTTCAATGTCATTTTGACTATTCTGTGTCATCCTGGTACTCTGCATCATCTAAATCAGCACAGCACAAACTTCAGGTCACTCAAAATAAAATGGTTAGGTTCATGCTGAACCTAGGACCCAGATCACATGTTGGCCAGGAACAACTTCAGTCACTAGGTATGCTCAATGTCTCTGACAGGGCCAAACAAATCAGGCTCACTAATGCCTTCAAAATTGTCTATGACAGAGCTCCAGGGTATCTAAAGAATGATTTTGTTAAAGCAAATGAGAGGAGTGGACATAATACAAGAAACAGGATGTTTAATTTTAAGGTCCCGAGAATCCAAGGACAGGGTAAGCAAACATTCTTCTTCACTGCCATCAAAGACTGGAACGACCTACCCCAGTCAGTCTGTGAAAAGAGAACACTGTATTCCTTCAGACGTAGCCTGAAGGAACACCTGAACCGGACAGCTGCGAGAAGGGAGCACCAAGCTTATGTCTACTACTAAATATGACATAAGAGATAGACAAACCAAACTGAAATTATTACTGATTACGGATTACTGATATTTAGTATAGGATGTAAGGTATCTTAAAATAACCCCCTAGAAATACTTTCTCTAAAGTATCTATTTCTTTATCCTCCCCATTTCCCCAGCTAACCTAATCCCACAAGGACCCCAATGGAAATACGCCTAACGGCCTTATTGGGCTATCCTTAGTTGGAATTATGCAAGGCTGGTACATGTCATATTTGTAACATACTATGTGGTACCAACTCTGTAAATTTCTAACTGAATAAGTTGGGACCCAATAATGACCGTTACATTTCAGAATTTTACAAGTTGGTCGGCATTCGACGTTCACGTCAAGTCATCAAGAGTGTACTCGGAACTCTGTCGCCATACATTGGTTGAATTCAGCACTCAATTTTCCACAATTCATGTGGAATCACCGTTCTTTGTGATGTACTTGGTGATTCGGTTTCACACTCTTGAATGTGTGAATGGGGCTATACTGAAATAGACACACAAACAGAGTGACAAATGGGTAGACGAAAGGTGGGTTCACACATTCAAGAGTGTCAACACGAGTGACCCAGAATGTGTATTTTGGACCATGCAAGGTATATTGACCACTACATTGCTGAATACAACCGAATAATGCAGAATAGTACAACATATTTCAGAATACAGACTAGTACAGGGCCGAATGGGTACCGAACGATGGACCGAATCTCACTGAATAAAAAAAAAAAAAAAAATCAAGAATAGCAAAAGGAATGAAATATCTCTTTAACCCCTTCTGTACCAGCAACGTCTTTTGATTTTATTCGAGCTACTACTAATCGAGTTTATTGACTTTAGGAAGGATCTCTAGCACTTATAAGGCCTCGAAATATCTCAATAAATTATTTTTACTACCACAGATCCTTCCTAAGCTGCATAATATCGTCTAAATATAGCTGAGATAAAAATAAAAATATAATTAAACAGAATATCATTATAACACCCAAGACATGGCATCAAATACTGTTAATACATAATGCCACCTTGTTATGGTTATTGGTACGACAGGTGTAGCCGAGGTGTGTGTGGGAGGGGGGGGGGGGGTTAGTATCGTATTTTATATAATTTATTGAGTAAATATAGTCATCACTCTAAATATTATATAGTTCGTTATAGCTGCTGATGGACAATTATTTTTATAAAGATTTCTCCCTTATACTTTCCTTCCCCCCTCACCTCCCTCTCCCCATTCCTTTCCCCCTCACCGAATACAATAGAATGTTGCTGAATGATACAGAATGTAAAACAACGTCGTACGAATGCAACCGAATACAACCAAACGTCAAGAGGGTCATATTTTTAGCATGTTCGAAAATATGGCCCCCCGACCCGAGTTTTACGGATTATTGCCGAGTGTCTCTGACCTTTGTACGAGTGTTTACAACTCTTCAGGAGAGTGTTGATGATAACGAACCAAATGTCTAATTAGCAACACTCGCCGACCCACTCCTGAATGTGTACATTCAAGAGTGTCTTGAGGAATCACCAAGAACGTTAATTCTGCATCCGAATGCAGTGTGAATCTAAATGTAACAGAATGCAACCGAGTTATGGCGACAGAGTTCTGAATACACTCTTGATAGTTCGGCGTGAACGGCGAATACCAACCGAATGTTGAAAAATTCATATATAACGGTCACATTTTGGTTCCGACTACAGCAAAATTTATCCAAATCGTCAATAATAGCCATGATTATGATACAGAATACATGCCAAATACAGAATTGATTGTTGCTGCATTGTTCATGGTGGTATATATAGGGGGCCCTCACAGCGTTTCCTGCCACAACCGTATTACCCCTTGCGCAGGAGACGTTCGCACATTGCACATGAACACCTCACAATTGACCAAGACACTCAACAACAAATCATGGGGCTGCAGGTTGATGCTATGATGTTGGAGATTGAAGCCACCACGGCCATTGTGCATCAAGAGGAGGCCATAGTGGACTGCAGGAGGAAGAGGAGGGCTATGTGGGTTAGGAGTTGGCTACTGAGATGGCCCAAGTTTAGAATGTTTGAACGACTTGTACAGGAACTGAAGTTGGAGGACAACAAGGGATTCCACAACTTCACTTCGTATGGGTGGACATTGACATGTTCAAGTAACTGATGGCACAGATTGAACCCAGAATTGAAAAGCAGGACACTTTCTAGCGGAAAGCACTGACATTCTGCAGCTTACGTTTAGCCATCCCTCTGCGCTACCTAGCCACGGGGGGTTCATAAAGAAGCCTGCAGTACACCATGAACAGTGAGAAATGCATTTTCAACTGCTGTCTGTCAAGGGCTCGTTGAGTGGTTGAGAACGCCTTTGGGATCATGGCAAGGAGGTATGCACAATCTGAATATACATCTGTTATCATGTATTGTACCAGATATCTGTACTGTGTACTATATATATATATATATATACAGTATAAATATATATATATATATATTGAGAATATATCACAAATACACGTGAGCCACTAAATGTTTCTAGTCTCTCAGTGGGGATCGAACCATCGACCATCAGGATGATAGCCGACGCTTAATCAATTGCCGTGGTGTAATTGTTTAAGCGTCGGCTATCATCCTGATGATCGATGGTTCGATCCCCACTGAGAGACTAGAAACATATATATATATATATATATATATATATATATATATATATATATATATATATATATTATATATATATATATATATATATATAGTATACAGTATTATATTTGTATATATATATATGCAATTCCAAATTTCTTAAGCATTTCTCTTCTCATCATCTACTCTCAGATCGCCATTATGGCTTCCTTAACCAAAAACGACAACTGTCTTCAATAGAGGTATTTCTGGTGCACTACGACCGTCCTCAATATCCAGAGCATTAAAACAGACTTAGAAAACACCCCAGTGGCACTCAAAATAAAGCAATTTGTGATTAGGTGAGATAATTCCCCTCCATTACTGGCTACCACTCCTACATATGTGTCCCCCCCCCCCCCCCCCGACCTTTCTATTGTGCTAGACATATAGAAGGCCTTCGATAGAGTCTGGCACAAATATCTAATTTCTGAACTACCCTCCTTCGGTTTCTATCCCTCCAGATGTACCTTTATCTCTAATTTCCTTTCCGGCCGTTCCATAGCTGCGGTTGTGGATGGCCATTGTTCACTTCCTCATCCTATCAACTCCGGTGTTTCTCAGAGTTTTGTCCTATCTCCAATTCTCTTTCTAATATTCATAAATGATATTTTCAACTGTACATTCAGTCCTATCCATTCTTATGCAGACGACTCTACCTTACATTATTCAACTAGTTTTTCAGAACGCCCCAGCAAGCAATCCCTCACAAACAAATGTAATGAAGCCATACAACACTTATCTTCAGATCTAACTACCATTTCCAAATGGGGTAGAGAAAACCTTGTTGCCTTTAATGCTTCCAAAAAACAATTTCTCCATCTATCTACCCGGCATGAATTTCTAGAGGACTACCCCTTACACTTCAACAATACAAAAATAAACCCTTCATCTTCTTTTATTATTGTCGGTGTCTCTTTTACTTCTGGTCTCTCTTGGAAGGACCATATTACCACTCTTACTAAAACAGCTTCCCAGAAACTAGGTGTGCTCAACCGTCTCAAGGGGTTCTTTACCCCTGCATAGCTTCTTGCTCTGTACAGTGGCACAATGCGTCCATGTATTGAGTATTGTTCACATGTGTGGGGAGGATCCTCTCACACAGCACTTCTAGACAAAGTAGAAAAGAAAGCCTTCCGTATCATTAACTCCCGTCCACTCCCTGACTCTCTGCAATCTCTCTCTCTCTTAGCTGCAATGTTGCATCTCTCTCGTTATTCTATCGCTACTACAATAATCAGTGTTCCTCAGAGCTCTCTCATTGTATATAACCTCCTCTACGTAGGGTACATAGTCACAATCCCACTCCTACTCTGTGCAACTTTCCAACTCAAGAGTGAAATGATACTTTCAATCTTTCTTCTATTCAACAGCTGTGCTCTGGAACTATCTCCCTGAATCCACCTTTCCCTCATCATATGACTTAAATTTGTTACGATCCAGGTTCTCAAAGACACAGGGCTCTTCAACATTGGACTAGATAATGGCAAAATGCAACAACGGTAACACTAGATCCAACCCCTGCCTTAAACACTGGAAAACAAAACACCATTACCGCCCTGAGTCGTGCCTGGACAACGAGGTATCCATGACTCGGTAACTGGTGCACACACACTAGGCTGACGCTCGATGAAACAGCCTATTCTCAAACAGTAAAAGATTACTCGATTAGGTTACACAAAGAAAAGATAGTTAACGTGATTAATTAGCGTTACGGTAAATACTCAAATAACTGGCACTCCTGTATTAAAGAAAGTGCAATGCTAGTCCTGCAACATCAACTGGAAACTTCTGAAATAAGTCTGATGCTGGGAAGATGTTCGTAAAGAATCTTGAACAATTATAATGCAGAATACGGGTCACAATAAATGCTAGGACATATAGTAATAATAGGCAGGCGAATAATAAAGACTGCGCAAAGGTAGTAATGCTCGACAACTAAAGAAATGCTTCGCGACACAACGCAACAGCCTACTAGGGTTGTGCAACTCAACAACAACCTCGGCTCAAAAGTGCAGTGAATAATAATGTGGCATACATATTGTGACGCACCCCAGTGCTTTGCAACGCAACCTGATTGTACTCCTTGGTACTCGACTGTACCGCCCGTGATCTGGCTACCGTCAGCCGCAATGTATATTGAGTGTGACAACTTATAACTATGTTCTTTGTATCTCTGCAAAGGTCTCGTCATGTGCTAACCAGTGGTGGGTTTTGTTTTAAGCCATGTCGAGACCTTCCATTTAATATGTAGTATCAATAGAGAAGTTGATAGATAAGACAATGGGAGTTCAGAGAGAGAGAGTGAGTTAGGCTTCAGAGCAAGAGGGTAGCAACGCGCCACGCTGCCGGCCGGGTGGGTTGCCAGACATATGGACTGGTTGGCAGCCCTGCGCTTATAGCTAGGCGCGACAGGGTTGGTAGTCCATTGTTGCCTGCCTACGCTGCCTGGGCTGGGCCCATGTTGTCGTACAGCACACTGCCTGGAGGCTGGCTGCGTGTTCCATGACCAGGTTGCCTAGAACCTTTGAGATTCTAACATCCCTTGCCCTCTCTCCCAACTTCTCACTGTTGCACTCTTTCTCTCTGACGACATTACTCTCATTTCATTCTTCTCTCTATTTAAATGCATAATCTTCCCTTGAGGTCCTAAAGGAGTTTCAGCACTCACCTCTCGTATTACTCTTAGGACAAGCATATATTTACATGTATTAGATTTAAGGGGTTAATGTGAACAGCAATCTTCTTGATGAGGATAGTTGGTGAACGTTCTACATGTTCACGAGTTATATGCCCCGCTCATCATCCCATTTGTGACTAGACTGGTGCCATGTGTAAGAGCCCGACCATGCCCAGGAGTTGTCTGTAGAGGGACGAGGACTTAGCCTTGATTTGCATACCGAGCCAGGAGCGAGTGTAGTACCCGAGACTACAGCTCGCTCGTAGTGCCGGTATAGTAGAGTAACGTAATTTATCTGTCCTTGTGTTCTCTACAGTCTTCTCCTGGGTTCTCGCTTTCGGTGTTGGGACTCGTTGTTCCTGTGACTTGGCCTGCTAGCTAGAACACATGGGGATGATGAGTGGGATATATCTTTATTTTACTATGCATTGCAGCTCTCTTTAAGTATATGTATGTAACCCTTTACAATACACATTACTCACACACACGACAACACTATTAATACTTTCATGTATCAATTAACTGCACTGTCGTTTTGCTGCTGTGTCCGGAGTTCTGTTGCGTAGGGCGCATACGGACTCGGAGGGGAGACAGAGTGAGAGAAGCGAAGTAGCCTATGCGGTAGTAGGCTACCGGCGCAGTACTGTTGCCTGCAACCTTTTAGTTATTGCAAGTATAGATTCATTATTATAATAAGTGACTACTATTTATGTTCCTCCCATGTGTATTATTAGGTATCTACTGGATCATGAACATCTTGTATGCTACATGCTAGTGCATGTTAGTAGGGGACAGTTATTGTAGTGCACGCGCTTTCAAGTAGGCGTGTACATTTGTCATTTAGCATTTCACTGTCATATCTTTAGCCTGCTTCTATTCTACATTATTAGAAGCTTAATATTAACGTAGTTTCTTGAGTATTGCATTTCTTTAGTAATAACGTAACCTATAAATGTCTGAGGGAGTTTAGCCTCATAGCCTACCCCTGTTGTACACTTTCGCCGAGTTAAGGTACCTCGTTACCGTAGACGATAACTCTGTAGGGCGTTGGTGCTTTTGTTGTCTGGAGCATATAGTATTTGGGACTGGAATCGAGCGTGTCGTTGTCACTTAAGCCATTTCTGTCCTACGATCAAGAATCCCGAATATGTATTGCCGATCCAGCCGTAACAAAATGGCGACCTTGCACAAGATTCAGTAGTATCCTATCACATGTTTTTTTTGGAGAACTATTCTATGCTACCTAGTAGAGCTGGCTAGAATTTTCTTGCATATTGGAGGAATTTTTATTGTGTCATTATTGTATTGGTGGACTTGCAGATTGTTTCGTTAGGTGTCTAGAGTAGAGTCATTCAAGCATCTTTAACATTTTGTGAGTCGAGACTGCAATTAGTAATAAGCACTTTTTTTTTTATGAACAGCAATTGTATAACCAGCACTATGTCTAATGACTCATCATTTACGGGGGAGGATAACACGGTACAGCCTAGTGACCAGCAAGTACAGCAGATATTTAGGGAGGGGAGTGTTATAAGTGGAGAGAGGGATGCCCGGGCATTTTTGCAGACACCTTTGACCGAACAGCGCCTGCAGGCTATTGATTGTTACGGTCTTCGCTGTTTAGCCACGGTTTTGGGGCGGGACTGTCCTGACAGTTGGCCCAAGAAGAATTTGGTGGCATGTTTGTTGGGTGATGGCGATGGGGCGGTGGGTGGAGTGGGGTCTTGGGGGGTTCCCTCCAAGCCTCCATTCTACCCCTGAGCTGGGCCCTCAGCCAGTGAGTCTTAGCACGATGCAGCAGGAGGGTTCTCAATGGCAAGCTGGCTTACCCGTAAACACGTCTCGGTGTGGATCCCCCATTTTGTGCTCTCCCCCCCCAGGCCTGTCTCCTGAGATGTTATTTCAGCTAGAACTAGCTAAGCTTAAGTTGCAAGAGAGTCAACAGGCTAGTATAGAACGGATTAAGCTGCAGGAGACTCAGATACAACAGGCTAGTATAGAACGCATAGAGGTTGCTAGAATCCAAGCCAATCAGGATGCAACCAGGTACCAGGCTGAAATGGATGTCGAGAAGTCTAGAGTAGAGACCACGGGGCATCATCTCGGTGGTGGGCACCGGGTTACAGACTCACTTTCGCATTTAATTAAGTTAGTACCCGCATTTGATGAGACAGCAGTGACTGAGTTTTTTGCTCGTTTCGAAAAGAAGTGTCGTGAGTATGACTGGCCGGAGGTTAAATGGGCAGCATTAGTTTCATCACGTCTAGTGGGTAAGGGGTTGAAAGCCTACGATGCACTGCCACTGGACGAGAGTGTCGTGTATGGACTGGTGAAGGAGGCTGTGCTCCGGGCCTACGAACTGCAACCCGAAACTTATAGATTGAAGTTCTGTGGCGTGAATAAGAAGAGCGACGTCAGTTTTATGGAGCACGCATGGGACTTAACAGATGCATGTAATAACTGGTTTCGGTCCGAGCACGCAGAGTCGGCTGAGGAAATTAAGCAACTTTTCTATCTGGAACAGTTTTACAAATGTACTGGAACCGATCTAACGCTGAACATTAAGGAAAAATGTCCCAAGACAGTAGAGGAGGCTGCCAAGATGGCAGACCTCAGATTATCATTGATTCGTGGTTGCGGTGCCGCTCAGAGGGCTGAGTCAGGGCAGAAGGGGCGCTATACCCCACCCACCAGAGTTTTCGATAATAACAAATCCTATGACACACATAACCACACTAAAAGCATTGCACCTAATAACACCTACAAACACAAGCCTCTCCCGTTTACTAAAGGTCAGGCCCCTTCTTCGCCCGCACAAGGGAAGAAGCCCATTGGGGATGTGAAATGTTACAAATGTCAGAAGCTAGGCCATTATTCACGTGAGTGCCCTAGTAACACTCCCGCTAAGCCGGTGTCATTGGTTCACAGTATCGGTGTGTCTCTGAAGGCTGCAGCAACTGCCCGGGGTAGGTTGTCAGCAGCTGAGGCACACGCGGTAAAGAAGCGTACGGAAGGCTCGACACCTGTCCGGGACACTTTCTGTAGCCATCGGGGACACGGGTTTGTGAGCTGGGGGAGTGAACTACGGAGGGTTGACTTGCTGAGGGATACGGGGGCTTCGCAAACTTTGTTGAGGAACTTCACAGGGAAACCGATAAATGCGGCCAGAGTTGTTGTGGTGCAGGGTATAAATGCTACGAGGTCATACCCACTTGTGAGGTTGGAGTTGAGAGTGGGAGAGGTGTGCAGGGAGCTGGATGTAGGGATCGTTGAGTGTTTGCCAGTTGAGGGCGTCGACCTTCTTCTCGGCAACGACTTTGCGGTGCCCACTTCCGGGACTCCACCCTTAGTCATTGCCGAGAGGGCGGCCGACGTGGATGGTGAGAATCGGGAATGGGTTGGGAGGTGCCAACAGGATGAAATGGCCTGTGTGGTAACCCGATCTCGCTCTGCGGCTCCTGCACAGCCTAGCACTCAACCTCGGGGACAGTGGAGGAAGGATCAGGAGAAGGTTGCTAAGGGCAGGAAAAGGGACATTGATTCTGCTGCACTTCTCGGTGATTCGGTACTTGGACCTATAATAAACACGGGAGTTGACTCTGGCCCAGATATGGTGTGTAACAAGGCAGAGTTGGGTAAGACTTCGCGTGAGGCAAGAGCTGTAGCGAGAGCCACTAAGGCAGTAGAGCCTACTAGCCAGGGTAATGTCTTATTACAAAACCATCTTGATGCATTGACGCCCGGGGACATTAATGAGCAGCAGCTGCAAGACGCTAGCCTAGCTCGTTATAGCAATGGTGCCATAGAGTTGGAGGAAGATGGGGATGCGAAGCCGGGAGATTTCTTTAGGCTCAACAGAATATTGTACCGCAGATTTCTAGACCCCAAATCGAAGTGGGAGGGCGGTGCGAGGGTAGTAGACCAGGTGGTTGTTCCAAATAAGTATAGAGAGTCCTTATTGTGTCTGGCGCATGATGTGCCGGTGGCGGGTCATTTGGGGGTAACAAAAACATTGGCGGCATTGGGCAGGTTTTTCTGGTGGCCTGGGGTCAAGGCTGATGTCTGTGCATGGGTGGCTGGGTGTGCGACCTGCCAGACAACGGGGAAGCCTAACCAGACAATCCCGAAGGCACCTTTGTTTCCCATACCTGTCACCGGGCCTCCGTTCAGCAAAGTTGTAGTAGATTTGGTTGGCCCTTTCCCGCCTACTAGTAGTGGCAATAAATTCCTGTTGACAATCATGGATGTGGCTACGAGATACCCGGACGCATACTCCATGAGAAACGGCTCGGCAAAGGCAGTTGTTAAAAACTTATTATTGTTCTGTTCCCGTTATGGATTTCCACGTGAGGTGCAGTCAGACCAGGGGAGCAATTTTACATCCAAATTGTTCAAGCAAACCCTTCAGTTGCACGGTATATGTTCTGTAGTGTCGTCAGCCTACCATCCCGAGAGTCAGGGAGTCTTGGAGCGGTGGCACTCGACCCTGAAGAGTATGCTACGCTGTTACTGTGCAGAACATGACACTGATTGGGATTTGGGTCTGCCGTATGTTCTGTTCGCTGCACGTGAAGTCCCAGGAGAGAGCCTGGGGTTCAGTCCAAATCAACTAGTCTTTGGCCATAATGTGAGAGGACCTTTAAGTATGGTGAAAGAGATCTGGGAGGGCGAAGAGAAGCCGGGGTCTGTACTTAAATATGTCCTTGAGACCCGGGAGAGACTTATAGGTTGCATGGCAGCGGCAGGTAATAACTTGGTTAATGCACAGGCGGTCATGAAGCACCAGTATGACGCCAAGGTGAAGCTTCGGGAGTTTTCGGTGGGTCAGGAGGTAATGTTGCTTTTACCTTTGCCTGGACACCCCCTTTCTGCCAAGTTCATTGGGCCGTATGTGGTGGCTAAGAAACTGTCCGACCTTGATTATCTCGTTGCAACACCTGACCGTAGGAAAAAACATCAGTTATGTCATGTTAACCTCATGAAAGAGTATGTGAGATGCCCCTCAGAGCCTCACTGTCCCTGTGCTGGCCTGCAGTGGCCAGGGTGGAGAAGGAGGTGGGGACAGTCATGCTGCTGAGGAGGATAGCTGGGACTGTGTCATTTCCGCGGAACAGTGGGCGGGGAATACTGAACAAGAGGCTAGGCAAGCTGTAAGTCCCCTGCCTGAGCACCAGGGTGCTGCTGTCCTAGGCCTGTTCAGGTCATACCCCTCTGTTTTCGCCGAACACCCAGGTCTCACTACTCGGGTAACGCACGACGTGGACGTCAGTGATAATGTGCCCTTCAAGTCAGTGCCCTACCGTGTGCCCCCGGTAAAGTTGCCAGCTTTACGGGAGGAGTTAAAGTACATGGTTGAGAGAGGGATGATCACTGAAGGTTATGTGAAGTGGACATCACCCGTCATGTTGCAGCCAAAACCTGTCGGCAAGGTGCGGTTCTGCATAGATTTTCGTAGGCTAAATGGCTTGACCACTACCAACCCTTACCCTTTGCCTCGAGTTGACGACAGCGTGGACAAGATAGGGAATGCAAAGTACCTTACTAAAATTGATCTTGTAAAAGGCTACTGGCAAGTACCCCTGTCGGACCGAGCTAAGCAATTTTGTGGTTTTGTGGTAGATGGCAAGACCTACCAATGCAACGTAATACCTTATGGGCTTAAGAACGCACCTGCCACGTTTCAGAACCTGATGAACGATATTTGTGACGAAATCCCTAACTGCACGGTCTACCTTGATGACGTGATAGTGTATGATGACGATTTTGAAAATCACCTAAGGCACTTAGAGACCCTGTTTGGGAAGTTGCACGATGCTGGGCTGGTGGTGAACCTGAGGAAGTGCGAGTTTGTAAAGGCTACTGTGCAGTATCTTGGCTTTGTGGTCGGGTTAGGCCGGGTGTGCCCCCCCTGAGCAAGATACAGGCTATCAATATGTTTCCCAGGCCCACCACTAAGCGCCAGGTCATGCGGTTCCTAGGTATGATAGGCTATTATAGGCGCTTCATCCGGGGATACTCTACCGTCTTAGCACCGTTAACTGATCTACTGTCGAAGTCAGTGAAGTTCTGTTGGGCTGCGGAGTGTCAGAGGGCTTTCGACCTAGTCAAGCACCTGCTGTGTACACATCCGATTTTGAGGGCCCCAGACTTCTCCAGGAGTTTTCAGCTGGCGACTGATGCCAGCGGTGTGGGTGCCGGGGCAGTGTTACTGCAGACTGATTACAAGGGCTTGGAACACCCAGTGAGCTTCTTTTCTCGCAAGTTTAATTCGGCACAAAGGAATTACTCGACTATAGAGAAGGAGCTTCTGGCTATCATTTTGTCGCTCAAACATTTCGAAGTTTATGTTCCAGCCTACGGCCCGGTACTGACGATTTATACGGACCATCATCCCTTGAAATTCCTAAATCAGTTTCACAATCGGAATATGCGGTTGACCAGGTGGTCCCTAATGCTCCAAGAGTATAATCTCAACATTCAGCATATTGCCGGGAGTGAGAACGTGATAGCAGATTGTCTATCAAGGGTTGATGATCCAAGATAGTCGTGCACGGTGTGTGGGTTGAGCAGGAGTAAAATTAGGCTATCATAACGCCGTCCAAAAAGATTATAAAACAATAAAATAAACGAGAAAACTCTTTCTTTTTTTTAGTTTTGTAAGTCTTTATTGTTGTAGCATGATGCATGCGATATTGTGTTTTATGTATAATTCACACTTCAGTTGTTGTGCACCTTTTGCAATTAGTGGCAGCTAAGGGTAGCAGGTCGGTTGGTTGCCTGTCAGATTTTGATAATGCTTCTAAGGTCGATTATCTAAAATCTTGGGGGGGCTGTGACGCACCCAGTGCTTTGCAACGCAACCTGATTGTACTCCTTGGTACTCGACTGTACCGCCCGTGATCTGGCTACCGTCAGCCGCAATGTATATTGAGTGTGACAACTTATAACTATGTTCTTTGTATCTCTGCAAAGGTCTCGTCATGTGCTAACCAGTGGTGGGTTTTGTTTTAAGCCATGTCGAGACCTTCCATTTAATATGTAGTATCAATAGAGAAGTTGATAGATAAGACAATGGGAGTTCAGAGAGAGAGTGAGTTAGGCTTCAGAGCAAGAGGGTAGCAACGCGCCACGCTGCCGGCCGGGTGGGTTGCCAGACGTATGGACTGGTTGGCAGCCCTGCGCTTATAGCTAGGCGCGACAGGGTTGGTAGTCCATTGTTGCCTGCCTACGCTGCCTGGGCTGGGCCCATGTTGTCGTACAGCACACTGCCTGGAGGCTGGCTGCGTGTTCCATGACCAGGTTGCCTAGAACCTTTGAGATTCTAACATCCCTTGCCCTCTCTCCCAACTTCTCACTGTTGCACTCTTTCTCTCTGACGACATTACTCTCATTTCATTCTTCTCTCTATTTAAATGCATAATCTTCCCTTGAGGTCCTAAAGGAGTTTCAGCACTCACCTCTCGTATTACTCTTAGGACAAGCATATATTTACATGTATTGGATTTAAGGGGTTAATGTGAACAGCGATCTTCTTGATGAGGATAGTTGGTGAACGTTCTACATGTTCACGAGTTATATGCCCCGCTCATCATCCCATTTGTGACTAGACTGGTGCCATGTGTAAGAGCCCGACCATGCCCAGGAGTTGTCTGTAGAGGGACGAGAACTTAGCCTTGATTTGCATACCGAGCCAGGAGCGAGTGTAGTACCCGAGACTACAGCTCGCTCGTAGTGCCGGTATAGTAGAGTAACGTAATTTATCTGTCCTTGTGTTCTCTACAGTCTTCTCCTGGGTTCTCGCTTTCGGTGTTGGGACTCGTTGTTCCTGTGACTTGGCCTGCTAGCTAGAACACATGGGGATGATGAGTGGGATATATCTTTATTTTACTATGCATTGCAGCTCTCTTTAAGTATATGTATGTAACCCTTTACAATACACATTACTCACACACACGACAACACTATTAATACTTTCATGTATCAATTAACTGCACTGTCGTTTTGCTGCTGTGTCCGGAGTTCTGTTGCGTAGGGGCCATACGGACTCGGAGGGGAGACAGAGTGAGAGAAGCGAAGTAGCCTATGCGGTAGTAGGCTACCGGCGCAGTACTGTTGCCTGCAACCTTTTAGTTATTCCAAGTATAGATTCATTATTATAATAAGTGACTACTATTTATGTTCCTCCCATGTGTATTATTAGGTATCTACTGGATCATGAACATCTTGTATGCTACATGCTAGTGCATGTTAGTAGGGGACAGTTATTGTAATGCACACGCTTTCAAGTAGGCGTGTACTGTCATACCTTTAGCCTGCTTCTATTCTACATTATTAGAGGCTTAATATTAACGTAGTTTCTTGAGTATTGCATTTCTTTAGTAATAACGTAACCTATAAATGTCTGAGGGAGTTTAGCCTCATAGCCTACCCCTGTTGTACACTTTCGCCGAGTTAAGGTACCTCGTTACCGTAGACGATAACTCTGTAGGGCGTTGGTGCTTTTGTTGTCTGGAGCATATAGTATTTGGGACTGGAATCGAGCGTGTCGTTGTCACTTAAGCCATTTCTGTCCTACGATCAAGAATCCCGAATATGTACTGCCGATCCAGCCGTAACAATATAATAATGGAGCTTATCTCTAACCAGTGTCTGCTTAGTTAATAAAGTCTAGCTGGGGTATCAAGGCAGGGCAACAATGGGCGAGCATGCGGCTCGTAGCCTAACGTTGTCCGAAGGTGGTATAATGAAGATTACGTTATATGACGGGGATGCTCTCTTGATAAATCTAGGTCTCTAGTACCTAGTTCTATCCTGGCGATCCCTCAGAAGTCAACACAAAGAGGCAGCACTATGTTGTGAGGGATAGGCTATGGCCCTCTCACACCACAGCGCTGTGCTCGCAAGGTAAACCCACCCGAAGACAACTTAGGCTCCCACAGTACCTGTCGATGTCGTGCAGGGCTTAGCTAACACTGCACACATCGGAGACAACGACACAGTAACCTTGCCCCCCGTCTAGCTTTAAATAACCCAGCAGAATCACTCAACAACTTGCCAGGGAGACATATACCGGTCTACAACCTTCCCGAGAGAGGACACACACGGAAAAGTCCGTCTCTCCAAACCTCATTAAAGCCTAATACATGGAAATATCTGAGAGCTTCGCGTACAATACGACTGGCCGACGGTGAACGTCTATGCTGAAACCAGAAGGGATGTTGAGTTTAATAAAGATTAGAGAATGAGAAAGGAGAAGTCGAGAGAGAGAAATAGTATGCAAAGTGGCGAGTATGGAGGACAGAATTGCAAAGGATGTAGACGATACGCATGTCAGGCCAGCTCTGAGCTTGGTAAAAAAACATGAGGCCGCGACGGGAAGGGACTAGTTGACCACCCGGCCGCCAACGCCGTCAGCGCCCAAGCGGGCCGCGTGATAGCTCGCCCCACTGCCAGGTGGACCCCGTCACCCTCTCTCGCTCGCCTCTCACACAAGCAACATTTATATTATAGCGAATATAAAATACAAGGCGCGGTCACAGACCAAAACAAAGACCATTTCTAGACTGTCTGTGGCAACACGACACTAATAACATAAAGCAGATCATTCTAGGACAACTGTAGCCCATCCCCCCATCCTGGCGAGCGCTAGCGAGCTGCAATGCCCCACGCAACCATTCTGCTAGCGCCGGGAGGCGTCACAAATTGCTTCAAACTCCGTGTGTCCAAACATTTTGGCTCGAACATTCCTTGATTTTGGCCCTGTCACTCTTTCAAACTCTGGATCCTCTAGATCATGTCACCTTGC
This sequence comes from Paralithodes platypus, assembly GCA_032716605.1. NCBI lineage: Eukaryota > Metazoa > Arthropoda > Malacostraca > Decapoda > Lithodidae > Paralithodes > Paralithodes platypus. Next base: position 52,146,504 of record CM064573.1, on the reverse strand, counting down.
CATGACACACGCCCTACTGGTAACAAGTAGTAGGAGGTTAGGTGCAGTCACTGTCGATCAACCAGGCCAAGCGACAGTGACTGCACCTAACCACCTACTACTTGTTACCTGTAGGGCGTGTGTCATGGCAAGGTGACATGATCTAGAGGAAAATTATCATACTTTTTATGATGTTAATGTTTATTCAATAGTAATGTTCCTTTCTTAAGGATATGCTTTTCAGTTCTCTGTAATCCCTCATAATGTGTCATTTATGTGTTTTTTCGGTGCTTGTATTATTGTTTTCTAAAATTTATTGTTTATTATTCCCTATATGGCATATTTATACTTTATCAATATTTGTTTTTATTATAGGTTCTTTTCTCTGTATTTTTCAAATACGTGTTTGTACTTTATTTAAAATTATCATCTTTAACTCCTGCTTATCTTTATATCAATGTTGTATTTGTTATATCTAAATCGTTTTTATTATTTATTTATTTCCAATATATGTTTGTACTTCATATTTCTGTATGAAACTGTCATATTTAACCTCAGTTTATCAGTATATCAATACAAAATGTGCCTACATTAATATAATATACAGTAAGTTTTCTTTCTCTACATACTTCTACTAAATGTTTGTACTTTATATTGCTGTTTAATATTATCATGTTCATCTCCTCTTTACCTTGATATCAATATATTCGTTTTGTTACTCAATTAATCATTTCACGTTCAATATGTATATCATCATTATTATATATATATATATAAGGTGATATAAACGCTTACTAACATTGCATTGCATGTTTTGCCATATGTTTCATCACTCAACATTAGGGGTGCCTATATCCTTGTGGGTTGTGTGCTGTGGATTGTTAACCCGGGAACTGCGGGGAGACTCTTAAGAGTTCCCCCGGCGGACTGCGGGGAGACTCTTAAGAGTCCGAGAAAAAAAAAAATCAACTTTTGACATCGAGAAAAAAAAAAAAAAAAAAAAAAAAAAAAAATTGTTTTGGCCCCTGGGCCATGCAAAATCTCAGTCCTCTACCTCCCCTCCTTCCCCACTTTCCTCCTCTCCTTCAGTTATCACCTATTTTCCCTGTTATTCCCTTATTCTGAGGTATATTTTCGTGCTAACATTAGAAATCCGGTTGCAGGGTGTGGTCATCACTGATAGCAAGCGAATGCAAGAGAGAGAGAGAGAGAGAGTATCGATCGACTGTGTCTCAGTGGCCTTGGGGGAAATTGGCGGGAAAGCAGCTTGCCTCACCCATACATTATACAACTCGCGGGCTATATCTCCGATTTTGACCATCCAAACGCTGTTTTCACTCGTTTTATTGTTGTTTCAGGTTAATACCTTTATAATCAACCCATAATAGGCGCATATGGATAAGTATTAATGCTATTAATGGTAAAATGAATATTTTAGTGACGGAAACACCTCAAATACATGCGTACAGGGAGAGGTGTCTAATTACCCCCATGCGCACTTCAAAGGTTAAGGGGAGATAGGCGCATTTATTTGGTTATTGTTTTATATTTTTATTATGTTTTAGTTTCCTCGCTATGCCTCCATCAACCTGTAAAGACGCTCCCTAGATCCTCTTTCAAGATAAATTTGTACATTTTCCGGTAGAAAAATTTCCCAGCCGAAGGCTGGTTACTCTTAATATGACAGGCTCGCTGTCGCTCGCCAGGAAAAATCGACACCTAAATGGCACGAGAGGTCTTAATATTAACAAAGAAATGGGGCATAAAGTCTTAAAATCGCCAAACTAATTGGCCGAACGTCTTAAAATCTGAAAATTAATGGGGCTAAACATGAGGGAGGAAGGGGGTCTAGAAAAACAACCCATCTCCCCTTAAAATAACTCCCAGGTGTTATGGAGCGTCCAGGTGTACAATCGGCCTAATAAGTGATGTCTCGGCACCAATTATGTTTTGATCAATAATTGGTATCAGCCATATTTACACACAATTTGTTTTCTTTTTGAGTGAGATTTACAAACATGTTCCTACACTTACTCACCCTATTCAACATCTGACAGACATTAATACAACACAGTGCGAGCTAAACGTAATGACAGCCAAGACATGACTTATAAGCGGCACCTTACAGTACCAGGGATGGCCGGCCGGGAAGGATGCTGCCGTAAGTAGGGGTCAAGGGTCAAGGGGCGGGTTTCTTGGAGTCTGGTACAGGGGCTGGGATTGGCTGATTGGTGCCATGGGTTGTAGGGTAGCAACAGGGTACGTGTAGGGGGTGCATGTTGGATTCGAACCCGGGACCTTTAGGTTACCAGTCCAGTAGCAAGACCACTCCACTACACCTCCCCTTTAAACCCCTTGGCTTCCATATACCATTTTGTAAGTTGAATAGAAACCTTTAATAGCCAGAATAAACTGAAAGTGTGCGTCATTGTTATATTTTGTAATTGTTAAGATCCCTAATTAGAGTGTGAAGCATTATAGCAGCTGTGTGTGATCTGAAACAACCATATTCTGAGAATCATTGGGCAATTTTATGCAGCTTAGGGAGGATATAATTATATGAGTTAAAGGGGTAACTCCCACAAATTCCTCTTGAGCTGTATAAAATCATCTTATGATGCCAAAACATAGGAAAGAAATGTGGCATTGTATTCTGAAAGGGAACATTATCACCCAAAATAGTGAGTAGCACTTGAAGTTTACCTAAAATTATCGTGAGAACTGAGCTAACAAGCTTAAGCCACAAGTCATTTGCAGAGACATGGAGAATACAGCAAGTTAATCAGATGTGAGTTTTGTGAAAGTAGATGCAGTTTCTCGCTAAATAATACGTTACAGAACCGTATTCTCAGTCAAGTATTTTCAGGTTTGTTCCTGGAACAAAACGAAAAGTGAATGTCCCATATAATATTACTTGACATGCATTATATATTATATATCCAGTAAAACTAGCATGCTACAGATCTTTTGAGAACAATCAAAACAATTCCAAGAAAGTTCTTCGTTTTAAATCCAATTTGTAACCAATTTGAAATTACAAAACTAAATAGATGTTTACAATTTAAGCTCCTAGTCCACATATACTGTCTAAGACCTACCCCTTCCTACTCATTCAACATAGAATTAAAGGTATATAATAACGGTAGAACAATGTTTCGTGTGTGAGAGTAAACTCCTCATAACCTCTGGCAGAATATAGGCACTTTACATATTTTGCGAGCAGTTTCGGAAATAATTTCATTAAGTGCGAATCTTTGTTTTCATCCATCTTGACCTACCCTTTATTTTGTTATGTTATTATTTCTGGCAATACCAGTCTTCAACTGAGTTTACATACTTTAGGGCCCTCATAATAAAAATCACTTAAAATATATCAGTTATATTCTAAGATTTAATTATTCACAGCGTTTAGCCAAAATTTAATAGACAAGTTGCACTTGCAAGCAGATATATTTAAATTTGTATGGATTATATTCAACTTTGTATTATTCATCAGAAAAATACATAAGGCAAGTCAATCTTAACATCCAATCTTCGGGAGCACCAGCAAACCCTATTAGGTTCCCCACTAACTCTGGCAGCAATCCCACCAGCACTGCAAGTTAAAAAGGAGGAGCTTCAACGTCTCGTGAGTCGCCTGATACACATCGATGCCCACTCAGCTCTGGCCCTGCTCAAGAACTGTTTCTCCATCCCAAAACTCCAATACCTCCTGCGCACATCGATGACTTACACGAACAATGGCGGCCTCCAAGAATTAGACAGCATAATCCGAGAAGCAGTGACCAGCATCACCAACGTGGAATTTAAAGAACGGGCCTGGACACAAGCCACCCTTCCTGTCCGCCTCGGGGGCTTGGGCATACGGAGAGCCTCGGATATTGCCTCCCCAGCCTTTATCTCTTCCCTCATCGCGACCAACGACCTCGTATTGTCCATCCTTTATTCTAAACCCGGAATGACACTTAATGGGGACGTAACAGCAGCGATTAACACCTGGAAGGGAAGTACAGGAGTAGAGGAGGAGCCTCAGGGTACCTCCAGGAGCAAGCAGAAAGCGTGGGATACCATCTCGGCGAAGAAAACTCAAGAAAATCTCCTAACCAATGCAGACCAGGTTGCAAAAGCACGCCTCCAGGCAGCCGCCCGTTCGGAGAGTGGCTTGTGGTTACACGCCATCCCCATCCCACCTCTTGGAACTCACTTGGATGCTGAAGCGCTCCGGGTCGCCATCGCGCTCAGAGTGGGTGCGGCAGTTTGTCACCCACACACTTGCAAGTGTGATGGGAGGATGGATGCTCAAGGTCACCATGCCTTGTCATGTAATTACAACGCAGGCCGCCTGCCAAGACACTCTGCACTAAATAATGTCATAAAACGGGCCCTGCAGAGTGCTAACTGTGCATCAATCCTCGAACCACATGGACTTCACAGAGAAGACGGCAAACGGCCAGATGGGATGACCACTTTCCCTTACAAGAATGGCCGGTGCCTCGTGTGGGATGCCACATGTGTTGACACTTTCTCCACAACCAACGCCGCCAGAAACGCCGACGAAGCAGGTGAAGCCGCCCGGATAGCAGAAAATAAAAAGCGAGAAAAATATCAAGCCATCGCCAGAATTCATCAGTTCGAGCCCCTGGCATTCGAAACTTCAGGAGTCTTCGGCCCCACCACCCTTAAGATGGTGAATGAAATAGGCCGTAAAATCAGAGAAGTTTCAGGAGAACCCCGGGAAACCCTCTGGCTCAAGCAAAGACTAGGGATGGCTATCCTCCGGGGCAATGCCACCAGTGTCATGAGCTCAGTTCGACAGGACTGAGTCATGCCACTGCGTGAGGCCCCGGCAGGAGTGGTGTATCCGTAGTCTTTCCACAGTAGGGTAAAACAAAACATAAACCTTATTTGTATGTAACATGTGTGATGCACATTAATAAAAGGGGATGTGTCGGATGGTTGAAAGCCACAGTTGCTCGCGCGTTTGGGGCTAGCAACACGTATTATGAAAAACATGCATCCTCCTTCATTCACTGTCCCCCCCCTTCACTCACTCAACCCCACAATTTGCCGGAGGATAACAGGTTTTTCACAATACGTAGACGGAGGTCTTTTTAAAAAAAAAAAAAAATCTTTGTTTTGATTTTGCTTTACCTTCAAGTTTAACAAGAATGTTGTATAGCAACTCCCAGATCATGTTTTGTAGACAGTATTAACCCTTCCTCCCCGGGCTGTCTTACCCAATGACGGTCGCCCCTACCCGGGCGAAATGGCTGAAAAACGTCTAGGTCTAGGCTACCGTATTTATGTTTATTTTCACTGCTAGAACTTTCCCACTCATCTATAATCGTAGTGCGGTTTTCAATCTGTATTTTGGCATTGAGTAGAGCTCTGTAAGTCAACTGGTTCAGTTGTGATGACGATTTCAGTGGAGCCAATATTGCAGAGATGTTGCCAATATGGGGGCTTTTCAGACACTAATTTCGTCATGACGTCAGAACAATAACATTGAGGAGTCTTCTCCTTCTTGTTTTCGGAGGTGCGGTGACGAACGTTTGGGTTTGTTGACATACGTCGTACGCACGGCGTTCAGACCAAGCTTAATTAGGCTATTAAGCTCATGCCTTAGATAAGGCATACCGGGTAGCGGCCCTTCTTTCGTGCTGTCCTTACCTAAGGCAGACCGGGTAGGAAGGGTTAAGTTAATAAACATGGTAGGGTTGGTCATTCTGAGCTGGAATAATACAACTATAGTAACAATCTATGCATTTATTGTGGGTAGAGTGACGGTCATATCCAGTGGAATTCTCCCTGTTGTCCGGCAGATCGTTATCGTTTTCGAAAATGTAGGTGCACAATCCACTCCAGCATAAATATGATACATGCTAACATCAAACCTAAGAAGAAAATAATTTAGTTTATTACAAAAACATCACATGTCAATAACTAGAGGGGCACTCGGGAGAGGGCGTACCTCCGTCTACGCTGGCGGAGGTATGCGCTCCACCGATCGTCTCATAAATTGAAACACTTTTACCTTGGTGCATACTCTATCGGGCCATTAACTTTCGTGAAAATCAGTTCTTAACTTTTTGAGATATCTTGTTCACAGACAGACAGACAAACGGATGCAAAAACATAGCCTCCATTCAATTTCCTTGGCAGATGTAATAAGCTTGAAGGTTCAGTAACTGACTTCCTGATAATCAGTGCTACATGTTAGTATCCATAACTTTTCATGATATATGCAATTTATTGTAATACAATTAAAACTAATATATCCCGTACAGAAATATTTATTCATAATAATTATAACAAAAATTATCTTTCTGGCCCATTAATTCTATCCAGCTATATGGTACCACATGAACAGAGAATCACAGCACCACACTATATTCTATAACCCCTTCTGTACCGGAAACGTCTTTTTAACTTTAATCTGGCTACTATTAGACGATTTTTTAAAGTTTCACAAGGGCCTGTAACAATAAATAGGCTTCAAACTATCTCACTTAACCCTTTTTACTACCACAGATACTTCTTAAACTACACAACATCGTCTAAATATAGCTAGAATAAAATACAAAGTACGTCATCAGTAGAGAAGGGGTTAACCCAGGACCTACTGCAGTGGTACTTAGCTGAAGCACATAATGTCCACAATCATCCCAATTTGACTCTGTGTCGGTTCTCAGCTGATGCGGCTTAAACCGCACGCGATTGCTTGAAACCGCGCTGGTTGTATTAACAGAGGCCTTGATAAACTCGTTGGTAACACTGCATGGGAAGCATTGGAGTGCTGTGTCAGTTTCCTTTTCCTCTAAGTCCAGTTGCCGGCTGCCGCGGCCGACAGACGAGTGGCGGCGTGCTGTCTGGCCCCACGGATGGGATTGGGAGGACGCATGCTATTGAAAATGGCTGAGACTCCACGGGTTAAGGCGACACTAAAACATGCCCTCATACTCACTCCACCTTTTCCTGGTGATTCTCAAAATGTTCTAGACCATGGCCTGTTACTCATTCTATCAAATTATACAAAATTTGTGGCCTCTCCTCTACCTTTTCCTCTTTAGAACACCACTTCTCCAACAAACCTGATCTTCTTTTCCTCGCTGAGACCACCAACAACAACAGTCAACAACAGCAACCAACCAGCAACCAACAACAGTCCCTTCTCTGTCTCCTCCAACTTTCTCTATCCTAGTTTCCAAGCCAAAAGTAGATGCTGTGTATATGTGCACAACAAACTTTATTGCTCTCCTGTTCCCAACTTAGACTCCTACGAATTCTCAACTCTCTGGCTCAAACTTTCCAGTCACTCTCAAACTAAATATTTCTGTGCTGTCTATATCTCCACTAACTTTACTGACTCTACCATATTCTTCGACTATCTGTAATCTAAATTGGAACACAGCCTGTCAAAGCTCTCCTTTCTCAGAAATCTCCATCTTAGGACATTTCGATGTTCAGCACCTCCAATGGCTCTCCTCTCATTTCACTGACCGGCCTTGTGAACAAGTTTACATATTTACTATCCTAAATGACCTGGAACAATTAGTTCAGCACTTTGCTCATGTTCCTGACTGCCTTGGAAATCAGCTCAACATCCTTGACTTATCTCTAACCTCTAATCCTTCTGCTTACACTGTAAATCTGTTTTCTCTGTTGGGCTCCACCGATCTTAACCTTATCTCTGTTATCTGCTCTGTCTCTCCAGTACGACCATCAGATCCTCCCAGCCGGTAGAGCTTGTGGCACTTTACCACTGCTGACTGGGAGGCTCTTCGGCATTACTTCTTTGATTTCCCATGGAATGGTTTTTGTAATCATCTCAAGCATGGAGGAATACATTGCATTTGCTTTCTCCCAGTTTAATGCAAAACAATCTTGGTTTACTCGTGCTTGTCCTAGTGCTGTCTGCAATAAGGAGGAAACATTCAAACAGTACTGTCACCTTCAAAATATAAAATCTTGTTGTCTATATTTCTGTTTGAAATTAAGCCATATCTATGCTTCGACTTGTCAAAAACTCTTTCATCAATAACAAATGTTCTGAACTACCTAGATCTAGCTCATCCCAGGGTTTTGGCATCTAGCCAAAACCTTCTTCATACTACCTCATTTTGTTATCCATTTTTTCCCGCTCTGACAGCGCCACTGTCATTTCTTTTGAAAAGCTGAATTTTTCGCTCAAGCTTTTACTAGGATCATTCCCATGCTTTTCCTTCCTCTCCACCCCTCTATCTCTTATTTATGCCTAATATCATAATCTCTTCCAAGGATGTATTTTCTGTTCTCTCTGGGCTTAATATTAACCCATAAAAGGCAATCGTCCTCAATGGAGGTTTTTCTGGTGCACTGCGACCGTCCTCAATAGATCCAGAGCATAACAAACCCTTAGAAAACATCCCAGTGGCACTCAAAACAAAACAATTTGTGATTAGGTGAAATAATTCCCCTCCATTACTTGCTAACACTCCTACATATGTGTCCCCCCCCCCCTCCTCAATTATCAGCTATTTTTCTTATTCCCTCTTTTGTCAGGTAATTTTTGGTGCGAATTTCCCTCATGCAGTCTCTTTAACACAGATGAGGCAGCTAGAGATCCTTGCAACAGAGAGACTTCTAGCGCAATGACTCAGTGTTGCTTTACAGCTCGGAGAGGGAGGATATATGTCCCTCCAGCTCTCGCCTCATGATACGACCTTGCGGCAATAATACATCTTTTTCACCCCCCAAATGCTATTCCCACTTCTTTTATTGCTCTTAAATTTTCATATGTTCATAATAAAAGCAAAATAGGCGCATATGGATAAGTAATAATTATAAATATGGTACTATGACGATTTTCGTCAGAATAGAACCAAATACCTTTGCTTGGCAGGAGGGTTTGAACTACCATAGCTTTGCAGTTTATGAGTTAAGAAGTCATACGGAACAGATGGTGTTCCTCCTGTTGTATTTAAAACACTTTCTTCTGTGCTGACTCGCTGCCTAGGCAAACTTTTCCGTCTCTGTCCTTCCTTAATATCTTCCCTTCTGGCTGTAAATTTGCTCTCATTCAACCTGTCTCAAAGAACGGTGAATGCTCTCAACCCTTAAACTATTGTCCAATTGCTCTCGTTACTTGCATCTCTAAAGTTATTTAATCTTTTCTTAATTAAACTATTCTTAACCCCTACTATACCAGCGACGGCACACAGCCGTCAGTAAAAAAAGTGACTCACCAGTACCAGTGATGGCTCTCAGCCGTTCTGCATGTTTTGCTAATATCTAGCTGGAGCTGCTAACATGACTTGGAAGCACTGCTGTGAGGAGTTGGCAACACTTATTATGGTCCCTCTCAGCTACTCCAGGCCAGCTGACTCAGTTACCCACCAACTCTTGAGCTGAGAGGGTGTTGTCTCGTTTCTTATGCAACAAGTCTGGTACTAGAGGGTTCACTTTTATCTACTATGCTCTGGTACAGTAGGGGTTAAGCATTTGTCTTCCCATAATCTACTTTCAGATCGCTAGTATGGCTTCCTTCACTCTACTGGTGATCTCCTTTCTTATCTTACTAACTCTTGGTCATTCTCCTTTCAGGACTTTGGTGAGACCTTTTCTATTGTGCTAGATATATCTAAAGCCTTTGATAGAGTGTGGCACAAATCCCTTGTTTCGAAACTACTATCCTTTGGATTCTATCCCTTTATCTGTGCCTTTATCTCCAATTTCCTTTCTGATCGCTCTATAGCTGCGGTTGTGGACGGCCATCGCTCACTTCCTCTACCTATCAACTCCGATGTTCCTCAGGGTTCTGTCCTATCTCCAGTTCTATTTCTAATATTCATTAATGATCTTCTAAACGTACCTCTAGTCCTATCCACTCATATGCCGATGATTCTATCTTAAACTGCTCAACTAGCTTTCCACAACGACCCACCATGCAGTTACTTCAAAACTCATGTGATGAGGCCATAGAACACCAATACTCTGATCTACCAACTATTTCCAATTGGGGCAGAGAAAACCTTGTTACTTTCAATGATTTCAAGACCCAGTTTCTCCATCTATCTAGCTGTCACAATCTTCCACATGACTATTCCTTACTCTTCAACAACACACAAATCAACCTTTCATCTTCTCTCAATATGCTTGGTGTCTCTTAACTCTCTCGCGCTATTAGGACGCATTTGCGTCATATTGACATAAGCCGAAGAGCGACCTTATGACGCACGTGCGTCATAATGCCACCCGTAAGTTAGAAATATTCGCCAAAAATAAGTTTATGACGCGATTTTGATGCAATTTGGACTGGTAAGTTAGGCAACAGTAAGTTACAAAATAAAGTATCTAGCAACCCCATAGCGTCACTCTCAGAGGAGCCCGGGCCTATGTTAACTCAGTAGTTTCCCGGCCGCCAGACTGTGAGGCAGGGTCCCGGCCCTTTAATTCTTGGGTCCCTCCCTCTCGCCCGCCATGCCTAGCTATAGTCGGGCAATTATGGATTATTTCATCTACCCAGTGAAAGTGTTTAGTGAATAATTTGAATAATATATGTATATAATATGTTACTTGTGACTTTTGGTGACTGAGGGGAGTGAATCTTGGTTAACCCCCGTGAGGATTGATGCAGTTTTGTCTAGGTATCATTGATGATTTTACACTATTTTTTGCCTGAAAGACAAATATATTTATCAATAAATACTGCCTACGAAATAAATACACAATAATCACGAATTATAGTTACGTATTTTGCACATTTTGGCCAATTTTATAGTGAGTACATAGTTTTATTTGACAGTGTAGTGACTTGTTTTATATAAAAGATGTCACAAGAATGCTTCCAGGAATGCTTACAGGAAGTACGGTAAGTACTCTATGGAATTTTAGTTATATTACATTATATGCCTCTATATATTATATATATATATATATATATATATATATGTATATATATATATATATATATATATATATACTGTATTATATATATATATATATGTATATATTATTATATACATATGTATATATATATATACTATACAGGTATATATATATATATATACATATATATATATATATGATATTTATAATTTGTTTTATTTATTATTTTTATTTATATATATTTATATATATACCGGTATATACTGTATATATTTTTTTTATAAGGCTATTTTTTGTTCTTGTCCCCTTCCCTGTTGTGTTGTTGTTGTTGCTGTTCCACAGGCTGTCTGGCCGAACAGCCCTAAGGTCCCGAGCAAGGCCAAGGCCATAACCGAGCACCTCTTCCTTGCTGTATTATATGCCTATGTCAAATATTATATTTTATATACGTATTATATATATATATATATATATATATATATATATATATATATATATATATAGAGAGAAAGAGAGAGTATTTCTCTTCTCCATTTCTCTTCTTCATTCACCCACTTTCATTCACCCATCACCTTCATTCACCCACTTTCATTCACCCACCTTCATTCACTCACCTTCATTCACCCACCTTCATCATCAAAGTGGATATAGGCCTCCTGGGGAAAACCACTATACAAAATAACGAGTCTCGTGCAGTAGCTCATTGGGTGACGTGGAAACTGCTCATATTTCTCTGGTTTGACACCTTGTATATATATATATATATATATATATATATATATATATACACACACATACACACAGTTTTTTTTTACCATTCACTTTATTTTATTTATTAAATTTTGTGTGTGCGTGTACGAATTTTGTTTTCAGGAAATATATTTGTATATATTCATTATTTGATTTGCGTGTACAACAGATTTTATTCCTGATATTTATTATTTGAAGATAACCTGGATTTCTTGTTTTGTTTTTTCAGTGTCAACCCAGGAGTCATTTCCCTGACTGTGCAATTTCTTCAATTTAGCAAAGCTGTATGCAATTTAGAACATCAAATTGACAACCTTCATGACTAACAGGTGTTCTATGAACATTATACAACTATTGGCAAGGAAATTTGTATAAATGTGTTGTATATTGTGGCAAAGATAGACAACTGTATAAATATTCTCATATATTTACATAACAATAGCAATGCATGGAAACAATTGCACATGGCTCGCGAACCAATTATGCTATAGTATTTTGGTTTACACCAATAGAAAGAGCATAATATTTTGATTCCAGTGATATATACAGTTATATACGTATCCGAGCAAATAGCGCAACGCCGAGGTGGGGAATAGCTAGGAGCCCAGCCAGTGGCGTCATTTCAGCTTTTCTTGGGGGGGGGGGGGGGCAAAGGCTGTTTATGAGGCCATACCTAATTACAATGGGGGGTGGGGGGGGTGGCGAGCGAAGCGAACCTAAGCAGCTGGGGGGGTTCGAAAATTTTCGAAACGTGTGCATTGCTAGGAGCATTTTGAAGCTATATGCCAAGCTATATTGAGGAAAATAAAGCAATATATATATAATAGGTAAAGCTAAGTATATTGTGTTACGTTAAATATGCCTATTTTGAGCTTAGTTACTAAACCAGATATAACTCACCTAACCAATCTGGTCAAGCTGGTTGGCACCTTCGAGTTCCTGTCCCTGAACTTCCTTCTCATTTTCAATACGCCTAACATCTGGGGCTTTGTCTGATTCTTTACCTTCTTTCGTCTTTTTAGTAAAAAATCCTGTGATACTCTGCTGTGATTTTGAACGCTTCATGATTGTCCTGTAGGCTGTAACAATAGGTAACTATAGCCTATGCAAGAAACGTCTCATTAGCACGAAGAGGAAAGTATTGTCACTCCGTTGGCAGAACCGAACACTCCCTGATTGAGCTCTGCCAGAACACAACTGGAGGCTGGCGGCAGGCTTACGCGATCGGCACTCCTATAGCTGCAACATGATCGATTCTCGTTCGTTTTGTACCAGATTTCCCCTCCCCCCCCCATTTAAACACTCGATTTCACATTACATCAGAAGGGGCTTTTGGGCCATGTACATGTGTGTGTTTGGGGGGGGGGGGGGTACATCTGTTAGACTGAATGATATATCCATGCAGTATTTCTTTAGTAAGATAGACACAGTAAAATAGTTTCCTTTTTTCCAAAATGATGCTATAGCAAAAATACCAGTTTTGTTCAATTACATGGGGTTAATGGACTTTATCATTCTTGAGCTGTCCTTTCATATAATATTAATTAATGTAGTTAGCTTCAAACAACCTCGTTAGGATCAGCGGATGTTGTTTCCTTTCCTTCGTACATACATAATGTCGTATTAACAGGCGTTATGAAATATTTATCTAGACAAAGTTTATAACCAACTCTTAGAAGTCTGATGAGTTATTTCATAACGAAGTTGGGACTTGTGGGGGATGGGGGGGCAAGCCAGACCTTGGGGGGGGCCAGCTGAGTCTTGGGGGGGGGGGGGGGGGAACAGCATTCTGGTGGATGGGAATACAGAAATACACAAGGCTTCGAAAATGCTCCCTGGCAGAATATTTCTCCCAAACCAAAAGTGTCTGTCCATTTCTAACTTTGGAACTTAGCCGGAGGCGAGAGAGTTAATTTATTTTTCTTTCTTGGAAAGACCATATTACTATCTTGAAAAGCAGCTTCCCAGAAGTTACATGAGCTCAAACGTCTCCGTCTCCTCCGCACAGCATCTTGCTTTCTACAGAGGCTCAGTGCACCCATGTATCAAGTGCTGTTTGCATGTGTCGGGAAGTTCCACCCATACCGCATTTCTCGAAAGGGTAGTCAATAGCATTTAGTCTCATCAACTCTCCTCCTCTTACTAATTCCCTACAATTTATCTCTACATGCCACATTGTTGCATCTCTCTCACTTTTCTACCTCTATTACGATAATCAGTGTTCTTCAGAGCTTTATCAGTGTATACAGTATAATTATATACTTCCTCCTTTATGGAGGGTAGGTGGCATCCATTGCCACCCCTATTATGTCCAACTCTCTAACCCAAGAGTGAACCGATTTCCCCAGTCTCTTCCACAAAACAAGTAAACTTTGGAAATATCTACTTCAATCGATCGTTTCTTCATCCTATGACTTAAACTGCTTCAAACTATGTGTGTCCTGATATGTTGATCCTAATGTACCTTGAATTTGGCTCTCTATCACTCTTTCAGTTAGCCTATTGGGGGATACGTGTTACAGGTAGCTTTGCCTTTTGTCTCCTTCATACGCATAGACAAAAATATTGAATGTTCTGTCAAATATCAGTGCTACATCTAATTCGATAATATATGGTCCAATATATGACCATTTGGCTGCTTAGTCTAATTCGACAACTTGGCCCAGTTCGACTTAAACTTGGCTGAGTCTGCGATAGTCAGTACAGTATATGTAGTGTGGCAGGTTCGAGTCCCATTCAGAGTTCATTAGATGGATGTTCACATAATGGCACTTAGTATCTATATCAAGCAACTACCAAAATCATACCACTATCACTATTTTCTGTTTTACCTACTGTACTCAGCCACTGTCCAGCCTCTGCAACATATCCCACTAACTATATTATCTAGCCCTATTGTGCTTCTTTATCCCTTACCTCCAGCATACAGAAATGAGACCCCGATGAAGTCTCCAGTCTCCAGGGTCCTGAGTGTGGTGTAGGGGCTGGAGGAGGTTTTGAGACACTTCTCAGCGTGGTACACAACGTCAGACAATACCTTATCCACAAGTCCAGCCTCCTGAAGTCGCATCATTCTGCATATTCACAAACTGTTAGTAAAAAAGCAAGTAAACAAGCAATAGGTAACTATACGGTATACATATCTAAGGGGGCCCACCTCGTTTTTTTCTCTCTCTCTCTCTCTCTCTCTCTCTTTGGCAGGTTGTATCTTTGGTTGTATCCATCCGGCCCCATTCAGCCTACTGTTTTAAGACGTTTATCCTCATCCAGGTGTCAATATTTTGCTGGTGAGCAGTAGCGAGCCAGAATATTTAAAAAAAAAAAAAAAAATGACAGCAGGCTAAATTTGTAATTTTTTCAATATAAACATTTCTCCGGCGAAGCCGGATTTCTCCATACAATGCTAGCTGGCACGCTATCGCTCGCCAGGAAAAACTCGACACCTAGATGGGGAAAAACATCTTAAAACAGTAGGCTGAATGGGGCCGAATGGATACAAGCCAGAGCAAGAGAAAATGGAGAGAAAAAAAGCAGGTCGCCCCCTTAAGTCACGTTTTATTTATAGTCTATGTCCACACTTATACGACGAGAAAATATACATATACAGTTAGTACTAGTCGTGGTCAATTGGTAACACATCATAAAGAAGGACAGGACAGTCAAGGAACAAATAGAGTAACTTACAATTACACACTTAATGAAAAAAGGCTTTCGGTGAGCTATTGATTCCGACTGTACATAAAAGGTAATTCAACCTGATACTATGTCCATAATTATATGTACACTTCCCTAAACATGGACCTGGGATAATTGGTGTGCGTGATTGCAGTTAATTATCTCACAAGTGTATGTACAGTCTGAAACGAGTGCAATAATGTTGCTTCAAGTGGTACGACCATTTATATTTATTAACGTTAAACATTAAACTGTTATGGTGGGTAAAGAAAGCCAGTTCACCAGAGCTTTGGTCTTAAGTTCATGTTTGGGCAACTGTACACTCGACCAAGAAACAATCTTTACACTGGTGATCTGTAAATAATCTAGTGTGAACGGAATTAATCGGATAAAACATACGTTTGTGAGGTGAGGTATTATCATAAGATTTCGACCCACTTCTAGAATGTTTAGAGCGTTAGTGTAAAGATTGTTTCTTGGTCGAGTGTACATTCATACTGTTCCTCTGATGCATATAACACACATTTGGTGAAACCACACACAGGTCTGCTCTTCATTATCTGTTATATAATATACTGTATATACACAGTATATACTATATATATATATATATATATATATATATATATATATATATATATATATATATATATATATTTCTTATAAATAACATCATAATAATAATTTCTGCCCACCATTTATTTCTGTCAATCACTTGTTAGGAAACTTGTTTGTAAATTCATATTATTCAACCGAGTAACAATAATACTGTCATATCTCTGGTGAACACTAGCATAACGTACCTTCATCTCTGAAATACCTACACAGTGAATTTTAACCTCTACTGACAGCAGATATAACTTCTTATCAACTCTGCGTTAGCAGAGTTTGGTATCGCGCCCCCCCCCCGTATAGTGGGTACCACCGAAAACAAATCTGTCGTCGTCGTCCGTCTGTCCCGAAACTCCTCCTAGACCGTTGGACGTATTTTCACCCAATTTCCCACGAACATTTGTTGGGTGAATGCGAACGTCAGTCAAAAAATATTTTTTGAATTTGTGCAATAGTTATGATTTTAGACCCAAAATATGGTGTCCCCCCCCCCCCCCCTGCAATGATGGCGTTCTGTGTGTGTGTGCCCTGTAGGGGCTCACACACAGAACGCCTTCGTTCTGAGGGCGAACAAATATTTTTTTAGGTTAGGTTTTTTAGGTTAGGTTTTTAGTTTTTTTAGGTTTTTTTAGGCCCACATTTTTTAGGTTAAGTTAGTTTAGTTGACATTAGAAGTGATGGTAGTAATAGTGGTGATGATGGTAATTGTAGTGATAATGGTGATAATAGTAGTGATGATGGTAATTGTAGTGATAATGGTGATAATAGTAGTGATGATGGTTGTAGTTGTAGTGATGATGACAGCAGTGATGATGATGACAGTAGTAGATATGATGGTGACAGTACTAGTAGTAGTGATGATGGTCCTAATAGTAGTGATGATGGTGACAAGAAATTATGATAGTTGTAGTGATAATGATAACAGTAGTGATGATGGTGACAGTATTAGTGATGATGGTGAGTAGTAGTGAATATGGTGAAAGTTGTAGTGATGATGAAAGTAGTAGTGATGATGAGAGTAATAGTGATGATGGTAAGAGTAGTAGTGATGACTATAATAGTAGTACTGTACGTTGATGATAGTGACTAGTAGTGATGATGGTGACCCATCGCAGAGTTGGGTATGCCGTTTTGATTTTGGGCAAAACGGCACGTCTACTTTATCAACTCTGCGTAAGCAGAGTTTGGTATCGCCCCCCCCCCCCCCCCCCCCCCTCCAATCATCAATGGTAGTGATGATGATGACATTAGTAGATATGATGGTTATAGTACTAGTAGTAGTGATGATGGTGACATGTAATGATGATTGTAAGATGGTGATAATAATGATTATGGTGATAGTTGTAGTGATAATGATGAGAGTAGTGATGATGGTAGTGACAATGGTGACAGTATCTCATATTTCATAGTCACTACATTACCATCTTTATTAGCTATCACGAAACTTAAAGTAATTATCTAGTCTAGCCTATCCTAGCCTCTTTCCTTCAGCTTTCCTTATCCTACTAAAGGGGCTATCACACTGGCATATTTCCCGCCATCCTTCATCAAAACCATGATTTGCGTGGTCCTTAATCTCTCGTTTCGTGGTCTTTTCGGCAGCCCACGGTTACCCAAGTACACTGGGAAATCGTGGTCATGCCCACGATAATACTAAACTCAAATTAATTCATATTTTGCATATATTTAGTTATATCTGCATACAAACTAATGATATATTAAAGGAAATTGATGCATTATGAACTGCAATACACTAATTATGTATAAACAATTAACAGCTATACACTCGTTTGGTTACATTTGAATTTGAAGAATCAATGTCAGCAGCTCCTTGTGGGAAGTGCCGGGTGTAAACTGTAGAACCAGGGATCGAGTCTCCTGTGGTCTATATGTTTTTTTCTATTTTTATTACCGGTATGCATTGTGTCTATTTTATTATTCATTGCATTTGTTTTATATATGAAATGAGATAAAATATTTTGTGGATATAGGTATAATTTGATATAAATTGCCTTAACCCTTCCTACCCGGTCTGCCTTAGGTAAGGACAGCACGAAAGAAGGGCCGCTACCCGGTATGCCTTATCTAAGGCATGAGCTTAATAACCTAATTAAGCTTGGTCCGAACGCCGTGCGTACGACGTATGTCAACAAACCCAAGCGTTGCGTCACCGCACCTCCATAAACAAGAAGGAGAAGACTCTTCAATGTTATTGTTCTGACGTCAGACGAAATTAGTGTCTGAAAAGCCCCCATATTGGCAACATCTCTGCAATATTGGCTCCACTGAAATCGTCATCACAACTGAACCAGTTGACTTACAGAGCTCTACTCAATGCCAAAATACAGATTGAAAACCGCACTACGATTATAGATGAGTGGGAAAGTTCTAGCAGTGAAAATAAACATAAATACGGTAGCCTAGGCCTAGACGTTTTTCGGCCATATCGCCCGGGTAGGGGCGACCGTCATTGGGTAAGACAGCCCGGGTAGGAAGGGTTAATATAGGTATTGGGTTAGTTTATGTAATAATACTGTAGTGTAGGATATAAGTTAGGATATAAAATTTAGGATTGGGTAAACTGATTGGCTAAGTGTAGGATAAGTTAAGTTAGAAAAGGATAAAGTTGGGATAAGTTAAATTGGGTTAGTTATTGTAATAGAATTCTATCCAAAACAAGTGTAGCCTAAACCTATTCTCACCAAGATGCATAGGCTATTATTTATTTGTACACGACATACCCTAACCTAGTTTATATATGGTAGGCTACCATATATTCTTTTGAAATTATACCAACTAGAAAAAACAAAAAATTATCGGCAAGGCTCGAACTCTCAACCTTCGAATTTAAACCCGCGTCGGTTATCACCCGCCGCCTAGCCTACTGGTGGTTTGTGTGTTTATCCTATTCATAATGTTCGTGTGAGTCGTGACCTTCAGCTTTTGTCGTCTATTTTCACTGTATTTTCGGATAACATTATTATAATGGCGTTATTATGGCATAACCTCCATTTTTTATTAGCGATTGCGAGACAATACTAAAATATAGGGAATCTATTTAGGCAGAAATAGGTGTAAATAAAGCCGAGAAGCGATCAGACACTTTAGCCTATGTCTGTAGATGACGATGATCGTGCGTGGAGCCTGTGTGATAGCAAGACGACGATGGCATGCCCAAGATCGAAGGATGAAGGTCGAAGGACGACGGAAAATATGTCCAGTGTAATACCCCCTTAACCCACTCGAGTCAACTAGCCTATCTTCCGCCATCTTTTAAACACCAACTGAGTTTATCATCCAAGGTAAAATATTTTCTATGTGTTAATAATATAAATTAAAATATACAGTCCACTTCATCTAAATTAACCATAGTAGTGAAGATTGTAATAGTAGTAGTGATGATGATAGTAATGGTGATGATGATAGTAGTAGTGATGATGGTGGTAATATTAGTGATGATGGTAACCCATCGCAGAGTTGGGTATGCCGTTTTGATTTTGGGCAAAACGGCACGTCTACTTTATCAACTCTGTGTAAGCAGAGTGGTATCGCCCCCCGTATAGTGGTACATGCCGGCCGAAATGTCTGTCTGTCTGTCTGTCTGTCCAAAAACTCCTCCTAGACCGTTCGACGGATTTTCACCAAACTTCACACGAACATTTGGTGAGTGAATGCGACGGTAATTATTATTATTTTTTTGAATTTGTGCAATAGTTATGATCTTAGGTCCAAACATTTGTTTTGCTCCCCCCCCCCTCCTTTCAGGACCCCCACCCCCCACCCTGTACCTATTCCCAAGTAATGATGATGGCATTCTGTGTGTGCGTGCCCCATAGGGGCACACTCACACAGAACGCCATCATTCAGGGGGCGAAAAAAAAACTCGCCCGCATTTGTTAGGTTAACCCAATTAGGTGCAGGGCGGGCCTGTGTTGCCAGATTCTCAGGAGATAATTATAGTACGATGACCACAAAATTATAGAATCCACACCAAAATGATCGTACACATTATACATATATATATATATATATATATACATATTGTGACGCCTACCAGCGTTGGCAGAATCGCCTCCCGGTAGCCACTACCGCTCGTCAGGGCAGTGAAATGGGCTACAGTTATCAGAGAATGTTGTTCTTTCTTTCATAGTGATCTTGTTGTTACAGACAGTCCTGTGGTGTTCTTTATTTTCGTCTGTGACAACGGGAAGCATTTTATATCATGAGTAGAACATAGGGTGCATTGTAGTGAAGTTGAGAGAGAAAGAGCGAGCGAGCAGCGTGGGGGCAGTGAGTGTTGATTTCCTCGTCCCTCCTCCCTCCCGGAGGAGTTTCTCGGCTGCGTTGCCTTTCTCTCGGTTTTGATTGGCTGGTGGTTCCTGGCGCCTTCTGGAGGCCTGCTGCCTTGTGACGTATCGGCCTGTGATTGGCCGACCACCATGCCTTTGTGTGATCCTGAGGGTCCCGAGGAGCTACCTTCCTCAGAGCTTGCCTGACAAGCATAACCTTCACATCTCCCTTGCCATCTGTCCCCGACTTCCACCTATAGAACACTTTCTCTCTCTCTCAACTTCTTACCTCTTATTCTTCTAATCTATTTAACATCATAACTCCCCTTTGGTTCTGCACGATTTCATATATCGGCCATCGTATTATATGCTGAAACTCTCAGATATTCCATGCTTAGTTAGACATTTTGGAGGGGTTAACATTTTGTCTGTAGAGGTTCGACACACTCGCGGTGTCTCCCTACCTATTTCTTGGTTGTCTGCTGGGCTATTTAATGCTAGACTGGGGTGTGGCTATTGATGTTGTGATTTCCGATGTGTACCAGGTTTTGTTGAACTTGTACAATCGCAACGGATACGTGGGAAGCCTAGGTTGTGTTTCTGACTGTGTACCTTGTGAGTTTAGCACTGTGTTGTGAGGGAGGGCTTTTGCCTCTGCCACCCTACACTGTGCTAACTCGTTTTGCTTTGACTTGAAGAGGGTCGCCAGGAGAGAACCAGATACTAGCGATCTGGATCTCTCAAGAGAGCACCCCGTCATTTAACGTAATTTGGCCGTACAGTCTTAAGGACCTCACTAGGCTACGAGCCGCTTGCTCAGCCATTGTTTCCTAGCCTACGACATCCCAGCTAGACTTTATTCGCCTAGCAGACACCCGATTAGGATTATAAGCTCTTATGTTATGTATGCAGCATTTGTATTCACGTTGATTGTAAGCCTTGGTTGTTGTTGAGTTGCACAACCCGAGCAGGCTTTTGCGTTGCCTGAGGAAGTACTTCTTTTGTTGTTGGTGATAATACTATTGCACATTTATCGTTATTCCCGTGCCAGTTAACACTGTATGTCCCTACACTTGTCATATCTTGTTCCTGCTTTATATAACAGTTCAAAATCCGATTCGATCATCTTAAGCAGCATCAGACTTTCTTCAGAAGATTCCTGTTCGATGCTTTAGGACTTTCATTCACTTTCTTTAATATAGGAGTGACAGTTTATTATTGTTTAGAGTAACTTTAATTATACCTTCTTCTTGTTTGCATTAAATCATTCCAGTGATTTAATTAAGCTCTCTATCTTTTTCCTTGTATACATTATTAACGTAATTGTATGTTGTTGTGATCAGGCTGTATCAGAGATCATCAGCCTGTAGTAGTAGTGCATTTATACCGAGTTAGAGGATACCCCGCTATCGCAGATTTAACTCTGGACGGTATAGGTGTTTTTGTGCGCCGGCATTATAAGTTCGAGGGTTGGATCTAGTGTTACCGTTGTGGCTGTGTGCCTTTCTAGTCCAATGATTAAGAGCCCTTGTTTTATACGAGTCCCGGTCGAAACAATATATGTGTGTGTGTGCGCGTGTGAAATTAATAATGTATGAATATATTTCAAACAAGTAATGAACATTTATTGTAGTTTTATTAGAATGTATCCAATATAACATTTTCCTTCATAAAATATAGTATATAGATTTAGTAAATGTTCATACCTATATCTCAGTTACTCGCCTAATATGTACGAAGAGTTGGTAGTAGAATTGGTTAAAACTAGTGTAAAATTTGTATTATTATGATACAGGAACTTGGTTCTTTCATATAAAGTATTGACTATCAACAAAAATAAAACTGACTGCACATATGAAATAAAGGTTTTCAAATTTACAATGAAAGAAAAATGTCTTAAAATGATCCAAACATCTTATCTAAAACAATTCTAAATAGTTGTTCAAAATTATAATGTATTTATTTAGACATCGTCCTCATCTGACTCTGGTATATTACTATACAGTTCCTTACTCGTCATGCGAGAATGCATATCTCTGGATGGGGATTTTTTTTTGCAGCATGCTCCAGAAGATTTCACACAATCTGTAGCCAGGAGTGCCCCATTCACAGTTGCTGTTCTTAACCTATTTCTGGTCTTTGTTTTGAAGAGATTGATTTTACTAAAAACTCTCACATTCAGCATTGGAATGGGGCAAACTAAGAACAGAAAGTGCAAAATCTGCTAGATCTTTAAAGTCTGGCTCTTTTTTTAGCACTGTAGCCCAAAACTTATTAGATTCTTTTGTCTCACCTAAGACTGGCGAGTTATACTGCAGTGGAAACATGCGCCACTGATCATCCAGTCTCTGCAAAAGTAAACTATCCTCTGGAGGCACAAGTAGACTAGTAGAGGCAAGTTAGCTGCAATAGGTATCAAAGATGGGACTGCCTTCCTGAACTCTCCTGACGAAGCATTACTAGGAGTTAGACAGTTCAGTTTTGAGATGACAGGATCACTGAAATCATACCTCTTTTTTATCTCACAACATGCCGCAGCAAGAAAGTTACGGCAGCGCTGAAAAAAACTCCTGTAGCTGACTCTTTCTTTCTGCAATACAAGTCTTTCAGAGCCTGCAGTACCTTTACACCTAGATACATTTCCGTGTCCCTGAGATGTTTGTCACTCCTGTTTGGATCTATCACACTAAACTCTGTTTTCACTACATAATCTCTCTCCATGAATGACAAGAGAAGGTCTTTAAAAAGAAGACTTATTTTCTCATGGAGTACAGTGATAACTGGCTTATCTGACTGAAAGTATGTGTTGAAAGAGGTGAACTTGGGCAGGGCCCAATCTAAAAAGTAATAGTATAATTTGATGAAAGGGTCATACAGACTGTGGAAGATAAGTTCAGCAGCAACTAGCTTCTCTGACAACCACATGTCTGAAGAAAAAAACTTGAGCTTCCCACTGCTCCAAGAGCCTCTGGACTACAGTGACTAATGACAACCACCTTGTCTGTGATGGGTGGAGGATCTTGTGTGGCTTAAGTTTGAGAAATGTCTGGAACTGAACAAATTCACGCTGATGCTTGCTACTACACTTGAAAAAATGTAGATTTCCCTAGCCAGGTCCTCACACCTTCTAGGTAAAACTTTGCAAGCCTCACTAGCACAGAGGTGAGCTGAGTGACACACACATTTAAGCACAAAAAGACCAGGGCATTCATTATGAAAGCGACTTGAAACTGAATTGTGAGCTCCCATCATGACACTACACCCATCAGCACCAAACCCTATCGTGTTTGTCACTGGAATTTCATATGCTCTAAAGATTTTCATCATTCCATCATACAGATTTTTAGCAGTGGCACCCCTTCCGACATCTTCAGGGTCATTTACATTGTAAACTTCACAAAGCTCCCAGAATTTACTTTCAACACAATCTGTATCTAAATCAAAGAATCTTACAACTACACAAGATGTCTTAATGGCCCCAACATCTGTTGACTCATCAGTAAGTACGCTAAACTTAACTTTCCTTAGTTTGTTAGCAAGTTCTTCCTTATGGGATTTGCCAATGACATTACTGACTATTGCAGTTGCTTTTGTTCTTTTCATTGAAAACTCCTGAGCTATCTTTGAGTCACTGAATGCATCTTTGAAGACATCAGATAAGTGTCCATTATTCTATAGGGAACATTATGCGCCGCCAAAACTAATGCAATCTTTATTTCTGCTCTAGCAACAAGATCACCTGTGGTACTTTTGGGTTTTTGAGAGAAGGTTGATACTGGTACCTGATTTACGGTTACATCTTTGAAAAATGAACAATGTTTTTTCCCTTTAGCATGAATGTTTATCACTGAGAGTTCTGCAACCATAGTAGTGTTGCAGAATTTACACCTAGCTTTATAAGGGTCTGAGGTTCCTGTCAGCCAATGTTTGAAGGCAGGGTCCGTTTCCCATTCCTTCCTGTAACACTGCTGGCGATGAGACCGAGATCCAGACGCAGCAGGTCCAGCATGTGCCTGTATCATGTACAGCCAGTTAGCTAATGATGCTACTAAAAGGCCACAACGTATATTATACCAAACAATTATTATGTTTATACATCACTTAGCTATTACATCTTTATAGCCTAGTCAACAGGGTCCACGGACCTATAAAAACACCAGAAGCCTACCAAAACTAAATCATGAGATGTTTATATACAAGACATGCAATATAATATAGACATATTGTAACCTACTTCATAATTTGCCTAGGTGTAAAGTAAGTTTAAAGGCATAAAACCTACCATGTTGAATTGATCTTCCTGTATAGTAATCTTGTATCAATATCATACTATAGACTAGTCCCAGAATAAAAACTGGTTAAGACTCGTGCAGCTGCACATCTAGTGAAGACAATCTTATACAAATCTAGGTGGATGGGACCCCACTTTGTTGTTCGGCTACCCATCTAGGGGAATGAACCTTGCACAAATATTTGTGGATGGACTAGCCACCTGTCCCTTTTGGAAAATGTGCCAAAAAGATACATATAGGCCTAGAGGCGCTTTGCGTAGGACAGACGTGAAGCTGAGTGGTCAATCTTAAATACTGTAAATTGGTAGGCCTAGGGCCCTAGGCTATGTGTTTTCACAGGAAAATTAATTAATTGTGAATGACTACCCTCATAAAGGGGAGTTAGGTGTATGGTAGTAGAATAGTACAAAATATATATAATTTGCTTGAAAAAAATGACTACTTTAGTACTTTAACATAATCTAAAGTGTCATCTCATTAATTTAATTGCTATAATAATAGGCCTATATATATATATATAATTAGCCTAATCTACAACAACATATAGTTACTGGTATGTAGTTGTATAAACCGATAGCCTACCTCATGATTGTGGTATTCTGCATTTGTTATCGGTTATAAATAACTAACAGAATAGCCTATATTTGTTTTGGAAGTGTATCCTGTAAATATTTACATACTGTTTAGAGAAAACTATACACTGTTTTTTTCCAGCTGATGTTAAATTGATACATATTAATCTTAATTACTTGGCTATTATGAACATTTTATAGCGAAATATGTTGCTAATCATGAAAACTTGGCAAGATGATGATGGGCAGACATATTAGTTTCATATTTGTCCATTAAGTATCGAGGAATCAGCTATATGTGGATTCAATTTATCATAAGCTGGACAAAAATAGACTGTAGGAACTGCTAACCTTCCTTTTTTTTGGTGTTACAGGTGTCTCTTCCAATTCATCACTGCTAGTACTATGACTGCTGTCATTCCCTTCCATATTGCACTACACCAAAACAACAACCCTATGACTTGCAGCCTGTGGTACGTGGACGAAGTCAGTCAGCTCAGTCAGCTGTCCTCGATATTGTGTGGTTTGCACCGTTTGCTCCCCGTTCACAGGTTCTGAACGGGTGAGGGAAGTAGCGAATTTTCGCTCGCCCTCTCTCAGTTGTTTACTCATCTCGGCTGTGCATGGGGGGTATGAGACACCACACGCCTGTGTGCACGTATTTGAGCTGTTCCCATTACTAACATCATTATTTTACTATAAATATCGTTAATACTTATTCATATGCACCTATTTTAGCATTAATATGAATATATTAACCAGTTACAACAATAAAAACAAGTTGAAACAGTGTTTGGCTGGTCAAAATAGCGAAATGAAAGCGAGTGTGAGTGTGAGCCAACCTTCCACTCACGAAGCTTTGAGAGACACTGGAGGTACCTCTCAATTCTCTTCCTGACTTCTCCCCTAATTCCCACGCTTGGTAACACTGATGACAACGCCCTGATAGCAACTCGCTAACGTTAGCACGAAAATAGACCACAGAATAAGGGAATAACAGGGAAAATAGGTGATAATTGAAGGAGGGGGAGTGGGGAAGGAGGGGATGTGGAGGAGTGATATTTGGCATGGCCCAGGGGCAAAACAAAATAAAAAAATAAAAAAAATAAAAAAGAAAGGTTCAAGTTTTTTTGGGGTGTTTTAACCCTTATTTAGCGGCGAGCAACATAAGTCGAGTTAAATAAAGCTGGACTATGTGGCGGCGCTCGACATAACTCGAGTGGCAATTTCAGCACGTAATGTGGCTGAGAGAGAGAGACAAGTGGTGGCAGGAGACTAGCGAGCGTATGACTGCTCCAGACCACCGCGGCGAACCTACTGACACAAATCTCAGCTCCCTCCTCCCTCTCTCACTCGCTACATACTCAATTATGTACTGAAAGTACCGAATTACCTGCTTTTTGCACTCGCGTTGCACGGTTATTGCAAGAAAACTATCCATCATACAAGGATCGTTATGGTGTCATTCGAAAGCTCTGTTTATGCCCTTTCAGGGATAGGTACTTGTTTTACGTTCTGGGTCTTATTTAGGCATGAAAATGATCACGTAAACAGCCCTATTTTGGCTAAAAACACCCCGCTGTGCGGTACACATAAATAAACCGCATAGGCCGCTCGTAAGGTGTTAATGGATTTTTTAGGCCCAGGATCTTAAGAGTCTTCCCGCAGTCACCCACCGGGGAAACTCTTAAGAGTCTTCCCACAGCTCCTGGGCTGTTTTATGTTTATGTATTTAATGAATGAACTTAGTGCCTGTTGGATGCTTAACTATTTCATGATAATCTCTCTATAACATTGTTGCATCTAGCTTTACTTCATAAACAATTTCTGATAAAATCAAAAGATTATCGTACACATCTTACGAAATTGTAAAATAATCGTACAAAATGTACGATAATGAGAAACACTCATCGTACTAGGGGTAAAATAATCGTACATGTACGATAATTATCGTACGTATGGCAACACTGGGGCGGCCCAATTTAGGTCCTCCCAGTTTTACTCCATTAGCTTGGAGATTTTAAGACGTTTCATCTCATTAGTTTGGCGATTATATGATGGTTCAACCCAATAAGGTGTCGATGTTTCCTGGGCGAGCGATAGCGAGCCTTCAATTTGGGAGAAACCGGCCTTTGGCCGGAGATTTTTTCTACCGAAAAATTTACACATTTAGCATGAAGCTGGTCTGGGGGACGATATTTTTTAGTTTGATGGGGGTCTGGAGAGCCTTTTTTTAAAGTCTAGGGGGTAAACTAAAAATACATTGTTCGAAAATGGCAAACACAATTAAAACCCTCCATAATTAAACAAAATACCAAAATAACCCCCAATACGTTGCACCAGATAGTGTTAAGTTAGTTTAGTTGACATTAGAATTGATGGTAGCAATAGTGAGGATAATGTTGGTAGTGGTGATAATGGTGATAATAGCAGTGATGATGGTTGTAGATTTAGTGATATCTAGCAGGGGTACCCGGCGTTGCCCGGGTTTAAATTCTACTACCATAATCACCATCATCAATCACTACTACCACAATCATCACAATACAACTACTACCATAATCACCGGCTTCGACCTCCTTGTGCCTCATTAAACGGCGACCTCGATTTCGGCCGCTAAATGACCGATTTTGGATCTGACCTCATCCGTACCCCTATTTTGGGAGGCTGCGAACAACTTTCGTTCTATAAACCTTTTCGATCGGAGGCCTCCTGCCCCAAACGGCCATTTTTTTATTTTATTTTTTCAATTTCGCCCTCCGATCGTGGCCTCGTCCCCTCTATGACCTGACCCAGGTCAATTGACACCCACATGCAAAGTTTCAGCTCCCCAGGTCCAAAACTGCGGCCGCCTATTAAGAACACACAGACACACAAACTGATTTAATAATATAAGATGACTAGCAGGGGTACCCGGCGTTGCCCGGGTAATCACCATAGTCACCATCACTACTACCACCACTACTACTACCATAATCACCATCATCAATCACTACTACCACAATCATCACAATACTACTATTACCATAACCACCGGCCTCGACCTCCTTGTGCCTCATTAATCGGCGACCTCGATTTCGGCCGCTAAATGACCTCCGATTTTGGATCTGACCTCATCTGTATTCCCAGTTTGGGGGGCTGCGAACAACTTTCGTTCCATACACATTTTCGATCGGAGCCCTCCTTCTGCCCCAAACGGCCATTTAAAAAAAAAAAAAAAAAAAAAAAAAAAATCCGATTTCGCGCCCATTTTCTCCGTCCCTTTCACCCTGGGGAATTCTATTTTTTCATTAAAACCTGCCTAGGGACCCCATTACTATACATACCAAGTATGAACGCTCTAGCTTAAAAAATGTGGCCATGCATAAAGAACAGACACACACACACACACACACACAGACAATCAAAAATATTATATAGACTAGCAGGGGTACCCGGCACTGCCCGGGTAATCACCATAATCACCACTACTACTACCATAATCACCTTCATCAATCACTACTACCACAATCATCACAATCTTACTACTACCATAATCACCGGCCTCGACCTCCCTGTGCCTCATTAAATGGCGACCTCGATTTCGGCCGCTAAATGACCTCCGATTTTGGATCTGACCTCATCCGTACCCCCATTTTGGGGGGCTGCTTACAACTTTCGTTCCATACACCTTTTCGATCGGAGGCCTCCTTCTGCCCCAAACGGCATTTTTTTTCAATTTCGGCCTCGAAACGACCTCCGATCGTGGCCTCGCCCCCTCTATGACCTGACCCAGGTCAATTGACACCCACATGCAAAGTTTCAGCTCCCCAGGTCCAAAACTGCGGCCGCCTATTAAGAACAGACACACACACAGACAATAAAAAGTATTATATAGATAGATAGATGATAACAGTAGTGATGATGATAACAGTGGTGAGAGTAGAAGTGATGATTGTAAGATGATGATGATGGTAATGATAGTAATGGTGATGATAGTAGTATTGATGATGGTGACAATTGCAGTGATGATAGTAGTGATGATGGTGGTCTTTCCCTCTTCCTATGACTTAAATTGCTTCAAACTCCGTGTGTCCAGGCATTTTGGCTCGAACGTCCCTTGATTTTGGCCCTGTCACTCTTTCAAGTTTGGGGGAGGCACTCGCTATAGGCAGTTCTGCCTTTTGCCTCCCTCACTCACATAGAAAAAGAAAACAAAAATTATGCTAATAAATAATAATTGTAGGGAGCAAAGGTGTTTCAGAATATATATAAAGCGATATTTGCACGCTCTACTCGTCTGATTTGACACCTATATTTTTTTCTTAAATTATCCCACACACTCTACACGTAGGATTAGACACCTTTATTTTGTTCTTAAATTATCCCACGGGCAGCGGCTAGGCCTATTTGCCCCATTTTGGCATTATATATTCTGACCATGATCAAGTCTTCTAAGTACAAGCAATGTTGGTACATTTCTATAATTGCACCTATACGAGCTAAAACAAAATATAGTATTGTTTTTTACAGGAAGGTACGACAAGGTAAGTGATGTGGTATAGGTGGCAATATGCGGAAATGGATTATAAGGGCATTACGCCCCTCTGACAAAAGTCTATCAATCTAGATGCGACACAGATTTTACAATGTTTCAGAGAGACATTAGCCTAACTTAGCAACCTTACCTAACCTATTCTAGTATTATGGGTGGGGGCCGCCGCCCCCACCCTTATAATTACCTCTCCAAAATTAGTTTTCTGCCCACAGCTAACTCAAAGACAACTGCAGAGGTTGAAGTAAATAAACTAAAGGTTTATAAATACCCCTGACGGTAACAAAGGCTTTAAAGTATCCCTAATAGGCTCAAAAATTGCGTCAGGACGTGAGAGGGTTAATGAAATCAACAAATACATTTGGCACTCCAAGGACTCGAACCAAGGGCACTCACACCCAGCTCGGAGCATCAATCCGCTTTCATTTTACCAACACTGATTTTTACTTCCAGTGAGATTTGGATGAACTGAACTCAAATGGCACTTCAATTTGTTATCCTTCATGGATTTGATAGCCAGGACTTGAAGGCACTGGACACACTGACTGGTCTGATATTTCCAGAGCGTCCTCTAAACTCAGCGAAGCCATACTTAAACATATCTGGTTTATACTGTAACTGTAACTGTACATTGCGTTGACATTCTTGCCATTAAGTAGTAATGAAAGCAAAACTTTTAGAATGAGTCATATTTCAAGGGGAACATTTTTGAGGTGCTCAACATGATGAGTTCACACCAATACACACATCATGATAACCCGTATAGTTGATTGCACAACTCATCTTCCTCACCCACACTGGCTTACCCAGTCTATCTGGCAGTCAAAAATGGAAATCTGACTGTTGCTAAAATAAAAATAATAATATGCCGACGTGCAGTTAGATTATTCACCATGAAATGCAGTCAACCAAACCCCACCTCATTCACTCACTAACCCACATTCACAGGCCTATAATAAAATACATTTAAGAATATATTCATAATAATCCACATACAACGAAAAGTATAATGTATTTACTGTTAAAGTACATTTTGTGGCTTCGCCCCATCAAAAGCATCATCACTCACATACTCAACAATATTTTTGATCTTGCTTGTTGTTTTATCAATGTATTATATTAATAACTATTATCTTTACAATGGTTTTTGGGTTCTAGGTTGCAGAGTGAAAACGGGTAATAAGAAACCAATATATATCCCTCACCATAAGAACATAAATGGGTAATTTTGGGTTTTAGGTCACTATGTAAGTAAACCAAAAACAAAAATGCTATAATGACAAAGTTATTTCTTCCAATCATTAAAAATACATGTTACTTCTTACAATAAGTGAAAAGTAAATGAAATAAGCACATTTTACTTGTATTGTGGTGTGAAAACGGGTAAACATTAAATATCATATTGACATTGTTAGTTCTTGCAATAAGAAAAAGTATGTTATAAGAAAATGTTACTTAAGTAACATGCAATAAGAAAAACACAAATAACTTCTTTTCGCTGGGTTAAAGATGAAAGTGTTAACTGATAGTAGTAAAATACAATGGGCGGGTGCCCAACCCCGAAAGGAGTTGAAATAGGGGAGCTATCCCCCCGCCAAAGGCGGCTTTCTAGGGCCTTTCCTAGCTGATGCTGTGAGGATTGGGTTCTAGTCATGTGGTGATGGGCTGGTCTATCCGAGAGAGAACTGAGCGATCTCTGCCATACCCATAGCTTACTCTGACTGTTCCTTTTACTTATATATCTTCTAGATCTCAAGTGGCAGCGTCTTTTCCGTGGATTGACCTCCCTACTGCCAAACTAGAAGTTGGCAGATTGGGAGCCAAAGCGTCACATTTTCCCTTACCCCTCAACTTTCCCTTCATAATTGCTGAGGGGCACAGGGCCTTGGGTCGGGCTTTGGTTTCCCGGGCGTTTCCGCACCCTCCTCAGCTCCCTGCCTTGGAGTGGCTTCGGTCACCCGGGCTTTGTTAGTGGTAAGCAGGGAGGATTTTGTGTGGATGCTCGTTTATGGCCTTGGCCTTGCTCGAGACCTTGGGGCTGTTCGGCCAGACAGCCTGGGGAACAACAACAACAAAAACAGAAAAATCTTGAGACATGTTGAATTGGAGTATATATATATAATTATACATAAACAAGTAGGATGCAGACAATACTAACCATTCATTAACAAACTTCTGGAATATCACTGAATAATATAAGTGGCTGACGCCCGACTGGAGAGTAACTGAGTGAGTGAAGGTCACTGGGCATCAGACAGTTCAGACTCCAAGCCAGACACAACATCCCGTACCTTACAGCGTACGAGTATTGGGCATCATTTACGGTAGCCGCACAGAGTAATTAATGAACGAAACTCTTCATGTGATGGGAAATTTCATTGTTATGATTTCAAATACAGAAATATTTATTCTTAAGACTTGAGTCTAACGTCATTTGATAATGTTATCATAATTTCATACATTCCCAAGTTTCACGATGGAATTTTTGCACAAATAGTAGTTTTTCATTATATTTAACATTATTTCTCCAGACCCTCCCACGACCCTCAAAATAACCCTTGTGACCCTTGTTTGGGTCGTGACCATGGGTTTGGGAACCACTGGGTTAGATCATGGATGTGTGCAGATACGCGTGTATGGACTGAATTTCTGAAATTCACTCCAATTCCCAACCAAGTGAAAGTGAAACTTGGCGAATATTTGTAAAAAAAAAACTTCTCCGGCATACCAACCCTTCAAATTTAGCTTTCACGATATAA
Organism: Paralithodes platypus; assembly: GCA_032716605.1. NCBI lineage: Eukaryota > Metazoa > Arthropoda > Malacostraca > Decapoda > Lithodidae > Paralithodes > Paralithodes platypus. The sequence continues at coordinate 52,114,176 of CM064573.1, read as the reverse complement.
ACAGGCGTACCAACCTACGAACGAACCTCTTCCACGAAGGGGACGCTCAGGTAGCATTTAATAATACCTCACGAAGGAACGACCCCGCCGTGAGGGTTGTTCATGAGCAAACGAAGGGGACATCTAATAATATGGGCCTAAGTTAACCTTTTTAGCGCAAGTAACGTCCGTGTCAATATATTCTAATTACCAATAAACGATACTGTGGTATAATATCAGTGGAAGTTAAATATCTCTAAGCTATAATTATTCAAACAAAATCAATCTGAATTAAATTACTCCAAATCTAAATTGAATTCAATCTGAAACAAGCTAGTTTATATCCAAAGGTCACACACAATTATTTATATATAAGGACAGGTTATAAGGGTTAATAATATTCCAGGAATTAACTCACCAATAGTTCCACGTGGCAATGAGACAAAGGGAAACGTTTACCCAATATGGCGGACGACGGGGAAACCAGAGACCAGCTCGAAAGCACAAATCAGGGAAATAAATGAATGGTTATATGAGAATGGACATGAATAATATGCTTAGTTGTCTGTCATGGCGTCGATGAGAGCGTCGTGAATGTGTAGATGTGTGTATTGCTGGCAGTTTAATGTGATTAGAGGCACAAAAGCACGATCAACTGAAGGCGGAAATTAGATGTTAACGGTGCCCTAACTGGAATGAACCTTCATTCGCACTTCTTTTCTCCCATAAAAGTGATGATTGTAGAATCACTGCTCATATCCTTAAGGTATCTAGATGCTTGGATAAAAGTAGGAGCATTGTCGCTAAGTACTAGTTGAGGGAATGAACGACGTGCACAAAACCGTCTAAATGCCAGCATAAATTCCTCGCTAGACATATTGTCACATAATTCTAAGTGTACCGCGCGAGATGTTGCACAGGTAAACAATAATATATAGACTTTATCTTGCTCTCTCCTCTTCAATGCACCTGTGTAATCTAACCCTACAGCTTGGAAAGGCTCGATATGTTTTACACAGCATTCAGGTAAAGGCGGAGCTGGTCCAGTCGCATAAGGTTTACCCTTTAGTCTTTGGCATATCACACACTTCCTTACTACGCGTCGAGCTACTTGTCGAACTCTGGGTATCCACCATGTGAGACGCAAATTCGAGATGATGTGATAGAGACCCGTAGTGTTTTATTTCCTTATGTGCACGTATGACCAATAGATCAGTAACGTGATGCCTTGCTGGCATAAGTATAGGACGGTTTGTGCCGTCCAGTACACCCGACCATTTCAGGCGACCCTCACACCTGATGAGGTCATTATCTAGGTGCAACCTCAATTGACGCACTAAGTTAGGCATTACTAACTTATTAGAGCTTTGTAAAGATTCTAATTCATTGGAAAAGGTTTCTGCTCGAACTCACTTGATCAAAGTTACTTCAGCTGCTGTATATTCACGAGCATTAATGTTGTGACCCTTATTGCAGAGTTGGCCCGTTACTTTAGCCTTGATATTGGATATAAATCTCAACACCCAAGCTACAACTCTGACTAATTTATTATAGTCACCGAATCTTGCCCACTCTATTACTGGACCCGGTGGCTCATTTGGTTGGGCTGTAACTGCCACTGTCTAGTCCATGAGCCAGGCCAGATATCGGTACCACCTGGGGTGACTAAACACGAATGGTACTAAAATGTTTATAGAGTGACTGTAAGTACATTAAGATATGATAGCCTTCTCGCACTGGTAGCTTAGTCTAATTTTTTTGATGCAATAGGGGCGCTACCCAAAAATAAAGATTTTTAGCGTGACGCTCGGCGTTTTCCTCATTTTCTTTAAAATCCATCACACAATCATCGCGAAACTTTGAACACCTGTGTAGAATTATATTCTCTACCAGAGTTGTTCCTAGGTATTTTTCAAATTTCCTCATATTTCGGAATATACTCTATATTTTGGGTATTTTCCTCTAAATCTAGAATAAATCCTTAAATATGGGGGACATTGAAAAATATATTCTAACAGCTCTTGTAGCTTATTTGATTCTCTACAAGAATTATTCCGATGTGTATTTCAAGTTTCTCCATATTTAGGGGTTTATTTCATATTTGGGGATTTTTTGTTATATTTTGGGGATAATTTATTATTGGAAGGAGCAAACATATGTAGAGTGGTTTCCATGTAATGTGTTTGTTTGTTCATGGTTTAATGGTGATATTTTTTGCAGGTGTGTGTCGACTGTTTGACGGCAGGATGGAACCATCTGCGAGGAAGAGAGCACGGATCGACTGTATCATCCACTGCTATGATGATGACAGCGATGCTCTGGTGTCACCACAGGATTTGGACTCCTGGAACACATTGCTCAGGGCTGCAGAAATCAGGCAGCATGATCCAGTCCTGGAAGCAGCCAAGGGCCTTGAAGAAGGAGGAATACCACACATACATTATCACCGTAAATGTCGTAGTCTCTTTACAATGTAGAAGTCACTGGATTCTATCCTTGCCAAGGGTGTCAAGATAGAATCAGCAAGCGTCGACCCCAGGAGGAGGGCATCAAGGGATGCCCCTAGTACTAGCAGGGTGTATGCCAAAGTATGTATCTTCTGCGAGAAGTCAAGCAAGTACATAAAAACAACAAAGACAAGGGAGCCACTCATACAGTGTGTTGAGCTACGAGCAGATGAGAAGATTCGCAGAGCAGCAATAAGGAAACTCAACCAGAGAATCCTTGGTTTAGTTAGCAGAGACCTTGTTGCTGCAGAGGGTCACTACCACAAGTCGTGCTACAAACTCTTCACAAAAGATGATTTCCCAGCGGCCGCCAGGTCGGGTGCAGGTGAAAATCAGGAAGAAAGCGAGGAAGCACGCTACGAAGAGGTTGAGACAGAAGCCCTCGAGGAACTCTGCTTGTATATAAGGACCAAATTATTCCCCAACCCAGAGGTACTGCCTATGACAAACCTCACATCTAGGCTTGAGAGATCCATGATGTCCCGTGGTATTATCCAACTGAAACCAGCGACAAAGAAACATGTTCGCCGAAAGATTGAAACCGAGTTTGGAGAATCACTACGCTTTGTCCCAGATGAGAAAGGAAAGCTTCTAATCTATCCACGCAGCCTCTCAATGGACGACCTTGCCCGGCAAGCACACAAAATGGCAAAAGACCTGCAAGAAGCAAGAGCAGCTAACTCTGAAGATGTCTTAACCAAAGCAGGAATGCAGCTGAGGAATGAGATCAATAAACAAGATGTGAGTCAGCCATGGCCTCCCGATACAGATCAGAATGTCATTCCTGCAGCAGTCACTCAATTCCTGCACACCCTGCTGACAGGAGAGTGTGAGTGTGAAACTCCCTCTGAAAGAGCTCAACGTCTTGCCACTTCCTTTGGCAGTGACTTGGTCTTTGCTGTTACCAGTGGCAAGACAAAACCACCCAAGCACGTACTGCTGACCAATGCTGTAAAGTCTTTGACAGGAAACACAGAACTGATCCGAACTCTGAATCGTCTTGGTCACTGTGTGTCTTACTCAATGTTTGAGGAGATCGATACAGCCCTTTGTATCCAGAAGCTGGAATGCTCAAAGGATGACATTCCACTGCCAGCAAACATCTACCCTGGTGTGTTCACAACCCTGGCCTGGGATAACATTGACCGACTTGAAGAGACCCTAAGTGGAGCAGGTACTTCTCATAGAGTCAATGGCATTGCTGTCCAGTCCAAGGTTGCAGGCTCTGTGCCAGAGAAAGTCCTGCCAGAGATTACCAAGTCCAAGATAAGAAGCATCACTCAGACATCATCAATGCTGCCAATATACAATGTTGGGCGGCGGGCAGGGCCACCTAGGATTGAGACTGCGTATGTCGACACTACCAAGGAAGTCCAGGATTCAAAGACAAAGAACCATATCTGGCTTCTTACTCGAATGTCAGACCATGAGGACCAGTCCATCAGCAGTTGGACTGGGTTCAACATCAAAATGCGCAGAGACATTGCAGTGGTTCAGGACACTGTAAGCTACCTGCCCACTATCAATGCTCCCGCAACAGAAATGTCCACCGTTAATGAAATCTTGGAACAAACGCATGCTATCATGCAGTCCTTACAGCTTAACAAGATTGTGTGCGTGTTTGATCAAGCACTCTATGCCAAAGCTGCCGAAGTTATCTGGAAACAAGAGAAGTTCAAGAACATTATCATCAGGATGGGCGTCTTCCACACAATCTGTAATCTCATCTCCACCATAGGAAAGAGGTTTCAAGATGCAGGTCTTAGAGATCTGTGTGTGGAATCAGGTATCATCGCAGAAGGATCAGTGTCAGGAGTGATGAACGGCAAGAGGTACAACAGAGCAGTGAGACTACACAAGCTCGTGTATGAAGCACTGATGAGGCTTGCATGGAAAGGCTTCCTTTCATGGCTAGAAGAAAACCATTCAAGGGACATACACCATCTAGATGAAACACTGAAGGACATCAACAGCTTTCACAGCAATGTGTCTCAGGGACTCTTTCAAGAGCTGATGGAGAGTGAATCATGCACACATATCATGAAGCTTTTCCAAGTTTATCTTGAGACCCTCAGAGATGAACACAACCTCTCAGCATTCTGGATGTCATACCTGGACATGGTTGAGATCATGCTGGACTTAATTCGAGCCTCCAGAGAAGGCAACTGGATGCTCCACCTAGGAGCAATCCGACAGATGATACCGTGGTGTTTTGCCTATGACAAAGTGAACTATGCCCGGTTCCTAACCTACTACTATGCCTTGATGTCTCGACTGCCCATTGAACACCCAGAGGTCCATGAACACTTCATGCAAGGTGGCTTTTCGGTCCAGATCGGTAGCAAGAATCCCTTTGGACGGATCCCTGTGGACCAGACAATCGAAGAGACGATCAACAAAGACACCCAGACACCAGGGGGCACAAAAGGCTTCAGCCTGAAAGGCGGAGCTGTCGCCAGGTACTACCTGACATCGGAGTATCGCAGCAGGTACTTAAGGCAGCTCAGGACTATGGTAGTAGGCCAAAAGTATACTGACTTCAGCCACCCAGACCTACAGATGCCCAGGATTAGAAGAGATGAGGCCGATGTCCAATCTTTAGTTCAACTGATGGAGACCAGCTGGTTGAACCCCTTCAACGCAGAGCAAGAAGATCTTGTCAGTTTGTCAACTGCGACTATGGCACCACCAGAAGTTGTCAAAGACCTTCTAGGGGCCTACAGAATAGGAGAGGATGCATATCAAGCCTTCAAGGAAGAGCGCCTGGAGATCGATACGCCAACTATACAGTTTCATGACACGATGACGAAGACGAAACTGAGAACGTTCACTAACATCAGAATGAAGCCACGCTCACAAGACCATGCCAAGGAGGTTATCTTAAAGGCTGACAGGAACCTATTTGGCCAGATGATCCTTGTTGCCGAGAACAGAAAGCTCAAAATGAGTGATGTCTTGGCTCATCCCCTGGGGCCTTTGCCTTGGGCACTTGCCAGCGGTGATGGGTCTCTCCGCAAGACCAACAAGGCTGCCCTCGCAAAGGAGTTAGAGAGGAATGTTTCTCCTGCAGAAGTGATACCCGAGCCCTCTGCTACCATAATTGATGGGATGAGCCTGGTCCACAAACTGAAGGGAAACGACAAAACTTTTTCACAGCTTGCAGGTACAGCACTGAGTCACGCTGTTCATGAAGGTGCTAAGAGCAGGCGCATTGATGTTGTGTTTGATATCTACAAGGAGACATCCATCAAGGATGCAGAACGAGCCAAAAGAAGTGCAGGCACAGGAATTCATTTCAAGAACATTCAACCTGGGCACAACATCCAGCAGTGGAGAAAGTTACTCAGTAGTTCCTCCAACAAGGCAAGTCTTATCAAGTTCTTGGTAGAAGAATGGAAGGCACCACAGCACAGGGAGAAGCTCAAGGACAAGGAGCTGTATGTCACATGTGAGCAGCGCTGCTTCAAGATCACCAAAGAGCAGTGGGAAGAGGCTCCTGAGCTTAAGTCAACTCAAGAAGAAGCAGACACACGCCTTCTTCTCCATGCACTTCATGCAGCAGAATCTGGGAACAAGTCTGTCATCATCACTGCAGAAGATACAGACGTCATGGTGTTGTGTCTTGGCATGTGCCACAAGATCCCATCCCATCTGTTCCAGAAGTGCGGGACGAAGAACCGGACAAGATTCCTGGATATCACCACACTGAGCCGCACACTGGGAGGCAGCGTGTGTGATTCATTGATTGGTATGCATGCCTTTACAGGCTGTGATACCGTCAGTGCATTCGCTGGCCGAGGGAAGATGACGACACTCAAGCAGGTGAAGATGGACAAGACATACCAGCATGCTTTTCACGAACTTGGACGCTCATGGGAAGTGTCTCCTGAACTCTTTGAGAAGCTACAGGAAATCACCTGCCACATGTACCTACCATCTACCCACACAACTAAGGTAAACAAGCTTCGGTATGAGCTGTTCTGTGCAAGACGTGGAGAGGTAGAGTCAAGTCAACTCCCTCCTTGTGAGGACTGCCTCTTCATGCATGCACTGCGTGCAAACTACCAGGCTGCGATCTGGAGGAGAAGTCTTCAGAGCCAGCCATTTGTTGCGAACCCAACAGACTGCGGTTGGATGACAGATGAGGACGGTAAGCTTGCCGTCAACTGGATGCGAGGCTCACCAGCACCAGATGCTGTTATGCAGCTACTGTCTTGCAAGTGTGTGCGGTCATGCGAACTCCCTAAGTGTACTTGCCTCAGCAATGGTCTAAAATGCACGGACATGTGCAGGTTACAGACATGTCAGAACAAGGCTATTGAAGAAGAGCCGGTGGCACAACAGTCAGATTCCGAGTCTGACGTAGATGATATTTAGGAGTAGTAATTTGCCATAATAGTATGTACAAGCCCATGGCATGCTTAGTGTGTATTTACAGGACTTGTATTAAATGTGACAATTACTATATGCATTTTGTTGACATTTAGGCATTCCTGTCCCCAAATTTGACATTTAAAAAAATTTCGGAATTTTCGGTAGGGTATGTCTATTCAAGAAGTGATAACGACCATTAAGCTACCAATGTGCAAGGGCTATCATATCAAAACATAAACTAGAGACATGTAGCAAGCTAAAAACACCTAAGAGAATTAGTCACCCCGGGTGGTACCGATATCCCAAAATTCGGGTCTTGGCTCATGGACTACCAGTGGTAGAAGTCCCTCACCAACAGCTTGCCATATCGTCCATTCATTTTCATGGAGCAGCCAATTTGGACCATACCACCACAACTCGGACTTTATTAACTGGCTAACCGTTATACCCCTAGTTATGAGATCACTAGGGTTGTCTTTTGTATTGACATAGTGATATGCAACGTCTGGCAATAGGGCCCTAATTTCATCTACCCTATTCCGCACATAAACTGGCAGAGACTTCTTGCTATGTACCCAGTTGAGTGCAACTTGACTATCGCACCATACGTGAACGACTTCAATATTCAACTCGCTCTCGTATGCTGCGCGTACATGTTGCACCAGACATGCTAATAGCAGCATGGCAGTCAATTCCATTTTAGGGATAGTTACCTTTTTGACCGAGGCTACCTTGGCCCGGGTTGTAACTAAATGCGCCCCAAATGAAGTAACGACATATATGGCTAACCCGTATGCCGTGGTGCTAGCATCGCAAAACGTATGTAATGTAACGTTGCCGTATGCTGCCACCTTACGAGGTAGCTGTTTAGTACATAGGATGTCATACTCTTTCAACAACAACGTCCCCTGATCACTTAAGTCCTCGGGCAAACTGTCATCCCATCTTACTTTGCGTCTCCAAACTTCTTGCATCAGAATCCTAGCTCTTATGGTAACGGGTAATGCTAGACCCAAAGGATAAAAAAATTGCGAAACTTTGCTCAACAGACTTCTCTTCGAGTGCGTTCCTGTCTGCTGAACAAAAGACTTGGTTTGAAAGGTTAGTATTTCTTGTTTTGGTTGCCAGATCATCCCCAAATTTCTGGTCTTTTCCTGGTTATGAGATGCCGTACCATCCATCTGAATTAGAGTCTGAAGATCTTCACTATTAGTAACCCATTCGCGGAGAAATAAATGAGCTTCTGTAAACAATCTACGTGCTTGCCAGTAGGTATGTAACAAATCATCCTGACTATCGCTTGAACCCTGCAAATTGTCTATACACAACCCGCGAGATAGTTTACTTGTGTCCTCAAGAGTATCTGACAGATGTTTCTTAATTGTGGCATTTAACAAAAACTGTGAGCATGTAGCACCAAAGCGTACGACCCGAAAGCGGTAGATCAAGACCGGACTTTCAGAGTCGCTGATGTCTTCGAACCAAAGAAAGTGAGTAACATCTCTATCTTCCTCCTGTAATTTGACCATCAAGAAAGCTTTCTCAATGTCACTAGTAAATGCATATTGCCCCAGCCTAAATCGCAATAGGTGTAGTGACAAATCCGACACCATGGACGGACCAGTCAGCAAGCAATCATTCAGGCTGGGTTGTTGACCTTGGTGGGCCGAGCAGTCATACACCACCCGTATTGGTGTGGTGGCGCTGTCTTTCTTTACCCCATGATGGGCTAGATAGTGAACCCTTCCCTTCCTTATTGGTTCTTTTACATAGACTCTTTCAATGAATCCTCGGTCTAAATAAAGCTGAAATACATCGTCATACGCCTGGCGCGTGCTCGGTTCATTTGATAGTTTACGCTGTAATGCGCGCAAGCGACCCAATGCCAATCCATAGATTGTTGGCAGGCTCATCTCACTGTTTTTCCAGGGTAAACTAACCTTGTATTGCTTGTCCGAGGCACTATAGCTCACAGACTCTTCAAACTTCTTCAGCGCAATTTCCGAGTCATAATCGGTCTCCATAGGATTAATGCCTATGTGATCCAATCTCCACAGTCGTTCCAGGTCGAACTCGGCAGTCATTTTAGGGTCACTAGGTTGGGAATCCTCCCTTCCCAACTCCTCTGCCGCGGTTACATTCACCCTTAATATCGAGACCGTGTCGACCAGGACATTTGACTGTGTAGTATGTACCTTTCCGCTCATGCAATAGCCAAATTTAGTGGGGATCAAAATCACACCACACATCCTTTTAAATCCAGGGTATACTACATCATAATAATGATCCACACCAAGTAGAACATGCACCTCACTCTGATCTCCCATGGGATCTGACAAGTTAACCTCCTTGCTACGTAATGCGTGTTCCACCTTCTTCACTCCTACAGATACATATTCTGGTAGGGTGTCTACTACGATACATGACATGTAGTACCTTTGTTTACGATAGAAATAGGAAATCTCCGCTATCTCGTATTCTTGTTTATCAGTAACCCCTGTAAAGCCCTGCAATCGAAGAGTCTCAGCCCCTACGATTCGGTGCTTAAGTCCCCCTAATACGGACCTTTTTATAAAGGATCGTTGAGACCCCTGATCAAGGAGCACCCGACAAACCTTGTTACTGTCATTACCTTCGATGGGAATCTTTATTGTGGGCAATATAGTGGTGTCTTTCGTGCTACCTAGTGTCAAAGTTGTAGTACCCTCTGGTTTGACCTCTTTGCCTTTGTCAACTGTAGGACACAACTTGTCGAAGTGATGTCCTTTACAGTGACGACAGGGCCTTAAGTACGTAGCAGTACATTGCCCTTGTTTACCATGATCTTTACTAAGACAACCGGCACATAGCTTCAGTTTTTTCGCTTGCGCTAATTTTAACGCATTTGTTGGGTATTTTAAACAGAAACTCCATTTATGTTTGTTATTGTTACATAGCTTAAATAAAGTTTGAGCGAGTTTCTTGTATGTACCCTCTGTCTTTCCCTTAGTCCCCACCGTCATACTTCCAGTTCCCCTCATTTCCACATTCCCACTCCCCCCTGACACATTCATTCTCCCATTGTTCAACTGTAAATTACTGATCTCTTTACTGAACTGAGTTTTAAACTCCCCCAGAACAAATGATCTAACCTTGTCAAGTATTGCCATAGGAAACTTCTGTCGTAATATAATAACTATCATTACCTGTGAGGTGAGCCCTAGGGTGTCTAGCGATCGAGTATGGCACTTCATATCTGCCCTAAATTTTGCTAACTCCTCAACCTTGTACTGTGGTTCTGCGAGCTTTAACAAGGCAACGACATGGGCCATCTTCAACTGCTCTTGATCCCCGTATGTGGACTGTAATAGTTGTACTGCCTCAAGATAACTATTACCTACTACCGCAAAACCCCCTTATCAAATGTAAGGCCTCTCCTTCCATTTGTCCTTTCAGGTAGTGAAACTTACGGACATTATCCAAAGAGGATTCATGTACTGTAGACCGAAATACATTCCAAAAAGCTAACCACTCAGTCAAATTGCCCCAAAATGTAGGACGATTGAGCTTTGGGAGGTGCACAGTGCGTTTCGGGTCAACCCTTCTATGGGCTTCGTTCTCGCCTCCCTTCTTGTTCGCGACAGCGCGCTGTAATAGGTGCTTCGCTTTAAAGACAGGTTCATCATAGAGGGGGCGATTATCACACTCTGCAACTATCTCTTCCTCCTCTGTCATGCTTGCCACAATCACCTCACTTAGAGCAACAATACGACCGTGGGTAGCCTGGACATTGTCTAACCTAGCCTCTAATTCCTTGAGGTTAGCAGTAGTGATGAAAGTGTTGACATCAATAATTAACCTATTTAATACTCCCCAAAGTCCCGCCCTCTGATTTTTAGGGGCTTTGCTCTGCACCCCATTAGCCGGTGTCTCTTCCTGTTTACTCATTTTGTATGCAAGCCTGTAGGCTATTTACACCTTACAATGTTACAATTACAACGGCAAAATAGTAGCATAGTTAAGAGACGCCGACGGGCAGACTTCTTTGTTATGGAGAAAAAATAGCACACCAAATAGCAATACCTACACTAAAGGGTCATATTGAACAAGAAAAATGTTAGGTCAGGTCATGTGTCACAGGAAGTCAGAAATGAAAAAGAGAATTATTGGGGAACGGTGATGGGTGGGATGCAGGATTTGGGCAGGCGCAACGATACTACCCTGCATTCCAGCTCTAACCATCGCTTGGCTAGTCCTACCAGTTGATCATAGAGTTGTTCCTGAATCCTGTTTTATGTCCCCTTGCTCATTGCCATAAAAATCCCCTATCGGTAGCTAATTCCCGGGTCTGGGCACCAATGTGGTATAATATCAGTGGAAGTTAAATATCTCTAAGCTATAATTATTCAAACAAAATCAATCTAAATTAAATTACTCCATATTTAAATTGAATTCAATCTGAAACAAGCTAGTTTATATCCAAAGGTCACACACAATTATATATATATAAGGTAAGGTTATAAGGGTTAATAATATTCCAGGAATTAACTCACGAATAGTTCCATGTGGCAATGAGACAAAGGACATTTTTTACCCAATATGGCGGACGACGGGGAAATCAGAGACCGGCTCGAAAGCACAAATCAGGGAAATAAATGAATGGTTATATGAGAATGGATGTAAATAATATGTGTTACGACTGGGGTTCAAATATATCAGGGCTCTTATTCATTGGACTAGTAATGGCATAAATGCTACAACGGAAAGCGCTAGATCCAACCTCTGATGTATATTCCCAGTGAACAAAGAACACAAATACTCTACAGAGTTCTATATGCAATAATAGGCTATCAAACTCTCAATAAATGTGCGTCTACTCTAGGCTTAATGTTATGTGAAAACAGCCTATTACTACCTATAACCGAAGGTGCTTGGTTATGGTATGCAAAGTAAGGTGGTAAGAGAAGTTACAGCTTACGTTACTTTAATCAATAAATGTCAGGCACTCCTGCATGAAAGAAAGTGCACTAAAGTCCTTCAACACTAACAAGGAATCTTCTTTAAATGTTAGATGCTATAAAGATGCTCGTATCGGAAATGGAACCCAAAAAGGCAGGCAGCGGAACAATGCTCGTGCAGGCTATGCACACAAAAAGGCAGAATATATAATGCCGTCGGAGCCAAGAATATCCTAAACACAACAACAATAATAATAATCGCCACGACAATGCAGTATTCCTATCAACAAAAAGAGCCTAAGTCGTTTGTGTCTCAATACATCAAACTAGGCTGCGAAATGCTTGTGTAATCATAAACGGGTATGCATAAAAAGAGTACTTGGTTTAATATACTTAATGTCTACTATGATTGATAAAGTCTAGCTAGAGTCAATGATACCGAGATACTGGTGCACATGGCATGCCGCATAGCCTAGTGCAAATCTCAAGTCTGTGCGTCAAATATTACGTTATAGGGAAGGGTAGCTCTCTTGAGAAACCTTAATACCGAAGTATTAAGCGTTCTCCTGGCGTACCTCAAAGACAAACAACGAGCTTAGAACAGTGCAGAATGGTATAGGCAAAAAGCCCTCATTCGTGCATGCTCTACTCTCAATGGCACACAGACTAGAATTTACTCAATCAACTCCAGTTCTCAGGTATGTCGTGCAGCTTTTAACTAAAGCCAGCACTCATAGGAAACAATACCTTATAATATCAGACTCCTAGTCTAGCATTATCTAATCCAGCAGAACACTAATATTTATAGGAAGCGGTACTAAACAATATGGATGCTAACCAATGCTTCGTGATCAACTTATCTTAACAACTAAACATACATAGGTTATATCAGACCTTAACGCACAATACAACTGGCCAGCATGAAGCTGATTTTGCAGAGTTAACCAGAGGGGGTATAATATTAATAAAAGGTGGTGAAAGATATGGAAAATGAGAGAGATAGGCAGAGGAAAAGATTCTCAGGTGCAGGCCAGGGGACAGGTAGCAAGGGAAAAAGATGGGTGCATTCTAGAAACCAGATCTGAGGGAGAGAGTGGCGAGGAACTGTATATATACTCGCACCAGCTCGAGGCGCGTGGGAAAAAAGCGGTTACAAGTCTTCTAGCCACTAGCAAGGGAGCTAACAGCATGGGAAGGACCTCTCTCAACCAACCCCCACGAACGAGGCAGCCAGCCGTGACGTCATCGAGCGGGACAAAAACACTACGCGCTCCCTCTCACTCTGTTCTACTCTCTCTCTCTCTCCCAGATCCCATCATTACTAGTTAATGATAAAACATATACTTTACAATTAAATATATAAAGTCTTGACATGGGTGAAAACAAAGAGCCTTTCTGGACTGCCCATGACACAAGCTTTCATATGAAATAAAGCACACTCTAATACACAAACTGTAGCCCCATCCACTGCCCTGGCGATCCTAGCGAGTCACTGTAGGACAAGCCATGCGGTTCTAACGGAGTGGTTAACGTCACATATGCTTAGCTGTGTGTCATGGCGTCGATGAGAGCGTCGTGAATGTGTAGATGTGTGTATTGCTGGCAGTTTAATGTGATTAAAGGCACAAAAGCACGATCAACTGAAGGCGGAAATTAGATGTTAACTGGGTGGTGTTCGTGAAGGCTCTGAGCTTCCTCCAGCCCTTCACCTTGCTGCCTTGGCATACGCCAGGCGCCCAAATTATCGTACCTTATCTATGTTGCTCAGTACGATAAATAAATATATACGATAAATTCATATATACTACATATGACCATGTCAATATTGCTTAATAGCATATTAGGCCTTTTATAATCTTAACTTACTTACAATCTTATAATACACGATCTAATCGTCTACGCCCTACCGTGGGAACGACCGTTAGACTGTCGTATACCTAGTGACGTCACAGAGACGTACCTTAGCACATTAATTGTCTTACACTATCGTATTACACGATAATACTATTCAGCTTAGGAAGGACATCTACCGATTAAAGGCTATACATTATCTTATAAATTCCTTATATATACCAAAGATCCTTCCAAAGCTGCATAAAACTGTCTAAATATAGCTACAATTACATAGAAGAGACGTTTCTCAGACTGAAAGGGTTAAATTTCTTACGTATAATTTATCATAGAGAGGTAAAAGCGAATGGTGAAACACACTAGGCCTATGATACCCTTCATGTAAACTATACTATATTACACGTTTCTGACCTCGTTTAGCATACGCCAGTGACATGACTTATTTTGTAAATATTAGGCCTACTTGTCATAGAGAGAGAGAGGTTTACATAGTTTTACATAGATTTACTGGCCACAAATTTCTTACGATTTCTGCGAGTTGGCCAGTACTTAGTAGAGATAGCAACCCTAAGAGTAAGAGAAAGTGGAAGGAAAGGATAGGAAAGAGGAAGGTCCCCCCCCTCCGCTCCCTCCGGTAATTTGCCGTACATGGAAACAGGAGTGAATAACCATGCAGGGTTCAGAAATCGATTGAAGGATTTTTATAGAATAATTTGAAATGGAAAGGATATGTTATCCATACCTTCACCTCTTTTTTTTCTGCTCTCTTCAATTGACAGTGTTCATTTCTGCTAGGTTCTCTTGTCAGTATAATTATCATGTCCTAGTCCAGACCAACTTCTCTGTGGTATGAGTCTAGCCTTCTATTTATATGTGTATATTGTGCCACTGTCTATAACTTCATTAGGGAGCTCATTCCACTGCCCAATTATAGTGTGAAGAAATATTTAGTCTGTCTACTATGGGTTTCAGAGGCCGTGTTACATCGTTTTTTCGGAAATAACTTCTTAACAAACAGTTGGAACAGTATGATATTTTGACACAGCTTTTTTTACACCGTGGCCTAATTTTCGTCAATGTAGTGCATTACCAAAAGTGTAGAATTAAGCCACTTGTCCCTGTGTCATGAGGTTAAAGTCACACAATAATGACTAAGAAACGGACAAGGCTACCTTGGCTTACCTGTGAGAACCACCAAACCATTATTGCTCCTCCATGAAACACGGTAGTTATCACCCACCACCCAACCCTACTATCGCCTTTAAATTCTAGTTATCTGTCAATATCAAGTATAAATATACAAAAGTATGTTTTTTATGTATATTTATATTTTGATATTGACAGATAATTTGAACAGAATTATTTGGTGTTTCATGATTTTTCAATCATTATTTAGTTTCTAATGCTATAGAATGGAAAAAATACTATCCTACCAGTACATTAATAATTATGAGAAAAAATAGCAAATAAAAACATTCCCCATATCTTTTATGTAAGGCTGAACCTATGATTCCGACACCTTATATTTTCAGTGAGTATAGATTTATTTCATAATTTCGCAAATTTTTCGCTCACTTGGACCTAACGACCTTCGATCTATCTATCTCCATTATCTAATTATCTCCCTTATTAATGGAGAGAATTATATGTTGTTTGATGTTATTTTATTAATTGTTTAGTTTCTAATGCCGTGGAAATGAAAAACATAATGTCCTACCATTACATTAATGATTATTATGACAACAGAATATAATATAAATCCCCCCCCCCCCTCTTTTCTTCAAGCCGATCTAGGCTATTGTCAATTTATCCTTTCAGAAAGTTAAGTCTCTGTTTCATAACAAGCTTATTGTTGCTCACATTATAGATCGCTTTCACTTCTCACTGAGGTCAGATACAACATTTACAGAATCGGGGACATACATTTTTACATGTTTTTAATCAACTTGTGTAATTTTGTGTTAGTGGTATAATTAGTTTATTTAGCCCATCAAATCAGAAATTATTCACAGATTCCATAGAGACCAAATAACAAATATAAAAGCTGATAAATAAGGGAGATAGCTAAATACAGATGGAAATGAATACAGTAGATAGAAATATAAGTAATAGAGAGAGAGAAAGCAGATGACAGGAAAAATTATAATACGAAATGTACACAAATAACACTAGCGATCTCTGTTTTCTAAACGGTCACCGAAGTTACGATGTTTTCGATCTGTTTTTTAAAGGGTCTTTGCAATTTCGATGTTTCATATGGTTAAATATGGTTTAATATTATATTTTGAAGAAGTTATTACGTGTATTTGCCATTGTGCAGGTGCCCGATTCACCCAAGAGTGTAACAAGAGTCAACACGAGTCACGAAGAGTTATGCAGAGTTCAACAAGAGTCAACACGAGTCACGAAGAGTCAACACGTGTCTACACGTGTGTCCTTCGGATTCTTGACAGGGACAAGAAATTTCATTCAGGCATGAAATTTCTAGGCCACGTCACGAGTCCCCAGGACACACCCAGATACCAACACGACTCACACAAGTGTAACACGAATCACGAAGAGTCACGAAGAGTATGCCAGAGTCATGGCCGAATCTGAAAATGTCCTCACTCGTGCTGGACTCGGGCACCGACTCTTGTATGTGTGAACCATGCTTTAGTTTGTCTACTGCAGGCCGAGGACCTCTCACAAACGTTTCTAATCTAGCTGGCCAGATGTTTTGCTGTTCCATCCTACTTTAGCAAACTTTGTGATCTAATCCTCCCATCTGGTTATCTGTCTAACCCTTCCTCTAGCTCCATTTCTAGATTCCCTTTGTGTTCCTTTATTTGTCCATCTCTTATCATCTCTTCTAGATATATGATCTTTCCATGCCCATTTCCTCTTGTCAATGCGATTATCTTCTACTTGTGTTTCTACTCTTATCCAAGAGGCTCTCGTCTTATCCTTTAAGTTATCCCTAATATTATCCTCTCCATTTCTGTATAGGCACTACAAAGTTTTCGTTTAAAAAACTTTGTTGTATTCCAAGTTTCTGATCCATAAATTAGTACAGGAAGGACACATTGTGTGCATACTCTTCTCATAAATGCAAGGGGTAACTAGCTTTTCATAATATAATTATGCTTACCAAATGCGCTCCATTCCGTATCTATCCTTGGTTTGATTTATCTAGAGTGATCTCAGTTTGTTTTTATAACTTTGCCTAGGTATATAATATTCCTCCACTGAATCTAACCCATAATCCTCTAACTTAATTTGTTGTGGTTGCACAAGATCATTCAACATACTCTTGGGTTTCTTTCTATACATTTTCAACACTAATTTAGGCTTCCTCAGTTTATATCATCCATCATTTGTTGTAACTCTTCCTCCAAGTCAGTAGGATAAACTTTGTCATCAGCGAATCTGAGGTTGCTTTGGTGTTCCCCATTAACATTTATACTTTTATTGTCCCACTATAGATCCATAATTATGTCCCCCAAACACACGTGAACAGAACAGATTGTATATTGGATTATGTCATCTACCTAATTACTGGAGTTTAAATGCATGTTATAGTCTGATATTATTTAATGCAAACAGTAGCGTTTCAACTGTAAGGAACCACACAAAATTAGGTAAAACAAAATAATAATATATATATTTATATATATATATATACAATTATACATACTGTAACTATATAAATCGGAATACAATAATCACTATTACCGTTTTATATGTTGTTGCCGTTACATTTGCCTTTACATACGCAACTGTATATGGGCGGAGCTTGTTAACTATCAATGCACTTGTTTCACTGGCGTCGTCCACGTTGAACCACCAAAGATTCAAATTGTTCGAACCTGCTGCCAAATGTGTGGCTAGGACTTTTTCATACCCCTGGTCTACGACTTACCGCCGTGAGTGTACAGTCAGGAGTATTAAGGATACACCCAAATGAGTTTCGAACCTTTATAGCCAAATTCAACCTTCGGGGATCACGGCGTCAGGCAATAGATAGCTAAATAGCATTATCTTGTCTGTGCTCAATACAGTGCCAAATGCTATTAATGCTCACGAGCCACACTCCATCATAGCTAATGGGCAACTAAACTAACCCAATCCAATCTCAGACAAGCACAACAGTTCATACAACTAATTCCCAAGCTTCGTTACACTAACCACATTGTAAACTATATGAGTCAAACTTTATGAATTGTTTGAAAACTTAAGTTCAGGATTGATCATATTTTTCTTTTTAATATTTTTTCACCAATAAGTGCTTCATAGTGGCTCCGAAACTTGGCAACTATTTGAAAATCCTCAGGAGTTTATGTATGGTTTTGCTTCCTAGCATCATTACGAATGACTGGAAAATATTTTGTTTTTACAATAATTGACCTGATTGATGACTCTTATCAATGTGCTCGAACATTCGCACTGTAATGGCACGTCCAGAACATCTTATATACCAAGAGCATTAAATGTTATGGCGATATCGATGCCATAGTGGTCTTTTAGTGCCTTCCACTAGGGCATGGATATGGCGTTATAGTTTAAGGTGAATTCTCGCATACTCAAACATTTTATAAAACGCCTTAAGTGGTCCTTAACTCACTATGGCGAGATAGCGCCAGATCTCGCTCAGCCAATCATGAGCGTTCCTTTTATCCCGGCGTTCTTAACGCCTTAAGAGCGGGTGGTGTGTATTTTACACCGTACTGCACAGCGTTTTTTTTTTACCCTAAATAGGGTTGTTTCTGTGCTCATTTTCATGCATAAACAAGACCCAGAGCGTAAAACAAGTATCTATCCCTGAAAGGGCGTAAACAGAGCTTTCCAATGACACCCGAACCATCCTTGTACGACCGCTGGTTCTCTTGCAACGATCGTGCAACACAAGTGCAAAAACCCTAAAATAAGGTAATTTCCGTACATAATTCCCTGTGTAGCGAGTGAGAAAGGGGGGAGGAAGGTGGTATACAGTTCAGTACGTCCACGGTGGTCGTGGGGAGCGGTCATAAGGTTACTACGCTCGTCCCACCGCTCAGCTCTCTCTCTCAGCAACATTACGTGCTGAAAATGGCGCTCGACAGCTGTCGTGCACCGCCATTTAGTCCAAATTTATTTCACTCGACATATGTTGCGCGCCTCCAGTTAAGGGTTAAATGAATGAAACGAAAGGGAGGAATTCAGCCAATCACGAGAGGAGAATGCCACCCCCACAGCAACAGCTGATTTCCTATTATTGTAAACACACACACGTGGAGTTTATCTATCCCTAGTGCCGTTATATTTAATTGTACACGCTCATGACCTACTTATTATTGAAATGTAAGTACAGTAGTATTTCAGTACCGTACTTAATTAGGTTAGTTAGGTTATGGTTATTTAGAAAATTACACAGCACGTCCATGCATACATACCGGTAACTGCAATGTAACTGCAAGTAACCCGTGACTTGAAAACCTTTAGAATTGCTCGGTTTTTATAATGTTTTTATGATTGTTTGTATATAATCATTTAAAAATAGAATTAGCCTACTCTAACCTAAACAAACCACTGTACTTATAGGTTAGGTTAGATTATATTGTTTGGTTAGGTTATTTAACTAGTTCCATGCTAAAAAGACAAACTGACAATAGCTATTGCTATGCCTGGGTTTTTACCGGGTTTGTATTAGGATTGGTAGGTTCTACTTAACTGGAGAAGTCAAAATCATACAACACATGCACAGAAGGAGTAAAGGGTAAGATAAAACACTGCGTACATCTTATTAACAACTTCAATAAGTAACTCACTAGGTAGAACAATAATACTTAATTATGCTTGAACAATGGTTATATACATATATTAGCCGAGCACGGACGAGAATCCACAAGGGAACTAGGAATATAATTGTCTCTCTCTCTTTCTTACTATGCATTATACACCTTAATTCACTGGTGTACGATATACTTTACTTCATTCTCGTTAGTACTTTATCTCTTATCTCGTATTGATGAGAAAACATATACTTAGGTTCAACTCGTGTGACGCATGTCCAGTGTGAGCATGCTGTACAGAACGCCTAGTCATGCCCCACTCTCGCTAGGATCGTCAGGGCAGGAACTTTGGCTGTAGTCTATGTAGAGTTTCCTAACTTAGTTCATGTGAGCCGTTGTACTATAAGTAATATGAATATGTATTTTGTTTTCATCTGAGTCAACAAGTTCTATTTTATATCATTAGTTATAAGTATTGTGTGTAAAACTTATTTGTAATGATGGGAGAAGCAGCAGCCACAGTTGGGGGTCAGTGGGTGTGCCATGCGGGAGGTGGGCCTAACTCACTAGCACTCCCCCCTCCCCCCTCCCCTCAGTGCTAGGGGAGCCTTTGTCTATCCCAGAGGAGAGAGAGAAATTACGTAATGGTTGTCAGTGGGCGGTCCTTAGTAGTTCACGTTGGGCTCACTAGAGGGCCGGGTATAAAAAGGGAAGTCTAGCCATTTTTTCGTCAGAACTCATTAGGCAGAGCGACTTCTCATTTCCCTTGCTGACTATATATATTCTTCTGACTGATGTGAACTTTCTCTACTACCTTACATTCTTATCTCCTCTTTTCCCTACCCTTTTTAACTTCCATGGTCCCGTTGGTGCAGAGCTAGTCAGCCAACGTATTATCGCTTGAGTTCTCACGAGATACATGCCTATTAGATAGCCTATTTTGGAAGGGTTAACTTAGAATAGGATTGATTTATGTTTGTTGCACTTGTATATGCATTTCCCTGTGTGTTATTATTATTCCTGTTTTCTGCTGGTCTAGGTAATGCTAGACTGGGGTAAGGCTTTTCTGTGTTACGAGTTGTTGTTTGATGCAGTGGTTAAGCGATAAACCTGCATACTCGTTTCGGTTTAGTGAAGCCTAGGTTGTCTTCGCGGCTGACTGTGTTGAGTTAATAATTTACAGTGCGTGAGGGCAAGAGCCTAACCACCCTGTATTTTATTAACAGTTTGTTTTTACTTTGTCAAGGAGCCGGGAGAAAACCAGATACAAGGGATCTGGATTTCTCAAAGTGCACTTGTCAGTTTTAACGTAATACTTTAAACAGTTGTGAGGACTTCGCTAGGCTACGAGCCGTTTTTGCTCAGTCACTGCTACCTTTTGCCCACAGTACCCCAGCTAGACTTTACTCGATTAGTAGATACAGAATAGTATTGAAGCTTTCCTTATGTATGATATTGTTTATGCACTATTGATTTCATGTGTTGCACGCTTAGCTACTTTAGTGATTAGTGGCCCACAAGCACAATCCGAGTAGGCTATTGCCGTTGCAGTTGCGGAGTACTTCTTTTTAATGTTTGCCATTTACTATTGCATATTCTTTTAATTATTCTTATGCCAATTTAAACCTTTAATAGTATTTAATTGCCAGTGTTTTTGCTTATTGAATTACTGTTCAAAATCCGATACGTACTTCTTACGAGCATCCGAGAAGCATCTAACTTTTTTCAGAAGATTCCTTGCTCGATGCTTAAGGACTATTAATTAACGTAACGTAATAGTGCAGATCCGAAGTAGAGGGTGGAGGACTTCTTAAGTTCTTAGTCAAGGGTGGATTACTTCGGCTTCGGCCAACACTATTCTTTGGTGTTGTTGTTTCTTACTTCATTGTTTGATTGTTGACCAGACTAGATAATTCCTGTCTCTTTATTAGTCTGTTGTTGAACACTAGTACCGAGTTCTTGTATACCCCGTTATAGCAGATTGAACTCTGGAGGGTATTGGTGTTTTTTGTTCGGCTGGCAGTACTCAGGGGTTGGGATCGTGTGTTTCCGTTGTGGCAGCGAGCCGTACTCGAGTCCTGATTGTTGAGAGCCCTTGTGTACCCAAGTGCCAGTTCGTAACAAATGGCGACCTTGCTTAGGATTTTGTGAACAGTATACATTTTTGCAGAGTTGTACAACATTTGTTTGTTTGTATTTTAGCATGCATATTGAAGAATATTTTTTTGTATGGCAATTAGTAAAGCATTTAAGAGACTCCAGTTAATTTAGTAATTAGTGCTTGCATAGGAAGTTTAACACTTTTGTCTCGAGAATTTGTTTGTGGACTTCAGTATGTCGTGCATTAGCACTGACGATGAGCGAGAGATGTCATTTGAAGGTGTGCCGTTAGTAACCAGTGAGGAGGATGCTAGAGTTTTTGTGAGTAAGCGGTACCACGTGACGGAGGAGAGGCTGACGGGGGTGGATGTTTGTGGCTTGCACCTGATAGCCAAGGTTTTGGGCATTTCCAATGTAGTAGGGATGTCCAAGGGGGAGCTGATTTCCTGGGTCTTGCGTGGGCGACATGGGGTTTCGGAGGAGAGGGCGTTTGGGGGGGTTCCTCCCCAGATCCCCTCTCACTCGACTCCCACAGTGCCGTCCACTCAGTTACCGGAGGTTAGCACTCTCCCACAGAGGGATGAGAATTGGCAGATTGGAGTGCCCTCGGGTGGTGCACATGGTGGTTCCCCAGTTTTTGCCCCCCCTCCTTCAGCAGTGGCAGCTCCCTCTTCCTGCCTGTCTCCAGATATGGTATTTAGACTTGAGCTTGCTAAGATTGAGGCTAGGAAGCAGGAGAATGAGACCAGGAGGCAGGAGATTGAGGTTAGGAGGCATGAGGCTGAGCTTAGGTACGACTCGGAGAAATATTGTGCTAAATTAGATTTAGATAAGATTCGTGTCACGGCCCAAGTAAGAGAACAGTCCTTGGCCCAATTAGTCAAATTGGTGCCGGTATTTAGTGAAACTGAAGTCACAGAATATTTTAATTGTTTTGAGAAGAAGTGTAGGGAGCATAATTGGCCTGAAGAGAAGTGGGCAGCTCTAGTCTCCTCAAGACTTACGGGTAAGGGTCTGAAGGCTTATGATGCACTGCCTTTAGAGTCTTGCATTGACTACCCAGAATTGAAGAGAGCTGTCCTACGGGCATACGAGTTTCAACCGGAAACATATCGATTGAAGTTTCGGGGTGTTACAAAGACTAGGGAGGCGACCTTTCTTGAACATGCCCGGGACTTAAAAGATGCACTTAAAAACTGGACACGTTCTGAGAAAGCTGAGACGGCAGAACAGTTGACTGAGCTGTTTCTGCTCGAGCAGTTTTATAAGTGTACTGGTGCAGAAATGACTTTAACTATTAAAGAAAAGAACCCCAAAACTCTACAGGAGGCAGCTGAGATGGCTGACCTCCGGCTATCACTAATTCGTGGGTGCGGGTCTGCCCAGCGTAGTGAGGCAGGTAACAAGGGGCGTGACGCCCCACCCCCCCGAGTTAGTGATATACCTTATGCAAACAAGTGCAAGAGCCATGATACCAAGACTAGCACCGTCCCATTTAAGAAGGGGCCGGGCCCTTCGCAGTACCAAGGGAAGCCCAAAGGGGAGTTGGAGTGTTATCGTTGTCATAAAAAGGGGCACTTTGCAAGAGTCTGTCCTAGCAAACCACCTACAGCAGCTGTGTCTTTGGCCTGCAACATTGGTGTGTCTCCGAAGTCATCTGAGTTTGCCCGGGGCAGTTCGTCAGAGGCTGAGGCACAGCCAATGCAGAAGCACCTGGGAGGCTCGAACCCTGCTCAGGATGTTTTTTGCGACCATAGAGGGCGGGGTTGCGTGATGTGGGCGGGGCGCAAGCATGGAGTAGAGGTCTTGCGTGATACAGGTGCTTCCCAGACTCTGATGAAAAACTTGACTGGCTACCCTATAAACGTGGCTCGGGTGGTAGTGGTGCAGGGTATTAATGCAACTCGGTCATACCCGCTGGTGCGGTTGGAATTGGAGGTGGATGGTGTGGCACGTGAATTGGATGTCGGGATTGTGGAGAAACTGCCAGTGGAAGGCGTCGACCTTCTTCTCGGCAACGACTTTGCAATGCCCGCTTCTGAGGTTCTACCCTTAGTCGTTGCCGAGAGGCCGGCCGACGTGAGTAGGGAAGAGCAAGAGTGGGTCGAGCGGTGCCAGACACAACCCATGGCGTGTGTTGTCACCCGAGCTCGGGCAGCTAAAGTGTCACAGCCTAGTCCTCCGTCTTCAGACCAGCGGAGGAACGATCAACAGGAGGCTAAAGCTGGAGTTGGTTTTAAGAGTTTTGACTCGGCGGCTATCCTGGGTGATTCAGTATTAGCACCATTACTTAATTCTGGAGTAGCCCCTGGGCCTGTCATGGAGAGTGACGAGGCTGGGCATGACGAGTCTCCACGACAGCAACGTTATGTACATCGAGAGAGACAGAGGGAGCAGCCCAGTATCGGGGAAGGTCATGCATTGCTCCGGGAGCAGTTAGATCGCTTGGCACCCTCAGATATACGTCGGTTGCAACTAGAGGACCCTGAGCTCCAAACGTGTGCTAATGGAGCTGTAGAGCTCGACGAGGACGGCGATGCACAGCCAGGAGATTTTTTTTATTTAGAAGGCATCCTCTATAGGCGTTTTCAAGACCCTAAACGTAGTTGGCAAAAGGGGTCCGGAGTAGTGGACCAATTGGTCGTGCCACGGGAGTGCAGGGATAGCCTACTGAGGTTGGCGCATGACACACCACTGGCAGGACATCTAGGGGTGAGAAAAACGGTGGCGGCTTTGGGGAAATTGTTTTGGTGGCCGGGGATGAAGTCTCATGTGCAGTCATGGATAAACTCATGTGATATTTGTCAACGTGTCGGGAAACCGAACCAAGTTATTCCTAAGGCTCCGTTACACCCTATTCCTGTGATTGGGCCACCCTTTAGTAAAATTATTGTTGACATGGTTGGTCCACTCCCTCCCACTAAGGCTGGAAATAAATTTTTGTTAACCATAATGGATGTTGCCACTAGATACCCCGATGCATACCCTATGAAAAATGGAATGGCTAAGACGGTAGTCAGTAACTTGTTGTGGTACTTCTCAAGGTACGGGTACCCGGAGGAGATTCAGTCTGATCAGGGATCTAATTTCACCTCCAACATGTTCAAGCAAACAATGCAACAGCATGGGATACGAACAGTAGTATCGTCAGCGTATCACCCTGAGAGTCAAGGGGTGCTTGAGCGGTGGCATGCTACACTTAAAAGCATGCTCAGGTGTTATTGTGCTGACAACGGTATGGATTGGGATCTTGGATTGCCTTATGTGCTGTTTGCTGCTCGGGAGGTACCTGGTGAGAGCCTGGGATTTAGTCCAAACGAGCTGATTTTTGGACACCGTGTCAGGGGCCCACTTAACATGCTGAAAGAAATTTGGGAGGGGACTGTGCAGCCTTGTCCATTATTAAAGTATGTGCTTGAAAGCCGTGAGCGCATGCTTAAGAGTCTGGAGACGGCAGGTAGAAATTTGACAGAATCACAAGCTTTGATGAAGGACAGGTATGATCGTAAAGTGAGGCTCCGGAAGTTCACTGTAGGACAAGAGGTATTAATTTTGTTGCCTTTGGTTGGTAACCCCCTCTCTGCGAAGTACACTGGACCTTATAAAATTGTAGAAAAAATTTCAGACTTAGATTACCTTGTTGCCACTCCAGACAGGAGGAAAAAGAACCAGTTATGTCACGTGAACCTTATTAAAGAGTATGTGAGGCGCCCCTCTGAGCCTCTCACTGTCCCTGTGTTGGCTTGTTGCGGCCGTGGTGGAGAAGGAGAGGGGGACAGTCAAGCTTCAGAGGAGGATAGCTGGGATCAACATGTTTCAGCGGATCAGTGGGCGGGGAACTCGAGCCTAAGGGCTGACGAGGCTATAGCTCATTTGCCTGAGCCACAGTTTGATGCTATCCGTCAGTTGTTCGGTTCATACCCCACTGTATTTGCTGAACACCCAGGCCTCACTACTCAGGCTATGCATGATGTTGACGTGGGGGACCATCTACCCTTTAAGTCAATCCCGTACCGTGTGCCCCCCATAAAACTACCAGCTCTGAGGGATGAGTTGGAGTATATGCTCGGTAGAGGGTTGATAGAGAAAGGCACAGTTAAGTGGACTTCCCCCGTAACACTGCAGCCTAAGCCAGATGGCAAGGTACGCTTTTGTATTGATTTCTGTAGGTTAAACGGTTTGACTCCAACTAACCCATATCCTCTTCCTCGGGTTGATGATAGTGTTGACAAAATTGGTAATGCTCGTTTTTTGTCTAAAGTAGATTTAGTAAAAGGTTACTGGCAAGTACCTTTGTCCGAGCGTGCTAAAGAGGTATGTGGTTTTGTTGTGGACGGGAGTACCTACCGGTGCAATGTTATGCCTTACGGACTTAAGAATGCACGAGCAACGTTTCAGAACCTGATGAATGAAATTGTAAAGGACATTCCAAATTGCACCGTATATTTGGACGATGTAATCATTTATGATGACGACTTTGAGAGCCATTGTGAGCACCTTGAGACCTTGTTCCGGAAACTTAGTGAAGCAGGTCTGGTAGTAAATATGGCAAAGTGTGACTTCGTAAAAGCCACTGTGCAGTACCTTGGGTTTGTAGTGGGAAGGGGACAGGTGTGCCCTCCTCAGAACAAGGTACAGGCTATCAATAAATTTCCGCACCCAACAACCAAGAAGCAGATTATGAGATTCTTGGGTATGATAGGCTACTACAGACGCTTCATAAAAGGTTACTCAATGGTGTTGGCACCTCTCACAGATTTGTTATCTAAAGACAAAAAGTTTTTGTGGGCACCTGAGTGTGAAAAGGCTTTCACTTTGGTGAAACATTTGCTATGTACTCACCCGATACTCAGGGCCCCAGACTTTAACAGGCCTTTTCAGCTGGCAACAGATGCTAGTGGTGTAGGGGCTGGTGCCGTCTTGCTACAGACAGACAATGAAGGTGTGGAACACCCAGTAAGTTTCTTTTCTAAGAAGTTCAATGCTGCCCAAAAGAACTATTCTACAATAGAAAAGGAATTACTGGCGATTGTGCTGTCGCTCAGGCACTTCGAGGTGTATGTTCCAGCCTATGGCCCAGTCGTGGTTATCTACACTGATCATCACCCTTTGAGATTCCTGAATCAATTTCACAATCGCAATATGAGACTGACCAGGTGGTCTT
Source organism: Paralithodes platypus (assembly GCA_032716605.1). NCBI lineage: Eukaryota > Metazoa > Arthropoda > Malacostraca > Decapoda > Lithodidae > Paralithodes > Paralithodes platypus. The sequence continues at coordinate 52,087,514 of CM064573.1, read as the reverse complement.
TGATGTTGCAGGAGTATAACCTGGACATCCGTCATATTGCTGGATGTGACAATGTGATCGCGGATTGTTTATCAAGGGTGGATGATCAGTCGTAGGCTATCACAGGTGTGTGGGTTTGAGTGGAGGAAAATAGGCTGCCCTTATAGTGCAGCCGGGAAAAACATATTAAAATATAAAAATCATATAAAAAACTCTTTCTTTTGATATAGATAATCGTATAAGTTTGTCATAGCCTATAGAGTTTGAGTAGTCCACGAACTATCAAACGGCTGAGCTGCTGTAAGCTCGCTCTGGGAGCATGATATTGTGTCTTTTTGCTATTGTTGGGAGGAGTTATAAAATGTGATTTTTTTTTTAAATAATATGTGTTTTGGTGATAAACTCAGCTTTGTTTTAGTGCCATGCGGTCGCTGGGTGTGAGGGGCTTGATGGGGTTCTGTGTTTGTCAGATTTTAGCTCAGGGTTGAGCAAGTAAAATTTTGGGGGAGGTGTGACGCATGTCCAGTGTGAGCATGCTGTACAGAACGCCTAGTCATGCCCCACTCTCGCTAGGATTGTCAGGGCAGGAACTTTGGCTGTAGTCTATGTAGAGTTTCCTAACTTAGTTCATGTGAGCCGTTGTACTATAAGTAATATGAATATGTATTTTGTTTTCATCTGAGTCAACGAGTTCTATTTTATATCATTAGTTATAAGTATTGTGTGTAAAACTTATTTGTAATGATGGGAGAAGCAGCAGCCACAGTTGGGGGTCAGTGGGTGCGCCATGCGGGAGGTGGGCCTAACTCACTAGCTCTCCCCCCTCCCCCCTCCCCTCAGTGCTAGGGGAGCCTTTGTCTATCCCAGAGGAGAGAGAGAAATTACGTAATGGTTGTCAGTGGGCGGTCCTTAGTAGTTCACGTTGGGCTCACTAGAGGGCCGGGTATAAAAAGGGAAGTCTAGCCATTTTTTCGTCAGAACTCATTAGGCAGAGCGACTTCTCATTTCCCTTGCTAACTATATATATTCTTCTGACTGATGTGAACTTTCTCTACTATCTTACATTCTTATCTCCTCTTTTCCCTACCCTTTTTAACTTCCATGGTCCCGTTGGTGCAGAGCTAGTCAGCCAACGTATTATCGCTTGAGTTCTCACGAGATACATGCCTATTAGATAGCCTATTTTGGAAGGGTTAACTTAGAATAGGATTGATTTATGTTTGTTGCACTTGTATATGCATTTCCCTGTGTGTTATTATTATTATTCCGGTTTTCTGCTGGTCTAGGTAATGCTAGACTGGGGTAAGGCTTTTCTGTGTTACGAGTTGTTGTTTGATGCAGTGGTTAAGCGATAAACCTGCATACTCGTTTCGGTTCAGTGAAGCCTAGGTTGTCTTCGCGGCTGACTGTGTTGAGTTAATAATTTACAGTGCGTGAGGGCAATAGCCTAACCACCCTGTATTTTATTAACAGTTTGTTTTTACTTTGTCAAGGAGCCGGGAGAAAACCAGATACAAGGGATCTGGATTTCTCAAAGTGCACTTGTCAGTTTTAACGTAATACTTTAAACAGTTGTGAGGACTTCGCTATGCTACGAGCCGTTTTTGCTCAGTCACTGCTACCTTTTGCCCACAGTACCCCAGCTAGACTTTACTCGATTAGTAGATACAGAATAGTATTGAAGCTTTCCTTATGTATGATATTGTTTATGCACTATTGATTTCATGTGTTGCACACTTGGCTACTTTAGTGATTAGTGGCCCACGAGCACAATCCGAGTAGGCTATTGCCGTTGCATTTGCGGAGTACTTCTTTTTAATGTTTGCCATTTACTATTGCATATTCTTTTAATTATTCTTATGCCAATTTAAACCTTTAATAGTATTTAATTGCCAGTGTTTTTGCTTATTGAATTACTGTTCAAAATCCGATACGTACTTCTTACGAGCATCCGAGAAGCATCTAACTTTTTATAGAAGATTCCTTGCTCGATGCTTAAGGACTATTAATTAACGTAACGTAATAGTGCCGATCCGAAGTAGAGGGTGGAGGACTTCTTAAGTTCTTAGTCAAGGGTGGATTACTTCGGCTTCGGCCAACACTATTCTTTGGTGTTGTTGTTTCTTACTTGATTGTTGACCAGACTAGATAATTCCTGTCTCTTTATTAGTCTGTTGTTGAACACTAGTACCGAGTTCTTGTATACCCCGTTATAGCAGATTGAACTCTGGAGGGTATTGGTGTTTTTTGTTCGGCTGGCAGTACTCAGGGGTTGGGATCGTGTGTTTCCGTTGTGGCAGCGAGCCGTACTCGAGTCCTGATTGAGAGCCCTTGTGTACCCGAGTGCCAGTTCGTAACACTCGTTATCTCAGGTTTATCACCGGTATCATAGAATAATGGAAAATATAATAAACTTAATCACACTGGTATATAAATAAAACAGAGTCCTAGGAGTGACCCTATTTTTCCTAAGTATTTCACCTTGGTCGCACTGGTGTGAAAATAAAACAGAGTCCAATGAGTGATTCTATTTTCCTAAGTATTTCACCTGGGCGGACTGGCGTATGAGTGAAAGTTTTTTTCAGTAACACTCCTAATCTAGCAATTGAAGGCTGGAGTGATGAGCACAGTCTTGGTAGAGATGAGAGTGGTGAAGTCTGGTCGTCTAGTTTCTATCGAGCCGCTTAGGGGGTCCTGCCGTGTGGATGGGGTAGTTAGGGACACAGATGGATTCGTTAGTTTTGGGTCTTAAATTATAGCTCCTTAATTTCATGACATAGGGCACTTTCATCGAACTAACGCGAGCGGGAGCGAGGACATGTCCTAGTCTATCCTGACCGTTATACTAATCGTTGATGAAGTTCCGTTTTGGTACTTTTGACTTGGGGTCTTTAGTACAGCATCTCTAGTGTCATGACACAGTGACAAGCTATCGGGCTAACGGGAGGAGATAATAAGATCATGAACTTACTAATTTCACTCGATCTGCCACTGTGCGTTATAAGAGGTTCAAAGAACTCAGGTTCGGTGTTTAGACCTTTTTACTGTAAGTGTCCTCGACCATGGCGTTGGACAGATACAGTATGGACTTCTATTTGTAGACTGCCGTTATTTAGATGGTGTATCACAAAGCCCGAACTATTCGAATGACCTTTACCATTGCAAGTATCTTTCTATAGTTTTAGAGTGCTGTTTTGGCAAAATAAGTAAGGTGGGGACATGTCCTTGCGGTTATGCTTCTAATACCAAAGGTGCAGCCTATTAGGGATCTTATTATTGAACACTGTACCTTGGCATGTAATAATAGTAATTCCTCAATAGGGAAAACAGCTCCTCAGACCTCGAAAGATATTCACCATGGCTTCAATTCTTTCCTTGATTGCTAACATGTCAGTTTATAAGCCCTAGAATTGTTTGCTCTACCATGGTTTTCGTCGGGGTAGTGACGACTTCGGCTGATATGTCCCAGGTCAAGTGTGCGAAGGTCATAAGCACAGGGGGGCATATTCTGGGGGGATTAGGTAGACCCCCTAGAAGTTTTAGGTGAGTAGGCCTCTGCGCGGAAGAATGGCGCAACTGCTCCTTGGTGGTGTGTCTGTGTTGGTCCTTGTGCCTCTGACTGTAGGCTACACTATCTTTTTCTTAGTAGCCTCGTGGTTATTGCTGGGGACTGGAATTGTCTTGCCTGGCGTGGTTGGTATAGAAGGCTTTATTGTGGCAATCCTGGTATCTCATCTGGTATGGTGTTGTGGTGTACAGGTAGAGATAATATTCAAGACCTCTTTCGTAGCCCTATAGACATAATTTATTAGGGAAAATAGGGACCAATAGACTCGCCATATTTTTCTCATTATAGTCCGCATGGAGGAATTTCGTTATCGACACTTGAAAAAACCCGATTACACCGAAAAATAACACGAAAATAATGTCCCGAACGTAAACAAAGCATTGCACCCAATGAATCCTTCGACCTGGGTCCTCTTCTTCTTGTTTTGAAAGATGCGGTGAGTGCGATTCACCCAATAAATGGCTTGAACGTTACTCACAAAAACGATATTATATTATATTATATTATATTATATTATATTATATTATATTAGGGTTAGGTTAGGTTAGGTTAGGTTAGGTTAGGTTAGGTTAATCTAATCTAATATAATATTTGTACATTTTGGAAGCGTGCTTGGCCTCTCCACAATTTTCCTTACCTACTGTAAAAGCGCGATTCACCCAATAAATGGCGCCATTTGACGGAGTATCTTCAGATTAATGAATAATGGGTAAGTTAATGCAAATCCTCCACTCAAACCATGAAAAACAACAATTAAACACTATTATTCCTTGGAAAAAATATAAAGAAACTTGGTAAATAAGGCGGCTCTAGCTGTCTTGAATGTTACCCAGGTAGATTCTGGGCAGCCATGTGTTGATGGTTTTGCTGTGGTATTGACGTCCTTCCATGGTTTTGATGCCGCGTTTGTTTTCCGTGGTGGAGGTGTTGGTCTTCTGTTCCTTGTTCTTGTCGCTTTTTCCTGTTGCGTAATTGTCGAGTGTAGGTATTCTTGGGCTCTTCGTTCTTCTGGTCTTTGTATCTCCTTCCTTCGTTGATCTTGCTTCGTTTTCCTTGGTGCGTATGCCTTCTTGTTTCGATTATGTTAGTCTCCCCTCCTTCTGTTCCTTTCCTTTTTCCTTGTCGAACTGGTATGGTGGTGATGATTAATTCGGGTATTTTAGATATTAACCCTTTCACCTCCAGTACGTAATTTTCATCATATTCTGGTTACCATTAGACAATCTTTTTAGTTTACAATCTACCTCTATAATTCAAATGGGTAAATACCAGGGTTGGCATGATTAAAATCAAACAATTTTAATCAAGTTATTTAATTGATTATAATCAAAGACAATTTAGTTTTTATTAAAATAAAAAAATGTTTATTTTAAATTTCACATTCCAAATAATTATAATTTTTGTTTACCCTCTCAAACATTATAGACGTGATATTCCGGTCCAGTCGCAAGGCCATCGTCGCAACCGAGCCGTCGCAAGATCATCACAAGACGGGAAAAACAACACAGGCTTGCTCCAAGCCAGCGACCGACAGCGTACCATGTTAAATATATATATATAACTTCCATTTCAGCGGAATAAGATTCACCGCCAATTTAATTATCATAAGGATTGTATAAATGCAATTCTGGTGTGCAAAAACAATTGGTAAATAGCATAGGCAGTTTCAGTCACAGTTCATTACAGCTGGGGTTTGTTGTTGTTTCCTGGACAAAATCTACCTAAGCGTACTGTCCGACATTAATATATAATCAACAATTGGATATTCGTTACTGTGGGCTCTTATTACTCTCCTTCCTAATAATAGGCAAGTAGGCCTAAATTATAAGATCATGTTTGGATAAACAAATATACCGAAATAAAGTAGAATGAAGAAACAGTAAGTTGAGTGAGATGTTTCAGCCAAGTTTCAGCTCTCCGTCAACCCAGCTCCGGAGCTCTCTTGCCGTCTCAAGAGAATATTGGTGTCTCGCTTGCTAAAAGTGGTCTTGCGACGGGTCCGGAATATCCCGTCTTATATAGTAGCCTATATCAACTAGGAACAGTTCATTTTTTCTTCCTGTCTCTCTTGAAATGTACTGTACATGTTTAAGATCCTCATTTCTCACATAGCCTAGGGATATCAGTTGAGTATATTTGTTGTGTTGGTGGTGTAATGGTTTAGATGCTTATGTTCTGGGTGTGGTGTCCCGAATTCGAATCCCAGGAGGACCATATGCTTTCATTAATTTATTCAAGTACATTGTGCTTTGTAATGGTTAATTGTTATATACATGCATGACTGATTAAATTATTTCATTATACCCCCACTTTAACCATTCCGATTTCTTCACCTAAATAGGTTTATAAGGTTTTACTATGGACTCATCTTATCCTTTAATGTATCCTTTTGTCCCTCTTACCTATTAAAAGTAATACTTTGTAGTTGGCAACTCTTTGCAGAGGACAGAGACAGAGATTGTCAACTGGGTACATTTACTAAGTGCATCAGTGTGTGTTTCTATATATATAGTACATTCTTGATACTTTATAACGTGGGTAGTTGGTATCTAATATGTGTGCCCCCCTAGGTTAGGCCTCAGTCAAGCAGGCCCCCACAGGTTTAGTGACTAGCCTGCTGAAAACAAGCAAGGGTAAAGCTGACTTAGGCATTATGTCTGCAGTTGGCAGGAAAACAAAAAATACTATAAATTGAGTTTTTCGTGGCAAATGTATTATCTTTTCTCCTTAATTACTATTATTTAATAGTTTTACTGATATAATATAATCAAAGTAGGCCTAATAGATTTTAAGATATGTAGGAAATTATATACTTACAATATTATACGTTTTACGCGAAATGGAAGTTTTTGTATAACAAAAACAAAAACATTTTTTAATCAAAATAATCTGATTTTAATATAAACAAACAATGATTTGGATTTTTATCAAAACAATCAGATTTTGTTCCAACCCTGGGGCGGGATACTCAAAGAACTTCAAATGTTACGGCGATATCGATGCCATAGCGGTCTTCTGGCACCTTCACGGGTGTACCCTCATCGCTGTTACCATATGTTTGCATGGACGTATTGTGTAATTTTCTAAATAACCATAACCTAACTAACCTAATTAAGTATGGTACCGAAATACTACTGTAATTACATTTCAATAACAAGTATGAAATGAGAGTGTACAATTAAATATAACGGTACTAGGGATAGATAAACTCCACGTGTGTGTGTTTACAATAATGGCAAATCAGCTGCTGCTGTGGGGGTGGTATTTTTCTCTCGTGATTGGCTGAATTCCTCCCTTTCGTTTCATTCATTATAGAACGCCGGGATAAAAAGAACACTCATGATTGGCTGAGCGAGATCTGGCGCTATCTCACCATAGGGAGCTAAGGACCACTTAAGGCGTTTTATCAAATGTTTGAGTATGCGAGAAATCACCTTAAACTATAACGCCATATCCATGCCATAGTAGAAGGCGCCACAAGACCGCTATGGCATCGATATCGCTGGAACATTTGAAGCTCTTTGAGTATCCCGCAAATACGATCTCAATAAACCCTGTTAACCCACTGAGCCCCAGCTAGTTATAAATAAATGTACCACCAGGGACCAGCAGGTTTTGAATATTTTTTTTCCAGAAACAATAGCGAATGGGTTAGAAATGAAGGACCGCCCCCCCAAAAAAAACTGTCAAAAAGGTCAAAAAGGGGTCCTACGGAGGCCCCGAAAGTCGATTTTACAAGAGTAAAAAATTGAAGGCAAAAACACCCAAAAACCATGTTTTTGCACGCTCACGCACACGCGGTTGGACTTTGAGAGTTTTGAACCATTTGGATGGTTGCGTAGGATACTTACACAGTTCCCATACAAATCTGAGCCCTCTAGGTGCCATAGGACCGGAGTAATTAAACCCCGACGACACTTGTGCGTCATGGGGTTTAGCGTTACATACATTACCGACGACACGTTGTCGTCGCTGGTACTCAGAGGGTTAATACATTGGTCCGTCTTAAACTATATAAAATCGTCAAATTTTAGTCAGAATCAAAGGTAAAAGACGTCATGGTGCTGAAGGGGTTAAGGGTTATGCGTCACTTTCATATTAAATTAGCGAATATAAGTTGTTAACACAGTCCGTTGTCTGCTGCTCTTGTCAGGCCCAGTCAACTGGTGGTATGAGTACTATCATGTTATCGGTCCCTCCGTTTACAGTTTATTTAGTCTAGATTTCACCTTAGTGGACTTATGGAACCCCCTGGAGGTTCCATAAGCTAAGGCGGCATCCGGCCATCTTTTCCAAAATGGCCGCCCACATGAAAAGCTATGAGTATGGGCTCAGAAGGGAACATGGGGGTGCTAAGGTGAAATCTAGGAGATATGGCACCATAGGAGCTCCATGAGATTCTTTGAGTATCCCGCCCCAGGTATATAGGATGTTCTGAATGTGCCTTTAAAGTGCGAATGTTCGAGCTCTTTGATCAGGGGCGGGATACTCAAAGAGCTTCAAATGATACGGCGATATCTACGCCATAGCGGTCGTCTGGCGCCTTCCACTATGGCAAGGATATGGCGTTTTAGTTAAGGTGAATTCTCGCATACTCAAATTGTTTATAAAACGCCTTAAGTGGTCCTTAACTCACTATGGTGAGATAGCGCCAGATCTCGCTCAGCCAATCATGAGCGTTCCTTTTATCCTGGCGTTCTTAAAGAAATGAAACGAAAGGGAGGAATTTAGCCAATCATGAGAGGAAAATACCACCCCCACAGCAGCAGCTGATTTTCCATTATTGTAAACACACACACGTGGAGTTTATCTATCCCTAGTACCGTTATATTTAATTGTACACGCTCATTTCATACTTGTTATTGAAATGTAATTACAGTAGTATTTCGGTTTGGTACTTAATTAGGTTAGTTAGGTTATGGTTATTTAGAAAATGACACAGCACTTCCATGCAAACATACCGGTAACAGCGATGAGTGTACACCCGTGACCCGAAAACCTTTAGAATTGCTAGGTGTATATAATGTTTTATGATTGTTTGTATATAATAATTTAAAAATAGAATTAGCATACTTTTACCTAAACAAACCAGTGTACTTAGGTTAGGTTAAATTAGGTTATTTAGATGTTTATGGATACACCCGATTACACCTTTACCAATAATAGGCTAAACCAGGATTCAGATATGCTTACCAAGTAGCAAGGTATCTCTGAAATTCCCTGCTTCAAAGCGAGCACATAAAAGATAATTGATCCAGATGAACGCATCATGAGAACTTCCTGGATACTTTACACTGTACCTATTTATGATTTGGTCACTATTGCAGACCACTTGAAAGTTAAGTGAGTGGTATCCCTTCCTATAAACATGTACATGTTCATATACATTTGGTGCCTTGATTGGGATATGAGTGTAATCAATGGGTAGGCTACTATTGTGTAATCGGCCCCTTCGTTTACAGTTTATTTAGTCTAGATTTCACCTTAGTGGACTTATGGAACCCCCTGGAGGTTCCATAAGCTAAGGCGGCATCCGGCCCACATGAAAAGCTTTTGAGTATGGGCTCAGAAGGGCACATGGGGGTGCTAAGGTGTACTCTGGGAGATATGGCACCATAGGAGCTCCACGAGATTCTTCGAGTATCCCACCCCTGGTCAATTATTGCAAAACATGACTTTTTCGGTCATTCGTAAACATGCTAGGAAACAAAACCAAATTCTCGAGGAATTTCAAATAGTTGACAAGTTTTGGAGACACTATGAAGAACTTATTGGTGAACAGTTACTAATATAAAAGATCAATCCTGAAATTAACGTTTCACACAATTCATGAATTTGACTCTTATATAGTATTCAATGCAGTTAGGTGTCTGAAGGTTGGGAATTAGTTGTATGAACTGTTGTGTTTGGTTGAGTTTGGCATAGTTTAGTTGTTCATTAGCTATTATGGAATGTGGGCCTGTTTAATCTGCTTTCGTTATTGAGGTACTGTACATGGGTGTCTTTTGTTTTATTTTCTATTGTGTGCTAAAATCAATCAAATCTCAAAGATTTTAGCTTTTTTGAAGTTCATTATTTACACGATGGGGTTTACACGATTTGGGATGCAAGGCCAGTGGGATATTATTATTTGTGTACGTATTTAGGAGCTATCTATTTCACTAGGCATTTTTAGCTAATGTTAAATGCTAAAATGTATTTAATAAGATCCCCTTTCTTACTTGTAAAATAATACTTATTTTGAATATTTTTAGGATCAAGTCTGTATAACCTGAAAATATCACCTTGTTGATGCCGAAAATTCGTTCAATAAACATGGCATACGGCGCAGATCTATCCCTATTCTTCCTTTTATTATATATATATTTAAATACTCCAAGCCGGGATCGAACCTCCAACATTCAGAACGAGTGTCCAAGCTTTTAATCCACTACACCATGGGGTGATAAAGTAATTTTAACTCGTTCTGAATGTCGGAGGTTCGATCCCGGCTGGGAGTATTTAAACATGTATTTGCTCACATGTATAAGTGAGATATACTTGATAGATATATATATATATATATATATATATATATATATATATATATATATATATATATATATATATATATATATATGAAGAATAGAGATAGAGCTGCGCCATACGCCATGTTTATTACTCGAATTTTCGGCATCAACAAGGTGGCATCTTCAGGTTATACAGACTGATTGGTGAAAGTCATCGATCAGGTCAATTTTTGCAAAAAAAAAAAAAAAAAATTCAGCCATTCGTAGTCATGCTAAAAAAAGATCAATCCTGAACTTAACGTTTCACACAATTCATAATGTTTTATTTTATATCATTCTCTGCAATTAGTGTCCGAAACTTGGGGATTGGTTGTATGAACAGTTGTGTTTGGTTGAGTTGGGTTAGTTTAGTTGTCCCTTAGCTATCATGGGGTGTGGATCTCTTTCGATTTGCTTAGGTTTTTGAGGTACTGTACATAGGGTTTTTTTGATTGTGTGCTTATCAATTATCAAAGAATTTTAGCTTTTTTGTTTGATGTTCATTGTTTACAAGATGGAGGTTGAGGCCAGTGGGTTATGATTAATGTTGTGTTGTATGTATTTGGGAGATTTTTCAATAGGTATATTTCAGTTTATTAAGTGATAGAATGTATTACATTAGATCCATTTTCTTTCTAATAGTATAATACTTATTTTGTATATTTTTAGGATCAGTCTGTATAACCTGAAGATGGCACCTTGTTGATGCCGAAAATTCGAGTAATAAACATGGCGTATGGCGCAGCTCTATCTCTATTCTTCCGCTTGTTATGAAGAAAAAGGAAAAAAGAGGGCTGGATGTGATGGAGATGAGCTGCTTGAGGAGTATGTGTGGAGTTACTCGTAGAGACAAATTGAGGAATGAAGATATACGTAGGAAAGTGGGGCAGCAGGAACATTTGTCAGCCAGAGTGGACAGAAGGGTGCTGAGCTGGTATGGTCATGTTGAACGAATGGGAGATGAAAGGCTTACAAAGAGAATATGTGAGTCGGGTACAAGGGGAGATAGAAGGGCAGGAAGACCCCCATTGAGATGGAGAGACTGTGTAAGAAAGGCTTTGGATGATAGAGGAATGACTATAGATCAGGCAGGGGAAGTGGTGGTGGACAGGAGTGAATGGAGAATGCTTGTGAATAGTTGAGTGAACACGTGGTCATTTGGAGTAAGGGGTCGGGCGCAAGTTCGACTAGATAATAGTCCATCAGGCGCCTGGCCCGGGGGGACGATTAATATGAAGGGTGTGCCTGGAAGTGTGGTGGGAGGGCTTGTGGCTTTGGCTCCGCTGCATGTCTGCCTGCCGAGATCGGAACCTCTCCGGGTGGTCAGGGGCCGGGGGAGTGCTGGAGCGACCTTGGTAACCCTGGTCTCTGGGTCTTCTCCTGGGTGACCTGGATATGTGTGAGTTTGTGTTTTTTATCTGTGTTTATTTTTTGTTTTATGTTGTTTTTGTGTTTTCCCTGTTCTTGCTCTGTCTTGAGTCGGCTACCCCCAAAATGGGGATTGGGCCTGAGCATATAGATAGATAGATAGATAGTTATGGAAACTGCGGTGCCATCGGCCCCCTACTGATGTCTTATATATATATATATATATATATATATATATATATATATATATATATATATATATATATATATATATATATGACCATCGTTCACTTCATCTTATCAACTCCGGTGTTTCTCAGGGTTCTGTCCTATCTCCAATTCTCTTTCAAATTTCCATAAATGATGTTCTCAACTGTACCTCCAGGCCTATCCATTCATATGCAGACGACTCCATCTTACACTATTCAATTAGTTTTCCAGAACGCCCCAGTCAGCAATCCCTCGAAGACAAACTTAATGAAGCCATAGAACACTTATCTTCAGATCTAACTACCATTTCCAATTGGGGCAAAGAAAACCTTGTTGCCTTCAATGCTTCCAAAACCCAATTTCTTCATCTATCTACCCGTGGTGAACTCCCAGAGGACTATCCCTTATACTACAACAATACATATATCAACCCTTCATAATTTCTTCTCTCAGTATTCTCGGTGTCTCTTTCTCTTTTGCTCTCTCTTAGAAAGCCCATATTACCAGTCTTGCTAAAGCAGCGTCCCAGAAGCTTGAAGTGCTCAACCGCCTCAAGGGGTTCTTTACCCCTGAACAGCTTTATTTTTATTTTTTTCTATGTGAATGCGGGAGACAAAACGCAGAACTGTCTGCAGCGCGTGCCTCCCCCAGAGTTGAAAGAGTGACAGGGCCAAAATCAAGGGACGTTCTAGCTAAAATGCCTAGACACACAGAGTTTGAAGCAATTTAAGTAATAGGAAGAGGGAAAGACTGATTCTGGGAGAGAGTTCCAGAGCTCAGCAGTTGAATAGAAGAAAGTTTGAGAAAAGCGTTTCACTCTTGGGTTGGAGAGTTGCACAAAGTAGGGGTGGGATTGTGTTGCAAGACGGGTAATACATACCCTACGTAGAGGAAGGGGTATACACTGGGAAAGCTTCGAGGAACACTGATTATTGTAGTAGCGATAGAATAGCGAGAGAGATGCAACATTGTGTCGAAGAGAGAGAGATTGTAGAGAGTTGGTGAGTGGACGGGAGTTAATGATACAAAAGGCTTTCCTTTCTACTTTGTCTAGAAGTGCGGTGTGAGAGGATCCTCCCCACACATGTGAACAATACTCAATACAAGGACGCACTGTGTCCCTGTACAGAGCAAGAAGCTGCGCAGGGGTGAAGAACCCCTTGAGGCGGTTGAGCACACCCAGCTTCTAGGAGGCTGCCTTAGCAAGACTGGTAATATAGTCCTTCCAAGTGAGAGCAGAAGAAAAAGAGACACCGAGAATGTTGAGAGAAGATGAAGGATTGATTTTTGTATTGTTGAAGAATAAGGGATAGTCCTCTGGAGGTTCCAGACGGGTAGTAAGATGGAGAAATTGGGTCCTAGAAGCATTAAATGCTCTGTACAGGGGCACTGTGCATCCTTCTATTGAGTATTGTTCACATGTGTGGGGAGGATCCTCTCACACATCACTTCTAGACAAAGTAGAGAGGAAAGCATTTCGTATCATTAACTCCCGGCCACACACCGACTCTCTGCAATATCTCTCTCTTCGCCGCAATGTTGCATCTCTCTTGCTTTTCTATCGCTACTACAATAATCAGTGTTCCTCAGAGCTCTCTAGGTGCATACCACCTCCTCTACGTAGGGTACATAGTACCCGCCTTGCAACACAATCCCACCCATACTCTGTGCAACTCCCCAACTCAAGAGTGAAACGATACTCCCAATCTTTCTTTTATTCAACAGCTGAGCTCTGGAACTCCCTCCCTGTATCTATCATTCCTTCATCCTATGACTTAAATTGCTTCCAACTCCGTGTGTCCAGGCATTTTGGCTCGACTGTTCATTGATTTTGGCCCTGTCACTCATTCAACTCTGGGAGAGGCACTCGTCACAGGCAGTTTTGCCTTTTGTCTCCCTCAACCACATAGAAAACAAAACAAATATATATATAGATAATTAGTTTTACAGTATATTCACATATTTATTGATTTTTTGATTTTTTGATTTATTCTCAGAATCATCAGGGTACTGTACATTTGGCTTGAGGATAGAAATTTAACCCATCATGCATGCGTGCATCCAACAAGACAACTGCAATTTAATGATTATTACTTACATTTTATCTACTTGAGGTTTTATCGTAGAGTTCTTACGAAACACCAGGTAGCTCCAGGACGAATGGACTATCGCAGATGCAATGTAAATTGGGCAGGTTCTTGTCTGTAAAATAATTCTTCAATTTTAAGTAAGGTGTATAAGATAGACACGGGCATTCATGGCAAGGTATTTATGTAAGCAATATTTAAATGCTTGGACTGTATGGCACTCTACAACATTTCTGGCCAATTTGTTCCATCAGTTGTCTACTCTGTTGAAAAAAAGAAGTGCTTCGTTTTATGTGAATGAAATGCCTTTCCGACAATATTTTTAACCATTATTTCTTGTGTAATTTGGGTTATCTTTTTATATTTCCATATTCTATCTACTCCCTCTCGGGCATATGCTGAGAGCCTCTACAATACATTCAACCGTCATTGAACGGTGAAGCCTGTGAGGTCTCGTTAAAGTCTAGGGGGTGAGACATGTGTGGCACTTTTTAGCTGGAACCAGACCCTGCCATCTTGCCATCGCAGGATGCATGGGGCTTAGTTGCTCACTCTCGGCTCGAAGCAGCCCCATCTCTGAAGCTGCCTCGCTCCAGTACTTTACTGTCTCACTTCCTAGACTCGGACCCTCACTCTCAGAACGCCACCTATTGAGGAATGAACTCACTAGGCATTGTTCCCCTATAGCATATTTTTGAATATGGGAATATTCAGACAGTGCTATTTAATCAGGGAACAATGAGGGTATTTATTTGGCTTTCGGTGGGCTTTGTGGTAATGTACTGATACTAGGTACAGCACAAATTTCGAAGGCAAGATGGCAGGGGCTGGTTGCAACTAAAAAGTGCTTCACATGTCTCACCCCCTAGACTGGAACGAGACCTCACGGGCTTCACCGTTCAATGTATAACGGCTGAATGTACAGGCTCTCAGCCAATGACCGAGAGTGAATAGCTGGAAAAACAACAACAGCAACAGCGTGGTGCCCAACATTAGTTACACGAAGGCAATTAACAGCTACAACTGTCCACTGCAATAACATTGCAACTACTAATGCCGTTATTTTCTATGTTTTAGCTGCAACTCCCGCTACATATTAATGCAGAAATTCCTTTATAAAACAAAACAATAGTATATAATGCTTTTGTTCTCTCTCATTTGATGTATGCATAATTTATTTATACTTGTACTTGTTTGTTCTTGTTTTGTTCATTTGCTTTGTATATATAATAACTTATTCTTCTTTGTCTCTTCGTAAAATAAAATAAAATTTTAATTCCATGTTCTTGTATTCTTCACAACCTTAACTTTTCAAGAGTGAGAAGCTTTTGGAAATCCTCTAATTGGTAGCTTTGCCACTGAATCCGCTATTGACTCGTTTTAGTTGTGTCCATTGTAACTTCACTACCAAATATAGTTCTACTACGTCATAACGCTGCTAGCAGCTGCACTACGGCGAAACATTATATATATATATATATATATATATATATATATATATATATATATACACTGTATATATATTGTATATAATATACCCTCGGAGTGAGCTTTCATTATTTTGGAGTCACTGCATAATTTAAAGTTATTAGTACATTATAAAGAAAATTTGAAAATGCATAGCTTTTGAATCGATATTTCTGCTCTATATTTAATTTAGTTTCGCTGATTAAGGTGGCATGAGTACCTTTCCTTTAGTGGCTGTATCACGATACATGGATAGAGCTTCAGTAAACTACATGATTACCCGACAGGACACATCATACCCTTCACCTTCTCTACAGCAGGGCATCAGCGATATAATATTGGAACCTCTCCTTACTAAGATACTGCCTAACAATTAGTAGACAGGCTCGTACAAGAAGTGACAGGTAATTCAACAGGGAAATTATTACTACACAACAATGTACAGTCCAAGGTGTACAAGGTGTATTAACATAGAAGACATTACACTAGAATATGGCAACGCTCATAAAGATCATAAAGCAAGGTTGAGAATGAATGTAAGAATTATATAATGGTAGCTAATTTACAAAGTGGATGCTGAGGGCTATAATAATATTAGATGCTGAAAGCTGAACAATATAACGATATATAACATTAGATTGTTATATGTCGAGTTTGTATCACATCATACAAAAAGACTTAAAGCTGAAGCTGAATATCATAATTAGTTAAAGACAAGATAAAAGGGGCTGAGGTCATATGTACAGTATATATATATATATATATATATATATATATATATATATATATATACTGTATATATATATATATATATATATATATATATATATATATACAGTACATATATATATATATATATATATATATATATATATATATATATATATACATAGAATATATTATGAAATACAATCAATGGTGTCTAGAGACTAAATATATTAATGTACGTGAGTAAGATAGCCTATCTCTGAAGAATTATTAATATTTTTTACAAATAATTGGCGATACTTATATCAAGACGACTAACATTAAATTAAGACCCTTGGTACAATCAGAGCGCATGGGAAATATACATACAATTCCTAACTAACATTTATACATAAAATGAGCAAGAGTTTAGCTAGTAAAACTTATCTCTAAGGTGTACTTTGCAAAGCAAGACAAATCATGTCCTGAATCCGGTACAATTTACGGAGCCGTAAGAGTGTCGTAAAATCCTGATATGAAATCTAATTTATATTTCCGACAGAGTGTGTATTGTAGATTGTCGTATTTCGTAATTTAGAGGGGTCTCGAAAGACGAGACTGAACAATTCTCTTAAAGTCCAAGAAGAAAGGGAATGCATTTCCCAGGAGTCACGGGGCACCGACTACTCGTGTCCTTTATCGTGGGTGTGGTATTGAGGGCCTTCAGTCTGGTAATTATATATTTTTTCTGGGAGAATTCTCTTTGTTCTTCTTTTTTCTCTTCTTCTTCTCCTTCGACTTCTTGGAGTATGGTTGGGTGTCGGCTGCAACTTGCGTGCCAGAAGAGGGAAGAGTGAATGCAATTGGTGTGTCACTGGTTTGTGCTGCAACTTGCATGCCAAGCGGGAGGGGAAAGTGACTGCAACTAGCGTGTCACTGGGTTTGGTTGCAATGGCGTGCCAAGAGGAGGAGTGGAGGTGACTGCAATTGGTGTGTCACTAGAAGAGGTTTTGGCTGCAACTGACATGTCGAGGGATGGATTTTTGGCTACAACTAGTGTGCCAACTAAAGAGGTTTCAAGCCAAAGGTGAATGTTGCGTATTTGTGCGCAACAATCTTGCTCTCTCGTATTCCCAACTTTGACTCTTCTGAATTCTCAACTCTCTCTCTGGCTAAAGCTATCTTGTGACTCTCAAATATTTCAGCGCTGTTTATCTCTTCCCTAATTCTACTGACTATCCAAAATTCTTTGACTATCTAACTAGTCAGGGGGCTAGGAATTAATCTTCCTCCCCTTGTAAAATTCTTTTACTCATCGAGACAGAGAAAGGGGCGAGGGAACGCAAAAGTGGTCCCGGAACCTGAGAATTAGAACCCTTGAATGTTGTTGCGGTTCGGCTCTGTCTCGAGTCAGCCACCCCTAGCAATTGGGTATGTGCCTGAGTATATACATACATACATGCATACATACATGCATGCATCTAACTTCTAAAGTGGAACACATTCTATCCATCTCTCCTTTTGCAGAAATCTCCATCCTAGGCGATTACATGTTTTCTATCGTAAATGACCTAGAGCAGTTAGTCCAACAACCCAGCCGTATCCCAGATCGCTTCGGAGATCGGCCCAACATTCTTGACTTATTTCTAACTTCTAACTCTCCTGCTTATACTGTAAATCTGTTCTCTCCTTTGGGCTCCTCCGACCATAAACTTATCTCTGTCACCTCTCCTATCTCTCCGGTACGGCCACCCGATCATCTCACTTTGGCACTTTGGCACTGCCGACTGATTTCCCATGGAATGACTTTTGCTTCCGTTGCTGAACGCATTGCTGAGGTAATCCTCTCGGGCATGGAAGCATACATTCCATTTTCTTTCTCTCAGTCTAATACAAAAAAAATCTTGGTTTACTCTCGCTTGTTCTACTGCTGTCCGTAATAAGGAGGAAGCATTCAAACGGTACCGTCACCTTCAAAATAAAGAATCTCATACTTCCTATGTTTCTGCCCAGAATCAAGCCAAATCTGTTCTTCGACTCGCCAACCATTCTTTTATCAATAATAAATGCACTGAACTATCCAACTCTTAACTCCTCGCAAGCCTTCTGGCATCTAACCAAACAGTTCTCCAACAATATTTCTTCTTTGTCTTTTCCTCCTCTTTTCTACTCTGACGGCACTACCGTAATGTAAGTAGCGGTGTACCCCAGGGATCGGTACTAGGACCAATTCTCTTTCTAATTTACATCAATGACATACTGTAGATGAGGGTCTCACCTGTACAATCTCAAAGTTTGCTGACAATACAAAAATTGCAAATAGTGTACTCTCAAAAGAACAAGTTGACAATATGCAACACAATCTAGATAAGTTGTCATGTTGGACCCAAATTTGGTAAATGAGTTTCAATGCAGATAAATGTAAAGTATTACATATCGGAAACAGAAATGAGAAAGCAAACTATTCGATGAATGGCACTCAGCTTAAGAGTGTAGACACAGAAACTGATTTGGGAGTAACAATATCGAGTAACCTAAAACCGAGTCAACAATGTTCAGAAGTTATTAAGAAAGCAAACAAAATAATTGCCTTTATAGGCAGGTCATTTGAGCATAAATTCAAAGAAGTTATCCTAACTCTGTACAATTGCTTAGTCCGCCCTCTTCTGGAATACTGTGTTCAATCCTGGTGCCCTTATTACCAAAAATATATAGACAAGCTAGAATGAGTTCAACGTAGAGTTACCAAAATGATACCTAGCCTAAAGAACAAACCATACGAGGAGCGTCTTAGAGAATTAAATCTATTTCCTTTATTCCTTTAATATGAACAGTAGTAAGTACTTCACTATCAACCAATCTATATACACGCGGGGAAACGGTTGCAAAATTATTGGTAAATCTTTTAACTCACACTAATCTAAGAATTTCTTCTTCAATCGAGTTGTCAACTTGTGGAATGGGATTCCCCGAGACGTTATAGACTGCAGCACCGTTGATTCTTTTAAATTTCTCATAGACAAATATCTTGCCTCAAACCCGCGACTGACTGCGTTTGTAAATTAATAACTATATTTTTATTCCCCCCTCAGATTCATCAAGGATTATTGCGTTACTCATTTTTTCCCAGATATATGAAATATTACGTATAACTGTGTTATGTTACTAACCCATCTGTCCCCTACTAACATCCTAATCCTGCCACGGACATTAGCTCCAGGGCAGTCGTTCCCATTCTAATTTTCCCTTACCCACTCTAAACCACTGTTTGGACACTTGATCCTCAGTGTTTTGGAGGAAAAACAGCCTAGAGGGGTCGCTGGATCTGTTGTTGCTTGATTTCCTTTGTACTCCTTTGTACTTCTTCCTCTGACAAAGCTGAACTCTTCGCTAACACTTTCGCTAAAAACTCCACTTTGGATGATTCCGGTGCTATTCCTCCCTCTCCACCTCTCTCTCTCCTACTTATGCCTAACATCATATTCTCTTCTAAGTATGTACTTTCCACCCTCTATGGGCTTAATACTAAGAAGGCGTACGGATCGGACGGTGTTCCTCCTATTGTACTAAAAGTCTGTGCTTCCGTGATGACTCCCTGCCTAGGCAAACTTTTCCATCTCTGTCTCTCCTCTAACGTCTTCCCCTCTTGCTGGAAGTTTGCTCTCATTCAACCTGTCCCAAAGAAGGGTTACTGCTCTCAACCCTCCAACTATCGTCCAATTGCTCTCATTTCTTGCATCTCTATAAAGTTTTTAAAACTATTCTTACCTCAACATTTCTTAAGAATTTATCCTCCCATAATTAACCTAATGTCATGGCTTCTTTAAGAGCCGCTTTACTGGTGATATTTTTTCTTATCTTACTAGCTCTTGGTCATCCTCCATTCGGGACGACTTCGGTGAGACTTTTTCTGTTGCACTAGACATATTGAAAGCCTTCGATAGAGTCTGGCACAAATCCCTTATTTCTAAACTACCCTCCTTCGGTTTCTATTCCTCCATCTGTGTCTTTGTCTCTAATTTCCTTTCCGGCCATTCAATAGCTGCGGTTGTGGACGGCCACCGTTCACTTCCTCAACCTATCAACTCTGGTGTTCCAATTCTCTTCCTATTATTCATAGACCCGGGAATGGCGAGAACACTCTTAAGAGGTTTTGGTGGGCAAAGGCGAGAACTCTCTTAAGAGGTAAGGCCTAAAAAAAATATTTTAAAAGGCCCCAGTAGCACTTAAAACAAGTGAAATGATGATTAAGTGAGATAATTCCCCTCAATACCTTATATCAATCCTCCACATGTATCAAAATCCCTTCTTTCCCCCCCCCTCCCCCCCCCTTCAATTATCACCTATGTTTCCTCTTATTACCATATTTGGTGGTGTATTTATGGTGCCAATATCTCCAAGCCGATCCTATGTGTGTGGTGTTGCGTGTGTCTATGCGTGGGAAATCTTTTTTTATTAACTTCACCAAACACCTCCAATGAAATTAATGAAAGCATATATGTGATCCACCAGGATTCGAATCCGGGTTATCACACACAGATTTTTAGACACCTTAACCATTACACCATTACACCATTAAACATTAGACAGAGAGAGAGAGAGAGAGAGAGAGAGAGAGAGACAACCCTCACACCCTCAGTGTCTCTCCAGGCACTGAGAGGGGAGGATATATGTCGCGGCTGCCTCACATTTCATGAATGACCGGTCGGAATATATTCGCGATTTTGACCATCCAAACACTATTGCCACTTATTTTATTGTTGTTACATGTTACTATCTTCATATTAAACGTAAAATAGGCACATATGAATAAGTAATGACGATATTTATCGTAAAATTACGATTTTAGGTGGGAATGGGGCCTAATATCGTTGCCTGGCGGTAGGGTGTCCATTATACACAGCTTGCCTTGAAGGGGTTAACGACCTTCTCAACTGCACCTCCAGCCCCATTCACTCATACGCTGATGACTCTACATTACACTATTCAACTAGCCTTCCAAGTTCCACAACATCTTTCACAGCAGGAACTCCAAAACTCACTTTAGGAGGCCATAAAACACCTATCTTCTGATCCCTCTACTATCTCAATTTGGGGCAGAGAAAACCTTGTTACTTTCAATACTTCCATAATTCACATCTCTATCTGTCTACTCGTCGCCCCCTTCCTGAAAACTATGACCTACTCTTCAACAACATACAATCTTCATCTTCTCTTAATATTCTCGGTGCCTCTTTTTTCTTCTGATCTCTCTTGGAAAGATCATATTACCACTCTTGCTAGAACAGCTTCCCAGAAGCTGGGTGTGCTCAACTGCCTCCAGGGGTTCTTTACCCCTGCGCAGCTTCTTGCTCTGTACAGCGGCACAGACGTGCGTCCATGCATTGAGTATTGTTCACACTTGTGGGAATGATCCTCTTACACAGCACTTCTAGACAAAGTAGAAAAGAAAGCCTTCCGTTTCATTAACTCACGTCCACTCACCAATTCTCTGCAGTCTCTCTCTGTTCGCCGCAATGTTGCATCTCTCTCACTATTCTACTGCTATTACAATAATCAGTATTCCTCAGAGCTCTCCCAGTGGATACCATCCCCTCTTTGTAAAGCACGTAGCACCCGTCTTGTAACACAATCCCGCCCCTACTCTGTGCAACTCTCCAACCCAAGAGTGAAACATTATTCTCAATCTTTCTTCTATTACCCCCAGGGGGTAAGGGGGCCTTCATCTAATGGTGGAGGAAAAAAAGAATATGCCTCATACATCCTACTGTGTGTCGTACAAGGCGACTAATAGGGAGGATGGCGATTGAATTGTGGACCAACAGCCATTACTATTCAATAAAGTCTATCTTAGCACTGTCTTGGTATGGCACTGCCGAGGCTGGGGGGGGTGGGGGGGGGGTGCGGATAGGTGTCAAAGGGGACTGAGTCTTACCTGGGCGCTGTTTGGCACCACACCTGTGTCGGCAACAGTGTTTGCATGTTGGGGCAGGACTTTATTGTTCTATAGTCCAAATTTCCTAATATACAGTTGAGTCTTGTTAAGGTTCTGTCTTTTTGTAACACTGTTAAGGCTGGTGTGGTTGCAGATACTGCAGGTGCAAGTGCTGCAGGCTCTGTTGAGTCTTGCTGAGGCAACATCAGCCATAGTGATGACTTGGTGGGGCAGTGCTGTGGAGGGACTTTATTGTACTACAGTACACTCCAACTATTGAGAGGCAACCCCGTCTGAACCGTTACAATGCATGTAATGGACAAATGACGCTAAACCATTGTATGTATTCAACAGCTGAGCTCTGGAACTGTCTCCCAGAATCAGTCTTTCCCTTTTCCTATGGCTTAAATTGCTTCAAACACTGTGTGTCCAGGCATTTTGGCTCAAACGTCCCTTGATTTTGGCCTTGTCACTCTTTCAACTCTGGGGGAGGCACTCGTCACAGGCAGTTCTGTCTTTTGTCTCCCTCACTCACATAGAAAAAAAGAAAGTGCCAAGGAAGAGGCACATTGGCTGCAATTGGCGTACCAACTGAAGAGGTTTCAGCTGCAACTAGCGAGCCAAGGGAAAGTGTTTTGGTTGCATCTGGCATGCCAAAGGAAGGGGATTTGGCTGCAACTGGCATGCCATAAGAAGGGGATTTGGCTGCAATTGGCATGCCAAAGGAAGGGGATTTGGCTGCAACTGGCAGCCAAAGGAAGGGGATTTGGCTGCAACTGGCATGCCAAAAGAAGGGGATTTGGCTGCAATTGGCATGCCAAAGGAAGGGGATTTGGCTGCAACTGGCATGCCAAAGGAAAGGGATTTGGCTGCAACTGGCATGCCAAAGGAAGGGGATTTAGCTGCAACTGGCATGCCAAAGGAAGGGGATTTGGCTGCAATTGGCATGCCAAAGGAAGGGGATTTGGCTGCAACTGGCATGCCAAAGGAAGGGGATTTGGCTGCAATTGGCATACCAAAAGAAGGGGATTTGGCTGCAATTGGCATGCCAAAGGAAGGGGATTTGGCTGCAACTGGCATGCCAAAGGAAGGGGATTTGGCTGCAACTGGCATGCCAAAAGAAGGGGATTTGGCTGCAATTGGCATGCCAAAGGAAGGGGATTTGGCTGCAACTGGCATGCCAAAGGAAAGGGATTTGGCTGCAACTGGCATGCCAAAGGAAGGGGATTTAGCTGCAACTGGCATGCCAAAGGAAGGGGATTTGGCTGCAATTGGCATGCCAAAGGAAGGGGATTTGGCTGCAACTGGCATGCCAAAGGAAGGGGATTTGGCTGCAATTGGCATACCAAAAGAAGGGGATTTGGCTGCAATTGGCATGCTAAAGGAAGGGGATTTGGCTGCAACTGGCATGCCAAAGAAAGGGGATTTGGCTGCAACTGGCATGCCAAAGGAAGGGGATTTGGCTGCAACTGGCATGCCATAGGAAGGGGATTTGGCTGCAACTGGCATGCTAAAGGAAGGGGATTTGGCTGCAACTGGCATGCCAAAGGAAGGGGATTTGGCTGCAACTGGCATGCTAAAGGAAGGGGATTTGGCTTCAACTGGCATACCACAAAAATAATAAGCTGTGTCTGGCTTGCTAGAATGGTTGCTGTGGTCTGGATTGGGTGAACTTTAAGTGATTCCTTCCTTACTGGTCGGTTGAGGGCAAGAAGGGCTGACTTGGATTGCTGCTGGGTGTAGTTAGATTCCATCTCTACTGAGGTGTTAATCTACCTATCTGGGTACCCAGATAGGTAGGTGGTTATGGGTATGTGGTGACCATTTTATATGTTTGTCTCTGTTTTCTCACACACTTGGGTAGAAAGAATGAGGACTTTCTAGGGGTCAGTTTTTGGTAGTTTGGTCTGTTCTCCTCGTCCTTCGGTGTGTGGCGGAGAACTCCCTTAGACTAAGTTGGTATGTAGTTTTGGTATTATCTATTTATTCTCTTCAGTTCATTCTCACCAATTAAATTTTCAGTAGTGAGTAGCAAGTAGCTTTTGGAAATCCTCTAAATGAAAGCTTAGCTACAGAATTCGTTGTTGTCTCTAGTTATTAGTGTTAATCTTAACATCGCTACCAAAAATATGGCTCTACTATGTGAAAACGCTACTAGTGGCTGCGCTATGTCCAGTACTACAAGGGACGTACACTCGATCAAAGAAGTATCTGCACCCCTACACTAATCATCTGGTGTGTACAGCTCGATAGGGTTGGCATCTCTGCCTGCAACTATATCCATGTGTCAGAGAGGATCGTCTCCGACACATAGATATAGTTGCAGGCAGAGGTGCCAACCCTATCGAGCTGTAAATACCAGACGATCAGTGTAGGGGTGCAGATACTTCTTTGACCGAGTGTACATCTTGATGTAAGTTACCTAATTAATGTGTGTATCATATTGTAAGTAACAAATGGAAGGAGTGTGTAAGAAACTATGGATCTGTGGGTTCAAGGATTGTGTGGGTGAGAATAAAAGTAGGAATACAAACGTGGGTGATTGTGTGTGTGTATGCTCCGACAGAGGATAAACTTGTAAGAGAGAAAGAGGAGTTCTGGGTGAATGTGGAGGCGTGCCTGGATAAGTTTGACAAGAACGAAAGAATATTTCTGATTGGGGATATGAATGGTAAGGTGGGTGATAGGAAAGTTGATTGAGTGGTGGGATGGTGGGGAGTACCGTCAAAGGTGAATGGGAATGGTAGTGCACTTGTGAACGTATGTGTGGGGAGGAGGTTGTGGATAGCCAATACCTTCTTCCGACACAGAATGATACACAGGTACACATGGAAAGTGGTGTGGACGATAAAGGATAAGACAGTGGTGGAACGAAAGTCACTGATTGATTAATTATATATGTGTGGATGAACGAATGAAGAAATCTGTGATGGATGCTAGGGTGTATAGGGGTATTGGAGGGGGTCTGTCTGATCATTATGTAGTAGTAGCTAAGGTTAGGATACAAAAGAAGTGGGTAAGGAGAGCTGGAGGGAGGCGAGAGGAAGAGGGAATGGTGAGGAGGGTGGAGAGGCTACAGGAGGAGGAAATCAGGGAAGAGTACAGGAGAGCAGTAGAAAGACGACTAGGTGGGTTCGACGTGGAAGATATGGAGGAAGTGGAGGAGATGAGCAAGGTGTTTAAGGAAGAGATATGTGCAGCATGTGAGGAGGTGTGTGGAGTGAGGAGAAGAGGGAGGGGAGTGAAAGGTACAGCATGGTGGACAGATGATGTAAAAATAGCTGTGGAAGACAAAAAGAAAGCATATAGAGAGTGGTTGGGTAGTAGAGGGAATGAAGATTTGGAGAGGCAGAAACGAGCGAGGTATGTGGAGAGAAAGAGAGTGGTGAAGAGAGTAGTGAAGGAAAGTAAGAGAAGAGTAGATGAGTAATTTGGAAGGAATCCGAGTGTAAAATGGAGGGAGTGTAAGAAACTGTTCTGGAAAGAAGTCAAGAAAGTTAGGGAAGGTAGCAAGGGAAACAGTAAGGGTGTGAAAGATAAGAATGGGAGAATGCTAGCCGAGAAGCAAGAGAGAGTCGAAAGATGGAGGGAGTACTTCAATGAGTTGCTAAATGTAAGGAATGAAGAGCCAGCAAACATAGTTGGATATGGTATGGGAGGGAGAAGAGGAAAAGTAGTGGAGGAGGAGGTGGGGATCAGGAGGTCAGAAGTGTGGGAAGCTATGAAAAGAGTGAAATTGGGGAAAGCACCAGGAACAGATGGAGTGTGTGGGAAAATGTTGAGGTATGGTGGTGAGATAGTGATCGAATGGGTATGGAAAATGTGCAAACTAGCATGGGAGAAGGGGAATGCACGCGATGACTGGAAGACTGGCATAATAGTCCCCCTATATAAGGGCAAAAGGGAAAGAGGAGTGTGTGGTAACCACCGAGGAATATGTCTTTTAAGCGTAGTAGAGAAGGTGTACAGTAGGGTAGTGATTGAGAAAGTGAGTGTGAGAACAGAGAAATGGATAGGCGACGAGCAGGGAGGTTTTAGGAAATGAAGAGGATGTGTAGATTAGATTTTTACCCTGAATTGTGTTGTGGAGAAATATCTGGAGAAGCAACAATTAATGGTGTATGTTGCCTTTATGGACTTGGAGAAGGCCTATGACAGAGTGGATAGAGAAGGCATGTGGAAAGTACTTAGAATATATGGATTAGATGGCAAGTTGCTGAAAGCAGTGAAGAGCATGTATGAGGGTGCAAAGGCGGCAGTACGTGTGGAGAATGAGCAGAGCGAGTTCTTTGATCTGAGTGTTGGGTTGAAACAGGGGTGTGTGATGTCCCCGTGGTTGTTTACTGTATATATGGATGGAGTCATGAAAGAAATACTAGGAAGAGCAGTGGATGTTGGTGTATCGCTGAAAAGGGAGGGAAATGAGTGGAAGTTGCCTATGCTGATGTTTGCGGATGACACAGTTCTGATGAGAGATAATGAATGGGAGTTGCAGGGTCTGGTAAATGAGTTTTGAACAGTGTGCGAAAAACGGAATTTAAAGGTAAATGCGGGGAAAAGCAAGGTTATGGTCTTCGAAAGGGGTGAAGTCACAGAGTGTGAGGTGAAGTTGAACGGTCAGGCTATGGAGATCGTCAGCTCTTTTAAGTATCTGGGCAGTGTGTTGAGTAAAGATGGGACTGTGGATGAAGAAGTGCGGGAGAGGGTGCAACAGGGGAAGAGGGTTGTAGGAACGTTGAAAGCAGTAACAAGAAATAGAGTGGTCAGTATGGAAGTGACGAAGTCCTTGCATGACAGTGTGGTAATCCCGACACTAACTTACGGAAGCGAAGCATGGACGTTCGTGGAGAGACTCAGACCAAGAGTGAGAGCGGTGGAAATGAGTTACTTGAGAAGTGCGTGCGGAGTTACATGGAGGGATAGACAGACGAATGATGAAGTAAGAAGGAGGTGTGGTATTGAGGTAGATGTGCTGGAAAGTGTGAAAAGGAACAACTTGAGATGGTTC
Source organism: Paralithodes platypus (assembly GCA_032716605.1). NCBI lineage: Eukaryota > Metazoa > Arthropoda > Malacostraca > Decapoda > Lithodidae > Paralithodes > Paralithodes platypus. Next base: position 52,060,657 of record CM064573.1, on the reverse strand, counting down.
GGCCATATGGAAGTTATGGGAAGCGAGAGAATGACTAAGAGGGTGTACGAGAGCGAGGTGGAAGGACAGCGAGGGAGAGATAGACCGAAGGATAGGTGGAAGGATGGAGTGAGGAAGTATATGAATGAAGGCAGTGCTGGTTGGGAGGAGGGGCATCGATTGACTGGGGACAGAGGTGCTTGGGGGCGGTTCGTTCGTGGCCACCCCTTCGGGGATCATGGCGTCAGGCAATAGATAGATAGATAGATAGATAGATCATATCTGTAAATCAAGCTAACGTGTAGGCATAGAAATTTCATTTTCCATTCCGTAAACTTCTTTGATCTATCGGTAATTTTAAAATTAGTAATAACTCCAAGATTATCAAGACTTCCCTTGAGGGTCATAGAGTAAAATGGTGTTATATTGACTGGCGAATACGCCTCTTTTGTATTGTTTTGCCCACTACAAGTTAAAGATATCAGTTCTAAAGCAACAACTACTCAACTTCAATAATAGTGCCTCTATCACTGCCATTATTTGTCAGCATAGCCTATGTAGAACTACATAGCTACAACTGTAGCTACTTATTAAAAAAACAATGCTTGCAACTCTAACGATTATATGCAACCGGTATACCGGTAACGTTTTATTCTCCCATGAATTGGAAGTGTTTAATATTTTGCTACACATTCTCTTTCATTTATTCTCACAATTTTGACTTTTCAGTAGTGAGTATTTTCTGGACATCCTCTAATTGGAAGCTTAGCTACTAAAAAAAAAAACTTCCGCTTCATGATTATGCTTCTAGCATCTGTGCTACACCCAGCACTGTATGCACGTATACCTACCGGTATACTGTATGTAACTTAATACCTATTGATAGGAGATTGTATTGAAATGTTAAGATTTGGCAAACAGAGTTATATATTGTATAGTATGCAAAAGCTCTCTGTTGTAAGCTGAATATATTTTGCATAGCTTACTTTGAAAAATACACGTTAATATGGCAAACCAGTGTGAAAACCTACCATTAAGAAATTCTTATGAATGATGCTATGTAAGACATCCCGGGGACCAAAGGAGGCGTGTAGCCCTTGAAGCAATCCCCAGACGGCACGACGCATGTTGGGGTGGATCAGGAGTTGGGGCTTCAGGTTGTACAGAGTGCTACCAGGGGGCGCCTCCTGTAGGGGTTATTGGTACAGTCATAATCTAGCCAGGACAATATTTATGTAATTCTGGTCTAGCCGTTTTTAATAACTAGGGTTTATACAAATTCTGCGACCTAAGATAATGTACAGTTGTGGTCATAAATACTTAACACCAGTTTATGATATACACAAAATAACGAGAAAGCCATCATTCCTTCTGATGCGATTCAATAAGTTTTCAATAAAGTTTTGTATATCATATTTACTGAACCAAATATGCAAATATACCTGGCATATAGATGGCAACAGGAATTCTAAAACCCTGATATGTAGCCACAACCATTTTTGAAGAACCAGAAAATAGGTGTAAACGGCAAATATCAAATGAAAAACCATATATTTGTGAATGGAAGTGGTGGGAGGGAGGTAGGAGGGAGTGGGACAAATCCACTCTCCCTGGCTGGTTGAAGCAGACTGAGACTGCTGACAGCCCTAGCTGTCTTCCGCGCATATTTACAGTATGAGTGAGGAGAGACAAGAGATGTAGGGAGATAGTGGAGAAAGGTAACTAAACATTAAAATAACGAGAATAAGGAAGTTACCCATAAATACAGATTAAAGAACTAACAGAAACGAGAATAAAGAAGTTACCCATAAACACAGATTAAAGAACTAACAGAGAAGAAGAGGCAAAGCAACAAAGAAAACACGACAGAGAAACAAAAGGAGTAACTAAAAGAAGAGAAAGATATAATGATGAAAGGAGAACAACAGAGCAAGCAAAAGACTACCAACACCGCAACCATGCCTAAGACTCCGAAGTTGTCCCAGAATAACACAACGCCCAGCTGACCAAAAGAAGAATTAAGAGACGAAGACAAGAAGAGAGGAGAAGACGAAGACTAAAGCTAGTTAGAACATATTTCTTATTTTTCCTATGATGTTAGTTAAGTTACTTTATTACTACACTGTTATAATGATAACCAAAAACTACATTGTCCTTTGTGTATACTATATTAATAATGGCCAAGACGTTTTGTCTCTGCATTAATTATACAGGGATTGCCAGCATACAATGCCCTTAACCTATGATAATATTAATCATGAAAACTAGAATACATTTGTTAGTGTACTAATATTATTCCAACTCTTTGTATGATTGTAATGATAAACCAAATACATAATTTCCTTCTATATTATTAAAACTATCATTCTTATGCTATAACACTGCACTAAAAAAATAGATAGAACCTATTTTCTATTTTTCTCACAATGCTAGTTGAAGTTCTTTCACTACTGCACTGTTATAATGATCAACGGACTACATTGTCTTGTCTGTATACTATGTTCACTATAATCAAAATCCCTTGTTATGTTTTACCATTATGTACACTTGTAAATGTAAACGGAATATGTTACCCGTGATTCCAAGACCACCAGAATACTTTATTCTTATACTCATGTCCTATTATACTGAGAACCACATTCTCTTGTCCTTTTTCTATGATATTATTATAAGCCCCATGTTCCTATCCTTCTATATTAATTGTAGCCATTATAGAGTGCTCCGTTATAATTGAGTACTATGATAAAAACTGAAGCAGATGAAGTCTCCCGCCAGAGTAAGAAAGGCTCTCCACACCAACAGGGAGTGCGCGCTTGCTACACTCAAGGGGTGAACGGGTACCTCGCAGTAATCGTCAACACTATGCTGGAGAAATCTGAAAAGGTTAAACAATTCTGGGGCTTCTCGATCACTGGAATACCAAGTTGAGAGCCCTCAGGATTACCCTACCATTCAGTTTGATAGACGGCATACCGAAAGTCTACTTGTCTGAGGAGTTAATATCCTATTGAGGGATCCTTGTTAAATGTGGCATACCATCAATTAACATAGACTCCTTTAATAGGCTGCACCTTTAATAGTAAAAGGTTGAAGTATCCAGGCATACCTACACTTAACAAAATTACTATTGAAAACGCAACCACTGTATCCTACCAAAGGATCTTTGTTACTAGTGGCATACCACCAGTTAATATAGACACCTTTCTTAGGTTCTACTTTTAATAGTAGAAGGTTGAAGTATTCAGGCATACCTACACTTCGACACTCTATCATTGGAAACTACACTCTAACTCCTCACAAGGGATCTTGTGTAGGTAAGGGCTCTGTGGGACACCTTCACAGGTACTCAGCATATAGAAGTACTAGATGCATTCTGTCTGTGGTATACCATTAGACTTTGCAACTAAAAGGTTTAAACACCGCCCCGAGTTCCTTGAACCTCTTACAAAGGGCAGTGGCAGTCGAAAAAGACACTAATACTGTCTCCTCGCGTTAGCCCGATATAGTGCTACTTCGTCATAACTGAGGCACTATATTAAAGACCCCAATTCAAGAGTACCTGAACGGAACTTCATCACCGGTTAATATAAAGGTCGGGATAGTCGAGTATCCCTAAGCTATATGCTATATATACTCGCGTTCGTCCGATGCGGTGCCAAACTATTATAGTTACAGAGCCACATTTAAGATCCCAAGCCCATTAACCCATCTGTAACCTATTTCACACGACAGGCCAACCTAGATGGCCTACGGAGACTCGGAAGACTGCAAGCTGCTACCTAACAAGCTTTTAGTTATTCCAAGTGCCTATTGGAATCAGTATTGAAAATAACTGAACTAAGTCAATGCCAGTGACGAGGCATAAGAAATCAGAGTCCACAAATATTGACTCTGCCAAAATATACCAGTGCGCCCAGTGTCGAAATAAAGTTAGAGTTCCCAGAGATCAACTCTGACAAAATCCCTAAAAGTGTTAATAATTTAGAGTCTACAAATATCAACTCTGACTAAAATTCGTAAGAGTGCTACAATTATCAATTCTGCCAAAATTCCTAAAAGTATTAATAAGTTAGTCCACGAATATCGACTCTGCCCAAAATTTGTACGAGTGCTACAAATATCGACTCTGCCAAAAATCCACACCAGTGCGCAAGGTGATAAATATAAACAGAGTGCCAGTGTATCGACTCTGTATTTGCCCTCATCAATAATAAGTAAATAATAATATCACATCTGAATATAAAGTCATTTACTAGGCATTTAACAACATTTCAGTATATTTCCATAACTATACTCTAATCTGGTATTGTATAGAAGATTACAGCCAAACTGATTACTTATACCTGAGCTCCATTTAGATCCTCGATCGTGCTAGAAGAATAGTGATTCTCATTGTATCACATTACTTATTCATGTTTTAATATATTCTTATCTCAAATCCATGTACGTACAGTTAAGTTAAATAAACTGTTCTATAAACTATATTTCGGTGTTATATGTATCCTCTACTTGTCTTCTTTGCATGTATTGTATGAACTCTGAAGTCCCAGTCTTGAAAGAACTCACCTTAACCAATACGTTAAACCTGAATAAAATCACGGCATAACAGACATATTTTAGGTGGGAGTTGGAAAGTAGGATTGAAATAAGGAGGAGGGAAATGGGGGGAGAAAGGTGTGAGAGGAGAGGGAGGGAGGCTGGGACACATGTGGGGAGAAGCAGGAGGTGGTGGAGGAGAAATATGCCACCTAATCACATATTGCTTCCATTTCACTGGCTCGGGGTGTTTTTTGTGAGTTTTTGTTATGTGCTATCTACCGGAGCAAGCGTTACATTCGCCCAGTAAAAAAATCCGGAAGGAGTGTTGCATCTGTTAAGGGGCCCTCACACAGTCAGGAGTGCGAGCTAGAATCACTAAGAGTGATGACTCCTGGTGATTCTTGCAAATATGACCGCGAGTGTCCGAAAATCCACGTGCCCTCACGACAAAGTAGGAGTCAGCGGGAGTGTACCTGCGAGTCACAAGGAGTCACTGGGAGTTACCAGGAGTCACCGGGATAAAACCGCGAATGAATTGCGAGTTATTGTAAATATTAAAAATAACAGTCGTTTTCGGATTAGTGCAATATACGAGTCGATAAGAGTCAGGACGAGTTATATAGGAGTCACTGGGAGTCACCGAGAATCAGTGCGAGGTGTTAGGAATGAGATGCAAGTATGCCAGGGATGGCCTATAACTACAGTCCTCTAATATCATCATTAAGTTTGATTACTGTATTCATACATCATTAAAGACATTAATAGAATAGGATAAATCTTTATTATAATGTACAGTAATGTCATTATATCAATGCTTACTAAAATTTACGAATCAAATATGTGTAAAGTATTGTCTAAAAACAGGATAGGTAATCCTTCCCAACTTTTCGTTTTCCTTCGTTACCGAGTTCTGTAATATTTCATAATATAACCTAAAATAGGTAACAATTATAGGTTATGTTAGTTTAGTTAGGTTAGGTTAGGGGAGTTGGAGAACTTGGAGACTAAAACTAGGCTATTATAACATTGACCATACATTGTTAAACTTATTAAATACTTCACCTACAGTAATTTCCTTCTATACACACAATGACTGAGTGAATACAAAGTCTTGTGGGCAATTGTACTTACACAGGTTAATACTAGGCCTATTTAGAATGTTTGAACAGGAAAACTAAAGTAGTCGTATATATTATATTTTCAGCTGAGGAGAATTTACACTTTTATAATTTATTAATAATATTTTGTTAACTCCACCTTAATTTCACTTTCAGATAGCTTCAGAATGCACTTAAAATGTATCAAAACTGCAAATTTGTCTGGGGGGGGGGGGGGGGGGAATGGACTCCCCAGCTGAGTAGGCTCGCTTTGCTCACCACCCACACCTATGAATAGTGGGCTCTTTATTACATGTGCATCCACTACAGGTATCTCTGTGGGCACCCCTGCCGCTTGGAGAGCATGTTCGGTGACTCCCAGTGGCTCCTGATGGTTCCTGGTGACTTCCGTCAATTCCCAGTGACCCTCAGTGACTCGCATGTATTACGTATCTATATCCCAGTGAAGCTGAAAACTGAAACTGAAACTGAAAACTGTTCGTCCGTGAATCAGATACGAATAACCGGGAGTCAGCAGGACTCACTGGGAGTCTCTGGGAGTGGTCCGACTCGAGGCGAAAATTTTAAACACGAACATTTTGTCGGACAGGGCCAATTGCCCGCGAATGGTCGGGAGTCACTGGGAGTCTAACAGGAGTCGCTAGGAATCGCTAGTCACTAGGAGTCATCGATTTTCACCGTGAATAGGCCCACGAGTCCGTGTTTTCCCCTACTCCTAGTGATTCTAGCTTGCACTCCTGACCCTGTGAGGGCCCCTTAAAGGGTAATACATGCGAGTCACTGAGGGTCATTGGGAATCGACGGTAGTCACCAGGAACCACCAGGAGCCACTGGGAGTCACTGAGCAGTGAGCATGCTCTCCAAGCGGCAGGGGTGCCCACAGAGATACCTGTAGTGGATGCATATGTAATAAAGGGCCCACTATTCATGGGTGTGGGTGGTGAACAAAGCGAGCCTACTCACCTGGGGATCCCCCCCCCCCCAAAAAAAAAAAAAAAAAAAAAAATTGTGCAGTATTCAGTAATTGTAGGTGCATTCGAAAGCTATCTCAAAGTGAAATGAAGGTGGATTAATAAATATATTATTCATATAAACCTGTAATACTCCTCACGTGAAAGTATAATAATTATACAGTATACGGGTACTTTAGTTTTCGTGGTTAAACATTATAAATAGGCCTAGTATTAACCTGTGTAATTACAATTTGCCACAAGACATTGTATTCACCCAGTGATTGTGTGTAGAGAAGGAAGTTACGGTAGGTGTCGGTGAGGTAATTAATAATGTGAACAATGTATGGTCAATGTTACAATACCCTACTTGTAGTCTACAAGTTCTGCAATTCCCTTTACCTAACATAACGAGAGTGGTGGAGACGTGTTTGTATGTGTTTTGAAATGTCAAGTTCGCTTGGTGGTGGTGAGTGGAGTATTGGATTACTACTTCGAGGGGCGTTGTAGTCGCCGGGGTAGACTTTGAGCCAGCGGAATCATGGCTTGGTCGTTTAGGGGCCGTTGTAGTCGCCGGTTAATAATCTTAAAGTTCTGCAACTCCCCTGACCTAACTTAAGCACACTAACATAACCTATAAGTGTTACCTATTTTAGGTAATCGTATAAAATATTACAGAACTTGGTAACGAATGAAAACAACAAGGTGGGAAGGATTAACTATCCACTATTTAGACAATACTTTAAATATATTTGTTTCGTAAAGTATAGTAAGCATTGATATCATGACCTTACGGTACATAATAATACAGACTTATCGTATTATGTTAATGTCTGTAATGATGTATGAATACAGTCATAATACTTAATGATGATATTAGAGGACTGTAGTTATAGCCTACAAGAGACATACTTGAGGAAAAATTAATTTCAATTATAGGGTCAAGCACATGCCTGAAGCCTCACAGTGGATGTACGTTTGTGGGAGCCCCTGCGCAAGTGGCATGTTTACTGTGAGTTGGTGGCAACACCGCACCATGAGGTGGCAACCGCGCGACACAGGTGCGCTACACCAGGTATAAAGGCACCCCAAGCAGGTAAATCCATCCCACTCACACGTACACCCACCAATGGGGGCCATGCCTGGCATGCTCGCATGTCATTCCTAACAACTTCCAGTGATGCTCGGCGACTCCCAGTGACTCCTATATAACTCCCAGTGACTTCTGCATTACTCATATTGATTCATATATTACACTAATCCGAATGCGACCGTTAATTTTCAAATTTTCAATAACTCGCACTTCATTCCCAGTTTTATCCGGGTGATTCCTGGTGACTCCGAGTGACTCCCAGTGACTCGCAAGTACACTCCCACTGGCTCCTACGGTGTTGTGAGTGCACGGGGAATTTCAGACACTCGCGGTCATATTCCCAGGAATCAACAGGAGTCAGTATTCCTAGTGTATTCCTGACTGTGTGAAGTACCCTTAAGGCTGATCGGGGGTTAAGAAGGATATATTTAACTAGACAATATTTGAAAGTTTGAACAGTACTACACTCAATGAAACTATTAGGTAGTCCATACAATAGGTTTACTACTCAATTAAATTAACACTTTTGTTGCGGTACTTGTCATATGACAATTGCTTGGTCTGCACTGTACCATACGGGGGTTTTGGACTAAAAGTAACCTTCATTCCCTGCACATTTTCATGTATAAACAAGAGCTAGAACGTATTTCAATGATATATCCTTGAAAGCAGAGGAATAGACCTTTCCAATGACACCTGAATCATGTCTGTACGACCACTGGTTGCCGCGCAATTATATTGCACATGTGACGCTAAATCGGTAAAAAATAGCGAGTTTAAGCGGTTTCTGCTATTCCCAAGTCTGTAAGGGAGTTGGAGATGTCTCCCACTGCCACTAGTGATGGCTCAGACACGGGGGCGGTGGATGGGACGGTCCCGCGCTGCTTAAACTCGCTCGCCTGCCTCCCAGCCCTTGTTCAAGGCAGAAATTTGGCAATTGTCATATGACAAGTGCCGCAGTGATGACCGTATTTTTTATATAACAGCCCGCACTGAAAGAAATGCTTCGCCTCATGTGAGTGAAGTCTTTCCAATTATCTTACAATAATTTCCTCTAGTGTAATTTGAGTGATCAATTGTGAAGTATTTGTTGACATCTCATGGATCCTTCCTTCGACCAAAAACATATCCTGTACATGGATAATCATTACACATCCCAACTATCTCCAAGTATCTCTTGGACCACCAAACTGGTTCCTGTGGCACTTTCAGGTCCAACAGGGAGCAGTGGAAAAATTTTCCCAAGACAAAGAAGGGAAAAAGTCTGGGAAAATGTTGGCCATGATAAGCGAGTCGTGAACATATTGAGCACCGTACATGAATACCAGTTTGTGGATTCCGGCAAAGTCGACTGCAAGACCATGGTAAACGTCCTGATACCAGATGCAGTGATGGATTATAATATCAACATGTGTCTGGTGGACAAAACCGATATGCAATAGGCTATAGGCTATAATGATTATTATCATTAAAGTAAGTGTAATGGGTCCAGGTGGGAAAGAAAAAAACTTAAAAAATTGTTAGATGCAGTCCAACAGGTGACCGGCACCCGCAACACAAATCAAGATTAAAAGCTGATTCTACTAAGCAACACTTTATTAACCACATTAAGTTTCAAAGTGCCACTTCTGAACACATTAGATTCATATATCATTCCATAAAGTAACACAATGTGACAAACAATGCTGGAACTGCGTTGTATTACACTTACAGAGTGCAAAGGTGTTGCTCAAATGTAAGCTTAGGGTTGAACGACACAAAGTACATGAAGATGAGAAGACTCACCGATTATCTCACCATCAACAACAAGATCACCATGGTTCGGGTGAACAGTTCTAGACCTACTGATAGTCATAGCTCTTATATTACTAGCACTAAGCATGCAAGTGAAACAGCCTAATACACTTAAAAGAAGGCCTGTAAGAGGCCTATGATTAGCTGCCAACAAGGGTGGAGGCATTGGCATACTCCCCAAAGTTTATTTCAACAATGTCAACCAGGTGTCTGGTATACAACATACACAAAAGAGGACCTTGGACACTGCCCTAAGGCACAGCAGAGACCAGTCAAAAATCATCATTTAACTTTTCATCTACTATTACTTTCTGTTTGAAAATTTGTTTTTTAGAAATTGATAAAATGTTGCCATGAACACCCAAATACTCGAATTTATGGATTAACCACCCGTGATTCATGTTATGCTAGACAAAACAAGTATTGTGCATTCTTCTAATGGGGAAAAATCAGGAGTTCAATACACATATACAATACAAACACAAGGTGAGTTATACACATAGCACAAGACAATGTTTTATGTACACACTAATTATATCTCTCAAATTCATGTTACACATATAAATCAGTAATCAGATATCACAATTAATACTGCAATTTTCACTTTATAAAAATATGGCAGGAAATTCAGTGAGTTTTTAATTCTTGTAGGTAGAGGACTCAACATTTAATTCCAACAGTTTTAGAGAAGGACTTATGTAAGGTCTCACTATTGGGAATTTGCACTGTGGAAGTTCTCGAACCACTTCCTTTAATTTTCTTCGTAACTGGGGACTTCTTCTTCTGGGAAGGTCTCGAACCACTTCCTTTAAGTTTAAGTTATGTAGAGGTAATTCTCAGCTTCTGGGAAGGTCTTGAACTACTTCCTTTGATTACAGCAACAGTAGTACTAGCGTAACACCTAGTTCTATAAGCCTCAGGCCACACTGCGTATACATTAGCCTCGAGCCTAGTACTGTGAGTATCAGACCTCACTGGTTTTGTACTAGTGTCGAGTGTAGTTCTGTGAGCATTGGGCCTCACTTGTTTTGTTCTAGCTTCGAGCCTAGTCCTGTGAGCATCGATCCTACCTAGCTGATCAAAAAGCGAGTTTTTTTTTATACTTCTGGTCGACTGTGGTAGTGTCTCCTTCTGCTGCTATATCCTCCTGTTGATGGTGTTGAGGGCGAGAAGGGCTCGTTTAGACTGTGTCTCCTGGCTGGCTGGTGGTAGGCATCTTGGGTATGAGGTTGACGGCACGTGGGCTGTTCCTGGAGAGTAAGGTGCGCTTGGGCTGGGGCTTTGTTGTGATGGTCGTTGCATCCTTGAGTAATGGAGACTAGTGCAGTTGTGATGGAAGTGATATGAATGCTGTGCATATCAATTCAGATGATCAAACCCAGAAGTGAAACATAACTTAACAACGCTAACCTCCTGTTCTTTATCCAATGCTCTCTGACTGTCTGACTGTAATGAGATAGAGTATCAGTACAACCAAGACCTGTCCTATATGCAAACTGTCCAGATAGTATGATATTACTCTCTTCTGAATACTGAGCCAGCCTATGACAAATTAGACACTTTTAGATCTTAGGATGGGATTAATTGAAAAGGATCGATATTTCTTCTCATTTGAAAAAGGCTCACTCTTAGGAATAGAAGTAATCTTAGCTGACCTCCAACACTCTTTGATGATGTGCCTAAAAATGAGGAGGTAGTATGTCAGCTAACCTTTTGTAAAATAAGGAAAATATACCCATACGAATCAAGGTAGAAAAGTATTCCCTTAACAAAGAAGATCAGAATGCAAGAGACGAACACCAGTGACCAGTGTGTGATATGAACTTGTATGGGCGTGTATGAGCTTTGAATGAAGCCGTTTCATGAGTCTAATGCATTATCATTTAGTGGTGAGTATTTGCGTGAATGAGAGGGTGAATTTTTTACCCATTGTTAACTTAGTTACGTGTCTGTGTAAATAAAATAATTATTGTCTCTTTTGAGTCTTCGACTGGAGGTTGTAGGAGAAGGTCGTAGGGAGGTGTGTGCTTTTCCCATTTATTGGCTGCAGGACCGAGCAGAAGTAAATTACACCATGGATTAGCTGCTGGACATACGCCATGAATATGTGAAGGGCAACATCATGTGTCAGTATGGCATAATAATGTATAATAATTAAAACATAATGATTTGTTACTGTTATGGCCAATGAAAAGAACTTAATTTAAAATGAAGTGAAGCAGTGAGACAAATGAAACAGTAACCGTGAATTTCACCATATTTTCTTATATGACAAAGTAACTCTTATCCTCAGTATTATTATTTATGTGGTCTCGTACACTGTCTAGCAAGATGGAATTAGAACAAGAAGATTTCATTAAGGCCTTCATAATTGCTCTGAAGGATAGGCGCGTTATTGAAACCCTTGAATCCTCATTTAGTGGCCAGCTGACCAAGGAAGCGGGAGAACTTCGAAAACTGCTTCAGGAATGAGACCAAAAAATCACAGCGCTTGAGGATGAAATGAACCAACTGAAAGAGAAAGTGGATTTCCAGAAGCAGTACACAAGGAGAAATAATTTGAGAATCACTGGTCTTCCCGAAAGAGAAAATGAAGACATACTAAAAGCTCCTCTGGACCTGATTAACAACAAGGTTTGTGTCTCATCCCCTATCTGTGAAGCTGATGTAGACCGTGTTCACCGATTAGGGAAGCCTCGCATCGATGGAACATATCGCCCGTTGATGGTCCGATTTTCCACCTACAGGACTCGTCAGCGTGTGTACCGTCACCGTCTTCATCTCAACCCGCGGTGAACGGCTGGGAGGAGTGTTACGACTAGGGTTCAAATATATCAGGGCTCTTATTCATTGGACTAGTAATGGCATAAATGCTACGACGGAAAGCGCTAGCTCCAACCTCTGAGGTATATTCCCAGTGAACAAAGAACACAAATACTCTACAGAGTTCTATATGCAATAATAGGCTATCAAACTCTCAATAAATGTGCGTCTACTCTAGGCTTAATGTTATGTGAAAACAGCCTATTACTACCTATAACCGAAGGTGCTTGGTTATGGTATGCAAAGTAAGGTGGTAAGAGAAGTTACAGCTTACGTTACTTTAATCAATAAATGTCAGGCACTCCTGCATTAAAGAAAGTGCACTAAAGTCCTTCAACACTAACAAGGAATCTTCTTTAAATGTTAGATGCTATAAAGATGCTCGTATAGGAAATGGAACCCAAAAAGGCAGGCAGCGGAACAATGCTCGTGCAGGCTATGCACACAAAAAGGCAGAATATATAATGCCGTCGGAGCCAAGAACATTTTAAACACTACAACAATAATAATAATTGCCACGACAATGCAGTATTCCTATCAACAAAAAGAGCCTAAGTCGTTTGTGTCTCAATACATCAAACTAGGCTGCAAAATGCTTGTGTAATAATAAATGGGTATGCATAAAAAGAGTACTTGGTTTAATATACTTAATGTCTACTATGATTGATGAAGTCTAGCTAGAGTCAATGATACGAGATACTGGTGCGCATGGCATGCCGCATAGCCTAGTGTAAATCTCAAGTCTGTGCGTCAAATATTACGTTATAATGAAGGGTAGCTCTCTTGAGAAACCTTAATACCGAAGTATTAAGCGTTCTCCTGGCGTACCTCAAAGACAAACAACGAGCTTAGAACAGTGCAGAATGGTATAGGCAAAAAGCCCTCATTCGTGCATGCTCTACTCTCAATGGCACACAGACTAGAATTTACTCAATCAACTCCAGTTCTCAGGTATGTCGTGCCGCTTTTAACTAAAGCCAGCACTCATAGGAAACAATACCTTATAATATCAGACTCCTAGTCTAGCATTATCTAATCCAGCAGAACACTAATAATTAAAGGAAGCAGTACTAAACAATATGAATGCCAACCAATGCTTCGTGATCAACTTATCTTAACAACTAACATACATGGGTTATATCAGACCTTAACGCACAATACAACTGGCCAGCATGAAGCTGATTTTGCAGAGTTAACCAGAGGGGGTATAATATTAATAAAAAGGTGGTGAAAGATATGAAAAAGAGAGAGGTAGGCAGAGGAAAAGATTCTCAGGTGCAGAGCGGAGGACAGGTAGCAAGTGAAAAAGATGGATGCGTTCTAGAAACCAGATCTGAGGGAGAGAGTGGCAAGGAACTGTATATATACTCGCACTAGCTCGAGGCGCGTGGGAAAAAAGCGGTTACAAGTCCTCTAGCCACTAGCAAGGGAGCTAGCAGCATGGTAAGGACCTCTCTCAGCCAACCCCACGAGGCAGCCAGCCGTGACGTCATCGAGCGGGACAAAAACACTGTGCGCTCCCTCTCACTCTGTTCTACTCTCTCTCTCTCTCTCTCCCAGATCCCATCATTACTAGTTAATGATAAAACATATACTTTACAATTAAATATATAAAGCCTTGACATGGGTGAAAACAAAGAGCCTTTCTGGACTGCCCATGACACAAGCTTTCATATGAAATAAAGCACACTCTAATACATAAACTGTAGCCCCATCCACTGCCCTGGCGATCCTAGCGAGTCACTCTAGGACAAGCTATGCGGTTCTAACGGAGTGGTTAACGTCACACCCCCCCCAAGATTTTTCTCAGAGGCCCCAAGGCTCACAAAAATCTGATGGTTAGAACCCATGCTATATCTCCACTTCCCATCACCCAGCGGCAGTAAAATATCTGGCACAGTTCTTCAACAAAACATTTTTCAAAATTATAACCCTCCCCAACACCATAGGTTAAATTATATGTAGTTATGCTCCTCAAGAGCGAGCCTCTCTAGCCCAGCATTCTGAGAGGAGTGCAACTCAGAATTACTGCTATAACATACTAAAAAAATTCAACTATCAAAGAAAGAGTTTTTATTTGATTTTTATGTTTATAATTTGTTTATTTCGGCTGCACTATAGGGGCAAGCCTAGTTTTTTCTTCTATGCCAAACGCTCAACTCCTGCTTTACGACCCAATACGCTGGGCTACAACCGCGAGCCAACAAGCACCAAGCGCAAAATACCATTCAAACTAAAGCAGGAGGCTACCCGTGTGTCAATCTACCCAGGATCATATACCCTTGAAAGACAATCTGCAACCACGTTGTCACAACCGGCAATATGGCGTATGTCCAGGTTATATACCAATAACCTTAGTGACCACCTGGTCAGCCTCATATTCCGATTGTGAAACTGGTCCAAGAACTTGAGAGGGTGATGATCTGGGTAAACTACAACGACCGGACCATAGGCTGGAACATAGACCTCGAATGCCCCAGCGCAAGCACAACCGCCAGCAGCTCCTCCTCGACAACAGAGCAGCTCCCCTGGGCCGAATTGTACTTCTCCGAGCAGAAACTAACAGGATGCTCCAGCCCATCATCGTCCTTTTCCACAAGGACGGCACCAGCCCCCACACCACTAGCCTCCGTTGCTAGTTGGAAAGGTAGGCTAAAGTCAGGGGCCCTGAGGATCGGGTGAGTGCACAACAGGTGTTTTACTTCTCTAAACACCTTCTCACACTCAGGCGCCCATTTGAACTTCTTATCCTTCCAGTTATCCTCCACCTGAGCTTGACTGTCCCGTTCTCCTTCTCCACCTTGACTGCTAAACGTCATCACAGGCACAGTGAGAGGCTCAGGGGGGTGCCTCCCATACTCCTTCATGGGATTAACATGACATAACTGATTGCGCTTCCGTCTGTCTGGAGTGGCTACCAAGTAATCCAGGTCTGATAGCTCCTCCACCACCCTATAAGAACCAGCGTACTTCGCGGATAAGGGGTGACCTACAAGGGGCAGTAGAATCAACACCTCCTGACCCACGTGCAACTCCCTGAGTTCAACCTTGAGGTCGTACCTGTCCTTCCTGAGGGCCTGAGAGCTAGTCAAATTACGGCCAGCCAACTCCAGACTGCGCAACATCCGTTCTCGACTGTTGAGGACACACTTGAGCATAGAACAAGGTTTTTCTGCGCCCTCCCATACTTCTTCAACCATATGGAGAGGCCCTCTGACACGGTGTCCAAAGACGAGCTCATTAGGGCTGAATCCCAAACTCTCCCCAGGTACCTCCCGCACAGCACACAAAACACATGGCAGGCCAAGATCCCAATCCTTCCCACTCTCAAAGCAACAACAACGAAGCACAGATTTCAAGGCTGAGTGCCATCGCTCTAACACACCCTGGCTCTCCGGATGATACGCAGATGACACAACCCCAACAATCTCATGCTGCGGCATTGCTTGAACAAAGAGGCTAGAAGTGGAGTTCGGTCCCTGGACTGACTGAATCCCCTGCGGGTAACCATACCGGGAAAAATACACTAGCAAGCTTCGGACCACCGTCTTCGCCGACCCATTTCTCATAGGGTACGCGTCAGGGTACCTTGTTGCTACATCTCCCGACTGTGCATCACTGTCCTCCTTCAACTCTTTCGTCTTTTTAAGCCCATCCTCTGCCTCTTCAGGAACAGTTACTGGGTCTTCTCCAGACTCGAAATGTGGTCCTAATAATGAGTCCCCGAGAAGGTCCGTTGACACTAAACTCTCAACTGCATCAACTTTCAACCCCTTCTCGGTACCCTTCCTCCGCTGATCTAAAGATTGCTGACCAGAATGTGACTCCCTGGATGCAGGATCTCCGGTGACAACACACGCCATAGGCTGCACCGGACACTTCTCAACCCACTCCTGCTCCTCCCTACTCACGTCGGCCGGCTTCTCGGCAACGACCAAGGGTGGAGCCTCAGAAGTAGGTCCCGCAAAGTCGTTGCCGAGAAGGAGGTCGACGCCCCCAACAGGTAACTTCTCCACAATTCCTATATCCAGGTCCCGAGTCACACCATCAACTTCCACCTTCATTCTTACAAGCGGGTATGACCTTGTCGCATTAACTCCCTGAACCACAACCACCCGCGCCGTATTGACAGGTTTACCAGTGAAATTTCTCAACAGTGTTTGCGATGCCCCAGTGTCACGCAAAATTCTCACCTCATGTCTTCTACCCCCCCACTCCACACAACCGAGTCCCCTGTGGTCACTAAAGGCATCACGGACAGGGAATAAGCCTTCCGGATCCTTCTGCACTGGCAGTGTATTTACCTCGGAAGAAATGCCTCTAACAAACTCCGATGTCCTCTTGAACACTCCAATGCCGTGAGCAAAAGACACGGCTGCCGGAGGAGGTCGACTAGGGCACTCATTTGCCTTATGACCCTCCTGGTGGCAACTAAAACACATAAATTTCGGTTTCGGCTTATACTGTGATGTAAAAGGCCCCTGACTTTTCACATACGGTGTGGTGTAAGGTTTGGATTCAGTTTTAGTTTCATGGTTCTTCTGTTTAAATGTGTCATTGTTACGGGGAGGGGGAGGATAACAGTCCTTAGCACTTACATCGTACTTCTGTGAGGACCCGCAACCCCGAATCAACGACAGCCGTCGATCAGCCATTTCTGCTGCTTCGACTAGAGTTCTTGGGTTTTTCTCCTTCAAGTTCAAAGTTAGATCACCGCCCGTGCTCCAACATCATTAACTGCTTAATTTCATCAAATGTTGTGACCTTCTCAGATCGGAGCCAGTTCCCCATAGCATCGGACAAGTCCCGAGCGTGTTCCAAAAAGGTGCTATCTCTTCCCTTAGTTACACCCCGGAACTTCAAACGGTACGTTTCTGGTTGCAGTTCGTAAGCTCTCAGGACAGCCTCCTTGAGATCCTCATACACAATACATGACTCCAAAGGTAACGCATCGTAGGCTTTAAGACCCTTGCCTATTAATCTAGAGGATACAAGTGCTGCCCATTTATTCTCTGGCCACTGGTGTTCCTGGCATTTCTTCTCAAAGCGTGTGAAAAATTCTGTTACACCACTCTCATCAAACACCGGAACCAGTTTCCATAAGTGCGAGACAGACTGATCAGGAACACGGTTACGGTTTAATATTACCGGTGGTCCCCCCAGGGGCAACCCACCCTGATTACCCATTTCACCATACTGCTGTTCCTCAGTCTCGACAGACATTACGTACTGTGTCTCCATTCTCCTCTGATCCGGTATAAGACATGATGCTCACAAAAATGTCCCACCTCAATATTCAGAAAAGAAGTACCCCAAACTCTTATACCTCGATATACACACAAAAATTCTCGGAAATACTCAAGGGCTATACTATGTTTCAAAAAAAAAAATATTCTTGCTGATCCCCGCAAAATATTCTCCAAAACAACAAATGTTCCCTGCTAATAAATGTAGGTTCACCAAATCCTAGGTAAGGTCGCCATTTCTTACGACTGGGGTTCAAATATATCAGGGCTCTTATTCATTGGACTAGTAATGGCATAAATACTACAACGGAAAGCGCTAGCTCCAACCTCTGAGGTATATTCCCAGTGAACAAAGAACACAAATACTCTACAGAGTTCTATATGCAATAATAGGCTATCAAACTCTCAATAAATGTGCGTCTACTCTAGGCTTAATGTTATGTGAAAACAGCCTATTACTACCTATAACCGAAGGTGCTTGGTTATGGAATGCAAAGTAAGGTGGTAAGAGAAGTTACAGCTTACGTTACTTTAATCAATAAATGTCAGGCACTCCTGCATGAAAGAAAGTGCACTAAAGTCCTTCAACACTAACAAGGAATCTTCTTTAAATGTTAGATGCTATAAAGATGCTCGTATCGGAAATGGAACCCAAAAAGGCAGGCAGCGGAACAATGCTCGTGCAGGCTATGCACACAAAAAGGCAGAATATATAATGCCGTCGGAGCCAAGAATATTCTAAACACTACAACAATAATAATAATTGCCACAACAATGCAGTATTCCTATCAACAAAAAGAGCCTAAGTCATTTGTGTCTCAATACATCAAACTAGGCTGCGAAATGCTTGTGTAATAATAAATGGGTATGCATAAAAAGAGTACTTGGTTTAATATACTTAATGTCTACTATGATTGATGAAGTCTAGCTAGAGTCAATGATACGAGATACAGGTGCGCATGGCATGCCGCATAGCCTAGTGTAAATCTCAAGTCTGTGCGTCAAATATTACGTTATAATGAAGGGTAGCTCTCTTGAGAAACCTTAATACCGAAGTATTAAGCGTTCTCCTGGCGTACCTCAAAGACAAACAACGAGCTTAGAACAGTGCAGAATGGTATAGGCAAAAAGCCCTCATTCGTGCATGCTCTACTCTCAATGGCACACAGACTAGAATTTACTCAATCAACTCCAGTTCTCAGGTATGTCGTGCCGCTTTTAACTAAAGCCAGCACTCATAGGATACAATACCTTATAATATCAGACTCCTAGTCTAGCATTATCTAATCCAGCAGAACACTAATAATTAAAGGAAGCAGTACTAAACAATATGAATGCCAACCAATGCTTCGTGATCAACTTATCTTAACAACTAACATACATGGGTTAAATCAGACCTTAACGCACAATACAACTGGCCAGCATGAAGCTGATTTTGCAGAGTTAACCAGAGGGGGTATAATATTAATAAAAAGGTGGTGAAAGATATGAAAAAGAGAGAGGTAGGCAGAGGAAAAGATTCTCAGGTGCGATCGGGGGACAGGTAGCAAGTGAAAAAGATGGATGCGTTCTAGAAACCAGATCTGAGGGAGAGAGTGGCGAGGAACTGTATATATACTCGCACTAGCTCGAGGCGCGTGGGAAAAAAGCGGTTACAAGTCCTCTAGCCACTAGCAAGGGAGCTAGCAGCATGGTAAGGACCTCTCTCAGCCAACCCCCACGAGGCAGCCAGCCGTGACGTCATCGAGCGGGACAAAAACACTGCGCGCTCCCTCTCACTCTGTTCTACTCTCTCTCTCTCTCCCAGATCCCATCATTACTAGTTAATGATAAAACATATACTTTACAATTAAATATATAAAGCCTTGACATGGGTGAAAACAAAGAGCCTTTCTGGACTGCCCATGACACGAGCTTTCATATGAAATAAAGCACACTAATACATAAACTGTAGCCCCATCCACTGCCCTGGCGATCCTAGCGAGTCACTGTAGGACAAGCCATGCGGTTCTAACGGAGTGGTTAACGTCACAGGAGTGACAACCCCTGGGCGGCGGCGGCGGAGGGGGATGTGCAAGAGGTGAGTGGTGCTGCGGCATCTGAGGCTTGTATGTCGGATCTACAACCGCCGGAGGATACCACAGTGGAGGCTACTTCTGAGGCTACAGAGCTAAGAAGCGGAGCAGGTAATGGCTATACGAAGCGTCTGATCAAACAAACCATATTTATCAATGAAGACCTAACAAAAGAGAAAGCCCAGTTGTTATTGTGCACGAATAGACAAACGAAATAATAAAATAAAAGACTGTTGGTCAGCAGATGGAACAATTTTAATTAAAGACTGCCATAGTAGAATCAGACCAGTTAAGCATGAGCAGGAGTTAAGATTTATCTCTGGAATGTAGTGAATGTTTTGTTTTGTTGGATAGCTTCATGTTCTTCTTGAATATTTCGGAATGTTTCATTATTGTTTCGTAGTTGCCCATGTATTTGTGGTGTCAGTCTTGTGCATATATGGAGTGGGTATCATGCTTTCTATTTTGTGTGTTGCTTTCGTGTATTTTATATACGGGTAATTCATCTAATCATAGCAGAAAAATAGACTATGCTCATTTTCAATTTCTTTCAATATTTCTTTCATGTATGTTTGTAAATAAGTTGTCGATAAAAGACATGTTCGTGTTTACTGGTTTAAATGTTGTGTTTTTGTGTCTGTGATACAGAGTGTTTCGGTCATTAGGAGTTAAGTGTGTGTGTTCAGAGTGTTACGGACGACCACATTTAAGATATTTGACAAATGTGCGCTAAAAAAATAATAATCATAGTGTAGTAACAGCAAGACACAATTATTTCCTCAACTAGACTTAATTTAATGAGGTTTATAAAAATGAAGGGTTATATCTATTTTTACTATTGTTGTATCAATGCTCACTATGTAGACACAATTAAAATGAAGAGGTCTATGCAATTTATGTAACATGTATGAGTGATATTTTTCCATTTAATCATATAGTTGACGAAAACAGGTTTAGCAGATGTTTATTGGAGATAGAAAATCGCGGAATAAGGTCAGTTGATGAACCTATTGATAACAAAGTGTATAATATATTAGACAGAAGTGCTGATGATATAAATTTTCCATTGGCTAATATTAATCCAGATAATAATGTTATGTCTAACTTGGAAATTAATTCAGATTACTACTGTGAGAATACTGTAAATACAATGTTTAAGGATAATAGTATTACAACGCATTGCTTTTCTATACTACACATGAATATTCGTAGTGTCTCAAAACATTTAGGGGAACTAAAACATTATCTTGGTACTTTATATATAACATTTTCAATTATTGGCCTATCAGACACCTGGATCAACAGTGTGACGTTAACCACTCCGTTAGAACCGCATGGCTTGTCCTACAGTGACTCGCTAGGATCGCCAGGGCAGTGGATGTGGCTACAGTTGATGTATTATTGTGTGCTTTATTTCATATGAAAGCTCGTGTCATGGGCAGTCCAGAAAGGCTCTTTGTTTTCGCCCATGTCAAGGCTTTATATATTTAATTGCAAAGTATATGTTTTATCATTAAGTAGTAATGATAGGAATTGAGAGAGAGAGAGAGAGTAGAACAGAGTGAGAGGAGGCGCGTAGTGTTTTGCTATACTCGATGACGTCATAGCTGGCTGGCCTCGTGGGGATTCGTTGAGGGAGTTTTTTTACCATGCTTTGTGACGTCATGTTTGGTTGGCTTCTTTAGTATTGGCTGGAGGACTTGTTACCGCTTTTTTCCCACGCGGCTCGAGCTAGTGCTAGTATATATACAGCTCCCTCGCCACTTTCTCCCTCAGATCTGGTTTCTAGAACGCATTCCTCTTATCCCTTTGATACCTGACCCCCTCTCTACACCTGAGAACCTTTTCCTCTGCCTATCTCTCTCATTTTCCATACCTTTCACCACCTTTTATTAATATTATATCCCCTCTGGTTAACTCTGCATAATCAGCTTCATGCTGGCCAGTTGTATTGTGCGTTAAGGTCTGATATAATCCATGTATGTTATTTGTTAAGATAAGTTGATCACGAAGCATTGGTTGGCATTCATATTGTTCAGTACCGCTTCCTATAATTATTAGTGTTCTGCTGGATTAGATAATGCTAGACTAGGAGTCTGATACTATAAGGTATTGTTTTCGATGGGTGTTGGCTTTAGTTAAAAGCTGCACGACATACCTGAGAACTGGAGTTGATTGGGTAAATTCTAGTCTGTGTGCCATTGAGAGTAGAGCATGCACGAATGAGGACTTTTTGCCTATACCATTCTGCACTGTTCTAAGCTCGTTGTTTGTCTTTGAGGTACGCCAGGAGAACGCTTAATACTTCGGTATTAAGGTTTCTCAAGAGAGCTACCCTTCATTATAACGTAATACTTGACGCACAGACTTGAGATTTGCACTAGGCTATGCGGCATGCCATGCGCACCAGTATCTCGTATCATTGACTCTAGCTAGACTTTATCAATCATAGTAGACATTAAGTATATTAAACCAATTACTCTTTTTATGCATACCCGTTTACGATTACACAAGCATTTCGCAGCCTAGTTTGATGTATTGAGACACAAACGACTTAGGCTCTTTTTGTTGATAGGAATACTGCATTGTCATGGCGATTATTATTATTGTTGTGGTGTTTAGGATATTCTTGGCTCCGACTGCATTATATCTCCTGCCTTTTTGTGTGCATAGCCTGCACGAGCATTGTTCCGCTGCCTGCCTTTTTGGGTTCCATTTCCGATTCGAGCATCTTGATAGCATCTAAAATTTAAAGAAGATTCCTTGTTGGTGTTGAAGGACTTTAGTGCACTTTCTTTCATGCAGGAGTGCCTGACATTTATTGATTAAAGTAACGTAAGCTGTAACTTCTCTTACCACCTTACTTTGCATACCATAACCAAGCACCTTCGGTTATAGGTAGTAATAGGCTGTTTTCACATAACATTAAGCCTAGAGTAGACGCACATTTATTGAGAGTTTAATAATCTATTATTGCATATAGAACTCTGGAGAGTATTTGTGTTTTTTGTTCACTGGGAATATACATCAGAGGTTGGATCTAGCGCTTTCCGTTGTAGCATTTATGCCATTACTAGTCCAATGAATAAGAGCCCTGATATATTTAAACCTCAGTCGTAACAAATTGCGACCTTACCTGGGATTTGGTGAACCTACATTTATTAGCAGGGAACATTTGTTGTTTTGGGGAATATTTTGCAGGGATCAGCAAGAATAATTTTTTTTTGCAACATAGTATAGCCCTTGAGTATTTCAGAGAATTTTTGTGTGTATATTGAGGTATAAGAGTTTGGGGTGCTTCTTTTCTGAATATTGAGGTGGGAAATTTTTGTGAGCATTATGTCTTATACCGGATCAGAGGAGAATGGAGACACAGTACGTAATGTCGAAACTGAGGAACAGCAGTATGATGATATGGTTAATCAGGTGAACTGTGAGGAGGATGCTAGTATATTTTTGCAATGGCCTGTTACTGCCGAGCGGTTGGAGGGTATGGATCGCTACGGTCTTCAATGCCTGGCCACAGCTATCGGTCATGCGGGTACTAGCAGCATGACCAGGGATAACTTGATAACGTGTGTACTGGGCAGGGTGACGGGTGAGCGAGATGGGTTCAGTGCTCAGAGCCCTTCGGCCATGCTTCCCCTACACTCGACTCCCAGCCATCCCAGTGGTTTGCTGACCCCGAGTACGTTTCCACAGTTGGGTGGTGACTGGCAGGTTGGGTTGCCCCTGGGGGGACCACCGGTAATTTCAAACATTGTAGCACCTTCACCTCCTCAAGGGTTATCTCCAGAATTATTGTTTCGGCTCGAATTAGCCAAGATCGAAGAGAGAAAGGCTATCAGGGTATCTGAGGAGCAATATAGGGCATCTGAGCTTCAGCTTCAGCAGCAAATAGAATTAGCCAAGATAGAAGAGAGAAAAAGTCACCAGCAACAAAGAGCAGGTGAGCTTCAGCAGCAAATAGAGCTAGCAAAAATCCAAGCTGAGTCGACTAGGTACTGTGCCGACAGGGACGTAGAGAAGTCGCGAGTAGAGACAATGGGACAGCGACTTGGGGCTGGTAACCGTGCTCATGATCAGTCTCTCTTGCACTTATTGAAACTGGTTCCGGTGTTTGATGAGAGCAACGGGAGGCTAAATTCAATGTAGGAGGGGGGCATGAGTTGTTTCGCAAACACTTAGATAAGCTTGCTCCTTCGGACATTTGTAAATTGCAATTAGAAGACCCGGAGGTTCTTGAATGTGGTACCGGTCCTGTCGAGTTGGAGGAGGACAGTGATGCACAGTCGGGAGATGTAGCAACAAGGTACCCTGACGCGTACCCTATGAGAAATGGGTCAGCGAAGATGGTGGTCCGAAACTTGCTAGAGTATTTTTCCCGGTATGGTTACCCGCAGGGGATTCAGTCAGACCAAGGATCCAACTTCACTTCTAGCCTCTTTGTTCGAGCAATGCCGCAGCATGGGATTGTTACGGTTATGTCATCTGCGTATCATCCGGAGAGCCAGGGTGTGTTAGAGCGATGGCACTCAGCCTTGAAATCTATGCTTCGTTGTTGTTGCTTTGAGGATGGGAAGGGTTGGGATCTTGGCCTGCCATATGTTTCATTTGCTGCACGGGAGGTACCTGGGGAAAGTTTGGGATTCAGCCCTAATGAGCTCGTCTTTGGACACCGTGTCAGGGGGCCTCTCCATATGGTTGAAGAAATATGTGAGGGCGCAGAAAAACCTTGTTCTATGCTCAAGTATGTCCCCGACAGTCGAGAACGGATGTTGCTCAGTCTGGAGTTGGCTGGCCGTAATTTGACTAGCTCTCAGGCCCTCATGAAGGACAGGTACGACCTCAAGGTTAAACTCAGGGAGTTTCACGTGGGTCAGGAGGTGTTGATTCTACTGCCCCTTGTAGGTCATCCCTTATCCACGAAGTACACTGGTCCTTATAGGGTGGTTGAGAGGCTATCGGACCTGGATTACTTGGTGGCCGCTCCAGACAGACGTAAGCGCAATCAGTTATGTCACGTTGATCTCATGAAGGAGTGTTTGAGGCACCCCCCTGAGCCTCTTACTGTGCCTGTGATGACGTTTAGCAGTCAAGGTGGAGAAGGAGAACGGGACAGTCAAGCTCAGGTGGAGGATAACTGGAAGGATAAGAAAGTCAAATGGGCGCCTGAGTGTGAGAAGGCGTTTAGAGTAGTAAAACACCTGTTGTGCACTCACCCGATCCTCAGGGCCCCTGACTTTAGCCTACCTTTCCAACTAGCAACGGATGCTAGTGGTGTGGGGGCTGGTGCCGTCCTTGTGAAAGAGGACGATGATGGGCTGGAGCATCCTGTTAGTTTCTGCTCGGAGAAGTTCAATTCAGCCCAGGGAAGCTGCTCTGTTGTCGAGAGGGAGCTGCTGGCAGTTGTGCTTGCACTGAGGCATTTTGAGGTCTATGTTCCAGCCTATAATCCGGTCGTTGTAGTTTACACAGATCATCACCCTCTCAAGTTCTTGGACCAGTTTCACAATCGGAATATGAGGCTGACCAGGTGGTCACTAAGGTTATTGGTATATAGCCTGGACATACGCCATATTGCCGGTTGTGACAACGTGGTTGCAGATTGTCTTTCCAGGGTATATGATCCTGGGTAGATTGACACACGGGTAGCCTCCTGAGAGTCTTTGCATGACAGTGTGGTAATCCCGACACTGACTTACGGAAGCGAAGCATGGACGTTGGTTGAGAGACTCAGACCAAGAGTGAGAGCAGTGGAAATGAATTACTTAAGGAGTGCGTGCGGAGTTACATGGAGGGATAGACAGACTAATGAGGAAGTAAGAAGGAGGTGTGGTGTGGAGGTAGATGTGCTGGAAAGTGTGAAAAGGAACAACTTGAGATGGTTCGGCCATATGGAACGTATGGAAAGCGAGAGAATGACTAAGAGGGTGTACGAGAGCGAGGTGGAGGGACAGAGAGGGAGAAGTAGACCGAATGAGAGGTGGAAGGATGGAGTGAGGAAGTATATGAACGAAGGCGGTGCTGGTTGGGGGGAGGGGCGTCGACTGACTGGGGACAGAGGTGCATGGGGGTGGTTCGTTCGTGGCCACCCCTTCGGGGATCGCGGCGTCAGGCAATTGTGACGTTAACCACTCCGTTAGAACCGCATGGCTTGTCCTACAGTGACTCGCTAGGATCGCCAGGGCAGTGGATGGGGCTACAGTTTGTGTATTAGAGTGTGCTTTATTTCATATGAAAGCTTGTGTCATGGGCAGTCCAGAAAGGCTCTTTGTTTTCACCCATGTCAAGGCTTTATATATTTAATTGTAAAGTATATGTTTTATCATTAACTAGTAATGATGGGATCTGGGAGAGAGAGAGAGTAGAACAGAGTGAGAGGGAGCGCGCAGTGTTTTTGTCCCGCTCGATGACGTCACGGCTGGCTGCCTCGTGGGGGTTGGTTGAGAGAGGTCCTTCCCATGCTGTTAGCTCCCTTGCTAGTGGCTAAAGGACTTGTAACCGCTTTTTTTCCACGCGGCTCGAGCTGGTGCGAGTATATATACAGTTCCTCGCCACTCTCTCCCTCAGATCTGGTTTCTAGAACGCATCTATCTCATCCCTTGCTACCTGTCCCCTGCTCTGCCCCTGAGAATCTTTTCCTCTGCCTATCTCTCTCATTTTCCATATCTTTCACCACCTTTATTCATATTATACCCCCTCTGGTTAACTCTGCAAAATCAGCTTCATGCTGGCCAGTTGTATTGTGCGTTAAGGTCTGATATAACCCATGTATGTTAGTGTTAAGATAAGTTGATCACGAAGCATTGGTTGGCATTCATATTGTTTAGTACCGCTTCCTTTAATTATTAGTGTTCTGCTGGATTAGATAATGCTAGACTAGGGGTCGGATATTATAAGGTATTGTTTCCTATGAGTGCTGGCTTTAGGAAAAAGCTGCACGAAATATCTGAGAACTGGAGTTGATTGAGTAAATTCTAGTCTGTGTGCCATTGAGAGTAGAGCATGCACGAATGAGGGCTTTTTGCCTATACCATTCTGCACTGTTCTAAGCTCGTTGTTTGTCTTTGAGGTACGCCAGGAGAACGCTTAATACTTCGGTATTAAGGTTTCTCAAGAGAGCTACCCTTCATTATAACGTAATATTTGACGCACAGACTTGAGATTTGCACTAGGCTATAAGGCATGCCATGCGCACCAGTATCTCGTATCATTGACTCTAGCTAGACTTTATCAATCATAGTAGACATTAAGTATATTAACCTAATTACTCTTTTTTATGCATACCCATTTATGATTACACAAGCATTTCGCAGCCTAGTTTGATGTATTGAGACACAAACGACTTAGGCTCTTTTTGTTGATAGGAATACTGCATTGTCGTGGCGATTATTATTGTTGTTGTAGTGTTTAGGATATTCTTGGCTCCGACGCCATTATATATTCTGCCTTTTTGTGTGCATAGCCTGCACGAGCATTGTTCCGCTGCCTGCCTTTTTGGGTTCCATTTCCGATACGAGCATCTTTATAGCATCTAACATTTAAAGAAGATTCCTTGTTAGTGTTGAAGGACTTTAGTGCACTTTCTTTCATGCAGGAGTGCCTGACATTTATTGATTAAAGTAACGTAAGCTGTAACTTCTCTTACCACCTTACTTTGCATACCATAACCAAGCACCTTCGGTTATAGGTAGTAATAGGCTGTTTTCACATAACATTAAGCCTAGAGTAGACGCATATTTATTGAGAGTTTGATAGCCTATTATTGCATATAGAACTCTGTAGAGTATTTGTGTTCTTTGTTCACTGGGAATATACATCAGAGGTTGGATCTAGCGCTTTCCGTTGTAGCATTTATGCCATTACTAGTCCAATGAATAAGAGCCCTGATATATTTGAACCCCAGTCGTAACACAATAGATAGATAGATAGATAGATGTATATAATAAAAATAAATATGAGGTATATAAGAAAACTCTACAGAAAATAATGAGAAAAGCTGAGCGTGATCATTATGACAAATTATTTAAGGATAACAGTCACAATGTGAAGAAATGTTGGAATATAATTAAGGAAGTAATAAATAAACGAAAAGAAACTAAGAAAACAAATACATTTATGGTAAATGGTGAGATGGTGAATGATGACGACAAAATAGCCGAATATCTTCGTGATTTCTTCGTCAACATTGGGCACAACCTAAGTGAGAATATTCCGACGAGCAATAATAATTATCAACATTATTTTCCTGCTAATAACAATGCCTCTATATTTTTGTCAGCTGTAACATCTCATGAAGTCACTACCACAATTATATCCTTACAAAATATATTGTGTTGGTTGGGATAATATTACAGCCAGAGTTGTCAAAGAAACATACTAGTAATAAGTGATGCACTGACGTACATAATTAATTTGTCTTTAACTCCAGGAACTTTTCCCAAAGAATTAAAATTTGCTCCAGTTATACCTCTTCATAAAGGGGGTAATGAAACGCTATTGAATAATTATAGACCAACATCAATTTTGCCTGTATATTCAAAGGTTTTTAAAAGGATAATGTATAAAAGGGTAGTTTAATTTCTTAATAAAAATAATGTTTTGTATAATCTCCAGGTTGGGTTTAGGTCTGGGTATGGAACAAATTTAGCTTTAATAACGCTGATTGACAAAATAGTTAACGCACTATATAGTGGTAATATTGTGTTGGGATTGTTCTTAGATTTTAGTAAAGCGTTTGACACCGTTAACCATTCGATGTTACTAGATACATTATATTCATATGGAATACGTGGTATTGCACATCAATGGTTTGTAAGTTATTTATCAAATAGGTCGCAATGTGTAAAATATAATGGAATAACATCTTCCTCTCAATATATTAAGTGCAGAGTACTACAGGGATCAATTTTAGGGCCTATTTTGTTTTTAATTATGTCAATGACATTACTAATGCATCACAAACTTTGTTGCCAATCATTTTGCCGATAGCACAAATATATTCTTGGAGGGAAAATATATAAATAATGTTATTCATAGAATGAATGAAGAATTGATTAATGTAGTGGACTGGATTAATTCAAATAAATTATCATTGAATATTAGTAAAACCAATTTATGTATATGGTATTTCATACAAAGGGTAGAAAGGTAAGTAATAATGATGATATTCGAATAAATAATGAAGATATTAAGAGAGTATATGTAACAAAAAAATTGGGAATTACTATCGATCCTTAACTTGATCAGACCATATACAGGATGTTAGGAATAAAGTGTCTAAGGGAATCGGTGTCATTTGCATAGCCAGACAACTGCTAAACACAACTACTTTAATTACACTATATTATAGCTTTATATATCCTTACCTAACTTATGGAATAGAGGTATGGGGCGCAACTAGCAAATGTTATGTAGTTCACTATACAAGCTACAGAAGAGAGCTATTAGAATTATATCAAATGCGCCATATCGATCCCATTCAGGTCCATTATTTGTGTCATTTAATGTTCTTTCACTTAACAAGTTATATGTATTTTGTATATCCAAGTTAATGTACAAGTGTATGCATAATCAACTACCAGCAATAATAACAGAAATGTTTATAAAAAACGAGGACGTACTGCATATCCGACAAGGCATTGTAATAAACTCCAAGTGCCACGAGGTAGATTATTTTCATTGTTCCAGAAAACTTTTCGATATAAAGGATCATGTATTTGGAACAGCCTAACGGATTCAATCGATGTAAAGTCATTAAATGCTTACACAAATAAATTAAAATTATATTTATTACACAATGATCTGTGAATCCTTTAAATTAATTAAATATCAAGGACAATAGTTGATTATGCACATATGCCTACGTGTTGTATAATACGATGTACAGTCGTGCTGAGCGTTTCTGGGAGGTTTTTGGTATTGTAGTGGGGTTGCTGTGGTGAACTGTTTGAAAAGTGTTTTTGTCTCATAATTAGAATACTGGATTCACTAGTTACCGCTCACTGTCTTTTGTTATCAGTTGATGGTGTTCAGTTGTTCCCGACTACAGCTGTGCATGTACAGTCGTGGGCGGGACCTTGTTAGCCATTTATACAAACATTTTTGGAACACTTGAACCATTTTGATTGTATACTGAACATGTATTGTAGGTGAGTTGATGGACTTCCCTAATTCAATTATATAATTTTGTTAGTTTAGAAAGGAATTGTACGGGAATCATGGGCACGACTGTGTATTGTGAATGTCATGTATGTGTGCGCCCTGGGACATTGGTCTTGGCCTGATATGAACTCTTGAACAATAAAACGTAACAATGAAAAGCAAGTACTAAGTAAAGAACTGATGAAATTTCTCTATTTAATTCGAGGGCCGGGATTTGTGTCCTGGAGCGTGCTGGTATTGACGGGGGAGTGTGGGGCATGGATTTCTGCGGCATATTGTTTGAGTTATCGCCGAACTATTATTAGTGAGCGCAAATAGTGTATAAGGTATTGCGTTCATTTGCTTTTATAGCTGTTGTGTGTATGTGGTAATGTATTTTATTCGGTAAATGGATACGTGTGTAACTGAATGTTATTTGTGAGTTTGTATGAATTAATAAATATGCGAGTATGTGCGTATGATTGTAAATGTGCAGTGTTATATTAAATAAGTTCAGACAATGAAGCAACTTGGTTGAGCCCGAGATCTTTCAGTCTTCTGCTGTACTTCTCACTTCTCAGCTTGTTCTTCCTCTGTCCAATTGCTCTTCTTTCCTACTTTACTACAGCCATCTGGTCTGGTCTGCATGCAATGAAGCAACTTGGTTGAGCCCTAGAACTTTCAGTCTTCTACTGTACTTCTCACTTCTCGGCTTGTTCTTCCTCTGTCCAATTTCTCTTCTTTCCTATTTTACTCCAGCCATCTGGTCTGGATCTGCATGCAATTAAGTATATGTATGATGTTGATATATACTATGTGTACATGTGTGTGATACTTTGATTGTGTGTGGGATGCGGATATATTCAATCGCACCATTAATGGGCCCTTGTCTATTTATTATAATACTCATGATTCACCTGGGATGAGGACTGATGGTGATCGGGTGTTTGTGTATGGTCACGATCATGCTGACCACCTTGGTTGGTGCCTGGTGGTGTGATTATACTATGTGGATGTGTGTGTATGTTTAGGTATTTTTAGATTTGTGTAAGTATACTATTTACTTATACCGCAGATGCTTCTGCTAGTTAAAATTATAATATTTCTCTTCATACTTGGGTTTGGGTACATATATTTTTTTGTCTTCATCTGCCACTACTTCCAATTTTGTATTTAGTATAATTGTATTTCAGGACATATATACCAATAGGTATCAAGTCCTCTTTGTTATGTGATAACCTTTTAACACAACTTATTCTTGTATTATGTATTTTGTCATATAACAATAACACTATTTGAATTTGAAAATGTGTATGACTTCAGTTAACCAGTAGCCTCTGTACTGTAAATACCTCATTCATTAAAGCACAACTAATACTCCGTGTTTCTGTCAACCACTGCTAATATCTTGGATTAATAAGCAACAGTATGTGTAGGATCCAAGATAAAGAATCCTGTACTTACAAATCATCAATCCTCATGGAGGAGCAGCTGGAGCAACTGACTTCATTGATGGCAAAGTAGATGAAGCCCAAAAACGAGAGGAGAGCCTGACGTCTTTCATGGCGTGTATGGCAGGTACGAGGCGTGGTGTTAGTGAAACGATCAGTGAGGTAGGAGGACCCCCACCACGAGACTACACCCATCAAGTTACCTCAGGGTGCAACTCCTGCACCCCACCTTATGTCTGGTGCATCTCTAAGGGAATTTAACTCATGAAGGCACAAGTTTGTTAAAACTTGTTAAACTCACACAGAGTAATATGTTACCTCTTGATGAACAGAAAATGGTGTTGATTTCGATGTTGGACGATGAATGAACAAGAAGTTGAGGTATGGGCTAGCAACAACTGAACAAGAGAATCTGAAGACCATACTTATGTCATGGAAGATTATCTACGTTGTTAGTGGAATGTGATTGTCAACAGGAGGGAATTCCATTCTCATGTGCAAGAATCAGGAGAAACTTTCGGCAACTACCTGTGTGCCATCAAGAATGTATCGATAATCGGTTACGAGACAATTTAGTTGTGGGCACCAGCGACGAAGAGGCGTATGCTTGAGATGGCCATAGACATTTGTAGGGCATCTGAAGATGCCCACACTAATAGTGTTATGATCCGTGAGTCTCACAAATCCACCTCAGCAAAAATATCAAGGTACCAGTGGGATCAAAAGCCACAACACCATGAGTCACCTAAGAGTGAGAACTGTTACAGATGTGGAAAGGCGTGACACAAGGACATGAAGATTTGCAAGGCACTGCTGCGCTGTGGGAAGAAGCTGTGTGAGCAACCAAAGAAGTATAAAGCAAAAGGCACAATCCATCGTGTCATAGCGGATGAACATGTCAATGGTATAGCCTCGTGACCATTACAGATCAGCACAACTCATCCAGCAGGAAGCAAGATGGTATCATGGACACCAGATTCCGATGCAGAAACAACCGTGATGGGGCTACATGTATCTTAATCCCTTGGAATTCGTCAGAGTATGCTGTAATGGGAAGATATTGTACTCCCTCTTTTGGTGTGTAACAGGGAGACACGTACTTTCCCTTTTAGTATCTTTTGTAAGGTTTGACTTAACTGTAAGACTTTTTCCCCTTCATTCACTCTTCCCTATATTTAAGGGAAATGTATCTTTTAACAAGGGTTAAGTAACCCTTGTCTATGTAAAGAGGGAATTAGCCTAGATCAGGAGGAGAACTAATATTCTCAAATCTATCTAAATACTTTCAAGCCTAATTTATCCTGTCACCCCTTTTTTGTTATTCTTTGTAAAAGTCTTTCCTTTTCGAATTTAGAGTAATGCTCCCTTGTGTAAAATACTGCCATTATCCTCCCCAAGCCACGTCACCCTTAGTGGTCAATGCTCTCACTGCCGTGACCCAGCTGCTACGTTGTGTCCACAACCTCTAGACTCTGTCATCATTCCCCGCTTCTTCTCCGGACTTAGGCTTCCTTTCCCTCCATTCAGAGGTTCGTAAGGTTTATAGCATTGTAAGGCATTGATTATTCAGAATTAGGAGTACTAGGTGTGTAATGTAGGATGTATGACTGTGATTGACATATTCGTGAACTCGAGCCTACCCTAGGCTGGGTCAACCCAACACCCCTCACCTACCAAGTGCCTACAACCAGTCAAATATCCCCATTATTCTTATGTTCTGTAAAAGTTTCAATATGTGCACCTTTGCTAAGTGTTTTCTGATATTTTAGACTTTGTTTTTCCAAATTAACGTCAAATTAACTTGTGTGTAACAATTTCAGTCAGAGGGAAGCCATTTGGTGGCCTTCCAATTCTCGTGTTTTTCCATATTTCCCGACCAAACTTAGGCTAGCCTATTTTGCTAGTTTGTCTTTCACAGTTTACATCATCCTGAGGTAGCGTGAGAACACCAGTTAAGAGTAGAATTGAGGGCGATGAATGTTGATTAAAATGCTTTTGAAGCTTGACCGCCATTTTAGGATTTAGACCATCTCGCATTTCGGAGAGACGACCAGGTTGAGTAAATTACTAATAGTGGAGCAGATAACTTCAAATTTCAGGAGAATCGTTCAAATGGTGATGCAAGCATGAAATTTGGTACATGTACCCTTCAAGGTCCATTCTTCTCAGAAATACCGCTGGCCACACGAAAATCCAAGATGGCGGTCATTTTTCAAGATGGCTGCCGTGCCTGACCATATATTGCTTATTTTTTTTTAAATTATTACCTGGTGAACATTTTAAGAGAAAACTGTTTCTTGCTAACCATATTAATGAGAAGCACTGTTTTAATCATTGTCATAGTCTATAATTGGAATTTTAGAATGGCATCCAAGATGGCGTCCATTAATTTCATATGTTCATATCTAAGCAACTACTGAACATATATACATGATTTTTGGTGTGCACATACATTCTTTGGGTCAGATAATCCAATGGAGCCATTTTCACATTTGTTAGTAAGGACTGAGGCAGTGATGAGATATTGCAAATATAATAGAGTGATGTCAACACACAACCAGGGCACACTGGTAACATCGCTGCTGTGCAACTCACCATGGGGTTCAGTGTCAGCTTATTTTACTGTACTATACTATAAGTTGTAGTGTAGTTTAATTTAGTGTCCCAAATGCTTTCTAACAGCCCCATATCAATTAGCTACTAGACAGTAGTTGGTAGTTAGTAGATAGAGTTAGATAGCCGCACCTGAATTGACAGGGTGTGCCAGCGCGGGAGAGCCGAGCCAAGGGTAAGGGGGCTATACATGACATGCTCATGTACTTACCTGGATGGTGTACAGATCAAGCTAAAGAGTCAAGTGAACACACAGCTCACCACGAGCAAACACCGCAGGCACAGCTGACTTTCCTGGAAAGAGTCAATAAGCTGTCTCTGACTTTGCAAGAGTTGGGCAGTCCTTTCCAGGATGACAGTCAAGAGCTGTATTCTATTGACAACAAAGACATAGCTCACTCCAGCTCAGTGGAACTTCTGCAGATTCACTTGGAGAGAGGCCAAACTAAATTCCAGGACTTTTCTGAAGCCTTAGCAAATAATCCAGTTTCCTTCTTTGAGTCAATCAAGAGGAACAAAACTGACTTCTTCAGGCAAGAATCTGCTCCTATTAAGCACTCAAAGCAGAAGCTTCTGAAGGAGGACTACAAGCTCTTCTCAAAGCTGTTCATCTCCTGTCAGAGCAGACAGTGTGATCTGCAGGAGTTCTTCCAGCATGAAAATCAGGCATTCCCAGCTGCACTGAGTGAGGGTGGAAGGCTGTACACTTGCCAGAAGTCTCAACTGACCTCTATCTTGGAGACTCATGTTACATCAACAGACGAAGAACCAGAGACCGATGTCCTGATTGTAGATGGGTCTGCTTTGGTCCATGTCTTGCCACCAAAGAGAGGAAAGACCTTTGAGGGCTATGCAACTCTGGACTTCCTGCCATTTATTCACAGCTATGCTACGAAGTACAAGACAACACATCTTGTCTTTGATGTGTACAACCCATCCAGCCTCAAAGCCGAGACCAGGTCTCAACGTGGCCAGGGAGGAAGATGCAAGGTGACAAACAAGAACAGCATTCCAGCCAATTGGCGTAACTTCCTTAGGCATAATGACAACAAGACGGAGTTGTTCCAGTTCCTGGCAGACAGGGTTGCCCAAATGTCTGCACCAAACTTGGTAATTGTCACAAAGGGATCTGCAGTCCTCAGCACTCATGAAACTGGTCTTCAAGGACTGGACAAGTGCTCTCATGAGGAAGCTGACAGCCGCATCTTTGTGCATGCCAAATATGCTGCAGAACATGGGAGCAAAGCCGTCATGGTCAAGGCAAATGATACAGATGTTGTGGTCATTGCAGTGAGTGCCTTTCCAGCCCTTCAGAGTTTGGGGCTAGAGCAGTTATGGGTGGCATTTGGTCACGGTCAAAGCCGGCGCTGGATCAGTGTGCATGGCCTGTATCGCTGTATGGGGCAGGAGAAGGCTAAAGGTATGTTATTCTTTCATGCCTTCACAGGGTGTGGCAGTTTCAGTCTTCCGTAACAAGGGAAAGAAAACTGCCTGGCAGACATGGGATGTTTGTCCAGAGGCCTCCCCTGTCTTCTCCAAGCTGAGCCAGTACCCTCTTACAGTGGAAGATGGTGACCTGGAGATACTGGAGAGGTTTGTCATACTGATGTATGACAGGTCCAGCACTGCTACCACTGTGGATGAGGCCAGGCTTGACATGTTTGCCAGAAAACAGAGGCCTTATGAGGCCATTCCACCAACAAGAGCAGCTCTGCTTCAGCACACTAGACGAGCTGCCTTCCAGGCTGGTTGTGTTTGGGCCCAAGCAACCCAGTGTCAACCAGAAGCAGAGAGTCCTGCTGACTGGGCATGGCAGAAGGTTTGGTGAAGAATGGCACGTCTTCTGGACAGCCAACTCCCCCATAGCCAAGAGTTGCGAACAGCTGACCAAATGTGCCTGTAAATCAGACTGTCGTGGCAGGTGCTACAGGCTGGGTCTCTCCTGTACAGCTCTGTGCACTTGCAAATGTGAGGTGTGAGTCTTTGATTCTATGGTATTTTTACTAATGTTATTTGTACTCAATGGATATGTATAAATGGTGTGAATTAGGCCGTTCCCTACGATATAATCTTCCTTCACTTTGTCTAGTTACTTATGACCCTGATGAGTTAATAATGTGACAAGTCTTTCTAATTCTCTGACCTCAAAAATGTAGGATTAGATGAAAAAATCATTTGTCTAGCTCTACTAATAGCCAAGATATCACAAAATTTGTCATTAACCCCAGAAGGCCGATACACTACTCAAATAGCACAGCTTTAAATAGCCTTTAAATAGCCTGCTGAGGCTGCTATTTACTTGTATGACGTCACGGTACTTTTGCGGTAGTTTTCACCGAGTTCCAATATCACCGAAACTACCGTGATGTCAACACAATGGGTTTAAGGAAATTTCACTATGGCAAAGGTGCGTAAACACGGAAAATCACAGAAAAGTTACCTCACGAAAACAAGCAATATCTCAGTAACTACTGGGCCGATGGAGCTGATTTTTTTTACGAGACAAAAGCTGAAAGTGACCTTTCTCACGTGGTTTATGACTCATTTCTCTATCTTTATTCTTTGATTAGCTATTAAGCCATAAACACTACCGAAAATCGCCAAAAAAGTCAGGCCTCCTCGGGTTAATGGCGGCCATCTTGGACGCCATCTTAGTTAAAGTCTAATATGCAACTGCTTTGGACAAAATTACCTTCACTTACCACGTTAGAGCCAAAACAAAAATGGATTGGACAGTATTCATGTCTTTTTTTTCTTTCAATTAACTGACCCATAATAGTAGGGCTCAGTCAGATGTGTCGGCCATCTTGAAAAATGGTCACCATATTAAATTTTTGCGTGGCCAGCGGTATGTGCTTTGAAAGTGAGCTTTGAAGAATACCTGTACCAAATTTCATGTTTGCATCACCATTTGAACGATTGTTTCACTTATCTGCTTCACTATAATGTAACAGCTGTATTGTATGTTTAGAGCTTGTTGGATTCTTTGAGGTTATAGAACCATGCATTTTGGTGAATATTATTGTATTTTAACCCTCTCACGTTCTTGACGCAATATTGAGCCTATTAGGGATACTTTAAAGCCTTTGTTACCATCAGGGGTATTTAGAAACCTTTAGTTTAGTTACTTCAACCTCTGCAGTGGTCTTTGAGTTAGCTGTGGGCAGAAAACTAATTTTGGAGAGGTAATTATAAGAGTAAGAGAACTCTATTTAGTATTGCTAATCTGGCAACCTCTGCGTCATATGGTCGTGAGAGGGTTAACGTGAAATCCGGAAAGGACCTTCGTTTGAGATAGTATCCTAGTTTTGTTTACCTCTCGTGTTTCCGACATACCCAACCTACAGTAGGCCTATTCAGATACGTTTTTATAACGTCTCCTAGGCCTGTTTATTGTTCATATTAAATGGTTTTACGGGGTTGCAGTTTAAAGGTTACTTGTTATCTTGATTTAGAGGTCCTCATTTCCCAACCCCAGTACCTGTTAAATTCCGACCCCCTTTGGGTCGGGGAGATTTCAGATTATTTGTTCCCCCTTTTATTACTTAAAGTTCTCTATCTATCTATTGCCTGACGCCGTGATCCCCGAAGGGGTGGCCACGAACGAACCACCCCCATGCACCTCTGTCCCCAGTCAGTCGACGCCCCTCCCCCCCCAACCAGCACCGCCTTCGTTCATGTAGTTCCTCACTCCATCCTTCCACCTCATATTCGGTCTACCTCTCCCCCTCTGTCCCTCCACCTCGCTCTCGTACACCCTCTTAGTCATTCTCTCGCTTTCCATACGTTCCATATGGCCGAACCATCTCAAGTTGTTCCTTTTCACACTTTCCAGCACATCTACCTCCACACCACACCTCCTTCTTACTTCCTCATTAGTCTGTCTATCCCTCCATGTAACTCCGCACGCACTCCTTAAGTAATTCATTTCCACTGCTCTCACTCTTGGTCTGAGTCTCTCAACCAACGTCCATGCTTCGCTTCCGTAAGTCAGTGTCGGGATTACCACACTGTCATGCAAGGACTTCTTCACTTCCATACTGACCACCCTATTTCTTGTTACTGCTTTTAGCGTTCCTACAACCCTCTTCCCCTGTTGTACCCTCTCCCGCACCTCTTCATCCATAGTCCCATCTTTACTCAACACACTGCCCAGATACTTAAAAGAGTTGACGATCTCCATAGCCTGACCGTTCAGCTTCACCTCACACTCTGTGACTTCACCCCTTTCGAAGACCATAACCTTGCTCTTCCCCGTATTTACCTTCAAATTCCGTTTTTCGCACACTGTTCCAAACTCATTTACCAGACCCTGCAACTCCCATTCATTATCACTCATCAGAACTGTATCATCCGCAAACAGCAGTATAGGTAGCTTCCACTCAATTCCCTCCCTTTTCAGCGATACACCAACATCCACTGCTCTTGATAGTATTTCTTTCATAACTCCATCCATATATACAGTAAACAACCACGGGGACATCACACACCCCTGTTTCAAACCAACATTCAGGTCAAAGAACTCGCTCTGCTCACTCTCCACACGTACTGCCGCCTTTGCACCCTCATACATGCTCTTCACTGCTTTCAGCAACTTGCCCTCTACTCCGTATATTCTAAGTACTTTCCACAAACCTTCTCTATCCACTCTGTCATAGGCCTTCTCCAAGTCCATAAAGGCAACATACACCTTTTGTTTCTTCTCCAGATACTTCTCCACAACACAATTCAGGGTAAAAATCTGATCTACACATCCTCTTCCCTTCCTAAAACCTCCCTGCTCGTCGCCTATCCATTTCTCCGTTCTCACTCTCACTCTCTCAATCACTACCCTACTGTATACCTTCCCTACTACGCTTAGAAGACATATTCCTCGGTGGTTACCACACACTCCTCTTTCCCCTTTGCCCTTATATAGGGGGACTATTATGCCAGTCTTCCAGTCATCGGGTGCACTCCCCTTCTCCCATGCTAGTTTGCACATTTTCCATACCCATTCTATCACTATCTCACCACCATACCTCAACATTTCCCCACACACTCCATCTGTTCCTGGTGCTTTCCCCAATTTCACTCTTTTCATGGCTTCCGACACTTCTGACCTCCTGATCCCCACCTCCTCCTCCACTACTTCTCTTCTTCTCCCTCCCATACCATATCCAGCTATGTTTGCTGGCTCTTCATTCCTTTCATTTAGCAACTCACTGAAGTACTCCCTCCATCTTTCGACTCTCTCTTGCTTCTCGGCTAGCATTCTCCCATTCTTATCTTTCACACCCTTACTGTTTCCCTTGCTACCTTCCCTAACTTTCTTGACTTCTTTCCAGAACAGTTTCTTACTCTCCCTCCATTTTACACTCAGATTCCTTCCAAATTCCGTAAATACTTCCAAAATACTTAAAGTTAACTTGTGAAAAGGCCGTTTAGGTATGGATACTTGCTGAATTATTATGTTATATGGTGTTATTCTGGTGCAAGCTAAATACCTGAAGTTAGGCTACCCTATATTGTGACCTAATTGGGAGTACAGTAGGCTATTATTAATTATTGTGCTTTTAGAGCTTATTATGAGTATTAATTGCTATGATATAATTTTGTTTGACATGGTCTAATGTACAGAGTTGCATTGAAAGGGATGGAAGCTGTAGTGAGATTCTGGGCAGTTGATTTCAGGGGATAAGTGACTCTAGTTACAGTAGGAATAACGTTAAGCTTTGGTTGAACCTTGTGTAGTACCCTCCGCGTCGGGCAGTGCAACCTGTTAAGTTTGACCATGACAATTACCTTTGATTTATGCCATTATTGTATTGATTTAACTAACAAATTTATGAATTATTTCTCCATAGATATGCTGTGTAATTATGGATTTCCAATTGTGTGTAGAGTACTGCTGAGTAACATATGTACCTGTACTTAATGAGAGGATCTTTAGATGCCTTAAGAGATTATTTCAGTACTGTACTGTAATGTCATAATTTGATCTGTCATTGTACTTTTGTACTTATATTAGCTCATCTATTTTTATACATTAATAGGAATCCATGTATTTTTATATGTATTTGTTTTAGTATTACTGTGTACCTTAATTAGGACATTGATTAACCCCATTATTAAGGGTTAGACATATGTCAACCAGACTGTTAAGAAATGTTAACTTAACAGGGAACCAGTTTGGGACGGAGTCGATACGATGCTGATGGCGGAGAATCGGAGATTCACCCCTCCCATCGGCTGAGGGCAGGATGCTGAACTCGTGTACTGTAAGAGGGTTCATGGACCGCAGGAAGACGTGTGATTACCCCCCATCCGCCAGGATACGGTAGGCCGAAGAGACCTAAAGGCAAACCTGGCCTGTACGGTATCACCCACAATTGGGAGTATGATAATGAGAGGAATGGGGCGGATACAGACAGCAAGATTCGAGTCCGACTCCTAGGTTAAGAGATTGTCCCAGTACAGTAATGGATATGTCCCAGGTTAAGTGTGTAGATATAAGTAGATACTGTACCAAGGTCAAGAGTTTTGTAAACGGTAAATGTTCCTCATATTAATATCAAGCTTAAGATTACTGCAACATGTTTGTATCTATCATCCCGTATCTATTTGGATCTAAATGTGTTGTCAGGATGGTAAATCGGAACCTTCAGTATTAAATTGGTCTAAGAGTAGTACCAGCAGCCTATCCGAGAGTTAAAGTCTTGTCAACCAACCGTGAAGGTGAAGTTCTTGCTTGGTCTTTGCTAGCCTCCGATTTATCCTACTGTCCCAATTAATGTACCTGAATAATGAGCATGAGTCACGATTGCATGAAGAATAAGAAAACCACGGGGACGGCCAGTTCACCTGAAGGTGGGCGATCAAATAATTGGAATGAATTACCGTTCCCCAAAACATCCTTAGGTGATATCTAGAAAGTAAAGAATATGCTAGGTCTCAGTGGGTTTTTTGGGCTTATCATCGTGCCGGAGTTGCCGCTTATCCCCTTCCTCGAAGGATGTTGGATGTGGGTCAACCAAACAGGGTTGTCCTCTCATTAATTAGAATGCAGTAACGGGTTTGTCGTCAATCTCTTCCTTTCTAACCTTTAGTTTCTATTTTCCACCTTCGCAGCTGAATCCTTCTTTTTCGCTCTCTCTCTCTCTCTCTCTCTCTTGTTCGCAGTAGAAGGGATAGTGAAAACTGATAACCCCCCCCCCCCTCCTCCCCCCCCCCCCCGTTACAGTGCTGCAACAAGATAATGTGTCAAAACTTCATGCGGCAGGACAACAACAACAACAACAACAACATATCTTGGAACTTTCGTAGCAAATCTGAAACTCGGAAGCAAGTATATACAGGCTACAGTTTCAGTGGTGAAAGAGGTGAGAGGTGCTTTGCTGAGTTGGTTCGACTATATTACCTTGGGGATTCTGCCAGAGAACTTTCCAACACAAATTAAATTTAGTAATTCAACGATTGTATCAAGTTAAGGGAATGCAGAGGAACACGTATCTGCTATATGTAGTGAGATGATCTATGACCAAAAGGAAGAGAAGGATGACAATTTTCAGTTTGACAGCTCAAATATTCCACCAACTGTATTACCAAGGTCGCCACAGATTGATAATTCAGATGTTCTAAGCAATATCACCGTTACTGAGAGAGAAGTATTGAATTGTTTAGATAAACTCATGGTAAATAAAACGCCTGGACCTGATACAATCTCGCCTAGAGTTCTAAAGGAAGCTAAGGATGAGCTCTCCAAACCACTGACATTACTATTCAATAAATCCTTGCAGTCTGGAACTATGCCTGATCAGTGGAAGATAGCCAACGTAACACCGATATTCAAAAAAGGTAGCAAATCCCTACCCAGTAACTATCGTCCAATTAGCTTAACCTCAGTTGTATGCAAAATGCTAGAAACGTTCATAAGAGGCAGACTTGTAAATCACTTAGAGGGAAATAACATACTTAAAGATACTCAACACGGCTTTCGTAAAAAACGTTCCTGTTTAACAAACCTCTTAGACTTCTTCCACGATATCCTCAACCTCTACGATGAGAGTAAAGCTGTAGATATTATATACCTTGATTTTCAAAAGGCCTTTGACAAAGTTCCCCACAAACGTTTACTGCTAAAACTAAAAGCGCATGGAATACAAGACGGTGTGTTGAAATGGATAGAAAATTGGCTCAGCGACAGAAAGCAAAGTGTAGTCATAAACGGTAAGGCATCTAAATGGACCAATGTAAGTAGCGGGGTACCCCAGGGATCGGTACTAGGACCAATTCTCTTTCTAATTTACATCAACGACATAGATGAGGGTCTCACCTGTACAATCTCAAATTTTGATGATGATACAAAAATTGCAAATAGCGTACTCTCAAAAGAACAAGTTGATGATATGCAACACAATCTAGATAAATTGTCACATTGGGCCCAAATTTGGCAAATGAGTTTCAATGCGGATAAATGTAAAGTACTACATATCGGATACCTAAATGAGAAAGTAAACTATTCGATGAATGGCACTCAGCTTAAGAATGTAAACAGAGAAACCGATCTGGGAGTAACAATATCGAGTAACCTAAAAACCGAGTCAACAATGTTCAGAAGTTGTTAAGAAGGCAAACAAAATAATTGGCTTTATAGGCAGGTCATTTGAGCATAAATCCAAAGATGTTATCCTAACCCTTTACAACTCCTTAGTCCGCCCTCTTCTGGAATACTGCGTTCAATCCTGGTGCCCTTATTACCAAAAAGACATAAACAAGCTAGAACGAGTTCAACGTAGAGTTACCAAAATGATACCTAGCCTAAAGAACAAACCATACGAAGAGCGTCTTAGAGAATTAAATCTATTTCCTTTAACCCAGCGCAGATTAAGAGGTGACTTAATTCAAGTGTTCAAAATCATCAAAGGCATCGACAATATGAACTGTAGTAAGTACTTCACTATCGACCAATCTAATTACACGCGGGGAAACGGTTGCAAAATTATTGGTAAATCTTTTAACTCACACGAATCTAAGAATTTCTTCTTCAATCGAGTTGTCAACTTGTGGAATGGGCTTCTTCCCCGAGACGTTATAGACTGCAGCACCGTTGATTCATTTAAACTCCGCGTAGACAAATATCTCGCATCAAACCCGCGACTGACTGCGTTTGTAAATGAATAACTTTATTTTATCCTCCCCTCAGTTACTAACCCATATGTCCCCTACTAACTTCCTAGTCCTGCCACGGACATTAGTTCCAGGGCAGTAGTTCCCTTACCCACTCTAAACCACTGTTTGGACACTTGATCCTCAGTGTTTTGGAGGACAAGGAGCCTAGAAGGGTCAC
Organism: Paralithodes platypus; assembly: GCA_032716605.1. NCBI lineage: Eukaryota > Metazoa > Arthropoda > Malacostraca > Decapoda > Lithodidae > Paralithodes > Paralithodes platypus. The sequence goes on along the minus strand of CM064573.1, from coordinate 52,017,502 downwards.
TATATCTGTTGTTGCTTGATTTCCTTTGTACTCCTTTGTACATGCAAAGGACCCTACTGAGGAAGAGCAAAAGGAGTATGCCAAAACACTCATACAAGTGTTAACTAGAGTCTTTGGGTGACACATGCAAAATGACCAAGTACTCTAGCCGAGCTCGATCCATTAACAGTCAGCTGAAGGAAGATGCTCGACCCTATGCTGTGACTGCACCTTGGACCATACTTTATAGCTGGAGGGAGGAGATCAAGTCACAGCTAGATGAACTGCTGGAGAAGGACGTTATTGCCAAGGTAGATCACCCTACAGAGTGGTGCCATCCTGTTATACCTGTTGCAAAGAAGCCATCAGGGGTAAGGCTGTGTTGACCTTACAAGTCTTAATACAATTATGTACGAAGACCGACCTACCCTGTAAGATCATCTCATGATGTTGTTGCTACCATGAATGTAGGATCAAGATGGTTTACTACTCTAGACACCAAAATGGGGTATTTTCAAATCAAGATAGCTGAAGAGGACCAAGACATGACTTACTTCATCACACCATGGGGTAGGTATACATTTAGGCGTGCTGTCATGGGATTAGTTATATCAGGAGATGAGTACGAGTACAACCAGAGAGGGGACAAGGCCTTGTGCAGTATACCTCAAACAGTAAAGATTGTAGATGATATTCTGGCTTATGACAGTTCGTACCCTGAGCTTCTAAAACATGCCATAGCAATACTGAAACGATGTGATAAACATGATTACCTTGAATCCCAGTAAGTTTTGCTTTGCAGCATCCAGTATGCAATATTGTGGCTATGTCATCTCGAGCGAGGGCTATACTGTGGACGATAGGAAAGTGAAGGTGACTACGGATTTTCCGCAACCTCGGAACATTACCGACATGAGGTCATTCATGGGACTCGTGAATTAGTTCGGCACTTTCTCTGCTGTCATAGCTACCTCCGCACAGCCATTGCAGGACCTCCGTAAACCCCGCAACATTTGGTGTTGGACTGAGCAACATGAAGCCGCATTCAAGAAAGTGAAAGAAGTCTTGGTATCACCACCAGTTTTGGCACACTATACTCCATCACTATACTCCATCACTACCTTTTATGATGGAAACGGGTGCATCAAGACTGCATGGCCTTGGTTTCATCTTACATCAGCGGCATGGTGAAGAGTGGAATATGACACAGTGTGGGTCAAGATTCCTCACAGACGCAGAGACGAGGTATGCCATGGTAGAGCTTGAGATGGCAGGTGCAGTATGGGCATCAATGAAATGTAGAACTTATCTCAGAGGAATGTCACACTTTGACTTAATCACAGATCATCGTCCCTTAATCCCTATTCTCTCATCAAGTGAAATTGACAATCCAAGACTGCAACGTATGCGTGAGAAGCTGAGTTCTTACAGTTTCACAGCCCAGTGGAAGAGGGGAGCTTCACACTGCATAGCAGATGCACTGTCACGGGCTCCAGTGCAGGATCCTGTGGATGAGAATGTAATTTTTGAGAAGGATGATTGATGATCCTCTTCTTGCAGCAAAAAAATTCCATTCTTCATGCAACATGTGAGGAGAGCCGTCAAGTTGTTCCGCTGCAAGATCAAACACTGGAGAAAATTTGTGCTGCTGCATCTACAGACTCTGAGTATGGTGCCTTGCGGGATATAATTTTGAAGGGTTTTCCAAACCATCGACAGGAGTTGGACTCTGAGCTACGACCTTACTGGAGCATCCGCAGCATGTTGGCAGTAGATGGATTCGTTGTATATGGCCCATGTCTCTTGATTCCCCACACCCTTCAACGGGAGACTTTGGAGCAACTTCATGACGGACACCAAGGAATGGTTTGGACAACAAGGTGGGCTCGACAAACTGTTTACTGGTCGGGAATAGACAATGATATAAGTAATATGGTTTCGACCTGTACTAGTTGCCGTTCTCTTTCTCCCAGTCAGCCAAGTGGGTCACCCGCCACGCCCTCTTACCGCTCCCACAAACTGCTTGAGAAACTGTCTGCCGATGACGTTGCCATGTTGCCTGCCTTGTGGCAGGATGACCCCTAGTCGACCCCTAGTCGAGTGTTTGAATCTGTATCAGCCTACTATTTTCATGTGATAGGACATACATTCCTTGTTTATGTGGACCATTTGTCTGGGTGGCCATATGTATATTCTTGTGCCAGACCTGCTTCTGCAACCCATATAAGTGGTCTGTTTTTGTTGCGACAGGGTTACCCGTGGTGCTACGCACAGATGGTGGTCCACAGTTTACCTCTTCAACAGTCAGATGTTTCATGGCTTGATGGGGGGATGGAAAATAGGATCACTTCGCTATTCAATCCAAAAGCCAATGGAAATGCAGAAGCAGCTGTTAATACAGTGAATAAGTTGATTCTAAATACAACAAAGAATGGCAGCCTGGATGTAGAGTCTTTTGCAAGAGGACTTTTGGAACTTCGTAACACCCCACGTTTGGATGGCAGGTCACCGTCTCAGTTTCTCTATGGACATCCACTGCGATCATCTGTTCCTGTGCATCACCACTCTTTTGCACCAGAGTGGCCCCACAGATTGTGGAATATGAGTGTGATGCCAAAGCCGAACATCTACGACAACAGGCAAAGGTGCGACATGATGCTACAGCTTGCCCACTCTCCAAATTATAGATGGGCACCTATGTGGATGTTTAGGACCATGCTACAGGACGGTGGAATCGCACTGGTGTCATAGTGGGCATTGGTCATCGGAGGGACTACCTACTGAAACTAGGCAGTGGTCGTACTATATGGCGGAATAGGAAGTATCTCAGACCACACCGCCCGATTATCCCATTGTCACAACAGCAAGCTGTGACTTCTAAGAATGTTGACTTCTAAGAATGTTTATGAGGTTTGAATGAAGCAGTTTCACGAGTCAAATGCATGCCATCTAGTGGTGAGAATTTGCGTGAATGAGAGGGTGAGTGTTTTACCCATTGTCAAAACGTTTATGGTGTAATAACCTCATGTCGCCCTTCCCTCCCACTGCAAGATAGTAAACCTTTGTATTATTAAATCAAGTTTTACCCATTGTTACCTTAGTTACGTGTCTGTGTAATAAAGTATTTATTGTTCTTTGTATAACCTCAGTTAATCAGTAGCCTCTGTACTGTAAAGACCTCATTCATTAAAGCACACCTAATACTCCGTGTTTCTGTCAACCACTGTTGATATCTTAGATTAATAAGCAACAATATAATAATCAGGAACACAAGTGTGTGGAAGCACAAATCCCTTACAGCTCTACTTGTTGTTAAAATAAAGAATAAGCAGTAAGGCCTATCAACAGGTATCACTATTAACCCACCGGCATGGCCATGCAGAGCCGGAAGTAAAGATTTAGCACTGAACAAAGACTATTTAATTAAGAGTCGCCTACCATTTGTGGAAATTAGTGAATTCTAGCAGTTCGTGTTTTGCCTGTTGATGATACTCCAGCTGAGCCTGTTTAGACCCAGGTTTAGCAGCTGCATAATCTAATTTATAAGCATCACAACTGTCTTAACTGCAATCTCTTCTCCAGTATCGATAAACTGTTTTTTTTGCATCAAAAGTCGTGCGACAGGTTTCATCAAACCATGGTATATCAGTAGACCTAATACACAACACAGTGGTAGGGACAGTAGGAACCAGTAAATGTCAACATGATATGCCAGAGCCTGCTACTCACATCTTCCCGAACATAATCACAGTTGACACGATGCTTGAAATTCACCTTTCATCAAACATTGTGATTAAATACAGTCAGAGTATGATTAATGTATACAAGTAGCCAAAGACCTATTCTGGGACCTCTTGAATACACCAGCTAAGTCTCATCTCCTTAGTTCCATAGGATTGGGGGATAGAATAACTCAAACAAACAAACAATGCAACTATATAGATAGATATACCATAAAAACCTTATCCAGCACAGTGGCTGGAGGGGTGTAGACAGGGATGCGAGACTGGTAGAGCTCCTCTAGAGTCTGGAAGGCGTACTGGAGGCGAGGCAGGATGAGCATGGCCTTAAGGTTGGAACGATAGATGGAACTGAGGACCAATGACATCATCAGCCACAGTCCTGCTACAGTTCTCACTCGCCAACCAGTAGGCCACCAATAGGATGCTGCTTAGAGAACAAGTCAGTATAGTCTATTTTTCTTAATATGGCAAGATTGCACTTGGTCTTTTTGAGTTAAGAACTCTTATTTGGAGCTGATTGGAAGATAGTGCTATGTAACACTGTCTTATGTTTGCTTCACAACAGAACATTATTACTCCGACACAGTACCATTATCCATTCAGCTTGGAGTAGAATTCTCTTGAACAAAATGACCAAGTACTCTAGCCGGGTTCGAACCATTAACGGTCAGGACGAGTTTTTCATTATCACGCCGTAGTGTAGTTGATTAAAGCATTGAGACTCATCCTGACTGTCAGTGGTTTGAGGCTGGATAAGAGTATAAATACATACAGTATAATTATATAGATATAGAGCAAATCTATACAATTTTATCAACTAGTATCCCATGGTGGTGACAGACAAAAAACAATAATACAGTGTATTACTGATTAGTGTTGTCTATGACACAAAGTTGAGTAAGTCTACTATTGACAGTTTTACATGATTAGGTTTAGTTATATTCATTACCAAAAGAATATATAATCCAGGCATGTTCTCGTTTGAACAGTTTCATTATGCTGGGTATTCATAAAAGACCTTAAATATATGTTTGTAACTTGAATATCCATCAAATATATGCAATGCAAATAGTATCATACTCATACCCAGATTTTGTTTTGAAGGAGCTAACCCGTAAAATTATTAGGTGTGTGAAAAACTGAGCGAATACCTTAATAGGCTATTTGTTTTGACTAACCTTGTGCGAGGGGTGAGACCAGAGTCCACACAATAGAGGTCCACACGGCTTCCTCCGCTACCACACTGCTGGCTCTGGAAACACATATCATTAAGGGGAGGTATGGACCCCCTTCTCCCTCAGATTCAGCTCCATTGGTTTTGAGGTCTTAAGAAGTTCGTTCCATTATTTTTACGATTCTAAGTCCAATTGCCCCATTTCTTTGCTTTTCGTTCCCTTTAATTGTCTATGTTTTTCGGGCAAACGATAGTGAGCCTGTAATTTTGTAAGAACCAGCCTAAATTGGTGGCAGCTGTAAAGAGATATTTAACACTCCTCGAGCGGCTAGGTCGGTACCTTCTACTACCTGGCAAGCGGGTGGTTTTACCTTAAACGACCTTGTTTCCGTGCTCTTGTTCATGCATAAACAAGAGCCAGAGCGTAATACAATTATGTATCCCTGAAAGGGCATAAATTGAGCTTTCCAATGACACCAGAACCATCCTTCTACGACCACGCGTTCTCTTGCAACGATCGTGCAAGACGAGTGCAAAATCCCTAAAATACGGTAAATTCCTTACATAATTCCCTGTGTAGTGAGGCAGTGAGTGTGGGTGTGTGTGGAGTAAACGTCAGTAGTCGTGCGGGACCCGTGCCGAGCGGTCATGAGCCGACCTACGCTCCTCCACCCGCTCGTCTCTCTCTCAGAGCCTTTATTGCTACAAAATTGCACACAGACTTAATGAAGTCGGACCCTGCCACTTAGTCCTTGGTTCTCTAGGCCGACTTAAGTCGGGCTAATAAGGGGTAATAAGGGGTAAGAGGCTTAGTTGGGATGCTGTAAATATACCTGTAGGTTAAGGTAATCCCCATGGCTTACCTTACCTGGTTCAACTGGTTGGCTACATCAGTTGCTAAGGCTAGAACTCCCAAAAATTCTCAGGGATGATTTTGACCCAGTGACCCCTGTTCATTGAGGGAGGAAGGGAGGGGGGGCGGGGGTATGGTTGTGGAAGGAGTGGCTCCAGCACTGCCTCCTCACTGTGGTTGAGCTGGCAAGTGATGAAAATAAGGGATGTTGCTGATGATCATCGTCTTGGGACCTCCTTGTAGTTGACATGCTTAGACTTTTGCCTCGCTTGCTCGTGGCGTACTCGGTATGTTCGCTACCTGGACGATAAGGTAATGCCAGCAGTTGTGGCAGAGAGCTTAAGTGGAAATACGATGCAGAAAATTGCTTGAGCTACCAGCACAAGTGGAGTACTTCTCTTGGTCTAGTGGTGAGAGTATTGGCCTCGTAAGTGTGGGGACCTGGGTTCGGATCCTGGCCCGGCCCGATGGTAGCTCCACAAAAACATTTCTGGGGGCAATTTGCCCTCAATCGCCACCTGTCGCATGGCAATCGTACTACATTTGCGCTAATTTGTCGAGACAGTCGCTATATTCGTTCAGCCATCGTAAGGTTATCGCCCTATTTGTTCGAAAACAGCGTTACCAATAATGACAAATCGCCACGTTCGCTCAAAAACTCGCAGGGCATTCGTCGACAGTCGTCGTTAGTTGTGCGGTAATCGTATGGCAATCGTCCGACATTCACCCAATTCGTCCGAGCCTCATTCGTCTACATTCGCCGGCAGTGGCGAATATGAAGACAATGGTACGAATTGTACGACTCGTGCGACCAAAGACAAATGCCGTGAGACAATGGGCGAGTACCACATGATATTCGCCAACATTTTATATTCGCCGCCATTTTTTAAACATTCCAAAACTTAATGGAGATTTGAGGAGACTCTGAGCGAACATGGGTATTTGTTTATGGTCAGAGGAGCCCAAATGAAAGAAAAGATTTATTGTATAAGCAGAAGGGTTAGAGGTTAGAAATAAGTCAAGAATGTTGGGCCGATCTCCGAAGCGATCCGGAATACTGGTGGGTTGCTGGACTATCTGCTCTAGATCATTTAGGATAGAAAAGATGTAGGCTTGTTCACCAGGTTGGTCAGTGGAAACAGAGGAGAGCCATTGGTGGTGGTGAAAGTTGAAATCTCCTAAGATGGAGATTTCTGTGAAACGAGAGATGGATAGAATGTGTTCCACTTTAGAAGTTGGATAATTAAAGAATTTTGGATAGTTAGTAGAAATAGGGGAAAGATAAACAGCACGGAAATATTTAGTTTGAGAGTGACAAGAAACTTTAGCCAGATTTGAGAATTCAGAAGAGTCTAAGTTGGGAACACGAGAGAAAGCAAGATTGTTGTGCGCATAGACGCAACATCCACCTTTGGCTTGAAACTAAGGATAGAGATAGTAGATGATACAGAGAAGGGTTTGCTGTCAGTAGTCCCAGACAATTGTGTCTCAGTGAGAAAGAGAAGATCAGGGTTGGCAATGGAGAGGTGCTGTTCCATAGAGTGGAAGTTAGAGGAAAGGCCACGAATGTTGCAGAAATGTATAGTAAGAGTAGAAGGCCTGGACCAATTAGCGGCAAGGATTACAGGCAAGCAGAGAGAGGAAATTTTCTGGAGTTGGAGGCACTGTTACAATGTGAGGGGATATGGACCCAATAGCCAATCAGTGCTCTGCAATTGCTATGAGGGGAACAGAGAGCGATAAGCCGGCTCAAGCTGATCTACACGCTGCTTGCTACTGAGGTTCCAAAAATACTTACGAATAGAGGTTGAAAACTCGATCCTGCAGCTTCTGCAAGACACAGATGACAGCAGCCACCATCATCAGCATTATCAATACCAAGGACCAAGCCTGTCATAAAAAATATACGAAGTCACAGCACTGCTTCTTTCCGATAATAATGCATATCCCCATTACTTCCATAAAACACAAACAAACAAGCAAGCAAAACTAGCTATCAGTAGGAGATTTTAACTTGAATGCTCAGGTGAAAGTCCAGGACGCTACCACTTCTCTACAATAGCTTCAATAACTTACTGTAAAGCCTAGTACTAGACTAAGGGGGGGGAGTTGACCCTAATTCTGTGAAGTTCTACCCACTCCTAACGCTTGCAAAAAAAGCTATATATTATAATAGAAATATGAAGCTTATATTGGTTATAGAGACAAACAATATATCTGAATAAGATTATAATTCAACCAGTGGGGATTCAAACCACGATCTTTCAGAGCAGAGACCAGGTAGCTAATGGATTTTTCTGATACGAAAGCCTAGTGTGGTTTATAACGTATGATTATTCACTACCCAAATATGTATTAAGAAAAATGTTCCATACACCCCTGGTTGGTTTGAAATCTGGTCAAAACTATAATTTTTTCAGATTATTTGCATTCAGAAGTTATATAGCATTTATAGAAGTTTTTCAGAGTCCTTTAAACTGTGATGGAACACTTTTTCTGTAGGTAAATCTGACAACACAACCTGTAGACCATTTCAACCAGTATACCTCGACCAATATCCACTCAATCACTACTTGTTGGTAAGGTTAGGTTATTTAAGAATACAAATTGGAACTGGTATCGCTGGCCCTGCTTGGGCTGTCATTGGTTGAAAGGTACTGGTTGAAATGATCTACTAATTGAGTTGGCCAAGAACCTCATGTATGCTGTGTGCTGACCTGGGCAGTAAAGGGTTTGACAAACCCACTAATATCAGCACTAGGCACTGGTCGGGTGTAGGTGATGACGACATCTGTAGGGGACATCGGTAGTAAAGAAAAGTCCTCAGCTCGCTCTTCATCCATCATTAGTGCTGAGCCGCTCAAGTCTGCTTCCTGTGTGATTACACAAACAATATGTTTTTGTTCATGACCATGCAAACAAGAAGCTTCTAATGTGCTAATCGTGACAATAAGGTTCCTGTGTGATAATAGGGACATTAACTGTATGATAAGCGACACTAACTCGGTGAAAATATGGACATTAACTGTATGATAAGCGACACTAACTCTGTGATAATATGGACATTACCTGTATGATAAGCGACACTAGCTGTGTGATAATAGGGACATTAACTGTGTGATAAGCGACACTAACTGTGTGATAATAGGGACATTACCTGTATGATAAGCGACACTAGCTGTGTGATAATAGGGACATTAACTGTATGATAAGCGACACTAGCTGTGTGATAATAGGGACATTAACTGTATGATAAGCGACACTAACTCTGTGATAATATGGACATTAACCTGTATGATAAGCGATACTAGCTGTGTGATAATAGGGACAGTAACTGTGTGATAATACACATAATAACTGCATAATGACAGGAACATTAACTGTATGATAAGCGACACTGACTGTGTGATAATAGGGACAGTAACTGTGTGATAATAGAGGCAATAACTGTATGATGATGGGGACATTACTACAGGTATAGACAATAACTGTGATAATAGAAACAATAACTGTGATAATATAGACAATAACTGTGATAATAGAAACAATAACTGATAATATAGACAATAACTGTGATAATATAGACAATAACTGATAATAGAAACAATAACTGTGATAATATAGACAATAACTGTGATAATAGAAACAATAACTGTGATGATAGAAACAATAACTGTGATAATAGACACAATAACTGTGATGATAGAAACAATAACTGTGATAATAGAAACAATAACTGTGATGATAGAAACAATAACTGTGATAATAGAAACAATAACTGTGATGATAGAAACAATAACTGTGATAATAGAAACAATAACTGTGATGATAGAAGCAATAACTGTGATAATAGAAACAATAACTGTGATAATAGAAACAATAACTGTGATAATAGAAACAATAACTGTGATGATAGAAACAATAACTGTGATGATAGAAACAATAACTGTGATAATAGAAACAATAACTGTGATGATAGAAACAATAACTGTGATAATAGAAACAATAACTGTGATGATAGAAACAATAACTGTGATGATAGAAACAATAACTGTGATAATAGAAACAATAACTGTGATGATAGAAGCAATAACTGTGATAATAGAAACAATAACTGTGATAATAGAAACAATAACTGTGATGATAGAAACAATAACTGTGATAGAAAAAATAACTGTGATGATAGAAACAATAACTGGGATGATAGAAACAATAACTGTGATGATAGAAACAATATCTGTGATAATAGAAACAATAACTGTGATAATAGAAACAATAACTGTGATAATAGAAACAATAACTGTGATGATAGAAACAATAACTGTGATAATAGAAACAATAATTGTGATGATAGAAACAATAACTGTGATGATAGAAACAATAACTGTGATGATAGAAACAATAACTTTGATGATAGAAATAATAACTGTGATAATAGAAACAATAACTGTGATGATAGAAACAATAATTGTGATGATAGAAACAATAAATGTGATGATAGAAACAATAATTGTGATGATAGAAACAATAACTGTGATGATAGAAACAATAACTGTGATGATAGAAACAATAACTTTGATGATAGAAATAATAACTGTGATAATAGAAACAATAACTGTGATGATAGAAACAATAATTGTGATGATAGAAACAATAACTGTGATGATAGAAACAATAACTGTGATGATAGAAACAATAATTGTGATGATAGAAACAATAACTGTGATGATAGAAACAATAACTGTGATGATAGAAACAATAACTTTGATGATAGAAATAATAACTGTGATAATAGAAACAATAACTGTAAATGATAGAAACAATAACTGTGATAATAGAAACAATAATTGTGATAATAGAAACAATCTATATTATTAAATCAGTTCGTGTGTCTGTTTGTCTGTGTGTTCTTAATAGGCGGCCTCAGTTTTGGACCTGGGGAGCTGAAACTTTGCATGTGGGTGTCAATTGACCTGGGTCAGGTCATAGAGGGGGCGAGGCCACGATCGGAGGTCGTTTCGAGGCCGAAATTGAAAAAAACAAAATGAAAAAATGGCCGTTTGCGGCAGAAGGAGGCCTTCGATCGAAAAGGTGTATGGAACGAAGGTTGTTCGTAGCTCCCCAAAATGGGGGTACAGATGAGGTCAGATCCAAAATTGGAGGTCATTTAGCGGCCGAAATCGAAGTCGCCGTTTAATGAGGCACAGGGAGGTCGAGGCCGGTGATTATGGTAGTAGTAGTATTGTGATGATTGTGGTAGTAGTGATTGATGATGGTGATTATGGTAGTAGTAGTGGTGGTAGTAGTGATGGTGATTATGGTAGTACAGTATTATTACCCGGGCAATGCCGGGTACCCCTGCTAGTAACTGTGATAATAGAAACAATAACTGTGATGATAGAAACATTAACTGTGACAATAGAAACAATAACTGTGATGATAGAAACAATAAGCTTAACAAATGAATGTGTACACAGAAATGTCAACAACAACAAACCGTAAGTCTTACCAAGGATGCTTGTTTTTATGGGTGCAAAACTCATTGAACGTAAAACTTATTCAGCTATGAAATGACGTTGTTGAGGGTGTGATTGCTTAATTAAAATATTAATATGCCATATGTGCTACAATGACTGTGATAACTATTTTTCTCTGACTGTTATACATTTCAATACCAGTGCATTAGCTCCAGTATGTGTTCATAGTTTTGAAAACTCTATTTATTTATTCCCTCCACATAATTTTCACTCCCTTTGAAGGCTAGCCCATATATCTTCGATCGTCATGTTTCATGTTCTAAATCTTTATAGGTAAAATTACACAAGAACATTAAAACCAGGCTGTGGGTGTTGTCGGGCTCTTTATGATTATGTAGAATTGGGAGTGATTTTTAACTGGAATTTCCCCATGCTTTGAGACTGAGCTTTCTTTACCAGTAAACTTTGGCATTTTCATCTATGAATCATATATATTTATGAATACCCCAGGATTAGGACATTCAAAGTTAATACGTATCAAAGGGTAGGATTTGAGTATGTTTTTAACATATTCAATATTTGTTATTATGTGTAATTTATTAATCAGGAATCGTTTTAGCTCTGATGTTGGTATCCTTAGTTGAAGCCCTATGATGCAATGTTAGGCCTCGGCACTCGTTTCAAAATATCTAAGCCAGAACCATTAATTATTAATTTAATGCTTTGGTTTCTGGTAATTCTTGGCTGCAGCTCGACTGCTTTCGTGCAAAGCTTTCCTTGTCATGGATCCATGGTGCTTGTTTTTCATCGATGGCACTTGATTACTTTCAGGATATATGATCGTTGATTACCGAGAGCTTACTCCATTGATCAGGATGTTACAACAGTAGTAGAAAATGTCCCCGTTGAAGGCCAGTTCCTCCTAAATTACAGGCTCGTTATCGCTTGCCAGGAAAAAATCGACATATGGCACGAAAGGTCTTAAAATTAACAAATCAATGGGCCGAAAGGTCTTAAAATCGCCAAACTAATGGAGCAACCGTCTTACAATCTAAAAACTAATGGGGCTAAACATGAGGGAGAAGGGGATCTAGAGAACAAAAAGCACCCATTAACCACAATAACAAAATGTAACAATTGCATAATAAAGCTGGGGCTCCTGACCTTTCTGTGAATGTATCCCAGTATGCCGGACCAGGACCCATTAAGCAGTCTGTCGCCGAACTGTTTCTGCTCTGCCGGCGGAACCAGGAACTGGAGGCTGGTGCGAGGAAAATAACAATATAACTTCAACACCACAATAACCCATTCAGTACCGGTGCCATCCTTTTAACTTAACTCTGGCTACTATTAGACGATTGTATTCATCTTTAAAAGGACCTCCAGAAATTGAGAGGCTTCGAACTATCCCACTTGATCGTTATACTACCACATGTCCTCCTCAAACTCCACAAAATCGTTTACAAATAACTAGATTAATATGTGAAAGACGTCACTGGCACAGAAGGGGTTAAGCATAATTTCTGCACGGTTTTGAAAAGTCTTCTTTGCTGTTTCCCTTATTGTATATTTTTTGTCTAAACGTTCAATTTAATATACTTTCTTCATCCTTTTGTAACTTCATTGCAGCTATGTGTAATCTATTATATATATGGCACTTTCTGTCTGTTTGCTCAAGAATTACTCCCTCAGTTTTCAAGATGGAGAGCCCATACTTGGCATGCATAATAAGGGGGTGCCAGAATAGATATTAAGTGAGGGGTGGGGGCCCAAACCCCCCCAACTCCCTCAGTTTTCAAGATGGAGGCCCATAATTGGCATGCATACTAAGGGGGTGCCAGAATAGGTTTTAAGCGGGGGGGGGGGGGGTAACCCCCCCAACTCCCCCTGTTTTTAAGATAGAGAGCCATACTTGGTGCCAGAATGAGTTATAAGCTAAACACATTTTTCCCTCACCCACTGGGGGGAAGGGGACGGAGCCCCCCACAAAGATAGACAGACTATACGTTGATTTTTCCCCAGGCAGCACCGGTACCTCAGCTAGTTAAGTACAATATCTGGCTTTACCGGGAGCATTCTCGTAATTGTGAAATAATAAATCGATATGGGTTCAGGTTCCCAAGAACTTTAATGTGGTAATATCAAACATCCTATCTTGTCTGCTAAGCTTAACACTTGGGTTTTAGTAATACTAAGCTCAATCGTGCAACACCACGATTCCTACCTTGTCTGGGTTCTTGTGAACAGCATTCACTAACCTTTTAACTTTGTATTTAGCAATACTAAGCTCAACATGTACTAAGCTGGTTAAACAATAATAATGGTCTAGCTTTCACTACTTTAGTTCTTGTGAACAGTGAGCTTCTATCTGTCTGAGTAATTATCTTCCAGACTTGACAACTTGTCTTCTTGTGAACAGCAAGCATTTAAGTTCTTGTGAACAGTAAGCGATTTATCTATACAATTAATGACTTTGCTGAAATTCCTATTTTGTGAGCTATACATCATCAGGATTCTTGTGAACAGCAGAGAGTTGTTAAGGTAAAAGTTTTAAAAAGACTTCTAACAGTGATCTAACTATCGTAAAATAATCCTATAGCCATCTAATACTGGTAGTCAAATGGATGGTGAATTGATCCTCCATGACCAGGTCGTCTTGGCAACTCGTCACTCCTTCGGCAGACACTTCGTCGCCAGCTGGGCCACACACAATAGCATCGGAAGCAGGGCAAAACACAGGGCATTGACAGCAGGGTTTTCCAGTAGTGGGACCTCTCAGTGTGTCATCTGGGATGGCCAGCTCAGTAATAGGGTACGAGGGCCTCAGTCCCTGACTCGGCTTCTGACTCCAGTAGCTTCGGTAGTTCCACCTTCCAGTGGGTTGTGAGCTCCTCGATGTAGGGATCAGGGGCGCCCAACTATGAGAGCTCTTAGCTCTAGCAGCACCGGACAATCGGATTCAGGGGGTAGGTCTATTAGTGGTTGTGGGAAGCACGAGGTGTGTCTAGTTTCGTTCAAGACAGTCCACAACTCATCTCTTTCAGTATGACTTATTTAGGTGCTCTCGTCCACTAAGGTAGATCTACCGCTGCACATTTCAAGTGCTTCAGGAGAAGAAGGGCTTGATTGTTGGGACTGCAAGAAGAGGTAAGCAGAGTTCTTTGTTTTGTCTTGCTGGTTTTGGGGCCTTATATAGCTGGCTGGAAGATTTTTTTCAAGCCAATCAGTGGGCTTTCAGGATCCTCCAGCTTTGCCAATGGGAGGGCTGACATTCTGTGATGTCATCAGCTACAGTGCTCTTCCTCGGCCCATGGGAGGGCAAGGGAATTGGAGAGGCTCCGCCCCCTTCCAGGAACTTTCAGGCAATGAGGGGGAATCTTGGGTAGGCACACTTAGAGGGTCGGGAAGGGCCGAAGGGGTGCTGACAAAGAGAGCTTCTGTCATACCTTCTGGGGGGAAGTGACTGTGGGGTGCTTGGGGATCCTCATTGCCTAATATTAGGCCAGGAAGCGTGTGCCTCGTTGGACCCTTCCTAGGCTGTTTGGTTGTCTTGGCCAACTTCCTAATAAATATTATTATTATCATTTTAGTGACAAACGTACGGACCAGTCAGCAGCGAGGATTTCATACAAACGGAGAGAGGGAATTTGCTGGAGTCGGAGGCGATGTTGCAAGGAGAGGGGATATAGACCCACTAGCAAATCAGCATCCTCCGATTCTTACCAGTGCCGCCTCACATCAGTGAAATGGCAGATTGAGGATAGCTGGGGCCATTAAGCCTACGCTGGCTCATAGTGCCCCCCTAAATGCCTAAGTAATGGGTCCATTTTAGTCTTTAAGTTGTTGATAGTATTTGCCATAACTGCTTCTGTTGGTATTTTATTCCACTCTTCGATTATCCTCTGTGTGAAGAAGTACTTTCTTGTATTAAGTCGGGCTCTTGTTTTATAGATCTTGTATATGTGTCCTCGAGTCCTCCCAGTCTCAAACGTGAAGAAATCCTCAGGGTTGAGTCCTTCTAGGCCAACAATCAGTGCGATATAAACAATACTGAAGGTGTACAGAGGAGAATGACGAAAATGATCACAGGTTTAGCAGGTGACAGCTATGAAACAAGACTTGAAAAAACAAGATTGATGACTCTCGAAGTAAGAAGACTTAGAAGCAATCTAATCGAAGTTGGGCACCAGGCTTGTACACAGTACTCCAAGTGTGGTCTTTACAATGATTTGTACAGGTTTAGCATGCTTGACATCCCCTTTTCATCGAATGTACGCCTGATGCTGCCAACAATCTGATTAGCCTTTTTCACTATATTGGCAATATGGTGACTTGAATGGGTCAGAGTCTCGTGAATAGTCACTCCCAGGTCAATTTCGTAGTCAACATCAGCAATGTCTGTTCCAGCCATGTATGTATGCTTAGCATTACCGTAGCCCACATGCAGACACTTGCATTTGTCTGGGTTGAACAACATTGCCCAGTCTACTGACCACTCATATAACTTGTCAAGGTCTTGTTGTATTTGGTTGATGTCGGATGTTGTGGCCGCCTTCCCAAATACCTTAGTGTCATCAGCAAACTTTATAACATGGGTCACTGTGTTATTGTCTAAATCGTTGATGAATATCAGGAAAAGAAGTGGTCCCAACACTGACCCCTGCGGTACACCACTCCCTACATTCAGCCACTCTGATCTTTCTCCTTCTATGACCCAGTGCATACCACCTCCTTTACGTAGGGCACGTGGTACCCGTCTTGCAACTCAATCCCACCCCTACTCTGTGCAACTCTCCAACCCAAGAGTGAAATGTTACTCTCAAACTTTCTTCTACTCAACAGCTGAGCTCTGGAACTCTCTCCCAGAATCAGTCTTTCCCTCTTCCTATGACTTAAATTGCTTCAAACTCCGTGTGTCCAGGCATTTTGGCTCGAACGTCCCTTGATTTTGGCCCTGTCACTCCTTCAACTATGGGGGAGGCACTCGCTATAGGCAGTAATGCCTTTTGCCTCCCTCAATCACATAGAAAGAAAAAAAAAAAAAAAAAAAAAAAAACCTAGACCCAATCCATTTTGTTATGCTATTTCCAATACCATGGGCAGCGATATTCTTGAGGAGTCTCTGGTGAGGGACTTTATCGAAGGCCTTGGAAAAATCCAAGTACAGGATATCTACTGGATAGCCCTCATCCACATACTTTGTGATTTCCTCCAGGAAAATCAACAGGTTGGTCAGGCAAGATTTACCAGGTGTAAAGCCATGTTGAATTTCCCTTATAAGTTTATGTTTTGTCAGGTGTCTGAGTATGGCATCTTTTATTAACGACTCCATTAGTTTACTGACCTGTGAGGTTAGGCTAATTGGTCTTTAGTTGCAGACCTGCTCCTTGGATCCTTTTTTATAAATAGGGGTAACATTTGCTGATCGCCAGTCTTCTGGAACATCTGAGGTTAGTATGCTAGCTTTAAATATCTCATGAAGGGGTTCTGCTATTGCTCCTCTTAGATTTTTTAGGACACTGGGTATCTCATCATTACCCGGAGATTTCTCAGATTTTAGGTCTTTTAATTTCTTTATGATCCTCTCCTTAGAAATATCAATTTCTTCTAGTATTTCTGCTCTAAATATTTGATCTGGATCAGGGATATTTTCTGACTCCTCCGTGAAAACTGTGGCAAAGTATTGATTTAATAATGATGCCATTCCCTTAAGGGGAGGTATTTAGTTTGTTCCCTAGACCTCTATCAAGCTTAAAATTAAACCCCCTTGAGTCCCTTTCAAGATAAATTTGTACATTTTTCGGTAGAAACATTTCCCGGCTTAAATTACAGGCTCGCTATCCCTCGCCAGGATAATATCGACACCTGAATTGCACGAAAGGTCTTAATATGGGGTGACAGTTCATAAAATCGCTAAACTAATGGGGCAAACGTTTTATAATATCAAAAGCAATGGGGCTAAACATGAGGGAGAAAGGGGTCAAGCAAAAAATCCCTCAAGTGGAGACCTCCCCTTAAGGTCGGATACAGTTTCTCCATTTTCTTTGGTAAGTGGTCCAACTCTTACTCTGATGGTCATCTTACTCATGGCATATCGGTAGAAGGCTTTTGGGTCTATCTATCTATTGCCGGACGCCTTACTCCCCTTACGAGGGTGGCCATACACAGAATGCCCCCAAGCGGACCTATTCCCTGTGAGAGGGACAACCCGAGCCAGTTTAGTGAAGGACTTACAGGAATGACCACTCAATTTAGGTTCAGTCCAACTCCGAGGCCCTCTGTGTATCTTGTTAGCACTATTTTTCTACAGTGGTGTTCGGCTAATCCATCCACTAACCTGCCTTACCCTTAGGTAAGCAGTACGGATTTGTATCAGGTTTACTCCCTTAGACAGGTTGCCAACCAAGGCTAACGAGTCCCATCCACCCGGGTCATTCTTGATATTATCGGCTATTCTCTTTTCATATCTTCTTTTGGCTTTACGTATATTTCTCCGCGTTCTGTTCATTTCTCCTTTGTATCTTTCAAAATCCTGATGGTTTCTTGTAGCTTTAAACCTGTTCCACCAGCGTATTTTGTTTTTCCTGTCTCTTGTTATTTGTGGATTCCACCACAATGGATTGTTGTTTCTTCTTTTCCTTGTTGTCTTTGGGACATGTTTCTCGATAAGTCTGTCATGTTCCTTTTTAAAACTTGACCACATTTCACTGGCTGATTTACCTTTAAACATCTCTCTCCACTTTATCTCGAGGAAGTCTTTCCTCATGTTTTTGTAGTTTGCATTCCTGTAGTTGAAGTATTCAGTTTTCCAGATATCTGGTTCGCAGTCTGGTCTTAGATCAAATTCAACCATATTGTGGTCACTAGTGCTAAAAGGTGTGGTTACATTTATTTTGGTTACTAGTTCTGGTTCGGAAGTCAGTACAATGTCTAAAATGTTATTTCCTCTTGTTGGTTCTCTGACATGCTGTGTGAGGAACTTGTCCATAGCCAAACTTAATAGGGCTTCACCCCTTGCATCTGTATGGAGTGTCACCCAGCCAATGGTACTATGGTTGAAGTCACCACAAATTATTACGTTACCATACTGTTACGATCGGGTCTCGTATAAATCAGTGGCTCTTATACATTGGACATTATATGCTAGATCCATCCCCTGATATATAATCCCGTCGAACAAAGAACACATATACCCTCCAGAGTTATATCTGCGATAGCGGGGTATCTTAACTCTCAGTATCTATGTGCTTCTACTATAGGCTGATGTTCTCTGAAACAGCCTATTACCTATAACATATGGTTGCTTAGTTATGGTACACAAGGAAAAGATAGTTAACTTAATTAAATCACAAGAGTGATCTAATGCAAACAAGAAGAACGTTTACTTAACGTTATTCAATAATATCTGTCACTCCTTTATGAAAGAAAGTGTTGTAAAGTCCTCAAGCACCGAACAAGGAATCTTCTGAATAATGTCGGATGCTACTAAGAAGAACGTATCGGAAATGGAACCACAAAATAGCAGGAGCCAGGACAATGCACGTGTAGGTTAAATACACAAAAAGGCTGGACATATAATGTTATTGGACACTAAAGAATATTATAAGCGGTGCAACTGTAATAATGCTCGCCACGAAAAAGTAATACTCCTATTAACCCGGGAACTGCAGGGAGACTCTTAAGAGTTCCCCCGGCGGACTGTGGGGAGACTCTTAAGAGTCAGAGAACAAAAAAAAAACTTTTGACATCGAAAAACAAAATTATTTATTTTTATTTTTTAATTTTTGTTTGGCCCCTGGGCCATGCAAAATCTCAGTCCTCTACCTCCCTTCCTTCCCCACTTTCCTCCTCTCCTTCAGTTATCACCTATTTTCCCTGTTATTCCCTTATTCTGAGGTATATTTTCGTGCTAACATTAGAAATCCGGTTGCAGGGTGTGGTCATCACTGATAGCAAGCGAATGCAAGAGAGAGAGAGAGTATCGATCGACTGTGTCTCAGTGGCCTTGGGGGAAATTGGCGGGAAAGCAGCTTGCCTCACCCATACATTATACAACTCGCGGGCTATATCTCCGATTTTGACCATCCAAACGCTGTTTTCACTCGTTTTATTGTTGTTTCAGGTTAATACCTTTATAATCAACCCATAATAGGCACATATGGATAAGTATTAATGCTATTAATGGTACAATGAATATTTAAGTGACGGAAACACCTCAAATACATGCGCACAGGGAGAGGTGTCTAATTACCCCCATGCGCACTTGTTAGGTTAACAAAACCGGTCTATGCTGGTTGTGTCTCTCTACAGCAACCTAGACCTCAAAAAACTTGTGTAAAAATAATGGGTATGCATAAAAGAGTATATGATCTAATCCAGCTAATGTCTACCCGGGTTAATAAAGTCTAGCTGGGATGCGCAAAGGTACAGAATTCTGGTGGAGCAAGGCAGCTCCTAGCCTAGTAGACCAGTCAAAGTAGGGCTGGACTTAGAACAAATTGCAATAGAAGGTTTTTTGGCTTTAACTTGTTTATTAGGTCCCTCTGATGAACATATAAAAAGTCTCCAACTTTTGGACACCGGGAAAGTGGTTAATTTGCATAAATTCAAGATGGCCACCGTCCAAAGCTTCAATTTACAGATAACTTTTTTCTGGTTGCTCCTAGACCCTATAAATGTATTACAAACAACGTTTTTTGGCTTTAACTTGTGTATTAGGTCCCTCTGATGAACATATAAAAAGTCTCCAACTTTTGGACACCTGGAAAGTGGTTAATTTACAGCCAAAAAACCTTACAGCCAAAAAACCTTCTATTGCAATTTGTTCTAGGTCAAGCCTACTGCACATTATTGTCTATTACATTTTGCCTAGGCCTATACTAATCCCATCATCTTGTTTCTTGTTTCAACAGATTGGTGCGACATCTACCGAAGCCATGGAAGAAGAGGTGGTGCATAATCCCTGCGGCATTTGCTCAAACACGTTAGACGAAGGAGAAACAGTCAAGCTGAGGGCGAAGGGAGCAGATACTATCAACAAGGCCAGTACTGAACGTGGAACGCCATCAATTACCGTGTCCGAGGGCCAAACGGTGCACATTGATTGCCGAAAGAAGCATGTCAATACGAAGCCAAATAGAATTCCTGGGAAGCAGAAGAAACGTCCTGAAAAACCTGCTCTTCGTTCTCAGACACCAGACTTTTGTTTTACAGAGAACTGCTTTTTTTGTGGTACAAAAATCTATTTGGACACAAAGCATGATTCAGAAGAAGTGTATCCAGTACGCACCTTCAACTTTCAAAGGACAATACTTTATGCATGTGATGCCAGGGCTGATGAGTGGGCTGACACTGTTAGAGGCCGAATTAACTTTGCACGCGATCTTCCAGCAGCTGACGCAATATATCACAAGCAGTGCAGCTCAAATTTCCAGACACATAGGCAGATCCCCTCCAAATATCGTGATTCTGCAGACAGTGAACCTCCTCGCAAGGGTCGCAAAGTAGATGCCTCACGAGAGGAAGCATTTCTACTCGCAATCGAGGACCTAGTCAGTGGCAATGATGATTAACAGACTACAGTGGTTGATCTCGTTGATAGAATGTCCCAGTTGTGCCCTGATGTTGAAGCGTATAGTGTAAAATACATGAAACAGAAACTTATTTCATATTTTGGGGATGAACTGGTTATTAGTAACGTGCATGGACGCAGCGATGTTGTAACTGTCAAAGAAAGTGCTGCAAAGATTTTGCAACAATTCAAAGACTCACCACAGACTGATGATGAGGAAGCAGAACAAAGAAAGATAGTCAGGGCTGCGGCACGGTTGATCAAAGCAGATATAAAGAACATTGATACTTGTAGAGATTTGTATCCAGATCCTTCTGAACTCCGGTCGCTGGAAAAGAATGTGGCGTACGTTCCGCAGTCCCTTCGTATATTGCTGCAAGAGACGTTCAGTGGCAAGTCATATGATCTTGAAGTTGCATCAATTGGACAAAGTATCGTGCAACTTACCAGACCAAGGGCCATTGTAGCACCCATTCAGTATGGATTGGCGGTTCAAATGCACCAGCACTTTGGTTCCCGCTTTCTTGTGGACAGTTTACACAGCCACGGCTTCTGTCTGCCTTACGCAGAAGTTTTGAGGTTTTCGAAGTGTGCTGCCAATTTCAGGGGCACCAACATATCCACTGCAGGCAGGTTTGGACAGTTCGTTGCAGACAATGTTGATCACAACTTGCGTACGCTTGATGGGCGAGGAACATACCATGGTATGGGTATAATTGTTGCTGTCACCCCTGAAGTAAGAGACACAACATCAATACCAACATTGCAGTCACCTGAAAACAACTTCACGGCAGCTCAAATTGAAATCAAATACTACCGCAGTGTTCGCAAGAAGGGTGGGCCTCTCGAATTTAGAAAGCTTGACCCCATTTCAGCATCTGACAAGCTTGAAAATCTGGACATACTGTGGAAAACGTCATGGTTGCTTCGACCAAAACGACCAGGCTGGTCCGGCTTAATGCAGAGTGTGTGCCATGGACCACACCCAGGGAAATCATCCGTCCATTTCTTGCCCATGATTGACATGGACCCTACGGACATGAGTTGTATTTACTCAACACTTCACTTCGTTGCTGCGGAAAGCCATCGCCAGGGAACGACGCCAATGCTGACATTCGACCAACCGCTTTATTGGAAAGCGAAGACGATCATTGTTCATGAGAAGGAAGGAAGCGAACTGAAACCCATTGTTTTGAACCTTGGTGGCTTTCACTCTGTGATGAGCTTTTTGGGATACATGGACATGATTGACCTGCTGCGTCGCTTCCTGAGGGCACTGAGAATGGGCGATTTCCTACTGTACCTCGGAACACTCCAGGAGATGTTGCCGTACTTTGCAGCGTGTGGTCATAACAATTATGCCAAGTCAGCCCATGTGTACATTCAAGACATGATTGAACTTGAGCAGCTCAACCCAGACATGTTCTGTCAATTGAACTCCGGTCTATTTGTGATCCGCCGAAGTGATCGGCTGTGGGCAGGACTGCCAAGCGACTTGGTTATAGAGCAGGTTTTGATGCGCTCTTTGAAAACGAATGGTGGATTGACACGTGGTAGGGGCATGGAGGAAACGCAACGCCTGCGCTGGTTACTTGCTATGCCAGCCTGCGCTGAGGTGAGTGAAGTTATGCAAGAACTGACAGGGAAGCATTTCCACACCTCTGAGCAGCACACAGAAATGACTGAAGCAAGGCGTGAACGAGATAGGAAGGACACAGAGAAGGTTCTCGCATTCTTCAAGGATTATGATCCATTTCAAGAATCAAATGAACTCAGGAATATTGCCAACGGTGTGACAGGACCAGCCTCGGCCAATCCTCATTTACTGTATGAGGTTGGTATGAACATTGTGCAGAAGATGGAAGGTAGCAATGCTTTTGACTTTTCATTTAGGAAGAAAGATCAAGTTGAGTCGTTGGGTGCAAAGGTTACAATCAGTGCTGAAAAAGTACCAATCGACCCACAGCTCCTTTTCCAGAGGCTCCTCATCTTTGCTAATAACAGGGACTTAGGTGTTGAAGAGGTCTTTGCGTATGAGTTGTCTAGCTACCCTACTGCTCTGTTCGATAAGTGGGGGAGGCTCAGGGAAGCCAATAAACCACAGCTAGGAGATGAGATAGCTGCTGTTGTTCCCAAGTCGTCATTGGAATCATTTGAGGAAGAAAGGACTGTGACCCATGTTCTGGATGGTGGTTCCTTATTGCAAAGGATTCCATGGAAGAAGGGTGACACATTTGAGGACATTGCAAGCATGTACATGAAGCATGTTTCCAAAAACTTTCTCAACCCGGTGGTTGTATTCGACGGTTATAAATCAGGACCTACTACCAAGGACATGACACACAATCGACGATCAAAAGGAGTCTTTGGTCAAAAGGTGATGTTCACTCCAACCATGCCCCTTCGGTCAAAAAAGGAAAACTTCTTGTCAAACTCGGACAATAAGCAAAACTTCATTGACTTATTGTGTGAAACATTCAAGGCAAATGGAATTGACTGTGTCAATGCGCCAGCAGATGCAGATGTCATGATTGCGAAGAAGGGAATTGAGCATGCAAGGGAAACCGTGACATATGTGATAGGTGAGGACACAGACTTGTTGGTGCTGTTGTGTCATTATGCGGAACGAGGGATGAATGATTTGTACTTCAAGTCGAGCAAGGAAGGTGGGAAATGTTGGCATATTAACTCAGTAGCAGAAGCTCTCGGTGAAAGCATCTGTCGTGTCCTGCCAGTTGTCCATGCACTCTGTGGATGTGACACAACCTCACGACTGTATGGTATTGGTAAAGGGGCTGCCTTGAGGAAAGTGAGGGAAGACAACGGTTTCTTGAAATGTATAGAAGCATTCTGTTGCCAAAGTGGAAGTAAAGACGCGATATCATCAGCTGGTGAAAAGGCCTTGGTTTATTTGTACGGGGGAAAAGGAAATGACACCCTTGACGGACTGCGAAAGACAAAGTTTTGCAACAAGGTGGCAAAAAGTTCAACTACCGTTGAAGTTCACAGCCTTCCCCCAACAACCGATGCAGCCAAATACCACTCGTTCCGAGTTTATTGTCAGGTCCAGGAATGGATGGGGAACTGTGTGGACCCCGAGAAATGGGGCTGGTGTCTGCGGAAGGGACAGCTTGAACCGAAGACGATGGATTCGCCAGTGGCTCCTGATTCACTACTGAAATTGGTCAGATGTCAGTGTAAGGGCAACTGTGACACTCAACGCTGTAGTTGCAAACGGAATGAGCTTGAATGTTCCAGTGCATGTGGTCAATGTAAAGGACTCTGTCAAAATAGCAACTTTGATGCAAGCACCGATGATCCAAGTGAATACGAACTCCTATCATGAATTACATAATTGGCTCTGAATGACGTCATACTACGTCATGTTTTTTTTTTTTTTTTTTTTATAAAAAAGAGGGACAACAGGTCAAAAAACCCATACAAGCACAAAGTGCCTGTGTCACCCCTTGTGAAAGAGACAGTTCAGCCTGTCTGTAAGGTTTTTCGGCTGTAAATTAACCACTTTCCAGGTGTCCAAAAGTTGGAGACTTTTTATATGTTCATCAGAGGGAACTAATAAACAAGTTAAAGCCAAAAAACGTTGTTTGTAATACATTTATAGGGTCTAGGAGCAACCAGAAAAAAGTTATCTGTAAATTGAAGCTTTGGACGGCGGCCATCTTGAATTTATGCAAATTAACCACTTTCCCAGTGTCCAAAAGTTGGAGACTTTTTATATGTTCATCAGAGGGACCTAATAAACAAGTTAAAGCCAAAAAACCTTCTATTGCAATTTGTTCTAGGTCCAGTTAAATGATTGCTAGATTTACTGGACTATAGTGTGGACCTTGGGTCTGTGCGGCCTGATTACGTTAATATGAAGGAGTGCTCTCTTGAGGATTCTCGATCACAAGTATCGAGTATCCTCCTGGCGACCCTCAAAAGTAAAAGCAAATAGAGTTAGAACAGTGTTGGGTGGATTAGGCAAGCAGCCCTCACGCACTACACAGTCTAAACTCCAAGGTACACAGACAAAAGATCCACCCAGGTAACCCACAGAATCTGTAGTGTCATGTAGCTCAAAAGTAGCCTACACACATTGAAAACACCAACAGCAAGGTACCTGATCCCTAGTCTAGCATTATTTAACCTTGTAGAAACAGTAGTGATTGATGGATACAGTCTGAGCAATACAATCTCCCAAAAAGACAATGACTATCTTCAACCTTAATCTAGTACATAAGAAATGTGAGATCCAGCATATAATACAGTCTGGCCACCAATTCAAGGTGTGGATGCAGAGAACCAGAGGGGAATTGAGATTAATAAAAGGTGAGGAAGTAGTGGAAATGATAGAGGCAGTAGGAGAGAAAGATTCTAAGACAAGAGTGTGGGACAGTTCAAGGGAGATGCTTAGAGTATGCTGTCTGGGAAGGATCTGACAAGGATATTCCCATGGACCTCCTGGCTGGAGTCCCAGTTCGCAAGAATGGCACCAGGGCGCGCGACAGTCGCCCAGTAAGCAGCCGCGTAGTAGGCAGTGTTAGGCAGGAGGCAACGAATCCCGCGAGGCCTATGTAAGGGGGCCAGCCACGCGCTGCACTCACTACCAAGTCACACCACCTTGACTCTCTCTCTCTCTCTCTCACGCTCGCCTTCCCATCATTCAACTACTTAACACAATACTTTCAATTGACTAAATAAAATAGAAAGGATTGTGACAGACGAAAATAAAGAACAGTTCTGAACTGTCTGCAACATAAGCTTTCTGGAGAAGGAAAGTACACAATGATAGGTAGACTGTAGCTATATTCTCTGCCCTGGCGAGTCCTAGCGAGTAAGCCATGCGGTTCTGGGGGAAGCAGTGAGCGTCACAATACTTATCACACATCCTTTGAATTTTTCTAAGTAGCAGTTTTTTACTTTTTTCCGATGCAGATGGGCTCAAATAGCAGGTCCCTATTACATAGTTATGGTTCCTTGAGCTGATTTCGCACCAAACAGATTAAGTTTGATCATCGTTAGTTTCCTCCAGAAATGTCGATTTTACTTCAGTTTTAATGTACAGTTCCGCGCACATGAAACAGAGACGCCCATCACCCCGTCTCCTCAGCCACAGAGAATCCCCGGTGTACCCTTTCTGGCTGAAGAGTTACATGGGGTAGAAGAGGATGGCGGGGTGGGGGTGGGAGTAATAGGTGGGGTAGCAGACACTATTGTATAAGGTGTAAAGAGGAGGAGGGGGGGGGGGGGAGCATAGATGCCAACCCACTTTAGAACGAGTTATTTGAGAGTTAAACTTAATTAAAGTGTTCCGTTTTGTAGTATCTGATAAGCTAGAGCTGTTAAATCTGTAATGCAGCATTGCCATTAATTAATAATTGGTGTAAATTGTTCAAACAATTGTTTGAGGATTCACACAGAACAGGGCAACCAACTGTACGGGTTTTGGTATTTTGTAGTTGGCAAGATTGGCAACACCAAGTATGGAAGTGATACCGTAATCATATAATAGTTTTTTTTTTTATAACCATTAGCTATAATTATATAATATAAATTTCTTACCTTTTTAATTACTCATACACATTATGAAGTGGACCCCACTGTCATGTGCCGTTGCTGTCATATGCATGGGGTCAAACGAAGTACTGTAGCTTCTGGATCAGTCAGAATGAAATTGAGTACACCTGCTAAATTAAACTAATATTGTTATGCCTTTTATTGCTCTTCTGGTCGTATTGCGTCAGCACGATCTGACCTAAGCCGTTTCTGCGCCTTTTCCCCCTTTCCTCAATAAATCAGTTCATAGACTTCAGTACAATTATCCCATCAATATCATGATGTTTCAAATGTTCAGAGTACTATGATATGTACTGCATAATTAATTAATAGATTCATAAATCATTATTTGCATAGGCTACTCTTATTAGAATATACAAGTAACATGGTCACGGCGAAAGAGGCAATCACGATCATATGTATTTGTTTTCAACATTTCGACTCCTCATCTATGAGTCAGCATCAGGATGTAAAGTTACCAACAAGCATAATCTCAGTATTAACATAGTGTTTTTCATACATTAAAGCTATGACTCATATTATTTGACCTATTATTATTATTAGTATTATTATTATATGAGATGCCGAAGTCTCCAACCAGGGTGCAGAAACACCATCAAGATCAATCCACACAAAACACCCGGAGGCACTGGAGAGAGACTACGGCAACTTAGGAAAAAATAAAAACATACACTGTATACTGTACTGTACATATACACATATTAAACACAGATAACATATTATGCAGTGGAGGATATCAAGCATAAATATAATACAATAAAATATAATAAAATAAGTTTAAAAATTAGAATTAATGCTGCAAAAAAGCATTAACTCTAGACTTAAAAATGGAGATATTAGCTGAATTGACTAGCTCATTTGGCAACTTATTCCACAAGTCAACCATGGCCGGCACAAAACACTGTGAAAACTGTGTAGTAGAAAAATTATAACACGGCTCATGGCAAGATCATTAAGATTGCTTGTGAATCTAGTTGCACGAGCCCGGACATTGGGCCCAGGCAGAACCCCATGTAAGTGATGCTGAGGGTTGTTAAAAACTTTAAATAAAAGACTAAGGGCACCAACTTTACGTCGATGACACAGATCAAGAGACAAATGAGGTAGAATAAAACTGATGGAATTTAGCGACCTGTCAAGCAACTTGAGATGGCAGTCAGCTGCTGACAACCAGACAGGTGAGCAGTACTCGAAATGTGGCAAAATAAAAGCATAAAAAGACTTGATAACTGTGGCATCACAAGCAAATGTTTTATAAACCTTGCGAAGCAGACCAATTTTTTGGGAAATGGAAGAGGAGAAAGAACGAATATGCTTTTCAAAAGTAAGTTTGGGATAAAGAGTAACTCCTAACAAACGCAGAGTATCCACATTCTCAATTTGCTCGCCAGAAACTTGTAGATAAGGATGGGGGAGGATCCAAGGTACGAGATCTGCTGATGATAATGGAGTGTGTTTTACTAGCATTAAGTTTCATGCCCCAAAGTTCACACCATGATGTAATTTTCGCTAAATCCCTATTCAGAGCAGTAGCAATTATGTGTCGATCTATTGGTGATGCAATTGACGCATATAAAGTTGTATCATCAGCATAGGAGATTAGTTTATTTTCAAGCTCGGAACACAGGTCAGCAGTAAAAATAATAAAAAGCAAAGGCCCAAGGACACTGCCTTGTGGAACACCAGAAACAACAATAACAGAAGGGGAATGACACCCATCAATGACCACAGACTGAGATCTTTTCGTCAAAAAATCTTCAAAGATCCTTAAAAAATTGCCACCAATACCAATGAGCTGTAACTTAAACAGAAGTGCTTTATGGTTGACTAAATCAAAAGCAGAACTAAAGTCAATAGCCACGACGCGAGACTCATGTCCCTGGTCTAATGAAGATTGCAAGACATGGGTGAGTGTCAGAAGTGCATCACATGTACCCAGTCCCTTACGAAAACCAAACTGTGAGTTTGGTATCAAATTATGACTATTACAATAAGAGGAAAGGCGTCTGGACAAAAGCCTCTCATAGAGCTTGGATAGGATAGGTGTAATGGAGATAGGGCGATAGTCATTAGGAGATGATGAGGCAGTATTTTCATTTGGAATAGGAGTGATAATAGCCTTACGCCAGCAAAGAGGAAAACTACCTGATTTCAAAAGCAACCTAAACACCACAGCCAATTTAGGTGCCAAGACCACTGCAACCTTTTTAAAAAAGAGAGGGAAAAACCCATCCGGGTCTGTGCCACCATAGGTATCAAGATCCAGCAAGTACCTTTTCAGTTCAGCTGATTTGAATGCCATTGAATTGAGGTTGGGTCTAGGGAAACATGTCAATGGCAAAGACAATTCCTGATTACTCTGCTTATTAATAAAAATATTAGATAGAATATTGGCCTTCGATAATGGATAAAAAGAGATGGAGCCATCAGAATCACAAAGAGGAGGCATGGAGGAATCTATTCCAAATAAAGAGGATTTCAAAGCGGACTACCATTTATGAGGCTGTGTAGCTCCTGCCAGAACATCCTGAAGATGGGAGTTATAATCCCTCTCAGCACCATCATAAACTCTCTGCGCAGCTGCCCTTTTAAAAACATAATTTTTCCAATGCAAGGGGGTTTGATTACGCCTCCATAGACGATATGCAGCCTGTTTGTCATCAAATGCACGCTTGCAGTCATCATTAAACCATGCTTTATCCCTGATACGAGACTTAATTGTCTTTGATGGAACTCTTTTGCGAAGGATACCAAGAAGGGAATTGTTGAGAGCTGAAACCGGGTCATGAGATCTTAGTATGTGATTCCACTCAATATTACAAACGTTGTCCCAGTTAACCCGGGATTTAAGGTAGACTTTACGTGAGAGAGTAATATCAGGAACAAAAAAATCAAGATTAATTTTACACATGATGGCATTGTGGTCGGAAGTGCCAACAGGTACAAGAACGGAGGTTTCTACAACGCCAGGAATATCTGTTAGTACTAGATCAAGACAATTGTTATACTTTTCCATGAAACTTGATTTAATAGAGTTCTATACACTAAATAATATATTTTATGCAAGTAATTCGGGAATAATTTATGAACTAACCATTAGCTGAAATAAATATAAATATAATAAGAAATAGGAAACCATCTTTCATTACTTAAATCAAATACCTTTGCAGTCAGTGATTACCTGGTCCTCATCTTTCTCCTAAAGGGACTTACTTTTTGTCGTCCTACGACCTTTGGCATGGAATCGTCATCTCCCTATCACACTGGCTAACGCATTTGTTTTGTTATGTATATGGAAGAGACAAAAGGCAGGTTACCTGTAACGAGTGTCTCTCCCAAAGTTAAAAGAGTGACAAAGCCAAATTCAAGGGACGTTGGAGTCAAAATATCTGGACTCACGAAGTCTAAGTCATAGGATGAAGGAAAGATTGTTTGAGGGAGAGACCGTCGTCATCAACCAATATCGGTTAAACTCGCTCCTCGGCTTTATTTACTCCAATGTTAGCTTGAATACATTCCCTCTGTATCATTAATGTTTCACAATCGCTAATAAAAAGCCGAGTTTATATATTATTAACGCAATTATGATCATTTTGACCGATAATTCACTGAAACAAGTCGACACGATTTGAAGGTAGCAACTCATGTGTAAGATAATTATGAACGAAAATACACCGATGATTGTGAGTGGTAAACGTAATAGGCATAAATTAAAAGTGTAGGAGTTCGAACCCCTCGGACGACGATTTTTGTATTAATTTATAATTTAGATACTTTTAAACAAATGAATGGTAGACTAACATGTTTAAAATAGGTTAAAGTATATTGATTTCATACAAATAAGTGTATCTTGATTTCAGTAGGCTTACAATATTTGAGGATCTGATGTTATTACACTAAGTAACCTAAATTAAGTAACATAACTATGCTAACCAAACTTTATCCTTTCATAACTTAACTTATAATATCCTAACTTGTTCTTATATCCTAACCTAGATTACCATATCCTAAACTGCAGTATTATTGTATACAATAACCCAAGCCAATTAAAACGTATTATATATAAAATTAACACAATATATGTAAATGATTGTAATTAATTTCGTAAAATGCCATTCGAAGTAAAAACTAAAATAAACAAAAATAATAAAATAATACAATAATACAAAAATATCGCATCCACTGGAGACTCGATCCCGGTTAGTAATATTACAGCCTGTGCTTCCCGTAATAAGCTACCAAATACGATTATTGAAGATAAATGCAATTAAATCAGAGTACTGTATAGCGGTTTAATTGCATGACCATTTATCTGTTTTGCAATTCATAATACAGTAAATACATTTCGTCTTTATATCATTAGTTCGGACTTTAGTTGAAATGAAGGACCACACATATCGTGGATTTGATGAAGGTCGACGGAGTATACGATTCCCAAGGAACAAGCCTGTTTCTCAGGCAATATATAGTAACTTTGAATAAAGACAGGTCAGAGCATATCTCAGGTTGCAAATATTTCAGCAATTAATTAGACCAGCTAGCAGTTATTGGAATTGTTGAAAGTTCCTTTTGCGAAATGACAATTTCTGCCACCACTGTTTGAAGCTTAATGATAAACTATAACAAAAGACGATTAATTATGGATGGGTATATTGTAGCATACTGACATATTAAAATACAAACATATTGAAATACACACCAATATAGGTTAAAAGTAAGGCCGAAAATGTTGTGGCATAAAAAAGGGGGGAAAAATGCAATATCTTGGTGTATTTTACCCTATAGTCGGTTTAATTTCAGATGACGGTAAATTGAATCACTTAGCAACTGATTCCTCAATACTTAATGGTGAAATATGAAATTACTACATATCTATGCCAAGTCCTCAGAATTAACAACCTATTTTGTTATACAATCTTCGTAATAGTTGAGTAATAAAGATGAGGACATGACAATTTACCATCAGCTGAAAATAAAGAGACTATAGTGTAGTTATATATCACGGTAATATGAATATGAACACAAATGTATGCCGATTTTATAATAATTGGCACATCTTACCAAAGCATAACTCATGCTTACATAATCGCTATTTGTCAAACCATATTATGTAATTATTCGTTTATTTGCCACATATCAACGAATTCCAACACTCCCACCTAAACTTTGACGGCGCCCCAATCACACCTTTTCCATCCTCGCTCTACAAACCTTCACCCTCCCACCATCGCCTACTTCCAACCCCCTTCTCCCCCATCATAACCCTCCAGCCAGAAAGGACACGCCAGAGGTTCTATGACTGAGTAGATGGCCTGAGGCGGCGTCTCAGTTTCATATGCTCGGAACTGTACATTGCACAACCTCCGCCTCATCTGTCGTTTCTATCTTTTCCAAAGATATCATAACCTTCCAGTTTTAATTCCGCATCAGTCACATGCGAGTCTGCCCAAGTCTCCGTTATCATAATGATTGCTGGTTGAGTTTCTTTTGCAAGACACTGTAGTTCTGGGATTTTATTAATTATGCTTCTTGCGTTAATTAAAACACATTCTAGAAAATAGGTAGGCCTATTGATTTGATCTGTTGTGCTACTATCACCATTTGTGCTACCATCACCAATATTTACATTATTTACACTACTGATTGCTCTGACATCATATTTTACTCTATGGGATTTGAATCTTCTTGTTCCCCCTCGCCCGTGGTTATCTCTGGTGGAGCATGGGGTAGAAAACTAAACAACAAAAATCCTTGCTTTATTATCAGTTTTTTTCGCCCTTGGCTTTTCTCTCTCTTATCTCTTGGCGAAGCAGGTAGTCTCTCTGTGTTTCTGCTTTGGTTTTATCTGGAAATATGTATACATCCTTCCATTCCTCAACATTTTTCAAATGTGTGGCTTGTCTCAGCACTTTTTGTTTCTGGTCCCTGTTACTAAATTTCACCATCATCAGGCGAGATTTGTTTTGGTTAGGTTGTTTGTTTTTTGGTACTCTATTGACTACCATTACACTTAAATCGTTGACTTTTAAGATGTTTTTAAGCATGTTCTCTACTACCTGTTTACCGTTATCAAGTCCTCTGATGCCCATGTTATCATCCTCTCCGACTTCTTCCAATTCTTGGATTCCTTTCACAACTAAATTGCACTCTCTTTTTTCTCTCTCCTTCACCTCGTGCACTTGTCTCCCTGACCATATTTTCAATATTGGCATTGAACAATGTATTATTCATTCCCTCAAGAATTTCCAGTCTGACCTCTAATTCAACTTGATTAGTTTTAAGATGGGTATTGCTTGCTTTTAGATGATCGATAGTCAGAAGCACATCCAGTGCCTTAGGGTTGCAACTTTTGCAGTACCAATGTTTCCACATATCACTGAACTCCATCATAGCCAAGTAATACCTCTCATCAATTCCATGACATTCTATGTGAAGCCACTTTTTACAATAGTCACACTTCATGGCCAATTCATCATCTACCACCTGTTTACAGCAAACCGGACAGACGTCAGCGTCTGCTACAGCTGTTGCCATGTTTGTTGTTGATATTGCTGCTGCTGCTGCTGTTTTCGCGGCCGCCACCAAGTTGTCCCGACTACGTCCTCCTTGGTTTTTCATGCTTCTTGTTTTTGTCCCTCCTCTTCCACGTGCATGTTTACCTTGCATGGTTGTTAACTAGGCTTAAATAGGGGGCAACTGGTGAACTACACAGCGTTTCTAGGCTTGCATGCGGAGCTCGACCAGACACGTCCTCACTCTAAGACCGCCAACATTAGATTGCTATGAAGGGAACCGAGAGAGATAAGCCGACGCAAGTCAATCTACATGCCGCCTACGCTGATTGGTTAATAGTAAATCCTCTACACTGCACAGCTTCCAACTGCATATATCCCGATGAAAATGGCTGTAGTGTCTACCCACAAGATCCCTGTTACCAAAAATTTAAAAAAAACATAAATAAAATAAAAATAGACAACTGCTTGGCAAGGGGAAAGCCGAGATAACTAAAGGAAAAGAACAAAGAAGCCGCGTGAAAGGAGGAAGTACCTGCCACCCGTCTCAGCTAATCATTGCGCTCCCTGACGTGACACCCAGGTATATAAAGGGCAGGAGGAGATAGAGAGCTTCAGTGGCAACCCTGCAATGCTGATTTCAATCAGCAAAGCTAATCTACCAAGGGTCTGGCAGTAGTTGGATGGTTGACCGTCCTCCCTCTCCGCCCTCCTCTCTCTTACTTATGCCTATTATCTTAATCTCTTCTAAAGATGTACTTTCTACCCTCTCTGGGCTTAACACTAATAAGGCGTACGGTCCGGACGGTGTTCCTCCTGTTGTTCTCAAAAACTGTGCTTCCGTGCTGACTCCCTGCCTAGGCAAACTCTTTCGTCTCTGCCTATCCTCTAACGTCTTCCCTTCATGCTGGAAGTTTGCTCACATTCAACCTGTCCCAAAGAAGGGTGACCGCTCTCAACCCTCCAACTATCGTCCAATTGCTCTCATTTCTTGTCTTTCTAAAGTTTTTGAAACTATTCTTGCTTCCAAATTTCTTAAGCATTTCTCTTCTCATAATCTGCTCTCAGATCGCCAGTATGGCTTCCTTAAGGGTCGCTCTACTGGTGATCTTCTTTCATATCTTACTAACTCTTGGTCATCCTCCTTTCGGGACTTCGGTGAGACTTTTTCTATTGCACTAGACATATCGAAAGCCTTCGATAGAGTCTGGCATAAATCTTTAATTTCTAAACTACCCTCCTTCGGTTTCTATCCCTCCATCTGTGCCTTTGTCTCTAATTTCCTTTCCGGCCGTTCCATAGCCGCGGTTGTGGACGGCCATTGTTCACTTCCTCACCCTATAAACTCCGGTGTTCCTCAGGGCTCTGTCCTATCTCCTATTCTCTTTCTAATTTTTATAAATGATCTCCTTAACTGTACTTTAATTCCCATCCATTCATACGCAGACAACTCAACCTTACACTACTCCATTAGTTTTCAGAACGCCCCAGCCAGCAATCCCTCAACGACAAACGACAAACGTAATGAAGCCATAGAACTCTTAAATTCTGATCTAAATACTATTTCCAATTGGGGCAGAGAAAACCTTGTTAACTTTAATGCTTCCAAAACCCAATTTCTCCATCTATCTACCCGCCAGGATCTCCCAGCGGACTATCCCTTATTCTTCAACAATACAAAAATCAACCCTTCATCTTCTCTCAATATTCTTGGTGTCTCTTTTTCTTCTGCTCTCATTTGGAAGGACCATATTACCAGTCTTGCTAAGGCAGCCTCCCAGAAGGTGGGTGTGCTCAACCGCCTTAGGGGGTTCTTTTCCCCTGCACAGCTTCTTGCTCTGTACAGGGGCATAGTGCGCCCTTGTATTGAGTATTGTTCACATGTGTGGGGAGGTTCCTCTCACACCACTCTCCTAGACAAGGTTGAAAGGAAGGCCTTTCGTATCATTAACTCCCGTCCACTCACCAACTCTCTGCAATCTCTCTCTCTCCGCCGCAATATTGCATCTCTCTCGCTATTCTATCGCTACTATAATAATCAGTGTTCCTCAGAGCTATCCCAGTGCATACCACCTCCTTTACGTAGGGCACGTGGTACCCGTCTTGCAACTCAATCCCACCCCTACTCTGTGCAACTCTCCAACCCAAGAGTGAAACGTTACTCTCAAACTTTCTTCTACTCAACAGCTGAGCTCTGGAACTCTCTCCCAGAATCAGTCTTTCCCGCTTCCTATGACTTAAATTGCTTCAAACTCCGTGTGTCCAGGCATTTTGGCTCGAACGTTCCTTGATTTTGGCCCTGTCACTCTTTCAACTATGGGGGAGGCACTCGCTATACACAGTTATGCCTTTTGCCTCCCTCAATCACATAGAGAAAAAAAAAAAAAAAAAAAAAAAAAAAAACATACCATATGTTGCCACACACACAGGGTGGGTGAAATTTCCTTGGCTTGCCACCAAGGTCCAAGCAGCCCAGGAGTGTTGAACAAGCTCCAATCCCTGTGTAGTTACATCTCACTCAGATGAAAATGAGTACCTGGTTTCTTTGTGGCAAAAATGAACCAGGGAAACAATTGGTGGATTAGATGTTGCCAACAAACACACGAGAATGAGAACCTAGCTAGCCACCAAATTGCCCATGAGTCGCCGGGCTGACTCTCTCTTGTGTTAGCCTTGTCCCACCCAGACATAAAAGGAGGTACCTGGTGTATAAAATTGACTATGGCATGGTCGTAACCTAGGGTAAATTTGATTGCTTGTCTCACCTTCTTCTGTATTCATGTTGTGCTGAATGTGTGTCCATCCTGTCCATCCCCCTCTGAACACCTCCTCGAAAAAA
Organism: Paralithodes platypus; assembly: GCA_032716605.1. Classification (NCBI taxonomy): domain Eukaryota; kingdom Metazoa; phylum Arthropoda; class Malacostraca; order Decapoda; family Lithodidae; genus Paralithodes; species Paralithodes platypus. The sequence goes on along the minus strand of CM064573.1, from coordinate 51,981,774 downwards.
GTTACAACTCATGCATGTTGGGTCAGCTCCTTCATCTCCTACTACAGATCCCATTCTCACCCCATTCTGCTTCCTCTTTCCCCTCTCCTTGCTTCGAGTCATTGAGTGATCAACAATGTTACTTGTCTGACCTTCTATTGTATTCATGTCGCCAAGAGCTTCAGTAGGACAGACGGCACTAGTCAGGTCAGAGCCTAGCCAAAGGCATCTGCAACGTAGCTCCCCTGGCCACATCCATTTTCAAATAATAGATGGCAGCCCAAGACTAAATGGATTGGCGGATAGAGAGCGACAGTACCTATCATCCCGGGAAAGAATGGCTGAATCACCATTTGCCGATATACACCTACAGTATCCAGGACCCTGTGCACACATCGCCAGAAGCTGCAGAGGTTGAGTGGAAGTGTGATAGAAGGAGAGCTGAACATATACTAGTGACTAACGTGATCAGGTAAGGAGAAAAAGAAACTATCTATCTATCTATCTATTGCCCGACGCCGTGATCCCCGAAGGGTTGGCCACGAATTAACCGCCCCCATGCACCTCTGTCCCCAGTCAGTCGACGCCCCTCCCCCCAACCAGCACGGCCTTCGTTCATATACTTCCTCACTCCATCCTTCCACCTCTCTTTCGGTCTACCTCTCCCTCTCTGTCCCTCCACCTCGCTCTCGTACACCCTCTTAGTCATTCTCTCGCTTTCCATACGTTCCATATGGCCGAACCATCTTAAGTTGTTCCTTTTCACACTTTCCAGCACATCTACCTCCACACCACACCTCCTTCTTACTTCCTCATTAGTCTGTATATCCCTCAATGTAACTCCGCACGCACTTCTTAAGTAATTAATTTCAACTGCTCTCGCTCTTGGTCTGAGTCTCTCAACCAACGTCCATGCTTCGCTTCCGTAAGTCAGTGTTGGGATTACCACACTGTCATGCAATGACTTCTTCACTTCCATACTGACCACCCTATTTCTTGTTACTGCTTTCAGCGTTCCTACAACCCTCTTCCCCTGTTGTACCCTCTCCCGCACTTCTTCATCCATAGTCCCATCTTTACTCAACACACTGCCCAGATACTTAAAAGAGTTGACGATCTCCATAGCCTGACCGTTCAGCTTCACCTCACACTCTGTGACTTCACCCCTTTCGAAGACCATAACCTTGCTCTTCCCCGCATTTACCTTCAAATTCCGTTTTTCGCACACTGTTCCAAACTTATTTACCAGACCCTGCAACTCCCATTCATTATCACTCATCAGAACTGTATCATCCGCAAACAGTAGTATAGGTAGCTTCCACTCAATTCCCTCGCTTTTCAGCGATACACCAACATCCACTGCTCTTGATAGTATTTTTTTCATGACTCCATCCATATATACAGTAAACAACCACGGGGACATAACACACCCCTGTTTCAAACCAACATTAAGGTCAAAGAACTTGTTCTGCTCACTCTCCACACGTACTGCCGCCTTTGCACCCTCATACATGCTCTTCACTGCTTTCAGCAACTTGCCATCTACTCCGTATATTCTAAGTACTTTCCACAAACCTTCTCCATCCACTCTGTCATAGGCCTTCTCCAAGTCCAAAAGGCAACATACACCTTTTGTTTCTCCTCCAGATATTTCTCCACAACACAATTCAGGGTAAAAATCTGATCTACACATCCTCTTCCCTTCCTAAAACCTCCCTGCTCGTCGCCTATCCATTTCTCCGTTTTCACTCTCACTCTCTCAATCACTACCCTACTGTATACCTTCCCTACAACGCTTAGAAGACATATTCCTCGGTGGTGTGACGTTAACCACTCCGTTAGAACCGCATGGCTTGTCCTACAGTGACTCGCTAGGATCGCCAGGGCAGTGGATGGGGCTACAGTTTATGTATTCGAGTGTGCTTTATTTCATATGAAAGCTTGTGTCATGGGCAGTCCAGAAAGGCTCTTTGTTTTCACCCATGTCAAGGCTTTATATATTTAATTGTAAAGTATATGTTTTATCATTAACTAGTAATGATGGGATCTGGGAGAGAGAGAGAGAGTAGAACAGAGTGAGAGGGAGCGCGCAGTGTTTTTGTCCCGCTCGATGAGGTCACGGCTGGCTGCCTCGTGGGGGTTGGTGGAGAGAGGTCCTTACCATGCTGCTAGCTCCCTTGCTAGTGGCTAGAGGACTTGTAACCGCTTTTTCCCACGCGCCTCGAGCTAGTGCGAGTATATATACAGTTCCTCGCCACTCTCTCCCTCAGATCTGGTTTCTGGAACGCATCTATCTCATCCCTTGCTACCCGTACCCCGCTCCGCACCTGAGAATCTTTTCCTCTGCCTACCTCTCTCTTTTTCCATATCTTTCACCACCTTTTTGTAATATTATACCCCATCTGGTTAACTCTGCAAAATCAGCTTCATGCTGGCCAGTTGTATTGTGCGTTAAGGTCTGATATAACCCATGTAAGTTAGTTGTTAAGATAAGTGGATCACGAAGCATTGGTTGGCATATATATTGTTTAAGTACCGCGTCCTATAATTATTAGTGTTCTGCTGGATTAGATAATGCTAGACTAGGAGTCTGATATTATAAGGTATTGTTTCCTATGAGTGCTGGCTTTAGTTAAAAGCAGCACGACATACCTGAGAACTGGAGTTGATTGAGTAAATTCTAGTCTGTGTGCCATTGAGAGTAGAGCATGCACGAATGAGGGCTTTTTGCCTATATACCATTCTGCACTGTTCTAAGCTCGTTGTTTGTCTTTGAGGTACGCCAGGAGAACGCTTAATACTTCGGTATTAAGGTTTCTCAAGAGAGCTACCCTTCCCTATAACGTAATATTTGACGCACAGACTTGAGATTTGCACTAGGCTATGCGGCATGCCATGCGCACCAGTATCTCGTATCATTGACTCTAGCTAGACTTTATCATTCACCATAGACATTAAGTATATTAACCTAATTACTCTTTTTATGCATACCCATTTATGATTACCCAAGCATTTCGCAGCCTAGTTTGATGTATGGAGACACAAACGACTTAGGCTCTTTTTGTTGATAGGAATACTGCATTGTCGTGGCGATTATTATTGTTGTAGCGTTTAGGATATTCTTGGCCCCGACTGCATTATATATTCTGCCTTTTTGTGTGCATAGCCTGCATGAGCATTGTTCCGCTGCCTGCTTTTTGGGTTCCATTTCCGATACGAGCATCTTTATAGCATCTAACATTTAAAGAAGATTCCTTGTTAGTGTTGAAGGACTTTAGTGCACTTTCTTTCATGCAGGAGTGCCTGACATTTATTGATTAAAGTAACGTAAGCTGTAACTTCTCTTACCACCTTACTTTGCATACCATAACCAAGCACCTTCGGTTATAGGTAGTAATAGGCTGTTTTCACATAACATTAAGCCTAGAGTAGACGCACATTTATTGAGAGTTTGATAGCCTATTATTGCATATTGAACTCTGTAGAGTATTTGTGTTCTTTGTTCACTGGGAATATACATCAGAGGTTGGATCTAGCGCTTTCCGTTGTAGCATTTATGCCATTACTAGTTCAATGAATAAGAGCCCTGATATATTTGAACCCCAGTCGTAACAAATAGCGACCATACCTAGGATTTGGTGAACCTACATTTATTAGCAGGGAACATTTGTTGTTTTGGGGAATATTTTGCGGGGATCAGCAAGAATATTTTTTTTTTGCAACATAGTATAGCCCTTGAGTATTTCCGAGAAATTTTGTGTGTATATTGAGGTATAAGAGTTTGGGATGCTTCTTTTCTGAATATTGAGGTGGGAAAGTTTTTGAGAGCATCATGTCTTATACCGGATCAGAGGAGAATGGAGACACAGTACGTCATGTCGAAACGGAGGAACAGCAGCATGATGAAATGGTTAATCAGGTGAACTGTGAGGAGGATGCTAGGATATTTTTGCAATGGCCTGTTACTGCCGAGCGGTTGGAGGGTATGAATCGGTACGGTCTTCAATGCCTGGCCACAGCTATCGGTCATGCGGTTACTAGCAGCATGACCAGGGATAACTTGATAACGTGTGTACTGGGCAGGGTGACTGGTGAGCGAGATGGGTTGAGTGCTCAGAGCCCTTCGGCCATGCTTCCCCTACACTCGACTCCCAGCCATCCCAGTAGTTTGCCGACCCCGGGTACGCTTCCGCAGTTGGGTGGTGACTGGCAGGGTGGGTTGCCCCTGGGGGGACCACCGGTAATTTCAAACATTGTAGCACCTTCACCTCCTCGAGGGTTAACTCCAGAATTATTGCTTCAGCTCGAATTAGCTAAGATCGAAGAGAGAAAGGCTATCAGGGCAGGTGAGCAGCAAATAGAATTAGCCAAGATAGAAGAGAGAGCCAAGTTAGAAGAGAGAAAAAGTCACCAGCACATAGAGCTAGCAAAAATCCAAGCTGATTTAGAGTCGACTAGGTACTGTGCCGACATGGATGTAGAGAAGTCGCGAGTAGAGACAACGGGACAGCGACTTGGGGCTGGTAACCGTGTTCATGAGCAGTCTCTCTCGCACTTATTGAAACTGGTTCCGGTGTTTGATGAGAGTGGTGTAACATAATTTTTCACATGCTTTGAGAAGAAGTGCCAGGAACACCAGTGGCCAGAGAATAAATGGGCAGCACTTGTATCCTCTAGATTATTAGGCAAGGGTCTTAAAGCCTACGATGCGTTACCTTTGGAGTTATGTATTGTGTACGAGGATCTCAAGAAGGCTGTCCTGAGGGCTTACGAACTGAAACCAGAAACGTACCGTTTGAAGTTCCGGGGTGTAACTAAGGGAAGAGATAGCACCTTTTTGGAACACGCCCAGGACTTGTCCGATGCTATGGGGAACTGGCTCCGATCTGAGAAGGTCACAACATTTGATGAAATTAAGCAGTTAATGATGTTGGAGCAGTTCTTTAAGAGCACGGGCGGTGATCTAACTTTGAACTTAAAGGAGAAAAACCCAAGAACTCTAGTAGAAGCAGCAGAAATGGCTGATCTACGGCTGTCGTTGATTCGGGGTTGCGGGTCCTCACAGAAGTACGATGCAAGTGCTAGGGACCGTTATCCTCCCCCTCCCCGGAACAATGACACATTTAAACAGAAGAGCCATGAAACTAAAACTGAATCCAAACCTTACACCACACCGTATGTGAAAAGTCAGGGGCCTTTTACATCACAGTATAAGCCGAAACCGAAATTTATGTGTTTTAGTTGCCACCAGGAGGGTCATAAGGCAAATGAGTGCCCTAGTCGACCTCCTCCGGCAGCCGTGTCTTTTGCTCACGGCATTGGAGTGTTCAAGAGGACATCGGAGTTTGTTAGAGGCATTTCTTCCGAGGTAAATACACTGCCAGGGCAGAAGGATCCGGAAGGCTTATTCCCTGTCCGTGATGCCTTTAGTGACCACAGGGGACTCGGTTGTGTGGAGTGGGGGGGTAGAAGACATGATGTGAGAATTTTGCGTAACACTGGGGCATCGCAAACACTGTTGAGAAATTTCACTGGTAAACCTGTCAATACGGCGCGGGTGGTTGTGGTTCAGGGAGTTAATGTGACAAGGTCATACCCGCTTGTAAGAATGATGGTGTGACTCGGGACCTGGATGTAGGAATTGTGGAGAAGTTACCTGTTGGGGGCGTCGACCTCCTTCTCGGCAACGACTTTGCGGGACCTACTTCTGAGGCTCTACCCTTGGTCGTTGCCGAGAAGCCGGCCGACGTGAGTAGGGAGGAGCAGGAGTGGGTTGAGAAGTGTCCGGTGCAGCCTATGGCGTGTGTTGTCACCGGAGATCCTGCATCCAGGGAGTCACATTCTGGTCAACAATCTTTAGACCAGCGGAGGAAGGGTACCGAGAAGGGGTAGAAAGTTGATGCGGTTGAGAGTTTAGTATCAACGGACCTTCTCGGGGACTCAGTATTAGGACCAAATATCGAGTCTGAAGAAGACCCAGTAACTGTTGTGGAAAAGGCAGAGGATGGGCTTAAAAAGACGAAAGAGTTGAAGGAGGACAGTGATGCACAGTCGGGAGATGTAGCAACAAGGTACCCTGACGCGTACCCTATGAGAAATGGGTCGGCGAAGACGGTGGTCCGAAGCTTGCTAGTGTATTTTTCCCGGTATTGTTACCCGCAGGGGATTCAGTCAGTCCGGGGACCCAACTTCACTTCTAGCCTCTTTGTTCAAGCAATGCCGCAGCATGGGATTGTTGGGGTTGTGTCATCTGCGTATCATCCGGAGAGCCAGGGTGTGTTAGAGCGATGGCACTCAGCCTTGAAATCTGTGCTTCGTTGTTGTTGCTTTGAGAGTGGGAGGGATTGGGATCTTGGCCTGCCATGTGTTTTGTTTGCTGTGTGGGAGGTACCTGGGGAGAGTTTGGGATTCAGCCCTAATGAGCTCGTCTTTGGATACCGTGTCAGAGGGCCTCTCCATATGGTTGAAGAAGTATGGGAGGGCGCAGAAAAACCTTGTTCTATGCTCAAGTGTGTCCTCAACAGTCGAGAACGGATGTTGCGCAGTCTGGAGTTGGCTGGCCGTAATTTGACTAGCTCTCAGGCCCTCAGGAAGGACAGGTACGACCTCAAGGTTGAACTCAGGGAGTTTCACGTGGGTCAGGAGGTGTTGATTCTACTGCCCCTTGTAGGTCACCCCTTATCCGCGAAGTACGCTGGTCCTTATAGGGTGGTGGAGGAGCTATCGGACCTGGTTTACTTGGTAGCCACTCCAGACAGACGGAAGCGCAATCAGTTATGTCATGTTAATCCCATGAAGGAGTATGGGAGGCACCCCCCTGAGCCTCTCACTGTGCCTGTGATGACGTTTAGCAGTCAAGGTGGAGAAGGAGAATGGGACAGTCAAGCTCAGGTGGAGGATAACTGGAAGGATAAGAAGTTCAAATGGGCGCCTGAGTGTGAGAAGGTGTTTAGAGAAGTAAAACACCTGTTGTGCACTCACCCGATCCTCAGGGCCCCTGACTTTAGCCTACCTTTCCAACTAGCAACGGAGGCTAGTGGTGTGGGGGCTGGTGCCGTCCTTGTGGAAAAGGACGATGATGGGCTGGAGCATCCTGTTAGTTTCTGCTCGGAGAAGTACAATTCGGCCCAGGGGAGCTGCTCTGTTGTCGAGGAGGAGCTGCTGGTGGTTGTGCTTGCGCTGGGGCATTTCGAGGTCTATGTTCCAGCCTATGGTCCGGTCGTTGTACTTAACCCAGATCATCACCCTCTCAAGTTCTTGGACCAGTTTCACAATCGGAATATGAGGCTGACCAGGTGGTCACTAAGGTTATTGGTATATAACCTGGACATACGCCATTTTGCCGGTTGTGACAACGTGGTTGCAGATGGTCGTTCAAGGGTATATGATCCTGGGTAGATTGACACACGGGTAGCCTCCTGCTTTAGTTTGGATAGTATTTTGCGCTTGGTGCTTGTTGGCTCGCGGTTGTAGCCCAACGTATTGGGTCGTAAAGCAGGAGTTGAGCGTTTGGTATAGAAGAAAAAACTAGGCTTGCCCCTATAGTGCAGCCGAAATAAACAAATTATAAAACATAAACATCAAATAAAAACTCTTTCTTTGATAGTTGATTTTTTTTAGTATGTTATAGCAGTAATTCTGAGTTGCACTCCTCTCAGAATGCTGGGCTAGAGAAGCTCGCTCTTGAGGAGCATAACTACATATAATTTAACCTATGGTGTTGGGGAGGGTTATAATTTTGAAAAAAAAAATTGTTGAAGAACTGTGCCAGATATTTTACTGCCGCTGGGTGATGGGAAGTGGAGATATAGCATGGGTTCTAACCATCAGATTTTTGTGAGCTTTGGGGCCTCTGAGAAAAATCTTGGGGGGGGTGTGACGTTAACCACTCTGTTAGAACCGCATGGCTTGTCCTACAGTGACTCGCTAGGATCGCCAGGGCAGTGGATGGGGCTACAGTTTATGTATTCGAGTGTGCTTTATTTCATATGAAAGCTCGTGTCATGGGCAGTCCAGAAAGGCTCTTTGTTTTCACCCATGTCAAGGCTTTATATATTTAATTGTAAAGTATATGTTTTATCATTAACTAGTAATGATGGGATCTGGGAGAGAGAGAGAGTAGAACAGAGTGAGAGGGAGCGCGCAGTGTTTTTGTCCCGCTCGATGACGTCACGGCTGGCTGCCTCGTGGGGGTTGGTGGAGAGAGGTCCTTACCATGCTGCTAGCTCCCTTGCTAGTGGCTAGAGGACTTGTAACCGCTTTTTTCCCACGCGCCTCGAGCTAGTGCGAGTATATATACAGTTCCTCGCCACTCTCTCCCTCAGATCTGGTTTCTAGAACGCATCTATTTTATCCCTTGCTACCTGTCCTCCGCACCGCACCTGAGAATCTTTTCCTCTGCCTACCTCTCTCTTTTTCCATATCTTTCACCACCTTTTTGTAATATTATACCCCTCTGGTTAACTCTGCAAAATCAGCTTCATGCTGGCCAGTTGTATTGTGCATTAAGGTCTGATATAACCCATGTATGTTAGTTGTTAAGATAAGTGGATCACGAAGCATTGGTTGGCATTTATATTGTTTAAGTACCGCGTCCTATAATTATTAGTGTTCTGCTGGATTAGATAATGCTAGACTAGGAGTCTGATATTATAAGGTATTGTTTCCTATCAGTGCTGGCTTTAGTTAAAAGCGGCACGACATACCTGAGAACTGGAGTTGATTGAGTAAATTCTAGTCTGTGTGCCATTGAGAGTAGAGCATGCACGAATGAGGGCTTTTTGCCTATACCATTCTGCACTGTTCTAAGCTCGTTGTTTGTCTTTGAGGTACGCCAGGAGAACGCTTAATACTTCGGTATTAAGGTTTCTCAAGCGAGCTACCCTTCCCTATAACGTAATATTTGACGCACAGACTTGAGATTTGCACTAGGCTATGCGGCATGCCATGCGCACCAGTATCTCGTATCATTGACTCTAGCTAGACTTTATCATTCACCGTAGACATTAAGTATATTAACCTAATTACTCTTTTTATGCATACCCATTTATGATTACCCAAGCATTTCGCAGCCTAGTTTGATGTATGGAGACACAAACGACTTAGGCTCTTTTTGTTGATAGGAATACTGCATTGTCGTGGCGATTATTATTGTTATAGCGTTTAGGATATTCTTGGCCCCGACTGCATTATATATTCTGCCTTTTTGTGTGCATAGCCTGCACGAGCATTGTTCCGCTGCCTGCTTTTTGGGTTCCACTTCCGATACGAGCATCTTTATAGCATCTAACATTTAAAGAAGATTCCTTGTTAGTGTTGAAGGACTTTAGTGCACTTTCTTTCATGCAGGAGTGCCTGACATTTATTGATTAAAGTAACGTAAGCTGTAACTTCTCTTACCACCTTACTTTGCATACCATAACCAAGCACCTTCGGTTATAGGTAGTAATAGGCTGTTTTCACATAACATTAAGCCTAGAGTAGACGCACATTTATTGAGAGTTTGATAGCCTATTATTGCATATAGAACTCTATAGAGTATTTGTGTTCTTTGTTCACTGGGAATATACATCAGAGGTTGGATCTAGCGCTTTCCGTTGTAGCATTTATGCCATTACTAGTCCAATGAATAAGAGCCCTGATATATTTGAACCCCAGTCGTAACAGTGGTTACCACACACTCCTCTTTCCACTTTGCCCTTTTATAGGGGGACTATTATGCCAGTCTTCCAGTCATCGGGTGCACTCCCCTTCTCCCATGCTAGTTTGCACATTTTCCATACCCGTTCGATCACTGTCTCACCACCATACCTCAACATTTCCCTACACACTCCATCTGTTCCTGGTGCTTTCCCCAACTTCACTCTTTTCATGGCTTCCCACACTTCTGACCTCCTGATCCCCACCTCCTCCTCCACTACTTCTCTTCTTCTCCCTCCCATACCATATCCAGCTATGTTTGCTGGCTCTTCATTCCTTACATTTAGCAACTCATTGAAGTACTCCCTCCATCTTTCGACTCTCTCTTGCTTCTCGGCTAGCATTCTCCCATTCTTATCTTTCACACCCTTACTGTTTCCCTTGCTACCTTCCCTAACTTTCTTGACTTATTTCCAGAACAGTTTCTTACTCTCCCTCCATTTTACACTCAGATTCCTTCCAAATTCCTCATCTACTCTTCTCTTACTTTCCTTCACTACTCTCTTCACCACCCTCTTACTCTCTGTATATGTTGGGTCTGGCTGCTTCCAGACGATCCCCAGGTACTTATCAAAGAGGTGGGATAAGTCAAACACTGGGTAAAAGTTAATAGGTTCTTGTATTCAGGAGTGAAGTGGGTACAGTGTACAGAGAGACCTTTGGTAGGCTAGTCTCTCTCTCGATCTGATCATAACATACCCCTAGCGGGCAGATCATAAAATACCCATAGTTACCATGTGCAGTCAATACAGTACAATTATATAAGTGAGTGCACATGATCACTATGGTACATGTTTAATATAAGGAGGTATGCGTATAGATAATATTAGTGTTACATACAGATACTTAAGAATGCTGTTGCCTCAATAAATCATATACATACACCTCCCTCCCCCCTCACGCTCGTAGTTCAATCTCGAGCGGACTCCTTTTCTCTGGGTCGTTTCGAATAACGTGGGGCAACTGGGGGGTCAGACGCTAAGGACAACTGTTTCTGGTCATTGCAAGGGGTCACAGGGGCCTGGGGGAGGGGGTCAACACTTTGGGGTACAGGGCGGAGGAAACGGCGGTTCCGCCACCACGCACGACCACTAGGGAGACGCACCTCATAATCCCTGGACTTGCCAAGACTCATGACAACCCCCACCTTGTCCCAGTGTTGCGATGTCGGGTCTTGAATCCGAACTTGCTGACCGACACGCAACCTGGGGAGGGGCTGTGCGTGCGCATTGTACCGGGTCTTAACCTGCTCGGCACGGTCGGCTGCACGTCTGTCACAGTCCTCGGCCTTGCCCTGCCACTCCTGAGCGAAGGATCTGGGGTTGGCAGGTAGACATGTCCGAAGGGGATGACCATATAGGAATTGGGCAGGGGAGCGGCCAGTGAAGTTAGGAGTGTTCTGGAGTTCCATGAGACCCCGGTCAACGTTGCCAGAGGGTGCAGTCTGAAGAATGAGGTGCCTGATTGACCTCACTGCAGCCTCGGCATGGCCGTTCGCCTGTGGGTGATGCGGTGATGTAACCACATGGCGGACTCCCCATCGCTCTATAAAGTCCCGGAAATCCTGGTTGATGAATTGTGGGCCTCCATCGGTCCTCAGACAGAGGGGAACACCAACTTCCCGGAAGTAGCGACAGAAGAGCCTGATTGTTGCAGAGGCAGTAGTGTCGCCTTTGCAGGGGACGACAACGGGCCACCCCGAGAGACGGTCGACCACGACCAGGAAGGACTTCCTGGCAACCATGATAAAGTCGACCGAGACAGACTGAAAGGGCCCCGTCGGGTTCTCGTCATTCAGGAGGGGTTCCTTCTGGAGGCCAGGCTGGAGGATCTGTCACGACTCGCAAGCATGAACAGTACTGGCGATGTCGGAATCTATCCCCGGCCAGAAGACAGCCTGCCTCGCTCTGCTCTTGGTGGCCTCCACACCTCTGTGACTGTCGTGGAGTTGCTGCAGGGTGCGGCGGCGGAGAGCAGGAGGAACCACAATCCGAGCTCCGTAGAGGACGTGATCTCCATCAGCACAGAGATCATCCCGTAGCATCCAGTATGGAAGCAAGGAATCACGTAGGTTATAATAGTTGACAGGGAATCCTGAGGTGACGCAGTCGAGTAGACAGACGTATGTAGGGTCCGCTCTTGCTGCGGCGCGAAGATCCTGTAGAGTCCTGTCGGCGTCTTGTACTGAAGATTCTCTTGGGTTGATGACATCCAAAATGGGAGCGATGATGGCCAACTCCCTGCAATGGCGATAAGAAAGCAGAGGAGTCTGGACACCGTCGTGCACTTGAATCAGGGCAGGACATGATCTCTTGCATAGGGTGAGGGTTGCCTGAAATGCACCCAGAGCAGGCGCCATCGTGAACCCATCCGCCGTGAGCGTCATGGTAGGCGAAGGGTCTTGCAGGCTGCTCCTAGAGACACCCAGAGATCCTAGATGTCGCAGGCCAATCACTGTAATGTCAGAGCCTTTGTCCGGTAGCATCCGTAGGCGGGATTTGACATCGCCGTGTGACAGGGTGACAACGATGGGCTATGGTGTCTTGTCGGCAGAGGAAGAAGTTGATCCAACACAACGACAGTTGTTGTGCTTCGCCTCGTGAGACTCGCTGCAGTCGGAGGAGGTACCACTGCTGCTTGGAGATCCCCCTCGTCACTTGTCCTTTTTCTTCGACGCCCGACAACACTTCTCAATCTGCCCAATGCGGTGACAGAGGTGGCACTGGACCTTACTGGCGGGGCACTTGATCGTCCGCGACCAGTGGCCTTGTCGTCCGCAGGCGTCGCAGGTGCTCCGAGCAGCTGGGCACGTGTCCAACCCATGCTGGCGAGCTCAACACTGGCAGAAATCCGTTGACTTTGATGAATTCTTGGTGGGCGGAGTCTTGCCGTTTCCCTGAGCTTTCTTGTCCTTTCTATACAAAGAAATTGCGCTCACTTGGTCAGGGGGAGCACTAATGGCCGTGGTCGCAGATATAGCGGCCTCATAGGAGCGGCACCTAGTCACAACATCCTTTAGTGGTGCTTTGGAGTCCAGGGAGATGAGCTTCTGTACCAGCTCCTTGTCTCTGATCCCCATGAGGATCACCATCTTGAGCTGTGTTTCCTCGCAGACAGACAAATTTCCCGGGCACACATCAACTTCCTCGGAAATGCGCTTCAGGCGGACATAAAACTCGGCAAATGAATCCCTTTCAAGCTGCTTACAACTCAACAATTCTCTCCGACGAAGTGCCTCGTTGCGAAGTCCCTTGATGTGAGCTTGCAGGGCATCCAACACATCATCCACCGTCTTGTCAGTCGAAGGGGCGATCTGAAGGGTGTGTTCAAGTATGCGCTGCATCTCGAGGGTCAGGCACATGCGAAGCTGGATCATCTGCTTTGCCGGAGGTAGTTTGGGGAGGTCCACCATTACTGCATAGTCATCCCAGCGACGTCTCCACTCTCGAAACATCTGAAAGGTGGAGTCGGCTTTAAGTGGTGGTGGGGACTGTGATGTAGCCTTTGGTGGTGGTGGAGGTGCTGAGGGATCTGAAGGGCTGACTCGTTGCTGTTGGGAGGGTGGGCCCTGGGCCATGGAGGGATCTGTAAATATCCTGGAAGTGGCCAACAGTTGAATCAAACCTGAAATCTTGCATTCTCTTTCTTCCTCTCTTCTTAAAGCCTCCTCTTGTCTTCTCACTGCCTCCTCTTGTCTTCTCACTGCCTCTTCTTGCCTTCTAGATTCCTCCAGATACTGAATAAACTGTAGGAAATCGGCCCCAGACAGAACTGAGGGTGAAGCATGTGGGTGGAAGGGTGGAGTGCGTAAGGGGATAGAAGTAGAGAAACCAGAAAAATCTTGGGAGATTTGTGGAGGTGGAAGTGGTCCAGAAATCCCAGGGGAGGTTTGTGGAGGAGACCTGGGAGGTAATGTGGGGTTGTGTTGCAATCGTACCTCTTCCTGGTCTGACATCCTCTTGTTAGGACAACTGACAGACAGGTTGATAACAAAGAGTCGAAAAATTCCCCACTAGAATATTCGTCCTAGTAGATAACAGTGTTTTTGCTGCGAAAGATTGCCAGCAACAAGTAGTGTGTGTGACGGCGTGCTCAGTGCGTGTATGCGTATGTGTGTCACCAACCGCTCATAGCTCGGGAGGGGGAGGCGGCTGTGTTCACTCACTCAACTCAGTGTTGCTCAGGGCGTGGTGGGAGGAGGGTGTAGCGCTCCGCTCGCTGGCCCTGCTGCTTTGATACGCTCTGGAACTCGTACCCAGGGCAAACACACATGAAATATACACAAAATAAAGCACTGGCAATACACAACACTTCACTGTTAGCACTGTATATCCAGGGGCACTGCTCACTGTAATCCTGGGTCTGGAGGCACTGTCTTACTCCCGAGTGGTGGAGCTGGCTCGGTAATGGCGGCTTCCCAGGGTCCCACAGGATTGTCCAACTTCGTAACTCCGGTTTTTACTCACTGCGCCATGTATATGTTGGGTCTGGCTGCTTCCAGACGATCCCCAGGTACTTATCAAAGAGGTGGGATAAGTCAAACACTGGGTAAAAGTTAATAGGTTCTTGTATTCAGGAGTGAAGTGGGTACAGTGTACAGTTGGTACAGTGTACAGTAAGTTGGTAGGCTAGTCTCTCTCTCGATCTGATCATAACATACCCCTAGCGGGCAGATAATAAAATACCCATAGTTACCATGTGCAGTCAATACAGTACAATTATATAAGTGAGTGCACATGATCACTATGGTACATGTTTAATATAAGGAGGTATGCGTATAGATAATATTAGTGTTACATACAGATACTTAAGAATGCTGTTGCCTCAATAAATCATATACATACACTCTCCATGTACCTTGCTCGTTTCTGTCTCTCGAAATCTTCATTCCTTCTACTACCCAACCACTCTCTATATGCTTTCTTCTTTTCTTCCACAGCTATTCTTACCTCTTCTGTCCACCATGCTGTACCTTTCACTCCCCTCCCTCTTCTCCTCACTCTACACACCTCCTCACATGCTGCACATATCTCATCCTTAAACACCTTGCTGATCTCCACTTCCTCCATAACTTCCAGGTCGAACAAGAAACTGCTGTTGTCTATTCTGGCAGACTTCCAGACTGGAGCAACATTATATCTATGAGTACTGGCAGGTGTTTTGAGGAAAAGAACAATGACCGAAGCAAACTAAAAATATATGTTACTTATATTAGGTATAATAGAGTAAAAAAGGAAAAAACTATAATTGATGCAATTAACCCGTCCACAGTCCAATCAATTCTTCTAGGCATGGATTCACTCAGGGATGTTCTTGCCTTACTAATTTGTTTAGCTTTTTCTCCGAGGTATAGGATTGTTTAGCTTTTTCTCCGAGGTATATGAAGCAGTATAGATAATGACAAGTCATATGATATTATATATTTAGATTTCAGTAAAGCTTTCGACAGAGTCCCTCATGAGAGATTGATGCGAAAGGTTGAGGCGCATGGAATAGGTGGGGGAGTCAGCATAAATGGTACCAAGTCAGAATGGGGAGCAGTCAAAAGTGGTGTACCCCCAGGGATCTGTATTAGGTCCTCTGTTGTTTGTTATATACATAAACTAGCAGGGGTACCCGGCATTGCCCGGGTAATCACCATCACTACTACCACCACTACTACTACCATAATCACCATCATCAATCACTACTACCACAATCATCACAATACTACTACTACCATAATCACCGGCCTCGACCTCCCTGTGCCCATTAAACGGCGACCTCGATTTCGGCCGCTAAATGACCTCCGATTTTGGATCTGACCTCATCCGTAACCCCATTTTGGGGGGCTGCGAACAACTTTCGTTCCATACACCTTTTCGATCGGAGGCCTCCTTCTGGCCCAAACGGCCCTTTTTCCGAATTCGCGCCCATTTTCTCCGTCCCTTTCACCCTGGGGAATTCTATTGTTTCACTAAAACCTGCCTAGGGACCCCTTACTATGCATACCAAATATGAACGCTCTAGCTTAAAAACTGCGGCCGCCTACAAAGAACAGACACAGACAATCGAAAATATTATATAGATGACCTTGATTTAGGTATAACTAGTAGGATAAGTAAATTTGCAGACGATACCAAAATGGGGACTAAAATTGATTCAGATAGAGATATAAATTAGGCAAAGGGATCTAGATACCTTACACGAATAGTCAGTAAATTGGCAGATGAAGTTTAACATTGAAAATGCAAGGTATTAAAGATAGGGAAAATGCATACAAATGTTAAACATAAACTAGCTAATATGGAATTAGAAAACTCAGACTGTGAGAAAGATCTAGGTGTGTTTGTTAGCAATTATTTGAAGCCTAGAAAACAGTGTATAAGTGTTCGTAACAAGGCAAACAGGATTCTCGGGTTCATCTCTAGGAGTGTGAGTAACAGAACTGCCGATGTTATCTTAAAACTGTACTTGTCATTAGTGAGACCCCATATGTATTATGCTGTTCAATTTTGGTGTCTTTATTACAGAATGGACATAGATTCATTGGAGAGAGTACAACATAGAATGACACAAATTATCCATAATATTAGAAATCTTCCGCATGAAGAAAGGTTGAAGAAATTAGGCTTAGAGAGACGCAGAGTTAGAGGGGATATGATAGAGGTGTTCAAGTGGGATTAATAAAGGGGACATGACAAATGTACTAAAGCTCAGTGGTAGCAAAAGAACTCGAACAAATGGTTTCAAATTAGATAAATTTCGTTTCAGAAAAGATACAGGCAAATAATTGGTTTGGTAACAGAGTTGTAGATAGGTGGAATAGGCTACCAAGTGCTATAGTGGGATCAAGCACGATATGGAGCTTTAAGATAAAATTAGATAGGCATATGGACGAGATGGGTTGGGTGTGAGGGGGATCTGTTAGGTGTGTGCCAATCGACGCTCTGCAGACCCACGTTTTCTGACCTCTGACCCGTTTCGGTGAGGTCAGTCCTAATGGTGTTGGTGAGGTGGGCGTATAATTACGCCTTATTATTAGGCCTTATAATTAGGGTTAGGTGTGAGAGGGATCTGCCTTGTTTTGGCCAATCGGCTTTCTGCGGACTCCCATATTCTTAAGTTCTTATATATATATATATATATATATATACAAAACTAGCCGGACTCGAACCACCGAAAGTCGGGACGAGTGTCCCTCTGTGTTGCCAATTTAGCAACTTTCCCGCTAAATCTAGAGGTATTTACTGCAATTTTTATAAATCCTTACATATATCGGCATAAATTCTAAGGATATTCTGAAGATTTGAGACATTTAGATCAACATTTTAGAGATTGTAATTTTTCTAGCAATTTTCGGTATATATTTACTATCTAGCGAACGTAATTTGGTAACCCTGCAGTGTCCCTTCTCCTTAACTCTTAATTTGCGGCGACCGTCATATGACGGGAGAAAGAAAATTGGCCTATCCTGTCGCACCCGTCATATGATGGGCACCATTTTGAGGCTATTATTAGCACTGAAATAGAGGCCGGGCATTGGAGGGAGCATAGGCGGGCTCCAACCGCTCGCCACGGCCACGCGGCGTACGCTGAGGCAGTGTCCCTTCTCCTTAACTCTTAATTTGCGGTGACCGTCATATGACGGGAGAAAGAAAATTGGCCTATCCTGCCTCACCCGTGTTACGACCGGCACTACAAAATAAACAGGGGCACTTAAGAATGGACTAGATGATAGGCTATATCTGCAACAAAGGTACGCTAATTCCAAACCCTCGAACTATTACGCCGGTGAACAAAAACACTTAAACCCTCCAGAGTTAATCTCCTGGATAATGGGGTATCAATTAACTGGGTTTTAGTGCACTTCTACAAAGGCTTTCCGGTGACGGCAAAGCCTACTCACAACAGGAGTACTTTACGTTAATAAAATACTCTTAAGTAATAACAATGCTTGAATAAACTATAACAAGATTTAATAAAGGAGTATATGCTTACGTTAACTTTAGAGTGAGTCTGTACTCAACACTAAACTCTACAATGCTCTATGAAAACACTGGTCTAGTCTAGTCCTACAGCAATAATAATAATAATAATAATAATAATAATATTTATTCAGTTAGCAATTTACAGATTTGGTACCACATAGTTTGTTACAAATATGACATGTACCAGCCTTGCATAATTCCAACTAAGGATAGCCCAATAAGGCCGTTAGGCGTATTTCCATTGGGGTCCTTCTGGGATTAGGTTAGCTGGGGAAAAATGGGGAGGATAAAGAAATAGATACTTTAGAGAAAGTATTTCTAGGGGGTTATTTTAAGATACCTTACATCCTATAGTAAATATCAGTAATCCGTAATCAGTAATAATTTCAGTTTGGTTTTTCTATCTCTTATGTCACATTTAGTAGTAGACATAAGCTTGGTGCTCCCTTCTCGCAGCTGTCCGGTTCAGGTGTTCCTTCAGGCTACGTCTGAAGGAATACAGTGTTCTCTTTTCACGGACTGACTGGGGTAGTTCGTTCCAGTCTTTGATGGCGGTGAAGAAGAATGTTTGCTTACCCTGTCCTTGGATTCTTGGGACCTTAAAATTAAACATCCTGTTTCTTGTATTATGTCCACTCCTCTCATTTGCTTTAACAAAATCATTCTTTAGGTACTCTGGAGCTCTGTCATAGAAAATTTTGAAGGCATTAGTGAGCCTGATTTGTTTGGCCCTGTCAGCGACATTGAGCATACCTAGTGACTGAAGTTGTTCCTGGCCAACATGTGATCTGGGTCCTAGGTTCAGCATGAACCTAACCATTTTATTTTGAGTGACCTGAAGTTTGTGCTGTGCTGATTTAGATGATGCAGAGTACCAGGATGACACAGAATAGTCAAAATGACATTGAACAAGCACTTGGCAGAGGGTCTTTTTGGTCGCCGCGGGCAAGCATCCCACCTGTCTATACAGGTATTTTATACGTGCTCTACACTTACTCAGGATAGATTCCAAAATTGTTTCACCTGACAAACTCGTGTCCAGTTTTAGTCCGAGATATTTAACTTGTGACACTGTTGTTATAGGAATATCATTACAGTTGACCAAGAAGCCCACAATGTCAATCAGATAAAGAATCTTCTGAAAACGTCTGATGCTCTAAGATGCTCGTTAATATAGAACAGAAATAATGCAGGGGCAGGACACCAAAGCGTGTATCTTAAATACACCAAAAAGTAGGATACATATATATATAACTCAGACAACGACCAAAGATACCTTCCACTGTCTAGCATTAAATAATGGGAAAGAACAGCTCAATAATTAGACGCACCCCAACACCAGGCTACCATATGACTATGACTCTACTAATCCCTAAAGCCAGTGCAAACATAAATGTGAGAGCTGGTGCTGGTAATACGACTGGCCGACTATGGAAGTCGTATGCAGAACCAGAAGGGATAAGTAATTGAATAAAGATGAGAAGTATGAAAAAGAAGAAGTTCAGAGAGAGAGATAGTAGTATAGGGGGTTATATGGGGGGACAGATTGCAAAGGACATGTAGGACCAAGCACGCTATGCCAAGCTCTGCAGGAGAAACGCGGGCAGGAGCCCCCCAGCACTAACAAAGGCAGCAGCACCCAATCACAGACGACTACGTCATGAGGAGCAGGCGTCATATGACGCGTCGGGCCCGCCGGCCAATCACGGGCGTGGGAAACTCCTCTGAGCGAGGGAGGCACACGTACATACACATGCACATACTACCACCTCACTGCTCGCTCTCTTTCTCCTTACAACTTCACACAATGCATCTTATATTCAATCAATGATATAAAATACTTCCAAGTGTCACAGACAAGAATAAAGACCACCACTGATCTGTCTGTGACAACATGAACTCCATGAAAGAAAACATCGTTCTACGATTATTGTAGCCCACTTTACTGCCCTGGCGAGCGCTAGCGAGTTACGAGTGCATTCTGGCGAGCTGGCCAGCGTAACACCCCGCCCAAGATGTGGGACGTTTCAGCCTCAGGTGAACTCCACATCTGACCAGACAGAATGCTCACCAACCCCGCATCACCCAGCTACTCTCCCAAGTTGTGAAAACAAGGCATGATCACAAACATAAAACTCTGCATTATAAAAAAAAAATCTGCACAACACTTCCCCAAAATAATAGCATCATAATAATTATATCACGCTCAACGAGCAAGCTTCACCAAGCCTAGCCTACTAAGACAACAACTCAGAGTGTCTTAGATTCTTGCTGTGATATACTGCACTTATATACTATCAAAAAGAAAGAGTTTTTATGTGAGGTTTTTATATTTTTAATAGTGTTTTTGGCGGCGTTGCATTACAGGGGCAAGCCTAATTTTTCTCCACTCTCAAACAAACACTGACTGAACGGCGAGGGTTCTCCTGCCAACATACCCTCCCGTGACAAACAATCAGCCAGAACATTATCAGTGCCCTTAACATGCCACACATCCAACTTGTGTTCCGGCAGCAAAACAACACCTGACACTGGTAAACTGCCCAGTTTATCACAAGACTGGCACTTCTCTTCGCTCTCTCCGGCAACGAGGCCTGCCAATAACCTTTCACTATCTCCACTTTAGTGACAAACGAGGCAGCCCCGATGCGGTCTATGAGGTCGTCAACTCTAGGTAATGGATAGGCGTCTGTCAGGGATAATGCTTCCACACTCTTGCAATCAACACAAACACGGATCTTGCCACTCAACTCAGGTTGCAAAGTCACTGGCAATGACCACTCACGATATCCCTTATCCCTCAGATCCTTTTCCAACATGTAGTCGAGCTCTACTTTTACGACAGGCTGTCGAGCAGGATTTATACGGTAGGGAGTTAACTTGAGCCTTGCACTGTCTCCAGCCTCCATGTCGGATTCTACCCTGTACATCAGGCCTGGAGAATCAACAAACATGCGGACGTACTGCCACAGCCTAGTAAACAGCTTCTCTTGGCGCTCAGGAACAAGAGGTTGCAACTTATCTCAAAGAACAACATGCCTAGTGCCCTCCCACAACCAAGCCGGGACCATAGTTTCTACACTATAGTCTCCCTCCTTCTCCACCTTTGTCCCTAGGACAGCCAGGTCATGAGAGGGACAATCTGTACCACCTGTGCAGTCACTCCCATAGTTCATAATTGCTAAGGCTTCCCCGCCGATACCGTACATGCGCACCCCCGCATTCCTTGCGACTACATCTGCCTGCGCAGCATCACCGCCTTCAGCGACATGGCCAGATACAGTCGGTCTATGGTAGGGCGGTTGCATTTTACTAGGGCAGCATTGGGAGGCTATGCGACAGTCGGGCGCATCCACTCCACAGCAAACCTCACCAATCTGCTCAATGTCCTGGTTCTGACCACCACGCTTAGCAGCCATGGGTCGACCCTGACCAGACAACCATGCCAAAGCCTCGTCGCCCACCTTGAACCACTGAAACAACGAGGCCAACGGTTTACTAACATTCAAGTGACCTGCCAGCGGAACCTCGTGCACCGCATGAGTTGTGAGGCCTGGGTGCTCGGCACAAACAGTGGGGTATGGACCGAGCAGGTGCTGGAGCGCTGCACACAGCTGCTCGGGCAGGTGCTCAAGCGCTTCCACAGCCACCTGACTCGTGTCCCCCGCCCACTGCTCCGCCGAGACATGACAATCCCAACTCTCCTCCACCTGCGCCCCACTGCCCCCCTCTCCTTCTCCACCTTGGCCACTGCAGACCAACAGAGGGACAGTAGGCTGCTCAGGTGGTTGCCTCACAAACTCCTTTAACAGGTTCACATGACATGCTTCCCCGTCCTCGAGTTCAATAGCCCCGTTCCCACAACTCTCAAGACTAAGATCTTCTAGTTGTCCCTGGGAACTACTCTGTCGCGGAGTGCCATCACGCCCTACCATGTCACTAGGGGGGACAGGTTCTGGGGCCACTCCGGAGCTCATAATGGGTGCAAGTACCGAGTCACCAAGGAGTGTCGCTGGATCCAAACTCTCAACCCGACCAGCCTTGACGTTCTCCTTCCGACCCTTTCTCCGCTGGTCTAGAACTTGGTGACTAGGCTGTGACACCTGAGCGGACTGAGATCTCTCGAGCCCCTCTTGCCCCTCCCTACTCGTGTCGGCCGCCCTCTCGGCAATGACTAAGGGTGGAACCTCGGAAGTGGGCACCGCAAAGTCATTGCCGAGAAGGAGGTCGACCCCCTCAACTGGCAATTTCTCCACCACCCCCACATCCAACTCCCGTGTCACACCGTCCACCTCAAGCTCTACTCTGACCAGCGGGTAAGACCGCGTAGCATTGATACCTTGAACCACCATAACCCGAGCCGCTTTAATAGGATTGCCAGTGAAATTCTGAATCAGTGTCTGGGAAGCGCCCGTATCACGCAGCAACTCAAGCCTATGCTCCACACCAGCCCACCTCACAGTGCCGTGCTCCCTATGACCACAAAAAAACATCACGGACGGGTGATGAGCCCTCCTGCTGCTTCTGCACCGGCGATGACTTCGCAACCGACTGTTTACCCTGGGCAAACGCGGAAGACCTCAAAGACACGCCAATGTTGCTCACTAGTGACACCACTGCTGTAGGCGGTGCGCTCGGACATGAGCGCGCAATATGCCCCTTCTCATGACACTTGAAACACTCCACTTCGCTCTTGGACTTCCTCTGAGATGAGGAAGGGCCCTGGCCTCTCTTTAACGGGAAGGGTTTCGACTTGGGTTCATAATTGGCAACAGTACTCTTAAGTGGATAAATAGTTGTGTCATTAATTCGGGGGGGTGGAGTGGTACGCCCCTGGTTACCTGCCTCAGCTCTCTGTGCAGACCAGCACCCACGAATCAATGACACCCTAAGGTCAGCCAGCTCAGCCGCCTTCTGCAGAGTTTTTGGTTGCTTTTCTTTCAGGTTAAGAGTCAAGTCACTGCCAGTATACTTAAAAAATTGTTCCAGCAACACTAATTGTTTTACTGAATCAAAAGCAGTTGCCTTCTCCGACCTTAACCAATTTTCAAATGCATCCGACACCTCTCTAGCGTGTTCCTGGAAAGTACTCTCCTTTGTTTTTGGAACCGCCCTAAACTTCAGCCTATAGGTCTCTGGCTGTAGCTCATACGCCCTCAGGATAGCCTCTTTCAACAACTCGTAATTCACACAGGAATCTAGGGGCAAAGCATCGTACGCCTTGAGTGCTTTCCCCGTCAATCGTGAAGAAACAAGGGCTGCCCACTTCTCCTCAGGCCATTGGTGCTCCTGGCACTTTTTCTCGAACCGGAGAAAAAATTCTGTAACTCCTAACTCATCAAACACTGGAACCAACTTAAGTAGATGCGACAGGGACTGGTCATGGGCTCGACCCCCTGGACGACCCGGATCCTCGTCACCTGTACACGAGTTTTCTCTAGGTCAACATCGGCACGATACCTTTCAGACTCAAACTTGCGCTCAGACTCTCGCTCACGCTGCTCGAGCTCAGCCTCATACTTCCGCTGCTCAAGCTCAGCTTGTCGCTCCTGCTTTCGCTGTTCGAGTTCAGCCTCATGCTTAGCCTGTCGCTCCTGCTGCTGAAGTTTGGCGATCTCGAGCTGAAACAACATCTCGGAAGACAAACCCTGAGGAGGGGGTGCTACTATTGGGGACCCACCCCGTGAATCACCTAGAGGCATACCCAACCGCCAGCGGGCATCGGCCTGCGGGAACGTACCCGGCTCCGGAACCCGAGGGGGCGCCATGATAGGAGTCAAGTGGAATGGGGGCTGGGCCGAAGGTGCCCCAGCTCCCGCTCCACCCGAAGCCCCATGCACCCCACCGAGCACACAGGTAACCAGCTCACTTCTCGACAAACCGCTAGTACCGGGAAACCCTAAGACCGTGGCTACACACTGTAGTCCATACCGGTCTAGCCCCGACACACAATCCGCCGACACAGGCTCCTCCAAAAATCTCCGAGCATCCTCCTCATTCTTCACCGCCCGAACGCCGTTAAACAACTCCACCTTCTCCACCTCCTCGCCTGCCTCTCGCACTGTGCCCTCACTATGCTCAGACCCGTCCAGTGACATGATGGAGTCAACAAAAAAATTCTCAGTCTAGACAAACTTTCACGTAGCTTTATTCACCAAAAAATATTCGAAGATGTTCTTGAATGCAATACTAGATCACCAATAACTCCAACAAGTTCTATATATCCTCAAAACAATGTCTACTGCCAACAATGCGAGAAATAAATTCAACCCTAAATGGCAATAAGATTTCTCCAAAAAAATCTGCAATATTCAGTTCACTATATACTGGTCTAAGGTCGCCATTTGTTACGACCGGCACTACGAAATAAACAAGGGCACTTAAGAATGGACTAGATGATAGGCTATATCTGCAACAACGGTACGCTAATTCCAAACCCTCGAAATAATACGCCGGTGAACAAAAACACTTAAACCCTCCAGAGTTAATCTCCTGGATAATGGGGTATCAATTAACTGGGTTTTAGTGCACTTCTACAAAGGCTTTCCGGTGACGGCAAAGCCTACTCACAACAGGAGTACTTTACGTTTATAAAATGCTCTTAAGTAATAACAATGCTTGAATAAACTATAACAAGATTTAATAAAGGTGTATATGCTTACGTTAACTTTAGTGTGAGTCTGTACTCAACACTAAACTCTACAATGCTCTATGAAAACACTGGAAGTCTAGTCCTACAGCAATCAGATAAAGAATCTTCTGAAAACGTCTGATGCTCTAAAATGCTTGTTAATATAGAACAGAAATAATGCAGGGGCAGGACACCAAAGCGTGTATCTTAAATACACCAAAAAGTAGGATATATATATATAACAAGGGAGTGCAACAACTCTGTGACAGCACTAATAATCGCCACTCAAAACAGTACTTCCTTAGCCAACGTAACAGCCAAACTGGGTTGTGCACTATGCATCAACCTAGGCTAAAATAAGGCGTGAATAATTCCTAAAGCATACACAATTAAAGTTAATAAACACAATGCTGTCTTTCTCACTAATAAAGTCTAGCAGTGGCATAAAAGGTACTAGGAAACTAGGCAGAGCGCAAGCATGCTCGTAGCCTACTGTCTCCCCTTGAACAGATTTCCCTTATGTTACATTAAGTGACTTGGAGGCTCTCTTGGTAAGTCCAGATCTCAAGTATCTGGTCTTACCCTGGCACTCCACAAAGGTCAACAAAATGAGGTAGCAAGCATACAGGTAAGTGTAGGCAAAAGCCCTTCACCTGTATACTGCTCCACTCGCAAAGGAAAATATGCACAAGGGTTACTGGCTACCTAGCTTCGTCGATGTTGTACAGGCTCTGACTTGCCATATACATAACTCAGACAACGACCAAAGATACCTTCCACTGTCTAGCATTAAATAATGGGAAAGAACAGCTCAATAATTAGAAGGACCCCAACACCAGGCTACCATATGACTATGACTCTACTAATCCCTAAAGCTAGTGCAAACATAAATGTGAGAGCTGATGCTGGTAATACGACTGGCCGACTATGGAAGTCGTATGCAGAACCAGAAGGGATAAGTAATTGAATAAAGATGAGAAGTATGAAAAAGAAGAAGTTCAGAGAGAGAGATAGTAGTATAGGGGGTTATATGGGGGGACAGATTGCAAAGGACATGTAGGACCAAGCACGCTATGCCAAGCTCTGCAGGAGAAACGCGGGCAGGAGCCCCCCAGCACTAACAAAGGCAGCAGCACCCAATCACAGACGACTACGTCATGAGGAGCAGGGGTCAGGCCCGCCGGCCAATCACGGGCGTGGGAAACTCCTCCGAGCGAGGGAGGCACACGTACATACACACGCACATACTACCACCTCACTGCTCGCTCTCTTTCTCTTTACAACTTCACACAATGCATCTTATATTCTATCAATGACATAAAATACTTCCAAGTGTCACAGACAAGAATAAAGACCACCACTGATATGTCTGTGACAACATGAACTCCATGAAAGAAAGAACATCATTCTACGATTATTGTACCCACTTCACTGCTCTGGCGAGCGCTAGCGAGTTACGAGTGCATTCTGGCGAGCTGGCCAGCGTAACACCCGTCATATGATGGGCACCATTTTGAAGCTATTATTAGCACTGAGAGAGAGGCCGGGCATTGCAGGGAGCATAGGCAGGCTTCAACCGCTTGCCACGGCCATGCGGAGTACACTGAGGCCCGAGGTAAGGCTCTCTCACTCATGTACTATCTCTCACACACCAAAAACAGCCAAATTGCCACTATTTTTACCGATTTTTGCCCTTCGGTTGCACGTTCATTGCAAGGTAATCAGATATCGTACATGGATGATTTAGGTGTTATTGGAAAGCTCTATCATTGCACTTTCATGGATATATAATTGTATTATGCTCTGGCACTTGCTTATGCATGAAAAAGAGCATGGAATGAAGGTAATTTTCGGTAAATGTACCCACCTGGTGCTACAGTGATAATTATACACATGACACCCCACTTCACGAGCATTAATAAAAATAGGAAAAGGTTAAGTTTCCTTTATCACGCCGTGGATTAAAAACATGGACACATATCTTTGAAGGATGGTCAAGAAATTTTTATAAACCCTTCTATCCGCACTATATCAAGTGATTGATTAAATTTAATTTAAGTCAAACATGAAATTACCGAAGTTTCCTAAGTGTATGAAAAATATTTGAAAAAAGTTAGTATATCTTTGTGGGAGACTTAGATAATATTTAAAAACTATAATTAAGCATCATTACAAATACTAACTTGAGTATTAGTGCTTGTACTGAAGGGCGAATAAAGAATATAGAACATGTATCATGCATTCTTCAGTATTCAGAATAAAGATAATACATTATTATAATTGATTTTTCAATTTGCTCATAAATGTCAGCTCTGAACACAGCAAAACATTAATTTACATCGCGTAAATTAATGTTTTGCTGTTTTCTGCCCACAGCTAACTCAAAGACAACTGCAGAGGTTGAAGTCAATAAACTAAAGGTTTATAAATACCCCTGACGGTATCAAAGGCTTTAAAGTATCCCTAATAAGCTCAAAAATTGCGTCAGGACATGAGAGGGTTAAAAGTTTTTTTTTAGGCCTTACCTCTAAAGAGGTTCCTCGCCCTTGCCCACCAAAACCTCTTAAGAGTGTTCTCGCCATTCCCAGGTTAATATGATGTCTCTAATGTCATGACACAGTGACAACTTATCGGGCTAACGCGGGGAGATAGTAAGGTCATGACCATTACCAATTTCTTCGATCTGCCACTGACCGTTATAAGAGGTTCAAGGCACTCAGGGGCGGTGTTTAAACCTTTTAATTGCAAGTGTCCGCTACCATGGTGTTGGACAGATGCACTAAGGACTTCTATATGCAGAGTGCCGATGTTAACAGTGTCTCGAACAGCCCTAAACTAGTCGAATGACCTTGCCATAACAAGTATCTCTCTTAGTTTTTAGAGTGCGGATTTAGTAAGATCAGTAAAGTGGGGACATGTCCACGAGTTTATACTTCTAATACTAAAAGTGCAGCCTATTGGGATCTTAATGTTAGTCCTATACCATGGTACGTGATAACAATAATTCCTCAATAGG
Organism: Paralithodes platypus; assembly: GCA_032716605.1. Lineage (NCBI taxonomy): Eukaryota > Metazoa > Arthropoda > Malacostraca > Decapoda > Lithodidae > Paralithodes > Paralithodes platypus. The sequence goes on along the minus strand of CM064573.1, from coordinate 51,954,479 downwards.
AGAGTGAACTCCTCAGACCTGTAGAGATATTCTGCATGCCTTCAATCACCATTGGAATGGGAAGTTAATTTTAGGACTACATCGCTAGTATGCCAGTGTTATGAAGCCTTAACACCTTATTAGCGGCCTAGGCGGTTTATTTATATGTACCGCCCAGCGGGGTGTTTTTAGCCAAAATAGGGCTGTTTACGTGATCATTTTCATGCCTAAATAAGACCCAGAACGTAAAACAAGTATCTATCCCTGAAAGGGCATAAACAGAGCTTTCGAATGACACCATAACGATCCTTTTATGATGGCTAGTTTTCTTGCAACAACCGTGCAATGCGAGTGCAAAAAGCATGTAATTAGGCACTTTCCCCATACAATTCCGTATATAGCGAGTGAGAGAGGGAGGGAGGAGGTGGGATTCGTGTCAGTAGGTTCGCCGCGGTGGTCTGGAGCAATCATACGCTCGCTACTCTCCTGCCACCACTTGTCTCTCTCTCTCAGCAACATTACGTGCTGAAATTGCCACACGACCTATGTCGAGCGCCGCCACATAGTCCAGCTTTATTTAACTCTACTTATGTTGTGAGCCGACAGTTAAGGGTTAAAAATGCTTGACTTGATAAGGTTTCGTCGGAGTAGTAACGACTTTGGCTGTGATATCCCAGGGTAGGTGTGCGGGGGTCAAAAAGTCATAAGTCCAGTAGGGGGCGGATCTAGGGGGACTAGGAGGGACCCCTAGAAGTTCGCGGGCAGGTGATTCGGCTTTTGGGTGGAAGGAGGGTGTAAGTGACTTCTCTTCTTATTGTGATGTTGGTCCTTCTGTCCCTGGCTGAATATTATTCTCTTCCTGGGAGCCTCGTGGTGTTGTGGTATTATGTTGATAGTCTTTCCTGGTGTTGGCGGAAGCTCTGGTGTTATGGTGGCAATTCTGGCATCCCGTCAGATGTTCGTAGAGGGCATGGGAGAAGTGATAATCTGTTTATAGATGCGGATATTATTGGTATTATTTTGGTGGTTATCTTATACACGTGGTTTCACTATTTGTGTGTCTCTTGGTGTTGCTGATGTCCTTATTTTCTTGGTGTGTAACTCTGGTTTATTAGTCTTGTTCTCGTTCTTCCCGTGGATGATGTTGGGTAATTTTGGTATGCGGGGCATCGTGTTTATTTTATTTCTTGTTGTTTCCGCCTTCGGTGTGGTTGGTTTTGTTTTAGTTCCTCCTTCCTCTTCTCTCTGGGAATGTTTTCTCTGTTGATTTGTGCGGGCGTCGTGCGCCATTTGTTTATTGTTAGCTTCCCGTGGTTTCACTATTTGTGTGTTCTTTGGTGCTGCTGATGTCTTGATCTTTTTGGTGTGTGACTCTGGTTTATTATCCTGGTTCTCGTTCTTCTCGTGGGTGATGTGGGGCAATGTTATGCAGGGCCTCGTGCTTATTTTGTTTCTTGTTGTTCCCGCCTTCGGTGTTATTGGTTTTGTTTTAGTTCCTCCCTCCTCTTCTCTCTTGGCACGTTTTCTCAGTTGATTTGTGCGGGCATCGTGTTTCATTTGTTTGCTATTAGTTTCCCGTTCTTCAGGTGTTTTCCTTTTATTCGTGGTGGGGGGGTCTTCGTTAATTGTTATTTTAAGAACTACAAAATTCTTCCAGAAAAAAATATGGAAGCCTACCACAAATTGTGGTTTTCAAACCCTTCTATCACAAAAAAATAATAATAAATAATTTAATATATACAGTATACTGTATATACTGTACATATTTATATATATATTTTGTTTTCCTATATTCTAACTTACTCGTTCTCGGGTATAGGCTGAGATCCTGTACTTTCAACCGTTCAACACGGTGAAGCCCGTGAGGTCTTGTTCCAGTCTTGGGAGTGAGGGATGTGAGGCACTTAGAGCTTGATTGGCCACTCACGGCATCTCTGGAACTGCTTCGTCTTTGTGCTTCACTGTCTCACCCCCAAGACTCGAACCCTCACTCTCAGAATGTCACCTATTGAGCAATGAACTCACTAGGCATTGCCTCCCTGTAGCATATTTAGAATATGGGAATATTCATACAGTGCTATTTAATCAGGGAACAATAGGGGTATTTTTGTGGCAATTCAGTGGGTTTTGTGGTAATGCACTGATACTAGGTACAGCACAAATTCCATTCCAACATTATCTTCCCATTGATACATCAGGATTCGAACACGGGTCTATTGGATTACCAGTCAGTCCAGTGGCAAGAGTTCAATAGTGACTTAGCTTTAAAGAGTCTAAAGAGTGATGGGAGAGGGGGTGAATGGCAGGAGAGGTAAAAGTATGTAACCTTCCTTGATTCAGAGCCCAGGCTGAAGTGAATATTTTTCCTAGTTCCTACTATGAGCTAGGGGTGTCACTATGGGGTAGTTGTTGAGTCGCGAATTTGAGTGGGTCATGAGTCTGGGTGGAAGTGGATTTGTACTGCGTCTGTATAGGTAACTTCACATTCTGTGATGTCTAAAGGGGAGAAGTTGTTTACATAAAGTGTTTACTAAGTGCAAGTATAAACACTCTAAATACACATATCAGTGTGATTAGTTTAACCTAGGGATTATGAAGGTGTAGTTCAATATGTGATTAACTGAAGGGGTTAATAGGTTATACTAGTTTCCTTATTATAATAGGGTGTAACATATATATACCTGTATTCATACATTATATATATATATATATATATATATATATATATATATATATATCCGTAGCGTGCTGATGGAACTCAGGTTAAATATGACAGTTAAATAAAGATCAAAACAACTTGACAAATCTTACGAAACGATAGACAAACAGACACACTGACATTACTGATAATACAAGTTAACCTGGTAGTGACAATGAGACAATAATAACAGGTGGCATATAATATGAGAGTGAGACTAGCTTACATGCTATATACATTTAAATGAGTGTAATATATATATACTGGTATATATATTCATAAATACTACTGCCAGAAGTTTTGCTTGGTTTGGAAGAATATCTATCTATGAAGTGGTTAAAGTCTCAATCAACATTAGTCCTTTTTAATTGACTAAAATCCTTTAGAGGTAGGTAGAATGAAGGAACAATTGATGCCCCTGATTGGGAAGGTCTAATCCAAGGGGGAAGGGGGTTTTGGTCCCCTTTGTTACGACTCATAAGTTTGACAATTTTAAGACGCAATACCCCATTAGTCTGGTGATTACAAAATGCTTTGCCCCATTCAGGTGTCTACATGTGTATATATATATATATATATATATATATATATATATATATATATATACCGGGTATGTACATATATAAATATTATTATTATTATTATATATTTTTTCTTTCTGGGAAACCGACAACGAGCCTGTAATGGGGGTCTGGAAGGGCGTTTTTTTCAGCTTGAAAGTGATCCAGGGAAACGTTATGCTTGCTCTAGGGGGCAAACTAAAAATACATTACAACAAATTGCTAAAACCGTTCAAATCTTCAATAATATTATTTAAGAGACAGCACAACCGGCATATAAGCTAGTGTTAATACTGCGGGTCACCAAAACATCCTGTCCGAAACATGTGCCAAAATGAATGTATCAATATTATTCCTCACCAAGTTTGGAGTGACTCTGCGATCATCCTCATCAAAATTATTGAGGGTCCGAGGAACACTGGATTGTCTGGAGTTCCTCTTATGCTGACGGATCCCGGTAACTACAAGGAGATACAAGGAGGTATAGATAATAGTTTATAATTATACAAAATATCTTGCAGTTCATTTCAAGGCTAAAACCAATACAAAAATGAGGTTGTATGGTGCAGTAAATTATAGGTTTAATCCCTGGAGGGGGGAAGAGAAAACCTAATATTTAGTAGTGGCCCCGGAATCATTGACGATCTGGCTATTATAAAATAGCTACCTTTCAAGCCATTGTGTTAGCCGTTTGAAACACCCGCCGCAGGAAGAGAAGAGGAGCCAGCTCGTAAGGGTACGCTTATACTCTTACGGAATCGTCCTTAAGATTGGGTACTCACTACGAAAAACCTTCGTAAATAATAAAAAGGAAAAAACACATTAAGAACTGCCATAATCAGGCGTCCCGATTTGTGGATAATTTCCCATGCGCAGCCAGACGCTGATCCTCCTAAGTCATCTCGGCCTTCAATGACATATCAAGATTACTTAAATATCAACGAATGGGAAGGGGATGGAGGGAGGGCTCACGTCGTCAATGATTCCGGGACCACTACTAAATATTAGGGTAAGATTAGGAGTAGTGGGCGTACCACTACCAACATACAGCATAACTCATCTATAAAACATGAACCTAACCAAACAACCTAACCAAACCTAACCTAGTATTCATGTAGTACTAGGTTAGGTTAGGTTAGGTTAGGTTAGGTTAATGTTTAATAGATGATTTATGCTGTATGTCGGTAGTGGTACGCCCACTACTCCTAATCTTACCAATAATAGGTTTTCTTTTCTCCGCTCCGGGGATCAAACCTATAATTTATTAGTGGCCCCTTTATCATTGACGATCTGCCTGATATTACAAGATTGGAGAGGGACATTCGTGCTAATATCCAAAACCACTAATAAATCTAATAATAGGTTGAAAACCAAACACCACAATAGCAATCTTAAATTTATTGTATACATACAATATAATAGTGTTATATACAAATGGAAACAGAAGCAGAGGGCGTACTTCGAAGATACTCTGCTTATAAACTTTACTTTGTACATGAATCTCCGATTCGGACATAAAAAAGATACATTCCTGACATACTGTACATTTTTCAGAATTCAGCTAAGGTATAAAAATATGTAGTGACATAATATGACATAAATAATTTATCCTTAAACTAATATTGTACTACTTCGTACATTGGACAAGGTATTTCATGTATATCATAGTTATATGTTACTAATGGAATGTTTTGCTTAAAATTTAAATGTATATTAAGTATATCACAGTATACTTATCACATTATTTGGCGGAGCACTTGTCCGGCGGAGCACTTGTCCGGCGGAGGGGCTGAGGGGTCTTAGTACTCCCTTACACCCCCTTCCCCACCCCCTTTTCTTAAACTCTAAAATATTTAAAGTCTAATCAGCACATAGAGCCCTCAGACCCGTTGACGTAGTGCCACACAGGTGAGCTTTGGTCGATCCAGGGCCACAGACAGGTAGCGGGTCAGAAAAGTATGGTTTGATGCCCATAATTTTGTGTTGGCAATATCATCAATGGAAAAATTATGTAAAAATCTCAAAGAAACCACCCACTTTCTGATATCGTGGGCCCTTGCCACTACGCCGGGGATACTTTCTGTAATATCCTCGACTATTAGGGCTGCTAACTTTCGTTTTGTGATGCGCTGACCTGTACTCAAAACCCAGAGAGCTCCCGGTTGCTTAGGCCGAGACACTCTCAACAACTTCATCATAGATTGTACTGGGCATAGAATATGATGTGTATCACCGCGCATGAGTGCCGGTACTGTAAAAGCAGAAAAAACATGTTCACTATGTTCGTTCTTCGCAATAAAAGTGGGTGACGGTGCAATTTGCACATCAACATTACGCCGCCCAAACCTCACACAGTTAGGTTGCTTGCTTATCACCGCCAGCTCAGACACCCGGCTACCTGTAGCTAAAGCCATAAGAAACACAGCTTTCTTGAGAATCGAATCAAAATCAGGATTGCGATTATATTTGGGTGAATTCAGTAAAGATGAAGCTTTATCGAGTGACCAGGTAGGCATGAGCTGACGGAGTGGTGGGCGAAGCTTGAAGCATTCACGCATGAAGCCCTTCTCCTCCGCCTGCGGTACAGATAGACCCGTTAAATCACAAAATGGGATTTTAATTGCTGACAAATGGTTTTTCAAAGTTGTTACTGAAAAGCGTTTCTGTTCAAATAAATAGTCCAAGTAATTGAAAATTAGAGCAACAGATGCCTCTGTTTGAGCCGTTTCCACTATCCAGGTGGTGAAGGATTTCCAATGGGACTGATATTGACGCCTAGTGGATGTCGTGTACTGATTAATACATTTATTTGTTACACTCTCACCATAAGGAGTTATATAACCATTTAGCGTTCTGAATGTCCAAAAGGCAAAAGTCAGCGAGGTCTCTAGGTGTCCAATTGTCTCTTAAGTGGAAGTAAGAGATCGGGAGTGACACCGGGTTCTCACACCACGGTTTCAACTGGTGGTATCACACCTGAGCCGGCCACAGGGGCGCTATCATCGAGACCGTGCCCCGATAATCTTGTAGTTTGTGAACTACTTGACACATGAGTGAAGCGTCTGGAGGCGGAAACAGATAGATGGAACTCCACTTGTTCCAGTCCTCCGTCAAAGCGTTTGGACCCCCTGCTTAGGTTTTCCCCTGGCGGGTCAGGTAGAGAGGGAGTTTGTGATTGCCCTCGGACGTGAACAAGTCTACTTGTGGATGGTACTGTTCTGCAATCATCTGGTTGAAGATGTTTTGCTTGAGTGACCATTCTACTATTGTGCTCTGCCTCCGGGACAGGGCGTCTGCCCAGACGTTGGCTACGCCTGGGAGATAAGATGCGTGAAGATGAATGTTCAGGCTGTCCGCGAGAACAAAAAAAAATCCGACAATTCTAGCAACGTCCGAGACCTCGTTGACCCTTGCCTTTGAATGATACCTCATTCAAGTTGTCCATTCTGAAGGCTATCGAGTTTCCCTGTAAAGTGTAACCGTGACCATCAACTCTTTCTCGTTTATGTAAAAATCTACGGACTGGAACCAAAGACCTTGACCCTGGTAGCCTAAGTTTGACTGATAACCCCAGCATATTGTCCCTGAAGCATCTGTATCTACCCACACTGTAGGTGGAGGAGAAGTCCATGTCATGATTGAATGCAATGTTTCCTGCCTCATTCAAACTGACAGTAAGTTGTGGATAAATGTTGGAATTTGCCATAACTTACCCGCCGGCAATAGCGGAAAATGTTTGTTGCCTTCCAAGATTAATCTCTTTACTTTCAACCGGCCCAACTTTACAGTAAGTTGAATCCAGTTGAGAGAGCCGACCAGAGATTCCCACGTCCTTCTCGTGGTAGTCAGGGTGTGGAGAAAACGAAATAATTTCTTTCGATATCTGTTGCGGTTGTCCACACTCTGACTGAGAGTAAGATGTGCTGTGTCCCAGACCAGCCCTATCCACTGAATTACCCTTGTTGGGACAAGGTTCGACTTTGCCAAGTTGACCTTAAACCCCAGGGATTTCACATGATTGAAAATTATATTGACATGGTTGTGGCATTGACTCTCTGATTCTGCCACTACTAGCCAGTCGTCCATGTACCACAACACCTTGATTCCTTGACTTAATAGTGGTAGTAAAGCTTGACGGACTAACTTTGTAAAAATTCTCGGTGCTAGGTTCAACCCAAAGGGCATCCTTTGAAAGACATAAGTCCGATGCCCTATCCTCAAAGCGAGGAACTTTTGGAACCTTTTGTTTACCGGGACGTGCCAATAGGCTTCTGTCAGGTCTAACGAGCACATTCAACCTTGCGGCAGAAGTGTTAGCCTGATTTGATTCACAGTAAGCATCCTGAACGATGTGTTGTGAATGTGATGGTTCAAATGAGATAGATCTACGACCGGTCTCTTCTGAACACTGTCCCTTCTTGGTACGAGAAAAAGCTTGGACGTGTAAACTGGGCAAGTTGGATTGACTGGAACAATGATATGCTTGGTGATCATTTCCTGGACTAGTGACTCCACCTCTAATAAAACAGGATTGATTTCTATTGGGTGACGTAAATGAGGTCGCCGGAGCCACCTCCAGGTTATGCCCTTGCATACCACTGTCCGAGCCCAGGTCCGCCGGGGCCAAGCCCGGTGACACGTCCGGAATGACGTAGTCTCTTGACTGGGCTTGTCTGGCGTAACTGTACTCTGATCCAACTCGCCCTTGCCAGGCCCGGGTAGTGAGATAGTTTGTGATATATCTAGTTTTTTTAAGGTGGTGGAGTAGAGGTGGACAGCTGGCTAGTTTTGGCAGCTGTTGACCCCTGACCTGACTTGTATTTGGAATTTTGTTTGTTCCATTTACCTGTTGGTTTACCTTGTTTACCTTTGGACTGAGTGCTCCCCTGTGCCGGAGGAGATCTGGACCGGAGGAGATCTGGAAGGTTGAGCCTTCTGATCCTTCCGTGCCGGGGAAGCACGTGTCCCGGTAACGTCTACTAGATTAAAGACGGCCTGCCAAATGGTGGGGCAAACTAGAGAGGGCGTTAATACTGGCGATAGAATTACCCGGCGACCCAAGTCTTCAGGCAAGTTCTTCACCAGATAGACTCTAAGGTCTTGACGTGCTCCGACAGCCTCCAGCAAGGCTATTCTGATGTCGCCCAATGACTGTATAGAATTTTGGAGTGTTAACCGTCTAGATAACTCCAAGGCCTTTCTAGTATCAGAGTCATTAATGGCTTCTATGGTCCTAATAAGTGATTGAGCAACCTGGCAGCTCAGGAGTTGTTGGGAAAACAATCTCAAAGTCCTCTGACGTAACTTGAAGTCTTTGTCCAGTTGCACCGGAGGTGGGGTAAAAAAGGGCTCCTGCAGTTCACATAAGACCGACTTAGGAGCCGAGAGAAAATTTAATATAGCAGGTGGTACCCCTCCGGCTTTAATTACCGGCAGAGAAAACCATGAGTGAGTGTCTTGGGGAATTTGGTGTGTAGTTTTTGACGTTATAGTAGACGCAAACTGCTGAGCCTCAGATTCCCACTCCACCCACAGGCCTGGTCCCACCTTCCCCATCTGCAATACTGGATTGCCGAATTGATCATTGACCGGAAGTGTATCCAGTTCCGGCGTAAGCATACCTAGCACTTTCACGTCATTCAGTCCATCGGTCTTAGTCCAGTCTACGTACAAGTGTGCAGAGGAAGCAGGTGGAAGAGCTGGGGTGGCAGTAAGCACAAAATAATCTTAAGCATAAACATTAGGTATTGCTTTAACCGATACATCCACAATATCACCTGCCGAATCTTTAGCTCGTAATTTTCTACTCTTGTTCATCTGGATTGTCCACTCACCTGGTACCGGCTGCTCACCCGCAATTGTTGGCTGTGCACTAGAGGGATTTTGAGCTACAACGGTTACCCACGAAAGGTCTGGGCCGTACAAAAGGGGCATAGGGCTCTTTTTAACAGGGACTCTTTTTAATGGTGGAGGAACTACATCAGTGATAACACAGACGTTAGTCGTGGTTAAAGTTGATGGTAAGGGGACAGCAGATATACAAGTTACTGGGGCTGTACAATTGGAGTAGTAAAAATCTGAACGGGTGCCAAGTGACGGACAGTCCCTTGTGGGAGAGCAACCAGTACGGATGGCTGAGCCGCCGGTACGGATGATGTAGTTTCCGGTACCACTGGCTGCATCTTGTATCTCTGTGCAAAAGATTCAAATATCCTATCTAAATCATCTTTAGTTATGTATTGAGATTCCCTAGAGGTTACAGATTCCCCTTCTGACTCACTAGCCCCACGGCGAGGTTGAGCAGAGGATAATGTGTCAGCTTCCTCCTGCTCTTCCTCCAACACTTCCATACTCTCCGGGTGTTGTTGTGCCTCGGAAAGTACTGTTTGTTCAAAACCAACCCAATTTAAATCAGGTACAGAGGAGGGTAAAGTTTCTTGCACTATAGTAACATCCAAACCAAGATTACCATCTGCCGGGTTAACATTAGGGGCCCCCGGTTGACCTGACACAGCCTGTTTCCATATATCACGAGCACTTGTGTCTACACTATGTTCTGGTCTATTACTATCCAGAGTTTAATGTTCTTCCGCCGGGTAACCACGATATTGCTCTGCCAATACTGGTGCCTGGACCCTAGCTTGACCCACCTGAGTTTGTACAAGAGGTATGGTAAAATCCTGCCTAAGAGATCTAGGCATACTGGGCACTTCATTGAAACTATCCCCGAGAGTCGACACAACGTCCTCCGATCCCACCTCTGAACTGCCAGATTGGACGTTAGACTTGTGAGAGGTGAGAGTGGAGAGCGAAAGACGAGACCCCGGCTTAGCCAGTGGTCCGAACCCTTACTCGACTCCGTACGAGTACCATGTTTATATCCCTTCCCACTAGACGTTGGCGTAGCAGATGCCGGCACGTCTGTCTTCCTCTTCTTGGGTTGAGATCTCGACGATCCTTGAGATTTAAAGGACTGCTTAAGTGGCGACCTCGACCTGGATATTGGTCGGTCGTCACGCGGCGAAGGTGACCGCACCCTTTTGGAGCTGCTGGGAGGAAAGGGGGGGGGGGGGGGCGGTTGCCTGAGAAAAGTCTGAATCACTACTACTGATAAGTTCTTTAGAGATTACTTTTGGTTTCGATTTAGACTTGCTCTGAGAACGTATTGACAGGGATTTTTGAACACTTTTAACAATTAGATATTCCCATAGTTCCTCGTCATTGCAGTTCAGTCCTTTATGTCCCACGTCTTTCATATAAGAGTTAAACATAGCCTTGATTTCTGTTAAGGCCACTTTACAAGACTGGTCCGGGTGGACGAATAGGCCACTTATAAGGTCTGAACACACGCTGCATTTCTTGGACAGCCATGTCCTTCTAGAATGGTCTAGGCACTGAACATATTTCACACATAACTGATGGTGAAACACAGGGAACCCAACGCAAGTTGGTGTTGAGCAAAGCGTGACTAAAGGCATGTTGGCAACAAAAGACGACCCCCCCCGCCGGATCGGCCTCCCTACCTGGGACCCGTGCTGCGCAACTCTGTGTGGTGATCTGGAAGAACATTTCCAAGAATCAATGCTCATAAGTATAAACCGAGACATTCACACAGTATATGCCCAGAATCCCCCGGAAAACTAGAGATCGCAACACCAGCTAATTATTATTTTCCGCCAAATCCATGCTTATGTAAAGTCCGCTGATGCACTTTAACATGAAAGTAAGAGGACTACTTAAAATGATACATGAATCACTATGCCCATAAAATAATATCCCTTAAGAATATGTTAAAATAGCCAATCGATCCGCACAATGAGGAGTGATAGGCTTATAGTCTCACTATGCAACGTCCGCCGGGTTGATGCAACGTATGCTGCCGTGTGAGGGTAGCTAGGCGAGTCCTCCCGGCATTGCCGGAACCCCATTGGAAAGTCAGATGTTCCACCGGAGAATTTTAATGGTACGCTGACCAGACTGGGTTTCTGCTCGCCTCGACGAGCCTACGGCATCAATTACTGACAAAATCCGCCGGAGGGAAACACCAAACCCTTTGGGTGTTACGCACTTGACAGCTCAAGTGAAAAACAAACCACATTATAATCTTATATATATCAGGACGTCTCCTGATCCCTTCCAATCATGAAAATACACCACATGAAAAAGAAGGGGAACTTAAGGCTAAACATATTATTTAATTCAATAATTAACAATATATCCTAGCCATAGTCATAATACCCCTAACATGAGGCTAGCCACGAGGCTTCGGGCAGTAACACGACAAAACGCAAAGCAAGGAGCTCCCACGATGACACCGACAACCGCCACCACCGATGCCCCAGGCCAGAGGGAAAAAGCAAAAACCAAAAGCACTCCAGAAAGTTCCACACTACGTGTGACAACTCTTGGACTAGAGTGTCTGCTAAATATTCGACTACTAGCTACTTCCGTCCAAAATTGACGGCCAAGTAGACGAGCCCAGCATTGAAGAGCCTCCTAACTGGATAAAAGGCAAAACTGAATGCTGCAAAGGAAAAGTGAACATGAGGCGCCCTGATCCGATGCGGACCGCATGGGTGCTTAACACTGAACCCTATATTACACACTTCCTAAGACCGTGCCAATGTGGACGACCGTACTAACTAATCTGAACCTATTCTATAACGTCTCAGATAAATACAAATGAGCAAAAGACTCACTAAGAGGCGAACGAATGTAGAATGAAGAGAGACGGACTCGCACGTCTGCACAGCACGGTCGCAGGAAGAGGAAGGCCGAGATGACGCACGATGATCAGCGTCTGGCTGCGCATGGGAAGATATCCACAAATCGGGAAGCCTGATTATAGCAGTTCTTAATGTGTTTTTTCCTTTTTATTATTTACAAAGTTTTTTCGTAGTGAGTACCCAATCATAAGGACGATTCCGTAATAGAATAAGCGTACCCTTACGAGCTGGCTCCTCTTCTCTTCCTGCGGTGGGTGTTTCAAACGGCTAACGCAAGGGCTTGAAAGGTAGTTATTATATAATAGGAAGATCGCCAATGATGAAAGGGCCACTAATAAATACAGCTGTAATGTGCAAAAGACTATATACCGGTATATATTATTTGTTAATGTTCTAAATCAGGCTGGTCCAACTTCTGGAAAACTATGGGCCACTTCAGCATATACCTTTAATGCGTGGGCCACACACACGACTATGCCTTATTGTCAGGGTTGCCATTGTTTGCGGTTTTTCTTTCAAAGATTCAAGGTTAATTTGTGTCATGTTCGTTAATGTTACTGGGAAACTAATACAATACGTCGATACACAAATATCGAATATTCAGAATCCAGAATATATTTAGGATTTCCGTTGTTAGATACGGTAACGGTAATTAATGCCAAGTCACATTTCTCAAGCTCTAGCAAGAAATTGATAAATCTGCAACACTGGGCTGTCCAAGAGTGAGAATGAGAGAGAATTAACAGGAAATGAACACGTAGTAAGTAACGCATCACGTTCGGAGCAAAAGAGAGAGAGAGAGAGAGAGAGAGAGAGAGAGAGAGAGAGAGAGAGAGAGAGAGAATTAACAGGAATTAGAAAAGTAGTAACGGTTCACATTCGGGTCAGAAGAGAGAGAGAGAGAGAGACTTCACTAATGTATGAAGACATCATGCACCATACCATTTTAGTGTTATATTTTAAATGAGAGTTGAGTGCTTGTGGGCCATAAATAATCAACCCACGGGCCACCTGTGGCCCGCGGGCCTGTAGTTGGACCAGCCTGTTCTAAATCATTATAATGATTTGCCTCATCAGAAGCAGTCAGTACTATTAAACTTGAGAACAAATGTCTCTCCTAAACCTGTCAACTATATTTGGTCTCTGCTCAACCCTTGGAGGATCATGACGCATTTTGACAGCATCTTCAGTATCTTCTGGCTATTATTAGACGTTTGTATACAGCTTAAAGTGAACTTGTGGGAACTAAAGAGTTAGTTGAGATAGTATTTACCCCTTTAATTCCTAGATATCCTTCCTAAGGTTGCATAGAATCGTCAAATGATAAGCATATTATAATGGACACTTGCGGTTTAGATCTTCAAGGGGTTAATCTCATCCATAAAGATGGATTTACACGAGCCCATTACCACGCCACTTTTCTCTGCACCTGTGATGTAGTGATTTCTGAAGGAATGTTAATTGTCACCTAAAATAATCTATCTTCCAGTTAGTTGTGGAGGCCATCTCTAAATAACCTTATAATGTTACCAGACAAAAGGTTGCGGATCAAAAGTTGCGGGAAAATGCGCCTGTATAAATCAACTGTAAGAGAGGGGGATTAGTTTATTCCGCAGACCTCTATCGAGCTAAAAAAAAAAAAATCCTTGTTAGCCAAGTCAACATCAACACCTACATGGCACGAAAGGTCTTATTATTTACAAATAAATGGGGCGAAAGGTCTTAAAATCGCCCAAATAATGGGGCGAACGTTTTAAAACCTCAACACTAATGGGGCTAAACATGAGGGACAAGGTAAATCAGAAAAGAAAAAAAAAATCCCTAAAGAAAATCTAAGCTCTTCCTTTCAATTGGTTCTCTGTCTGCACTGTAAAGCTTTGTGTGTGTAATACAGACACCATAGGTTGTGACCAAACTGGTACAATCACCTTGCATGGAAAGATCTGTGTAATTATATATATTATAATGTATATAGTTTGATGGTGTGTACCTTGATGGTTTAATGGTTAGAATGTTTACTATCTGTATGCGGTAACCCAGGTTCGAATCCCAGTGGGATCACATGTTTTAATTAATTTCTTTGGGAGGTGTTTGGTGTGTGGAGTGAAATTAATAAAATTAGATTATCAATAGATTCAAGAATATTTCGTAGCGAGGTTGATCTATATGACTATATGATCTATATGATCTATATCACTACACTAGTGACTAGCGTGTCGGACTTCCACCCAGAAGGCCCGGGTTCGCGCCCACGCTCGGCGCATTAATTTTTTTTCACAAGCACTGAGTCGTTACCATCCCTCATGAGCAAAGGGATGGGGTAGTAGTACAGGACCCCAATGGAAATACGCCTAATCGGCCTTATTGAGCTATCCTTAGCTAACTTAGCATGCGCTAGCTTTAAGAACTATTATTATTATTATTAATCTGTGTCCCATGTATATTCTTTCCTTTCGCCTAAGCATTAGGTTATTCATAGTGCAGATGGGGACAGTACGTGATTAGATTAATATCCCGTATTAGATAAATGGATATGAATCATGGTAATGTGCTGTACTTATAACTGCCTTGATGGTGTAATGGTTAGAGTGTTTAAAATCTGTATTTGGTAACCCAGGTTCGAATCCCGGTGGGATCACATGCTTTCATTAATTTCTTTGGGAGGCGTTTGGTGTGTGGAGTGAAATTAATCAAATTTGAATATATATATATATATATATATATATATATATATATATACAGTATATATATATAATTATATATATATATATATATATATATATATATATATATATATATATATTATATACAGTATATATGTGTGTGTGTGTATGTGTGTGTGTGTGTGTGTGTGTGTGTGTCTGTGTGCAGGGCATACATAAAGTCTCTCCCTGTTTAAAACCCAACATATTGGATAAACTATGATAGACGGAAACATGCGGTTTGTGGCATTCAACAGCTAAACTCGCCAATTTTTAGTCTCATTAGGCACACATTTCCACGTGAGCAACATTTGCGGCCTGGAGGACATAGAGTTGATATTCAACTTATCTCTAAGTGTTGGCCTAAGTCTCCACAGAGACTGTAGAAATAGCAGCTGTAATCCTAGCCATCAAAGTCTCCACATCCAGAACTGGGATTTGCATAGACGCCTTGATATAAACCCATAAAAAGAAGCTGAGAGACAATTGCTTCAGTGTCTGTGGAGATGTAGGCCAACACTTTGAGATACATTGAATATCAACTCTATGTCCTCCAGGCTATAAATGTTGCCCACGTGGAAGTTTGTGGCTAGTGAGACTAAAACCTGGTGAGTTTAACTGTTGATCGCCACAAATCTCATGTTTCTGTCTATCATAGTTTGTCTATAAGCTATTTAGATAAATTGTAATCATGTCAAAAGAAACCACTAAAACACCAACCTCCGATACTCCAACTCTGAGACATCGTGAAGAGAGTTCTTGTTGTGCTGCTGAGATGATAGCTTGGGGAGTCATCAGTCCTGCTGTTGCCAGAGCTGAACCTGGAGTGGCTGTGACTCATCCCTCCACTGTATATATACCATACACTACTGCTGTTTGTATGTATGTATGTATGTAGGCTGTGGGAGTAGGTGCAGTCGTTCACCTTTTATCTTTGTATTTGGAGGTGGGAATGGTGTACCTGACCTTCTGCTGTTGTGTGATGATAGATTGATTGGTCGGATCCAATTAAGGAAAAACTACAGTAATTATAGTTTTATGCATGCAAGGAAATGTAGTATGATTGAATTATGCAGTATTATGCATTAGTTAACTCAAAATTAATACTCAAATAACAGTTTTATAACATGCTCTTCTTTTAAATTAATCATACTATTTTTACTTACATAACATCACGGAATGGGTATAATATGTTCATATGGATAACTGTGCCTTATATTAATGTGCATTATCATGTACACAATGTGTTTGATTATAATTAACGCAAGTGTGTATTATATGTACAGGGATATCTGCATTAATGTACAATATAAGAGACACTGGAGTCAATAATGGTGCGTCCGTCCATCGTACATATATGTTATGTATCATTTTACTATTATATCCTTTGTTTATGTTAGCATATATTATAGGTTTGATTCCCAAAGGGAAGTAGAGAAAACCTAATATTTAGTAGGGCCCCTCCATCATTGACGACTTCGCCTATTAATAATAATAGTCTCCATTCAACATCCTGCGCCAGCATTATGAATAGCCCGCGCGGACGTATCGTGGAGTACTCATCATAAGTGCACGCTTAATTCCCTCATGGAATTGTCATTTTGATTGGGTACCCTACAGAAAAAACTCCGTAAAAAATAACTTAATATCTGTTATCATATGACTTTCATATTCGTGGATTTCTCATGCTTTGTTTCCCTGACACCAGGCCCCCTAGCGGCCATTTTCATCCTTCACTGATATACCAAGAATAAACTATAGAAATAAGCGAATAGGAAGTGGGATGGTTGGGAGGGCCTGAGTCATCAATGATTACGGGGCCCTACTAAATATTAGGTTTTCTCTACTTCCCTTTGGGAATCAAACCTATAATTTAATAGGGCCCCTCCATCATTGAAGACTTCGCCTGAATATCAAGACTGGAGGCGGGACATTCGTAAAATATCCTAACCTTAGGGAAGAAGAATCCGGATAACATTTTCTTGAGATTTATTGTATGCAATACAAAATATAAAAAGGTATAAAAGATTTGCTAGCAGTGCGTGGCATTAAGAAACTGCTTGCTCATGGCCAGACCGTTGTACTCGATCGATCGATCGATCGTATGCATGAAAAAAGGGTGACATGCATGTGTCCTGTGGAATGATAACTCTGCATTAGGTATTCGTTCTGTCCTTAAATTAATTGTACAGTAATATTTTTGTACACTTTGGTAAAACAGACATAGTTGCAACTATGCGATAAATTTCTTAGCATTTAAAAACAAGTAAACTAATACTGGACTGTAGAACCCGTCCGATCACAGCTCGTGATGTATCACAATCTCCAAGGGTACAGGGGGGATATGGACTATTCCGCACACCTCCCCCCCCCTTTTTCTTAAAACATAACTTATAATATAACATGATCTACTGTACCCGTTGCCGTAAAGCTACACAGGTACGCTTTGGTTTATCTAGAGCAACAGACATGTAGCGTGTAAGGAACGTATGATTGGAAGCACAAAGTTGGGTTTTAGCAATATCATCAATTGAAACATTTTGCAAATATCTGAGGGACACTGCCCACTTCCTAATGTCGTGAGCCCTGCCTATCACGCCGGGATTGATTTCCCTGATGATGTCGACAAGCAAGGAAGCTAACTTCCGTTTTGTAACACGCTTACCTGTTCGGTTAACCCGTAAAGCACCTGGTTGGCGAGGTTGCGCAGCCCTCATAAACTTTGTGAGTGCTTGCACCGGGCATAAAATGTGATGAATGAGGCCTCTCTTTAAGGCCGGGACAGAAAATTCAGAAAACACATGGTCCGAATGTTCATTCTTAGCAATAAAGGAGGGAGACGGCGCGATTTGAACATGGTCGTGTAGTCTCCCAAACCTGAGACAGTTTGGTTCGTTGCTCATCGCCGCCAGCTCAGATACCCGGTTTCCGGTGGCAAGTGCCATGAGAAAAACCTCTTTCTTTAAAAGTGAGTCAAAGTCCGGCGCATTATTATACTTGCGCGATTGAAGCAATTCTAAGGCTTTATCAAGGGACCAGGTGGGCATGAGCTGGCGGGGAGGTGGACGAAGCTTGAAACACGCCCTCATAAAACCTTTATCCTCCGCCTGCGGCATGGAAAGGCCGGTGAGGTCAAGGAAGGGGGTCCTAATGGCAGACAGGTGATTTTTTAACGTTATGATCGAAAAATGCTTCTGCTCAAATAGATAGTCTAAGTACTTGAAGATTAAGGCTGCCGATGCAGTTGTTTGCCCTGACTCAACAATCCAGGTTGTAAAAGTTTTCCAATGTGATTGATATTGTCTCCTGGTAGACGGTGTGTACTAATTCATTAGCTTCTGAGTGACACTTGGTCCAAATTGATTTAACCATTTGGCATGGTAAATATCCATAAGGCAAAACTGAGCGAGGTCCGAAGGTTGCGAATCGTTTCCAAGTGGAAGACGGAGACCGGGAGGGACACCGGGGTCCTGCACCACTGTTGCAATTGGTGGTACCATACCTGGGCCGGCCAAAGCGGCGCGATCAGCGCTACCCGGCCCCGGTAATTCCTCAGTTTGTGAATGACCTTGCACAATAACACAGAGTCTGGTGGCGGAAACAGATAGATTGAGGTCCACCTGTTCCAGTCCACCAGCAATGCATCGGGTCCCCCCGCCTGGGTTACCCCGTGCCGGGTCAGAAAGAGTGGAAGTCTGTGGTTCTCTGCTGACGCAAACAAGTCCACCTGTGGACGGGCCGGCTTTGCAATCATCTTGTTGAAGATAGCCTGTTTGATTGTCCATTCTACTAGAGTGCTCCGCCGGCGAGAGAGAGCGTCTGCCCAGACGTTCGCCACGCTGGGGAAGTAGGTGGCATGCAGGGAAATCCCTAGCGAGTCGGCTAGGGTAAAAATTTGTTCTGAAACGTTCAACAACTCTCGTGACCTCACTGAGCCTTGCTTCAGAATGCAAAAAGATGCGGTTTGATTGTCCATTCTGAATGCTATTGATTTGTTCTTCAATGTCCTGCCGTGAGTTTGGAGAAAGAACAGGGGAACTAAAAGCTCTTGCTTGTTGATATGGGCTTGGTTGACTGCCCCCCAAATGCCCTGTCCCTGGTAGCCTAGGCTTGACTGGTATCCCCAACCCAGGGTCCCCGAGGTGTCCGTGTCTACCCATACCGTAGGTGGGGGAGAAACCCATGACATGACTGAGTAGAGGACTTCGTGTTTGGTCCAGGCCGATAGTAAGGTGTGGATTAATGGAGGAATTGGCCATAATTTCTTCTCCGGCAAGAGAGGGAACACTTTGTTGCCTTCCAGGATTAATCGCTTGGCTTTCAATCGACCCAACTTGACAGTTAATTGTACCCAGTTGAGAGAACCGATCAGGGAATCCCACGTTTTCCTGGTCGTATCCAGACTGTGGAGGAACCGGAACAGTTTCCTTCGAAATCTGCTGCGGTTGTCCGCACTCTGAGTAAGAGTCAGAGCGGCAGTATCCCAGACCAGCCCTATCCACTGAATCGTTCTCGAGGGCACAAGGTGCGACTTTGCCACGTTCACCTTGAACCCTAGTGCTTTTATATGAGCTAACATTTGGTTGACATGGTCTTGACATAATTCTATAGAGTTCGCCACTACTAGCCAATCGTCCAGATACCAAATCACCTGTATACCTCGAACTGACAGGGGTAATAGAGCTTGCCGGACTAGTTTGGTAAATCTCTTGGTGCTAGGTTCAATCCGAACGGCATCCTTTGAAAAACATAAGTCTCGTGCCGGATTCTCCGAACGAGAAACTTTTGGAACCTCTTGTTTATAGGGACATGCCAATAGGCATCTTTGAGATCGATCGAACACATCCAACCTTGCGGCAGGAGTGCGAGTCTGAGTTGCTGTACAGTCAGCATCCTGAAGGGTGAATTCTCTATAAAGGTGTTCAGGTGTGAGAGATCTAGAACTGGTCGCATCTGCACACTGTCCTTTTTTGGCACTAAGAAGAGTCTTGACGTGAACACTGGCTGAAAGGTATTGTCCTGTATAAGGACCTGTTTGGCAATAATTTCTTGTAACATGACCTCTTCCTCCTGAGACACTGGGGCATATTCTTGCGGCTGACGCAGTAGAGGCCGCCGGCGCCAGGTGATTCCTTTGCTCACTATCTTCCTGGCCCAGGTATGTTTGGGCCAGGCTGAGCGGAATGCACGGAACGAACCCAGGTGCAGCCGGGGTTCGTCCTTCAAGGCAACTCCCCAATCTTTGGCCTTTGAGCTCGGCCCTAGGATGTGGAGAGTGTGAGTGGCTAGTTTTTTGGAGGTGGGGGTAGGTTGGCATCGGACGCTTGACTAATATTGGCTGGTGCAGTGCCCTGATGACCTTTATATGGGGCCTTACCCTTATACCCGTGCTGTTTACCGTGTTTGGGTTTGTACTGATTACCTCCCTGCTGAGGAGGTGGTCTGGGGTCTCTTGGTGCCTGTTTAGATTGGGGTTGGAACGGTTTGTTACCGCCCTTTGATTTATGAAAGGGTTTCTTAGGTGGGTCCTTCCTAGCTTGGGAGGTAACCTGCTTCCACCCATTCACCATATTAAAAACTAAACTCCAAGTTTCAGAGTTAAGCAGGGTGGCAGTAAGAACCGGGGAGAGAGTTACCCGGCGACCTATGTCCGCCGGCAACCTCCTCACCAGGTGGACTCTCAGATCTTGGCGAGCTCGAACCGCCTCCAAGATTGCAATTCTAATGTCTCCTAGGGACTGAATGGCATTTTGTAGCAAAAGTCTACGCGACAGCTCAATAGCTTTTCTAATTTGTGGTTCAGTGATCGCCGAGATTGTGCGTGCAAGAGAGGCGGCTACTTGATGACTCACCAAGTACTGAGAGAACATCCGGTAGGCTTTATTGTGTAACTTAAAATCTCGTTCCAAGTGAGCAGCCGGGGGGGGGAGAGAAAGGTTCATCCAGAGCATGTAATGACACTTTGGGGGCCGCCAGAAATGTTAGTAAGGCTGGGGACACCCCTTCTGCTTTGGCTACTGGTAGGGAAAAGTAAGTATGATTCTCTGGGGGAATTTGATGTGAAGATTTGGAGGTGATAGTAGTGGCAAATACTTGGGCTTCTATCTCCCAATCTACCCACGGGCCTACTCCCAGCTGCCGCATCTGCAGTACCAGAGTCTGAGCTTGGTCAAGAGCCGGAGTTGTAGCCAACTCCGGCGTAAGAGCATTTAAGGCTTTGACATCATTGATGCCATCAGTCTTCGACCAGTCAGCAAATAGTCGTGCAGATGCGGCGGAAGGAACGGCCGGCGCAGTTGAATACACAAAATATGCCGGGTTAAGGGAACTTGGGACACCCTTAATCAGTACATCTAATACCCTCCCTGTCTCGTCTTTGGCCCTAAATTTACGGTTCTTATTGATCTCGATGGATCACTCGCCGGGAACTGGTGGGTCCCCTGATACCGAAGGTTGAGCTATAAGGGGATTCTCTGGTACTACAGGTACCCAAGAGCAATCAGTACCATAGAGGAGGGGCATGGGGCCCTTCTTCAGAGGCGCTTTATCTAAAGAAGGAGGTTGGACATCAGTAATAACCCTGAGGTTGGACATTGCTAGCGCCGCCGGCACTGTAGGGCCTGGGGTAGCTGCCACCAACGGGGTTGGGCAAGAAGTAGTGTATGTCGGGAGTTCTAAAAGTCTAATCACAGAAGTGCTAGGAGGTGCAGCTGAGAGAGTAACCGGGGAATCCGACGAGGCAGGGATTTGATAATGCTGTATTACTTTATGTAATAATTCATTTACCTAATCAGAAGTCATCCTTTTCCTAGAGGGGTCTTTGGATGAATGTGAGCTAGCCTCAGAATAATTACTAGGGAGAGACTGAGGAGCCGGGGAGAACATTCCATCTGCCGGCTCCTCACTCTGCTCCAAGGTCTCTTGTGATTCTATCTCTTGTGAGTCTATCTCATTATCCGTCGGGGGCCAAGACAAATCTGGCACTGACGATGGCAACACGTTGATGTTGCCGTCTTCAGTCCGTTCTGGAATGACATTAAGAGGTGAATCTGAATGGCGCCAGTACCCCCCTGCCGCTATGGGCTGGGAGTCATGAGTCACGTGTGAGCTGAATTGGGCCCCCGCCGGATAACCCCTAAATTGGTCGGCTAGCACCCTACTCGGGCCGGTCGACCTCACACCCCGTGGAACTACAGTTAATTTTGGTATGGAAAAAGTCACATTAGGAGGTACATGCACAGAATGTTCCTGACTATGTGTAGCTGCTAACAACTCAGGTCCTATTTCCGACTCCCCTGAATCAAGTATATGGGTGTCAGAGGGAGGTGTGGGAGGTGACGGCTGAGGAGTCTCTCGCCGGCTGCTCGATGTGTCATACTCTTCTCTCCGGCACTTGTGAGACCGGGAAGAGTCCGAGGTGGAGTGGTGAGAGTGTTTCCGGGGAGACTTCGACCTGGACCTCGACTTCCGCCGCGTGGCACGGTCAAAGGAGGGGACCTCAGAGATGTCGCTCTCACTACCGCTACTGATAACCAACCTCCTTGCTGATGGCTTTAGCTTTGACCTTGGGTCTGACCGATTTGGAGGATCCGGGTTTTACTAAAGGTGACTTGATAATTAGCTTTTCCCATAGGACTTGGTAGTCACATTGGAGTGCCTTATGGGCTTTTGTCCTTAGCATAAGAATTGAATGCCGCTTTAATCTCATGCAAGGCTGCTAAACATGACAGGTCTTTCTTCGCCAGCAAGGCGGATTTTAATTCAGAGCAGATGGCGCACCTTTTAGACAACCACACGCCGCCTCGGGAGCGATCTAAACACTTCACACATTTAATGCAAAGAGTATGAGCAAAAACGGGTAAAAGGGAACAAGTATGCGTAGCGCAAAGTTCAAAACTAGGCATGGTGCCGTAATTGAGAGGGTCCCCCCCTCCGCCGGGATTAGATGTCCAACTCCGCCGGAGAAGTAGTCTGGGGTCTGGAAAGAAAATTTCCAGGAATCAATGCTCATAACGATAACCTGCGAGGTATTAAACATCCTAACCCAAATCCGCCGGAAAATTAGCGAGAGCGCACCACCTCGCTAACCTTCTGCCGGATCTGTCTAGCTGACTTTGAGTAACTTACCTGTGACAAGAGCCACAGGTCCCATGACCTTGTAAGTTGTGATCATCCTGAACAAGTTTGCAAAACTAATCTTATCACTTCGTGTACACTTGACTGGTGGTGCCGCAGGCGATAAAGTCTTAACGTGTCACTAGGCCAGTCAGGGCGAGTTAACTCGGCTGGCCGAGTTAAATTTATGAAAGTGGCCCTACTAGGAATGCAATTCCGCCGGGAGAGTGTGGTTCAGCCAAACCATGTCAGGATCTTTTGAATGTTCCTACCCGTCAGAGACGGATAATCTGGATCCACCGCACGGGGCCGCCGGAACAGACAAAAACTGCCGGGAAACGAGGTTGGTACAACTCCTTTCCTGCAGTCCCACACATATATATAATATACATAATGACATATAGGGACGTCTCCCCTACCCCCAAAGGAACAAGCCCGCATGCATGAACCAAAAAAGGGGGCATACATAGGTAAAAATAACAACAGAAAAATTTAGAAACCTAAATTACCTGAAGCCTACGCCGGAGACCCCTAACTAGGCCGACCACGTGGACCGAAGAACACCCAGCAGAAGAAGCTCCGGCACCCAGCAGTCGCACCATGAAGAGGGAGGGCCATCCAAGGGGCCTAAGCAAAACACGAACCCTGGAAGGTGGAGCACCACGTGCAGACACCCTTAACCAGACCTTTTGCTGATATCTGAAGATAATGGCATGTACTTTCCTCAATATTGACAGTCTGTATCATGCCTCGTAGAGCAGAGTTGATATTGATTAAATCAATTTGATTTAATCACTTGATTAAATCAATGATTTTTTTACCAAAAAAATAATGATTTTTTTGATTTTTTTGATTTGTTTGATTTTTTTGATCTGTGAATCAAGATAAAAAGAATTCTGAAGATTTATCATGCTTTCATAAGTTTGTGTAGGCATTGGTTCATTGTAAGATAGTAGATACTGGTACATTATGTAGTAACACAAATAACTGATAGCTTTTAAATTTACAAATATATGTATACAGTATTACCTTTCAACTTTAACCCTTAATTAGCGGCTCACCACATAAGTCGAGTTAAATAAAGCTGGACTATGTGGCGGCGCTCGACATAGGTCGAGTGGCAATTTCAGCACGTAATGTTGCTGAGAGAGAGAGACAAGTGGTGGCAGGAGACTAGCGAGCGTATGACTGCTCCAGACCACCGCGGCGAACCTACTGACACGAATCTCAGCTCCCTCCTCCCTCTCTCACTCGCTACATACTGAATTATATGGGGAAAGTACCGAATTACATGCTTTTTGCACTCGCGTTGCACGGTTATTGCAAGAAAACTAGCCATCATAAAAGGATCGTTATGGTGTCATTCGAAAGCTCTGTTTATGCCCTTTCAGGGATAGGTACTTGTTTTACGTTCTGGGTCTTATTTAGGCATGAAAATGATCACGTAAACAGCCCTATTTTGGCTAAAAACACCCCGCTGGGCGGTACATATAAATAAACCGCATAGGCCGCTCGTAAGGTGTTAAAAGAGTACATTGTATGTTAAATCATATAGTGTTCAGTGAAAAGACAAAACAATCCTGATATGTTTATTATGTGAAAACAGAACAATAATAATTTATCAATCAACTTGAATTACTAATCAATAGGGCGGGGGGATATTTTAAAAAAATCCAAAAAATCCAAAAAATCAAATAAATCAAATAAATCAAATAAATCAATGATTTTTTGATTTTTTTGATTTTTTTTAAAAAATCAAAAAAATCAACAACCCTGTCGTAGAGTGGTCGCCTTCTAGCTAAGTAAACACAACAGCTAAGGCGTATCACAAAAACAACACACGTGGTACACCCATCCGGGACTCGTAGACGCCTGTGACAATGCTACCCTATTTTAACACACACTTCCTGCGGACCTACCAATCTGGCAGCCGTGCTAGCTAATCTAAACCTTGTTACTACAACACAGATATATACAATGAGTAAGGACTCACTAGAAGCTCTGCGAACGTCAAATGAAGCGGACACAGCGCGAGCCCTGTTGTCGGGAGGGATGCGGAAGTAGGAAGGACGAAGATGGCCGCTAGGGGGCCTGGTGTCAGGGAAACAAAGCATGAGAAATCCACGAATATGAAAGTCATATGATAACAGATATTAAGTTATTTTTTCCTTTTATTTTTTTACGGAGTTTTTTCTGTAGGGTACCCAATCAAAATGACGATCCCATTAGGGAATTAAATGTGCACTTATGATGAGTTCTCCACGATACTTCCGCGCGGGCTATTCAAAATGCTGGCGCAGGATGTTGAATGGAGACTATTATTATTAATAGGCGAAGTCGTCAATGATGGAGGGGCCCTATTAAATATATATATATATATATATATATATATATATATATATATATATATATATATATATATATATATATATATATATATATATATATATATATATATATATATATATATATATATATTTATTAACCCTTGTCTAGCGGGACCGGACTTAAGTCGGTCTAGAGAACCATGGACTATGTGGTGGGGACCGACTTCAGGCGGTGTGCAATTCTGAGCAATATTTGGCTCTGAGAGAGAGACGAGCGGTGGGAGGAGCGTAGGTCGGCTCTGACCGTTCGGCACGGCTCCCGCGCCAGCACTGGGCCCAGCTCCACACACACCCACACTCACTGCCTCGCTACACAGGGAATTATGTAAGGAAATTACCATATTTTAGGAATTTTTCCTTCGTCTTGCACGATCGTTGCAAGAGAACGCGTGGTCGTAGAAGGATGGTTCTGGTGTCATTGGAAAGCTCAATTATCGCCCTTTCAGGGATACATAATTGTATTACGCTCTGGCTCTTGTTTATGCATGAAAAAGAGCACGGAAACAAGGTCGTTTAGGGTAAAACCACACGCTTGGCGGGTAGTAGAAGTTACTGACGGGCCCGCTCGTAAGGCGTTAAAGTGTACTGGTGTACTGTATAATTATGTAGTTATGCATATGAAAATAATGTGAACAAACGCACATTTTCGTGTATAGGATATAGCAATGTATAGTGTGTGTTTGTGTATCCACGTACAAATGATGTGCATTGTATCCATATTTGATAATACGTAAGTAGGTGTATCTATATAAACCACTCATTTCCATCTACAGATAAACGGTGATATAATATGTTATCCAGTAAATTTGAACTGTACAGTGTATTACGATATTATATATGTAAGGAGTAGGTCCAGATGTGTAGAGTATAATATATGTGTCACCCGTTCGAATGAAGAGTTAGTACTAAATGGCTATGACATCATGTACACTCATCTTTCACTCCTCACATTACCCAGCCAGTCCTGAACGACACACCCCTATACTCTGCAATTCTGGCCGTATGATGGCGTTTGGTTTGGCCAATGTAGGTCACATTACAGCGACTGCACTTGTACACTTGTATTGGTAAACAACAGAGGATCGCAAAGCATCAGGGATTCGGTCCTTACATTATCTATAACGAGATAGAGTCATAGGTGATTGAAACGTTATCATTAATGATATTTGGGGATAAAAATTTTGTATGAGTTTGTTTATTTGGTTTCGAATGTTATACAATTTAGTACCTAGGAATGGGATGGGAAATATATTACGGCTTTTTGAGCAGTGTGTGTGTGCTAACTGTTTCCCTTTGTAGGTGTAGGTGAAATGAGTAGGGAAACCATTGAGTATTAAACTATTTCGTAAATATTATAATTCTAGGTGGAGTGAAAAGTATGTAGAGCTAAATTTGTAAGCTCTGGTAACCAGAGTAGGAATTAAATTTATTTTGTATTGGATAGGGATATTTGAGTTGAATTTGGTAATACATCCAGTGAAAGTGGGTTTCATACAAATGGATGTAGTGAAAGTGGGTTCAGTTTTGTCAGTTTTGAGCCGTCCGGCTGGCTCAGTTGATAGCGTGCCTGATTCCCATCTTGAAGGTCTCACGTTCAATCCTTGCTCAGATTGAAAAGTTTTTCTGGGATACAGCCGGCGGTTACCATCTCCCCATGAGCAAGGGGAATGGGTAATGGTCTCTGGTAGACTAAAGAAAGCCAAGCGCTTGTGAATCCTCGAAGGAGGAGATACGGGCGCTATATAAGTAACCAGAAGATTATTATTATTATTATTATTATGTTTATGTCAAGAAAAATAAAGATTATTGTCGTGTTCTGTTTCATAGGTGAATTTTATATTTTTATGTTTTGAATTAAGATAGTTAAGGAACAGTGGGATGTGATCTGGGGAACTGAAAAGTAGAAACGTATCATAAATGTAGCGTCAATGTCCAAATACTTTTGCTTTAACCTAGCAGTAGCTTTTCGGGTATCTAGCAAGAAAAGTCAATCAATTGTATGTCATAATCTATCGAATGTAGTCACAAGAATCACAATTAAATTGCCTGTGTGTTTTGAAAATATACTGTAGTTTATTGGGATCAAGAACGAAACTCATCCATTGGTTTAAGATAATCGTAACCAATGGTTTGTCAAGTATTGATACATACTTAACCGCTTCAGTACCTATCACGTTATTTCACATTTGTCATGATTATCATTAGGTGATTTATTGTTTAACCCGGCAGCTGAGGGAAGACTCTTAACCCGGGAACTGCTGGGAGACTCTTAAGAGTTCCCCTGGCGGACTGCTGGGAGACTCTTAAGAGCGAGTGAAAAAAAAAATCAACTTTTGACATCGAAAACAAAATATTTTGTTTATTTTTATTTTTTTATTTTTCTTGGCCCCTGGGCCATTCAAATCTCAGTCCTCTACCTCCTTCCCCACTTTCCTCTCTCCTTCAGTTATCACCTATTTTCCCTGTATTCCCTTATTCTGAGGTATATTTCGTGCTAACATTAGTGAGTTGCAAGCAGGGTGTTGTCATCACTGATGGCAAGCGAGTGCAAGAGAGAGAGAGAGAGTATCGATCAACTGTGTCTCAGTGGCCTTGGGGGAAATTGGCGGGAAAGCAGCTTGCCTCACCCATACATTATACAACTCGCGGGCTATATCTCCGATTTTGACCATCCAAACGCTGTTTTCACTCGTTTTATTGTTGTTTCAGGTTAATACCTTTATAATCAACCCATAATAGGCGCATATGGATAAGTATTAATGCTATTAATGGTACAATGAATATTTTAGTGACGGAAACACCTCAAATACGTCAGCACAGGGGGACGTTTCCAATTACCCCCATGCGCACTTGTTAGGTTAAGAGGTCCTACTGGGCGGCTGCGGGAAGACTCTCAAGATCCTAGGCCTAAAAAAAAAAACATTTAAAACACCCCAGTGGTACTAAAAAAATAATAATTTGTGTTTAGGCGAGATAATTTCCCTCCATTACATTCTACCGCTCCTACACATGTGTCCCAAACCCCCCTTTCCCCTCTCCTCAATTATCAGCTATTTTCTCTATTATTCCCAACATTTATCGAGTATTTTCATGGGAGGACGAATGGGAGGGAGGGACGAGGGTAGAGGAATGTAACTCCGACCCTCCAAGCTAGTTTGAAAGCTTCCCTGGTCTCTCAGTCCCACGCGACACACGAGAGAGTGAGGGTGTTAGTCTCTCACTGCTCAAGGCCAGATTACGACCGCGGGGCTAAAATATAAAATTTTCACCAGCCAATTGCAGTTACCACCTGTTTTAACCCATCAGACCCGGAAGAGCTCTTAAACACCCATAAAAAACTCGGTCTGCGCAACCCGGAAGGGCTCTGAGGCCCCCAGTGCTTGAAAGCCTGTGAGCTTGGTGTGCGAGGCATCCGTCCGACGCATGTAAACAACAGCCGGCTGGACTGACGCCCCGCATCTCCCGCCACAAGAAGGAGCGCGTCGCTTGTTCGTATGTGCCTGTATGTTATTGTCAAGTATCGAAAAGTAGTGTAAAGTGCCTGTTTTTGCCATAAAGTTATCTCCAATGAAATCATCATCACAACTGAACCAGTTGACTTAGAGAGCTCTACTTAATGCCATTCTACAGGTACGAAACACATCTACGCTTGGGGATGCGCGGGAATGCGGAAGCAAGCCAAATAACAAAGATGCTGTAGCCTAGGCGTAGACGTTTTTCGGCCAAAACCCCCGGGTTTCGGGGAATATATATATAATACATAGCCGGGGCTGGAGGGTTAATGCTTTCCCATGTTCATATGTTCATATTAAATGTAAAATATTCGCATATGGATAAATATTAATTATATATATGGTAAATTAACGATTTTAGTGAGGAATTAATCAGAATACCTTCGCACATTGGGCACATTCAAATACCATAGCTGTGCAGCTAAGAGGTTAAGAACGATCTTTAGGAATGAAAGGGGTGAACATTTATGTCAATTAACCATTTAACTCCTACAAATTCTTCCCAAACTGAATAATATCATCTAATGATTGGAAAATAAAGGTAAAGCGCATCAGGAAGCATATGGAAAACCTGCACCATGCTCCCACTGTCAATACATCCAGCTTGCCTTCAGTTTTATGAAAATACCCAAGTTAAGGAAAAACACAATACCACGCAAGAGGAATGAAACCGAAGGAGACTAATATAATCAGCACCAGCAGACAACATCAGCAAGGAAAACGGAACAAGATGGACGAAGGAGAAGCTCAAAGAGAAATAACCAAGACGAAGGAAGGAAATACTAAGAACAAAATAACGAAGATACCCAGGATACCCAAACTCCACCACATCATAACCAAGGAAAACAATAACAGAAACCACACGCAGAATACCTACACCGAGATGGAAAACTCACCTCCATCATTGAAGATCAACGCGGCATCAAAACCACGTGAAGACAATAAAACCGTAACAAAGCCCACCACGCATAGCCGCCCAAAACCCACCTGTGCACCACTACACCTTACCAAACGAGACGCCCGAATTGCCACCATCAAACCTGATCAAACCAACCACCCCAGGCAAAGCCATTGCAGTTCCACACCAACACCACGAAGCCACAAAAAAGAAAATCATGTTCAGTCAGGGACAAAAGGACCAACATGGACGCACTAACTAGGGGATTTTAACCTGTGTTACAAACAACGAAATAATAGGCTTGTACGAGAATATAGGCACATACTGACAATGCACAATCACAAACAACTCATCACAACCCCCACACGTATCTCTGAGAACACTGCCACAATATTAGACCGCATAAACTGTAACAGAGAGGACAAAATATCCCAATCAGGGGTTATACAGACTGGGATAAGTGATCACTTCGTCACATATTGCACACGGAAAACCACAAAAATTACCCTAGAGAATCACAAGGTTATCAAAACAAGGTCACTCAGAAACTACAACAAAGAAACATTTCTGGACATTTTATGGAATACAGACTGGTCTCCAGTGTTTGGAAGTACACACGTTAATGACTCATTGGTTGGCTTCAGAACCATCATTACAAACATCCTAGACGAAATAGCTCCTCTGAAAGACATACGAATTAAAGCAAGGTCAGACCCATGGATCAACAATGACATACTACACCATCTGGAACACAGAGACAATCTGTTAAAAAGGCTAGTGAAACATAGACAGGATCAAGGTCTGAAACATGAGTTCAACAGGGCAGGAATAAACTAAGTAGAAAAATAAAATCAGCGAAAATTAATTATTTCCACAATAAGGTAGAGGAATATCAGAATAACCCAAAGAAACTATGGAGGCACCTAAAAACAACAGGCTACAGCAACAAGGCAAGGGATTCGTCTAACACTAATATTGCTCTCAACATTAATGATGAGGTTTGCCACGATAAACGACAAATTTCAACGTACTTCAACTCCTTCTTCACCTCCATAGCAAACACACTTGCACAGAACCTACCGCAACCTCTCAATAAATACACGACAACAACGGCCACCTTTTGAAATTTCTACAGAGATAAAGGCATACACCCGAACACATTTGGTTTGCAAAATGTTACACCAAAATACACTTTTGACGAGCTCTCTAACCTAAATGTACATAAAAGCACAGGAGCAGACAAAATTCCTGCCAAATTTCTACGAGATGGAGCCATTGGTATAGCAGGTCCCCTAACCCACATCATCAACCTGTCAATTAACACCAACAGTGTACCTGCTGAACTGAAGGAAGCTATTGAAACCCCTCTATTCAAGAAAGGAAATAAACTAGAAGTTGGCAACTACAGACCAGTTAGCATATTATGCATTGTATCTAAAATCCTTGAAAGAGCGGTATACACCCAAATTGAACACTACCTCAAAGAAAATTATCTATTCTATAAGTTTCAATCAGGTTTCAGATGCATGTACTCGACAGACTCCTGTCTCATCCACTTAACAGATCACATTCGTAAAGAAATATCTAAAGGTAACTACACCGGTATGGTTCTTCTTGATCTACAAAAAGCGTTTGACACAGTAGACCATGATATCCTATGTAATAAACTACAAGCAATGGGCATTGGGTCAGTGAACTGGTTTAAATCTTATCTTAGTGGTAGAACACAAAGAGTCAAAATTGATGATACTATATCTGATCCAATGGCAATTAACTGTGGGGTCCCGCAGGGAAGCATCCTTGGTCCCTTACTCTTTCTCTGTTATGTGAACGACATGGAACTGAGCGTCTCGTGTAAATTATTACTGTATGCTGACGACGGCGTGCTTCTGCTTTCAGGAAAAGACACAATAAGTATTGTCGCTTCACTTTCCAAAGAACTAGAATCATGTAGTGAATGGCTAGTGGACAATAGACTATCTCTTCACCTGGGCAAGACGGAAGCCATCTTATGTGGAACAAAACGCAAACTGAAAGACATTGTGGGCTTCTCGGTCAACTGTAATGATATTCCTATACCAACAGTGTCACAAGTTAAATATCTCGGACTAAAACTGGACTCGAGTTTGTCAGGTGAAACAATTTTGGAATCTATCCTAAGTAAGTGTAGAGCACGTATAAAATACCTGACAGGTGGGATGCTTGCCAGCGGCGACCAAAAAGACCCTTTGCCAAGCGCTTGTTCAATGTAATTTTGACTATTCTGTGTCATCCTGGTACTCTGCATCATCTAAATCAGCACAGCACATACTTCAGGTCACTCAAAATAAAATGGTTAGGTTCATGCTGAACCTAGGACCCAGATCACATGTTGGCCAGGAACAACTTCAGTCACTAGACATGCTCAATGTCTCTGACAGGGCCAAACAAATCAGGCTCACTAATGCCTTCAACATTTTCTATGACAGAGCTCCAGAGTATCTAAAGAGTGATTTTGTTAAAGCAAATGAGAGGAGTGGACATAATACAAGAAACAGGATGTTTAATTTTAAGGTCCCGAGAATCCAAGGACAGGGTAAGCAAACATTCTTCTTCACTGCCATCAAAGACTGGAACGACCTAGCCCAGTCAGTCCGTGAAAAGAGAACACTGTATTCCTTCAGACGTAGCCTGAAGGAACACCTGAACCGGACAGCTGCGAGAAGGGAGCACCAAGCTTATGTCTACTACTAAATACGACATAAGAGATAGGCAAACCAAACTGAAATGATTACTGATTACGGATTACTGATATTTACTATAGGATGTACTGTAACGTATCTTAAAATAACCCCCTAGAAATGCTTTCTCTAAAGTATCTATTTCTTTTATCCTCCCCTTTTCCCCAGCTAACCTAATCCCACAAGGACCCCAATGGAAATATGCCTAACGGCCTTATTGGGCTATCCTTAGTTGGAATTATGCAAAGTTGGTACATGTCATATTTGTAACATACTATGTGGTACCAACTCTGTAAATTGCTAACTGAATAAATATTATTATTATTATTATTATAACTAGGGACAGTTACGCCGTTCTTCCGCCAAGAGGTCTACTCACCTGCCCGCAAACTTCTAGGGGGTCCTCCTAATCCCCCGGAAGATGCCTCCCTGTACTTATGAGCTTCTGAACTCCACACACCTGACCTGGGACATCTCAGCCGAAGTCGTCACTACCCCGACGAAAACCTGGATAAGGCAAGCAATTCTAGGGCTTGATTTACCGAACATGTCCGCAATCTAGCCCTAAAATTACCCTACCATTCAAGGATAGTACTGAAAGCATGGTGAATGTCTTTCGAGGTCTGAGGAGTTATTTTACCTATTGAGGAATTAATATTATCACATGCCATGGTATAGTGTTTAATAATAAGATCCCCAATAGGCTGCACCTTTGGTATTAGAAGCATAACCGTCGGACATGTCCCCATCTTACTTCTTTTGCCAAAACCGCACTCTAAATCTATAGAAAGATACTTGCCATGATAAAGGTCATTCGAATAGCTAGGGCTTTGTAAGATACGGCACTCTACATATAGAAGTCCTTAGTGTATCTGTCCGACGCCATGGTTGAGGACATTTACAATTAAAAGGTTTAAACACCGCTACTGAGTTCTTTGAACCTCTTATAACGGTCAGTGGCAGATCGAGTGAAATCAGTAAGTTCATGATCTTACTATCTCCTCACGTTAGCCCGATACCTTGTCGCTGTGTCATGACACTAGAGACGTTGTATCAAAGATCCCAAGTCAAGAGTACCAAAACAGAACTTCACCACCGATTAGCATAACGGTCAGGATAGACGAGTAATAACAGCCCCATGACATGTCCTATCTCTTACTCGCGTTAGTCCGATGAAAGTGTCCAATGTCATGACATCAAGGAACTATCATTTAAGACCCAAAACCAGCTAATCCATCTGTATCCCAAACTACCCATCCACACGGCAGGGCCACCTAAAACGGCTCAACAGAGAACTAGAAGACCAGACTTCACTTATCTCATCTCTACCCAAACTAAGTTCGTCATTCCAATCTTCAAGTGTTAGATTAGGAATAAATGTTGAAAATCCATTCTCACTCATACTCCAGTGCGACAAGGTGAAATAGTTAGTAAGGCAGAGTCCCCAATTTAGTTTATTTATCACCAGTGCGCCCAGGTGAACCCTCTTATAAAAATAGAGTCCGACTCTGTTTATTTCACACCAGTGCGATGGGTGACCCTTATAAAAATTGAGTCCACAATTTAGACTGTTTATTTCACACCAGTGCGACCAAGTGAAACCTTACGAAAGCAGAGTCCATCATTTAGACTTTGATTATCTTATAATTCTGAGGTGTATATATTACCCGTGCTTGGTCCTATATGAATAATAATCTGAGATTTACTAATTCAACTTAGGTATATACATCTTCATCAAGACTAAAGATGAGATCCAATATTGAGAGAGAATAACATAGAAGACATCGTACACCCGTGAATTAAGGTGTATAAAACATATTGAAAGAGAGAGATAACGAAGTACATTCCTAGTTCCCTTGCGGATCCTCGGCCGTGCTAGTCATATATACTGTATATTTTATCCATTGTTCACGCATAATTAATAGTATTGTTATACTTAGTGATTACATAAATAAAGTTGTTCATAAAAATGTACACAGTGTTATATGTTACCCTTTATTTCTTCTGTGCATATGTTGTGTGATTTTGACTTCTCCAGTTAAGTAGAACCTACCGAATTCCAATCTAAACCTGGTAAAAACCCTGGTATAACATTTATATATAAGGCTGACTTCTTAGGTAATATGCTCTTAGGGCCCCATAACGGGGTTGGCCCCCACCCCTCTTTGGGGTCGTCCAGTCATCTCCAAAATTGTTGTGTAAAGTCAGCGTCTAACCAAGAACTAGTACCTCAAACATCCTGAATATCGGACACAAATCTTCAGAGTAGTATTTGCGTGTGTGTGTGGAATATGTTATCTTCCAATATGTTATCCAATTATTAATATAGCATTCTATCAGAAACTAAATTAAGGGAGGGATCAAATCTCGTTGAAATCAATTAATTAATTCTCGAGATATTTAGCGAACGGACAGACAAACATGCTAGCACACAACTACACAGGAACGAAAACAATATCTTCCGCTTTCACGTCTATGGCCACGCGCAGGGTAATGACAAATAACAGTATCGGTTACTGAAAGGGTTAATGTAGTCAACAAAGCTATCGTTAATCCGTGGATGTTTGTTGGAAACAATTACAGGACGACCATTGGCGTAATAGTAGCATTTCCGGCTCACAATCAAAATGTCCCAGGTTTGATTCCAGGGCATGGCAAAACAGATGGGAATTCTCCTTACAGCCCATGCCTGTGTTCACTTATCATTAACCCCTCTTTGGCGGCGACCGCCTTAAGTCGGTTAGAGAACCAAGGCCTAAAAATCGGGGACCGCCTTATATCGTATGCGATTTTATCACATAATCGGCTCTGAGAGAGAGTCCGAGCGGTGGGAGGAGCGCGGGTGGGCTCTGACCGTTCGGGATGGACCCAGTTCCGCCACTGACGGTTACATCACATCCCACCACATCCCTGGTCCCGCAATACAGGGTAAAAACTGACGAAATTAATGTAATTTTAGGGATTTTACCTTCGTGTTGCACGATCGTTGCAAGAGAACCCTTGGTCGTACAAGGATGGTTCAGGTGTCATTGGAAAGCTCAATTACCGCCCTTTCACGGATACATAATTGTATTACGCTCTGGCTCTTCTTTATGCATGAAAAAGAGCATGAAATGAAGTTAGTTTAGGGTAAAACTACCCGCTGGGCAGGTAGTAGCGTTACAAAACTAGCCACTCGTTGAGTGTTAATAGGTATCTGGAGTGGATATTTGTAACGTACCATCCGGGGACGTAAACTGTGGTAACCTGGATAATATACAGTAGCCCCTGTGTACCAGGCTGGATAACTGTGGTAACCTGGATAAAATACAGTAGCAACTGTGTACCAGGCTGGATAACTGTGGTAACCTGGATAATATACAGTAGCCCTGTGTATCAGGCTGGATAACTGTGGTAACCTGGATAATATACAGTAGCTCCTGTGTACCAGGCTGGATAACTGTGGTAACCTGGATAATATACAGTAGCCCCTGTGTATCAGGCTGGATAACTGTGGTAACCTGGATAATATACAGTAGCTCCTGTGTACCAGGCTGGATAACTGTGGTAACCTGGATAATATACAGTAGCCCCTGTGTACCAGGCTGGATAACTGTGGTAACCTGGATAATATACAGTAGCCCCTGTGTACCAAGCTGGATAACTGTGGTAACCTGGATAATATACAGTAGCCCCTGTGTACCAAGCTGGATAACTGTGGTAACCTTGATAATATACAGTAGCCCCTGTGTACCAGGCTGGATAACTGTGGTAACCTGGATAATATACAGTAGCCCCTGTGTACCAGGCTGGATAACTGTGGTAACCTTGATAATATACAGTAGCAACTGTGTACCAGGCTGGATAACTGTGGTAACCTTGATAATATACAGTAGCCCCTGTGTACCAGGCTGGATAACTGTGGTAACCTGGATAATATACAGTAGCCCCTGTGTACCAAGCTGGATAACTGTGGTAACCTTGATAATATACAGTAACTCCTGTGTACCAGGCTGGATAACTGTGGTAACCTGGATAATATACAGTAGCCCCTGTGTACCAAGCTGGATAACTGTGGTAACCTGGATTGTTATGCCAGGTTTTTTACCGGGGTTATATTGGTCAATGGTAGGTTCTTGCGTGACTGGAGAAGTTAAAGCCAAACTACACATGCACAAAAGTCATAAAGGGTAAATATAATACTGGGTACACACATGAATTTCCTTTTAATAATCACTTGAATACACAACACAAATAATTCACCTTACACTGATGCACAAAATAATACACAATATAATATTCCTAGCACGGACGAGGATCCACGATGGACCTATGGAATACACTTTGCCCTCTTATTCTTTCACTTGCATCAATTAGAGAGATACACTTGGTTCGCACTGGTGTAGGAATAAATATAACTCCTGCTGCACTCCTATTCTAACACTGTGTAGATCTGAAGCTGCAGGCACGGGTGAATAAAATGTGAGTTGATGAGTCCTTTCTCTTGGTTCCGTCGAGCCGCTTAGGTGGCCCTGCCATGTGGTTAATGGGGGTAGGGATACAGATGGACTAGTTGGTTTTGGGTCTTAACGCGTACAGCCCCAGCGACGCGTCTGACGCGTCGGCGATGTATGTAACGCACAGCCCCAGAGACGCGCCTGGCGCGTCACCCTAATTGCGCCGACCGTAACCTCAGGTGTAGCCACTCAAGAGGGCTCAGATTTGTATGGGAACTGTGTACGTACCCCACGCAACCGTGCCGATGGTTGAAAACTCTCAAAGTCCACGTGCGTGCGCGTGAGCGCGCAATAACCTGGTTTTTTGGGGTAATTGCCTTCAATGTTTTACTCTTGTAAAATACGTTTTCGGGGGCTCTGTAGGACCATTCTTTAAGCTTTTTGAGCGGTTTTTCGTGGTTTTTCCTTCATTCCTAACCCATTCACTATTGTTTCTGGAATAAAACCATTTTTTGAAAACCGGCCGGGTTCTGGTGAACAAACATTACAAAACTAGCCGGGGCTCCACGGGTTAAATGGTAGTTCCTCATGTCATAACATAGGGTGCATACCATCGGACGAATGCGAGCATGAACTAGGACATGTCTTATGTTATGACTGCTCAACTATCCTGACTTTTATACTAGTCGGTGATGAAGTTCCGTTTCGGTACTCTTGATGTAAGGTCTTTAATACAAAGTCGCTAGTGTCATGACAGAGCAACGAGGTATCGGGCTGCTAACGTGAGGAATAATTAAGATCATGACCTTACTAGTTTGCTCAATCTGCCTCTGACCATTGTAAGAGTGTTCAAAGAACCCAGGGGTTGATTATTATGCCTTTTTACAGCATATGTCCTTGACCATGGTGTTGGATAGATGCAGTATGGACTTCTGTGTGCTAAGTGCCGTTATTTAGACGGTATTCGCAAAGCCCAAACCATTAGAGTTGTCTTGTCATGGCAAAGACTTCTTTAATAGTTTTGTAGAGTGCGGGATTGATCCTGGAGGTCAGTTTGTGGCATGCCCTTCGGTGCTACTTCCAGTATCAAAAATTGCAGCCTAAAAGAGACCCTAATATTTTGACTATACCATGGCATGTAAGAACAAAAGTTCACTAGTAGGGAAAATAACTCTCAGACCATAAAGAATTCAGCCATGGCATGAATACTTCAATGAATGGGAGGGTAATTCTTAGGCTAAAAAATCTTACATGTAAGGTATTATGAGCCGTTGAATTGCTGACTCTACCTGTTTCTCGTCGAGATGGTCATGACGTTGGCTGCTATGTCCCAGGGCTGGTACTTGGAGGTTAGAAGGTCATAGGTGCGGGGGGGGGGGGGGGGGGGGGGGGGGGG
Organism: Paralithodes platypus; assembly: GCA_032716605.1. Lineage (NCBI taxonomy): Eukaryota > Metazoa > Arthropoda > Malacostraca > Decapoda > Lithodidae > Paralithodes > Paralithodes platypus. The sequence goes on along the minus strand of CM064573.1, from coordinate 51,916,350 downwards.
GTCACCGTTCAGGGGGATTATAACACAAAAACACAAAATAATATGCATCCTTCAAAATGCACATGTTGCAGTATATAACACCAAGTAAGAACAAAACAAAAATAAAGTGAGCATTATTTACACTCTCCCTCATGTACAGTATATATATATATAAGAATACAAATATTCAAATATACAAATACAAACAAGATTCGCTGAACTAAGTTTATGAAAATAATAACCCGATTTTGTGGTTCTATATAACATATAGGAACAAACCAAATATCGCCTAGATGCATTCTCTCTCTCATGTTTTTCTTTTGTTTCTGTTTATTAAATATCATGCTGACAAACCAATGGCTGGTGATGATCTCATAATCTCCGCAATTGCCTTTGCAGATATACTACATCAAAATAAAAAGAAAGTCTGTCTTCTAATATCAAAACACTGGATCGAAAAAGAAAACGACAAATGAAAAAAGGTGAGTAACAATAATAAACGACATTGAAGGTCAACTTTAATAACCCATCAACATGGTCAGCGCCGGAGTATATTGAATTTAGATGATTGGTCTCTCCCTCTCTCTCGCTCTCTATCTCTCTATCTATGAACACACACTCACATACTATTTATATTTTAAAAAGGCCTTTGATCGTGTTCCACATCAACGGCTGTTATAGAAGTTGGAAATGAAAGGCGGAATTAGAGGATCACTTCTTAAGTGGATGAAGGACTTTCTTGTTGGAAGAAAGATGAGAACAGTAGTCAGAGGACAATTTTCAAGTTGGAAAGAAGTTACGAGTGGGGTACCGCAGGGCGTTGTTTTAGCACCGATCATGTTCCTGCTATATATTATTGATATGCCAAGTAACGTCAGCTTGGAAAGTTATGTTAGCCTGTTTGCTGATGATGCAAAGTTACTGAGACGACTAAAAGATCAAGATTCTTGCATGGCTCTGCAGCAGGATATCACAAGTCTTTTCGAGTGGAGTAAAATTTGGCAAATGGATTTTAATGCAGAGAAGTGTCATGTCATGCAGACGGGTGAAAGTCAAAGAAAGCCGCATGGATGATATAAAATGGGTGAAGAAGAGCTTAAACCTTCAAGGAAGGAAAAAGATTTGGGGGTAATAATAAATCCCAGACTGTCACCTGAAGATCACATACACGAGAAAGGGAGAAATGCTTATGGGCTTCTAGCCAATATGTTAGGGTTGCTTTTTCATACACAGATTTAGATATGATTTAACAACTTATAGTTACCTTTATAAGACCCACATTAGAATATGCAACAGTTATATGGAATCCACTTCTGAAAAAGCACATAGATAAACTGGAAAAAGTTCAGAGGGCAGCAACAAGATTAGTTCCAGAATTGAGAGGGTGCAGCTATGAAGAACGACTGGAAAAGATAGGCCTTACTACATTGCAAGATAGAAGAGAACGCGGAGATATGATCACGATGTACAAATGTGTTAACAAGATTGACTGGATTGACAGGGAAGACTTCATCATACCATCAACAGATAAAACGATAGGCCATACATTCAAATTGGCGATCAAGCCTTGCAAGAAGGATGTGAGAAAATTTACCTTTCCTTGTAGAAGTATAGGAAAGTGGAATTCACTCCCAGAAAAGGTAGTGTGTGCCAAGAGTATAAGCCAATTCAAAGTAAAATATGATAATATGAGTTTGGAAGACGGGACACCACGAGCCTAGGCTCACTCCTGTAAAATTACAATTAGGTAAATACAATTAGGTAAATACACACACACACACACATACCTTAAATACTTATACATGTATAAATATGTATTGGTAGTGAGACATTATAATCAGGAAACCCAGCCCCAATTTGCTATGCAAGAATAATTTTGGTATGGATAATTAATATGAATTGTAATAACAATGTATACAGGCTAGCAGTATGAATATATATTTAGAGTTTATCTCCTAAGATATGAAGAATAGAACTCTCCTATGAATGCCTTGACACCCCAGAAGTTGGTGCTCAAGTGTGTCATAAACCTCTCTCCACCCCAAACCTCAGTGACTGGGATGTGAGGGAAATTACCAAGGTTACTTCCGACCAATGTGACCTTTCCTTTCATTAACTACCGTCCGCTCACCAACTCTGCAATCTCTCCCTCTTCGCCACAATGTTGCATCTCTCTTGCTATTTTATCGCTACTACAATAATCAGTGTTCCTCAGAGCTTTCCCAGTGTATACCTCCTCCTCTACGTAGGGTACATGGCACCCGTCTTGCAACACAATCCCACCCCTACTCTGCGGAACTCTCCAACCCAAGAGTGAAATGTTACTCTCAGTCTTTCTTCTATTCAACAGCTGAGCTCTGGAACGCTCTCCCAGAATCAGTCTTTACTTCTTCCTATGACTTAAGTTGCTTCAAACTCTGTGTGTCCAGGCATTTTGGCTCGAATGTCCCTTGATTTTGGCCCTGTCACTCTTTCAGCTCTTGGGGAGGCATTCGATACAGGCAGTTCTGCCTTTTGTCTCCCTCACTCACATCAAAAAATAAAATAAAAAGAAAAGATACAACGTGACCTACGACTGCTTGTGTAGGGTGAGACCAGCCTGAAACAGGGAAATCAATAGATGGCTTTGACTTTCATAAAAAACATCTGGTCATAGAGGGGCGCACAGTGGCCTTATGAATTATATGTGACATCCATTATTTCAACTGCAAGTAAATTACTCAAACATATATGAGAGTAGTATAAAGTGAAATATATATTATATATATAGCCTATATATATTTTTTTTTTATATATTTATATTATGTATTTATATATTTATTTATAAATACATAATATATATATATATATATATATATATATATATATACTGTATATGTATATATATATAAATATATATATATATATATATATATATATACCGTATATATATATATATATATGTATATATATATATATATATATATGTTTATATTATGTATTTATATATTTACTTTCTTACTTAATCATTAAACAAATTATAAAGTGATGGCACAACTCTAACGAAGTTTCTTAAATATTAAAAACTAGAAATTAAATTGCGTGATTTTTAGAGAAATATTGCAACCAGTTTTAATAGGAATACAGACTAAAATATTTAGCACCCCTCTCCCCTCGCTCAATTAACTGGCACAGACGCTATTCTATTGATTAAATATACGAGTATTCTAAAACATACTCACGGTATTTTATCTGTTTTCCTTATATTTTGATTCCGACTCTCTCTCTCTCTCTCTCTTTATATATATATATATATATATATATATATATATATATATATATATATATATATATACCGGTATACTGTATATATAAATATATATATATATATATATATATATATATATATATATATATACAGTATATACTGTATATATATATATATATCAGTGGGTGATAGGAAAGTTGAGGGAGTGGTGGGAGGGTGGGGGGTACCATCAGAGGTGAATGGGAATGGTAGTGCACTTGTGGACGTATGTGTGGGGAGGAGGCTGTGGATAGCCAACACCTTCTTCCGACACAGAATGATCCACAGGTACACGTGGAAACGGATGTTGACGATGAAGGATAAGACAGTGGTGGAACGAAAGTCATTGATTGATTATGTATGTGTGGATGAACGAATGAAGAAATCTGTGATGGATGCTAGGGTGTATAGGGGTATTGGAGGGGGTCTGTCTGATCATTATGTAGTGGTAGCTAAGGTTAGGATACAAAAGAAGTGGGTGAGGAGAGCGGGAGGGAGGCGAGAGGAGGGTGGAATGGTGAGGAGGGTGGAGAGGTTGCAGGAGGAGGAAATCAGGGAGGAGTACAGGAGAGCAGTGGAAAGACGACTAGGTGGGTTCGACCTGGAAGTTATGGAGGAAGTGGAGGAGATGAGCAAGGTGTTTAAGGATGAGATCTGTGCAGCATGTGAGGAGGTGTGTGGAGTGAGGAGAAGAGGGAGGGGAGTGAAAGGTACAGCATGGTGGACAGAAGAGGTAAGAATAGCTGTGGAAGAAAAGAAGAAAGCATATAGAGAGTGGTTGGGTAGTAGAGGGAATGAAGATTCCGAGAGACAGAAACGAGCGAGGTACGTGGAGAGTAAGAGGGTGGTGAAGAGAGTAGTGAAGGAAAGTAAGAGAAGAGTAGATGAGGAATTTGGAAGGAATCTGAGTGTAAAATGGAGGGAGAGTAAGAAACTGTTCTGGAAAGAAGTCAAGAAAGTTAGGGAAGGTAGCAAGGGAAACAGTAAGGGTGTGAAAGATAAGAATGGGAGAATGCTAGCCGAGAAGCAAGAGAGAGTCGAAAGATGGAGGGAGTACTTCAGTGAGTTGCTAAATGAAAGGAATGAAGAGCCAGCAAACATAGCTGGATATGGTATGGGAGGGAGAAGAAGAGAAGTAGTGGAGGAGGAGGTGGGGATCAGGAGGTCAGAAGTGTGGGAAGCCATGAAAAGAGTGAAGTTGGGGAAAGCACCAGGAACAGATGGAGTGTGTGGGGAAATGTTGAGGTATGGTGGTGAGATAGTGATAGAATGGGTATGGAAAATGTGCAAACTAGCATGGGAGAAGGGGAGTGCACCCGATGACTGGAAGACTGGCATAATAGTCCCCCTATATAAGGGCAAAGGGGAAAGAGGAGTGTGTGGTAACCACCGAGGAATATGTCTTCTAAGCGTAGTAGGGAAGGTATACAGTAGGGTAGTGATTGAGAGAGTGAGAGTGAGAACGGAGAAATGGATAGGCGACGAGCAGGGAGGTTTTAGGAAGGGAAGAGGATGTGTAGATCAGATTTTTACCCTGAATTGTGTTGTGGAGAAGTATCTGGAGAAGAAACAAAAGGTGTATGTTGCCTTTATGGACTTGGAGAAGGCCTATGACAGAGTGGATAGAGAAGGTTTGTGGAAAGTACTTAGAATATACGGAGTAGAGGGCAAGTTGCTGAAAGCAGTGAAGAGCATGTATGAGGGTGCAAAGGCGGCAGTACGTGTGGAGAGTGAGCAGAGCGAGTTCTTTGACCTGAATGTTGGTTTGAAACAGGGGTGTGTGATGTCCCCGTGGTTGTTTACTGTATATATGGATGGAGTTATGAAAGAAATACTATCAAGAGCAGTGGATGTTGGTGTATCGCTGAAAAGGGAGGGAATTGAGTGGAAGCTACCTATACTGCTGTTTGCGGATGATACAGTTCTGATGAGTGATAATGAATGGGAGTTGCAGGGTCTGGTAAATGAGTTTGGAACAGTGTGCGAAAAACGGAATTTGAAGGTAAATACGGGGAAGAGCAAGGTTATGGTCTTCGAAAGGGGTGAAGTCACAGAGTGTGAGGTGAAGCTGAACGGTCAGGCTATGGAGATCGTCAACTCTTTTAAGTATCTGGGCAGTGTGTTGAGTAAAGATGGGACTATGGATGAAGAGGTGCGGGAGAGGGTACAACAGGGGAAGAGGGTTGTAGGAACGCTAAAAGCAGTAACAAGAAATAGGGTGGTCAGTATGGAAGTGAAGAAGTCCTTGCATGACAGTGTGGTAATCCCGACACTGACTTACGGAAGGGAAGCATGGACGTTGGTTGAGAGACTCAGACCAAGAGTGAGAGCAGTGGAAATGAATTACTTAAGGAGTGTGTGCGGAGTTACATGGAGGGATAGACAGACTAATGAGGAAGTAAGAAGGAGGTGTGGTGTGGAGGTAGATGTGCTGGAAAGTGTGAAAGGAACAACTTGAGATGGTTCGGCCATATGGAACGTATGGAAAGCGAGAGAATGACTAAGAGGGTGTACGAGAGCGAGGTGAAGGGACAGAGGGGGAGAGGTAGACCGAATATGAGGTGGAAGGATGGAGTGAGGAAGTACATGAACGAAGGCGGTGCTGGTTGGGGGGAGGGGCGTCGACTGACTGGGGACAGAGGTGCATGGGGGCGGTTCGTTCGTGGCCACCCCTTCGGGGATCACGGCGTCAGGCAATAGATAGATAGAGATAGATATATATACTGTATATATATTCTAAATGTATATATTTATTTGTTCTACATGTTATTAACAGTACACTTCCGGAAGTTGAGCCCAAGCTATCAGGATTGAGAGCTAGAATGGGATCTGGCAACAATGTTTCACCATAAAGCATTATAAGCCCCTTTCACACATACAGGTTTTTTGTCACGGCGGCCACTACATTGACATTCGATGTTATGAGTTACAGAGGTTATGAGTCACAATTTTTGGCCTACCTCTAATGAATAAACTATAGTGTATGGGCCTATTACCCAAAATTAGGGTAGGTGAAGTTATGTAAGGATATTTATATGATCTAATATCCTCGGGAGTCTCATGTATAGCGAAATCAAATTATTAATTTAAACTTTGATTACGCGAGTTTGGAGGCATACTGTATATAAAACCTTCGAAACAGAACCCACTATTTACTCTTTCAAGATACAATTACGCATTTCTTTTCTGTTTTCTGGTTATTCTTTGATGGTTTCATTCGGATTAACAAGGGTATTATTATGAAAGTCAGAGGGTTCATTGAGATAGTCTTTGCCCATTTGATGCCCACAGACCCTTCCTGAGTGTTGTAAAATTGTCTAATAATAGCCAGAATAAACTGTCAAACTGCGTCATGATCTTCATAGGGTTAAGTTTGGGAGAGATTGCCGGCTCAGTGATCTAGTTCTATTGTCGTCTATTTTTACAAGCTTTACCTGTTTTGTTATTATTTTTCTCTCCTTTTCTCTCTTTCTCTGGCTTGTATCCATTCGGCCCCATTCAGCCAATTACTATTTTAAGACGTTTATCCCCATTCAGGTGTCGATTTCTTCCTGGCGAGCGATAGCGAGCCAGCATTGTATAGAGACATCCGGCTTCGCCGGAGAAATTTTTCTATCGAAAAATGTACAAATTTAGCTTGCTGTCAAAACAAAAATATATATATGCTGGCTCGCTACCGCTCGCCAGGAAAATATTGACACCTGGATGGGGGTAAACGTCTTAAAACAGTAGGTTGAATGGGGCCGAATGGATACAAGCCAAAGAGAGAGGGAGAGAAAGAGAACAAAAAAGCGAGGTGTGCCCCCTTAAAGGTAAAGAACTTGTAATTAATCACATTAGTCAAACCTAACTGTAATGAACCCTTTGAAAAGTATGACGCATTTTTGCACTATATTCCGGCTATCATTCGACGATGTTATACAGCTCAGGAAGGATCTATGGGAATTAAAAGGGTAAGAACTATCTGAATGAACCCTCGGACGTCCATATACCCTTCCTAATCTGAATAAACTCGTTTAATAATGGCCAGAAAACAGAAAATAAATGAGTAATCGTGTGTTCTACGGGTTAACCCTTCTGTACCGTCAACATTATATTTATTTAATTCTGGCTACAATGCATTGCTTTTATTCAGCTTACGAAGGATCTCTAGCAATTATAAGGCTTTTAACTACCACAGATTTTTACTCAAGTACATACAATCGCCTAAATATAACTAGAATAAACTACAACAAACGTCGCTGGTACATAAAGGGTTAAGTTAGGATAGAGTATGCTTGAGTAGGTTTGTGGAGTTTAATTAAATTTTATTATGATTCATATCTTTTGTCGGAGCCTTTCTGACAAAATTTATATCCTCTACCCTTTATTAACCCCTCCTGTACAGGTGACGTCTTTTTAACTTTATTCTGGCTACTGTTAGATGATTTTATTCAGTTGTAAAAGGGCCTCCATCAATTAACAGGCTTCGAACTATCTCACTTAAACCTTTTTACTACCACTGATCCTTCATTAACTGCATTCAACCGTCCAAATATAGCTATAATAAATGATAACAGACGACGCTGGTACAGAAAGGGTTAAACCTAAGTATATGACTTCTATTAGGTTATAGACAGTGGATATTTATCTGAAAGTTTCGAAGAAGTGCTAAACCGATTATAAAACGCAAATAAACGAACCTACCCTATCATACTATATCTTATGTTTAATAAGCGAACCTACCCTATCATACTATATCTTATGTTTAATATGTTTAATAAACGAACCTACCCTATCATACTATATCTTATGTTTAATATGTTTAATAAACGAACCTACCCTATCATACTATATCTTATGTTTAATATGTTTAATAAACGAACCTACCCTATCATACTATATCTTATGTTTAATATGTATAATAAGCGAACCTACCCTATCATACTATATCTTATGTTTAATAAACGAACCTACCCTATCATACTATATCTTATGTTTAATATGTTTAATAAACGAACCTACCCTATCATACTATATCTTATGTTTAATATGTTTACTAAACGAACCTACCCTATCATACTATATCTTATGTTTAATATGTTTTTCTTTTCTCTGTAACAGGTGTGTCCCCCAAAGGTTGAAATACTGACAGAGCCAAAATCAAGGTACATTATAGGTAATTTAGATGTTTTGGAAAGATGTCTGGTGAGCTTGTTAAGAGTAGTGAAATGAATAGGAGGCAGAGGTGCTTGTGAAAGTTAGTTGGATTACTCTGTGTAGGTGAGGCACAATAGAAACAGTGGGGGAAGCCTGGCAAATGAAACAAGAATGCCAGCAACTCCTTATCATATGCTTATATGGCCTTCCCTGGGCACTGCCCTGCTCGATTGGGGCCTACAATCTCCCCACTTGGTTTTTTTGTTTATGTTTATTAGTAATCCTTTACTCCTAAGAAATGGTGTAAACAGGCAAAAGGAGAATCCGGCCATTTAAAAGGTATTCTCTCTCAACTTTATAAAGGTTTCAGTTTGGGAACCTTTGACCCCAAAACTTGCAAAATCCAATTACCGATTTTTGTCTTTCCTCACTATACTCGATTTGCTTAACCCATTCAGTATGGGTAACGTCCTTTTCGCTATATTCTGGAAACTATTATATCATTTCGTTCGGCTTAGGAAGGCCCTCTAACAATTAAAATGCTACAGACTATCTAACTTGATTATTTGAGCTACCATAGATCCGTCCTAAGCTTACTAAAATCATCCAATAGTATCCAGAATTTGATGAAAAGAATGCTATCGGTGCTGAATGGGTTAACCTAGCGAAAAGTTTACTCCTTAGCAGCTGATTCCTTGATAATTTAGAGAAAAATAAGACTGCTATTTTTCCGTATCGTATTCCTGCCAAGTATTCATAATTTACACCATATTTGGCTATAAAAAATATAAAAGTTGAGTAATTAAGACAAGGAGAGGTAAATTTATCGCTAACTTAAGACAAATAGACTATATATTTTTGTGACTTATTTGGACATTAGAACACCTATGCTAATTTTACCTAACTTAACTTTATTTCATACGACGTCTTTGGTGTTATTATGATATGTAGTTTAACTATTGTTGATGGTTTTAATAGCTGCCATCATTTTTTGAACGATGTATGTTTTGTTTGCCCCCTAGACTAATAAAAACACCTTCCCCATCTCCCTTCAAATTAAAAAACACAACCCAGACCTCTTTCAAGCCAAATAACTAAATGTTTCGGTTATTGTCGCTATCGCTCGGCCAGAATAAATCGACCCCTTAAAACTCGGTTCACACATGCACGAATTAACGTCACGTCTGTCCCCGACCAAGAAAATGGGCAGGACGGCATCAATCTGGAGGCCCCATGTGTCCACGATGGCCACTAGGGACGTTCCAACGTTTATTTGCCGCCGTTCTCATCCCGTTAATCGTCGTCTAGACGACGACTGCTCCCGAGTGTGTCCGTGTGTGTTCCGTGGGTGTCACGGCAAAAAAACTTTGGAACGGCCCTAGTGGCCACATGGGGCCTCCAGATTGATGCCTTGCTGCCTATTTTCTTGGTCGGGGACGGACGTGACGTTAATTCGTGCATGTGTGAACCGAGCTTAAGCGTGTCTGTACCAGTGACATCTGTTATATTATATTCTAGCTATGCTTAGACGATTTTATGCAACTTAGGAAAATGTTTTGATAGTTAAATGGGTTGATTGAGATAGTTCGAAACCTTATAATTGCTAGATATCCTTCCTAAACTAAATACAATCGTTAGTAGCTAAAATAAAATAAAAATTATGTCGAGGGTACAGAAGGGGTTAATGGGGTGAAGCGTCTTATAATCGCCAAACTAATGAGGAGTGGAAATAAGAGTAACCAAGAGGATCTGAAGAGCCCAGCCTGGCACCAGATAAGGTTCTACTACCGAGAGGGAGATATTAGGGTATTATTGGTGTTTGGTAGCTCACAGTCACAATTCGTGGACCCCTTATCTTCATCGTTATGCAAATTATGGTATTTATTAAGCAGACCACCCACCAATTTTCATAAACATTCTGAAATGCATGTTGTAATACCTATAAACTGTACTTCATTATAACGTAAGTTTGGTCCTTTTGACAAAATATATTAAAGGAGAAAATTAACATTTAAAAAATCATGTAAAAAGTCGCCCATAAATGCGGGCCGCTATGTTATTGTAATTTGGGAGTTTATTTAGTCTATTAACACACTTCTGCTTAATTGGGCCCCTATTAATTAGCACAGATGATGATGAAATATGTGATGGGGGGCTCCCCCCCCCCCCCCTCAACATATTTCGTGTCCCACAGCAACTGCTATTATTTAAACAACCCAAAAATGTTCACACATTTTTAAAATTTAATTTTGGATGCCATATAACCTATGCTTTATGTTAAAATGGGTGTCAACCCTCGAAAATTCGATTACGGGAGATACACGAACCTGTAATATGTACCTGTAATGATGTTTGTCCAATGTTTCCCACTATGTCAGCCATGATGATTCAAATTTAAGAGCTCGTTTATCCTGGATATTCAGTCTACTATAATGCCCTCTGCCTTTCTCTTTGTAAACTATTCATCAATATGTCACTATGTTTCTGCCATATCATTGTTTTGTTTTTGTTTTTTTAAATCACCATATGTTCTGATACGTCACTGTATCCAATGGCAACCCTAATTAGGCCCCTTGCTGCCAACATAGGTGATGATTTCAATAAGTCATGGGGGTGTGTGGGGTGGCAGAACCCCCCTTACAATTTTCAGCTTTTATGAAGCTGAACAATTGCCAAATCCGAGCCAAGTTTGGGTGTTCTGCAGAACAACAACTCCTCGATTACGGGATTCCTGTTTTATGGAAAAACAATGTGGAGAAATTGGATTTTCGGTCACGTATGGGATATAATGTTCTAAATGTGTACTATAGCTTTGTCAAAGAGTATTAGTCACCGCAATATATGTCTTTACCGCTGCAGATTAAATTATTTGTCCTTACTTTGTGGGTTAAATAAGGGTGGAAGGAAAAATGGCGGCCATCTTGGATCATTCAGTGCCGGTAATTTTGTTTTCATTATATTCTGGCAAGTATTAGAATATTTTATTCAGGTTAGGAAGGACGTCTATCCATTAACATATTACAGACTATCTCAATTGATCCTTTTATCTACCATATATTTCTCTAACCTTAATAAAATTGTCTAAATGTAGCTCAAAACAAGTATAAAAAGACGTTTCTGGTACTGCAAGGGTCAATAAGTATAAATCCTTTTGTAAGTGACACATACAACATTACACCCATAAATCCGTGTCCTATGATTTATTTGCATATTAAATATAGGCAAGGTTCACGAATATGTATCCGTGACTGTACAGTGGTGACCCTATCCGGTTTGATTTGGGCCCTTTTGGATTCTCCCCCTTTCACTCCAATAATTTAGAGATGCTAAGTCGTTTCACCTTATTTGTTTGGTGATTATAAGACACTTCAGCTCTTAATTACAAAAATAAAGTCAGCAAACCTAAAAGTGTATTCTGAAATGAGATAGTCCGCTACACGTCCTTGTAACAGTAATATCATAAGCCACCGGATATCCGCTCTATAAACTCCTGTCCAGTCGGTCTCCTGTACACCCTTTCCTTTTCCTGTCCCTATCTCTATCATCTACGGTACCTTTCCATAGCGTTATAAAACCTAATGCACAGTCTCCTTCACAAGTAGCTGGTACAGTATAACATGATATAATTAGATGACTAATTACATATATAAACAAGCAGAGTAAACATGTTGATATTGTTACGACCTGGTACTCGGGTACACAAGGGCTCTCAATCAGGACTCGAGTACGGCTCGCTGCCACAACGGAAACACACGATCCCAACCCCTGAGTACTGCCAGCCGAACAAAAAACACCAATACCCTCCAGAGTTCAATCTGCTATAACGGGGTATACAAGAACTCGGTACTAGTGTTCAACAACAGACTAATAAGAGACAGGAATTATCTAGTCTGGTCAACAATCAAACAAAGAAGTAAGAAACAACAACACCAAAGAATAGTGTTGGCCGAAGCTGAAGTAATCCACCCTTGACTAAGAACTTAAGAAGTCCTCCACCCTCTACTTCGGATCGGCACTATTACGTTACGTTAATTAATAGTCCTTAAGCATCGAGCAAGGAATCTTCTAAAAAAAGTTAGATGCTTCTCGGATGCTCGTAAGAAGTACGTATCGGATTTTGAACAGCAATTCAATAAGCAAAACACTGGCAATTAAATACTATTAAAGGTTTAAATTGGCATAAGAATAATTAAAAGAATATGCAATAGTAAATGGCAAACATTAAAAAGAAGTACTCCGCAAATGCAACGGCAATAGCCTACTCGGATTGTGCTCGTGGGCCACTAATCACTAAAGTAGCCAAGCGTGCAACACATGAAATCAATAGTGCATAAACAATATCATACATAAGGAAAGCTTCAATACTATTCTGGATCTACTAATCGAGTAAAGTCTAGCTGGGGTACTGTGGGCAAAAGGTAGCAGTGACTGAGCAAAAACGGCTCGTAGCCTAGCGAAGTCCTCACAACTGTTTAAAGTATTACGTTAACACTAACAAGTGCACTTTGAGAAATCCAGATCCCTTGTATCTGGTTTTCTCCCGGCTCCTTGACAAAGTAAAAACAAACTGTTAATAAAATACAGGGTGGTTAGGCTCTTGCCCTCACGCACTGTAAATTATTAACTCAACACAGTCAGCCGCGAAGACAACCTAGGCTTCACTGAACCGAAACGAGTATGCAGGTTTATCGCTTAACCACTGCATCAAACAACAACTCGTAACACAGAAAAGCCTTACCCCAGTCTAGCATTACCTAGACTAGCAGAAAACAGGAATAATAATAATAACACACAGGGAAATGCATATACAAGTGCAACAAACATAAATCAATCCTATTCTAAGTTAACCCTTCCAAAATAGGCTATCTAATAGGCATGTATCTCGTGAGAACTCAAGCGATAATACGTTGGCTGACTAGCTCTGCACCAACGGGACCATGGAAGTTAAACAGGCAGGGAAAAGAGGAGATAAGAATGTAAGGTAGTAGAGAAAGTTCACATCAGTCAGAAGAATATATATAGTTAGCAAGGGAAATGAGAAGTCGCTCTGCCTAATGAGTTCTGAAGAAAAAATGGCTAGACTTCCCTTTTTATACCCGGCCCTCTAGTGAGCCCAACGTGAACTACTAAGGACCGCCCACTGACAATCATTACGTAATTTCTCTCTCTCCTCTGGGATAGACAAAGGCTTTCCTAGCACTGAGGGGAGGGGGGGGGGGGGGGAGTGCTAGTGAGTTAGGCCCACCTCCTGCATGGCGCACCCACTGACCCCCAACTGTGGCTGCCTCTCCCATCATTACAAATAAGTTTTACACACAATACTTATAACTAATGATATAAAATAGAACTTGTTGACTCAGATGAAAACAAAATACATATGCATATTACTTATAGTACAACGGCTCACATGAACTAAGTTAGGAAACTCTACATAGACTACAGCCAAAGTTCCTGCCCTGATGATCCTAGCGAGAGTGGGGCATGACTAGGCGTTCTGTACAGCATGCTCACACTGGACATGCGTCACACCTCCCCCAAGATTTTATTTGCTCAACCCTGAGCTAAAATCTGACAAACACAGAACCCCATCAAGCCCCTCACACCCAGCGACCGCATGGCACTAAAACAAAGCTGAGTTTATCACCAAAACACATCTTATTATTAAAAAAAAATTCACATTTTATAACTCCTCCCAACAATAGCAAAAAGACACAATATCATGCTCCCAGAGCGAGCTTACAGCAGCTCAGCCGTTTGATAGTTCGTGGACTACTCAAACTCTATAGGCTATGACAAACTTATACGATTATCTATATCAAAAGAAAGAGTTTTTATATGATTTTTATATTTTAATATGTTTTTCCCGGCTGCACTATAAGGGCAGCCTATTTTCCTCCACTCAAACCCACACACCTGTGATAGCCTACGACTAATCATCCACCCTTGATAAACAATCCGCGATCACATTGTCACATCCAGCAATATGACGGATGTCCAGGTTATACTCCTGGAACATCAAAGACCACCTGGTCAGTCTCATATTGCGATTGTGAAATTGATTCAGGAATCTCAAAGGGTGATGATCAGTGTAGATAACCACGACTGGGCCATAGGCTGGAACATACACCTCGAAGTGCCTGAGCGACAGCACAATCGCCAGTAATTCCTTTTCTATTGTAGAATAGTTCTTTTGTGCAGCATTGAACTTCTTAGAAAAGAAACTTACTGGGTGTTCCACACCTTCTTTGTCTGTCTGTAGCAAGACGGCACCAGCCCCTACACCACTAGCATCTGTTGCCAGCTGAAAAGGCCTGATAAAGTCTGGGGCCCTGAGTATCGGGTGAGTACATAGCAAATGTTTCACCAAAGTGAAAGCCTTTTCACACTCAGGTGCCCACAAAAACTTTTTGTCTTTAGATAAAAAATCTGTGAGAGGTGCCAACACCATTGAGTAACCTTTTATGAAGCGTCTGTAGTAGCCTATCATACCCAAGAATCTCATAATCTGCTTCTTGGTTGTTGGGTGCGGAAATTTATTGATAGCCTGTAGCCTTGTTCTGAGGAGGGCACACCTGTCCCCATACAACTACAAACCCAAGGTACTGCACAGTGGCTTTTACGAAGTCACACTTTGCCAAATTTACTACCAGACCTGCTTCACTAAGTTTCCGGAACAAGGTCTCAAGGTGCTCACAATGGCTCTCAAAGTCGTCATCATAAATGATTACATCGTCCAAATATACGGTGCAATTTGGAATGTCCTTTACAATTTCATTCATCAGGTTCTGAAACGTTGCTGGTGCATTCTTAAGTCCGTAAGGCATAACATAAGGCATAACACATAAGGCATAACAGTCCGTAAGGCATAACACGGTAGGTACTCCCGTCCACAACAAAACCACATACCTCTTTAGCACGCTCGGACAAAGGTACTTGCCAGTAACCTTTTACTAAATCTACTTTAGACAAAAAACGAGCATTACCAATTTTGTCAACACTATCATCAACCCGAGGAAGAGGATATGGGTTAGTTGGAGTCAAACCGTTTAACCTACGGAAATCAATACAAAAGTGTACCTTGCCATCTGGCTTAGGCTGCAGTGTTACGGGGGAAGTCCACTTAACTGTGCCTTTCTCTATCAACCCTCTACCGAGCATATACTCTAACTCATCCCTCAGAGCTGGTAGTTTTATGGGGGGCACACGGTACGGGATTGACTTAAAGGGTAGATGGTCCCCCACGTCAACATCATGCATAGCCTGAGTAGTGAGGCCTGGGTGTTCAGCAAATACAGTGGGGTATGAACCGAACAACTGACGGATAGCATCAAACTGCGGCTCAGGCAAATGAGCTATAGTCTCGTCAGCCCTAAGGCTCGAGTTCCCCGCCCACTGATCCGCTGAAACATGTTGATCCCAGCTATCCTCCTCTGAAACTTGACTGTCCCCCTCTCCTTCTCCACCACGGCCGCAACAAGCCAACACAGGGACAGTGAGAGGCTCAGAGGGGCGCCTCACATACTCTTTAATAAGGTTCACGTGACATAACTGGTTCTTTTTCCTCCTGTCTGGAGTGGCAACAAGGTAATCTAAGTCTGAAATTTTTTCTACAATTTTATAAGGTCCAGTGTACTTCGCAGAGAGGGGGTTACCAACCAAAGGCAACAAAATTAATACCTCTTGTCCTACAGTGAACTTCCGGAGCCTCACTTTGCGATCATACCTGTCCTTCATCAAAGCTTGTGATTCTGTCAAATTTCTACCTGCCATCTCCAGACTCTTAAGCATGCGCTCACGGCTTTCAAGCACATACTTTAATAATGGACAAGGCTGCACAGTCCCCTCCCAAATTTCTTTCAGCATGTTAAGGGGGCCCCTGATACGGTGTCCAAAAATCAGCTCGTTTGGAGTAAATCCCAGGCTCTCACCAGGTACCTCCCGAGCAGCAAACAGCACATAAGGCAATCCAAGATCCCAATCCATACCGTTGTCAGCACAATAACACCTGAGCATGCTTTTAAGTGTAGCATGCCACCGCTCA
The DNA here is from genome assembly GCA_032716605.1 of Paralithodes platypus. NCBI lineage: Eukaryota > Metazoa > Arthropoda > Malacostraca > Decapoda > Lithodidae > Paralithodes > Paralithodes platypus. The sequence continues at coordinate 51,899,905 of CM064573.1, read as the reverse complement.
AGCACCCCTTGACTCTCAGGGTGATACGCTGACGATACTACTGCTCGTATCCCATGCTGTTGCATGGTTTGCTTGAACATGTTGGAGGTGAAATTAGATCCCTGATCAGACTGAATCTCCTCCGGGTACCCGTACCTTGAGAAGTACCACAACAAGTTACTGACTAGTGTCTTAGCCATTCCATTTTTCATAGGGTATGCATCGGGGTATCTAGTGGCAACATCCATTATGGTTAACAAAAATTTATTTCCAGCCTTAGTGGGAGGGAGTGGACCAACCATGTCAACAATAATTTTACTAAAGGGTGGCCCAATCACAGGAATAGGGTGTAACGGAGCCTTAGGAATAACTTGGTTCGGTTTCCCGACACGTTGACAAATATCACATGAGTTTATCCATGACTGCACATGAGACTTCATCCCCGGCCACCAAAACAATTTCCCCAAAGCCGCCACCGTTTTTCTCACCCCTAGATGTCCTGCCAGTGGTGTGTCATGCGCCAACCTCAGTAGGCTATCCCTGCACTCCCGTGGCACCACCAACTGGTCCACTACTCCGGACCCCTTTTGCCAACTACGTTTAGGGTCTTGAAAACGCCTATAGAGGATGCCTTCTAAATAAAAAAAATCTCCTGGCTGTGCATCGCCGTCCTCGTCGAGCTCTACAGCTCCATTAGCACACGTTTGGAGCTCAGGGTCCTCTAGTTGCAACCGACGTATATCTGAGGGTGCCAAGCGATCTAACTGCTCCCGGAGCAATGCATGACCTTCCCCGATACTGGGCTGCTCCCTCTGTCTCTCTCGATGTACATAACGTTGCTGTCGTGGAGACTCGTCATGCCCAGCCTCATCACTCTCGATGACAGGCCCATGGGCTACTCCAGAATTAAGTAATGGTGCTAATACTGAATCACCCAGGAGAGCCGCAGAGTCAAAACTCTTAAAACCAACTCCAGCTTTAGCCTCCTGTTGATCGTTCCTCCGCTGGTCTGAAGACGGAGGACTAGGCTGTGACACTTTAGCTGCCCGAGCTCGGGTGACAACACACGCCATGGGTTGTGTCTGGCACCGCTCGACCCACTCTTGCTCTTCCCTACTCACGTCGGCCGGCCTCTCGGCAACGACTAAGGGTAGAACCTCAGAAGCGGGCATTGCAAAGTCGTTGCCGAGAAGAAGGTCGACGCCCTCCACTGGCAGTTTCTCCACAATTCCGACATCCAATTCACGTGCCACACCATCCACCTCCAACTCCAACCGCACCAGCGGGTATGACCGAGTTGCATTAATACCCTGCACCACTACCACCCGAGCTGCGTTTATAGGGTAGCCAGTCAAGTTTTTCATCAGAGTCTGGGAAGCACCTGTATCACGCAAGACCTCTACTCCATACTTGCGCCCCGCCCACATCACGCAACCCCGCCCTCTATGGTCGCAAAAAACATCCTGAGCAGGGTTCGAGCCTCCCAGGTGCTTCTACATTGGCTGTGCCTCAGCCTCTGACGAACTGCCCCGGGCAAACTCAGATGACTTCGGAGACACACCAATGTTGCAGGCCAAAGACACAGCTGCTGTAGGTGGTTTGCTAGGACAGACTCTTGCAAAGTGCCCCTTTTTATGACATTGATAACACTCCAACTCCCCTTTTGGGCTTCCCTTGGTACTGGGAAGGGCCCGGCCCCTTCTTAAATGGGACGGTGCTAGTCTTGTGGTCAGTCTTGGTATCATGGCTCTTGTACTTGTTTGCATAAGGTATATCACTAACTCGGGGGGGTGGGGCGTCACGCCCCTTGTTACCTGCCTCACTACGCTGGGCAGACCCGCACCCACGAATTAGTGATAGCCGGAGGTCAGCCATCTCAGCTGCCTCCTGTAGAGTTTTGGGTTCTTTTCTTTAATAGTTAAAGTCATTTCTGCACCAGTACACTTATAAAACTGCTCGAGCAGAAACAGCTCAGTCAAGTGTTCGGCCGTCTCAGCTTTCTCAGAACGTGTCCAGTTTTTAAGTGCATCTTTTAAGTCCCGGGCATGTTCAAGAAAGGTCGCCTCCCTAGTCTTTGTAACACCCCGAAACTTCAATCGATATGTTTCCGGTTGCAACTCGTATGCCCGTAGGACAGCTCTCTTCAATTCTGGGTAGTCAATGCAAGACTCTAAAGGCAGTGCATCATAAGCCTTCAGACCCTTACCCGTAAGTCTTGAGGAGACTAGAGCTGCCCACTTCTCTTCAGGCCAATTATGCTCCCTACACTTCTTCTCAAAACGATTAAAAAATTCTGTGACTTCAGTTTCACTAAATACCGGCACCAATTTGACTAAGTGGGCCAAGGACTGTTCTCTTACTTGGCCCTCACGGCCCATCCGAGTCCCTGTCGACTCTGCACGAGTCTTATCTAAATATAATTTAGCACAATATTTCTCCGAGTCGTACCTAAGCTCAGCCTCATGCCTCCTAGCCTCAATCTCCTGCTTCCTAACCTCAATCTTAGCAAGCTCAAGTCTAAATACCATATCTGGAGACAGGCAGGAAGAGGGAGCTGCCACTACTGAAGGAGGGGGGGCAAAAACTGGGGAACCACCATGTGCACCACCCGAGGGCACTCCAATCTGCCAATTCTCATCCCTCTGTGGGAGAGTGCTAACCTCCGGTAACTGAGTGGACGGCACTGTGGGAGTCGAGTGAGAGGGGATCTGGGGAGGAACCCCCCCAAACGCCCTCTCCTCCGAAACCCCATGTCGCCCACGCAACACCCAGGAAATCAGCTCCCCCTTGGACATCCCTACTACATTGGAAATGCCCAAAACCTTGGCTATCAGGTGCAAGCCACAAACATCCACCCCAGTCAGCCTCTCCTCCGTCACGTGGTACCGCTTACTCACAAAAACTCTAGCATCCTCCTCACTGGTTACTAACGGCACACCTTCAAATGGCATCTCTCGCTCATCGTCAGTGCTAATGCACGACATACTGAAGTCCACAAAAAAATTCTCGAGACAAAAGTGTTAAACTTCCTATGCAAGCACTAATTACTAAATTAACTGGAGTCTCTTAAATGCTTTACTAATTGCCATACAAAAAAATATATTCTTCAATATGCACGCTAAAATACAAACAAACAAATGTTGTACAACTCTGCAAAAATTTATACTGTTCACAAAATCCTAAGCAAGGTCGCCATTTGTTACGACCTGGCACTCGGGTACACAAGGGCTCTCAATCAGGACTCGAGTACGGCTCGCTGCCACAACGGAAACACACGATCCCAACCCCTGAGTACTGCCAGCCGAACAAAAAACACCAATACCCTCCAGAGTTCAATCTGCTATAACGGGGTATACAAGAACTCGGTACTAGTGTTCAACAACAGACTAATAAAGAGACAGGAATTATCTAGTCTGGTCAACAATCAAACAAAGAAGTAAGAAATAACAACACCAAAGAATAGTGTTGGCCGAAGCCGAAGTAATCCACCCTTGACTAAGAACTTAAGAAGTCCTCCACCCTCTACTTCGGATTGGCACTATTACGTTACGTTAATTAATAGTCCTTAAGTATCGAGCAAGGAATCTTCTGAAAAAAGTTAGATGCTTCTCGGATGCTCGTAAGAAGTACGTATCGGATTTTGAACAGCAATTCAATAAGCAAAACACTGGCAATTAAATACTATTAAAGGTTTAAATTGGCATAAGAATAATTAAAAGAATATGCAATAGTAAATGGCAAACATTAAAAAGAAGTACTCCGCAAATGCAACGGCAATAGCCAACTCGGATTGTGCTCGTGGGCCACTAATCTTAGTAGCCAAACGTGCAACACATGAAATCAATAGTGCATAAACAATATTATACATAAGGAAAGCTTCAATACTATTCTGTATCTACTAATCGAGTAAAGTCTAGCTGGGGTACTGTGGGCAAAAGGTAGCAGTGACTGAGCAAAAACGGCTCGTAGCCTAGCGAAGTCCTCACAACTGTTTAAAGTATTACGTTAACACTAAAAAGTGCACTTTGAGAAATCCAGATCCCTTGTAACTGGTTTTCTCCCGGCTCCTTGACAAAGTAAAAACAAACTGTTAATAAAATACAGGGTGGTTAGGCTCTTGCCCTCACGCACTGTAAATTATTAACTCAACACAGTCAGCCGCGAAAACAACCTAGGCTTCACTGAACCGAAACGAGTATGCAGGTTTATCGCTTAACCACTGCATCAAACAACAACTCGTAACACAGAAAAGCCTTACCCCAGTCTAGCATTACCTAGACTAGCAGAAAACAGGAATAATAATAATAACACACTGGGAAATGCATATACAAGTGCAACAAACATAAATCAATCCTATTCTAAGTTAACCCTTCCAAAATAGGCTATCTAATAGGCATGTATCTCGTGAGAACTCAAGCGATAATACGTTGGCTGACTAGCTCTGCACCAACGGGACCATGGAAGTTAAACAGGCAGGGAAAAGAGGAGATAAGAATGTAAGGTAGTAGAGAAAGTTCACATCAGTCAGAAGAATATATATAGTTAGCAAGGGAAATGAGAAGTCGCTCTGCCTAATGAGTTCTGAAGAAAAAATGGCTAGACTTCCCTTTTTATACCCGGCCCTCTAGTGAGCCCAACGTGAACTACTAAGGACCGCCCACTGACAATCATTACGTAATTTCTCTCTCTCCTCTGGGATAGCACTGAGGGGAGGGGGGGGGAGTGCTAGTGAGTTAGGCCCACCTCCCGCATGGCGCACCCACTGACCCCCAACTGTGGCTGCCTCTCCCATCATTACAAATAAGTTTTACACACAATACTTATAACTAATGATATAAAATAGAACTCGTTGACTCCGATGAAAACAAAATACATATTCATATTACTTATAGTACAACGGCTCACATGAACTAAGTTAGGAAACTCTACATAGACTACAGCCAAAGTTCCTGCCCTGACGATCCTAGCGAGAGTGGGGCATGACTTGGCGTTCTGTACAGCATGCTCACACTGGACATGCGTCACAATATACACAAATGTTAAAGCAAGTTACCTTTCCCGAAGACCACAATTTACCACACAGCACAGTCTTCCTGGGTGCCTACCTAGTTATTGTACTGTACAGTCAAAAGCATAACACTTTACACACCCATTTGAATCAGTATCGAACGCAAGCGAGACAATACCATACCATACTGTATTAGGCTATACTCCAGATGCTTCAGATCATGGCTTCAAAAATTAGAATTGGTGTATCCTTATGAATTATACAGTATGCTGAGAATTGTACAATTGTTGAGGCCAGATTAACGAAGAGACCCTGTGGTCGATTGATTCTATATTGGGAGGACTGAGTAAATGTAGTAATGGAACTATCATATATGAGCTGATGTTTCATTACTTCGTGATTCGTGTCCGAGAACTTTTGGATACTTCATTCATTTCACCGTTCTCTTAGACAACCCTATAAGAGATACCATTATTAATGTAACCTGAACATTGTTAAGGGAGTAATAGTAAAACATATATGTTTTGAGCACAACATTAATATGATTGAGTTTACTGTATTGTACAGTTGAGCTTATTGTACATTTAGTTAAACGATTTTCAAACTTTTCTAACAAACTTCATACCCGTAGTTAAGTGAAATCCACTAGAAAAGCCCTGTATCAAACATTTGCACAACCCTGTGCCCTGTATCAAACATTTGTACAACCCTGTGCCCTGTATCAAACATTTGCACAACCCTTTGCCCTGTATCGAACATTTGCACAACCCTGTGCCCTGTATCAAACATGTGCCCTTCTTGCTGAAAGCTTGTTGAAGAGTTAATAGGTTTCCTGAAATTTCCTAAATTTCGATGAAGTTATTTTCTTCTTTGTCTAGCTATCACGAATTCGGTTTTATGAACCTATTGCATATGAATCGTAGGGCTGACATGTATACACCATGTTGAGGATCGATAATGACCTTTATTATAGTGGATACAGTCTCGCTCTGATAAGCCTTATTAAGTCTGTGACTCATGAAGCTTATCAAAACAAAGTGGTATCCAATAGTTTTTAAGTCCATCATCATCACAGTGTATTCATCTCATGTTGTCGGCGTAACCTTTCACTGCGATATTTGTACGCTCTGGGTCACCACTGTTAAGCATCTAATTTGACGGCTTCTTTTTCAAATTATGCCACAGCCAGCTGTTATTTTTCCCCTGCTGGCAATATATATGATGACGACAATAAGTTCCGAGGAGTTCCCCCTAAACCAATAAGTGGTCAAATTAGTTGAAAAGGTAATGGTCGTGACCCACAGCGTGCAAATCACCGCGAAAAGTTGTTTTAATAATACCATGCTTTTAGATACAATCATAGGGCTATCTAACTCTAAGAACACTTTGGCTCCGACAGGTCCTACTTAAGCTGCACAAGCTCATCTAATGATAGATGAAATATGAATAATGGCGTCATGGTACTGAAGGTGTTAAAGAGGGATTTGTATAGTACTAGCTACACGAACAATATACTTACTGATTCAAATGAGCCCTTTCAAATTTGAGTCTCATGAACAATTCTAAGTCCGTGTCAAACTAGTACTTTTCAATCCGAGTCACATGAACATGTTTAACTCCGAATCACACGAGCTCTTGCAAGTCCGAGTCCCATGAGCACTTTTAAGCCAAAGTCCCACTGGCATTTTCAAGTCTAAGTTTCTAAAGCACTTTTGAGTCCGAGTTCCATGATTTGTTTTAAATCCGAGTCACATCACCAGTTTTAGTGACAGATTAAAATTGGAGTCTGCAATTTGTAATTCTAGGTAATAGTATTTTACTATCTTTAAATTCATATATATATAAGAAGTAAATTAACTTATACTCATCAATAAACATGTATTTTAGCGGATACTAACTTCGCTTCACGTCTATATTTAATAATGTTAATACAGCTCACTGTGTTAAAATTGAATGTCTTGAAAGTGTAATGGTTAGTGTTTAAGATATGTATGTGGTAACCCAGGTTCGAGTCCTGGTAGGATCACATGCTTTCATTAATTTCTTGGGAGGTGTTTGGTGTTGGGAGTGAAATTAATAGATTAGACCATCAATAAACGTAAACTATATAAGGGATGATTTGAAACTTCATAAAGGTTCCGTATGGTCGATGTGATAATTTTAATAAGAGTTCGATCCTTATGCTCTGGAACCCTCGTTTTTCAATCGGGCTTATTTTAGTTAGTATATATAATATTGGAACTACTATACCCTGCTCGCTAAATTCTGACATTTGACAAAGGAGAAATATAATCAGAGTTAAGTAAATGGGTGTATACCTGGTTTCTATTAACTACTTAGTGAAGCAACGGGACTGTCGTACGTATATTTAAACTATAAACCATTTATTATAGGTAGACCAAAAATCGAGACCACTAACCTCTATAACTCCAAAATGACTACAGTAATCGAGGTAATATTACTACCATTTGGGAAGGGTCAGCCAGAGACTAGGTGTGCAAATATACAGCTCCATTCTACTCTAACTCTTTTTGAGTTAAAGAGGCTAGGAGTCACAGTTTCTGACCTACCAGTAATTAATGGACTACAGGTTTTTCCACGCCTACCATCTCGCTGCCTCTTGCTTCAGTGATGCAGTACAGCCAAAATCAACAATTCGCCGAGAACCACGATGTTTCCTTGTGTGAAAACTAGAAAGGTGCACATGGACTCAACACTTCTACTATGGGAAACATTTTTTACCATAGTCACGGGCTAATAGAAGAAACACGTAAGGAGAGTCAAGGAAACTAGACACTTCTACTGTACAATGGGAGACTAATAATATTATAGTAGCGGCTATGTAAAGCTACGAGAGGACTGTCAAGGAAACGTGATATCAACTTAAAGGGATTATTTTCTGGACCCATTCTACCTCATGTTTAGCTTCCTTAGTTTTGAGATATTAAGACATTCGGCCCATTAGTTTGGCAGCGATGTTATGAGCATTCGTGCCATTTAAGTGTTGATTGGCGAACGAAAGCGAGCCTGTAATTTAGGAGGGACAGGTATTCGACCAGGTAATTTTTCTACAATAAATATACAAACGTATCTCGAAGGGGGGGCTTCGGGGTATGTTTTTAGCTTGATGCAGGTCTAGGAAGGCAACCAAAATTAATAAATAAATAAAAGATAAAACATTACAAAATATATAAATCAAATCATATATATACTGTACAGTATATATATATATATATATATATATATATATATATATCCGAAGACGGTAATATAAAGGTCATCCTCGATGATTTTTGTTGTTTTTCTATATTCCAACTACTCCCTCTCGGACATGGGCTGAGAGCCTTTACACTACACCGCTGGACTAGGTGAGGCCCGTGAGGTCTTGTTCCAGTCTAGGGAGTGAGACATGCGAAGCACCCCGGCTCAAAGCAACTCCATCTCTGAAGCTGCTCCGCCTCTGCGCTTCACAGTCTCATCCCCCACACTCGGACCCTCACTCTCAGAACGCCACCTATTGAGCAATTAACTCACTAGGCATTGCCCCCCTGTAACATATTTTGAATATGGGAATATTCATACAATGCTATTTAATCAGGGAACAATGAGGGTATATAATCATGCATATCCTAACTGTTATCGAGGGTGTTTCTGCTGATGTTGGTGTTGTCGGTGGTGGTGTTAGTTTTGTTATTAGTGTTGTTGCTGGTGGTGGCGCTTTACTTAATATTAACCTTGATGCTACCAGACTCATGGTTATAGAGTTTAGTTCTTTATATTGACTATTGATAGATGATTAAACTCAGCTTCATACCCCGATGGCTTTATTACTTACTGCCTTGCTAAAACCAAACACTCTTTGTTGGGGTTTGAAAAGGATGTAGTATTAACTCATTACAGATACGATGACACCTTTCTTATTTTATATTGATTTTATGTATTTATTTACTGTTTTATGTGTCTGGTGATTTCATTCATATCAAGAAGAAATTGAGGGGACCAGAGAGATGGTGGAGGATTTCGAGAGGGCTTCTAAAACTTAAAACAATTGTTTAGCAATAGCCAGATAAAACCATTAATACTATCAATGGAAGTTAAATATCTCTAAGCTATAATAATTCAAACAAAATCAATCTAAATTAAACTACTCCGTATCTAAATTGAATTCAATCTGAAACAAGCTAATTTATATCCAAAGGTCTCACACAATAATTTATATATAAAGTAAGGTTATAAGGGTTGATAATATCCAGGAATTAACTCACCAATAGTTTCACGTGGCAATGAGACAAAACAAAGGAGAACGTTTACCCAATATGGCGGACAATGGGGAAACGAGACGTCGGCCCTGAAGCTCGGGTCAAGTGAAGGAAAGAATCAAATGAATATATGGGAATGGACATGCATACTATGGTTATCTGTCAGTCAGTCATGGCGTTGATGAGAGCGTCGTGATGGTGTAGATGTATGTATTGCTGTCAGTTTATTGTGATTAGAGGCACAACAGCTCGATCAACTGAAGGCGGAAATTAGATGTTAACTGGTTGGTGTTCTTGAAGGCTCTGGTGATTCCAGCCCTCCGTCTTGCTGCCGTGGCATTCGCCAGGAGCCCAAATTATTGTACCGTATCTATGTTGCTCAGTACGATAAATTAAATCAATATATATATATACGATAAATTCATATATACTACATAAGACCGTGTAAATATTACTCTAACAGCATATTAGGTCTTTTATAATCTTAACTTACTTACAACATGTAATCACGATGTAATCGTCCTACGCCGTGCAGCGGGAACGACCGTGACGTCGTCACAGAGACGTACGGTAGCACAAAAAGTGTCTTACACTATCGTATTTACACGATACACCCCCCACAAAAAAAACCTGAACCCCACCTTAAATTTAAAGTTGCCCAGATGCTATCTTCTGATGCCACATGTCGACGGCGCCAGCAACAGCGTGTCTGGGACGCGTCTCGGTCCGAGATTGATCACCATCAGGAAGAGGTGAGTCGTTACTTTGAGAATCTTCGGACCCAGCAATAACAGGTGGAGTCTCCGATTGTAAAGTGGAATCGAGCTCCAAAGCGTACAAACGTGCGATAGGACAAACAGTAGTACCAGTGGCTGTCTTCAATAGCGCCACCCGCACTACGGAGTCTTCCCCCTTGTACACCTCCAATACGCGGCCCAATTTCCAGTACAAACGAGGACTATCTTCTTTAATTAAAACGACTTCACCAACAGTAGGTGCCGTCGGTTTACCAGAGGGTGTAACACTCCTTTCCCTCAATGCTAGCAGATATTCATTAATCCACCTTTTTCTAAAATCTTCGATTACCCTCGATATATACTGGTATCGCTTAGACACCGCTGCTTCAGAGTACAATGAGGGATCCTCTAACTCTACAATGGAATGGAAATCAGATGGAAACGCAGTCAATGGTTTACCATATAGCAAGTGAGCTGGCATTAATGGTAGTTTTTTTTTTTTTTTTTTTTTTTCTCTATATTCCAACTACTCCCTCTCGGGCATAGGCTGAGAGCCTGTACATTCCACCGCTCAACACGGTGAAGCCCGTGAGGTTTTGTTCCAGTCTGGGGAGTGAGACATGTGAAGCATCCATCATGCCTCGAAGCAGCTCCATCTCTGAAGCGGCCGGTTGCTTCGCTCAAGTGCTTCACCGTCTCACCCTCCAGACTCAGACCCTCACTCTCAGAACACCACCTATTGAGCAGTGAACTCACCTATTGCAGGTCGGTGTACACATACGTGAGCGGACGATCATTCACGATTGCCTCTATCTCTGTGAGGACTGTCGTCAACTCACTCTTCTTTAATAAAGCATGTCCTACTACCGCTCTGAGTCCTGACTTTACTATGCCGACACACCGTTCCCACATCCCACCAAACCAAGGTGCCTTAACTGGGATGAACCTCCATTCGCACTTCCTCTCTCCCATAAAAGTGATGATTGTAGGATCACAGCTCATATCCTTTAGATATTTTGATGCCTGGATATAAGTAGGAGCATTGTCGCTAAGAATGAGCTGAGGGAATGAACGACGGGCACAAAACCGTCTAAACGCCAGCATAAATTCTTCGCTAGACATATTATCAGATAGTTCTAGGTGTACCGCTCGAGAAGTTGCACAGGTAAACAATAGTATATAAACCTTCTCATGCTCTCTCGTCTTCAATGCACCCGTGTAATCTAACCCTACAGCTTGGAAAGGTTCTATGTGCTTTACACGGCATTCAGGTAGGGGTGGAGCTGGTCCAGTTGCATATGGTTTACCCTTTAGTCTTTGGCATATTACACACTTTCTTACTACGCGTCGAGCTACTTGTCGAACTCTGGGTATCCACCATATGAGATGCAAATTTGATATAATATGACATACCCCGTAGTGTTTTACTTCCTTATGTGCACGTATGATCCATATATCAGTAACGTGATGTCTTGTTGGCATAAATATAGGACAGTTTGTGCCGTCCGTTACACCCGACCACTTCAGGCGACCCTCACACCTGATGAGGTCATTATCTAGGTGCAACCTCAATTGACGCACTAAATTAGGCATTATTGTCTTATTCGAGCTTTGCAAAGATTCTAATTCATTGGAAAAGGTTTCTGCTTGAACCCACTTGATCAAAGTTACATCAGCTGCTTTATATTCACGAGCATCTATGTTGTGACCCCTGTTGCAGAGCTGGCCCGTTACTTTAAGCTTGATATTGGATATATATCTCAACACCCAAGCTACAACTCTGACTAATTTATTATAGTCACCGAATCTTGCCCATTCTAATATTAGACCCAGTGGCTCATTTGGTTGGGCTGTACCTGCCACTGTTTCCAGTGGCAGAAGTCCCTCACCAACAGCATGCCAAATCGTCCATTCATTTTCATGGAGCAGCCACTTTGGACCATGCCACCACAATTCGGACTTCACTAACTGGCTAGCCGTTATACCCCTAGTTATGAGATCACTAGGGTTGTCTTTTGTATTTACATAATGATATGCAACGTCTGGCAATAGGGCTCTAATCTCATCTACCCTATTCCGCACATAAACTGGCAGAGACTTCTTGCTATGTATCCAGTTGAGTGCGACCTGACTATCGCACCAAACGTGAACGATTTAAATATTTAACTCGCTCTCATATGCTGCGCGTACATGTTGCACCAGACGTGCTAATAGCAGCATGGCAGTCAATTCCATTTTAGGGATAGTTACCTTTTTAACCGGGGCTACTTTTGCCCGGGCTGTAACTAAATGCGCCCCAAATGAAGTAACGACATATATGGCTACCCCGTATGCCGTGGCGCTAGCATCGCAAAACGTATGTAATGTAACGTCACCGTATGCTGCCACCTTACGAGGTAGCTGTTTAGTACAGAGGATGTCATACTCTTTCAACAATAATGTCCCTTGATCACTTAAGTCCTCGGGTAAACTATCATCCCATCCTACTTTGCGTCTCCAAACTTTTTGCATCAGAATCCTAGTTCTTATGGTAAAGGGTAATGCTAGACCCAAAGGATAAAAAAATTGCTAAACTTTGCTCAACAGACTTCTCTTCGAGTGCGTTCCTGTCTGCTGAACAAAAGACTTGGTTTGAAAGGTTAAAATATATTTTTTTGGTTGCCAGATCATCCCCAAATTTCTGGTCTTTTCCTGGTTATGAGATGCCGTACCATCCATCTGAATGAGACTCTGAAGATCATCACTATTAATAACCCATTCGCGGAGAAATAAATGAGCTTCTGTAAACAATCTACGTGCTTGCCAGTAGGTATGTAACAAATCATCCTGACTATCGCTAGAACCCTGCAAATTGTCTATATACAACCCGCGAGGTAGTTTACTTGTGTCCTCATGAGTATCTGAGAGATGTTTCTTGATCGTGGCATTTAACAAAAACTGTGAGCATGTACCACCAAAGAGTACGACCCGAAAACGGTAGATTACAACCGGACCTTCAGAGGAAGATAGAGTCGCTAATGTCTTCGAACCAAAGAAAGCGGGCAACATCTCTATCTTCCTCTTTTAGTTTGACCATCAAGAATGCTTTCTCAATGTCACTAGTAAGTGCATATTGCCCCAGCCTAAACCGCAATAGATGTTGGGACAGATCCGACACCATGGACGGACCTGTCAGCAGGCAGTCATTTAGACTGGGTTGTTGACCTTGGTGGGCAGAGCAGTCATACACCACCCGTGGTGATGCTGTCTTTCCTCACCCCATGATGGGCTAGATAGTGAACCCTTCCCTTCCTAATCGGTTCTTTTACATCGACCCTTTCAATGAAGCCCCTATCTTCATAACTCCGAAATACATCGTCATACGCCTGGCGCATGCTCGGTTCATTTGTTAATTTACGCTGTAATGCGCGCAAGCGACCTAATGCCAATCCATAGTTGGTTGGCAGGCTAATCTCACTATTTCTCCAGGGTAAACTAACCTTGTATTGCTTTTCTGAGGCACAGTAGCTCACAGACTCTTCAAACCTTTACAGCGCAATTTCCGAGTCATAATCAGTCTCCACAGGATTAATACCTATGTGATACAGTTTCCACAGTCGTTCCAGGTCGAACTCGGCAGTAATTTTTGGGTCACTAGGTTGGGAATCCTCCCTTCCCAACTCCTCTGCCGTGGTTACATTCACCCTTAGTATTAAGACTGTGTCGACCAGGATATTTGACTGTGTGGTATGTACTTTTCTGCTCATGCAATAACCAAATTTAGTGGGGATTAAAATTACACCACACATTCTTTTAAATCCAGGGTATAATACATCATAATAATGATTCACACCAAGTAGAACATGCACCTCACTCTGATCTCCCATGGGATCTGACAAGTTAACCCCTTAGCTACGTAATGCGTGTTCCACCTTCTTCACTCCTACAGATAAATATTCTGGTAGGGTGTCTACTACGATACATGTCATAAAGTACCTGTTTTTACGGTAGAAATATGAAATCTCCGCTATCTCGTAGTCTTGTTTGTCAGTAACCCCTGTGAAGCCCTGCAATCGAAGAGTCTCAGCCCCTACAATTCGGTGCTTAATTAAGTCCCATTAATACGGACCTTTTTGTAAAGGATCTTTGAAACCCTTGATCAAGAAGTACCCGACAAACCTTGTTACTGTCATTACCTTCCATGGGACTCTGTATTGTGGGCAATATAGTGGTGTCTTTCGTGCTACCTAGTGTCAAAGTTGTAGTACCCTCTGGTTTGACGTCTTTGACTTTGTCTGCTGTAGGACACAACTTGTCAAAGTGATGTCCTTTACAGTGTCGACAGGGCCTTAAGTATGTAGCAGTACATTGTCCCTGCTTACCATTTTCCTTGCTTAGACAACCTACACATAGCTTCAACCTTTTTGCCTGTGCTAGTTTTGTCTCATTTGTTGGGTATTTTACACAGAAACTCCATTTATGTTTGTTATTGTTACATAGCTTACATAGAATCTGAGCAGGTTTCTTATAATTGTACCCTCTTTCTTTCCTTTAGTCCCCACCGTCATGCTTACGGTTCCCCTCATCTCCACATTCCCACTCCCTCCCGACACATTCATTCTCCCATTGTTCAACTGTAAATAACTAATTTCTTTACTGAACTGAGTTTTGAACTCCCCCAGATCAAACGATCTAACCTTATCAAGTATTGCAATAGGAAGCTTCTGACGTAATATAATCACTATCATTTCCTGTGAGGTGAGCCCTAGGGTGTCTAGCAATCGAGTATGGCACTCCATATCTGACCTAAATTTTGCTAACTCCTCAACCTTATACTGTGGTTCTGCGAGCTTTAACAAGGCAACGACATGGGCCATCTTCAACTGCTCTTTATCCCCGTATGTGGACTGTAATAACTGTACTGCCTCCAAATAGCTATCACCTACTACCGCAAAACCCTCTATCAAATGTAAGGCCTCTCCTTCCATTCGTCCCTTCAGATAGTGAAATTTACGGACATTATCCAAAGAGGATTCATACACTGCAGACCGAAACACGTCCCAGAAAGCCAACCACTCAGTCAAATTGCCTCCAAATGTAGGAAGATTGAGCTTAGGGAGGTGCACAGAATGCTTTGGGTCAACCCATCTATGGGCTTCGTTCTCGCCTCCCTTCTTATTTGCGACAGCGCGCTGTAATAGTTGCTTCGCTTTAAAGACAGGTTCATCATAGAGGGCGCGATTACCACACTCTGCAACTATCTCTTCCTCCTCTGTCATGCCTGCCACAATCACCTCACTTAGAGCAACAATACGACTGTGGGTAGCCTGGACATTGTCTAACCTAGCCTCTAATTCCTCGAGGTCAGCAGTAGTGATGAAAGTGTTGACATCAATAATTAACCTATTTAATACTCCCCGAAGTCCCGCCCTCTGATTTTTAGAGGCTTTTCTCAGCACCCCACTAGACGGTGTCTCTTCCTGTTTACTCATTTTGTATGTAAGCCTGTAGGCTATTTACCTAAAATGTTATAATTACAACGGCAAAATAATAGCCTATCTATAGTTAAGAGACGCCGACTGGCAGACTTCTATGTTATGGAGAAAAAATAGCACCCAAAATAGCAATACCCACACTAAAGGGTCATATTGAACAAGATTTTGTTTTAGGTCAGGTCATGTGTCACAGGAAGTCTGAAATGAACAAGAAAATTATTGGGGGAATATGATGGGTGGGATGCAGAACTTAGGCAGGCGCAATGGTATTACCCTGCATTCTGGCTCTAACCATCACATGGCTAGTCCTACCAGTTATCATAGAGTTGTTCCTGCATCCTGTTTTATGTCCCCTTGCTCATTGCCATAAAAAAATCCCTTACTGGTAGCTAATTCCCGGGTCTGGGCACCAATGTGGTATACGATATTAACGGAAGTTAAATATCTCTAAGCAATAATAATTTAAACAAAATCAATCTAAATTAAATTACTCCATATCTAAATTGAATTCAATCTGAAACAAGCTAATTTATATCCAAAGGTCTCACACAATAATTTATATATAAAGTAAGGTTACAAGGGTTAATAATATCCAGGAATTAACTCACCAATAGTTCCACGTAGTAATGAGACAAAGGAGAACGTTTACCCAATATGGCGGACAATGGGGAAGCGAGACGCCGGCCCTGAGGCTCGGGTCAAGTGAAAGAAAGAATCAAATGATTATATGGGAATGACATGAATACTATGCTTATCTGTCAGACTACTGTCAGTCAGTCATGGCGTCGATGAGAGCGTCATGATGGTGTAGATGTATGTATTGCTGTCGGTCTATTGTGATTAGAGGCACAAAAGCTCGATCAACTGAAGGCGTAAATTAGATGTTAACTGGTTGGTGTTCGTGAAGGCTCTGGTGCTTCCAGCCCTCCGTCTTGCTGCCATGGCATACGCCAGGAGCCTAAATTATCGTACCGTATCTATGTTGCTCAGTAAGATAAATTAAATCAATATATATACGATGAATTCATATATACTACATAAGACCTTGTAAATGTTACTCTAACAGCATATTAGGTCTTTTATAATCTTAACTTACTTACAACATGTAATCACGATGTAATCGTCCTACGCGGTGCAGCGGGAACGACCGTGACGTCACAAAGACGTATGGTAGCACAAAAAGTGTCTTAAGCCACTTTCACACATTCACGATGTTGGTCCCGATGTCCCCCGATTTGAATATCGGGACACAATGTGGTGCAATCCCCAACGTGTGTCGGAGTCGTCAGGGAGCGTCGTGTTACCCGCGGTGTGGGACGTGGCAAATCGGGCTTGGCCACCAAAGGTTTGGATTTGTTCAAAAATTTTGCACGATAAACTTTTGGCGTGGTACCATCGGGTAACGTCGGGTACAACGTGTCGTGGCGATGGCGTGGGTCTCACGTGTCTGCATCAGGTTACATCAGCATCGACGTGGCGGCGTCGGGGTATAAATAGTTATAATATATTACAGTAAAAGTCATGTAATCCGAATGGCAGCGGACCGACAGTGCTTCGGATTAGTGGAGTATTCTGACAACACTATAAATACGCACATGATGAATAAATAAAGACCTGATATGGTATACGGTAGGCCTACACCGTATATACCGTATATAATATTCCATAATCAACTTATATCAAATGAGTTAATAAGTTCAAATGAAAAATCAGTCTACCGGTATGATTACCGAAAAAACACGTGTGTTAATTGTCGAGTGAGTGTGTGTGCGTGTGCGTGTGTTATTGTTCTTGTGTGGCTATATCGACCGCTAGACCAGTCAAAGTAGGGCTGGACTTAGAACAAATTGCAATAGAAGGTTTTTTGGCTTTAACTTGTTTATTAGGTCCCTCTGATGAACATATAAAAAGTCTCCAACTTTTGGACACCGGGAAAGTGGTTAATTTGCATAAATTCAAGATGGCCGCCGTCCAAAGCTTCAATTTACAGATAACTTTTTTCTGGTTGCTCCTAGACCCTATAAATGTATTACAAACAACGTTTTTTAGCTTTAACTTGTTTATTAGGTCCCTCTGATGAACATATAAAAAGTCTCCAACTTTTGGACACCGAGGCGAGGAACATACCATGGTATGGGTATAATTGTTGCTGTCACCCCTGAAGTAAGAGACACAACATCAATACCAAGATTGCAGTCACCTGAAAACAACTTCACGGCAGCTCAAATTGAAATCAAATACTACCGCAGTGTTCGCAAGAAGGGTGGGCCTCTCGAATTTAGAAAGCTTGACCCCATTTCAGCATCTGACAAGCTTGAAAATCTGGACATACTGTGGAAAACGTCATGGTTGCTTCGACCAAAACGACCAGGCTGGTCCGGCTTAATGCAGAGTGTGTGCCATGGACCACACCCAGGGAAATCATCCGTCCATTTCTTGCCCATGATTGACATGGACCCTACGGACATGAGTTGTATTTACTCAACACTTCACTTCGTTGCTGCGGAAAGCCATCGCCAGGGAACGACGCCAATGCTGACATTCGACCAACCGCTTTATTGGAAAGCGAAGACGATCATTGTTCATGAGAAGGAAGGAAGCGAACTGAAACCCATTGTTTTGAACCTTGGTGGCTTTCACTCTGTGATGAGCTTTTTGGGATGCATGGGCCATGTTATGGAAGCATCTGGGCTTAAGGAGGTTTTGGAACTTATATACGCTGAAAATGCTGTGACCCAAATGCTGAGTGGGAAAGCCTATGCACGAGCAATCAGAGGCCACTTCTTGGTTGACACAGCCTTGAGTTCGATTGTGTTAGGCAGGGCATACGGTGTCAACCTCTCAATGGTAGATGAGGAAAGTGACGCATGCAAGGACTTCCAGGAGGCTGCAGATCTTTTGGATAAGCTGTTGCGTGAAGACGTTTCACCGGATGAAGTCTGCAGTAAAGACGTTTTCAACAGAATTTCTGAAAAACTTAAAGCTGAGAAGAGCTCCTTAGCAGAGCATAAGATGGGAAAGCTATGGATTCAATACATGGACATGATTGACCTGCTGCGTCGCTTCCTGAGGGCACTGAGAATGGGCGATTTCCTACTGTACCTCGGAACACTCCAGGAGATGTTGCCGTACTTTGCAGCGTGTGGTCATAACAATTATGCCAAGTCAGCCCATGTGTACATTCAAGACATGATTGAACTTGAGCAGCTCAACCCAGACATGTTCTGTCAATTGAACTCCGGTCTATTTGTGATCCGCCGAAGTGATCGGCTGTGGGCAGGACTGCCAAGCGACTTGGTTATAGAGCAGGGTTTGATGCGCTCTTTGAAAACGAATGGTGGATTGACACGTGGAGGGGCATGGAGGAAACGCAACGCCTGCGCTGGTTACTTGCTATGCCAGCCTGCGCTGAGGTGAGTGAAGTTATGCAAGAACTGACAGGGAAGCATTTCCACACCTCTGAGCAGCACAAAGAAATGACTGAAGCAAGGCGTGAACGAGATAGGAAGGACACAGAGAAGGTTCTCGCATTCTTCAAGGATTATGATCCATTTCAAGAATCAAATGAACTCAGGAATATTGCCAACGGTGTGACAGGACCAGCCTCGGCCAATCCTCATTTACTGTATGAGGTTGGTATGAACATTGTGCAGAAGATGGAAGGTAGCAATGCTTTTGACTTTTCATTTAGGAAGAAAGATCAAGTTGTGTCGTTGGGTGCAAAGGTTACAATCAGTGCTGAAAAAGTACCAATCGACCCACAGCTCCTTTTCCAGAGGCTCCTCATCTTTGCTAATAACAGGGACTTAGGTGTTGAAGAGGTCTTTGCGTATGAGTTGTCTAGCTACCCTACTGCTCTGTTCGATAAGTGGGGGAGGCTCAGGGAAGCCAATAAACCACAGCTAGGAGATGAGATAGCTGCTGTTGTTCCCAAGTCGTCATTGGAATCATTTGAGGAAGAAAGGACTGTGACCCATGTTCTGGATGGTGGTTCCTTATTGCAAAGGATTCCATGGAAGATGGGTGACACATTTGAGGACATTGCAAGCATGTACATGAAGCATGTTTCCAAAAACTTTCTCAACCCGGTGGTTGTATTCGACGGTTATAAATCAGGACCTACTACCAAGGACATGACACACAATCGACGATCAAAAGGAGTCTTTGGTCAAAAGGTGATGTTCACTCCAACCATGCCCCTTCGGTCAAAAAAGGAAAACTTCTTGTCAAACTCGGACAATAAGCAAAACTTCATTGACTTATTGTGTGAAACATTCAAGGCAAATGGAATTGACTGTGTCAATGCGCCAGCAGATGCAGATGTCATGATTGCGAAGAAGGGAATTGAGCATGCAAGGGAAACCGTGACATATGTGATAGGTGAGGACACAGACTTGTTGGTGCTGTTGTGTCATTATGCGGAACGAGGGATGAATGATTTGTACTTCAAGTCGAGCAAGGAAGGTGGGAAATGTTGGCATATTAACTCAGTAGCAGAAGCTCTCGGTGAAAGCATCTGTCGTGTCCTGCCAGTTGTCCATGCACTCTGTGGATGTGACACAACCTCACGACTGTATGGTATTGGTAAAGGGGCTGCCTTGAGGAAAGTGAGGGAAGACAACGGTTTCTTGAAATGTATAGAAGCATTCTGTTGCCAAAGTGGAAGTAAAGACGCGATATCATCAGCTGGTGAAAAGGCCTTGGTTTATTTGTACGGGGGAAAAGGAAATGACACCCTTGACGGACTGCGAAAGACAAAGTTTTGCAACAAGGTGGCAAAAAGTTCAACTACCGTTGAAGTTCACAGCCTTCCCCCAACAACCGATGCAGCCAAATACCACTCGTTCCGAGTTTATTGTCAGGTCCAGGAATGGATGGGGAACTGTGTGGACCCCGAGAAATGGGGCTGGTGTCTGCGGAAGGGACAGCTTGAACCGAAGACGATGGATTCGCCAGTGGCTCCTGATTCACTACTGAAATTGGTCAGATGTCAGTGTAAGGGCAACTGTGACACTCAACGCTGTAGTTGCAAACGGAATGAGCTTGAATGTTCCAGTGCATGTGGTCAATGTAAAGGACTCTGTCAAAATAGCAACTTTGATGCAAGCACCGATGATCCAAGTGAATACGAACTCCTATCATGAATTACATAATTGGCTCTGAATGACGTCATACTACGTCATGTTTTTTTTGTTTTTTTTTATAAAAAAGAGGGACAACAGGTCAAAAAACCCATACAAGCACAAAGTGCCTGTGTCACCCCTTGTGAAAGAGACAGTTCAGCCTGTCTGTAAGGTTTTTCGGCTGTAAATTAACCACTTTCCAGGTGTCCAAAAGTTGGAGACTTTTTATATGTTCATCAGAGGGACCTAATAAACAAGTTAAAGCCAAAAAACGTTGTTTGTAATACATTTATAGGGTCTAGGAGCAACCAGAAAAAAGTTATCTGTAAATTGAAGCTTTGGACGGCGGCCATCTTGAATTTATGCAAATTAACCACTTTCCCAGTGTCCAAAAGTTGGAGACTTTTTATATGTTCATCAGAGGGACCTAATAAACAAGTTAAAGCCAAAAAACCTTCTATTACAATTTGTTCTAGGCCCAGTTAAATGATTGCTAGATTTACTGGACTACGCCACTGATACACGGTATGCAATAAATGTTATTATAATTATGCTCTATGGAATTGAATTTCATTTTACCTAATACAGTGGTGTTTATAATAGTAAAAGCCAAAGGAAATACTAAGTGTTATTGATTAATTTAACACAAGGTAGTGTTTGTGTGGGTGGATGGGTTTAGATAGAGGAGATTGTTCCTGTGTTTTCGACGATTCCATCCTTACACAAGCTATGTTTATATCAATCCTTTTGCACAAGATAGGTTTATATCAATACATTTTACCTTCCACAATTAGAGAACATATGATTCATCACGAAGTGTAGCCTACCTGTGGAGATTAAACGCACTGTTATATTATATACTATACATATGAGATATACCGGTAACGGTATATCGTTTTTTTATCGTTATTTTTATTTGCATAATAAATCACAACAATTTTTTCCGCTGAACATGATGGCGGTGTTTAGAATATGCTATCATCAATATTGGATTTTATAGAAATAAATCTATAACGATAGTTTTTTGTTTTTATAGAATCCCAGCCGCACCAAAATATTCGCTCTCAATTGGTTTTCACCCATAATAATTGTTTTTTTTTATTAATTTTTTTTATGAACGGCAAGAGGAGAGGTTAGTATATAAGATTTCAACAAAACAATAAATAAAAATAATAATATGTGGAATTTCACCGTAGGTGAAGGTTACTGTTCAGTCCGCCCATACTTTCCTTCCCCATTTTCACCGATAAAATATGGGACAATGAATATTCTGTAAGCAAGTGATATATTGGATTTTTCATTAGCTCTCTAATGGTACATATATGGCCAATGTACGATCAAAACTTTTATTTTTCCTGAATATTTTTTGTCCGTCGCCGCTGTCACCCACTGGTAAATATTTTTGCTTCACTTCATGGTCTAGTTTCATATAATTTAACGTTCGATAAAGTTTTTAGATATTAATTTAGTATACTGGCAATGCATACAGATTGTTATTTACGAAGAACCAGCTCTCTACGACAAAAACTTTATTTTATATAAAAAAATCATACGCCTATACCTTACAAAGAAATAATTCGACCTTATCTTACCTTAAACTTGACCGGTGAAGTAATACCTTTAACACCATATGTATTGATGATATCTGTCAGGCTGCCTGACGTTGTGGCGTCGTCCTCGTCGGGTCGGCCACGTGTCACCATCATAAGTCCATCGCCCCTCGTCGTATTCCCCACGTGCCACGTCGGGGTACGGTTTTGACCGGAATTTTGACCGTTACAGCATTGACGTGGCGCCGTCGAGTTGCAACCGTGGTACCATCTGGCCCGGCGTGGCTACGACGTGTCACCGTCGAGGCTTCGTCGTCAAACGCGTACATCCTGTCACTGTCTCTGCCGATGTACCAATTTGTGTACCTCGGGGCACATCGGGACCAACATCGTGAATGTGTGAAAGTGGCATTACACTATCGTATTTACACGATTACACGTCATAATCTACAAGGGGCTTTTCCATGTAATTTCAACCCTTTTTCTAGGATGGCAACATTTTTAGTATGTTCTTGCTAGTATCAGGATCAAGCCACTTTCACACATTCACGATGTTGGACCCGATGTACCCCGAGGTACACAAATTGGTACATCGGCAGAGACAGTGACAGGATGTACGCGTTTGACGACGAAGCCTCGACGGTGACACGTCGTAGCCACGCCGGGCCAGATGGTACCACGGTTGCAACACGACGGCGCCACGTCAATGCTGTAAGGTCAAAATTCCGGTCAAAACCGTACCCCCGACGTGGCACGTGGGGAACACGACGAGGGGCGACGGACTTATGATGGTGACACGTGGCCGACCCGACGAGGACGACGCCACAACGTCAAGCAGCCTGATGACAGATATCATCAATACATAATATGTATTGTACCTTTAACACCATATTATGGTGTTAAAGGTATTACGTTCAACTGTCATGTTTAAGGTAAGATAAGGTCGAATTATTTCTTTGTAAGGTATAGGCGTATGATTTTTGTTTTATATAAAATCAAGTTTTTGTCGTAGAGAGCTGGTTCTTCGTAAATAACAATCTGTATTCATTGCCGGTATACGAAATTAATATCTAAAAACTGTATCGAACGTTAAATTATATAAAAATAGACCATGAAGTGAAACGAAAATATTTACCAGTGGGTGACAGCGGCGACGGACAAAAAATATTCAGGAAAAATAAAAGTTTTGATCGTACATAGGCCATATATGTACCATTAGAAAGCTAATGAAAAATCCAATATATCACTTGCTTACAGAATATTCATTGTCCCATATTTTATCGGTGAAAATGGGGAGGGAAAGTATGGGCGGACTGAACAGTAACCTTCACCTACTGTGAAATTCCACATATTATTATTTTATTTTATTTTGTTGTTGAAATCTTATATAATAACCTTTCCTCTTGCCGTTAATATTTTTTTAAAAATAACAACAAACAATTATTATGGGTGAAAACCAACTGAGATATGGAGGGAAAGTACGGGCGGACTGAACAGTAACCTTCACCTACGGTGAAATTCCACATATTATTATTTGTATTTATTGTTTTGTTGAAATCTTATATACTAACCTTTCCTCTTGCCGTTCATAAAATATGTAATTAAAAAAAAACAATTATTATGGGTGAAAACCAATTGAGAGCGAATATTTTGGTGCGGCTGGGATTCTATAAAAACAAAAAAACTATCGTTAATAGATTTATTTCTCTAAAATCCAATATTGATGATAGCATATTCTAAACACCGCCATCATGTTCAGCGGATTTTTTTTTTTTGTGATTTATTATGCAAATAAAAACGATAAAAAAAATGATATACCGGTACCGGTATATCTCATATGTATAGTATATAATATAACAGTGCGTTTAATCTCCACAGGTAGGCTACACTTCGTGATAAATCATATTTTCTCTAATTGTGGAAGGTAAAATGTATTGATATAAACCTATCTTGTGCAAAAGGATCGATATAAACGTAGCTTGTGTAAGGATGGAATCGTCGAAAACACAGGAACAATCTCCTCTATCTAAACCCATCCAACCTACCACAAACACTACCTTGTGTTAAATTAATCAATAACACTTAGTATTTCCTTTGGCTTTTACTATTATAAACACTACTGTATTAGGTAAAATGAAATTCAATTCCATAGAGCATAATTATAATAACATTTATTGCATACCGTGTATCAGTGGCGGTCGATATAGCCACACAAGAACAATAACACACACGCACACGCACACACACTCACACTCACTCGACAATTAACACACACGTGTTTCGGTAATCATACCGGTACACTGATTTTTCATGTGAACTTATTAACTCGTTTGATATAAGT
Organism: Paralithodes platypus; assembly: GCA_032716605.1. Lineage (NCBI taxonomy): Eukaryota > Metazoa > Arthropoda > Malacostraca > Decapoda > Lithodidae > Paralithodes > Paralithodes platypus. The sequence continues at coordinate 51,875,434 of CM064573.1, read as the reverse complement.
TGATTATGGAATATTATATACGGTATATACGGTATATACGGTATATACGGTATATACGGTATCAGGTCTTTATTTATTCATCATGTGCGTATTTATAGTGTTGTCAGAATACTCCACTAATCCGAAGCACTGTCGGTCCGCTGCCATTCGGATTACATGACTTTTACTGTAATATATTATAACTATTTATACCCCGACGCCGCCACGTCGATGCCGATGTAACCGGATGCAGACACGCGAGACCCACGCCAACGACACGTTGTACCCGACGTTACCCGATGGTACCACGCCAAAAGTACATCGTGCGAAATTTTTGAACAAATCCAAACCTTTGGTGGCCAAGTCCGATTTGCCACGTCCCGCACCGCGGGTAACACGACGCTCCCCGACCACCCCGACACACGTTGGGGATTGCACCACGTTGTGTCCCGATATTCAAATCGGGGGACATCGGGACCAACATCGTGAATGTGTGAAAGTGGCTTCAGGCTTTTTTATTCAACGTAGAAAAGACCTCTCCTAGGCAAGAGGTTCATGATACTTCTAATAATGTATTTCTCACAGAACAAATTTGTTTTTTCTTGTATTATAGCTATCAATATAATACATAGCTCAGGAAACCTCATCTAAGGAAATCAGTAGCAATATTATTGGAATCTCAAAACTAATTATCAGTCGATCTTTGTTTTCGAAATAGATCATACAAGATATATTTTGCCATGTGTACTAACTATTACATGTAATGCATTATATAGTATTTATATCACATTACATGGGATAGTTAATATCTTCCCATTGTATAGATCTACTGCCATATATCTCTACCTATTATTCCCTTATTTTATTATTTACCAATTTTCACTTGTTCAAATCTTTAACTCGTACATTCAACATAAATTCATTCTATGATTTATTCAGGAATCCATTTGTTTATCCATTTATTCAGTAAATCATTTTTCTAGTCACTCACCCATCTGTTTATTTGTCCATCCATTCATCCATTTATTTTTTCATATATTCCTACATCGTTCCATTCATGCTTATTCATTTACCCATCTATTCGTCCACTATTTGAATGAACCTCCTCCATCCATTCACTAATTCAATATTTTTATCCATGTATCCATCAATTCTTTATGTATTTTATATCTAGTTAGTCGCCCATTCAGTGAGTCCGTCAGCTAGTATTGAGAGAGACAGTTAGTTAGCAGACCAATTAGTCGATCTATCAATCAGTCAGCTAATCAGTCATTATTTATATTCAAACACTCAGCAAGTCAAGCAATCAGTCAGCTTGCCAGACAACCAATCAGTCAGTTTAAAACTTAGTCAGCCATTTAGTCAGCGAACTGTAAAATGAGTTTGTAATTAAACTAGTCACTTCCAAGTAATGCAGGTATCAGAATGTCAGGGGGAAGTTGTCTAACTTCTCTAACCAGAACAGTTTACCCAAGCCCTCATACCTGTGTAAATGAAGCAGTCACCATTTTTTTTTTCTGATAATATCAATTAGCAACTGATTTCTTTCAATATGTCTTAGCTATCTTGTTAAGGTGTCGGCAACTACATTGCAAGTTGATTATTTAATGTGATTGCTTTGGGGTAGCCAAAATTGAGTTAAGGGGGTAGTAGTCGCTTTTTCTGGACCCCCTTCTCCCTCATGTTTAGCATATCAGCTTTGAGATTTTAAGACGTCCGTTCCGTTAGTTTGGCGATTTTAAGACTTTTCGCCTCATTTCTTTGTCAATATTAAGACCTGTCGTGCCATTTAGGTGTCGATTTTTTTCCTGGCGAGCGAAAGCGATCCTGTAATTTTGGAAGTAACCGGCCTTCGGCCGGAAATTTTTTCTACCGAAAAGTGTATAAAAACTATCTTGAAAGATAGTCTAAGGGGTGTTGCTTTATGCTTGATGGAGGTCTAGCGAGGAAACTAAAAAAAAAAAAAAATAAAAAAAAAAAAAATATATATATATATATATATATATATATACATATATATATATATATACAGTATATATATATATATATATATATATATATATATATATATATATATATATATACATATATATATATATATATATACATATATATATATATATATATATATATATATATATATATATATATATATATATATATATATACACCAAAAAAACAAGAACTACCCCCTTATTTTAAAGCATGCATTAATAAACTACCAAGCCAGAGGTGTCGACTATGGTTGCCGAAAAAAACGGTAATTTGACTTTACATTAGATTAGACGATGGCGACTGGACAACTTTCACTAAGTATACTGACCACCGCCGGAAGCATGTTTGTGAAACCTTATTGTCGTCACTCCTGTGTGTCTGAGTCTGTCTGTGTTAACAAAATAGTTTATTATGCATACAATACTTTTTGACGAAAATGTTTTAGTACCTTCATTTGGTACTTTACTAAATCCATTACAAATTAATAATTAACTAGTTTCGTTCTCAACTCCAAAAACACCCAATTAAATTTATGAAACCATATAATTTATGATCCTCCTGGGGTTCGAACACAGGATACCACTTACAGAACTTACACGCTTTAAACATTATACCACCAAGACGGTTAATAGATTGAGTACGGTAGCGCTAATAAGTCATGCCTCGGTTGTCATTGCGTTTAGCTCGCTCTGTGCTGTATTACTGTCTGCCAGATGTTGAATAGGGTGCGTAAGTAAAGGAAAATATGTATATATTTCACTCGAAATTACAAAATCAAGATTAGGTACTGCTGATACCAATTATTGATAAAAATATATTTGGTACCAAAATATCACTTATTAGGCCGATTGTACATATGACTACGATTAATATCCATTTATCTCATACTGGATGTTAATATAATTATGGACTCATACCCAACTGAACTATGAATAACGTAATGCTTATGCGAGAAATGGAAGATCAAGGAATGGGGCACAAATCACTAAAGATCCTACCTCGCAAATTAAATGTTCCTTACCTTTGTATATTAACTAAAATCGTTCTTAACACCAATAACATGTATTAATCAAGGAAAACATATGATCTTCCGGGTATTCGAACCCAGTATAGGCTACCGCATACAAAACTTACACACTTTAACCATTATACCACCAAGACACCAATATTAGATTAAGCTCCGTCAACAAATCTTCCGTTGTTGGACTCCACCAAAGGTGATCATAGAACGTCTTTATCTGAAATGCAAGGTTTTGGTCATAAAAGCAATTTCTATGACACCTGGCTTATAATGTTATCAGTGGAATCTCCCCTTCTCATTATCAATTGTAAATTATTCACTAACTTTTTTCTGAGGCAACTATTGAATGTAATATGCCTATGCTTTATGTATTTACTCATCATTGTGTACCTTATCGATTTATGAAAGGATATTATGGATTATCTTTGATGTCAGTGGGCCATTAATGGCCTCCAAGCAAATAAATCACACGTAAATTTTGCCTCACACCAAACACTGTACACACATTGAAGACAATTATAAACTTTGCTGTGCTACTTTGGCCGCGTTAGAGCACACATTATCCACAAGTGCACTGTATAGAATTATATAAATATATTGGTGATGAGTTAAGTAGCTTCTTATGTACTGTATAAGGATAAACACATTAGTCACTAGTTCGTTTGTTCTAACTGGTCAAATGGAAAAACGTGTAACAATATACGCCAATACTCATGTTTACGATTGTTAATTTATTAGTTAGTTATCTAGCTAGCTCGGTACCTACTGTGTTAGTTGGTTCATTGTATTAAAATATAAAGCTGTTGTTCTTGTTGTTCACTAAGTAATTCGTTCCTTAATGTCAAGTGGGACCCCATCGGTGGTGTAACTGTGTGCCAACCGAAGTGGTGTGGCAGGAAGGAAGGAAGTAGAGAAAGTGTCCTGGGGAGGCGTCGGTCACAAGGTATCAGGACATTTCAACACCAGGAGGTCTCACCCCCAAAACAAAACGAGACACTTCAACACCTAGTCATACCTCTTCCCTCCCTCTTACCCTTACATCATCATGGTCTAGTGGTGGCTCTCTGACCATACCTGTAGCACTCAGGGGTATATAAGCTGAGTGTCAGGGAAGTATGACCATCATTACTACCAATTGTACCAGTTAATACTCTAAACTCGTGTTTTGTATTATCCTCTGTGATAACTTCGTTAACTTCGCAAGGTGAGCAATCGTTGGTTATATTGGAAGTTCAGTGTTATATATCTTTTTAATGTATTATTGACTATTGTTGTATTTGGAAATGGTCATAATGGGCTCCTATTACAGAGTCTATATTGCAATCAAAATATCTATCTATCTATCTATTGCCTGACGCCGTGATCCCCGAAGGGGTGGCCACGAACGAAACGCCCCCATGCACCTCTGTCCCCAGTCAGTCGATGCCCCTCCTCCCAACCAGCACCGCCTTCATTCATATACTTCTTCACTCCATCCTTCCTCCTCTCTCTTGGTTTACCTCTCCCTCTCTGTCCTTCCACCTCGCTCTCGTGCACCCTCTTAGTCATTCTCTCGCTTCCCATATGTTCCATATGGCCAAACCATCTCATGGTGTTCCTTTTCACACTTTCCACCAGCATATCTACATCCACACCACACCTCCCTCTTACTTCCACATTCGTCTGTCTATCCCTCAATGTAACTCTGCACGCACTTCTCAAGTAACTAATTTCCACCCCTCTCACTCTTGGTCTGAGTCTCTTCACCAACGTCCATGCTTCGCTTCCGTAAGTCAATGTCTGGATTACCACACTGTCATGCAAGGACTTCTTCACTTCCATGCTGACCACCCTATTTCTTGCTTCTGCTTTCAGCGTTCCTACAACCATCTTCCCCTGGTGCACCCTCTCCCGCACTTCTTCATCCATACTCCCACCTTTACTCAGCACACTGCCCAGATACTTAACCCCTAGAGTACCAGAGATGCACCTTATGCGTCGGCAATGTATGTAACACTAAACCCCAGAGCCGCATAGGGTACGTTGCGGTTAACTACTCCGGTCCTATGGCTCCTAGAGGGCTCAGATTTGTATGGGAACTGTGTAAATATCCCACGCATCAACGCCGATGGTTGAAAACCCTCAAAGTCCAGCCGTGTGCGCATGAGTGCCCTAAACGTGTTTTTGCATGCGTTTGCCTACCCATTTCCCCATGTTAATTCCGACTTTCGGGCGCCCCTTAATGACCTAGGGGATCGGTTTTTTGTAGTGTTTGCTAAATTACTAACCCATTCCATGTGTTTTCCGGAAAACATTTTTTTTTGACAACCTGCTGGTCCTGGAGTGCACATTTACATTATATTGCCTGGTGCTCAGTGGGTTAAATGACCTGACAATCTCCATAGCTTGACCGATCAACTTCACCTCACACTTTGTGGCTTCACCCCTTTCGAAGATCATAACCTTGCTCTTCCCCGCATTTACCTTCAGATACTGTTTTTCGCACACTGTTCCAAACATTTTCACCAGACCCTGCAACTCCCATTCATTATCGCTCATCAGATCTGTATCATGAGCAAACAGCAGTACAGGTAGCTTCCACTCTTTTCCCTCACTTATCAGCGATACACCAACATCCACTGATCTTCCTTGTATTTCTTTCATGACTCCATCCATATAGACATTAAACAACCACAGGGACATCACACACCCCTGTTTCAACCCAACATTCAGATCAAATCAAAATATACTCGTTGGTAATATAGGTACATCTAACGTATACCAACACTAAATATTAAGTTGTTTTAGTTGGTATACCATAATAAAGCCAAACCTAATAATAAAAGGGATGAATGTAAATGTTATGAGGTTGTATTAAACTTATTCCAAACATGACAAACATTGGCACTGGTGTAGCTTGACTAATGACCGATTGTGCATGTTACAGGATGTCCAGTGATAACTCCAGCCCCCTGACTCCCAGGTCATGCTGTCTGTGTCTGCCACTCAGGACTGGCTCCATTGTCATCGCTGTATTAAGTCTGGTTAGTATATCACCATTGTATTATCATGAATATTATTGTCATCACTGATTTAAGGGGAGGTTTCTTAGATTGCTCCCTAGATCTCCATTAAGCTTAATAAAATATCCCCAAGACCTCCCTTCGAGATACAGCCGAAGGCTGGTTACCCATAAATTGCAGACTCGCTGTCGCTCACCAGGAAAACAGTGACACCTAAATGGCACGAAAGGTCACAACATTGACAAATAGATGGGACAAAAAGGTCTTAAAATCGCCACACTAATGGGGTGAACGTCTTCAAATATCAAAACTAATGAGGTTACACATGAGGGAAAAGGGGGTCCAGAAAAAAAAAATCTCCCCTTAAGTCTGGTTAGTTTATCATCGTTGTATTGTGATGGACATTACATATACCATGTCTATGTGAAGGGGGAAATTATACCCACATGTACAAACATGACAGTTTTGACTCTCTCTGGAGACAACTTCACATAGAGCCAAACTATCGTGTCCTTACAATAACACGTTTTCAGTCATGTGGGTAGAATGACTCCTATAATTGTAATGGCAACAACATTTTATCTATTGGGTAAATTGTACAAGAAAAAGCTTGATTTTTCCCCTCTAGCGTTTTGGGACATGAAGAAAGACAATCTTTTAGAAGATGGATTCATTGTAGCCCGAAGTGTTAAAATAATACATATTTCAAGCTACCACCCAATTAACTCATTGCGAATTATAGCGAATTTTAACAGTTTAATCTGGGTATCACTAAACGATTTTATTTAATTTTGGAGGCCCCTTTAAAGAGCTAATAACTATCTTAATCATCCCTCTGACTCACACAATACCTTCCTAAGCTGAATACAATCGTCTACTAATAGGTACATATAAAGACAGATGCGTCTTCGTATTTTGAAAGTTTTTTTTTAGTGAAATATGGTGCTAAATATTTAAACTAGGAGTTAATATTATGAAACAGAGACATAGTAGTTTCATATTTTTCCATTGATTATCAATAAATGAGCTACTATAAGGGATTCAATTTACAGTCGGTTGAAATGAAACTGAGTATAGTTAAAATGGGATCAGTCGCAATGTACAGTCGCGGTCAATAATGCTAACTACAAATTTCCTGTGCTGTCTCCGGCTGGATTAAATCTCCGTATTAATTATTTATCGGATTTGGAAGGTTCGTTTAATAAAGGGACAGTATTATTTGTTGGGTCTATGTATGTATATATTCATATATTTTTTAGTTTCCTCGCTAGACCTTCATCAAGCTTTAAACAAAAAAACACTCCCTAGACCCCCTCTTCAAGACCCCCCGGCCAAAGGTTGGTTTCTTCTAAAATTACAGGCTCGCTTTCGCTCGCCAGGGAAAAATCGACACCTAAATGGCACAAAAGGTCTTGATATTGATATAGAAATGGGACGAAATGTTTTAAAATCAACAAACTATTGGGGCGAACGTCTATTTTTTGTCTTAAACTAATGGAAAACATTAGGAAAAAGAGGGACCAGAAAAACAACCCATCTCCCCTTAATTAGGTCGAAGCTTCAAAGTTGATCAGAATTAATGACCGTGATTGTGCAGTACGTCTGTATTGTGTAGAGTCAAAATATATGTTGTTGATTCTATAACCGGATATTGGAATTATGGCTCATTAATACAATCTAATTAAATTCATTGCAGGGAAAACACACCAACCTGATATCTATCAAAGTCATTAAAGATTTGTATAATATATTTAACCTGATGCTTTAATGTAATTAGTGTAGTATACCTTACCTAGTCATAACCCATGCAGTACCGGTGACATACTATACAGTATATATATATATATATTCTGGCAACTATTATACGAATTTATATAGGTTATTAAGGACGTCTACCAGTTCAAAGACTACAGACTATCTTAAGTGATTCTTTTAGCTACCATATTTAGTTTCCTCCCTAAACCTTCATTAAACTTAAAAAAACATCCATTAGATCCCCCTTCTAGATAAATTTGTACATTGTTTGGCAGAAAAATTTCCCGGCCGAAGGCCGGTTCATTCAAAATAATAGGCTCACTATTGTTCGCCAGGAAAAAACCCGACACCTAAATAGCACGAAAGGTCTTAATATTGACAAAGAAATGGGTCGAAAGGTCTTAAAATTGACAAACTAATTGGGCAAATATCTTAAAATCTGTAAAGTAATGGGGCTACACAGGAGGAAGAAGGGGGACCAGAAAAACGACCCATCTCCCCTTAAATCTAAATCAGATCTCAACCTAATAAAACCTTACATGATGTCTTGGCTAACCGATATTGCTAGCTACCCTTATTATAAGCTTGTTTAGTTTACCCCATCGCACAAGTAACTCAATAAACTATTGCATTTATAATTTTAAATAATTTTTGTTCTTGTTGTTTCTCTCCAGATTTTTAGTCTCGTCGGGATAAGCTTCAGCATCTTCCAGGGCGTCACTGGTAAGTCTGTATTTATGTTTGTCTGTCTGTTGTTATGCATTTTGTGGAAGGAGAAAAACTCTTAGCCTACGATAATTACTTAACATTTCTAATTATGGGGGTGGGGTGGTCTGGACTCCCTTCTCCCTCATGTTCAGCCCCATTTTCCCGATTTACCCAGCCTTTCTTCTACCCAACAAGTCAGGTCTTGAACTCTCTCCCTCAATCGTTTTTTCCTTCATCTTATGACTTAAACTGCTTTAAGGAGCGCTCCGTGTGTCCAGACATTTTGTCTCTAACATACCTTGAATTAGGCTATCTGCCACCCTTTCAATTCTTTGGGAGAACTCTTGTTACAGGAAGGTTTTTCTTTTTGTCTCCTTCATACATACATACAAAATAAAACAAAATGGAGGAGGCCCTCACATGTTATTGATTATTTGTATAGATTTATGGACTCACCAAAAACTGCACCGTTATACTGTATAGCATTCTTGTAATGTACTAAGTTAGTACTAATTTGTAATCCTCTGTAATTAAGTGATGTTTGTTTCCCCCTTTACAGGTAACAGTGAGGGTTGGGTGGACCTGGTGATAGACCTAATTCATCTGATATTGGCCTCACTACTACTACAGGGCATCCGCACGGTACGTTCAAGATACGTTACGTTATATTACGATATGTAATCTTATGTTACCTTACATTACCAAATGTTACCTTAAGTTGTCTAACCTCTTCTGTATAATGACTCAGTATCCGTCTTATTCTGTCACTCAGTATATTTTGTCTAATATTAGATAATATTATCTTGGGAAGGATATGAAGGACTCAGAGGCTTTATTGAGGTCAAGTTAACCCATTTGATTCCTAGATGGCCTTCCGAAACTGAGTAAAATCGTCTAATTTTAGTCAGAATAATATTATGAACAAAAAACTCATTAACTACTGAGAGGGTTAATTGATTTTATTCAGCTTAGGGTCTAAGCACTAACCAAAAGGTAATTTCTAAGACATATCAAATCGTCCAGCATTTGGCAGACCATTCTTAAAACGACGTCGTCAGTCATATCGAAGGGGTGAAGCCCTAGTCCATGTTATCATCACCATCCTTTATTGGTTGACTGCAGGACCGGCCTTATCTGGTGGTGATGATGTAATGTATATCACCACAGTGACTAGGCTAGCTTGGTAAGGTTGTGTGTGTTATCTTTAGCCTCAGTAATCAATCCTGCAGGAATACTGCTGGGATGGTAGCAATAATGCGACTCCAATTAAACAACTCTTATCAATATAGCCAGAGCAGAATATATGCTTCTGTTAGCACAGAAGCTCTAGGATGTATCGTTGATATGTTCACACACAACAGAGTGACGCTGCTCATTTTATGTAAACCACTGGACAATCGATAGCCCTGTTATCAGGACACCAGAAACCTAATAGAATTAAGAGTTAAAGTCCGTCATGAAAGTGTGCATGTATTCTGTAGGATAGATAAAGACTTTATTTAAGTGATGCCTTACGTGTTTCTCACATTGATCTCTTCCTCTTATTTTGAATATGCCTACCTGAAGATAATGGATATAATTATTGTTATTCCCAGGATCGAGCTGGTCTGGTGTGGGCGTGGGTGTGGGGTACGGGCGTGTTGGCCATCATCAGCATCATCGTTGGTGTTGTCATCATCGTCCTCACTGACTCCATCACGGCGGCCATCTTGCTCTTCGTCATCTCAGGCCTTCAGCTTTATTTCCTCCTTGTGGTTCGGGCTTATGCTATCCAGGTGGGTTTATATTATCTATTATCTGTTTATCTGTTCATCTATCTATTATTCTGATTATCTATTTTTCTGCTTCGCACTCAATATTTCTTAATAATGTCATTATCTTTACTAAGTGAAGGCCATCTTGTTCTTCCTGGTCTCAACCATTCAGCTCAATTCCATCCTCATGATTCCGGCTTACACTATCCATGTACCAATTAACCATTTATCTATTCATCTATCTAATTTATGTATCAAGCTATCATTCTATCTTGCTCTTAATATCATTGTCTTTGTTTATTTGACTAACTAGCCTTTGATCTATTCATCTCTATGTATATGCATCAAAGTGACCTTTCTCTTAATATCAGTGTCTGCCTCACATACCCCATAGCGTCAGTCATCTTGCCCTACCTCATCCGTCATTCAGGTCCATTATAATCCTGGTGGTTCCGGCGTGCGGTATCAAGTTTTTTATCATTTGTTTGTATAATGTATTTAATTTACATATATATATATATATACAGTATAGGCTGGAAAGGAAATTAGAGACAAAGGCACAGATGGAGGGATAGAAACCGAAGGAGGGTAGTTTAGAAATTAGAGATTTGTGCCCGACTCTATCGAAGGATAATCAGGAGGACCGAAGGCAGCGAGGCCGGCGACCTGCAAAGGACTTAAATGCTAGTCCGTCAAGAACAACGAATTTGGATAAAGCTCCATCAACAAAAAACAAATACAAAACCGCCAGGGATGAGGACCGAGGACAGAGGACAGTATATACATATATATATTTTTTTTTTCTTTTTTTTTTCCTGCTCTCTACACCTCTAACATGTGTATATTTTCACCCTCCAAGACCCAACTTTGAGATGATTTTGTAAATTTTTCTGCAGAAAAATATCCCGGCCAACGGCTGGTTTCTCTTAAATTAAAAGTTCGCTATAGCTCGCCGAGAAAAATCAACATTTTAAGCGCAAGAAAGATTTGAATATTGATAAAGATATGGGGCAAAAGATCTTAAAATCGCCAAAGTAATGGGGCAAACGTCTTAACACTTACGCGGAGGGCATCTTTCCGCTATATTAGGGCTCATTCAGGCACTCCTGAATGATTCAGCAAGTGTCTGCATGAAATTAAATGTATTCAGCCAAAAACTAGAAGAAAGTAGCTTCAAAATGACACCAGAACGAGTTTCGTAGCGCACGGGGTTAATCCGCAGCGCTACCGTAGACATTCGCTAATATTGAGCGAATATTGCTCATGTTGCGCTACATTTGCCTTTGACAGCGCTGCATGAGTCTAGCAGGATATACCTCATACCCCTTAGTGTCGCGGTTGCCTGGTTGGTGAGCGGAAGGGGCCTGCCGCGCTTCCGCTCACTCGGACTTGTCTCCACAGGCTTTAAAAGCCTGGCAATTGCAAAAAATTGCCATGATGTAAGGGAACGTCTCCCGCAGCCAATGGGTTAACATCTCAAAACTATTGGGTCTAAGCATTAGGGAGAAGGGAGTCCAGATAAAAAAAAAAAATTAAGTATATATGTATCAAGAAATTTGTCTATTTCTTATAATTATAGAGTATCTATAATTACATCTGATTAATCCTTCCCTAACTGTGCTTCTTCCAAAATGGGTTAAATCTGAATCTTCCTTGAATATGCTGTTCAAAGATTCTATTATTGTCTCTGTTACCTCTATCCAAGTCAATAGCTGCCTATCTAATTAGCTATTTCTCAATTTATAGCTAAATCATAACTTCAATGACAAAGTCTTTGGATTCTGAGAGTTATTATTTTTTGTTTTCGTTTTACTTACAGCTAACCACCAGTGCTGCCGGTCCAGAAGTCACAGCTTAAGATGCTCCACCTGTGCTTCAATACCGTCCTCAAGTGGTGTTCTAAGATGGCGCCACCTCTGCTTCAATACCGTCCTCAAGTGGTGTTCTAAGATGACGCCACTTCTGCTTCAATGCCTTCCTCAAGTGGTGTTCTAAGATGGCGCTGCCTCTGTTTCAATACCTTCCTCAAGTGGTGTTCTAAGATGACGCCATCTCTGCTTCAATACCTTCCTCATGTGGTGTTGTAAGATGGCGCCACCTTTGCTTCATTACCTTCCTCAAGTGGTGTTCTAAGATGGCGCCACCTCTGCTGCCGTTTTTCACAGTCCAACATGGACGATTTTAAGCTTAATCCAATATATTTATAGTTGTCATAGTCATTTGTATCTTTAATAAAGTATTTCTAATATTATTAGCTGTTACAGTTCCCAAATAATTGTACAATTGGCAATTTTGAATGGTCGCTGTATCGCTTACATTTCCCAAATCATTGCATAGTTTGCAATTTTGATATGCATACATGTATTATGACTCATAGGATTTCCTAAGCCAGTTGATACCTAAAATCTGTATACCAATGTCCGAGAACTCCGTGGAAAATATGGGATTAAGCTATTTTCATTTGCCATCATATATTTAGAGCTACTGGGAAACAATTTACCAGTCTATTAAAAACACTACACACACATCTATGGATTAAACAAAATAAATATAAATAAACAAATATAAAATTAAATTAAATAGAAAAAAAGAGAGTATCTTAAACAAAACATATTTGGTACTAATCATTTTCAGATATTGAGTTGACTATAGACAAGTTAAGATAAGAAGATGGAAGATTAGTGTTTAATAATCATACAATCTATAATATTATGTTATGCGTCGTTATAGTTTAACGCGCTTTATAGTGATCACGTTTAATGCGTTGATCCACAAATATCTCACTGGGAGGTAACTAAGTTTGGTTCAAATACTATACAACAATAATAATCAATCGGACACAATATACACGATCAAGGTTCACAAGCTTATTCCTTAAGTTAATAGGTAGGGTACATATCATAGATGATTCAGGGAACTAACAGGAATCCCAGAACCTCTAAATATTCAGAATGTAGTACCACAGAATATTAATAATAAACACATACATTCACAATAGCAATATATATACTACGTGAATATACAAATCAAATGTTTATGATACTAGTAGAACATATAAATAATAAGTATGTTACTACTAAAGCATATATATAATAATACACAGAGTGGTTCAGTCTCAAATACAATAAATAGTGTCTTAATAGAAAACGGGGAAATGCGAGGTTAGTTTCCGCCTAGTGTAAATAGTAGTTACTACTATAACATATGCGCAGCACTGAAGGATTATGTAAAATAAGACACTATTTGACTATTGAATAAACGTTAATTTAATTCAACATGGACAGGAGATTAAACTCAAATAACTCAAAGAGTAATAATTATGAATATACATTTATGAACTGGTTAAAGATAAACATTAGTCATGTATGCGTGACTGAGATTTCTGGTCGGCGGATAAGTTAATGCGACTCGACAACATTGAGTTAAATATAACTCAAACAATACACAAAATGAATTTGACTTCAGTAAGCTGTATAATAATAATAATAGTCTAAATGAGAGACTGAATGGTAAAATACTCTGTGAACAATTTATCTATGAATTATGTACCCAATGATGATATTACATAAAACAAGATCTATATAAGGGTTCACTGGTTATTACGTGTAAATGTGTGTGTTTCTATTCCCGAACAAATATATGTATAGTTCTCTATAAAGAACAGAGGAACCTATATTCGAAGAAATATATATATCTTTATCCCACAGACAGAAGTGTATAATATTCTCTCTAAGTTGAGCAACGGGTAACTAGGAGAAGAGAAGAATAACAATCTTCGATAATTACGTTACGGTGAACCTTACTATAATCAAGTTAACCCTTAGTTGGAATCATCATTACTAATACTTGAATAAAGAGCACTTAAAGAATGCGAAGAAAGATAGAAGCCTGGTAGCGAGTCTGGCGAAGACGTGGTCTCGGTCGTAGTTGTCTGGCGGTTGATGACAGGGCTCGTCACTGGCTTCACACGCCACAGGTAGGATTTACCTCTTCGTCTTCTTCTTCTTTCCTCGGGATCACTTCTATTTACACTAGTTTGTTTGAATCGTTCATACTGGATTAATCTAGCTATATCCAGTATGATAGATATTTCACCTTTACTCAGGGATATTCTAGATCTACGAATCCTTCAATATAGAAGAACTGCATTCCTAAAACATTGCCCTGATTTGCCTAACTTTACCTTGATCCGGTCAGGTGGTAACTCTTTTATTTCTTGAATCAAGGGGCTTGTCTTTTGGGATAACATAGACATGGTAGAAAGGTGTCTTTGATTTCTTGAGAGGTTATGGGTTGCACTAAAAATATGCAAGGTAGGTGTCCTAATCTGAGTGGACATACTTGATTGATGTACATTCGTTTTATTTTTATACATAGTGTATTGATGTGTTGAATTAGGAATTTATGTTTAGTTTAGTTTGGGATAAATATGCAGGTTATATGATGGTGATTAGTGAATAATGTAGGTAAGGACATTCGGCTTGTTTGTTATCAATGCTGGTTCACTTTGGCAACTTATCATCAGTCTCGATGGGGTGATATTGAGGGTGCTGATGCGGTATTTGCATAAATAGTCTTACGACCGGCACTACGAAATAAACAAGGGCACTTAATAATGGACTAGATGATAGGCTATATCTGCAACAACGGCCATTTGTTATATATATTCCAACGGTACGCTAATTCCAAACCCTCGAACTATTACGCCGGTGAACAAAACACTTAAAACCCTCCAGAGTTAATCTACTGGATAACGGGGTATCAATTAACTGGGTTTTAGTGCACTTCTACAAAGGCTTTCCGATGACGGCAAAGCCAACTCACAACAGGAGTACTTATGTTATGAAAATGCTCTAAAGTAATAACAATGCTTGAATAAACTATATAAGATTTAATAAAGGAATAATTGCTTACGTTAACTTTAGTGTGGGTCTGTACTCAACACTAAACTATTCAATGCTCTATGAAAACACTGGAAGTCTAGTCCTACAGCAATCAGATAAGGAATCTTCTGAAAAGGTCTGATGCTCTAAGATGCTCGGTAATATAGAACAGAAATAATGCAGGGGCAGGACACCAAAGCGTGTATCTTAAATAAACCAATAAGTAGGATACATATATATAACAAGGGAGTGCAACAACTCTGTGACAGCACTAATAATAGCCACTCAAAAACAGTACTTCCTTAGCGAACATAACAGCCAAACTGGGTTGTGCACAATGCATCAACCTAGGCTAAAATAAGGCGTGAATAATTCCTAAAGCATACACAATGAAAGTTAATAAACACAATGCTGTCTTTCTCACTAATAAAGTCTAGCAGTGGCATAAAAGGCATCAGGAAACTAGGCAGAGCGCAAGCATGCTCGTAGCCTACTGTCTCCCCTTGAACAGATTTCCCTTATGTTACGTTAAGTGACTTGGAGGCTCTCTTGGTAAGTCCAAATCTCTAGTATCTGGTCTTGCCCTGGCGCTCCACAAATGTCAACAAAATGAGGTAGCAAGCATACAGGTAAGTATAGGCAAAAGCCCTTCACCTGTATACTGCTACACTCGCAAAGGAAAATATGCACAAGGGTTACAGGCTAGCTAGCTTCGTCGATGTTGTACAGGCTCTGACTTGCGACATACATAACTCAGACAACGACCAAAGATACCTTCCACTGTCTAGCATTAAATAATGGGAAAGAACAGCTCAATAATTAGAAGCACCCCAACACTAGGCTACCATATGACTGACTCTAATAATCCCTAAAACTAGTGCAAACATATATGGAGAGCTGGTGCTGGCAATACGACTGGCCGACTATGGAAGTCGTATGCAAAACCAGAAGGGATAAGTAATTGAATAAAGAGAGAAGTATGAAAAGGAAGAAGTTCAGAGAGAGAGAAAGTAGTATAGGGGGTTATATGGGGGACAGATTGCAAAGGACATCTAGGACCAAGCACGCCATGCCAAGCTCTGCAGGAGACACGCGGGCAGGAGCCCGCACCACCCTCCCAGGACAGCGGCCTCCAATCACAGACGACTACGTCATGAAGAGCAAGCGTGCTATGACATAGCCAGGCACGCCGGCCAATCACGGGCGTGGGAGACTCCTCCGAGCGAGGGAGGCACACTGTTACGACCGGGACTACGAATAAAACAAGGGCACTCAATGATTGGACTAGTAATAGGGCACTATGCAACAACGGTACGCTAGATCCAAACCCTCGAACTTATATGCCGGCGAACAAAACACCTATACCCTCCAGGGTTAATCTACGATAGCGGGGTATCCTTAACTGGGCATAAATGTACTCTACTTCAGGCTAACCTGCACTGGTATAGCCTGATAACAAACAAGATGCAAGTTACGTTAAAATGCATAAAAAGGAATCTATGGAAAGATCAATTAAATCACTGCAAGATTTAATACAATAAAAAGATGCTTCAATACAGTTACTCTAAACAACAATAAACTCTTCACTCCTATCTGAAAGAAAGTGAAGTATAGTCCTACTGCATAGACCTGGAAACTTCTGAAGAAAGTCTGATGCTCATAAGATGCTCGTACTGATTTAGAACTATATAAAGGCAGGAGGCAGGACACCACACGTGTAAATCGAATACACTAAAAGATAGGACATATAATGTTAACTGACACGAGAATACTATAAATGCGCAACGGTAGCAATGCTCGACACTAAAAGAAGTACTTCCTCATCAACGAAACAGTCTGCTATGGTTGTGTGGCTCGGCAACAACCTAGACTAATAAATGCTGTGAATAATAATGCGCACATATCAAAGACCTTATATTAAATACTAACAAGTGTCTACTCGATTAATAATGTCTAGCTGGGATACTCTAGGTAAGGAATTGGGGTTGAGCAAGACAGGCTCGTAGCCTAGCGATGTCCTTAAGACTGCATCCTTTAAGTTACGTTAATTGACTAGGGGGCTCTCTCGATAGATCCAGATCACAAGTATCTGGTTCTATCCTGGCGACCCTCTAAAGACAAGCAAAGAGGCAGCAAAGTGTGGAACTGGTACAGGCCAAAACCCTCAGTCAACACAATGCTGCACTCGCAAAGGACGCAACCGAAAAGACAACCCAGGCTACCACAGGACCGGTCGAAGTCGTGTAGGTATAAGCAAACCGTACACACATCGGAGACAACGACTACAGTTACCTTATCCAAGTCTAGCATTAAATAAAAGAGCAGAAACACTAAATCAATAATGGAGACACACAAAGTTCTTAACCTATACTAACTAAGAACCCTCAAACCTATTCTAAATACATGTAAATATCTCTGAGGACGGTGCATGCAATACAATGGGCCGGCTATGAAAACCGTATGCAGAATCCAAGGGGAGTGTTGTGCAGTTAATAAAGGTTAGAGTATGGAAAGAGAGAATCGAGTGAGAGAAACAGTGATAAAGGTGGTGATCGGGAGAGAGTATGCAAAGGGATGTTAGAAGCACGCGCGCCAAGCCTGTCCTGACGAGGACAGCTCCTGGGGACCCTCATGGAGGAGGTAAGTTACGCAGGAGACCGCAAAGGCGCGATGGTCGGCCAATCACGGGCCGAGACGTCACAAGACAGCAGGCGTCATAGGACACAGCCAGACACGCCGTCCAATGGCGAGCGAGAGGCAGGAATGCACCCGTACATACAGACACTTACTACCTCCTCGCTCTGAAAGTCTTTCTCATTCACACGCTGGTACTATTATCACTACTGTTGATATAAAATATAACCCGTTGTCACAGACGAAAACAAAGACCTCCACTGGACTGTCTGTGACAATGCGATTACTAGGAACGAAAGAACGACATTCTCTGATAACTGTAGCCCATTTCGATGTCCCTGGCGAGCGCTAGTGGCCAACGAGAGGCGATTCTGCCAACGCTGGTAGACGTCACACCCCGCCCAAGATATGGGACGCTCAACATTAGGCGAGCACCATATCTGACAAGGCAGAATGCCGACAAGATCCGCCACACCTAGCCACTCCACCAGAAATGAAATGCAAAGCTCAATCTTAAATAAAACAACATATTAGCATAAAGAAAATCTTACAACCCCTCCCAAACACAATAGTATAATTTTAGCCTGCTATGCTCCCTGAGCGAGCTTCACAGAGCCCAGCCTACTAAGTGAAAGACAGGTTCAACTTGGGACTTTAGCTATAACATTGGCAACTTACAATTAACTATCAAAAAGAAAGTTTTTATATGCTTTTGTATTTAATTTTAATGTTGTTTTTGACGGCTGCTCTACAGGGGCAAGCCTGGTTTTTCTCCACTCAAATCCACACACCTGTGGTTATCTACGCCGGATCCTCCACCCTCAACAAACAGTCTGCAATCACATTCTCACAACCGGCAATATGGCGAATGTCTAGATTGTATTCTTGCAACATGAGTGACCAACGTGTCAGCCTCATATTCCGGTTGTGGAATTGGTTCAGAAATTTAAGAGGGTGGTGGTCGGTGTAAATCACCACGACTGGCCCGTAGGCAGGAACATATACTTCAAAGTGCCTGAGCGCCAACACTATTGCCAGCAGTTCTTTCTCCACCACAGAGTAGTTTTTCTGAGTGGAATTAAACTTCTTGGAAAAGAAACTGACTGGATGCTCCAAACCTTCCTCGTCTGTTTGCATTAAGACGGCACCAGCCCCTACACCGCTGGCATCTGTTGCCAGCTGGAACGGTCTTTCAAAGTCAGGGGCCCTGAGGATGGGGTGAGTGCATAGTAGGTGCTTGACCAGCGAAAAAGCCCTTTCACACTCAGGTGCCCACTTGAACTTTTTCTCTTTTGCTAGCAAATCTGTCAGGGGAGCTAACACAGTAGAATAACCCCGAATGAAGCGGCGATAGTAACCCATCATGCCCAAATATCTCATGATCTGCCGCTTGGTGGACGGCCTGGGGAACTAGTTAATAGCCTGTATCTTTTTTTTTTTTTTGGGGGGGCACACCTGGTCTAACCCGACCACAAACCCAAGATACTGCACAGTTGCCCGGAAAAAGTCACACTTGCCCAGATTGACCACCAAGCTGGTCTCACTGAGCTTCCTAAACAAGGCTTCTATGTGCTCACAGTGACTCTCAAAGTTGTCATCGTAGATTATAACGTCATCTAGGTAGACAGTGCAGTTAGGGATGTCAGCTACTAACTCATTCATAAGACTCTGGAAGGTTGCTGGGGCATTTTTAAGGCCATACGGCATCACATTGCAACGGTAGGTGTTCCCATCAACCACAAACCCGCATACCCCCTTCGCCCGCTCAGACAAGGGTACCTGCCAGTAGCCTTTCACTAGGTCTACCTTAGTTAGAAACTGTGCCTTACCAATCTTGTCTACACTATCGTCAACACGGGGAAGGGGATAAGCATTGGTGGGAGTCAACCCGTTCAATCTCCGAAAGTCAATGCAGAAGCGAACCTTCCCGTCAGGCTTGGGCTGCAGAGTGACAGGAGATGTCCACCTAACTGCCCCCTTCTCAATCAGCCCCCGTTCCAACATATACTCTAAATCCGCTCTGAGGTCTGGGAGTTTAATGGGTGGAATTCTGTAGGGTACTAATTTAAAGGGGGGGTGATCTCCCACGTCCACGTCATGCACCACTCGAGTTGTGAGGCCTGGATGCTCTGCAAACACACTGGGGTATGAAGCAAACAGACGCTGCACGGCTGCACGCTGTTGCTCAGGCAGGTGCACTAGAGCATCGTCAGCCACCTGTCTGGAGTTCCCCGCCCACTGGTCAGCAGAGACATGACACTCCCAGTTATCCTCCACCTGGGCTTCACTGTCCCTCACTCCTTCTCCTCCATGACCGCTGCAGGTCAACACAGGGACAGCGAGAAGCTCAGGGGGGCGCCTCACAAACTCTTTCACCAGATTCACATGGCACAGCTGATTCTGTTTACGTCTATCTGGAGTAGCCACAAGATAGTCTAGGTCAGAGATCTTTTTTACCACCTTATAAGGACCAGCGTACTTGGCAGACAACGGATGACCTGGCAGAGGTAATAGAATCAACACCTCCTGCCCCACCTTAAACTCCCGGAGTTTTGTCTTCTCATCGTACCTGTTCTTCATAAGTGCTTGCGACCCTACCAAATTCCTACCTGCCAACTCTAGGCTTCTCAACATTCTCTCTCTACTCTCGAGGACATACTTTAACATGGAACATGGTTTTGCTGTGCCCTCCCAGATTTCTCTAACCATGTTGAGGGGGCCTCTGACCTGATGTCCGAAAACTAACTCATTGGGACTGAACCCTAGGCTTTCACCAGGTACCTCCCGAGCAGCGAATAATACATAGGGCAACCCAAGATTCCAATCCTTGCCATTCTCAACACAGTAACAACGCAGCATGCTTTTCAGAGTCGAGTGCCACCTCTCCAACACCCCTTGACTCTCTGGGTGATAGGCTGAAGAGACAACAGACCAATAGATATAACTTCCACTCTTGGTAAAGTCTTTGAAATTATATTAAATAATCACATAATTAAGCATCTTGAGAATAATAAATTAATCAGTGATAGGCAATATGGTTTTAGACGATGTCGATCAACTGCAGACATTCTTTGCCTTCTTACACATCAAATCAACCCAGCTACAGACCAACATGGTGAAACACATACAATAGCACTGGATATATCAAAGGCATTTGATAGAGTCTGGCATCAATCCTTATTGTCGAAGATGTCACACTATGGCCTAGCATCATTAGTTCCACTAATTTCTTCTTATCTTCATAACAGAAAAATATGTGTAATGGTAGATGGCCTTTATTCTCAATTTCACTCAATAAATGCTGGTGTTCCCCAGGGATCAGTTTTGGCTCCAACTCTGTTCCTCATTCATATCAATGATCTCATATCTACCACTCATAATCCAATACATTCCTACGCAGATGACTCAACACTCCACAGTTCCTTCACATTTACCAATTCTTTCACCCAACCCGATCTTATAATTCAAAAATAAACACTGCAATTTCTCTGAACCGGGACCTTTCTAGAATTAATGAATGGGGACAAAAGAATCTAGTTCCTTTAATGCACAGAAAACCAAGTACATTCAATTTTCTAACCGACAGAATCTCACTGACTCCCATATATTTTTTAATTATGTAAATATTCCCACTTCCCCTAGTATTGACATTCTCGGTGTAACATTAACTACTAACTTGAGCTGGACACATTATGTTAGAAGCATTGCTAAGAATGCCTCTAAAAAACTGGGACTCCTGTACAGAGTTCGAGAATTCTTCACTGACGAGCAGTTGGCCGTAATATATAAAAGTCATGTGCGTTCTCAGATGGATTGCTGTTCATCTCTGTGGAGTGGAAGTGGAGTGGATGCATTGAGGCAGTTGGACAAAATTAAAAATAAAGCTATTAGATTAATCAATAACCCTGTAATCACACAGGACCTTCCTACATTATCCATACGAAGAAACGTTGCATCCCTTGCATTATTCTAAAGATATTTTCACAGCAATTGTTCCGAGGAACTTGCTTCAATTGTGCCGCCTCTCCACATCTTTCCCCGTAGAACTAGGGCAGCTGAGAGCGCCCATGAATTTACACTTTCTCCTCCACAATGCAGAACTTCTGCTTATCAAAATTCATTTATCCCTAGAACAACTACTCTTTGGAATTCACTTCCCTCGAGTTGCTTTCCACAAACTTACAATCTACAAAAGTTTAAATCCAGTTGTTACAAACATTTTATGAATGGAGGATGCCTTTAAGCACATGGACCTTTTTGTTTTATCTGTGTTTTTCCTTCCTCCGTTCATTGTCTCTTAAAAAAAAAAAAAATTTTTTTTTACTGATACCATGCTGCTGCATGGTCTGTTTGAAAAGGTTAGAAGTAAAGTTGGACCCTTGGTCTGATTGCAATTCCTGCGGGTACCCGTACCTAGAACAGTACAATAGCAAGTTACGAACAACAGTCTTAGCAGTACCATTTCGCATAGGGTATGCATCCGGATAACGAGTGGCAACATCCATAATGGTGAGGAGGTACTTGTTGCCTGCACTAGTAGGAGGTAGAGGGCCAACCATGTCGATTATAACCTTACTGAATGGTGGCCCGATTACAGGAATAGGGTGTAACGTAGCCTTGGGAATACACTGGTTTGGTTTACCTACTGTCTGGCAGGTACTGCACATTGCCACCCATGACGCCACATGTGCCTTCATACCTGGCCACCAAAACAATTTCGCCAATGCTGCTACCGTCTTACGTACACCCAAATGCCCTGCCAACGGTACATCATGCGCCATCCTCAGTAGGCTATCACGGCACACACTAGGCACTACCAACTGGTCAACCACTCTCGACCCACCCTCTCAACTCCGTCTGGGATCTAGAAAACGCCTGTACAATATGCCCTCCACACGAAAGAAGTCCCCCGGCTTTGCATCCCCGTCCTCATCAAGTTCAATCGCACCGTTACTACACTTCTGAAGCTCAGGATCATCTATCTGCAGCCGACAGATATCCGAAGGAGCCAATCTATCTAAGTGCTCACGGAGCAACTTATGGCCTCCCCCGATACTGGACTGTTCGATCCTATCTTGCTTAAGTGTGTAACGTTGCTGTCTCAGAGTTTTCTCACGCCCTACCTCCTCACCAAGTGTGACAGGTTCTGGGACCTAAACATTGGTGCCAATACTGAGTCGCCAAGAAGAGCCGCTGGATCAAAACTCACAAAACTTCTCCCAACTTTAGCTTTCTCCTTCCGACCGTTCCTCCGCTGGTCTAGAGACTGAGGAATAGGCTGTGACACCTTAGATGCACGAGATCGGGTGACAACACACGCCATCTACTCTAATTGACACCTCTCGACCAACTCCTGCCCCTCCCTACTCACGTCGGCCGCCCTCTCGGCAACGACTAAGGGTGGAACCTCAGAAGTAGGCACCGCAAAGTCGTTGCCGAGAAGAAGGTCGACGCCCTCTACTGGCAGTTTCTCTACGATTCCAACATCTATCTCTCGTGTCACACCATCAACCTCCAGCTCCACTCGAACCAACGGGTATGACCGTGTAGCATTAATACCCTGCACCACAACTACCCGTGCCGCGTTTATAGGTTGGCCTGTAAATTTTTCATCAGAGTCTGGGATGCACCTGTATCACGCAACAACTCCAACCCATGCTTGCAACCAGCCCAACTCACGCAGCCACGCCCTCTATGGTCGCAAAATGCATCGCGGACAGGTTTCGAGCCTTCCGGACACTCCTTCACTGGCTGTGCCCCCGCATCTGACATATCACCCCGGGTAAATGCAGAAGACCTCAGAGACACCCCAATGTTGCTAGCCAAAGACACGACTGCTGCAGGTTGGTTACTAGGGCAGGAACGTGCAAAATGCCACTTTTTATGACACTTAAAGCACTCTACTTCACCCTTGGACTTCCCCTAAGGTGGGGAAGGGCCCTGACCTTTCTTAAACGGGACGGTTTTTGGTTTGTGATCAAAATTAGTATCATTGCTCTTACTTTTGTTGTTGTTGTTGTTGTTGTTCCTCAGGCTGCCTGGCCGAACAGCCCTAAGGCCCCGAGCAAGGCCAAGGCCATTTCCGAGCGCCCCAACAGAACCCTCCCAGCCTACCACAATAAAGCCTGGGTGACCGAAGCCACTCCATGGCGGGGAGCTAAGGAAGGCGCAGAAACGCCCGGAAACCAAAGCCCCACCCAGGGCCCTGTGCCCCTCAGCAATTATGAAGAGAAAGTTGAGGGGCAAAGGGAAAAATGTGACGCTTTGGCTTCCAATCTACCAACCTCTAGGTTGGCAGATTGAGAGGTCAATCCACGAAAAGAGACGCCGTCACTTGAGATCTAGAAAATATATAAGTAAAAGGAACAGTCAGAGTAAGCTATGGGTATGGCAGAGATCGTTCAGTTCTCACTCTGATAGACCAGCCCATCACCACATCTTACTTTTGTTATTAAATGTTGCATCACTGACTCGGGGGGAGTGTTGCGCCCCTTGTTAACTGCATCGGTCCGTTGTGCAGACCCGCACCCACGAATCAGCGATAATCTCAGGTCAGCCAACTCAGCTGCCTCTTGTAGAGTTTTAGGATGTTTCTCTTTGAGGTTCAAAGTCAGGTCGCCACCTGTGCATTTAAAAAATTGCTCTAGAAGGAATAACTGCTCAAGCTCTTCGAACGTCGTCACCTTCTCTGACCTCAGCCAATTTCTCAAAGCATCATACAGTTCCCGGGCATGTTCTAGAAAAGTGCACTCACGACCCTTCGTAACACCCCGAACCTTCAACCTATATGTCTCTGGTTGTAACTCGTACTCGTACGTCCACCCCAGTGTCTTGAAAACTATCTCGAAGATTTAGTGAAGTTGGTCAGTAATAAGTGCTCCCTATCTAGCTCCGCGACTGTGCTAGGAGTCAGTGATAAAATTAAGTACTATTCACTGGCAGTGATACGTGTCCTATGTGTTCAGTTCCAGATTATTTCTCCAATATAGTGCAAGAGAAATAAAGCTGTATTATTAAACCATATCTTGTAATATACTTATCCTCTGTTTTCCTTTCATATTATATGTACGTATTTGAACTTGGAAGTCCCAGTGGAGTAGAGCTCACCATATCCAATTGTTAATCCTGCATAAAATCAGGGCATAACATATACATATATATATATATATATATATATATATATATATATATATATATATATATTATATATATATATATATATATATATATATATATATATACAGTATATATATATATATATATATATATATATATATATATACTGTATATATATATATATATATATATATATATATATATATATATATATATATACTGTATATATACTGTATATAACCCTGATCTTCACAAACTAGTTCGCTTCTTTATGTAAAAAGGGCAACCTCCAGTGATAATCTCGTGATTTGTGGCCTCACTACAGTCTGGTCACCATAGTTAGGCGGAAATAAATCAAATAATCACCCCTAATTTCTTTAGACTAAAAAAAAGGCTGAAACAAATGGGCTGTCTATTATCAAACCTATTCCCTGGCTGATAATGATTTTTACTTATATGTTTATAGGAGCATGAAAGAAACTAAAGGCCTGTAACAAGTGTTTCCCCAAGGATGAAAGAGTGATAGTCGGTATTTTCAGCGTTTTTTATATATTTATTTTAATTTGTTTATGTATTTTATTTTTGTTGTTGTTGGTGTATTGGAAAGAAGTGTGGTATTCTTGTGAAATGAATAGGCAGAGGAGGTGTTAGTAAGAGCTAGCTTGATTACTCCTTGTGTAGGTGGAATACGAACAGAAACAGTGAGGCAAGCCAGGCAAATGAAACAGGAGTTCCAGCAACTCTTTATCACATGCCTTTGAGGCCTCCCCTGGGTATTACCTCTCTCGATTCTCGATTGGTGTTTACAATTTCCCTAGGATGGAAATATCAGCTTAGTTACTATATTCCTTTTTGAGTTATAAAAAGTTGGAGTCAAGATTTTGGCTTAATTATAGTGAAAATACTTTATACAGGCTTAATACATGCATTCATGTTACCGAATACTCATTACATTTCAGTTAAATATAACTTTACTGTAATTGTACATTCATTTATGATATGAAAAGTTATTACAAATCGTCATAATATAATGTAGTTGAGTATTAAAGATGGGTGAATAAAGGCATATTCACTATTGCAGTAGTTACATTATTCTCTACCCTTCTTCATGGTTTTCCACACCACTAATTAGAGAATCAGATAATAGAGGCGCTGTATCCACATACTTTCTCTTTTCCTGTGTGTGACTTTTGAGCCTCAACGTCACCTTATTTTTATGGTTCAAGGCTGGCTTGGTGATATCAGGCCGTGGTTGGTCTGGAAGGAAGTAGAGAAAGTGTCCTGGGGTGCTGACTGTTAGAAGGGTCACACCCACTCCTTCCCTTACATCAAGGGACGGAGTTCTCGAAAAGGGGCTCCCGTCCTGACGCTATTCATGACTTAAGGGGGTAGTGCTTGGTTTTTGGTCTATGTATTTATT
This sequence comes from Paralithodes platypus, assembly GCA_032716605.1. NCBI lineage: Eukaryota > Metazoa > Arthropoda > Malacostraca > Decapoda > Lithodidae > Paralithodes > Paralithodes platypus. The sequence continues at coordinate 51,849,167 of CM064573.1, read as the reverse complement.
TATTTATTTATTTTTGAGTTTCCTCGCTAGACCTCCATCAAGCTTAGAAAATCACACCCTAGACCCCCTTTCAATATAAATTTGTACATTTTTCGGTAGACAAATATCCCAGCCGAAGGCCAGTTCCTTCTAAAATTAGAGGCTCGCTATCGCTCGCCAGGAAAAAATTGACACCTAAAGGGTACGAAAGGTCTTAGTATTGATACAAAATTGAGGTAAAAGGTCTAAAAATCGCCAAACTAACGGGACGAATGTCTTAACCCGGGAAGCGCGCGCTATTGGTAGTTCAACAACCTCCCGCCAAGCGACAATAATAGGCTTCATTCCCGCCTAAAATCGCCATTTTACAATAAATATTGTTATTACATATTCATATGCGCCTATTTTACGTTTAATATGAAGATATTAACATGTAACAGCAATAAAACAAGTGGGAATAGAATTTGGGGGGTGAAAAAGACGAAAAATTGCCGACCCTCCAGTCATGAGGTGAGGGGTGAATGCGACGTATATGCTCTCTCTCTCTCAGGCCTCAAGGCAGACTGAGCCCTCTCTCTCACTTTCTTTCTCTCCCCGCGAACTCAACATGCCCAGTAGAACACCTTGGAACCGGGTTGGATATATTAGTGCGATAAATAAACAGATAAACAAGGGAATAAGAGGAAAAATAGGTGATAATTGAAGGGGTGGGGAAGGAGGGAGTTTTGAGACATGTGGTGGAGTGATAGCAGGTATGGAGGGAAATGATCTCACTTAATCACATATTCCATTGTTTTAAGTACTACTGCGGTCTTTTAAAAGGCTTTCTTTAGGCCTTGGATCTTAAGAGGTTCTTCACCTTTCACCACCACAACCTCTTAAGAGTCTCCTCGCCGTTCTCGGGTTAATACCTCAAAACGGATATGCTAAACATGTGGGAGAAGGGGGTCCAGAAAAAGAGACTATTACCCACTTAAGTGTGCTTGCAGAAGGGTTGATAGCCCCTGAAGTCCTATATAACACAACTAACCCTTACAACACCATCGCCTAGTGGTATCTCTCTGACCATTCCTGGGGCAGGAAGGAAGGAAGACAATAGGTGGAGTAGAGAAAGTGTGGTGGGAAGGCGACGGTCAGAAGGCAATACCTCCTTCTTTCCTCTTACTCTTACATCACCATCGCCTAGTGGTAGCCCTCTGACCATACGTGTGGCACTCCTGGGTATATAAGCTGAGTGCCAGGGAGGTATGGCCAGCATAACTACCAACTATACTAAAGTGGACACTAGTGTATTTAATAGTTTTATATACCAACTTCAACAACTTCACAAGGTAAGAAACAGTTTTATTTGAAATCACGTTATTTTTTATAAGTGTTATCATTGTTGTAATATTCAGAGATGTTCATAAATTGGTTTTATTGCACAATACAATATTAAAATCATAGCTAACTCTTCAAACATCTAATAATTAAAGGATTGTGTGAAGAATATTTTGTGGTTGATATAACTATGTTTCCTGCATGAAAAAAACATTGGTACAACTAGATGTAATAACAAATCGATAAATAAGATAATCACTTATTAAAGTAATGTAATCTTTATGGGCAGATGAACTGAATATCTAACAAAGCTATATGAGTTGTTTTCGCAATTTAAATAACTAATTACACTAGAAATAAAATATACAATATGCTGTATATTATATATTTGTTCTGGTTGACAAATAGTGAGTGTTTACTGCGTTTGCATAATAATTTGATGATTTGATAGTGTGTGTGCATGAGCAGGATGTCCAGAGCTCCTTACTATATTGTATATAGAATCAATGATCCCCCCCCCCCCCAGTATGAGCTACCATCACCACATGTTACATGAATAGACTACTAGCGAGTTTCGTTTAGTAAGGAATTTGGAGCTGTAAACATCGGTATTTAGCTGAAATACCGGCTGAACTACGGTAGTGCTAAATTTATACACACATAAACCCAATTCAACATACTTTATATTCATCAGATACCTATATTTGTTTATTTTCTGTTTAATAGCGATGTATACGGCTCCAACTTCCTTATAGCCTGAAATTTGCAAGTGGTCAATTATATCTAACCAACTACTACTAGCTGTGTGTAGGACGGGTAGCACATAATTACTGTACCTCTGATGCGGCCACGAGTTTGAACCTCGCTGATATAATGTTTCCGACACTCATCCCCATGGCTTCCCAACCCCTCTCTACTATGGCGAACATCAGTGGTTCAATAGGCCTGATCGAGCTGATTCCACTGGCTGCAGACTACATCCACATCCACAGCCATTCCAACAGTACGATAATATTCCACATGTACTTCACACACTATACATCACAATAGGCGGTTGGGCTAACAAACCTCCCCCGTAAAGAAGGTAAAAAATCGAATGAATTCCCTTGGAATATGGAGGCCATTCATTCGTGGCCACCCCCTAGGGCCTAAGGGGAGCAAGGCGTTTGCCATAAGATATATGGATACACTACTGCACCTTGACTGTTCTTAAAGGGAGGACTTTAGTTTGCTCCCTAGACCCCAAAGGAGCTTACCAAAATACCCCAAAGATAAATTTGTACGTTTTTCCGTTGAACAATATCTTGACCGAAGGCTGGTTCCACCTAAATCAGAGTCTCGGTAGCGCTCGCCAGGAAAACAATGACATCAGATAGGCACGAAAGGTCTTATTATTGAGAAATATATAGGCCGAATGGTTTAAAAATCGCCAAACTAGTGAGACGAACGTTTTAGAAACTGAAAAACTAATGGGGCGAAACATAGGGCAAAAAGGGGTCCAAAAATAAAATAAAAATAAATAAATAACCCACCCTTAAGGCTAACCTAGAATCCCAACCAACAATTTAACTAACCATATAGAAAACATAGGACGTATCTTGACTAATGATTGTTTGTGTACAATACAGGATGTCCAGTGATAACTCCAGCCTCCTGACTCCCAAGTCCTGCTGTCTGTGTCTACCACTCAGGACTGGCTCCATTGTCATCGCTGTATTAAGTCTGGTTAGTATATCATCATTGTATTATCATTAATGTATTATCATTAATATTAGCTAAGAAGCTCTGCAATGTACAACTTAGTATCACATTCAACGATAGATGCCTTAGGGAAACCCTACTACCCATATATACCCCATTATTATTATTGTCATGGCTGTCTTACGACTGGTTAGTACACTCGGTTGCCATAGTCTCTAGCCCTATCATAAGAATTCGTGAATCCCCTATGCTATTATTTATGCAATTATAAGTCTGGAATAATTTTGGATATAACTTGTTTTTCACTAAATAGTACATATAGTTTTGTAGTTGACATATAGCATATTTTATGCATAAATTTGCTTCCGGAGACATACTGTATTTCCATAACTATAAATAGATGCAGTCCACAAATATTTATGAGTGGTCTGGTTAGTATGTCATCATTGTAGTGTAAATATTTCTTAAGTTTGGTTAGTATGTCATCATTGTAGTGTAAATATTTCTTAAGTCTGGTTAGTATGTCATCATTGTAGTGTTTATACTTCTTAAGTTTGGTTAGTATGTCATCATTGTAGTGTTTATACTTCTTAAGTCTGGTTATTACGTTATCAGTTGATACCAGAATTTGTTTTGTAGGATAGAACTTCAAAATATCATGGCATATTTACCAGTTAACAAAACATAGTTATTTGCAGATGGTAAAAAGGCACACGGACCTATTGAGTTATTCAAGATACGTAGCCGCATTTTTTTTTTTTTTGGGGGGGGGGGAGCTATTAGTAGACAATGTATTCAGCTTAGGTAGATGTTGTGTGAGTTAGAGGGATGATTACCATATTTATTACCTCTTTGATTACTAAGTGGACTACCGACATTGAATACAATCCTCTAGTAATAGCGAGAATAAGCTGTTAAAGTGCGTCATAATCCTCAAAGGGTTAACTGATATTGTATATAACCTAGAACCTATCTACCAAGAATCACATCAACTATACCTTATCCAGAACCCAACTCATGAACCATTGTATCCTACCTGTGCTTATGTATGTATGTATGTACTCAGGCACATACCCCATAGCTGGGGGTGGCCGACTCGAGACAGAGCCCGAAAAGAAACATGTTAATTTCCAATTCTTTGGGTCCGGGACCACGTTCACGTTCCCTCGCCCCTTATTCTGTCTCAGCAAGTAGGATAATTTTACAAAGGGAGGAGGATTCCTAGCTCCCGCCCCCTTATACTGTATACAGTATATATCAGAACCCGACGTCTCAAGAGTCAGATCTATTTATACATTAGTTTTTCTTTTAACTAACCTATCCTCATTTAAGTTAGAGCTAGCATACCATACCTGCTCATATAGCTAACCCAGAATGTTAGCTTTCTCGAGGCTAACCTATTACAAAGTATCTTAGCTGACCTTTCAACTAACCCAAAACTCGACCTATCCGAAATAGTGTTATATTTTACTTGATTTTACGGCTAATCCAGAAACTACCTAATTTACCTAGCTAACTCAACTCTTTACTAATCTAGTTTCAAAGCCACTAAATTTGTCTGACCATATAGCTTGCCCAACACTAATTTATAACATATTTTGACATAATTGTATGTTTTCCCTTGCAGGTGTTCAGTCTCATCGGGATAGGCTTTAGCATCTTCCAAGGCGTGACAGGTTAGTCTATGTTGTCTCTCTGTCTGCCTGTATGTGTGTCTGTCATTACATACAATTCAGAAAGTAGAAAGATCTCAATGTACGACAATTAATATAAAAAATCATGCATAACATTATAGCACATTATTTGAATAGATCACTATCAAAGGGCTACAATATATAACTTAAACCACAAGAGATCCTCATATGTTACTTGGCAAAGCTAATAATCCAATTAATGTGTATCTCCTGTACCACTGCTTTAAATGATATTACCTTCTGTATATCTCCCTAACACCCTTGTATCATCCTATTTATCGTTATATTAACCTATTACCCCTCGTTTACCACCGTGGCATAGGTAACACTGAGGGTTGGGTGGACCTGGTGATAGATGTGGTTCATCTCCTGCTAGCCTCACTACTGCTACAGGGCATCAGGACGGTACGTTCAATACACGTTACGTTACCATATAATAGGATTCCTGTATGAGGATTGTGTTATCATCATCATCAACTTCTACTGGTACACTCAGCTGCCATAGTCTCTAGCCCATTCATAAAAAATGTGTGGACCCAATATGTGTTGTCTTTATCCAAATATAAGTATTGGGATTGTTTTTTGGATAAAACTTGCTTTTCAATGAATAGTACATATTGTTTTGTAGTTGATGTATAGAAAAATACGTTCATACATTATTTTCCAGAGATATATTTCCACAATTGGAAATAGGTTTACAAATATTTAAATGTGGTCTAGAGACTAAGGAATCCGATGACCCATGTGGGGATAAAGCCAGTGTCACCCAAGTGCTTTTTCCGGTAATTTTCGATGAACAAGTTTTGTCTCGTAATACTTTGAGGCTTTTTCACATTGGAATCGAAAACTAGGCTGAAGGTAGGTTATGGTAGGTGGCTGAAGTCTGATATAGCTTAAACTTCGAAGATGCCAGACTACAATTGCCTGAACGGCAAAAGAGTTCTTGTGGTTGTGTGACTGTTGAAGAGTGCCTGTATGCTATAACATTGTGGTTGTGTGACTGTTGAAGAGTGCCTGTATACTATAACATTGTGGTTGTGTGACTGTTGAAGAGTGCCTGTATACTATAACATTGTGGTTGTGTGACTGTTGAAGAGTGCCTGTATGCTATAACATTGTGGTTGTGTGACTGTTGAAGAGTGCCTGTATACTATAACATTGTGGTTGTGTGACTGTTGAAGAGTGCCTGTATACTATAACATTGTGGTTGTGTGACTGTTGAAGAGTGCCTGTATACTATAACATTGTGGTTGTGTGACTGTTGAAGAGTGCGTGTATACAACATTGTGGTTGTGTGACTGTTGAAGAGTGCCTGTATACTATAACATTGTGGTTGTGTGACTGTTGAAGAGTGCCTGTATACTATAACATTGTGGTTGTGTGACTGTTGAAGAGTGCCTGTATACTATAACATTGTGGTTGTGTGACTGTTGAAGAGTGCCTGTATACTATAACATTGTGGTTGTGTGACTGTTGAAGAGTGCCTGTATACTATAACATTGTGGTTGTGTGACTGTTGAAGAGTGCCTGTATACTATAACATTGTGGTTGTGTGACTGTTGAAGAGTGCCTGTATACTATAACATTGTGGTTGTGTGACTGTTGAAGAGTGCCTGTATACTATAACATTGTGGTTGTGTGACTGTTGAAGAGTGCCTGTATACTATAACATTGTGGTTGTGTGACTGTTGAAGAGTGCCTGTATACTATAACATTTGAACACGTAATTCACCACATGCGAGTTTCAGTCTATAAGGAAGTTGGAGCTCTAAACGTCGATATAGAACAGAAATGCAATACACATCGATATACTGTAGAACAGAACGGCAATACTATTGTAGATTTCAAATGGATAAAAAGTATGATTAACATAGATTTATGTATATATTAATGTACTGAGAGCGTAATATAAACGTAAATTCTTCTAAATATCGATGTCTATACCTCTAACTTATAGTCTGAAACTCACAATTGGTCAATTATAACAATATTGATACACATAATGAGTGTTCTAAGGTTGATCTATTAAATTTAGAACTCACACACGATCAAAGCACTATCTATGTATTCCATTTGTGTTATAATTAAGTGTTCATATTTGCAGTGTAGTGCGTTAGTATTGTTTTAGAATGACTGTTGTTGTGTTTGTTACCTGAAATTAGAATAAGTAGGTATATAAGGTTAAGGGGAGATTTGTATGTATTTGTTTATATATTTATCATAATTATTATTAATTTTAGTTTCCTCCCTATACCTACCGGTATATAAAAAAAAAAAAAAAAAAAAAAAAAAAAAAAAAAAAAAACGCAACCCACATTTCCAAGCTCCACCTTCGAGATAGATTTGTACATTTTTCGGTGAGAAAATGTCCCGGCCAAAGGCAGGTTCAATCTAAATTACAGGCTCGAAATGTCTAAATATTGGCAAATAAATGGGTCGCAATATCTTTAGGTTGTCAAACTAATGGGGCAAACGTCTTAAAGTTTTAAAGATAATGGTGTTAAACAAGAGGGAAAAAGAGGACCAGTAAAAAAATAAAAAATAAAATAATAATACAATAAAATACAATAATTGAGCTCCCTTTAACCCTCTTCACCCATCTCTTGTATTTTGTTTCGCCTACTGGAAGATGGTTTAAATCCTTCTATATATTCCCAGGATCAAGCTGGTCTGGTGTGGGCGTGGGTGTGGGGTACGGGCGTGTTGGCCATCATCAGCATCATCGTTGGTGTTGTCATCATCGTCCTCACTGACTCCATCACGGCGGCCATCTTGCTCTTCGTCATCTCAGGCCTTCAGCTTTATTTCCTCCTTGTGGTTCGGGCTTATGCTATCCAGGTAAGTTTATATCATCTATACAGCTAACAGTTATCTATATATTTGTATATCTATATGTCTGTTTAACAATGCAGCTATGTATCATCCTGTATATCTCTTTATATATATATATTAATCTAGTCGTATTTTAATTGACTCCATCACGGCGGCCATATTGCTCTTCGTGATTTTGACCTGTCACATTTATGCCCCTGTGGTTCAAACTTACACCATTGAGGTAGGTTTATTTATTGCCAATTATCTGGCTATTTGACCATATATCTATTAATGTATATGTTTATCTTTCTATCAATCTGTATAGATTTCCTTATCTCGATGTTTAATTAAAATCCCCATTATCTGGTTATCCATACATCTATACATGTATCTTTCTCTTAAACTCTATCTATTTCTTTATTTCGAGGTTTATATTACCTAATATGTATTTATCTATCCCTCTAACTATTTATGTATATATTTATCATTCTACCAATCTCTCTCTATATATATCTATCTCGTCATATTCTCTATTGACTCCATAGTACTCTTTATTGTGCCAGTCATTTAGTTGTATTTCATTCTGGTTCGGGCTTACGCTATCCAAGTAAAATTATCTTAAATGATTTAGATGTTTATTCATAAATCCATGTTTGTACCTATATATTTATACATCCGTATATTTATCAGTCCTTCCCTTCATCAGGTTTGCCTCGTACTTTTCCTCATCATTTTCTTTGATCTAGTTACCTGCCAATAATGTCATCATCTACATACCTATCAATTATGTCCTTGAATTTTGAGGGGTAACTCTTGAACATTTACTTTCAGCTGACCACCAGTGCTGACGGTCCCGAAGTGACGGCCTAAGATGGATCCACATATACTTCACGGTCTCCTTCATGTGGTGTTACTGTGGGCATTTCTATTAGTAATAAAACGAGGTTAATTCATGATATGTTTAATAATTGTTATAATTATATATTCTAATAAATTAGATAAGTATATTGGCTGTTATAATACCTCTCATCATTGTACAATCGTCAACAGCTTCACCTGTTTCACAAATATAGTTATTTATCTATAGGATATCCTCAATAATTTGGTACATAGCGTAAACGATATACATATATGTTACATACCGGTATACAGTATATATATACTGTATATATATATATATATATATATATATATATATATATATATATATATATATATATATATATATATCATTAGTGGTTCAATATTTTCCCAGTTATATACTAGCGGCTCAAACCCTGGCATTCTTTATGGCCTTCCAAAAGTCCATAACGAAGGTTGCCCCTTACGCTCTATAGTATCTGCTATTGGTACTTTTAATTATTCTTTATCCAAATTCTTTGTCCCCATGTTATCAACAATCACCAGTAATATGCACACTGTGAAAGACTTCTTTAGTTTAGTTAAAGAATTAACAAGGTTGTCATTTAACAACTGTGTCATGGCTAGTTTTGACATTCAATCACTATTCACTAATATTCCCCTAGCAGAGACTATTGATATATGTACGAAGGAGTTGTTCTCAGATACTGGCCTGGTCAATGGTTTTAACTCTTCACGATTTAAAGACCTTTTGAAGTTAGCAGTTAATGACTGTATTTTTTATTTAACAACAAGGCTTATAAGGAATGTGATGGTATTTCTATGGGATCTCCGTTATCCAGCTCGATTGCGAATTCATTCCTTTTTCTATGAATAACGTTGGTTAGATGAATGCCATACTAACTTCAAACCACTTTATTATCGCCGCTATGTGAACGATACCTTCCTAATCTTCCAATCCCCTGATCATGTCCCCCAGTTCCTAAGCTACTTAAGCTCAAAAGACAGTAATATTAATTTAAATTGTGAACTGGAACAAAATAATAACATATAATGTGTTGATGTATGCATCCACCACGTTCACGACAAGTTCGTACAGTCTGGGACTAAAGTCGTGGTATGGATCTTCAGCTATCCACTAGTACCCTCTGACAGCGGTATTCAAAGCAATCCGAGATATGGTGTTTTTGGCTCTCCACAGATGGCTCTGTTCGACACGTCCAGGTATCGCCAAAAGTAAGCGAAAAACTTCCTGTTTATTGGTGGATTACGACCATGCCAACTAGAACACACACACACAGACACACACACTTCTTCATTATCAGAATGCAAGGAATATTAGTATGCTCTACAACTATAATATGTGTATAAGCGAATGATGCGAGTTTTACTCTTGCATAGGAATATAATCAAAATAAATCAGAATACTGTATTAAGACGCCGTTCCAGATATTAATGATTAAATATTTAACAATGGTCAAACATAGCACTGTAGATAAGGCACACCGAGAATTCTAGCTTACTAGGGAAATGGTATATAGTGGATACAGTACACAACATTTTGTAAGTGAATGCAACACACATCTATAGCCTATTATTATTTAGTCATATATCATGTAGGAATTCTATACATTATAATATCAGGCTGGGAAATTAGGTATAGCCCGGCAGCCCGGACTAGCCCGGACATGTTGCCGGGCCAGTGATTTGCAACGCTAGTCTGCCCGACAGTTGTCCAGGGGACAAGTTATGTTTTGTATTACTATTTAAGTTGACGTTTCAATAAAATCAAAAATAGTTGTCATATAATATCAAATACTGATAGATAATTAGTATACGAAAACATCAATGCGGTGGGCGTTTAGTAAAACGGTGGGCCTTTAGTAAACCAGAGACCGACACTTCTCGCTGCAGTGACCCTTTAACGCCTTACGAGCGGGCCCGCCAGTAACTTCTACTACCCGCCAAGCGGGTGGTTTTACCCTAAACGACCTTGTTTCTGTGCTCTTTTTCATGCATAAACAAGAGCCAGAGCGTAATACAATTATATATCCCTGAAAGGGCGTAAATTGAGCTTTCCAATGACACCAGAACCATCCATCTACGACCACGCGTTCTCTTGCAACGATCGTGCAAGACGAGTGCAAAATCCCTAACATACGGTAATATCCTTACATAATTCCCTGTGTAGCGAGGCAGTGAGTGTGGATGTGTGTGGAGGGAACGTCAGTAGTCGCGCGGGACCCGTGCCGAGCGGTCATGAGCCGACCTACGCTCCCCTCTCTCTCAGAGCCATTATTGCTCAAAATTTGCACACAGACTTAAGTCGGGCCCCGCCACTTAGTCCATGGTTCTCTAGCCCGACTTAAGTCCACCCCCACCAAAGAAGGGTTAATACACAGAGACGACTCAACTGATCGATCGTAAATTTCGTTATGTTTTCGGCAGATATTATTAGTTCGTCATATACTGTCAATATTGATTTATCTTGGATACTATACCATAAAGAAGTTCAATTAATGGATAAATATAACATAAAAGAGAAACATTGAATACAAATAGTTAGGCTAAAACAATGTAACCATGTACCGGATGCATGGCTTAAGATTTGTTGTTATTGCTGGGTCGTGAATTTCGTAATGTTGTGAACTTAAGAAGTTACTTGGGGATAGTAAAGCTTGCTAAGCTTTTAGATGTTGTTGGTGGTAAAACAATTTGAAGATTGTAGGTGTTGGTCTGTGGTCACAGTGTTGTACGATAATTAGTGTAAGTTCGTAGAAGGTGGTTGGGGGTAGCAGATTGTCATAGTCTGCACCTAGCCATGTCTCCCTTTCAAAGATTCTGGCGCGCATTTTTATATAATTTTTTTCTTTTCAGTTTTCCCCATTTTAATATTAACCCTTGTCTAGCGGGGGGTTTTGGGCTTATTTGGGCATATTCAGGCCCTCCTGAATGATAAATCAAGTATCTGCATGAACAAAAAAATATTTAGCAAAAAACTAGGCGCTAAAAGCTTCAAAATGAGACCAGAACGAGCTACGTAGCACTCGTGGTTCTCCTACAGTGATACCAGTAACATGGGAGTTTAGCGTATAGTGGCATATTTTTCCCAGCTATGCTCACTACTGGCTACACTGCTGGCCTCTCGAGAACACAGGGAACATGAGTTAATGGGCGGCGGTAAGCCCTGGGAGTCGGCTGTCTGGCCCGCTGCGCTCCCGGCCATTTGCACTCTATTTTAACCCTTTAAAAGCCTTAATAATGCTCCTAACTTGATGCAAATTGGAGCCGGACTTGAGTCCGGCCCCGATCTTTAAGGGTTAATAATATTGATCTTCAAAAACTCGAACTTTTGGGATTTTCAAATTATTGGAATTTTGCTATAACAGACAATTTGACAGACACACGTATCTTCGTTAATCAATGTTGTGGTTTCCCATTATACTCACTCACCCACTCTCTCTCTCTGGTTTGTATTTATATGCTAAGTTTACACTAATTTCTCAAACATTACCCAACTCCTCCGTCATTGGTGGCAAGCAGATTGGACGTCCATGACAAATAACAATCTACACTTCCCTAAACCTACCATAGTTGTGGAAACCATCCGGAAGGGATGCCATGCATATTCCTTATCAGTTTTTGTCCAATTTTGAGGGCATCATGCACATTTACCTCATTGGCTGATGCCACTTGTCCATTAAGGATATTGTACAGGGGTTATAGAGTCATTAATAAGTGGGTGAGAGTACTTTTGAAGTTTGTCTAGGATCTTCTGTCGATCTTGTTTGTCCAACTATCGCCTCTTTTTTGTGTTTAGCAGGTGCAGTAGCAGTTTTACTTTCCGAGTTGTATGTGTTCATCAAAATAAAAATTGTATCTTTAACAATTTCTGAGTTTGGGTGCCCATACATTGCATTTCTACCATAAGACTTTACAGTACTTAACATTTCTAGGTTCACTATAGGACACATAGGAATGGCTAGTATACTAAGAGAGAGAAATAGAGAGAGAGTCAGGTAGAGGGAGAGAGGGGTAGTGGGAGGTGGAGGAAGGGAGGGATAGTGGGAGGTGGAGGGAGGGAGGGGGTAGTGGGAGGTGGTGGGAGGGAGGGGAATTTGTAAGTGGAGGGAGGGAGGGGGTAGTAAGAGGTGGAGGGACGGAGGGAGTAGTGAGAGGTGGATGGAGGGAGGGGGTAGTGGGAGGTGAAGAGAGGGAGGGATAGTGGGAGAGAGGCTTGTAGGATTTTGAGGGTAGTCTTTACATCTTGAGATTCCTCTCGTGTAACAAGATGTGCATTATTAGGCAGCATACTACAACAGGATAAAAAGAATAGGGAGACATTTTGTAATGGGTAATTAACTGGGTAAGTTGCCCTGTATAGTGGAAAGATATTTTCGATTTCATATAATCGGAAAGTTAAAAAAATATTATGTAAATAAAAACAATATTTTGTAAGCCAATAATCTTAACATGGTAGAAAATACAGTCTACTATCATTCAGATGTATTTTCTGGTAAAGAAAGAATGCTTGATCTGCTAAGCAAAGACATAACTAGAACACCTAACACAAATAATTGTGTCAAGGAGTTCTCGAGGGCACTGGATTTAATGTGGAGGAGATGGGTTATGAAACCTTGCATAAAATAGTTACTATGAACAGTTATTCAATATTATCAAATACTGACGAGGCCCGATGATTACTAAATATCTACACAATTAGAGGTATGCTGTATTATATATACAATTCACACAACTATTTTTTTTATTTTATTTTTTTCTACGCATACAAATAGCTTAACTACATTATTACAGTTGGGGAAGCTGTTTAAACTTTTGGTAATCCCTAAATCAATGTCACGCAATATTTAAGCTATTATCTGTTATTATCGGAAGTTATGGCACTAAAAAACCCTAAAATAGGCAGGCAAAAAGGCAGTTATAAATGATAAAAATGCTAAAAAAAGGCATTTATTGATGAAAAAGGCATTAAAAAGGCATTTATTTTATGTATTAATATATATAGTGAAAATGCTAATATCAAGCTATAAAAGGGTAAAAATTGTAAAAATTACCAAAGTAACATTGTCATTGATACACTTTCTACATTTTTCCCTGAGTGCACATAATTACAAAACAAAAATCAAATTGTCAGGCGCTAAATTGTGCCGTCTGTCGGAGAGAGGCCAACTTGGGCCAGGTTGGTATCTGGCGGCAGAAACAAGCGCCAATAGTTTACACTGAAAAACACAAAAAAGGGTAAACAAGGCATTATAGTGACGAAATCACCAAAAAAAGGCACAAATAGGCTCTGAACAACACAAAATAGGCATAATAGGCACTACATCGGTAAAAAAGGCATTATAGTGATGAATTCACCAACAAAAGCACAACAAGGCACTTATGGCATTTATGGCAAAATCCGGTCTTTATTTATTATACATAATTAGAAAGTATTCATGGAAGAAAAGGGTTTAATAAGACCTAGTTTGACCTATGAATCATTGGATGTCTACGCTATCTCCCTACGCCTTAACCCTTAACCATCGGCGCGCAACATATGTCGAGTTAAAGAAAACTTGCGCATATGCGGGTCTCGACAGATGTCGAGTGCAATTTTGAGCACGTAATGTGCTCTGAGAGAGAGCTGAGCGGTGCGAGGAGCATAGATTCCCGCCTGACCGCTCGCCACCACCGCCGTGGGTCGACTGAAATTTATTACACCCTCCTCCACCCTCTCTCACTCGCTACACAGGGAATTATGTAAGGAAATTACCTTATTTTAGGGTTTTTGCACTCGTGTTGCACGATTGTTGCAAGATAACCAGTGGTCGTAGAAGGATGGTTCGGGTGTCATTGGAAAGCTCTGTTTACGCCCTTTCAGTGATAGATACTTGTATTACGCTCTGGGTCTTGTTTATCATGAAAAAGAGCACGGAAACAACCCAATTTAGGGTAAAACCACCCGCATGGCGGGTAATAGAAGTTACCGACCCACCCGCTCGTAATGTGTTAAAGTACTAAAAGACCTATAGTTCTTTTCTCCTTGCTTCGGAGCGTTTCATAAACTTTCACTCTCCTCCATAAAGATATGAGATATAGATGGAATGGGAATAACATATGTATTTTATTTATTACACCACCATCAAACTCTGTTGAAGGAGGTATGAAATACTGAAACATATTAACATGTGTAGTTGTATTTATTTAATAATAAAACACGTTGTCGCAATGATCGAAGGATGGTGTGATACAGGCCAAGGTTGGGCGGAGGGATCTCCAACGCAATTTACTGCATGGAATGATGGAATTAGATATCGCAATAATGCTTTAATACAGTATATAATGTATATTAATATTCATATAGGTAATCTTTTATTTGTTTCCTTCTATTGTTCCTCGACATTATATTAATATCATATATTTTATATTTGAATTAATGTTATGTTACACCACTTTGTCATTCCTATGAACCATGCCATATTCAGTTACAGTATTTGTGTTGCATTGTTAGTATCCTAATCTCAAATTTATATTCATATTATTGCCGCTAGCAATACCGTAATTTAACGACCTATACTATACACACCCATTATTGGTTATATTATTCGCATGAATAAACTACTGCATATAGGAATATATACATATATATTACCTATAAAGGAAAATGACACACACCACTTCTAACTCTGAAATGTGTGCCTTTTACATCTGTTATGGATACCCAGTCCATTTTTGCTTCCTTTTAGCATTTATATTCCATGCATTCAAATAATGAAGTAGTGTGTGTGTGTGTGTTCTAGTTGGCATGGTCGTAATCCACCAATAAACAGGAAGTTTCTCGCTTACTTTTGGCGATACCTGGACGTATCTAACAGAGCCATCTGTGGAGAGCCAAAAACACCACATCTCGGAATACCGCCGTCAGAGGGCACTATTGGATAGCTGAAGATCCATACCACGACTTTAGTCCCAGACTGTACATAACATCTCTTTACAGAAAACCTACCTTCACGGGTCTCTACATGAAATTTTCCTCGTTCATCTCGCTTAGCTATAAACGTAATCTGGTTGGTGCTCTCTCCCATAGTGCCGATGAAAATTTTGTTCAACATGTTTTCACCTTGACACCGAACTCAAATACCTCAAGGAACTTCTATTTAACAATGGCTTCCCTAAAAAACTTCACCGACACCTATATAGGAAAACCCCTTAACATTTTGTTTACGTCAGACAAACCCCCTGTGTCCACTATTCCAAAAAATACCACATCTTTCCCTATCCCATACATAGGACCTCTAAGCCACACCCTAAAGAAAAGGCTTCAATTGCTTCTAAATGAATATTACCCTCAAGTTTCACTCAAAATAGCCTGTAGATCACTTTGTACTATCCAAAAGTTGTTTAGATTTAAGGACACAATTCCACTACACTTACAGTCGTCAGTTGTTTATTTATTTACTTGTGCTAGCTGTAAGGCAGCATATATAGGCAAAACAAAAAGACATCTAAAATCCCGTATACACGAATACGAATACCGAGGCCGCTCAGTTTGAACGGAACAACTCATTACAAAGCAGTTCTTGGTGGTAGCAACAACGACACAGACCTTCCCATCATGGAGGCCCTACACCAGTATAGGCACAACCCATCTATCAATGACATGGCATCTTGTGACCTATTCTGCTTCCCAGGTTAAGTGCCTGTATGTACTGTACTGTACATAGACTCCTCTACATATGAAAAGGGGTCTATGGTACTGTACATATTCCCTCCCCCCCCCCCTTTTTTTTTTGTCCTTCTTTGTATAGCTTAGCTTTGTCACTAAAGTATTTCCCTTAATTTAAGATCTACTTTCAACTTAACATTTAGACCACTAACATTATATTTCGTATTGTGACCTTCTTTTCCATTTGCCGTGCTAAATGTGTTCCCCTTTTTATAGAATCCCTTAGTAAACTTATACACATCATATTGGTAAGTGTTGTTAAATACCTTCCATAACTTTTTTTACTTGACTTTACAGTTTAGGATTCGCGACGTAGTGGTTGCTCAATTTGATCATTATCTACCACATACTTTCGTTTTCTTTTTATGTAACATTCTTGCTGCTCATTTTCATATTTTAACGCACTATTTCTATTTTTATGATTCATAACGGTCCCCTTTTTTTTTACGCATCGAATAACTTAACTCATAGGCGTTTTAAGTCTCTTATTTTATCAATGTAAAACATGTTTTTTAACCTTTCATTTGTTGTCTTTGGATACATAAATATTAAAATATTTGGTTGTATTCACACAACTATACGTAGCTTTATCTCTGTTTGTTCTAGGCTCTGATGATGGAAATATGTATTAATTACGAAACATAAGCAAATAAACAACTTACTTCTTTAAGATGTTAGTGTTCTCCCTGGTAATCCTCTTCATTATATATATATATATATATATATATATATATATATATATATTTATATATTCTGACATACGGAGCCCTGTATGTTAATTTAAGAGGTAGAATTAGATTTGAAGGAGGTTCAAACTACCCAAGCGGCGGAGCGAACTAGCGAGTGGGAAACTAGCTCACCCGCATACCTGCAAACAAGCCTTCACACCTGCGTGCGTCATAGGGGACCCTGCAAACTACTCCGATGACCGGACACTATGACGTATGTTCGACGCCAGGAGCTGTGATTGGACCATGCACCTGCTATGCAACTCGAGGAGCTGTGATTGGAGCGGGCACCACCCCCCGCCTCCTGATTCGTTCCTACACCATCATTGTTTGGTATATAAGACCCGAGTTGTGGTCATTCAAATCAGTCTCATTTGGAGTTGGGGAAGGTGAACTTGCAGCTGGAGGAAGACGGGGTGAAGTATTATAATGGGATTGTGACTGTCAGTCAGATTATATAAATGTGTGTTAAGTGTGTTCGGTGTAAACACTTACGTTATGTTGGTTAGTGAGATATGTGATTGGGAATTAACGTTAACGCTACTATTATGTGCTTAACTATTTGATTGGGAATTAACGTTTAACGCTACTATTATGTGTTTAACTATTTGATTGGGATTTAACGTTAACGCTATTATTATGTACTTAACTATTTTAGTTGACTAACTTGTGGACTAAAGCAACTCTTTAAGTAATTGGGTTATGATGAAAGTAATACTATTGTTTTAGATTAATACTAATTCTTTCTAGTTCTTACGAGTTCTTTCATTTTCTTTTAATTAAGCTTACATTGCTTAACGGTGCTTAGTACGGTGATGCTATTGTCTCGTATTAGTAATATCGCCTTAGACTAACATGGCTGTGTTAATATTACTTCTAGTGATTTCCTAAGCTGAAGAAAATTCGTTTGCTTCAAAATATTATATTTTGCTTTTCATATTATTTGAGTGAGACCTGAATCGAATCTATGAAGCGATCCTGTAACTTTATTTACTCATAATCAAACCTCAATGTTACGTGGTTAAGAAATACATTTAACTAATTATTAAATATATATCTAACTTTGTATGTGACTTTGATATTACTCCTGATGATAATAATAATATAATCCTATTAACGTAAGACAAGAACCAAGAATAATTACATTAAATATAAATAAAAGGACATAAGAAAACTATCTATTCATTTCAAAAAGGGTAAGAGACAGAAATATTCTTACTTTAATATTTATCTTTCAAGACTTTTTATAAAATTAATAGTCCTTCTTTAGCTATAACTTATTCAGTTCATAAACCATAGCCTACTAAGCTTCGGTTAAATAATAATTCTTTATAAATACTACATGACTTTAATTAGTTTCAGTATTTTTCATAATTAAAGAGTATCAGTCAATAAAGGATACTAAGTCCTAAGATCCAAAAGGAAAGGAAGCAACAACAGAAAATTATTTTATTATATTTTACTTTTGTTTTGCCTTCAGCTGACTGATACCTTACTATATATCTCTGTGCTATCTAGATTCATCAAGTTAACCACTTGAGGATCAAGATATGTAACAGAAGAGTGGCGACCTTGCCAGGATTCGTTTCATACAGTTTCACTCAGTTTCATTAACATTTCACTACTTAAAAATCAAATATTAATCATGCCTCAACTAATTAATGACGAAGATGCTCGAGTTTTCATAGAATCAGAACCCACAGCCCCTGATATTGACTGTCTGTCAAAATCCGAACTGAAAGTGCTTGCCTCACATCTCCAATTAACTGTCTCAAACATGTCTAAAGTAGAGGTGGCTCAGACCATAAAAACCCACCTGTTCCCTGTAGAAGGCGGGGAGGGTGACGGAGCAGTTGGTGGGATCCCTAGTAAACCTAGCCAACTTGATGAACAATTGCCACCTGGTTTTACCATTGATCAATTATTCGAACTAGAACAAGCCAGACTAAGTATAGAACTAGCCAGAATAAAAGCAAATACCGAACAAGCCAACGCAAGTATAGAACTAGCCAGAATAAAAGCAACGACCGAACAAGCCAACGCAAGTATAGAACTAGCCAGAATAAATACCGAAGAAGCCAGCATAAAAGCCAGAGCAACGACCGAACAATGTGAATATCAATATCGTACGGCTCAACTAAATGTCAATACAAATGCTCCCGAAATTGCTCCCCCTCTGGGATTGACTATGACTAGTGTCATTCCACCTTTCACTGAGGATAATGTGCAGGATTTCTTTGTTTTGTTTGAGGAAGTTGCTGGAGGTATGAAGTGGACAAGAGATCAATGGCCTTTTATGTTACAAACTGTTTTGACAGGGCAGGCTCGAGCCACGTATTTGTCAGAAGTAGCAGAAGTTAGGCAGGATTATGACAATCTCAAAGAAGCTATCCTAAAAACCTATCAATTGCAGCCTGAGGCTTACAGGCAATTTTTCCGTAAAAACCAGAAGAAAGTAGAAGAAACCCATAAGGTATTTGCCAGGACCATGACTAAAACTTTCAATCATTGGGTCAAGAGTAAGAAAGTCACAAGCTACAACGATCTGAAGGAGTTGGTCCTGTTAGAAAATTTCCTATGGAAAATTGATTCTTCTGTATCCTATCATTTAAAGGGGAAAAAGGTAGAATGTCTTGCTGACGCCGCTGACATGGCTGACACATACGTGCTCAACAACAAATTTCGTGGAAAGAAGCCCTACGATAATTCTAGCTCTAATTTTAAGTATCCCAATCACAAATCTGACAGACCCAGTCACAAGCCTATAACGTCTTCCCCAGCTAGCCAAAATAGAATTGTTCCCCCAACTAAAAATGCCACTCAGGGCAATGGTAACAGAGGTGGGCCCCAAACTAATAGTAATGCTCAAAGAGGGAACATTCCCGTATCCCCTAAAGTATGTACTTATTGTGGCAAGAGAGGCCACCTAGCTTATCAGTGCTGGGCCAAGGAGAGAACAGAGATCGGGGCAGACAGTTGCCGCCGTATCTCAAACTCCATATGTGCCTGTAATGCAGGACTCCCGACAGAAGGAGTACCTAGCACCAAAAGTTCCTTTAATGCAGGACTCCCGACAGAAGGAGTACCTAGCAGCTAACGTAAACCATCTAGACAGGGGTGTAGTAGCATGTGTGGTGCAACCCACTAGGGTTAAGCCAATAATAATTTCACCATCAGTGCAGGACAGTTACCGTCCCTTTATTTCATCTGGCAACGTGAGATTAAATGGTTGTATGCATGAGGTAAAAATTCTGAGAGACACAGGTTCTACTAGCACCCTCATGGTGAATCCTTACACTGAGTGCCCACCTGGCGAACCAGTTGTAATGAGAGGTGCTGGAGGCCAGTTTTATGCATACTTGGTAAAGGGCGAAATTGAATGTGAGTTACTACAGGGTGAGGCCACCATAGCTTTGTGTAGGTCCCAAGATATCCCTGTGCCTGGGGTAACACTCCTTTTGGGGAATGATGTAGCAGGTGAGAAGGTCCGACCAGACCCCATTTTGTCACTTTCCCCTGTTAACGAGCCACTAACCGGTGAGCTCGAAAAGGAGATGCCAACAGTTTTCCCTGTGTGTGCTGTCACACGTTCAATGTCTCAAGTAGCAGTTCCCTCAGACAGAAATGTACCGAATGTAAGAGTTGATGAAAGGGATGATGAGAGTGTGAATGACGCTCCAACTGTGCCTGATGATGTGACTGAGGTGGCTTTATCTGACACCTTTATGGCTCATCTTGACCCTAACGATGACCATGAAACCCCTCCAAATTGTCCTAGTGGCCTGGTAGAGCTACAGAGAGATGATAGTGTATGCAAGGAGTTAGCTGCCAGGTCCGTGAGTGAAGAGGAATGTGAGAAGGAGGGGGGTGAATGTTTCTACCTCAAAGGAGGAGTATTGTGGCGAAGATGGAGACCGCCACACAGACAAATCGATGACGGGGCTTGGGACGTCCATCAAGTAGTAGTCCCCAAACCTTGTCGTAAAGATATCATGGAAATGGCACATTGTATACCATTGGCAGGACACCTAGGTGTGAGAAAAACTCTAGACAGAATCAGAGCCCACTTTTACTGGCCAGGAATGCGTGCAGATGTAGTGGGGTTTTGTAGAGTGTGTCACACTTGCCAGATGACAGGAAAACCCAATCAGAAGGTGCCTGTACATCCTCTGGTGCCCTTGCCCGTTTTCGAGAATCCTTTTACTCGGGTGGTAGTGGACATTGTAGGCCCATTGCCTAAGACTTCCCAAGGTAACATTTATTTATTAACTATCATGGACATGGCAACTCGCTACCCAGAGGCTATACCCTTAAGGACTACCTCTGCTCCAACTGTCATCAAGGAACTGCTCAAATTCTTCACCAGAATGGGTTTCCCCCATGAGGTGCAAAGTGATCAAGGAACTAATTTTACCTCTAACATTTTCCAGCAGTCCCTGAAGGAGTTGGGTATCGAGCATGTTAAGTCTAGCACCTACCACCCAGAGAGTCAAGGGGTTCTCGAACGATATCATCAGACATTAAAGGGAATGTTACGTAAGTATTGTACAGAGACCGGAGTTGAGTGGGATAAGGGGGTACCTTTTCTTTTATTTGCTACTCGTGAGGTTCCAACTGAATCCCTGGGTTTTTCCCCTAATGAGCTAGTTTTCGGTCACCAGGTAAGAGGTCCTTTGCAACTATTGCAGGATAGCCTAGTTGGCCAGGAGGGGAACCAAAACCTCCTCAAGTATGTTTCAGATTTCAAAACCCGGCTGAGATCCTCATGTGAGTTTGCCGCTCAAAACTTGACAGTGGCTAAAAGCTCCATGAAGAAATGGTATGACAGAAAAGCCTGTGAGAGGGAGTTTAAGCCCGGTGATGAGGTTTTGGTCCTGCTCCCCCTTTTTGGCCAACCTTTATCTGCCAAGTTCAGGGGCCCATATAAGATCATTCGGAGGGTGAGCATTACCGATTATCTAGTAACTACCCCAGACAGGAGAAAGCCCACGCAAGTATTCCATATAAATATGTTGAAACCCTACCATAGGTCCCCTGATTCCTCTCTTCCAGATTCTCTCACTGTGGCAGTGAATGTCAGGACCTGTGAACAGCCTGGTGCGGACGAAGTCTTCAGTTCTCTTACTGACCCGCAACAGACTGTTCCAGAGTCTGAAGGTATCCATGCAGACTTTGACTTCTCATGTAGCCTATCCAACTTTCAGTATAATTCAGTGGCTTGGAGGGAATTACCATCTAAACTATGTCATCTTCCCTCTGATCAATCGAACCAACTAATCTCTGTTTTATCTCAGTCTCCCAGTGTGTTCCGTGATACTCCAGGGCTCACTTCTTTGGCCGTGCACGACATCGACGTAGGGGATGCAACTCCCATTAAACAATCCCCCTACCGTGTCTCGCCACAACGCAGGAGTATACTGCAGGTCGAGCTTGACTTTATGTTATCTAACGAACTGATCACTAGGGCCTTAAGCCAGTGGAGTAGTCCAGTCATACTTGTGCCAAAGCCAGACGGGAGCCATAGGTTATGTATGGACTATAGGCAAGTCAATGCTGTCACAAAGAACGATACCTACCCACTGCCACGGATCGACGACTGCATTGACCAGATTGGTACAGCCACCTATATCAGCAAGATTGACTTGATGAAGGGATATTGGCAAGTAGCTCTCACCCCTAGAGCGAGGGAAATATCATGCTTTGTAGTCAACAATCAAGCCTTCTGCTGTAACGTAATGCCCTA
Source organism: Paralithodes platypus (assembly GCA_032716605.1). Classification (NCBI taxonomy): domain Eukaryota; kingdom Metazoa; phylum Arthropoda; class Malacostraca; order Decapoda; family Lithodidae; genus Paralithodes; species Paralithodes platypus. Next base: position 51,826,598 of record CM064573.1, on the reverse strand, counting down.
CGGCTTGAAAAACGCCCCAGCTACATTCCAGCGCCTCATGAATTTGGTGACTGAAGGGGTACCTGGGTGCGTTGTCTACATCGATGATATTCTTATCTTTTCACAGTCATGGGAGGAGCATCTTTACCAACTTAGATTGCTATTCTTAAATCTTGCTGATGCCAATCTGGTGGTGAATCTATTTATGTATTATGTTTAATATTATGTACTATACTCCTTAAACTCTTTTCTAGGGGGGAGGTCTGACATACGGAGCCCTGTATGTTAATTTAAGAGTTAGAATTAGAGTTGAAGGAGGTTCAAACTACCCAAGTGGCGGAGCGAACTAGCGAGTGGGAAACTAGCTCGCCCGCATACCTGCAAACAGGCCTTCACACCTGCGTGCGTCATAGGGGACCCTGCAAACTACTCCGATGACCGGACACTATGACGTATGTTCGACGCCAGGAGCTGTGATTGGACCATGCACCTGCTATGCAACTCGAGGAGCTGTGATTGGAGCGGGCACCACCCCCCGCCTCCTGATTCGTTCCTACACCATCATTGTTTGGTATATAAGACCCGAGTTGTGGGCATTCAAATCAGTCTCATTTGGAGTTGGGGAAGGTGAACTTGCAGCTGGAGGAAGATGGGGTGAAGTATTATAATGGGATTGTGACTGTCAGTCAGATTATATAAATGTGTGTTAAGTGTGTTCGGTGTAAACACTTACGTTATGTTGGTTAGTGAGATATGTGATTGGGAATTAACGTTAACGCTACTATTATGTGCTTAACTATTTGATTGGGAATTAACGTTTAACGCTACTATTATGTGTTTAACTATTTGATTGGGATTTAACGTTAACGCTATTATTATGTACTTAACTATTTTAGTTGACTAACTTGTGGACTAAAGCAACTCTTTAAGTAATTGGGTTATGATGAAAGTAATACTATTGTTTTAGATTAATACTTACGAGTTCTTTCATTTTCTTTTAATTAAGCTTACATTGCTTAACGGTGCTTAGTACGGTGATGCTATTGTCTCGTATTAGTAATATCGCCTTAGACTAACATGGCTGTGTTAATATTACTTCTAGTGATTTCCTAAGCTGAAGAAAATTCGTTTGCTTCAAAATATTATATTTTGCTTTTCATATTATTTGAGTGAGACCTGAATCGAATCTATGAAGCGATCCTGTGAAGCGATCCTGTAACTTTATTTACTCATAATCAAACCTCAATGTTACGTGGTTAAGAAATACATTTAACTAATTATTAAATATATATCTAACTTTTTATGTGACTTTGATATTACTCCTGATGATAATAATAATATAATCCTATTAACGTAAGACAAGAACCAAGAATAATTACATTAAATATAAATAAAAGGACATAAGAAAACTATATTCATTTAAAAAAGGGTAAGAGACAGAAATATTCTTACTTTAATATTTATCTTTCAAGACTTTTTATAAAATTAATAGTCCTTCTTTAGCTATAACTTATTCGGTTCATAAACCATAGCCTACTAAGCTTCGGTTAAATAATAATTCTTTATAAATACTACATGACTTTAATTAGTTTCAGTATTTTTCATAATTAAAGAGTATCAGTCAATAAAGGATACTAAGTCCTAAGATCCAAAAGGAAAGGAAGCAACAACAGGAAATTATTTTATTAGATTTTACTTTTGTTTTGCCTTCAGCTTAATATATATATCTGTGCTATCTAGATTCATCAAGTTAACCACTTGAGGATCAAGATACGTAACAATATATATATAAAAGAGTAACAGGGCCAAAATCAAGGAATGTTCGAGCCAAAATGTATATAGGCACACAGAGTTTGAAGCAAATTAAATCATAGGATGAGGGAAAGATGAATTCAGGGAGAGAGTTCCAGAGCTCAGCTGTTGAATGGAAAAAAGTTTGGGAGTATCGTTTCACTCTTGGGTTGGAGAGTTGCACAGAGTAGGGGTGGGATTGTGTTGCAAGATGTACCCTACGTAGAGTGGGTGGTATACACTGAGAGAGCTCTGGGGAACACTGATTGTTGTAATAATGATAGAATAGTGAGAGAGATGCAACATTACGGCGAAGAGAGAGAGATTGCAGAGAATCGGTGAGTGGACAGGAGTTAATGAGATGAAAGGCTTTCTGTTCTACTTTGTCCAGAAGTGCTGTGTGAGAGGATCCTCCCCATACATGCGAAGAATGCAAAATACATGGACGCACTGTGCACCTGTACATAGCAAGAAGCTGTGCAGGGGTATAGAACCCCTTAAGGCAGTTGAGCACACCCAGCTTCTGGGAAGCCGTTTTATCGAAAGTGGCAATATGGTCTTTCCAAGAGAGATCTGAAGAAAAAGAGACACTGAGAATACCGAGAGAAGATGAAAGGTTGATTTGTGTATTGTTGAAGTATAAGGGATAGTCGTTTGGGAGTTTTTGATGGGTATATAGTTGAAGATTTGGGTTTTTTGAAACATTGAAAGCAACAAGGTTGTCTCTCCTTCAATTGGAAATGGTTGTTAAATCAGAAGATAAGTGTTTTATGGTTTAATCACATGAGTTTTTGAGGGATTGCTTGCTAGGGCGTTCTGGAAAACTAGTTGAGTAGTGTTAGGTCGAGTCATCAGCATATGAATGGATAGGAATGGAGGTACAGTTGAGAAGACCATATATGAATATTAGAAAGATAATTTGAGATAGGACAGAACTCTCAGGAACACCAGAGTTGATAGAATGAGGAAGTGAGATAAAGCACAGATGGAGAAATAGAAACAGAAGGAGGGTAGTTTAGATATTAGGGATTTGTGCCAGACTCTATCGAAGGCTTTCGATATGTCTAGTGCAATAGCAAAAGTCTCACCGAAGTCTCGAAATGAGGATGACCAAGAGATAGTAAGATATGAAAGATCACCAGTACAGCGACCCTTAAGGAAGCCATACTGGCGATCTGAGAGTAGATTATGAGAAGAGAAATGCTTAAGAAATTTTGAAGTAAGAATAGTTTCAAAAACTTTAGAGATGCAAGAAATGAGAGCAATTGGACGATAGTTGGAGGGTTGAGAGCAGTCACCCTGCTTAGGACAGGTTGAATGAGAGCAAACTTCCAGCAAGAAGGAAAGACTTGAGAGGAGAGACAGAGACGGAAGAGTTTGCTTAGGCAGGGAGTCGGCACGGAAGCACATTTTTTTTTACTACAGTAGGAGGAACACCATCTGGACCGTACACCTTCTTGGTATTAAGCCCAGAGAGGGTAGAATATATATATATATATATATATATATATATATATATATATATATATATATATATATATATATATATATATATATATATATATATATATATATATATATATATATATATATATATATATATTGTTACGAGGTGAGCCGGGGCAACCAGATGCTTAACTAGCCTAGCCCACAGCACCGTACTACCCTGCAACAGACACGCTCTTAATATATGACTCAAACACCGAGACACGCAGGTTCTCTAGGAAAAATGGTTATCTTCCTCTTGGCTCTATTAAAGCAGCAACAAGGAGACACAAAAATATCTATTGTCCCCGAGTCTGGTAGATAATGCGTAGAGTATTTAAGAGTACTTCTATTCTAGAATGCACATAACTGAGGAAACATCACACTGCCAGACTCCCAGACACTTCATAGTATGACCAATCGCTTAGGAATTAGGAATAATATGAAGCAGAAACATGGGGAAAGTCTGAGCACTATCCTAACACACGCAACACAATAGTTGGTATTCCCGCAGGTTGTGGCAGGCTACTCATAACAAACCCAAAACCACTGTGACTACCAACTTCAATAATAAAGAATACACACATATATTAACAATAAACAATGCAGCAAAATAATGGAAGAGAATTGGAAGAGAACAAAAAAGATATGAAGCTTATACTTAAGATTGCGAGATAAGAAGATGCAGTATTTCTAGTTAACAAGTGCAGAAAACTCCTGTAGGCAAAATAATAAAGATAGAACAATATTTTATGGTATGACTCCCAGACTTGCTCTGCTACTACTCAATAAGGAACAAGGAAAACATATGCGGTATCTAAGGAAACATTGAAGCAAGTCTGGGACAGACTCCACAACATGTGTACTCTGCAAGGGATCCGTCACTCGTCACTCGAGTGAGGGTGGGGCCGTGGGAACCTTCTCAGGAGGGTCCCATGGCCAGCCAGGAGAGGGGTGAGAGCTCCAAGCGTCACGACTGCACAATTATACTATACTCTATGCAACTCAACTTTGCCGCCGGCCTCTGCAGCAGATACGAGACCGCGCCTGTGATTGGCTGGCAATGACATCACGCCCTAGACATTACAGATTCCAAAATTTCCAGAGTTTGTATTATATGCACTTATCCTTGACGTTGAGGTTACAATTTAGCCAAGTTATTATACTAGAAAGTAGCATACAAACCCCTTTGTTATTTCGCATACAACACACTGAGCATAATATTCAGAAACCGTCGAAAAGATGGAAATGCAATGTATAAATATAAAACAAACCACCTCCTGGCAACACTGCACTGGCCCGGCGGCGTCTTTTAAACTCAAATATTATCTTATTTGTGTCTGTATGTGCAGATATAACCATTATCTATTCATATTTACCTTTCGTTGGCTTCGTGCTATTGTTCATAAGGTCGCAGAGTATGGTAAGCAAAAGAATAACATATAAAATATAGCCTATGACGGAACATGAGGATATCACATCATCTTATGAATTAACACAGTTCTTTTATATTCCATATATATTAATTATATTAGATAGGTTTAGGTCATTCTAATGGTGTGATAAGTGATATCCTAACCTTAAGAGCTATAAAATACCACATGGAACACATACAATCGTAAGATATAATACTGTAAACACAAGCAAGGTAAGATTTACCGTCACTGTCTACTTTAAATGTGTGCGAAGTCAAGCACGGCCTGTGATTCGCTAATATGCTCGGGCCCGAGCCAGTCAGCCTTCCCTCTCGCTTACTTCCCCTGTTTATCAATTCTGTATCTCCTTGTTTTTACTTTACGATATATACGTTATTATTGTGTTTCACGTTATATTTAATAGCGCTTTAGAATCGGATAGCACTGTAATTTATTAAATAATCATTACCATTTCTTAAATGTATCTAGTTTAATTAATAAATAAGGAATAATAAAGATAATGAATAAATTATCAGCTCTGCCTCTCCTATTAGCCAGATAGCCAATCACAGGCGCGGTCTCGTATCTGCTGCAGAGGCCGGCGGCAAAGTAGAGTTGCATAGAGTATAGGCAGTCGTGCTCTCATTAGCCCGCTGAGTACCAGCTAAATATTTATAAATGTACCACCCAGGACCAGCTGATTCTGATTTTTTTTTTTCCAGAAACAATAGCGAATGGGTTAGCAATGAAGGAAAAACCACGAAAAAACGATCAAAAAGCTCAAAAAATGGTCCTACAGAGCCCCCGAAAACGGATTTTACAAGAGTAAAAAATTGAAGGCAATTTCCCCCAAAAAAACATGTTTTTGCGCGCTCACGTGCACGCAGTTGGACTTTGAGAGTTTTCAACCATCGGCATGGGTGCGTGGGATACTTACACTGTTCCCATACAAATCTGAGCCCTCTAGGTGCCATAGGACCGAAGTAATTGGGACCGGAGTAACACTGACGCAAACGAGGCGTCGCTGGGGTTTAGCGTTACATACATTACCGACGCACTGTTTGCGTCGCTGGGGCTCAGTGGGTTACCACTACAAAAGTAATCAAGTAAAACATTAGCCAACATTGTGTAAACTAATGATAACGAAAACAATTGCCCAAAGGCTAAACAAAAGAATTAATTATACGGCTAACCAACCGGTAACATAACACAGGGCGCCGCCATGGGCTCGCTCGTGGGAAAGAAAGGCAGAGACTAGCCTCTCGCTGGGCCCTTGCACGATAGACTTCGTACTTGCAACTCACTCACAAATGACATAGGCTACAAAACTCATTTGGGAGTGACAATATATATATATATATACAGGGTGTCAAAGCAAATAAATCTGGAGTGGGTAGCACTATTTTTCTGAAGTTGAGTAACATTAGCCGCACGGACGAATCGCGAGCGCCGTAGGCGCGAGCTTTAGGGGGGTCCGGGGGCATGCCCCCCCGGAAAATTTTGACATTTTAAGGTGTCAGAGAGGCCATTTTGTGGCTTTTCTAGGCATTGAATTGGCTCAGATACACTGTAAAAAAAAATATTATTTTCATGTTATCTAGAATTTTTTTTGGAAATGACCTGTACTGAAATATTAAGGAAATATATTATGGTATGGGCTATCCTGGGACATACCGTATTTACTGGTAACAGTGCAGTACCGTATGTATATTATTGGGAAGGATGTAGTAATCGGGTATATCGCCAGCTTTGTTTACAATACTTGTACCGGTACGCTCGCTGTTACGTTCCCGTCTACAGTATTTTGACTGATTATTTGGCTGTTTATTTGCCACCTGCTGGCAATATAATATATGATAATGACAATAAGTCATGGGGGGGTTAGGACTGGGGGGAAAAGCCTCCTTCAGCCTATTATTCTATCTCACAAGTCAAAATAGATTGGACGGGAACGTGATCGCGAGCGTACAGAGTAATAAAAAAAAGGGCATTACACCAAGATACTACATCCTTTCCAAACTTTTTTTGGATTTTTATGAACACAATATAATATGGATAAAGGGCCTATGAGTCATGAATGAATGAGATACTCTAGTGAAATCTGATACTGCATTTTTATTACCCTTATTTCTTTCCAATTATATACACCGAATACAGTGCCGGTATGTAAAAAAATAATATATTTTCTACTTGTTCATACAGGTGCCGGTATTTTTAACTTTTGTTTAAGCTATACCACAGTGTGGCTTTCCAGAATAACTGATGATATAGCCATCTATAGGACTGTTGTGCAACAGTACAAAGGGAATTAAGGGCCATGCTATAGAAATGGGGACCATAGGCCTAGATAATTAATATAATGTATCATAACACACATATTACTCAACAAAAAACTGCAACAAGAACCTTTTTAAATAATTGGTGAACCCTATCCTACAATTAATAATAATAATAATAATAGTTCTTAAAGCTAGCGCATGCTAAGCTAGCTAAGGATAGCTCAATAAGGCCGATTAGGCGTATTTCCATTGGGGTCCATCCCTTTGCTCATGAGGGATGGTAACGACTCAGTGCTTGTGAAAAATCTTTAATGCGCCGAGCGTGGGCGCGAACCCGGGCCTTCTGGGTGGAAGTCCGAGACGCTAGTCACTACACCAAGCGAGCCGCTTGGGGCTTGGGGTTTCAAATCGTAACGATAGCAGAGTCCAGTTATATTAGTCTATATTATTGCATGTGCAAGGATGAACTCAAGATGTATAGTTCTTATTGTGTATTTGCAAGTGATAAAACAGCCCAAAAAATGCTATGAAGTGATAATTTTCTTGTCTTCCTTCTCATTCTTTCAAGTTTTCAAACCATATGGCTCTGGTTTGACACCCTGTGTACTACAATACATAAAGAAGGATGAATCATGAAAGGGTCAAGCCTTAGTAATATTTTTCATTACAGAACTTGGTAAGACTAACGTTATCTCCATCAATCATACTTTGTGTAACATAATTACTGTAGCTTACAGTATAATTCAAGGATTCATTACAATATAGAATTAGCACAATATTAGTCAATGTTGTTCAATTACATATCGGTAGCCTACAAGTACAATTGACAATGTCATACTGAACAGGTTGCTATATAGGCAACTGTACTGCAATAATACATTACAAATAAAATAGCTACACTACTAGACTTCCGGTATCGTACCAGTGTAGGCCTACTAGCACAATGCACTTTAAAGTACCGTATATTATGAATTTCTTCCACAAATGAAGTATTTGTTTCAAATGGAAAACATTATATATATATATACTGTATAACCATAGGCCTATACTGCATTATATGAAGCATTGTTCATATTCAGAAGTCAAGGTAAGTACTGTACGACCTGTCCAGTAAGTAAGACAATTACTATTTAGTTGAATCTAAATAAATTCTTTCACATCACTACCGATATCTAGCTTATAGTAAAAAGCATATTTCAACCTAATGTCTTTTTATTATAGGCCTACCTCAGTACCTGTGTACCGGTACCATATACAGTATACCCATTATTTTTATCCCTGCTATATCCAAGTTGGATCAATTAATGTGATGTACACGGTACACCCAATGTGGTTGATTGTGTTCTTATATTTCAAAACTCTATTTTATTAGGATAAGCGTTATATCCAAATAGCTATTTTGATAAGTTCTTTTGCATTTATCTTGTCCCAGTTTTGTTTCGTTTATGATGCAAGTCTTACCATTTCAGAAGGGTCAGAAAAGAAACATAATATTAAGCATATAAACGAATAGTAAATTATTGTTTAAAATAAAATTGAAATAAAGTCCCCATAGCAAATTTTAGGTGTTTAGGTGTTAGGCTATAATGATATGATTGATATCTATGTGTAATTCTGAAAGTTAGGGCTGAAAATTACCGGTATATGTATTAACGCTGTGAGTTATGGAAAAATACCAAAGTGAATATCAAAATTGGAGGAATTAGCCTAGCCTAGGTTATAACAAATAATAAATAAAATATAATAATATAAATATGAAATAATATGGAAAAAAATTGTCAATATTTACGAGTCACACCACAGCTGGAATCTCATTATTGAGATACGCTGGAAAGTGTGAAAAGGAACAACTTGAGATGGTTCGGCCAAATGGAACGTATGGAAAGCGAGAGAATGACTAAGAGGGTGTACGAGAGCGAGGTGGAGGGACAGAGGGGGAGAGGTAGACCGAATATGAGGTGGAAGGATGGAGTGAGGAACTACATGAACGAAGGCGGTGCTGGTTGGGGGGAGGGGCGTCGACTGACTGGGGACAGAGGTGCATGGGGGCGGTTCGTTCGTGGCCACCCCTTCGGGGATCACGGCGTCAGGCAATAGATAGATAGATAGATAGATAAAAAGTATATAGGCCCTAGCAATGAAGCATAGAATGATAGGAACCCAAAACTACCATTAAAAATGAGATCCCAGCTGTGGTGTGACTCGTAAATATTGACCGAAAAAATTGTCAAATGTGATCATTTGGACTAAACTAAAAATTGCACCATTAATTTTTTATTCTTTGATATTGTAATGCCCTCGCAAAAATCCCGCAACCCCAATACTGTACTACCCGAGTTCACGTCTGGAATAGCGTAAAATAGTCGTTGATGGCGAAGTCTAATAAATCCATAACGTGAATCACCACGAGACTATCACCTGGTTCTTTCAATGAGAACTAAGGTTGCTATTTTATTGAACGTCCGCGGTAGTACAAGGGGTTAGCGCGAGGGTCTGGTTGACCTACTGAGAGAGGTCACTAACCCGGGTTACCTACTGAGGGAGGTACAGTAACTAACCCGGGTTCGAACCCCACACCAGGCATCTAAAAAACTGGAGAGTTTTCGGGAGGGATAAAATTCCTCTAGGGTTCGAACCCCACGCCAGGCATCTCAAAACCTGGGGAGTTTTCGGAAGGGTTAAATTCCCTTCATTCACCCAGCATTTCAGATAGCCTATGCAGTGGTGTTTTAAGTTTTTGGTTATTTTAAACGACACTACTGCAGCATTATTAGGCCTAGAAACAATTTATTAGGGAAAATAGGGACCAATAGATTCACCATATTTTTCTCCATAGGCCTATTATCCGCCTATAGGCTAGTCCGCATGGAGGATTTTCGTTATCGACAAATTGAAAAAATACCCACTTCACAGACAAATACATTACACCAAAAATCTAAGTCAAAGATGTCAAACAGCGGGGGTGTGGGGGCGGCAGCGGCTCAGCCTCCACCCATAATACTAGGATAGGTTAGGTAAGGTTGTTAGGTTAGGCTAATGTCCTTTCAAAGGGGTATAGTAAACACTAGGATAGCCTATACCCAGTCAGAGGTAAGGGTAAGATTAGGACTAGGAGTAGTGGGCGTACCACTACCAACATACAGCATAACTCATCTATAATACATTAACGATTAACTTAACCTAACCTAACCTAACCTAACCTAACCTAGTATTCATGTAGTACTTGGTTAGGTTAGGTTAGGTTAATGTTTTATAGATGATTTATGCTGTATGTGACAGTATGTCGCAATGTCGGTAGTGGTACGCCCACTACTCCTAATCTTACCGAGGAAAGTCCTGCTGTAGTCTCCTTGAATGCTACCGGTACCGTGTTTTTTACTGTAGATAGGTAGGCAACTTTGCCTTTTGTCTCCTTCGTGCACAGACAAATTAAATAACTTACCAGTATAACTATGCAAGAAGGATTGCACCTACAGTATTGGCGTTTAGATTGCTCACCTCTAAATCTTGTCAATTATCAATATAGCCTACCTGTAGGCTAAAAGTATTTTTTTTGCTGTTGAAGTTTAGGCCTAGGCTAATGAAGGTAGGCCTAGGCCTACCTGTAATAAATTAATTTTGGTGTTTAGGCCAAGGCCTAGTATATATATTTTTTAAAGTTTGGACCATAGGAAATGGCTATGATTTTTGTTTTTTATTTAGGCTAGGCCTAGGCTAGCCTACATCAAATAGGCTACCATGCCAGAGGAAAAATATTTACAAAATCAGTTTCATCGTCAGTGGCACTAAAACGGCAATTAACCAATAGGCCTAAGAAACCCTTCCTTCCATAAATGGTAACCTTATCTTTCTGTGACATGCAATTTCTGAGTAGGCCTATCTATTGCGAAATATTGAAATCACGCGTTTTAGCCAAGCTGTGAAGAATCGAATCGTAGGCATAGGCTATCATGACGGTTTCAGCTTAATTAGTGAATGACAGTGGTAGGAAACTAATAAACAATGGTCTACCATATAGTAGCTTACCTCTATGATCGCCAGATGCAGGCTCTTCTTATTAAAATGGATATATATTCACTATAAAGTGGCTCCACAATCGAAATGAAATTTCGGATTCGGAAACCATCTTAAAACTATAGGTACAACGGGTTTACAAACAAATTGATATCAAACAATATAGACTTAGAGCATCAGTTTTTAGTCAATGATAGAATCGTATCCCTCTTGTATATATGTCGATCCTGTATATTATCAATACCATCCTCCTCTTATCATTATTTTTTTCTCATTTATAATCATTATGATTATAATTGTATATATTTATAATTATTTGTATTTATTATTCATAATTTAATGATAAATAGGCCGAGTCTCTCTTCTTGGAATTACATTATGGCAACGAGCCTGCACTGATTATGGAATTTATGGGATCAGGGTATCAAATATAGCATCGATCGTCACACAGTCGCGCTAGGTAGCGATGATATATTATATGAACAAATTATGGCCTACCAATAACTAAAAGCCACTGAAGCCTATCCATTGATATGTATTAGATATCTACTCACCTATCATGATCATCCAGAATCTTAATCGCATAGTGTATGCGATTTAATTGACGTTTCTATGGAACCTCTGTTGGCTATATATGTAGGCCTATGTTCCAAATAAGTAGGCCACAACTTTTGGAACATTAACCTCTATAACTCACAAACTATTTGAGCAATTGAGTTAATATTTCTACCATTTGGGAAGGGTTAGCCAAGTGATAGGTGTTGGAATTTACAGTCCATTTGTTCAAGCCCTTTTCGAGTTCTAGAGGTTATAGGGTTCAAGATTTCAGGCCTACCTATTTGGGACAGGGTATAGATCGCGAATTCATATCGATATATGTATATAGGCTAATGCTGTAGCCTAATGGAAAGGAATACAAGCTAACACACTGACATTATAAGTCTAGTCCTATAGCCTACAAACTATATAGGTGAGGTACATAATTATACCTTCTTAAATATAATTCCGGTCATATTCGCATGGTAAGTTTTATTCTTTTCCTTAAATGGTTCGACTGTGCTTCCTCATTCCGAGGTAGTCTTACAATTCAACACACGCACAATGTAAGTTACCGTACACAAAACAAATGTATGGTACAAGAATTATACTTTTATTTGGCCTATTGTGGAAACATATAACTTACCCTTTGCTAGTGCTTGTCCAGGTTGTTTTTCAATGTGTTGAGATTGGGGCTTGCAACAACATAAGCTGATAATGGGCCAATTAGCCTATAGTTCCATATGTCTAAGAACCATACCATTTGATAAAACTACGGTACTACTTAATTGAGACCTAGAACTTACCATCGCTGGAGTACGTATCGGAGGAAGAGATCGAGGTAACTGGCGCATTTGTAATAGGATAATGGGCTGTGGAGGCAAAAAGGGTAGGCCTACTACTACTAGCCTTCATTAAATTGGTTTATTGATAATAAACCAGTTAAATTCCTCATTGACAAGTTGACAACATAGGCCTATCCCATTAACTTAATTAGCCTACACCTCTATTTCCTTTTACCTTCCGCAAGCAGCTAAATTTCTCCCTTATACTGTATGTTGAATATACATTAATTGAGAGCTATATATGTAACAATCCTTCAATCACCTCTTCGTACTTTTAGACTGAACTATCTCTTTAGTAGCACTATCTCGCGATCTGTTTTAGTTACAGCTTCAAGCTTAATTAACCCCTTCATTACCGGTGACGTCTATATTTGATTTTAGCTGTTTAGGCCTATAGACAATTTTATTCGGATTAGGATTTGGCAATTATCAGGCTACAAACTATCGGAATTAACCCCTTTTACTACTGCATATCCTTCCTAAGCTGCCTAAAATCGTCTAAATATAGCTGATAAAAAACATGCATCCCTGGTAGTGAAAGGGTTAATGGAACCACTTGCCTACTAATAAACGTACATTTATTTCAATAACCAAACGTAGGTCTGTACAATAGCCTATAGTACCTATACGATATAATATTGTTAGGCGTTACAGATAAATGAGACAGACAGACAAATAAATTGTGCATTCAAATTGGTACAGTGTAAGCCTAAACCTACAGTATGTATAGTAAAGGCTGCATAATTGGGAAACAGCATCAAACCAAAGAGACAATTAAACGATGTGATTAAGACCAGACTGAAAAATAAGCAACATAGGCCTATATATATGCCTGAAAAGAAGGCTCACCAATATATAAGTGTATAATACACATTTATATCTTATCCATCCAAAACAAAATATAGAACAAAGGCTAGGCATAATTGCTCTAAGCAGCACATTGAACTACTCTAGACGACATATAAAAGAGGGACCAACCCCAAACAATTACTGTAATATTGGTATTTATCTTTTTTCTAATAAATTAACTGGAGTAGGTATGCTAAAAAAATGTTATATCTGCATCAATCGGATCTTTAACCTAGTGCTATTGCTCTAGCTGTAGCATATTCCGAACACGGCGCTCGATTTACACCTAGCCATAGTGCTACTAGGGTAGCACTAGGGAGTGTGGTGAACTAACGCGATCGATACCAACGATACAGAGTCACAGAAAAGATTTATATCTGAAAGTTTCATTGTCTGAAAAGAGATAATTAATCACTATTCATCAAGATACTTCATTAAATGGTAAATACCAGTCCCTTATAAGCTGTGTGGTGACCATTTTTTGCTACGAATCATGCGGTATTCAGAATATCTTCCGATTTAATTTAGCAACTTTTGGAACGAATCTAGCAACAGTGGGAGAGAATCAGATAAGTTGATAACATTGTCAGTTCCCGCCCAACCAATATTTGTGGTGAAAATCGAGCTTTGGCTTACTCATATTTTGTTAATTGTGCCTTTAATATTCAGAATAATTGATTCCCAAGTATGCAGTGTTGAAAATAAGGAGTTATAGAATAATCTTACAGGGTGTTGGTGTTGTGTTGAGTCCAAATATTAGGCTGATAAGCATACATAGTTAGGGACTTTGCCTCTTTACTATCACTAAGGACTGTGGCTGCCCAATATGCAATAGCCTATCTCATTAGTATACCATATCTCATTCAACACTCAACACTATAGGCTGCTGGCATTGGCCTTAATGCTATCACAATCCAGTAATATTGCAGTGCACTAGGCCTAGAGTTGCAACATCCAGAAAATTGAAATTGTAATTTCAACTGAACTGAACTCTACAGAGGAGGAGGGAACGGTACTGTATTGTATAGGCCTGCACATGGAAGATACTTGAAGGTAGGATATAGCCTAGCCTAGTACCAAACCCTCTCCCTGAAGAGAAAGGAGGCATCAAGAGCCAACGTCTGCCACGACTGGGTCTGGGGAGAACTTGCTATAACCTAGGCGAATCCTATATTCGTCCTCCCAGCGTCACAGGACCCTCCTCTCTAGGCTACAAGCTTCCTGAACGTCGGTCCGAGCCTCCGAGGCTATTCAATAGTCTCCTAAAAGACATTCGTGATCTGACGGAACTGCATGGTGGAGGCATTCAAGAGGAGGCTGGACAAGTTCCTGGAGCGACTACCAGACGAGCCTCCCATTCCACACGGTACCTGCGAGGAGCTGGATCAATCAAACTCGATCCTCGACCAACTTCTGTAGCCTATACCCGGATCGAGGAGAGGTGTGGAGGCGGTGGACTACCAAGTTGAAGACACCTGTAGTCCCTGAAGTACCTGAACTACAACAAGGTAGAACAAGGTAAGGTAGGTCTTGGTCTAGGCCTACTTTACTTGGGTAAAATTGCTGTTTTGTCCACAGCCTAGCCTATTTTGTGGTGAAAATAGGCCTATTTTTGTCTAGGCTATGGTATTCAAACGATTATAGGCCTAGCCTATATCTATTTCCTCTAGAAAATTTGTTAACCTAGGCTAACTTACCTGGTAAAATTGCTGGTTCGGTGCCACTGCCACAGCCTAATAGCCTATTTTGTGATGAAAATAAGCTGTTTTTCCTCTTACATTTCGAAAACCATTACGCCATCAATCAGTACAATAGGAAAGGACCATAGGCCTACAGCTCAGCAGCTGGGAGAGTGTAGATAGCAGAGAAGGGGTGTTGTAGATAGAGGAAGATGTTGGAAATTTGGAATGGCTTTGGTACTGTATGTGTGTTAGTATAGTTAGTACTGGATAGCCTAGGCTAGGAATGATTGTGATAATGTGGCTCTACTATTCTAGACTCTGGCAGCCTATCTGCTTTGACATTGCCACTGACCCACTGGGCACTAGCTTGCTTCTGGCACTTCCGCAGCGCCAGTGCCGCTGCCATAGTGACTGGCAGTGTCAGTGCAGCCTTTTATCACGGAAATATCACCCCTGCTAGCCTGATTAGGCCTATCTGTCATCAGAATGATCTGATATTTTCTGAAAAATCTAGTATTTGCCTAAATTGAGTCCCGATTCCTTGTGACTGTAGAACTGTCGGATCCAAAACGACGAGCGAATTTTTTCTGTTTTGGGTAGCACTAGTTTTGAAGTTGAAGTTGAGTAGCACTACGATAATCGGCCTCGATTTACACCCTGTATATATATATATATATATATTGTTACGGCCCTACAATGCTGAACCCAAGAGATTAAAATTCAAGCAAGGGCAACGATAGCATGCTGTTGCGATCAGAAGGCCAAAAGGGTTAATGTCATAAATAATCACAAATAATGAAGAAGGATGATATTAAACACTTCTAATTTTCGTATTAATTATATTACTATTAACTAGGGAAAACGAACAGGTTGATAAGCATGATCATTTAGTCAATCAAGGCAAAGAAAAATAGTGAAGGCTTCGAGTAAATGCACTCGTTACAAGGAATGAACACTACACAAAAAAAACATTTGAAGACAACGGTTAATCAACACTTAGCACACTGAATAGTAAACTGAATCACACTCAATTACAGACCAATATATGATACCATATAATATCATCAGATAACACGCTCGGACGACGTGTACACTCCAGAACACGAATCAGTGTTCGTTACACAACACAATGCACCATAAAACCCAGAGCTCCTCACATACACTAGGGCTCGTTACACATACACAATAATGCACCTATGCCGTCTCATCTCCCCTCCAAAGGACAAAACAATACACCTACTTGTCTTAACACACAAACCAGGGGACAACACGTCCTGCATGTTCAGGGGTACACCCACACCAGCGTGAAGGGGAGCACTTCCTCCACACCTCTGCCTCCTCGGGCGCTCGAACAGGTACTAACTCTCAACTCTTCCCTCCCTACACACATCTCCTACCTAATCTCTACTTTCGGCAAGAAAATGGAGTCACACTAGACTTATAACAGAGTCATACGAAATGTCTGATAGAGGTCTCCTGTCGTGGGAAGCATAGATCTTCCCAGCTCCCAGTTCCCTATGGTCCACGTGGGTGGAGGTTCCCAGGCTCGTTGTTTTGCGTTACTCGACACCGCTGCTAACGGGGTAGATTAAACTCGGATCGCCTCTCTTTCTGCTACCTCCTTACTGCCGTCTGCCTCCTCTCTCTCACAATATATATATATATATATATATATATATATATCCTAACTTCATTGCCAAAGTCTACGTTCTCGTAGTGATTTTATCCACGTCTTCTCAATGCAACCTACCCACTACAGATATGCTGACCAGTTTAGTTGGCTGGGTAATAGCTGCCCACTACAGGAATCGAAGGAAGGATAACAGAATCATTGTCATTATCACTAGTTTTCTCTGTTAGCGTTCCACAGCCCCTCCTACTCTACGCTAAGCTGTTCCCCTGGTATGTTTTATGGTGTTGGTGTTCCCTGTGTCTATGTTATCAAGCTGTGGCCTCCATGAACCTCTTCAACAGGAAACTTATCAATAGAATGCCACATGCTGTTCCCCTATAGTCTATTATGTTATGCTGTCGAAAAACCGACTTATTCCCATCTTATTAACTCAGCTATTACAGTCTGTTTATAGACAAATATGGCTTTAATTGAAAACGAAGTCTAAAATAATGGTACAGAGAAATAGCAGTACCATATTTTTCCACTAAGTATCGAGAAATCAACTGCTAGGGGATTAAACTTTCCGCCAAGTTAAAAGAAAATCGAGTATAAGTGTTTCCTCTGCATGCCTTCCAGAGTGTTTCCTCCTCTACGGTAAACTGGTCCCTTGTTTACTGCATACAGAAAACAGTATCTTCTCTTCTACCCAATCACAGACCCCCTATTCCTTCCACACCGCATCCTCTTCTCAGGCTTCACAATACTCTTAGCGTCTCCTCCTCTACATGAAGGGAAGATGTAATATATTTGTATGTTTTATTTACTTATGTATATAGTTATTGATATATTTATTATATTTTCAGTTTCCTCCCTAAACCACCATTAAAAAAATACCCTCAAGACCCACTTTGAGATAGATTTGTGCATTTTTCGGTAGAAAATGCACACCAAATTAAAAAAATCCCACCAAACAAATGTCGTTTTCTCTGCAAATAGTTCCACAAAGCCTGCCGCTCTTCTATGTTAAACTGCTCGCTTGTTTCTGTTGCTGCTGTTGTTGCTCCTTGCGTTTGTCGTATCGTGCAGCAGGTCCCATGAACAGCCACAGCAAGATACTGAGCAGCAGCATGGCCCCCAGAACCCACATGCTGATCAGGTAGCTGTCCGACGCATCCCTCACCACACCTGTATATTAGACCTCAGTGTTATTATATAGATCACCACACCTGTATATCAGACCTCAGTGTTATTATATACATCACCACACCTGTATATCAGACCTCAGTGTTATTATATACATCACCACACCTGTATATTAGACCTCAGTGTTATTATATACATCACCACACATGTATATTAGACCTCAGTGTTATTATATACATCACCACACCTGTATATTAGACCTCAGTGTTATTATATAGATCACCACACCTGTATATCAGACCTCAGTGTTATTATATACATCACCACACCTGTATATTAGACCTCAGTGTTATTATATACATCACCACACCTGTATATTAGACCTCAGTGTTATTATATACATCACCACACCTGTATATTATACCTCAGTGTTATTATATAGATCACCACACCTGTATATCAGACCTCAGTGTTATTATATACATCACCACACCTGTATATCAGACCTCAGTGTTATTATTTACATAATTTTTCTTCCGAAAAATTTACAAAGTTATTTTTGAAAGTGGGTCTGGATGGTGTTTTTTTTTAAGCTTGATGAAGGTCTAGCGAGGAAACTAAAAACATATATATAGAAATAAGTAATTAGACCAAAAAGTAACCACTATTCCCCTTAATGTGTGAAGTTTGGGGTCCTTGCTTAGCGCTACTGTCAGGTAACCCCATGTGTATACCATACCATGGCACAGGATAGTCTATCAGGTAACCCCATGTGTATACCATGGCACAGGATAGTCTATCAGGTAACTCCATGTGTATACCATGGCACAGGATAGTCTATCAGGTAACTCCATGTATATACCATGGCACAGGATAGTCTATCAGGTAACCTCATGTGTATACCATGACACAGGATAGTCTATCAGGTAACCCCATGTGTATACCATGGCACAGGATAGTCTATCAGGTAACCCCATGTGTATACCATGGCACAGGATAGTCTATCAGGTAACTCCATGTATATACCATGGCACAGGATAGTCTATCAGGTAACCTCATGTGTATACCATGGCACAGGATAGTCTATCAGGTAACCCCATGTGTATACCATGGCACAGGATAGTCTATCAGGTAACCCCATGTGTATACCATGGCACAGGATAGTCTATCAGGTAACCCCATGTGTATACCATGGCACAGGATAGTCTATCAGGTAAGCCCATGTGTAAACCATGGCACAGGATAGTCTATCAGGTAACCCCATGTGTATACCATGGCACAGGATAGTCTATCAGGTAACCCCATGTGTATACCATGGCACAGGATAGTCTATCAGGTAACCCCATGTGTATACCATGGCACAGGATAGTCCATTAATTAGGATGTTCAATTACGATTGTATCAAGCTTAGCAAGGGTCTGTGGAAGTTGAAAATATAATAGATACATATTTTGCCTCTTTAAATACTTGAAGTCAATTTAAAGCTTTAGAAAATCGCTAAGAGTTTTTTTGTTCTATGTGAGTGAGGGAGACAAAAGGCAAAACTGCTTGTGGCGAGTGCCTCCCCCAGAGTAAAAAAGTGTGACAGGGTCAAAATTAAGGGACGTTCGAGCCAAAATGCCTGGACACACGCAGTTTGAAGCAATTTAAGTCATAGGAAGAGGGAAAGACTGATTCTGGGAGAAAGTTCCAGAGTTCAGCTGTTGAATAGAAGAAAGATTGAGAATAACGTTTCACTCTTGGGTTGGAGAGTTGTGCAGAGTAGGATTGTGTTGCAAGACGGCTGCTACGTGCTCTACGAAGAGGGGGTGGTATACACTGGGAGAGCTCTGAGGAACTCTGATTATTGTAGTAGAGGTAGAATAGTGAGAGAGATGCACCATTTCGGCGTAGAGAGAGTGAGACTGCAGAGAATTGGTGAGTGAACGTGAGTTAATGAGAAGGAAGGCTTTCTTTTCTACTTTCTCTGTTGTGTGAGAGGATCCTCCTCAAATGTGTGAACGATACTCAATACATGAATGCACTGTGCCCTTGCACAGAGCAAGAAGCTGCGGAGGGTTAATTAACCCCTGAATGCGGTTGAGCACACCCAGCTTCTGGGAAGCTATTTTTAGTAAGAGTGGTAATATGATCTTTCCAAGAAAGATCAAAAGAAAATGAGTCGCCAAGAATATTAAGAGAAGATGAAGGGTTAATTTGTATGTTGTTGAAGAGTAGGTCATAGTTTTCTGGAAGGGGGCGATGAGTAGCCAGATGGATAAATTGAATTTTGGAAGCATTGAAAGTAACAAGGTTTTCTCTACCTCAATTAGAGATAGTAGAGAGATCAGAAGATAGGTGTTTTATGGCCTCCTTACGTGAGTTTTGGAGTTCCTGCTGTGAATGGTGTTGTGGAAGGCTAGTTGAAAAGTGTAATGTAAAGTCGTCAGCATATGAGTGAATGGGACTGGAGGTGCAGTTGAGAAGGTCGTTAATGAATAATAGGAAGATAATTGGAGATAGGACAGAATCCTGAGGAGCACCGGAGTTGATAGGTTGAGGAAGTGAATGGTGGCCGTCCACAACGGAAAGTAAATTAGAGACAAAGGCACAGATGGAGGAATAGAAACCGTAGGAGGGTAGTTTGGAAATAAAGGATTTGTGCCAGACTCTATCGTAGGCCTTCGATAAGTCTAGCGCAACAGAAAAAGTCTCACCGAAGTTCCGAATGGAGGATGACCAAGAGATAGTAAGATAAGAAAGAAGATCACCAGTAGAGTGGCCCTTAGGGAAGCCATACTGGCGGTCTGAGAGTAGGTTATGGGAAGATAAATGCCTAAGAAATTTTGAGGCAAGGATAGTTTCAAAAACTTTAGAGATGTAAGAAATGACAGCAATTGGACGATAGTTGGAGGGTTGAGAGCGGTCAACCTTCTTTGGGACAGGTTGAATGAGAGCAAACTTCCAGCAAGAAGGGAAGACATTATAGGAGAGACAGAGACGGACGAGTTTGCCTAGGCAGGGTGTCAGCACGGAAGCACAGTTTTTTAGTACAATAGGAAGAACACCATCCGGTCGGTACGCCTTCTTAGTGTTAAGCCCAGAGAGGGTGGAAAGTACGTCTATGGAAGAGATTATGATGCAAGCATAAGTAGGAAAGAAGGAAGGAAGAGGGAGGAATAGCACCGGAATCATCAAAAGTGGAATTTTTAGCGAAAGTGTAAGCAAAGAGTTCAACTTTGTCAGAGGAAGAAGTGACGGTGGTGCCATCAGAGTGGAAAAGGGGAGGGAAAGATGAAGAAGAAAAATTGTTGGAGAGGTTTATGGCTAGATGCCAGAAGGCTTGGGAAGAGCTAGAGTTGGATAGTTCAGTGAATTTATTATTGATGAAAGAATGTTTGGCGAGGTGAAGAACAGATTTGGCTTGATTCCTGATAGAAACATAGGAAGAATGAGATTCTTGAGTTTGAAGGCGGTGGTACCTTTTGAATACTTCCTCCTATTGCGGACAGCAGTAGAGCAAGCATGAGTAAACCAAGATTTGTTTTCATTAGTCTTAGAGAAAGAAAATGGAATGTATGCTTCCATGCCCGAGAGGATTACCTCGGTAATGTGTTCAGCACTCTCCGAGGGTCCCCGGCCATGGAAGCAAAGTAATTCCATGAGAAATCAAAGAAGTACTACCAAAGAGCGTCCCACCAGTGGGCAGCGCCAGAGTGCCACAAGTACCGCGGGCTGGGAGGATCGGGTGGCCATACAGGAGAGATAAGACAGGTGACAGAGATAAGTTTATGGTCGAAGGAGCCTAAAGGAGAGAAATTATTTACAGTATAAGCAGAAGGGTTAGAGGTTAGAAATAAGTCAAGAATGTTGGGCCGATCTCCGAAGCGATCTGGGATACTGGTGGGTTGCTGGACTAACTGCTTTAGGTCATTTAGGATAGAAAAGATGTAGGCTTGTTCACCAGCTTGGTTAGTGGAAAAAGAAGAGAACCATTGGCGGTGGTGAACAACGAAATCTCCTAAGATGGAGATTTCAACAAAAGGAGAGATGGATAGAATGTGTTCCACTTTAGAAGTTAGATAATCAAAAAATTTGAATAGTCAGTAGAATTAGGGGAGAGATAAACAGTGCAGACATATTTAGTTTGTGAGTGACAAAAAAAGCTTTAGCCAGAGAGTTGAGAATTCAGAAGAGTCAAAGTTGGGAAAACGATAAAGAGCAAAATTATTGCTTAAATAGACGCAACATCCGCCTTTGGCTTGAAACTGAGCATATAGATAGTAGGAGGATACAGAACAGGGTTTACAATCAGTAGTCCCAGACAACTTAGTTTTGGTGAGAAAGAGAAGATCAGGGTTGGCAGAGGAGAGGTGGTGTTCCACAGAGTGGAAGTTAGAGGATAGGACACGAGTGTTGTAGAAATAAATCGTAAGAGTAGAAGGTAGTGGTCCAGAGCATTTTGGCGAGTCGCTGCCAGAGGTCAGACCAATGGGGGCATTTTTGGTCCACCTCCCTGGGTACTTCGAGGCAGGTCGTGGATTCGTCATCATAATTCTTTGGAAAATGGTAATGTAGTATGTAAGGTGTTTGTAGTATTTTGTGTTGATAGGAGGAGAAAGTGTTTTGGAGGGCAGGCTGGGGTTGCCCTCAATATTGATGAGGCACAGAAAGGATCAGGTAGGGAGGCCAGATGGTGATACAGGAGTTCCAGTTGTCCTTATCAACCACCTAGCACTCCTCAGGAGTACTGCCCTGTTCGGCTGGTGCCTACAGCCTCCTCCTAACAATTCTGGAGGTGGGATTCCCAGTCCCAACCTCCAGGGGATATCTGCGCCACAAAGTGACGGGCGATGGGGTCGCCACATCCCTACGCCACAAATGACAAGTTTTCATAATTGCCAACATATTTTGATACCCAATATTTGTAATAGTTGAGAAATCAAAATAAGGACATAAAAATTTACTATCGTCTGGAAAAAAAAAAACATACTATAATAATCGATGAAAGTGAAGGTTAGCATTAACCCCTTGAGGATTATGATGCGTTATACCAGTTTATTTTGGTTAACATTAAACGATTTTATGTAGTTTAGGAAGAATTTCAACCAATCACAGGAGTACAAATGACTTCAATTAACCTTTTTAACACTAGGGAGGATATAATATTAGGAATATTATTATGGCTAACTGATGATATACGAGAATCTAGGTTACCTGTAAGAACTAGCGTCGATTTCACTACAACTGACGGTAAGTTGAACCCCTTAACTCCTTCAGACATATTATGTTCCAGTAAGTCTACGGAGGCGGGAGCCCGGTATCCTTGCCACCGCCTCGCACTACACTCACAACAACACTGCGGCCGTTAGAATTATCGGAGGTGGCTGAGGTTGCCACCAATGGTTTTATCGTAAGCTAACTTATCGGACTTACTGAGCTCCATATGACGCTAGAGCGTCATATAACTTATTAGAGAGCCATGAAGATAAGTCCATATGATGCACTAGCGTCATATGAGTTTTTGGCGCACTCGGCCATATGACGCGGTAGCGTCATATATGTCTGAATGAGGTAATAACTTATCTTTCGATAGTTAATGGAGAAATGTGAAGCTTCTATTTCTCTTCATCATAGTGATGCCAAACTTTCATAATTAACAACATATTTCACGACAAAATCTTCGTAGTAGGTAAGATATGAAGAAGAAGAAATGGAAATTTACCGTCAGCTGGAAAGAAACAGAGTATAGTAAGGTATAGTATATTATTGTAGAAGGGTTTTGTAAGATCAAGTAAAGCATATTAACATGAGCTAATGAGTCTGGTTCTATGTTCGTTACAAAATCAGGAAAGATATAATAATAAATGACTTGCGCACAGGGATGTCGTATAAACAAATCCAGCTCTGCATACATAGACAGGCATACTATAGTCTTCCGTATTTACCCTTGTAATTGTTTGAACTATTCCGTGTGATCAAAAACTGTTGTCAAAACTGTTGTTAAGATGTTTAGATACTGGTTTGCAGCAGCATTTAAACAGACGTATGCAGACATGTGTCAATACTGCTACAAACATGTTAGCAGCAAAAGTGGCAAAATGAGTATGTCCATATGTGGAAGTTCAGTCTTTGAACATATCAGTGCTGCCAACACGTCTGCAACTATTGCTACCAGGATGATGTGGACACAACAGTTCATAACAAGTTTACAGCTTGTTCGGCAATACATAGCTTTCATATTGTCAGCAACAGAGCTAGAGTCTGGCACAAATCTTTAATTTCTAAACTACCCTCCTTCGGTTTCTATCCCTCCATCTGTGCCTTTGTCTCTAATTTCCTTTCCGGCCGTTCCATAGCCGCGGTTGTGGATGGCCATTGTTCACTTCCTCACCCTATAAACTCCGGTGTTCCTCAGGGCTCTGTCCTATCTCCTATTCTTTTTCTAATTTTTATAAATGATCTCCTCAACTGTACCTCAATTCCCATCCATTCATACGCAGACGACTCAACCTTACACTACTCCATTAGTTTTTCAGAACGCCACAGCCAGCAATCCCTCAACGACAAACGTAATGAAGCCATAGAACTCTTAATTTATGATCTAAATACTATCTCCAATTGGGGCAGAGAAAACCTTGTTACCTTTAATGCTTCCAAAACCCAATTTCTCCATCTATCTATCCGTAAGGAACTCCCAGCGGACTATCCCTTATTCTTCATCAATACAAAAATCAATCCTTCATCTTCTCTCAATATTCTTGGTGTCTCCTTTATGGTTGTAAGGACCATATTACCAGTTTTGCTAAGGCAGCCTCCCAGAAGATGGGTGTGGTCAACCGCCTTAGGGGGTTCTTTTCCCCTGCACAGCTTCTTGCTCTGTACAGGGGCATAGTGCATCCTTGTATTGAGTATTGTTCACATGTGTGGGGAGATTCCTCTCACACCGCTCTCCTAGACAAAGTTGAAAGGAAGGCCTTTCGTATCATTAACTCCCGTCCACTCACCAACTCTCTGCAATCTCTCTCTCTCCGCCGCAATGTTGCATCTCTCTCGCTATTCTATCGCTACTATAATAATCAGTGTTCCTCAGAGCTTTCCCAGTGTATACCACCTCCTTTACGTAGGGCACGTGGTACCCGTCTTGCAACTCAATCCCATCCCTACTCTGTGCAACTCTCCAACCCAAGAGTGAAATGTTACTCTCAAACTTTCTTCTACTCAACAGCTGAGCTCTGGAACTCTCTCCCAGAATCAGTCTTTCCCTCTTCCTATGACTTAAATTGCTTCAAACTCGGTGTGTCCAGGCATTTTGGCTCGAACGTCCCTTGATTTTGGCCCTGTCACTATTTCAACTATGGGGGAGGCACTCGCTATAGGCAGTTCTGCCTTTTGCCTCCCTCAATCACATAGGAAAAAAAAAAAAAAATGGTTGAGCACACATGTAGATGTGGCCTAAGCTTCCATAGACACAGAGAGCTCAATCATATGTAATTTTTCGATTGTTCACCAATCGGAGGTCCCATAATTACAACAGAGTTTACTTATTGTTAGGCATTCTTGGACCACTCACCTATCAGCGGACCGAAGCAGATAAAGCCAAGCGCGATAATGAAGCTGGAGGCCCCGTACACTGCAGGAAGCTGGTCCAGTCCCATCAGCTCGATCATCATAAGACTATGCAGGCCAAGGTTGGCACCAACACCACACCCATACACCGCCATCGTCGCCAGTAGCCACGGAGGAGAATCAATCATCGGGAAAACTGATCAAAATAAATAAAGTATTTGTATTTATTGATCAATCGCATTATATCATTAGTTCTATGATTAATGATTTCTGAAGCTATTAGCATTCTCGGTGTATACTTCCTCCCTCACAGAGAGTAGGTGGCACCCGCCTTTCAACACATTTCCATCTCTATTCTGTCCAACTCTCTAACCCAAGAGTGAACAGATTTCTCCTATCTTTCTTGTACTCAACAAGTAAGCTCTGGAACTCTTTCCCTCAAGCTGCCTGTCCCTCATCCTATGACATAAACAACTTTAAGCTGTGTGTGTCCAGACATTTTAACTCTACCGTACCTTGAATTTGGCTATCTTTTACTTTTTCAAGTTTGGTGGGGACACTTATTATGGGCAGCTTTGCCTTTTGTCTCCTGCATACACATAGACAAAAAAATGCCTAATGAGGGAAATACTATAACATGGAATTTCGATGAAATTCATCAACAACTTACCAAATGTAGAAATAGCCAGAACAACAAATCCTGCCACATAGCACCAACGGACGCTGAATTTAGACCAATCTGCGAGCGGTGACACAAGCAATCTAGTTAACAAATTACACACAGCTTTCACTGACAGGCACCAGGCAGCAAAGTCCAGTGATTCACCAGCATCCTGAATGGCAAAAGGTACCATCATTATGAAGTTGAGGTTACTATTTAGGCACAAAGTTCCAGCCAAGCAAATGATGGAGGCACGAGCCGATCTCAAGACTCTCAAATCAGAGATTGTAGAGCGACCCACTCTGATAAATATATCCAGAACAGCTGGTGTTCTTGGGTTACTAGACTGTATGTTATTGTGTATGGCTTGGTGTGTCTCTGTTCTCGATATTTGTGGTTGCACTTCATTTAGTTCCTTTTGCTCTTCTGCGTGGTGTGGCTTCAAGTGTGAGCTCCCTGAGTCTACTGTAAGGTGCTTAGCTTTCTGCACTGACTCATCTCCTTGTATGAGCAACCTTTCTTTTGTTCGTCCCTTCTCCTGTTCCTCCTTCAGGTGCCATTCAACCGGGTGGAACAGTGTCGCGGCTACACACCCATGCAGCATGATGGCCCCGATGATGAGAGTGGCCCCCTTATCGCTGAAGGTGTCCTGCAGCCACCGGGCAAAAGGGGGTCCCCCAATCTGTCCAACTCCCACCCCGGCCATCATGAGACCGTTGGAGGCCCCTCGGTGGCTATCGAAGTACTGTGGGACGATGGAGAAGCACATGGTTGTCACGATTCCCCCACCCACCCCTGGAAAGAACGAATACATGGAGCTTGATGATGGAAAAGCATGGGCAAATAATTACAATTTGCAATGATCTCTTGGACTAATACCAAGGATTTTCTAAAACTCGGAATCATATCTAATAACATTTGTTACGACAATAAAATAGGCTTATTGCTTGTTATAGGCTTAAATTAACTCATAACCTACCACATAAGAATGAATATGAGAAGAAGAGAAATTCTGGGGCAGGGGCGAAGGCTGATACAATGAATCCAGCTGAGGCAGTAAAGGCTCCAACCACTCCGACTTTCCGCCACCCGAACTCCTTTGTGAGTGGACGACTAAAGAGCCCGCTGGTATTCCATATGAAGCACTGGCTGTTAAAGATCCAAGCTATGGTGGTTGATGAGGTTCCAGACTCCAGCAAGTACCGGGAGAACAGAATTCCAAAACATGGGCCCATCACAGGAATCAGCATCTAGACAAGAAAGCATGAATATACAGTAGTTGCTAATTACATTTAGAAATGGGTGTGTGAAATGATAAACAACACGTATAGTGCTATGACCCAGTTGCTATGATTTGAAGACGAGTCTATAACAAAATGGCTTATAAGAAGGCCCAATCACTCTGACCACTTGCCACCAAATTTAGTACGCAAAGAGATAAATAACAAGTTTGATGAAGAACAGATCATTGGAAAGATAAACAAGTAGCCTACAGTGCTATGATGGCAACACCTACTGTATACACCAGTATAGTGTTAAGACAAATAATAATATCATCTACTTGGGCAGGTACAGTCAACTCGTTTAATCTGAAGAGTCTCAGAAATTGTAGTTTTGCAATTCTATATATTTTTTAAGATTAATGTATGAAAGCGTAATGATCTACCCTTTTGCTAGTTTATACATTGCAATTATATTTTATCCATTAGCCTTTAAGCTTCCAATAAGATTGAATAAGATGCTGTCACTCTGGGGATTAAACGAGTTGACTTTACACTACCAGAAATACATAACACTGAAGCGAGGACCCATGGCGGGGATCAGTATATGAACTAAGGAATTTGAAAATAAATGGCTATTATATTCAAAATAGATAGGCCAGAAATCGTGAACCCTTACCTCCATAACTCAAAAAGAACTGTAACTTTCTACTCCTATTCCCTGGCTTACCCTTCCCAAATGGTAGATATATTACCTTGATTACTCTAGTCGTTTGTGAGTTATAGAGGTTAATGTTCAAGAGCTTTGGCCTACTTATTTGGAATGTGGTATGGTACATTACGAATAGAAGATAACATCATAATTGGAATTCTTTGCGGCAAAGACCCAATGCAGTACTATAGTACAAGGATATGGTCTGCTTTAACCCTTTGAGTACCAGTGACGTGTTATATTTCATTCTAGCAATATGTTGCCGATATTATGCAGCTTGGGAAAGATCTGTGGTAGTTAAAAGGGTTGGTTAGGATAGTTTGACATTTTATTATTGCTAGTGCTCCTTCCTAAGCTGAATACAATTGTCTAATAATTTCCAGAATATGACATAGAGGACGTCCCTGGTACTGAACGGGTTAATAGGTACTGGAAAAACAGCTGACTGAAGGCTAGTCAACCTAGAGACGTATTTTCAGTGTGTATACGTAGGCTTAAAGCACTAAGAAAACAATATATTGTAGATTACTTGAATAACCGCAAAGTAATCAAGTAATCCAGTACACCAAGTATGTGCTTCAGGTTTGTTTGAGCTAGTTGTGGTTTATTAGTCTTTCGTAAGACGTTTCTTACTACAAAGAGGGCAGGAGGAAAAAGACTGTGTTCGTAAATCATAACCTCCCCCAAAGATAGCTCTCCAGTTTTGGTAACTACCAGGAAATAAATGTGGAATCAATTGTTCAATCAGGAACGACTTCGATACCTGATGTTTGTCAAAGGGTTCTGGCATTATCTACTCGGTGAGAATGTGAATGCAGGCTGTTAGATCATTTTGCAAATGATGTTGCATCCAACAGACTCTTATTCGTGCTTCTCAAAGTTGGCTACTAATTGACAGAGCCAATATAGTGTATCGGGACAATGGGACACAATTTTGTATTTCAATACAAAATTAACGGAGCAAAATTCTACTGATTAATTCGGAATCCTTGAACCTTGAAACGTAGGGTTAGACACCATAACCACCTTCTTATGTTGAATAGTAATTGAGATATAGCTATTATAAGCTCCTGGCCGCCATCTTGAAAATGGCTCCGATTCCTTGGTCAGAATCAAATAGATTTTTAGTATGCAATATAGCATGCCCAATAGTGCCATAATGAACTAAATAAATATAAATATTTTGCATCAATTACTTTAATGTTTACCTGGCATCTTGGACGCCAACTTGAAAATTACCTCGTTTCTGAGGTCATATTTGACTCGATTATTAGTATGTTATCTAGCATGCCTAATAGCACCAGAATCCATTAAAAAAATCTTTTGTGTCAATTTCTTTGGGGTCAGTTTGTTATTGATCGTAAATTGACCCTTCTAGTAGTTGTAAATATATGAAGAAAAAATACAGAGTTTACGAAATCTAAGTGGGCTATGGACTATGGCATCCAAGTGTACAGTGCTATGATGCAAGAAAAACAACAAACAAGATTTATTCCAGCAAGTAACAGAGCGAGTTATTTGATCTGAGTGTTGGGTGTGTGATGTTCCCATGGTTGTTCAATATATATATAGATGGAGTGATGAAAGAAACACAAGGAAGAGCAGGGGATGTTGGTGTACTGCTGATAAGGGAAGGAAGTATGTGGAAATGGCCTTTACTGCTGTTTGCTGGTGATACGGTTCTGATGAGTGTTAGTGATTGGGAGTTACAGGTTCTGGTAAATATGTTTGGAACAGTGAGTGAAAAATGGAATCTGAAGGTAAATGCGGGTAAGAGTAAGGTTATGGTCTTTGAAAAGGGGGCAGTCACAAAGTGTGAGGTGAGGTTGAACGGTCAGGGTATAGACTATGTCAGCTCATATAAGTATTTGAGCAGTGTGTTGAGTAAAGATGGGAGTATGGATGAAAAAGTGTGGGAGAGGGTGCAACAGGGGAAGAGAGTTGTAGGAACGCTTAAAGCAGTAACAAGAAATAGGGTGGTCAGCATGGAAGTAAAGAAGTCCATGCATGATAGTGTGGTAATCCCGACATTGACGTACAGGAGTGAAGCATGGACGTTGTTGGAGAGGCACAAACCAAGAGTGAGAGGGGTGGAAATGAGTTAACATGAGAAGTGCGCGCGGAGTTACATGGAGGGATAGACTGACGAATGAGGAAGTACAAGAGTGGTGTGGTGTGGATGTAGATGTGCTGGAGTGTGAAAAAGAACACCTTAAGATGGTTCGGCCAAGTGGAACGTATGGGAAGCGAGAGAATGACCAAGAGAGTGTACACGAGTGAAGTGGAAGGACTGAGGGATTGGTAGACTGAGAGAGAGGTGGAAAGATTGAGTTAAGAAGTATTTGCGTGACAGTGGTGTAGGATGGGAAGAGGGGCATCGACTGACTTGGGACAGAGGTGCATGGTGGCGCTCCATTCGTGGTCACCCCTTAGGGGATCATGACGTCTGGCAATAGATAGATAGAATATAGTGAGAAACCTGGATATTGAAGGAAGGACTGTTTGGTATCAGCTTCTAAGAAAAAGATAGTAAAACAGGAAAAGGATAAATACCAAGTACAGTCGTGAACAGAAATACTTAAACATCACCTTGCGATAAAAAACGAGACTGTGAACACTGACTAGTGAAGCTCTATGATCAAATAGGCGAGGCTTAACTATATGTTCAATATATTTCGTCACTGTACCATAATTGTTTCTCCTAAAATTGTTCAGAATTTCCGTATTTGAATACCTTCTCATGATAAAAATGAGTTGGTGAACGTCGACTAGTGAATCCCAGTAGTTAAGGGGGTAGTGCTTGTGTTTTTGTTTATATATTTATTTATTAATATATTTTTAAGTTTCCTCGCTAGACCTCCATCAGGCTTAGAAAAAACAACCCAAGACCCCCTTTCGAGATAAATTTGTAGATTTTTCGGAAGCAAAATGTCCCGGCCGAAGACCGGTTCCTTCTAAAATTAGAGGCTTGCTTTCGCTCGCCAGGAAAAAAAAATGACACCTAAAATGCACGAAAGGTCTTAATATTGACAACAAAATGAGGCGAAAGGTCTCAAAATTGCCAAACTAGCGGAACGAACGTCTTAAAACCTCAAAACTAATATGCTAAACATGAGGGAGAAGGGGGTCCATAAAAAGCGAGTACTACCCCCTGAAACATTTGTACCTTACACTGTTTTTTTTTTTTTTAATATTTCGCAAGTATCATTATCTATCTATCTATCTATATGCTCAGGCCCAATCCCCATTTTGGGGGTAGCCGACTCAAGACAGAGCAAGAACAGGGAAAACACAAAAACAACACAAAACAACAAATAAACACAGACAAAGAGCACAAACTCACACACATCCAGGTCACCCAGGAGAAGACCCAGAGACCAGGGTCACCAGGGTCACCAAGGTCGCTCCAGCACTCCCCCGGCCCCCGACCACCCGGAGAGGTTCCGATCTCGGCAGGCAGACATGCAGCGGAGCCAAAGCCACAAGCCCTTCCACCACACTTCCAGGCGCACCCTTCATATCTCCCCGGGCCAGGCGCCTGATGGACTATTATCTAGTCCAACTTGCGCCCGACCCCTTACTCCATAATATTATGACCACGTGTTCACTCAACTATTCACAAGCATTCTCCATTCACTCCTGTCCACCACCACTTCCCTTGCCTGATCTATAGTCATTCCTCTATCATCCAAAGCCTTTCTTACACAGTCTCTCCATCTCAATGTATCAGTATCATTATAACTGCTACTAAAGTTGTTTATAAATTGCTGCCCGCGACTGTACATGGATATATAACCAGAGTAAAGTATGGCAGGCATGTAAGAGGAGAGCATTACATAAATGTGTACATTTTTCGATAGAAAAATGTCTTCGGCGAAGCCGGATTTCTCCAAACAATGCTGGCTCGCTATCGCTCGCCAGGAAGAAATCGACACCTGAATGGGGATAAACGTCTTAAAACAGTAGGTTGATTGGAGCCGAATGGATAGAAGCCAGAGAAAGAGAGAAAATGAGAGAACAAAAGCAGGCCACCGACCTTAAGTTTTGTGAGGACGTTTAGGAATTAGAGTTAAATGTGTTCTCAATTACCCCTTAGCCTTCCTGAGGTTAGTCTAAGGTTGAAATAGAGGGGCACTTGGTAGAGCGCATACCTCCGCCTACGTTGGCTGGTTCTTTACCAGTAATATCATAGGCATATACATATTCTTCTGGATTTGGGTTCTAGGATATGATCCGGATCATCTCCTAAATTGAAACACTTCTCCCTTGGCACATAGCCTATTATATCTGTTCATCAAATGTCTTGAAATTCTCCAGATCGCTTCCTAATTTAAATCACTTCCTTTTTGGTGCATATCATATTTGCCCACCAAATTTCGTGAATAATCGGTTCATAGCTTTGTGAGATATCTTGTTTACAGACAAACCAACGGAGGCTAGAACATAAGCACTTCTAACTTTGTTGGAGGAGGTAACAAACAAACAGGGGCGAAAACGAAACCTCCGTCCAACTTCGTTGGCGGAGGAAACAACACTGTCTTAAATAAAATAAACACATTGAACCTAGTAGGCAAAATTCGAGTAGTGTCGCTTGTTACAGTGGAGTACACTTTTAATGTATAGCATTTCTCCCTATCTGTACAAGTAATGAAAACACCGTACTTGATCTATAATAAATCAAGACTAGGTGATAACATGGTAGAGTTGAGAAGAAAGGATGAGAGAAGGATGGAGAGTGAAGAAACATTGGTGTGTGTGAGCGTGCATGTCTGTCATAAGCCCAGCCTAGATTTATAAAGGTCATGTATTGTAACTATGCAAGTATGATTAACCCGTACAGCCCAGCGACGCGTCTGACGCATCGGCGATGTATGTAACGCACAGCCCCAGAGACGCATCTGACGCGTCACCCTAATTGCGCCGACCGTAACCTCAGGTGTAGCCACTCAAGAGGGCTCAGATTTGTATGGGAACTGTGTACGTATCCCACACAACCGTGCCGATGGTTGAAAACTCTCAAAGTCCACGTGCGTGCGCGTGAGCGCGCAATAACCTGGATTTTTGGGGTAATTGCCTTCAATTTTTTACTCTTGTAAAATACGATTTCGGGGGCTCTGTAGGACCATTCTTTAAGCTTTTTGAGCGCTTTTTCGTGGTTTTTCCTTCATTCCTAACCCATTCGATATTGTTTCTGGAATAAAACAATTTTTTGAAAACCGGCCGGGTTCTGGTGAACAAACATTACAAAACTAGCCGGGGCTCCACGGTTTAACCCTTAATTAGCGGCTCACCACATAAGTCGAGTTAAATAAAGCTGGACTATGTGGCGGCGCTCGACATAACTCGAGTGGCAATTTCAGCATGTAATGTTGCTGAGAGAGAGAGACAAGTGGTGGCAGGAGAGTAGCGAGCGTATGACTGCTCCAGACCACCGCGGCAAACCTACTGACACGAATCTCACCTCCCTCCTACCTCTCTCACTCGCTATATAAGGAATTGTATGGGGAAAGTGCCTAATTACATGCTTTTTGCACTCGCGTTGCACGGTTATTGCAAGAAAACTAGCCATCATAAAAGGATCGTTATGGTGTCATTCGAAAGCTCTGTTTATGCCCTTTCAGGGATAGATACTTGTTTTACGTTCTGGGTCTTATTTAGGCATGAAAATGATCACGTAAACATCCCTATTTTGGCTAAAAACACCCCGCTGGGCGGTACATATAAATAAACCGCATAGGCCGCTCTTAAGGTGTTAAGGCCAAATACTAATACTACTACTATTAATAATAATAATAATCATAAAAATAATCATAATAATAAAATCATAATAATCATAATAATCAAATACTTAAACAGGCCAGAATAAAGAAATGGGCACGATATGATAAATGGGTTGAAGTGGTTAAGTTCGGTTTAAGATGGACCACTTTACCATCACACATATACTCTCTCTCTCTCTCTCTCTCACATACACACATAATATACTGGTTACGTTTGGTGTAAGTTGTCCCACTTACCAATATCACTATCATGCATGTCTACCTGTTACCCTCACACACACACATGCACGTACACAGATCAAATAGTGCCTTTTCATTAAATCTTTGATTGATAACGTTGTAAATTGCTTCATCATACCATGATAATTGCTGTAAATAGCAATAACAATAACATAAACATTAAAACAATACTAATACTATTACTACTACTACTACTACTACTACTACTAATAATAATAATAATAAAAAAAACAAATAATAATAATACAGAAACAATAACATCAACAAGATATATGAGAAGACACCAGTCACTAAAAATAATGTCTCTGAGTTGGCAAAATATTATGGTTGTGTTTGATGTATGTTGTTAACCACTTGAGGATTATGACGAGTTTTGGCAGGTTATTCTGGCTAGTAGTAGACGATTTTATTCAGATTAGGATGGGTATGTGGAAGTCAGAGGATTTATTGAGATCGTCTTTACCCCAATGAATTCCCACAGATCCTTCCTCAGCTGTATACAATCATCTAATGATAGCCAGAATAAACTGTCAGAGCGTGTCATGATCATCAAACTGTTAATATATTGGTTATTCGGTATACAACAAGTTGTGGCTGTTTAACCCTTTTTGGGCCGAGTGGGGCTTTTTGGACCTCCCCTGTGTGTCTCCATTTGTTTTGAGATTATATGGCGCTTCACTCCATTAGTTTGGCGATAATATGACGCTTCACCCCATTCAGGTATCGTTTTTTTTCTGCGCAAGACATAGCTAGCCTATAACCAAGAACACAAATTGTCTACCAAAAAAACTATCTTGAGTGGCGGCTGGATGGGCATTAGTATTGTTTTTGTTTTGTTTAGTTTCAAAGCATTCTGGGAACGGGCTCTTGTTTGCCTAATGCTGGGGTCACACATTCACGTATATGCTCCTGTATGCTCCCGTACGAAGGTTTATTGGTAGTTGGCAACCGAATACGACGTAAAACGTAAGGGCTTAGTACGCAAAACATAAATTAAATTGTGTCTAGTCGTGGGGGTTGGTACGCATGGCGGGAGTAGCCACGCTGGTCTGGGAGGTGGTGGGTGCGGCCAAGGCCGCCCGGTATGTTTTGGATTTCGAATCAGATACGTGGCTCGCGCTCACGTATGTCAAAAGTCGGGAAATCATACGTCTGACCGGGCTAGCTGCTACGTCTTACGGGAGCAGCCCCATAAGACGTAGCAACTAGCCCGGTAAAACGTAAGCTTCTCCCGCCAATCGTACAATATTCCCGTAAAACGGGAAAGTTTACGTTAGTCCGGCCGCATCTGACAGAACCGCCGCACTGCGGGTTGGCGGGAAGAAGCGGCACCGTTGTACGGTGGGGTTACGGGGGACAACGGGACCAGCGGGGGACACTCCCGTCACACCTATCACCACACCGGAGCAGCAACCAACAAGCCAACCCTGCCACCCTCTGCACCCTGCCGAAAACAAATCGTAGCAGCGAAACGACTGCACCTATGGCTTTCATATGTTTACCACATGTACCTTACCCTTTAGGCTACCCACCACAAAAATCCCAAACCCCTCCTCCCACCCACTCGCTGACTGTCGGTCCCGTCAGAAGGAGAAAAAGGAAAATCTGTGGCGGCGAAACGACTGCACCAATTGGTTCCATATTTGTATGACAAGTCCCTTACCCTTCTGCCTTCCCCCCACCACACCCCCAACCGCCTCCCACCACCCACTTCCAGCGTATCCGTACGAAGATAAGGAAAAAAAGGAAAATCCGTGGTGGCGAAACTACCTCACCAATCGGCTTCATATGTGTAACACAAGTCAATTACCCTTCTACCTTCCCCCAACCAACCCCAAAACCACCCTCCCACCCATACATTCCGATACCATAAAAGTCTCTGTAGTCTATAGTGTCTTTTCAGCTACTTTCGGGGACCATCGGGGACCTGATTTCTGGCGAGGGGAGTGTTTTTTTTTACCATTATCCTTCTTTCTCTCCCAACTTGATAGATTTAGCCAAAAAAAAAAAAAAAAAAAAACTCTGGCACTGGCAGAAGCACACCGTCAAAAATGGCTGGCACTCAGCAGGTTAAAGGTTACAAGGATGAATGGTCTTTCCTCTATAAAGGGAGTTCACAAAATTGAACTCCTCCAGGATGAATTCCGCGATGTTGTTCATGGTGCCGATGAAGGACTGGGAATGGGAATGGTGTGGCCATTCCTGCCCTTTTGTAGTTCCCAGATTCCAACCCAGACCTACGTGGTTGACAAAGACTGTCTATGTCTGTGTTTGGACAGACTGGGTGTGCCTACGATTGTTCGGAAACGGTCCACGTAAGTCCTAAAAACTCCCAAGACGTACGGCCTCAGCTACACAGGTCTTGTGGGGGCGTGGCCATGGGCGTGGCCTGTGTTCCCGCAAATCGGGTAGCCCAGGCGGACTAAAGGGGACATGCTTACGCAAGTCGCAAGCACGTACGTAGTTCCATACGACTACATTACGTCTGACGTAACACTGGCCCCGTCACGGTACGTATGTCGGGAAGTGCAATAGTCGTAGTCTATACGGGTGTACACGGCCGGACTACGCCCGTCAGAATACAAAATTGGCGATCACGCCTGACGGGAGCATACGGGAGCGATATACGTGAATGTGTGACCCCAGCATAAGGGACACACTAATATACATTGCTCGAAAATGGCTGGATCAATCATAATCCTTAATAACAATTAAGCAAAATATCAAAATATCCCCCAAGACGTCGCACCAGATAGTGTAAATGGTACAAGCTGTATCACTGAAATGTCCCTCTTTCCTGCATTTGTTATTTTTCTCAATTTGTGTTAGCTCATACGTGCTGAAATACCCCTTGAGGATTTTGACGCATTTTGATAGTTTTATCTGGCGATCAATTACACGTGTTTAAACAGCTTAGGAAGGATTTTTTGGGAATGAAAAAGGCTAAACGTTTTCTCAATTAACCATCTGACTTTCATATACCCTACCTAATCTGAATATAATCGTCGAATAATAGTCAAAATATACTGTCAACATGCGTCATGATCCTCAAAGGGTTAACCGGGTGTCACACGATTACTTTAGCGGCGAATGTATCGGAGTCAAGAGTAGCTATAATCTAGTCTACTATCTGATAATTTGTTTTTTCATTATAACTATATTTTATGTCTTCGAGCTCCTATTTGTGTGTAGTCCGATTTAATATAAGAATAATTAGGAAAATCCATCCAAATATTATGACAACTTGTAGCAGCTTCAAGACTCCGATACATGTAGCCAATAACCATGGTAGTGTGATGCCGGCTTTAGTGTATCACATATAGTACTGTTATTATGACAATTTGTAGCGGCCTCAAGACTCCGATACTGTAGCCGATAAACCATGGTAGTGTGATGCCGGCTTTAGTGTATCACATATAGTACTGTTATTATGACAATTTGTAGCGGCCTCAAGACTCCGATACATGTAGCCGATAACCATGGTAGTGTGATGCCGGCTTTAGGGTATCACATATAGTACTGTTATTATGACAACTTGTAGCGGCCTCAAGACTCCGATACATTTGGCCGATAACCATGGTAGTGTGATGCCGGCTTTAGGGTATCACATATAGTACTGTTATTATGACAACTTGTAGCGGCCTCAAGACTCCGATACATGTAGCCGATAACCATGGTAATGTGATGCCGGCTTTAGGGTATCACATATAGTACTGTTATTATGACAACTTGTAGCGGCCTCAAGACTCCGATACATTTGGCCGATAACCATGGTAGTGTGATGCCGGCTTTAGGGTATCACATATAGTACTGTTATTATGACAACTTGTAGCGGCCTCAAGACTCCGATACATGTAGCCGATAACCATGGTAATGTGATGCCGGCTTTAGGGTATCACATATAGTACTGTTATTATGACAACTTGTAGCGGCCTCAAGACTCCGATACATTTGGCCGATAACCATGGTAGTGTGATGCCGGCTTTAGGGTATCACATATAG
The DNA here is from genome assembly GCA_032716605.1 of Paralithodes platypus. Classification (NCBI taxonomy): domain Eukaryota; kingdom Metazoa; phylum Arthropoda; class Malacostraca; order Decapoda; family Lithodidae; genus Paralithodes; species Paralithodes platypus. Next base: position 51,788,801 of record CM064573.1, on the reverse strand, counting down.
TACTGTTATTATGACAACTTGTAGCGGCCTCAAGACTCCGATACATGTAGCCGATAACCATGGTAATGTGATGCCGGCTTTAGGGTATCACATATAGTACTGTTATTATGACAACTTGTAGCGGCCTCAAGACTCCGATACATGTGGCCGATAACCATGGTAGTGTGATGCCGGCTTTAGGGTATCACATATAGTACTGTTATTATGACAACTTGTAGCGGCCTCAAGACTCCGATACATGTAGCCGATAACCATGGTAATGTGATGCCGGCTTTAGGGTATCACATATAGTACTGTTATTATGACAACTTGTAGCGGCCTCAAGACTCCGATACATGTAGCCGATAACCATGGTAGTGTGATGCCGGCTTTAGGGTATCACATATAGTACTGTTATTATGACAACTTGTAGCGGCCTCAAGACTCCTATACATGTAGCCGATTATCATGGTAGTGTGATGCCAGCTTTAGGGTATCACATATAGTACTGTTATTATGACAACTTGTAGCGGCCTCAAGACTCCGATACATGTAGCCGATTATCATGGTAGTGTGATGCCGGCTTTAGGGTATCACATATAGTACTGTTATTATGACAACTTGTAGCGGCCTCAAGACTCCTATACATGTAGCCGATTATCATGGTAGTGTGATGCCGGCTTTAGGGTATCACATATAGTACTGTTATTATGACAACTTGTAGCGGCCTCAAGACTCCGATACATGTAGCCGATTATCATGGTAATGTGATACCGGCTTTAGGGTATCACATATAGTACTGTTATTATGACAACTTGTAGCGGCCTCAAGACTCCTATACATGTAGCCGATTATCATGGTAGTGTGATGCCGGCTTTAGGGTATCACATATAGTACTGTTATTATGACAACTTGTAGCGGCCTCAAGACTCCGATACATGTAGCCGATTATCATGGTAGTGTGATGCCGGCTTTAGGGTATCACATATAGTACTCTTATTCACTGCATTAATTATTATTCCTTCAGGGGAGGTAATTGATTTTTCTGGAACCCATTCTCCCTCATGCTAAGTCCCATTAGTTATTAGATTTTGAGATGTTCGCTTCATTAGTTTGGCAATTTTAAGGGCTTTTGCCCCATTTAGTTATCAATATCAAGACCTTTCGTGCCATTCAGCTGTCGATATATTTCCTGGCGAACGAAATCGAGCTTCTAATATAGTAGCACATTATTCTATCTATCTATCTATCTATTGCCGGACGCCTTACTCCCCTTACGAGGGTGGCCATACACAGAATGCCCACAAGCGGACCTATTCCCTGTGAGAGGGACAACCCGAGCCAGTTTAGTGAAGGACTTACAGGATTGACCACTCAATTTAGGATCCGTCCGACTCCGAGGCCCTCTGTGTATCTTGTTAGCACTATTTTTCTAAAGTGGTGTTCGGCTAATCCATCCACTAACCTGCCTTACCCTTAGGTAAGCAGTACGGATTTGTATCAGGTTTACTCCCCTAGACAGGTTGCCAACCAAGGCTGACGAGTCCCATCCACCCGGATTTGTATAAGTGTAATAGATCATGCCCGGTGCCAATTGTAACAGTAATCCTGTCCAGATCGCCAATTGTAATAGATCATAAGACTAATAGGTTACTGTAACACTTGCCCATTATCTAGGAAATAAACCTATAATTGATAGTGTCGTTACTTTAGATCAAAAATAGACAAATATCCCTTGTGAAATTATGGCAACAAAAGTCCCAGAACATGCTATACATTTATATCTATACTGACTCGATGCAGTAATATATTTGAAAAGAAAATTGCAGTTCCCAGCTTGCGGGATAATAGAGTACACGGATTTATTGTAATGATAGGTATATATATTGATAATAATTATATTCTTAAAGTTAGTAAGAATTAAAGAAACAAACATTCCTACTAAAATGGTTTTATTGAATAGGCGACACTGAAATTGCATTTATCAAAGAGACAATTTCATTCACACACTCAGCCACTCAATCTAACCCACTTATCTAATCCACTTACCTAAATACAATTACCCAGTATTATAACTACCCCTAAGATTACCCCAAATCATTATACTGATTACTGCTTGTCACACGAAATCACATCAACCAACCCTTTTGTCTACTGTGATATCGTCGCCTAGCCCAGCAAATGACCGCATGATCGAATAAGGTACTACGAGATTTTCCCACACTCACAGTACCCGTCAATCACACTCATCACTCTCTCTCTCTCTCTCACCTCCTCAGTTACGTGACTCGCTAGACTAATGAGAGTTGCCTAATTAAAGGGTCTCAAAACGGCAGTGCGACAAGTCCTTCAAGCCGACACTCCTCTAGCGTTAACCATCACCCTCTGTGGGGTTAAGATGCTACGGCGTCACTCACACATCCGCACACACGTGACTCGCTAGGTTAATGAGAGTTGCCTAATCAAAGGGTCTCAAAACGGGCAGTACGACAAGCCCTTCAAGCCGACTATCCTCTAGCGGTAACCTCACCCTCTGTGGGGTTAAGCGTTACGGCGTCACTCACACATCCGCACACACGTGACTCGCTAGACTAATGAGAGTTGCCTAATCAAAGGGTCCCAAAACGGGCAGTACGACAAGCCCTTCAAGCCGACAATCCTCTAGCGGTAACCTCACCCTCTGTGGGGTTAAGCGTTACGGCGTCATTCACCACACCCGCACACATCCACACACACCCCTGGCCACGTGCATAGCTAAATCAGTGGGATATCGCCGCAGGAGAACTATGTCGCCCTGGGCATCCCTAGCCTTTAGCAAGCCCTCTGTGGGGTCATGCTTACACCTGCCATTCTCGGCCATAGCATTAAGCTAATTCGGTCGGCGTCACAACCTTGGCCATGTGCACGGTCTGGCTCAGTCCTGGTGACTGGCCAACGCACACAAGCACACCACCATACATCACTCTCACCACCACACATCACTCTGGATATCTCAATCAACGTTGCCACTTGTCTAACTGAATTGGACTCACCTGATTATGGTTGGAATTAGGGCACGAGGTGCCCTCCGCAGCCCTGCCGACCCATTCATCGCGGGCACAACAAATTGGACTATCTCGTTGGGGTCGGGCAGGAGGAGAATAAGGCCTGTCCTGGGCATTCCTGCCCCCTATATAACCTCGGTTTTCCCCTCCCCCATCGCATTTTGAATTTGGTGCCAATGAAAAGACTGGACACTCCCTATGACCACGCCTACAACATGAACGCACACACATGTACGCGTAACGGCGTCCTACCCACGCTCACAAGCAAGAACGCACACAGGCACACATGTACGCGAGGTGCCTAGCGGTACACAGGCCTATGCCTGTGCCTCCACCCCTCTTCTCTCCCTTTCTCTACAGCTGTTCCCGCCTCCCCAATTTTTCCCGCGCTCGAGAAATATAGCTAACCCTATAGTATATAATCACAGTCACGGTCTGACCCGTGACAATAAGGTTGTCTCCCCTAGATGAGTTGCCGACCAAGGCTAACGAGTCCCATCCACCCTGAAATATTATTCTAACGAAAAATGTAACATTTTATATCGAAGAGGGGTCTTATTGGTGTTTTTTTAAACATGATAGAGATCGAGGGAGCAAACTAAAAAACAAAATATATAAAATAATAATATTGTTTTAGATAGAAATATAATACCTCCCCCCCCCCCCCCAAGCCATTCAGTACTATGACGCTATTTTATTTTCCCGTTGGCTACGTATAGTCAGACGACATTATTCAGTTTAGAGACGGCCATTTGTAATCATCGCGGGGCAAAATATCGTAATACATCTTTTAATTCCCACACCTTTTTATTTAGTGCCTAAAACCCGTGTTCTGGAATACTATGATAATGATACTGGTTGTTGTAATGGGTTAATATGCATGGCTCGTCTGTCTCTCAAATATGTACATGTACAGTTGTCCACATAAGTTCTGTTCCTCGTCGTCGTGATCTTATGCATGGAAGTAAAATTAGTAAGAATAAATTGCGAGTTTGGTTTCTTTTAATCATCAGTTGACTTATCAGATGAGCTAACCACTCTCGTAATTCAATAATGCGCATTAAATTTATATGTATAAGATCACGGAGAGTAACAACTTATGTGAGCAATTATTGTACATGTTGCATGTAAGTGTCATGATCTTACCATGATAACGGTAATACCCAAAGCCACAATCCACCCCACCCTTTGTAAGTACTGTATATATGTATGTATACGTATGTACAGTATGTATATATGTACAGTATATGTATTGTATGTATGCTATAGTCCGTTCATTCTAGGTTGGGCAGAAATCGTAACCTATAACCTCTGTAACTAAAAAAAGGACTAGAGTTATCGAGCTAATATTTCTACCAAATAGGAAGGCTTGGCTAGGGAATATGTGTGGACATTGACAGTTCATTTGCTCTCACCCTTTTGGAGTTACAGAGGTTAGAGGTTACGATTTCTACCCAGCCTAGAATGAACAGACTATAGTATGTAAGTATCGTGCTCTTACCATGATGACTGCGCTCCCCAAGGCCACCACCCACCCCCACCCTCCGTTAGGAGGTGACCTCTGGCCTGGGGGTGTGCTGCTAGGGACACCCACACAACTACCACCATCTTCTGCTTCATCACCATCACCACCAGTACGATCTTCTTCACCAGTATCACCACCACCACCAACTCTTATAACTCCACAGTCTTGTTCACCATCACAAGCACCAACAGTACGATTTTCTTCACCAGTATTCACCTTGTCAGCACCTTCATCATTGCTAGTCTGTGTACCACCACTACTACCATTACCACCCTTGCCAGCACCTCCATCAATGCAAACATCAGCATTCTTTCCATCTGCACATGTACGTCTTACATCCTCCTCCTCGTCATTCTTGCCAAACTCACGTCTACTACCTTGGACAACGGTAGCATTGTCTGCATATTCGTCAACATTGCAGGCCTTGGCATCACAACTCTTACTTACAGCTTGGTTATTATGATCATTAACACTTTCTGTTACTTTTCCATTATCGATAACATCACAGGAGTTGTCATCACAGTTGCTATGCACGATTTGACTTTTATCATCTGTTGCAGTTTTTGTTTTGTCGGCATCATCCTTACTAACCACTTTACTGTTATCATTAGGCTTTCCATTTCCACATTCGTTATCCATTGGTTGGCAAGCACTTATCGTTCCATTTAAATCTTCATTTTTAGTTTCAACTTCACTTTTGCTTTCGATATCAATTTGTTGGTTATCTTTTGTTAGTCCAACCCCACATTCTTGATCTTCTTTATCTATTATTTGGTTGTTAGCATTTGTCTGTCCATCCGCACATTCATTATCAACTGATTGGGTGTCATTTGTTTGTGTATCTAAATCAACCTCATCAATAGCAGCCTCACAAACCGTCTGGTGGTGACCACTTCTGCTGGGGTTATAGGTTATAAGGTCACTCTGGGGTGTGGCTTGGGGGCTGGCCTGGCAACTCAATGGTCTTAACTTTGTTTTGACTTCCTCCATCTGTTCCTCCATCTTCTCTCTCTCTCTCTCTCTCTCTTTTGGGCACTTTATACCTCTTGCTGATCCTGTAAGAAAATGTCGTTAGTTACGATATTTAATTATTTAGATACTTAATGGATAATTTTTGAACAACTACTGTATATTATATAAATGCCAAGTTTTCTAAATCATCAACATATTTCGCTACACATTCGTCATACTTGCGCAGTTATCAAAATGTGGACATGGTAATTTACCATTAGTTGGAAAAAAATAAAACAGACACTAGTGAGAACCAGAAGGAAATATAATAAGAGTTATCATACTGAAGGGCGTAACATGGTGACGCTCAACCTAATAGCCTATTATACAGTATGTCATACACATAAATATAGTGGCTAGTGGGATTCTCAGACAAACACAAATATATAAATAATAACAAATAAATACAAATAAAACTTTCCAAGTAAGTTATAAACTTATAAGACATAAGTTCGCATGCCTAACTTCTTCAATGAGCTTAATTAAATTATTTTTATTTGATCGACCTCCAGATGTTAGATATTAAGCTTAGGAAGGATCTACATAGTTAAGGCAGTATCACACGAGTTAATTTTTGTCAATTTTCAATGAACAAAATTGTTCTCCAATTATTTAAAGGATCTCTGGCATTAACCCCTTGAGGATTGTAGCGTACTTTGACAGTTTATTCTGGCTGTTATTAGACGATTTGATATAACTTAGAAAGGATCTGTGGGCATTAAAAGAATAAATACGCTATCAAATAACCCTCTGACATCCATATACCCTTCCTAATCTGAATAAAATCGTGCAAGAGTCTGTCAAAACGCGTCATAATCCTCAAAGGGTTGATAGAGGGAACTAGATTGAGGGAAGATTATGTTAGGAGGCTGAATTCCAATGAAACTTATAATTCGAAACTACAAAATACAATTGGCCAAACAAATCGCCGGAATTATGTTCGTTTGTTAATTAAGAAGGTTCATTGACCACTTGCGATTGACTTTCAGATTGTAAGGAAGTTGGAACCGGAAACATCGTTATTATACAGAAATGCAATAAGAATGTAGGTTTCTGATGGATAGAAAGTATGATATCATTGGTTTTATGTATTTATTAATATACTACAACCGTATTCAACTGGTAATTCTGCTAACTATTGATTTCTACAGCTCCAACTTACTTACAGCCTGAAACTCGCAAGTAGTCAATTGAGAGTGTCTAACCCTTTTAATAAGTAGACGTCCTTTCTAAGCTCACTAAAATAATCTGGCAGTAACATTAGGCCTAGCTAAGAAAGAAAATAAATCGTCGTCTGCTTGAAAGGGTTATACAGTATATATGGGGGAATCAAGGGGGTGTTTCTTTCTAGACTCCCTTATCCCTCATGTTTACCTCCATTAGGTTTAACATTTTAAAACTTACGCCTCATTAGTTTGGCAATATTGAGACCATTCGTCTCATTTATTTGGCAATGTTGCGACTTTCCGCGCCATCTTGGTGTCTAATATTTTGTTCTGTCGAGCGAAAGCAAGTTAAGAGAAACTGGCCTGTGGCCGGGACATTCATACCGAATAATGTACACATTTATCTCGAAAGAGGGTTTTTGAGTATTGTTTAAGCTTGATGGAGGTCTAGGACGCAAACTAATAAATAAATATATGAATAAATATATTCATATTATAACGCCTCCCCTTAAAGGTGTTTTTTAACCTTATTTGAATTAAAACTAAGGATAATAATATTAACTCACATAACCTTATATCACTCACTTTCCTAAAACTAACATCATAAATGTATCTATTTCGTTCACCCGAGCGAAGGGCAGGACGAACAATAAAGGTCAGACAAGAAGGCGACCGTCATCCCACATTTTAGTAATTCAATCTATGCCGGTGTCACACAATCGCTTTTTCCGGCATTTTTGTCTAGGCAATTGTGGTCTGGCATCTTCTTAAGTAAAATTACATATTATTTCAGTCTCTATAAATCATAATTATACACTGAGTCTAGTTGTCGATTACAATGCCAAAATACCAAAAACTAGTATACGAATAAACTTGCTCGGCGAAAATTGCCGGAAAGTCGCTCATGTAACATCGCCTGTTTATCCCACAACAATAGTCCTGGTTGAGATGTGTTACTGGTTGAGATGTGTTACTGGTTGAGATGTGTTACTGGTTGAGAAGTGTTACTGGCGTTCTTATGTCTACAATATATATTATGCTAGTTATCTGACCTCGGGTAGCAAATGGGATTATATATTAAGTGTGTGTGTGTGTGTGTGTGTGTGTTTAGTTCGCTCCCAAGACTTCCTAAACGGCACGAAAGGTCTTAAATTTGACAAAGAAGTGGAGCAAAATATCTTAAAATCGCCAAACTTAGGGGGCGATCAACGTCATAAAATGTCCAAACATGAGAAGAAGGGGGTCCAGGGTAACCACATCCTTAATATTACTCACGTCTTTAGAATATTAGCCACATCCGTATGATTGCATCAGTTTTAATATATTCTTGCTAACACTAGACGATTTATATCAACTTAGAAAATATATACATAGATATAGGAGGTAAAATTGTCTTAATTAAGTTTTTGACACTCATAGGATTGTTATAAACTTGATATAATCTTGCAGTGACAGCCATAATAAAAGCTGTAAAGGTGTAATCATACTAAAAGTAAAATAGGCTGCCCTTGGCCTCGGCGATCATCTCCGTATCTTTGTTCTTTAGAGTCTATGGTGGGTTATCTAACCTGGTACACAGGGACTACTACATATTATCCAGGTTACCATAGTTTGCTTCCCCGGATGTGACGTTACAAATGTCCATAACTACCGGTTTCCATTCACTGCAAGGTGAACAGAGGCATAGGGTATAATTAAGGAGACTGCTCATCATACCCAACGGCTTACAGGTAGTCGTCTGTTTGAAATTAACGAGTACAACAAACAGCCATTATTAATAACCTGGGTTTGAAGTTATCTTACATATATCAACAATCACTACAAAATGAGATTGTCAACTTTTATCCCTGGCGTTTAAGTTTGAGTCACACAAGCCTTACTGTCGCAGATAATTAGGGGAGTCACAGTATTAGAGTCAAAGATAAACTGAAGAGCAACCTATTCCCTCACAGTTATTACCTTCATGATACTGCCTTTTTTAATAATCTTGAATACTCACATTTACTATAAGAAAAGTCAATACAAATCATATGCTAATATATAACATCAACATACATTTAGTGGATTCCACACTCCTAATAATTACTACGATGAAATGGCTCGTGCGAACCTTGCTTTATGAATATGGACAAGAGATACAGACAATACAAGATACCTGGACAAAAATAAAATATATATATACAAGCATAAATATATATATATATATATTGTAGTACTTATTTTCTTATTCCAAATATACTACTACGGTGGGGATAATTCGACAGTCATTTAGAGGTTCGTATACTTTATTTAACAAAACTTACTACTACCTTAGTAACTATTTCTCTGTTCGGGCCGAAATGAGTTCAAGACACAGCTTGAATATTTTCGTTGACCCAACATAGGGTGTACATTGGAACTCTAGAGCGCCCGTTACAACCTATTTGGATTCCCGCTATTCAGGTATTGACTCACTTCGACTTCGATCCAAAGTCACGTTACTTGTCTCTAAAATAATATAGTATTACCGGGCCCTGCTGTGTCTACTCCAGAGACCAGTGCATTAATAAATCTAACCTTTATTTCCCTATTAGAACAAGAGATTTATTCTTAACTAAACTCCAAAATAAGATAACTTTACCGGGCCCCACTGTGTCTTCTCAGAGACCAGGGCGTTACTACCCCTGACACGTTTAGATTATATATTCTCTTAACCCTATACAATATATCTACTCAAACGACCAGGGCGTTACTACACTTGACCTCGATTGTCCTATCTATAATACTCTTAGATTATATGTACTCTTAACCCTATATAATATATTTACTCACAAGACCAGGGCATTACTACACTTGACCTCGATTGTCCTATCTATAACACTCTTAGATAATATGTACTCTTAACCCTATATAATATATTTACTCACAAGACCAGGGCATTACTACACTTGACCTCGATTGTCCTATCTATAGCACTCTTAGTTTATATGTTCTCTTAACCCTGTTACCAATAAATCATATGTTACATATACCACCTATTCAATAATAAAACTCAGTAAATGACTTAATATGATCAGTACCTCAAAACCCCTACACGAACAAGATTCATTGCTTTAATCCTCTACATAGATTTTATGATTATATTATTATCCTGGACTTAATGCTCGTAACGCTTACCACGAAACTGACCGAATATTCCTTCAACAAATATAATTGATAATGTTTCCTGTATAACAAAAGATTTCGTAGATCATATGGACTAGTGTCCTCCCTACCTATTTCTCAAACTAAAGCTGATCTAATTGCAACTATTCTTTATTTCCCCTGAGCCTTATAGTTGCTTATCTATTTAAGAATTATCCCCTCTTACTTTACTTTTAATACCTAGTTGCTGTCCTACCAGATCCTATACTATTGATAGCTAATCGGCATGGAGCCTTCTCTATCAAGAATAACTATTATCCTATTAACACATCATCATTTTATTTATGTACATAAGTCTAGTGTCCTTCTCTGTAGTTTGTCCTATAAGAACACAACAAATATTATTTATGGAACCACTGGGTTAGCCAAGCATTTTCTCTCTTTCTTTGAATCTGGTTCGGGCCCAATATGGGTCCTTTAAAAAACTATGCAGTACTACTAGGTGTTTACTGGAACAATTTCACCACCTCAGAGCTGGCCAATAGCTCAACTGGAAATCTTCGCTCCCATCTACTATCTGTCGTCCCTCTTGAACCGCTTGGCTGTAGGTATGTAAGCCAGCGATGTGACGACAGGCGGCCGGATGCTGAAGGTGTATCCGCCTAGTAGGGGAGAGCGATGCTAGGCCCGAGGTGGACTTTACTGGAACAAGTAATGAGGGCTGGGAGGCTGGAATAAGTGGATCCGAGTACCCTTGAGTGCCCAAGCGAGAGAGAGAATGTGGGTTGCAAGAAGCTAGCCCAGTGGAGCCGGAGAGGTGAATAACCCCAGCAGCCTCCCGCACCCCCTTGATATAGTCTCGCCTCCCGCTCTCCGGCGCTGTGATTGGCTGAGCCGTCCGCTCGGCCGTGCAACGTTCTGGCCGCCCGACTTGAATATTCCTACCCTTCGCCTCCACTCTTCTCTCTCCATAATACGTTCCTGGAAGCTGGTTGCGAATGCCTTTTAGTGGCTTACGAGAGTATAGGGCTGGCACTGATGCATTAGACCCATTGCAACCAGAGGAAACGGCCTGTGAAGAGAGCGAGAGCGAGTTTAAATGCGAGGCGGTACCCGTAGCCATCAGCTCCGAAAACGGAGGCTTCTGATTGGTCAGCCGGGAGGGTGTGGCATGTTTACTTGGCGAGCCCGGAATGTCAAACTCAGCTGGTTTAAAGGGAAGGTTAAAGGGAGCGCCTTGATTGGCTGGTGGCCTTTTTACCTTATATATATTGTTACGTATCTTGATCCTCAAGTGGTTAACTTGATGAATCTAGATAGCACAGAGATATATATTAAGGTATCAGTCAGCTGAAGGCAAAACAAAAGTAAAATCTAATAAAATTATTTCCTGTTGTTGTTTCCTTTCCTTTTGGATCTTTAGGACTTGGTATCCTTTATTGACTGATACTCTTTAATTATGAAAAATACTGAAACTAATTAAAGTCATGTAGTATTTATACAGAATTATTATTTAACCGAAGCTTAGTAGGCTATGGTTATGAACCGAATAAGTTATAGCTAAAGAAGGACTATTAATTCTATAAAAAGTCTTGAAAGATAAATATTAAAGTAAGAATATTTCTGTCTCTTACCCTTTTTGAAATGAATAGCTAGTTTTCTTATATGTCCTTTTATTTATATTTAATGTAATTATTCTTGGTTCTTGTCTTACGTTAATAGTATTATATTATTATTATCATCAGGATTAATATCAAAGTCACATAAAAAGTTAGATATATATTTAATAATTAGTTAAATGTATTTCTTAACCACGTAACATTGAGGTTTGATTATGAGTAAATTAAGTTACAGGATCGCTTCATAGATTCGATTCAGGTCTCACTCAAATAATATGAAAAGCAAAAATAATATTTTGAAGCTAAAAGAATTGTCTTCAGCTTAGGAAATCACTAGAAGTAATATTAACACAGCCATGTTTGTCTAAGGCGATATTACTAATATGAGACAATAGCATCACCGTACTAAGCACCGTTAAGCAATGTAAGCTTAATTAAAAGAAAATGAAAGAACTCGTAAGTATTAATATAAAACAATAGTATTACTTTCATCATAACCCAATTACTTAAAGAGTTGCTTTAGTCCACAAGTTAGTCAACTAAAATAGTTAGGTACATAATAGTAGCATTAACGTTAATTCCCAATCAAATAGTCAAGTACATAAATAGTAGCGTTAACGTTAATTCCCAATCAAATAGTTAAGTACATAAATAGTAGCGTTAACGTCAATTCCCAATCAAATAGTTAAGTACATAAATAGTAGCGTTAACGTTAATTCCCAATCACATATCTCACTAACCAACATAACGTAAGTGTTTACACCGAACACACTTAACACACACTTATATAATCTGACTGACAGTCACAATCCCATTATAATACTTCACCCCGTCTTCCTCCAGCTGCAAGTTCACCTTCCCCAACTCCAAATGAGACTGATTTGAATGCCCACTACTCGGGTCTTATATACTAAACAATGATGGTGTAGGAACGAATCAGGAGGCGGCTGATGGTGCGCGCCCCTATCACAGCTCCTCGAGTTGCATAGCAGGTGCATGGACCAATGGGGTCTCCTGGCGTCGATCATACGTCATAGCGTCGGGTCATCAAAGTAGTTTGCAGGGTCCCCTATGACGCACGCAGGTGTGAAGGCTTATTTGCTGGTATGCGGACGAGCTGGTTTCCCACTCGCTGGTTCGCTCGCTAGTCTGCTTCGCCGCTTGGGTAGTTTGACACTCCTTCAACTCTAATTCTAACTCTTAAATTAACATACAGGGCTCCGTATGTCAGACCTCCCCCCTAGAAAAGAGTTTAGGGAGTATAGTATATAATATTAAACATAATACATAAATAGATTCACCACCAGATTGGCAACAGCAAGATTATAATGAGGATATAATAAGGATATCACCCAAAGTAGGCAACGTCTCCAGGTACCACATCAGAACATAGCCGGAACGTAGCTGGAGCGTTATTCGAACTGCAAGGCATCTCACAGCTGAAGGCTTAACAGCGCACTACTAAAGCATGATATTTACCTCGCTACAAGGGAGAGCTAATTGCCAAAATCCTCTCATTAAGTTAAACTTACTGCTGTATGAGGCCAACCTGGTAAATGCAATCTTTGATCCGTGGCAGTGGGTAGGTATCGTTCTTTGTGACAGCATTAACTTGCCTATAGTCCATACATAACCTATGGCTCCCGTCTGGCTTTGGCACAAGTATGACCGGACTACTCCACTGGCTTAAGGCCCTTTTGATCAGCTTGTTTGACAACATGTAGTCAAGCTCGACCTGCAGTATACTCCTGCATTGTGGTGAGACACGGTAGGGGGATAGTTTAATGGGAGTTGCATCCCCTACGTCGATGTCGTGCAAGCTCAAAGAAGTGAGCCCTGGAGTATCACGGAACACACTGGGAGACTGAGATAAAACAAGAGATTAGTTGGTTCGCTTGATCAGAGGGAAGATGACATAGTTTAGATGGTAATTCCCCCCAAGCTACTGAATTATACTGAAAGTTGGATTGGCTACATGACAAAGTCTGCATGGATACCTTCAGGCTCTGGAACAGTCTGTTGCGGGTCAGTAAGAGAACTGAAGACTTCGTCCGCACCAGGCTGTCCACAGGTCCTGACATTCACTGCCACAGTGGGAGAATCTGGAGGAGAGGAATCAGGGGACCTATGGTAGGGTTTCAACATATTTATATGGAATACTTGCGTGGGCTTTCTCCTGTCTGGGGTAGTTACTAGATAATCGGTAATGCTCACCCTCCGAATGATCTTATATGGGCCCCTGAACTTGGCAGATAAAGGTTGGCCAAAAAGGGGGAGCCGGACCAAAACCTCATCACCGGGCTGAAACTCCCTCTGATGGGCTTTTCTGTCATACCAGGTCTTCATGGAGCTTTTAGCCACTGTCAAGTTTTGAGCGGCAAACTCACATGAGGATCTCAGCCGGGTTTTGAAATCTGAAACATACTTGAGGAGGTTTTGGTTCCCCTCCTGGCCAACTAGGCTATCCTGCAATAGTTGCAAATGACCTCTTACCTGGTGACCGAAAACTAGCTCATTAGGGGAAAAACCCAGGGATTCAGTTGGAACCTCACGAGTAGCAAATAAAAGAAAAGGTACCCCCTTATCCCACTCAACTCCGGTCTCTGTACAATATTTACGTAACATTCCCTTTAATGTCTGATGATATCGTTCGAGAACCCCTTGACTCTTTGGGTGGTAGGTGCTAGACTTAACATGCTCGATACCCAACTCCTTCAGGGACTGCTGAAATTTTTTAGAGGTAAAATTAGTTCCTTGATCACTTTGCACCTCATGGGGGAAACCCATTCTGGTGAAGAATTTGAGCAGTTCCTTGATGACAGTTGGAGCAGAGGTAGTCCTTAAGGGTAGCGAGTTGCCATGTCCATAATAGTTAATAAATAAATGTTACCTTGGGAAGTCTTAGGCAATGGGCCTACAATGTCCACTACCACCCGAGTAAAAGGATTCTCGAAAACGGGCAAGGGCACCAGAGGATGTACAGGCACCTTCTGATTGGGTTTTCCTGTCATCTGGCAAGTGTGACACACTCTACAAAACTCCACTACATCTGCACGCATTCCTGGCCAGTAAAAGTGGGCTCTGATTCTGTCTAGAGTTTTTCTCACACCTAGGTGTCCTGCCAATGGTATACAATGTGCCATTTCCATGATATCTCTACGACAAGGTTTGGGGACTACTACTTGATGGACGTCCCAAGCCCCGTCATCGATTGGTCTGTGTGGTGGTCTCCATCTACGCCACAATACTCCTCCTTTGAGGTAGAAACATTCACCACCCTCCTTCTCACATTCCTCTTCACTCATGGACCTGGCAGCTAACTCCTTGCATTCACTATCATCTCTCTGTAGCTCTACCAGGCCACTAGGACAATTTGGAGGGGTTTCATGGTCATCGTTAGGGTCAAGATGAGCCATAAAGGTGTCAGATAAATCCACCTCAGTCACATCATCAGGCACAGTTGGAGCGGCATTCACACTCTCATCATCCCTTTCATCAACTCTTACATTCGGTACATTTCTGTCTGAGGGAACTGCTACTTGTGTTACGATCCAGGTTCTCAAAGACACAGGGCTCTTCAACATTGGACTAGATAATGGCAAAGAGCAACAACGGTAACACTAGATCCAACCCCTGCCTTAAACACTGGAAAACAAAACACCATTACCGCCCTGAGTCATGCCTGGACAACGAGGTATCCTATGACTCGGTAACTGGTGCACACACACTAGGCTGACGCTCAATGAAACAGCCTATTCTCAAACAGTAAAAGATTACTCGATTATGTTACACAAAGAAAAGATAGTTAACGTGATTAATTAACGTTACGGTAGATACTCAAATAACTGGCACTCCTGTATTAAAGAAAGTGCAATGCTAGTCCTGCAACATCAACTGGAAACTTCTGAAATAAGTCTGATGCTGGGAAGATGTTCGTAAAGAATCTTGAACAATTATTATGCAGAATACGGGTCACAATAAATGCTAGGACATATAGTAATAATGGGCAGGCGAATAATAAAGACTGCGCAAAGGTAGTAATGCTTGACAACTAAATAAATGCTTCGTGACACAACGCAACAGCCTACTCGGGTTGTGCAACTCAACAACAACCTCGGCTCAAAAGTGCAGTGAATAATAATGCTTCATACATATAATAATGGGGCTTATCTCTAACCAGTGTCTGCTCAGTTAATAAAGTCTAGCTGGGGTATCAAGGCAGGGCAACAATGGGCGAGCATGCGGCTCGTAGCCTAACGTTGTCCGAGGGTGGTATAATGAAGATTACGTTATATGACGGGGATGCTCTCTTGATAAATCTAGGTCTCTAGTACCTAGCTCTATCCTGGCGATCCCTCAGAAGTCAACACAAAGAGGCAGCACTATGTTGTGAGGGATAGGCTATGGCCCTCTCACACCACAGCGCTGCGCTCGCAAAGTAAACCAACCCGAAGACAACTTAGGCTCCCACAGTACCTGTCGATGTCGTGCAGAGCTTAGCTAACACTGCACACATCGGAGACAACGACACAGTAACCTTACCCCCAGTCTAGCTTTAGATAACCAAGCAGAATCACTCAACACCTTGCAAGGGAGACATATACCGGTCTACAACCTTCCCGAGAGAGGACACATACGGAAAAGTCCGTCTCTCTAAACCTCAATAAAGCATAATACCTCCTTAACCTAATACATGGAAATATCTGAGAGCTTCGCGTACAATACGACTGGTCGACGGTGAACGTCTATGCTGAAACCAGAAGGGATGTCGAGTTTAATAAAGATTAGAGAATGAGAAAGGAGAAGTCGAGAGAGAGAAATAGTATGCAAAGTCGCGAGTATGGGGGACAGAATTGCAAAGGATGTAGGCGATACGCGTGTCAGGCAAGCTCTGAGCTGGTAAAAAACACGAGGCCGCGACGGGAAGGGACTAGTTGACCACTCGGCCGCCAACGCCGTCAGCGCCCAAGCGAGCCGCGTCATAGCTCACCTCGCTGCCGGGTGTACTTCCTCACACTCTCTCGCTCGCCTCCCACACAAGCAACATTTATATTATAGCGAATATAAAATATAAGACGCAGCCACAGACCAAAACAAAGACCATTTCTAGACTGTCTGTGGCAACACGACACTAAGGAAATAAAGCAGATCATTCTAGGACAACTGTAGCCTATCCCCCCATCCTGGCGAGCGCTAGCGAGCTGCAATGCCCCACGCAACCATTCTGCTAACGCCGGGAGGCGTCACCCCCCCCCCCCCAAGATATGGGACACTCAACCATGAGCCCATATCTGAACAGGCAGAATGTCGCTAGAATCTGCCACTCCTAACCACTCTGCCACTCATGGAATGCAAGCTCAGTCTCCTCAAAAAAAAGTACAACAACATTTTTATATAAAAAAATCTTATCACCCTTCCCAAATATAATACATTAATTCATAACATTGTGCTCCCAGAGCGAGCTTTAAGAAGCACAGCCTACTGAGGGAAAATCATCTGCACTCAGTACTCAGCTACAATATTATCTTAAAATTAATTATTAAAAAGAAAGAGTTTTTATTTAAGTTTTCATATTTTATTTTAATGTTGTTTTTGGCGGCTACTATAGATGTAGCCTAATTTTCTTCTAATCAAAGCCAACAACTCCTGCCCTGCAACCCTATGCTGATGCTACACACGCGAGCCAACAAGCACCAGCGCAAAAATACGCCGACAGCCAAAACAGGAGGCTATACCAACATACTGTGGTAGCCTACCCCGGATCCTCCACCCGCGACAAACAGTCCGCAATCACATTCTCACAACCGGCTATATGGCGAATGTCTAAGTTGTACTCTTGCAACATGAGCGACCATCTGGTCAGCCTCATATTCCGGTTGTGGAATTGATTGAGGAATTTAAGCGGGTGGTGGTCGGTATACACTACCACGACTGGCCCATATGCAGGAACATAGACCTCAAAGTGTCTGAGCGCTAACACGATTGCCAGCAGTTCCTTTTCAACCACCGAATAGTTTTTCTGTGCTGAATTAAATTTCTTTGAAAAGAAACTGACTGGATGCTCAAGACCTTCCTCGTCTGTCTGCAAAAGTATGGCACCAGCCCCTACTCCGCTGGCATCAGTCGCCAACTGAAATGGTCGTTCAAAGTCCGGAGCCCTGAGGATAGGGTGAGTGCATAAAAGGTGTTTAACTACTCGAAACGCCTGCTCACACTCAGGTGCCCAGCGGAACTTTTTATCTTTGGCTAGTAGATCTGTCAAAGGAGCTAACACAGTAGAATAGCCTCTTATAAAGCGGCGGTAATACCCAATCATACCCAAAAATCTCATGATCTGCCGCTTGGTGGTCGGCCTGGGGAACAAGTCGATAGCCTGTATCTTCTGTTGGGGCGGGCTCACCTGCCCTAACCCAACCACAAACCCCAGATACTGCACCGTGGCTTGCACAAAGTCACACTTGCCCAGATTAACCACCAAGCCTGCTTTACTAAGTTGACTAAATAAGGCTTCTATGTGCTCACAGTGACTTTGGAAATCGTTGTCATAAATGATCACGTCATCAAGGTAGACAGTACAGTTTGGGATGTCTGCTACGATGTCGTTCATTAAGCTCTGGAAAGTGGCCGGTGCATTTTTCAGACCATATGGCATCACGTTGCAACGGTAAGTACTGCCATCCACCACAAACCCGCACACCTCTTTAGCCCGCTCAGACAGTGGTACTTGCCAGTAGCCTTTGACGAGGTCTACCTTGGTCAAGTACCTTGCTTTCCCGATCTTATCCACACTGTCATCCACCCGGGGAAGAGGATATGCATTGGTGGGGGTCAACCCGTTCAACCGCCTAAAGTCAATGTAGAACCGAACTTTTCCATCAGGTTTGGGCTGCAGAGTGACAGGAGAAGTCCACCGTACTGCCCCCTTCTCGATCAAGCCTCTCGCCAGCATATACTCCAGCTCATCCCTGAGCGCTGGGAGTTTAATGGGTGGCACCCGATAAGGTATCGACTTGAAGGGGGGGTGCTCTCTCCTACATCGACATCATGCACCGCTTGAGTAGTGAGGCCTGGGTGCTCGGCAAATACAGTGGGGTATGAATCGAACAGGCACTGCACTGCCACCTGCTGTTCCTCCGGCAGGTGCGCCAGAGCATCATGCGCACATTGGCTCGAATTCCCCGCCCACTGATCAGCCGAGACATGACAATCCCAGTTATCATCCACCTGATCATTGCTGCCCCCCTCTCCTTCTCCACCATGACCGCAGCAGGTCAACACAGGGACAGCTAGTGACTCAGGTGGGCGCCTCACATACTCCTTCAACAAATTAACGTGGCATAGTTGGTTACGCTTCTTCCGGTCTGGAGTGGCAACGAGGTAATCTAGATCGGAGATCTTTGACACCACCCGATAAGGCCCAGCGTACTTGGCAGCCAGAGGATGAGCTGACAAAGGCAACAGGACCAACACCTCTTGACCTACCTGAAACTCCCGGAGTTTCGCCTTAGTATCGTACCTGTCCTTCATACGGGCCTGCGAACTCACCAAATTACGCCCGGCCAGCTCCAGACTTCTAAGCATTCTCTCTCTGCTCTCGAGGACGTATCTCAACATAGAACATGGCTTAGCGGTACCCTCCCAAATCTCCTTCACCAGGTGGAGAGGGCCCCTCACCTGATGCCCGAAAACAAGCTCATTCGGACTGAAACCGAGACTCTCTCCAGGTACTTCTCTTGCCGCGAACAAAACATACGGCAGACCAAGGTCCCAATCCTTTCCGTTCTCTGCGCAGTAACATCGAAGCATGCTTTTCAGCGTGGCGTGCCACCTCTCCAACACCCCTTGACTCTCCGGGTGATACGCAGAAGAGACGACAGTGCTGATGCCATGCTGAATCATAGTTGTTTGAACAGATTAGATGTAAAATTAGAACCTTGGTCCGATTGCACCTCTTGCGGGTAACCATACCGCGAGCAATACAAGAGCAGGTTCCGGACAACAGTTTTTGCCGTGCCATTTCTCATTGGATATGCATCAGGATAACGAGTGGCCACATCCATGATAGTTAATAGAAATTTATTACCGGCACTAGTAGGGGGTAGGGGTCCGACCATATCAATGATGACCTTACTGAAGGGCGGTCCACTGACAGGAATGGGGTGCAACGGGGCTCTCGGAATTGTTTGGTTAGTTTTTCCAACCCTCTGGCACGTATGACACCTTGCTATCCAGGTTACCACCTGCCCCTTCAACCCCGGCCACCAAAACAATTTTTCTAAAGCCGCCACCGTTTTTCTCACCCCTAGATTTCCTGCCAGTGGTATGTCATGCGCCAACCTCAGTAGGCTATCCCTGCACTCCCGTGGCACCACCAACTGGTCCACTACTCCGGACCCCTCTTGCCAACTACGTTTAGGGTCTTGAAAACGCCTATAGAGGATGCCTTCTAAATACAAAAAATCTCCTGGCTGTGCATCGCCGTCCTCGTCGAGCTCTACAGCTCCATTAGCACACGTTTGGAGCTCAGGGTCCTCTAGTTGCAACCGACGTATATCTGAGGGTGCCAAGCGATCTAACTGCTCCCGGAACAATGCATGACCTTCCCCGATACTGGGCTGCTCCCTCTGTCTCTCTCGATGTACATAACATTGCTGTCGTGGAGACTCGTCATGCCCAGCCTCGTCACTCTCGATGACAGGCCCATGGGCTACTCCAGAATTAAGTAATGGTGCTAATACTGAATCACCCAGGAGAGCCGCCGAGTCAAAACTCTTAAAACCAACTCCAGCTTTAGCCTCCTCCTGTTGATCGTTCCTCCGCTGGTCTGAAGACGGAGGACTAGGCTGTGACACTTTAGCTGCCCGAGCTCGGGTGACAACACACGCCATGGGTTGTGTCTGGCACCGCTCGACCCACTCTTGCTCTTCCCTACTCACGTCGGCCGGCCTCTCGGCAACGACTAAGGGTAGAACCTCAGAAGCGGGCATTGCAAAGTCGTTGCCGAGAAGAAGGTCGACGCCCTCCACTGGCAGTTCCTCCACAATCCCGACCTCCAATTCACGTGCCACACCATCCACCTCCAACTCCAACCGCACCAGCGGGTATGACCGAGTTGCATTAATACCCTGCACCACTACCACCCGAGCCGCGTTTATAGGGTAGCCAGTCAAGTTTTTCATCAGAGTCTGGGAAGCACCTGTATCACGCAAGACCTCTACTCCATACTTGCGCCCCGCCCACATCACGCAACCCCGCCCTCTATGGTCGCAAAAAACATCCTGAGCAGGGTTCGAGCCTCCCAGGTGCTTCTGCATTGGCTGTGCCTCAGCCTCTGACGAACTGCCCCGGGCAAACTCAGACGACTTCGGAGACACACCAATGTTGCAGGCCAAAGACACAGCTGCTGTAGGTGGTTTGCTAGGACAGACTCTTGCAAAGTGCCCCTTTTTATGACAATGATAACACTCCAACTCCCCTTTGGGCTTCCCTTGGTACTGGGAAGGGCCCGGCCCCTTCTTAAACGGGACGGTGCTAGTCTTGTGGTCAGTCTTGGTATCATGGCTCTTGTACTTGTTTGCATAAGGTATATCACTAACTCGGGGGGGTGGGGCGTCACGCCCCTTGTTACCTGCCTCACTACGCTGGGCAGACCCGCACCCACGAATTAGTGATAGCCGGAGGTCAGCCATCTCAGCTGCCTCCTGTAGAGTTTTTGGTTGCTTTTCTTTCAGGTTTAACGTCAGGTCGCCGCCCGTGCATTTGAAAAACTGCTCTAAAAGCACCAACTGTTTAATGTCGTCAAACGTAGTAGCTTTCTCCGACCTCAGCCAATTCCCAAAAGCATCGGACAGCTCCCGGGCATGTTCCAAAAAGGTGCTCTCCCGACCCTTGGTAACACCCCGGAACTTCAACCTGTACGTCTCTGGTTGTAGTTCGTATGCTCTCAGGACAGCCTCCTTGAGTTCCTCATAGATAATACACGACTCTATAGGCAATGTATCATAAGCCCTGAGTCCCTTGCCCACAAGTCTAGAGGAAACAAGGGCTGCCCACTTCTCCCCAGGCCACTGGTGTTCCTGGCACTTCTTCTCGAATCTCATGATAAATTCGGTGACACCCGACTCATCAAATACAGGGACTAGCTTCAACAGGTGCGACAAAGACTGATCATGCCCACAATTCCCACCACCGAGACGTTGCCCTGTCGTTTCCACCCGAGTCTTTTCAAGATCGATATCTGCACGGTACCCGGTAGACTCAGCCTCCGACTGGGCTTTTATTCTCGCGAGTTCGAGATCAGTCTGTTGTTTAGCCTTAGCGAGTTCGAGATCCGTCTGTTGTTTAGCCTTAGCGAGTTCGAGATCAGCCTGTCGCTTAGCCTCTATCTTAGCGAGTTCGAGACGATCCTCACGCTCAGCCTGCATCTTAGTCATCTCAAGCTGGAAGAGCATTTCTGTAGTGAAACCTTGAGGAGGATGTGCAACTATTGGAGGCCCACCCAGCGATCCTAAACCATGTTGCCAGCGGCTATCGGCCTGCGGGAACGTACTAAACTCCGGCATCCTAGAGGTCCCGATGGGAGTAGAGTGGAGGGGGGGCTCGAGCAGAAGTCCCCGAGCACCCTCTCCACCCTGGACCTCACTAGCCGCCCCCAGTACGCAAGCCCTCAAATCGTTCTTCTTGATGCCATGAGCCACCTTAAGCCCCATGAGGGGAGCCAAACACTGTAGACCATACTTGCTAATTCCCTCTAGTCGATCAGCTGTTATAGGCACCTCCAAAAACTTCTTTGCGGCCTCCTCACTAGTTACTAACCCCCCTGGCATCTGCCCATCAGAGCCTGCATCATTCCCTGAACTCTCAGTATGATCTGATTCGTCTCCCATTGTGTCCACCAAAAATTCTCACGTTTATAAAAAAAAAAAAAAAGTACCCAAGCTCCTATGTAGCACTATTCACTTGCCAAAAATGTCTGAAGACTCTCAAGTGCTATACTACTTTGCCAAAAAAAAAATTACGGGCCCACTATATTCCTCAATAAAACAAATTACCACAACAATCCTGCAATTATCTCTTAGTTCACAAGATCCTGAGCTAGGTCGCCATTTGTTACGATCCAGGTTCTCAAAGACACAGGGCTCTTCAACATTGGACTAGATAATGGCAAAAAGCAACAATGGTAACACTAGATCCAACCCCTGCCTTAAACACTGGAAAACAAAACACCATTACCGCCCTGAGTCGTGCCTGGACAACGAGGTATCCTATGACTCGGTAACTGGTGCACACACACTAGGCTGACGCTCAATGAAACAGCCTATTCTCAAACAGTAAAAGATTACTCGATTATGTTACACAAAGAAAAGATAGTTAACGTGATTAATTAACGTTACGGTAGATACTCAAATAACTGGCACTCCTGTATTAAAGAAAGTGCAATGCTAGTCCTGCAACATCAACTGGAAACTTCTGATATATGTCTGATGCTGGGAAGATGTTCGTAAAGAATCTTGAACAATTATAATGCAGAATACGGGTCACAATAAATGCTAGGACATATAGTAATAATGGGCAGGCGAATAATAAAGACTGCGCAAAGGTAGTAATGCTTGACAACTAAAGAAATGCTTCATGACACAACGCAACAGCCTACTCGGGTTGTGCAACTCAACAACAACCTCGGCTCAAAAGTGCAGTGAATAATAATGCTTCATACATATAATAATGGGGCTTATTTCTAACCAGTGTCTGCTCAGTTAATAAAGTCTAGCTGGGGTATCAAGGCAGGGCAACAATGGGCGAGCATGCGGCTCATAGCCTAACGTTGTCCGAGGGTGGTATAATGAAGATTACGTTATATGACGGGGATGCTCTCTTGATAAATCTAGGTCTCTAGTACCTAGCTCTATCCTGGCGATCCCTCAGAAGTCAACACAAAGAGGCAGCACTATGTTGTGAGGGATAGGCTATGGCCCTCTCACACCACAGCGCTGCGCTCGCAAAGTAAACCAACCCGAAGACAACTTAGGCTCCCACAGTACCTGTCGATGTCGTGCAGAGCTTAGCTAACACTGCACACATCGGAGACAACGACACAGTAACCTTACCCCCAGTCTAGCTTTAGATAACCAAGCAGAATCACTCAACACCTTGCAAGGGAGACATATACCGGTC
This sequence comes from Paralithodes platypus, assembly GCA_032716605.1. Lineage (NCBI taxonomy): Eukaryota > Metazoa > Arthropoda > Malacostraca > Decapoda > Lithodidae > Paralithodes > Paralithodes platypus. The sequence continues at coordinate 51,765,160 of CM064573.1, read as the reverse complement.
TACAACCTTCCCGAGAGAGGACACATACGGAAAAGTCCGTCTCTCTAAACCTCAATAAAGCATAATACCTCCTTAACCTAATACATGGAAATATCTGAGAGCTTCGCGTACAATACGACTGGTCGACGGTGAACGTCTATGCTGAAACCAGAAGGGATGTTGAGTTTAATAAAGATTAGAGAATGAGAAAGGAGAAGTCGAGAGAGAAATAGTATGCAAAGTCGCGAGTATGGGGGACAGAATTGCAAAGGATGTAGGCGATACGCGTGTCAGGCAAGCTCTGAGCTGGTAAAAAACACGAGGCCGCGACGGGAAGGGACTAGTTGACCACCCGGCCGCCAACGCCGTCAGCGCCCAAGCGAGCCGCGTCATAGCTCACCTCGCTGCCGGGTGTACTTCCTCACACTCTCTCGCTCGCCTCCCACACAAGCAACATTTATATTATAGCGAATATAAAATATAAGACGCGGCCACAGACCAAAACAAAGACCATTTCTAGACTGTCTGTGGCAACACGACACTAAGGAAATAAAGCAGATCATTCTAGGACAACTGTAGCCTATCCCCCCATCCTGGTGAGCGCTAGCGAGCTGCAATGCCCCACGCAACCATTCTGCTAACGGCGGGAGGCGTGACACTTGAGACATTGAACGTGTGACAGCACACACAGGGAAAACTGTTGGCATCTCCTTTTCGAGCTCACCGGTTAGTGGCTCGTTAACAGGGGAAAGTGACAAAATGGGGTCTGGTCGGACCTTCTCACCTGCTACATCATTCCCCAAAACGAGTGTTACCCCAGGCACAGGGATATCTTGGGACCTACACAAAGCTATGGTGGCCTCACCCTGTAGTAACTCACATTCAATTTCGGCTTTTACCAAGTATGCATAAAATTGGCCTCCAGCACCTCTCATTACAACTGGTTCGCCAGGTGGGCACTCAGTGTAAGGATTTACCATGAGGGTGCTAGTAGAACCTGTGTTTCTCAGAATTTTTACCTCATGCATACAACCATTTAATCTCACGTTGCCAGATGAAATAAAGGGACGGTAACTGTCCTGCACTGATGGTGAAATTATTATTGGCTTAACCCTAGTGGGTTGCACCACACATGCTACTACACCCCTGTCTAGATGATTTACGTTAGCTGTTAGGTACTCCTTCTGTCGGGAGTCCTGTATTAAAGGAACTTTTGGTGCTAGGTACTCCTTCTGTTGGGAGTCCTGCATTAAAGGAACATATGGAGTTTGAGATACGGCGGCAACTGTCTGCCCCGATCTCTCTGTTCTCTCCTTGGCCCAGCACTGATAAGCTAGGTGGCCTCTCTTGCCACAAAAAGTACATACTTTAGGGGATACGGGAACGTTCCCACTTTGAGCATTACTATTACTTTGGGGCCCACCTCTGTTACCATTGCCCTGAGTCGCATTTTTAGTTGGGGGAACAATTCTATTTTGGCTAGCTGGGGAAGACGTTATAGGCTTGTGACTGGGTCTGTCAGATTTGCGATTGGGATACTTAAAATTAGAACTAGAATTATCGTAGGGCTTCTTTCCACGAAATTTGTTGTTGAGCACGTATGTGTCAGCCATGTCAGCGGCGTCGGCAAGACAATCTACCTTTTTCCCCTTTAAATGATAGGATACAGAAGAATCAATTTTCCATAGGAAATTTTCTAACAGGACCAACTCCTTCAGATCGTTGTAGCTTGTGACTTTCTTACTCTTGACCCAATGATTGAAAGTTTTAGTCATGGTCCTGGCAAATACCTTATGGGTTTCTTCTACTTTCTTCTGGTTTTTACGGAAAGATTGCCTGTAAGCCTCAGGCTGCAATTGATAGGTTTTTAGGATAGCTTCTTTGAGATTTTCATAATCCTGCCTAACCTCTGCTACTTCTGACAAATACATGGCTCGAGCCTGCCCTGTCAAAACGGTTTGTAACATAAAAGGCCATTGATCTCTTGTCCACTTCATACCTCCAGCAACTTCCTCAAACAAAACAAAGAAATCCTGCACATTATCCTCAGTGAAAGGTGGAATGACACTAGTCATAGTCAATCCCAGAGGGGGAGCAATTAAGGGAGCATTTGTATTGACATTTAGTTGAGCCGTACGATATTGATATTCATATTGTTCGGTCGTTGCTCTGGCTTGTTCGGCATTTATTCTGGCTAGTTCTATATTTAGTCTGGCTTGTTCGGTCTTTGCTCTGGTTTGTTCTAGTTCGAATAATTGATCAACGGTAAAACCAGGTGGCAATTGTTCATCAAGTTGGCTGGGTTTACTCGAGATCCCACCAACTGCTCCGTCACCCTCCCCGCCTTCTACAGGGAACAGGTGGGTTTTTATGGTCTGAGCCACCTCTACTTTGGACATGTTTGAGACAGTTAACTGGAGATGCGAGGCAAGCACTTTCAGTTCGGATTTTGACAGACAGTCAATATCAGGGGCTGTGGGGTCTGATTCTATGAAAACTCGAGCATCTTAGTCATTAATTAGTTGAGGCATGATTAATATTTGATTTTTAAGTAGTGAAACGGTAATGAAACTGAGTGAAACTGTATGAAACGAATCCTGGCAAGGTCGCCACTCTTCTGTTACGTATCTTGATCCTCAAGTGGTTAACTTGATGAATCTAGATAGCACAGAGATATATATTAAGGTATCAGTCAGCTGAAGGCAAAACAAAAGTAATATCTAATAAAATTATTTCCTGTTGTTGCTTCCTTTACTTTTGGATCTTTAGGACTTGGTATCCTTTATTGACTGATACTCTTTAATTATGAAAAATACTGAAACTAATTAAAGTCATGTAGTATTTATACAGAATTATTATTTAACCGAAGCTTAGTAGGCTATGGTTATGAACCGAATAAGTTATATCTAAAGAAGGACTATTAATTCTATAAAAAGTCTTGAAAGATAAATATTAAAGTAAGAATATTTCTGTCTCTTACCCTTTTTGAAATGAATAGCTAGTTTTCTTATATGTCCTTTTATTTATATTTAATGTAATTATTCTTGGTTCTTGTCTTACGTTAATAGTATTATATTATTATTATCATCAGGATTAAAGTCATATAAAAAGTTAGATATATATTTAATAATTAGTTAAATGTATTTCTTAACCACGTAACATTGAGGTTTGATTATGAGTAAATTAAGTTACAGGATCGCTTCATAGATTCGATTCAGGTCTCACTCAAATAATATGAAAAGCAAAAATAATATTTTGAAGCTAAAAGAATTTTCTTCAGCTTAGGAAATCACTAGAAGTAATATTAACACAGCCATGTTTGTCTAAGGCGATATTACTAATATGAGACAATAGCATCACCGTACTAAGCACCGTTAAGCAATGTAAGCTTAATTAAAAGAAAATGAAAGAACTCGTAAGTATTAATATAAAACAATAGTATTACTTTCATCATAACCCAATTACTTAAAGAGTTGCTTTAGTCCACAAGTTAGTCAACTAAAATAGTTAGGTACATAATAGTAGTGTTAACGTTAATTCCCAATCAAATAGTCAAGTACATAAATAGTAGCGTTAACGTTAATTCCCAATCAAATAGTTAAGTACATAAATAGTAGCGTTAACGTCAATTCCCAATCAAATAGTTAAGTACATAAATAGTAGCGTTAATGTTAATTCCCAATCACATATCTCACTAACCAACATAACGTAAGTGTTTACACTGAACACACTTAACACACACTTATATAATCTGACTGACAGTCACAATCCCATTATAATACTTCACCCCGTCTTCCTCCAGCTGCAAGTTCACCTTCCCCAACTCCAAATGAGACTGATTTGAATGCCCACTACTCGGGTCTTATATACTAAACAATGATGGTGTAGGAACGAATCAGGAGGCGGCTGATGGTGCGCGCCCCTATCACAGCTCCTCGAGTTGCATAGCAGGTGCATGGACCAATGGGGTCTCCTGGCGTCGATCATACGTCATAGCGTCGGGTCATCAAAGTAGTTTGCAGGGTCCCCTATGACGCACGCAGGTGTGAAGGCTTGTTTGCTGGTATGCGGACGAGCTGGTTTCCCACTCGCTGGTTCGCTCGCTAGTCTGCTTCGCCGCTTGGGTAGTTTGACACTCCTTCAACTCTAATTCTAACTCTTAAATTAACATACAGGGCTCCGTATGTCAGAATATATATATATATATATATATATATATATATATATATATATATATATATGTATATATACTGTATATACTGTATATATATATATATATATATATATATATATATATATATATATATATATATACAGGTACAGTATATATATATATATATATATATATATATATATATATAAATATATACAGTATATAATATACGGCAGTCAGTTAAAAGCTAACAAGACAGAAAGGCCAATGTAGGAAAAAGGCAATCCAGCAACAATAACGATACAATACAATACGATACAATATAATACAATATGATATAATACAATACACGTCCGTTAGATACAAATGACAATACAAAGAGAGTCCAGAATAGAAACAGGCCAAGTAATGTATGTGAACAATAATTATGTAAATGAGGTGCTGTTGTGTGTGTTCTTGATGAACGTAAGCCACCCAGCCAAGGTCAAACTGATAGAGAGAGAGAGAGAGGCACGAGCTGGGTGAATGGTTAGAAGGATAGAAGAGAGAGTTACATAGAGTTACATAAATACACAGACTGCACAGATCTGGCGGTCTCTACTTGGCAGTCCGGACTTAATTATAGCACTAAATTGTACTAAAAATAGAGAGAAAGAGAGAGAGAGAGAGAGCTACAAAGGAGTTACAAGGAATAGTTAGTATCTCAAAAACCTTGCGGTCCATCCCTGAGAGATTCTCGACGTGGAAAGAGAGAGATTGTGCTATGCACTACACTCTGCAGAGTGTGCACAATACTATCTACTCTCTTTATACTTCTTGAGCTGCTCAACACAAAAAAACTGTTTGCAACTTCTGTGGGAAGTTTATTGCAGTTAGAACAGATCTAGTACTGAATCTTTTTGGTTGTGACGTCCAGCCATTGTTGCGTGTTGCATTCACTTTGATACTAAACATTATGCTATAATCCACATTGTCGAACCCATTAAGTAATTTAAAAAAACAGAGAGAGAGAGAGAGAGAGAGAGAGAGAGAGCTAACTCTCTAATATGATGATGGTTGTTTTGGACCCCTGCATAGTCTCGCTTGTTTGGCAAATATTATCATACAGTATATGGTGCATACGTATAATATATATATATATATATATATATATATATATATATATATATATATATATATATACCATATATATATATATATATATATATGTTAGTATAGCCAGGTAATAGATTCTCTTTTAAACATACGAGGTTAAAGGCAATAGCAGTTTCAGCATTCAGGATTTTATTGTTACAGCTTTCAATAGTTCTAACAATTTTCCTCTGGGGTTCAGAGATGAGGTACAACAGGTTAGCAGCGCTTCATGGCCGCCTCCGGACTCAACTTCACATACGAAGAAACCACCGATGGACATCTACCCTTCCTCGACCTCCTTGTCTCCCTCCACGACCACGGCTTCAAAACTACAGTGTACACCAAACCTACTAACAATGGCCAATGTCTTAATGGGGAAAGTGAATGCCCTAAACGATACCATCAGTCCACCATCGCCGCCTATGTCAGGAGAGCCCTCACCCATTGCACCACCTGGAATGACACACACAATGAATTGGAAAGGCTCACCCAGGTCCTAGTCAACAATGGGTATTCCAGCACTGACGTCACCAATGCCATCAACCACCACCTAGAAAAATGGTACAAACAAGACCCCCCTAGCACCAACCCGGCCAATGACATTACATTTTTCTACAGAAACTACATATCTTCCGACCACACAACAGACGAATCCATTATGAAAGAAATAATTCACAAAAACGTCATCCCCACCAACCCTGACAATAAAATAAAACTCATTATTTACTACAAATCTCCTAAGACCTCCAACCTTGTCCTCCGTAACCGCCCCATTTCCACCAACCAACCGAAAGACGATCATGTGATATACCAGCATATTTGCACCTCTGGGGACTGTGGACCCCTATCCTATGTTGGAATGACACAGACTCGCCTTTCCCGTCGACTAACCCTCCACCTTCAATCTGGCGCTATAAAAGATCACTATCAAGCCCTCCACCATCTTGCCCTAACTCGCGCCGACCTAGACAAACAAACTACCATACTCGACAAAGAATCAGACCCCAGAAGACTAGCTATTTTAGAAGCTCTATACATCCAAACACTCAACCCCAGCATCAACAACCAAACACAAGACCTTCAAATTCTTCCTTCAGGCAAGCGCTACAGGCATACTGCCCCCCTTCCTCTCGCCCTGTGCCCCCCTCCCTTACCTTTCCGAGCTCAGCACACAACTGACAACACCAACCAATCACAGCCAACAACCATCCACCGATAAGATTTAGTGCCCGTCTCGCGAATAGACTGCCTTCCACCAATGAACAGCAACCCCACACCCAGTAGCTCCGCCCACCTACCTATTCTTGATCCTCGAATTTTGTATAAATATGTTGTTTTGTCCTGATTCACCACCCTTGCTTCACCACCATCTACACCATGGCTTCATCCACCTCTACCACCGTTGCTGGAACTGTTAAATGGTTTAATGTGAAGAAGGGATATGGCTTTATCAACAGAGAGGACACAGGAGCTGATATCTTTGCACATAGAAGCCGAATCTCCTTTCCAAATCAACACCACTCAATACCCTCTCTCGGTGATGGTGAGAGGGTAACCTTTACCATAAAAAAGGGGAGGAATGGAGAGGAGGCTAACAACATCAAAGGATTAAATGGGGCTAACGTTAAGGGATCCAGACATGCTTGGAGGAAGAAAAAGGAGGAGAACAAGCAGGAGAAGGCCGGCCTGAACACAGAGAAGATCACTGTCGTCATCCAGACAGCCAAGGCTCTTGCTGGGGATGATTTAAGCCGGTTTTCAATCATCCTACCTGCTTTACTCACAGCCAATAACCTCCCAACGATTGTGATTCCTCCTAATCTTCTCCAGCAACCACCATCAGTCGACAAGACCCAGAAGAAACCCAGAAAGACGCCAAAGAAGAAGATCTCCCTTGTACCTCGAGTGGTTAACAGGATCAACACGTCAGCGACACAATCCCAACAAGCTGAGCATCCTGAAGACCCAACTCCACAGGCAACACAGGGAATCACATCTCCAGCACCTCCTATCATCATTCCTACAGAAGACGACTCCATGGACCTCGACACTCACCAAGATGACTCTTATGAAGAGGAAGATTCTGAGGAAGAAGAAGTGGATGTGGAACTATCTGATGCTGAAGATCCAGAAGAAGATGACAAGACCCCTTCTACACCACTTCAGTCAGCCAGCTCTACACCAGAACCGACCATCATGACAACTCCTCTCCCTCCTGTTCTAACACCACAAGTTGTGAGGGAGAAGCAGCCAGATTATGACCCAAACTTTGCTTATGTGACAGATGAACAATTTATAAGTTTTGCAGAAGACCTTGAAACTTGTACTCTGGCTGAAATGAAACAAAAATACCCCTCTACCTGGCTTCATGAGTCGAGACTAACACCGGAGGGCAGAGCACGCGTATCGAAGGTTAAGAATCATATGAAAAAAAAGCTTAATAAAGAACTAGAAAATCCACCAAGAATCTTCAGCTTCACCATCCGCTTCATAAACAACACCATCTCCCACCTTCACCAACATCAACGGCCTTTCCACACCACCAGCACCACCTAGCACTCCACAAGAAGCACTGATACTCGTCGACTACTCTTACTTATCACATCCAAGAATCACCAAAGAATTGCAAGGAGGACGGCCCTCCACCTTTTACTCTTCAACTTTGCTCTTCATTTCCATCTTTACTTCTCTCTAATCCTTAGAGACCTCTCACCTCCCCAACCTGTCTATCCCCCCACCAGTTCCAGTTCACCACCACTCCTGCAACACCAGCTGAGACCCTCCAGAAGATCGTGGGGTCTCTTCCATAGGAGTATGGAGAGGCTGAGGCTGGTGGAGGAGCTTTGAAGATGGCTGGGTGATGCTGATATTGGGGACTTGGGCATTTCCACCGGGGTCCCACACAGAATTTCGTGTGCCCTCCTTTTGCCTGAGCCCCCGGAACACCATCAGCGGACCTCACCTTCAACGGAGTACCTCTTCCTTCACCTCAGTGGCAGTCCATCGCCAGTCGAGCAGAACACCGCCTTCACAAAACACCAGAACATCAACCAGCCAAGCAAAACACCGCTGACTGTCACCACCACACACCATAACCTGGGACACGGCAGAACAACAACAACTAGTACCTGGGACACGGCAGAACACCTGGGGGATCCTCACACACATCATGGACCCCCCTGAACACCGCCAGAATCCCCGAATTCCACCATCATCATCTATCACCATCAACAAGTTCCTGACCAAACATCGCCAGGAACACATGAACTAAAATGATTTGACAAAAAATAAACAAATTAATAAATTAACAAAAAAATAATAATAAATAAATAAATAAACATCCCTCAACAACAGCAAGGTGGACGGCCCACTAACTTTTTTCTTCCACTGTATTTCATCTTTCCTACTTTCTCTTCCCCCCACCCACTCTGTGGTGCCTCTCTTCACCCCCTACCTTTAAAAAAAAAAAAAAAAAAAAAAAAAAAAAAAAAAAAAAAAAACAATCTAATCATTACCTATCCATTCCCTGAAGATGCAAGATGTTTACTTGTGAAACGTTGGATCCACCATGAATTTTGCTAACCTGTTGTACCTCATTTCTGAACCCCAGAGGAAAATTGTTAGAACTATTGAAAGCTGTAACAATAAAATCCTGAATGCTGAAACTGCTATTGCCTTTAACCTCGTCTGTTTAAAAGAGAATATATATAATTATATATATATATATATATATATATATATATATATATATATATATATATATATATACTGTATATATATATATAATGATATATATATATATATATACCGGTATATATATATATATATATATATATATATATATATATATATATATATATATATATATATACATATTTATGTATATATTAATAAACTAATAATTGTATTTTATTGGTGATATCTTCTCCCACGCTATCTTTGATTATACTAGTATTGAGAATGTGCATGCAGTAAGGTACGGAGAGGCCGGTGGGAAGGGTTGGGCTGAGTGTAACAGATAATACTGATACTCGTGTGGGAATCTTATCATCCAAGGGTTACATAACACAAGGTACAGACGCCTTCAAAAATAGTGTAGCACCTTCACAGCAACCATATTTTCCTCTTCCGATATAGGAGAAAATCAACTGGATTACATTAAGCGTATTGTTGTTAATGTGTGTCATGGAGTACTCTCTTTGGGTTAGAGATATAAGGGGAGTATTTTTTTGTCTGGACTCCTTTCCTTCCTCATGTTTAGCCCTATTGAGTTTGAGATTTGAATACGTTTTCTCCATTATTTTGGCGATTTTAAGACCTTTCGATTCATTTCTTTGTCACTATTAAATTCTTTCGTGCCATTTAGTTGTTGATTTCATCATGACAAGCGAAAGGGATCCTGTAATTAAGGAGGACCCAGGTCTTCAGCTGGAGGATTTGTCTACCGAAAACTGTACACATTTATTTCGAAGGAAGGTCTTGGGGTTGTTTTATGAAGTATGATGGAGGTGTAGGAAGGAAACTAATGAAACAAAAAATAATAAGATAAAAAATAAATAATATATAAACCAATAAATACAACTATCCCCATAGATTAAGTTGAGACTATGGAGTTTTATGACACAACATTTGTTCGTGAATGTCCATGGGATAAGGAACACCCCGTTCTTAACATTAATCATAGATTACAAACCTACCCAATGCACTTGAATAAACTAATGAAAGCATATGGCCGGGATTCGAACTCGGGACACCACACCCAGAACATAAGCATCTAAAGTTTTAAACCATTACACCACCACCACAGTTAAACCAAAACACACTAATGGCAGTGGGCAGCGGTATTGTTTAGGTTAACTCGTAGTCCCAGTTCCACTTATCCTTGACACTCCCTGGGAGTACCCCCCTGCTCGGCGTTCGATACTGATTCAAATGAGTACGTCGCGATTTATGCTGCTGACTGTACATCATTTTGGTTACATTTGAAAATCAATTGTATACAGGGTAGCTCCAGGCTCGTGGAATAGAAAGGGAAAGCAGACAATGTGGCGCCGAGTGAGGTATTGCACGCCATTATGGGAGGCTATTGTAGATGGGGGGGGGGGTTCTGAAACTCGCATCTATTACATTTTTCTTTTTCTTTGTTTTTAGTTGTTGCTGATGATAAATTTCCTTCACATCTTATAAAGAACTCAACAGCAAAAATTCATGAACACAAAACAAACAACACATAAATGTAAATAAATAATTTTGCATATTCTAGACTCCGATACACTTAGCCGATATACTTCCTGGTGTGAGGCCGGCTTGACGCGGACTCTTACCCACCTAGCCACGGAGTCGCCAGGGGTGAATAGAATGGAATATAGAACCAGTTTTAGGGAGGAGAAGGAGGAAAGGGAGGAGGAAAAAGACGAGGAGGAGGAGGAGGAAGAGGAAAACGAGGAGGAGGAGGAAGAAGAGAAGGAGGAGGAGGAGGAAAATAAGGAGGAATAAGAGGAGGAGGAGTAAGAGGAGGATGAGAAAGAGGAAAATGAGGAGAATGAGGAATACAAAGAAATTCAAAGAACTTTCAAACCTATTGGTTCTTATGGGGCAGTTTGGATATATACACTTCTAAGCTGCTACCTACATGGTAGACAAAATAAAAGTAAAACAGAAGGCTCCTCCCAACCCATTACTACCTTCAGCTTACGCTGGCATGGCAACAGTTGGAAAAATATACCATGAAGTATGGAAAATTGATATGGAATTTCGGATAGAATAGGATGAAAGGAGATCAATTAGTAGTCTATGCTAATTCTACATCTATAATCTTAGAAAAACAAAACATAGTTTTGGCCATGGATACATTTGTGTATTTAAATTGCGATCTGTGCTATTTCTTCATTGCGAATTGGAGTTACTGTGAACGAAAATGTTAAGTGAGGGGTCAGTGGCCAAGTATTCATCTAAAAAAAAAAAAAAAAAAAAAAAAAAAAAAAAAAAAAAAAAAAAGTCTACACGGTTCTTGAAAGTCTTAACTGTATCCCAGTTTACATTGTTTGACAGTAATCTGTTCCAAATGTTCACAACACTGTTGAAGAAAAGTGCTTCGCTTCAATTAAATGAAAGCACTTTCCTATAATCTTACAACCATTGTTTCTAGTTAAGTTTGATCGGTCGATAGTGAAGTAATTACTTACATTTAGGTTGCTGAATCCCGTATAATTTTTGAAAACCTTTGTTAGATTACCTCTCAATCTGCGCTTGATTAGGTTAAACAAATTAAGTTCCTTTAGACGCTCTTGTGTGGTTTGCTTCGCAATCTAGGTATAATTTGTGTGACTCTGAGTTGCACTTTTTTCAAGTACATTAATGTACTTACTGTAGTATGATGACCAGAACTGTATGCAATATTGAAGATGGGGACGCATAATTGAGTTGTATAGAGTAAGTATGACTTTTTCTTATTTGAATTCAAACGTTCTACCAATAAATCCCACCAACTTATTTGCATATTTACAGCCTCTGTACACTGTTTACTCGGCTTTAAGTCGCTAGATATTATAACTCCCAGATCCTTTTCTTTATACGCACTTGAAAGTCGATTGCTACTCATTGTGTAGTCTTTGTGAACGTTGTTACTACCGATGTGTGATATTTAACATTTTTCAATGTTGAATTTCATTTGCCAAAGGAGTAGAGAAGGAGGAAGAGGATGATGATGATGATGATGAAGGAAGGAGTTCAGGTGTAGAGTCGCCAACAATAGTTTGAACTCACCTCTACACCTTCAAATTCCGTTCATTATCTCGGTTTTTAGTACTTTATGAACCTGAACAAAGACTACAATTATAACTTTGATTAGGTGAGATGAAAGGAATTTAAGTTTCATACTTTCAATAAGTTGACACACGTCATATTGATTTAATTATGGCTAAAATTAGACGACTTTAGAGTTAAGGAGGCATTTTTCTTTTCCTTTAATTAATATTTGTATTATTAGTTTTCGTTTATTTGGCTAATTGTATTTCTTCCCTAGACTTCCATCAAGCTTAAACAGATACCCCAAAGACCACCCTTTTGAGATAAATTGGAGGCTCCTATATTGGAGGATCGTTATCGTTGACAGGAAAAAAATCGACATCTAAATGGCATGAAAGGTCTTAAAATTGACAACTAAATATGGCGAAAAATCTTACAATAACCAAACTAATGGGGCGTCTTAAAGTGTCAAAACTAATAGGGTTAAACATGATACAGATGTGGGCCAGAATCAGTTACATACAATAAAAGACGCCTGAAAACTGACCGTGTGACACCGCCTTCATAAGTCAGCTATGTCTTCTGATGAGCTGATAACACCATAATTAACCGCTGTCACACGAACGCTTTTTCAGTAAATTTTTACGGGCAACTTTGTCTGGCAACTTAAAGATCTCGGTTATATCAGAATTCAGTCACATTATGTAATCTACCCTCAGTCCAGTTTCCGATTCCAATGCGAACAAGTCTGAAAATATTACGAGAAGAAACTTGCTCATCGAAAATTGTCGGAACAGCGCTTATGTGACACCGGCTAACCTGTTGCCTGCTAGTCAAGAATCAAGGTATCGTTTGTATCGCAAGAAAGTGTTCTGGTATTCAGGACTGCAAATATTATGGCACTAAAATATTCGTAAATTAACTTTGAAAACGTTGTCAATAAAGTGTTCCTCCTCACATGGTGTTCCTTTTCACAATAAATAATCGTGGATCTCTTAATTAATTATGTTTGTTGTATGATGCAAGTGTAAGTAGCTGGTTTACCTAACTCATGAATCGATCATTATTCTCTAAATGAGAAATACTTGTAATATTTTGTCATACCTGTGTATAAAACAGTAACTTAAAATATTATAGTGTACGAACGCATGTTTCCGTAATAACAACACAGGCGCTCCACGAATATATAATAGTGACTGCATGTTCTCTGTCGGCATGTGAGAAGACCTAGCGACCACGGTTACCAAATCAAGTCGGCTAAATAGTTAATAAATGCAGAAAATAGCTATAATAATGCCACAATCTCTAGAATATCGCGCTAACATGGCTCACATCTCCAGAATATCGCAACAATCATGCCGCTAGATGTAAAAAATGGTCTCTAAATCGAAGTAAACACCTCTAGATCTAGCGGAAAAGTCACGCTACACGCAACTGAACACACACACACACACACACCTACTCTACCACCACACACACACACACACACACTCCTACTCTACCACCACCACCACCACCACCACCTCACAGCGTCAAGGATAAACTTACTCTGGCTAGTGTCTCTCTCTGGTCTTAGTGTACCGTATATCGTGCGTGAGGCGGCAACATTGGGAATGCTAATGCTGTTATTGCCTCATGAATTGTTGCACCATGTTGAGTAGAAATTTAAGGGGGCAGTGTACTAGTGTTTGTTTCGTGGTCTATGTATATATTTATATATTTAGTCTTCAGTTTCCTCGCTAGACCTCCATGAAGCTATAAAAATCACCCCCTAGACCCCCTTTCAAGATAAATTTGTAAATTTTCGGTAGCAAATATTCCGGCCGAAGGCCGGTTCCTTCTAAAATTACAGGCTCGCTATCGCTCGCCAGGAAATAATCGACACTTAAATGGCACGACAGGTCTTAATATTGAATACAAACATGGGGCGAAAATTCTTAAAATCGCCAAGCTAATTGAACGAACGTTTTAAGATCTCAAAACTGATATAATATAGCCATAAGGGAGAAGGGGTCCAGACAAAGTGATTACCTCCCCCTTAACGTGAGCTTGAATACTGTGGATGATCAAGTGACCAAGTGATATTAACCCTTTGATGAATATGACACAATTTAACAGCTTATGTTTAGCTATCATGAAACGATTTTATTCAGCTTAGTAAGGGATTGTGGCAGTCCAAGGACTAATAGAGATAGCTTTGACCTCTTTGATACCTATACAGTAGGGTGGATCACCCTAAATTGCATAAACTCGTTTAATGATAGTCAAATTAAAGGAAGGGATTGTGGCATTAGTTCCTCACAGAAGTAAAGTGTTACAGTGAGGGAGGCAAAAATGCAGAACTGCCTGTGACGAGTGCCTCCCCCAGAGTTGAAAGGGTGACAGGGCCAAAATCAAGGGACGTTCGAGCCAAAATACCTGGACACACAGAGTTTGAAGCAATTTAAGTCATAAGAAGAGGGAAAGACTGATTCTGGGAGAGAGTTCCAGAGTTCAGCAGTTGAATAGAAGAAAGATTGAGAATAACGTTTCATTCTTGGGTTGGAGAGTTGCACAGAGTAGAGGTGGGATTGTGTTGCAAATCGAGTGCTACGTGTTCTACGAAGTTGTGCGTGTATCGGAGATAAAATTATGACTAGCCGCGTTTTTTGGTTGTCCATGAAGGCGTGGATCATCAAAGCACCAATTATCTAAATAACAGATTACAGATAACACTTGAGAGAGCCCAGCATCTGTCCTTATCACAATAATATCAAACGAAACAGGCAGACCCATTATGAATTTCACAAACAGAATATTGCATTTCCTCAATTGATAGCTTCTACTAATGTATAAAGTCAAGGCAGTTAGCAAGTGAATAAGAAATAGCCGTTTAACTCCTTCAGACATATTATGTTCCAGTAAGTCTACGGAGGCGGGAGCCCGGTATCATTGCCACTGCACCACACAATTGTCAAAACCACACTGCTGACCGTTAGAATTGTCGGAGAAACCTGAGGTTGCCACCAACCGACAGATCTTCATCTAACTTACCGGACTTACTGAGCTCCATATGACGCTAGGGCGTCATATAACTTATTCTAGAATTATGAAGATAAGTCCATATGACGCGGTAGCGTCAAATGAGTTTTTGGTTCACCCTGTCATATGACGCGGTAGCGTCATATAAGTCTGAAAGAGTGTGTAAAGAAACTTAATTTTAACCAGGATTAATTAGAAATAGGTGCTAAAAGGTAAATGCACTGAAAATTAACCCGAAATAACTAATTGTAAATATTAACAAAAAATACCTGTTAAAGTGTAAACAGACAATTAACCTAAATTTAACCAGAAATAGCTGTTGAAGTGTAACCTATATGATAATTAACCCTAAATAACAAGATATAGCTTTTGAAGTGTAAACAAACTGAGAATAACCCGAAATATAAGGAAATGAACAATAAGAGGCTGTTGTAATGTAAACAAATTGAAAGTTAACCCTTAACAACAAGAAATTTAAAACAAATAGTTGTTGAGGTGTAAACAAATATACTATTCACCCTAAATAGCAAGAAATTAACAAGAAATAGCTGTTGAAATAAAAACAAACTGAAAATTAAAAGGAACTTAGCAAGAAACAGCTGTTGAAGTGCAAAAACAAACTTTTAATTAACCCGAAATACCAAGAAACTAAAAAAAAACAAAAAATTTGAAGTGAAAACAAACTGGAAATTAACAAGCTATGAACAAGAAATAGCTGTTTAAGAGTAAACAAACTGTTGGTTAACAAGAAATTACAAAAACTAACAAGGAATATTCACAAGAAATTAACATGAAATAGCTGTTTACTTGTAAACAAACTGAAAAATTAATCCGAGCAACGAAGTTTATCTACTCTCAAGGTATTTATTCATATACAGCACTTTAATAAGTCAAACAACTTCAATGATTCGTGTAGCTGAGTAAAGGGAAAATTATGTTTATATACTGTATACTGTATATGTATTCATTTATATATGTTAAGCAAATATGTTAAGGCCTGGGTTATATAATAATCAGATGAATAAGTCAAACAAAGGGAAACATACACATAAAACTAGTTTAATAAACATATGGGTAAGGGGTACACGAAATACAAATCATAAATACACTGCAACAATATACACAAGTTCAACTTTAAGTCATATCATAATCAGCAAGAGCCGCGGCTGTCGAGTGGAGAGCACGCTCACGTGTGACTGCTTGACCTGGGTTCGATACCAGCCAAGGCGGACATTTAGTGGGTGTGGTAGTACGTCCTAGCATGTATATCATGTTCACACCCAGTCTGGGGACACCTCGACGACGCATACAGACTAATAACACACATACCAAAGCCATTCCAACAGCTTCTCTATCTATAACACCCCTTCTCTGCTATCTACACTTTCCCAGCTGTATGGTCATAGTGTACATAGTGTCTGATGGCGTAATGGGATTCCAAATCTTGCGATCACATACAATAGGAACACTTTACCCAAGTACAATCTTTTGCTGTACCTAGACCAAATGTGACCTTGAGGACTAATTAATTGTGAAATAGAGGCCCTAGCAACACTCCTAACAGTGTTCTAACAATCACCTAATGATTCTATAGCTGTTTAATACAGCTGGTTCAAAAGGTAGTGGGGTGGCCCTCCAGGACCAGGGCATTAGCTTGGTACTTCGTCAGCAGTACACCTCCCGGAGTGGTAGCAGCAGGGTCTCTAGGCTCATTGTCGAATGAGCACACACAAGGGTATCAGCAGCAGAGCCACACACAGGGCGTCGACAGCAGGGCCTCTCGGGTAAAGGGACCTCTCGGTGCTTCGTCAGGGGCAGCTTGCTTAATAGTATGGCACAGGCACTTCTGGGGTTGTCCCGGTCTCAGGCTCCAGCAGTTTCGGGAGCTCTGTTTCCCAGTGCGTAGTTAACTCCTCAAAGTAGGGATCAAGGGTGCCCAACTTGTAGCTTACGACTAATGCTCGAAGGGTAAACCCACTGGTGGTTGCGGATGGCATGAGGTTTGTCTATCATTTTTCTCATTTGTGTCTGTCAAATAGTTTTTCTTAAAGGGCATAGCGCATGAGGTCAGCTATCCTCATTATCATAAATGTTAGTGTACAGTATACCTAGTATGTGCAATAATAGTCGTCCAAGTTTCTTATAAATGTAAATGTAAATAAATTAGTGTTTTGGACAGTGGTAGCGAGAGGTATTTCCGAGCTTTTGTGACGTGTATTAGGGCATTGGGGTACCCATAGAATAACACAATCGGTCAAAGAGTTTCAGGAGTCAGGTCAGTGGCCACCATTTTGATTCTCAGTATCTCTGTTAACCCACTGAGCCCCAGCGATGCAAACAGTGCGTCGGTAATGTATGTAACGCTAAATCCCAGCGACGCAGACGTCTGCGTCAGTGTCACTCCGGTCCCTATTACTCCGGTCCTATGGCACCTCGAGGGCTCAGATTTGTATGAGAACTGTGTAAGTATCCCACGCACCCATGCCGATGGTTGAAAACTCTCAAAGTCCAACCGCGTGCGCGTGAGCACACAAAAAAAAAAATTTGGGGGGGAAATTGCCTTACATTTTTTACTCTAGTAAAATCCGTTTTCGGGGGCTCTGTAGGACCATTTTTTGAGCTTTTTGATCGGTTTTTCGTGGTTTTTCCTTCATTCCTAACCCATTCGCTATTGTTTCTGGAATAAAAACAAATTCAGAATCAGCCGGTCCTGGGTGGTACATTTATAAATATTTAGCTGGTACTCAGCGGGTTAAGTACTCCATGCTGTAAAAGCAGTTACAAAGATGGACAGATATCTAAAAGAGGGGTATGATAAATTGTATGAGCAGCATAATTTTAATAATTAAATGTAGAAATAATGGCAAGCTATCAAATAATGCACTGTGAGAGTGAAAATAAAGATGGAATATTTTGACATGTTGGCGGTATGCTGTTGTAGTACGAAAGTACCTGTCTACCGTTAGAATAAACACTAGAGCTGCCAATACACATATTATCATGCTTAACGAGACCAAAATATGAATAATTATATTGATAGATACTTTAGGATAGACACATTTTTCACTCATGTGATATACTGTACATATCGAATACTACCTTCACTTTCCTTCATCATGTACGAAATACACCAGGGTATCTTAAATATAGGCAATATCAAAGCAGATTTAATTCCCGCGGTCAAGTCTGTCTATCACAAACAAAAGAGAGAGGAGGCAGGGTATGCCATCAAGCTCCTAAAGCTTGAAACATCTTACACGGCTTTGTTTACTATTTTAGATCAAAATTTAAGGCAAACCAAGACAACTGTGCAGTATCAATCATGCTTTAACATGCTTTAGACAGTGATAAAATGGAATGGGATTTTGTATGAGCTATGCCCTTTAAGTAATCTCTTTCTGTGCTTCTGTCCACTAGACTAGGTTCACCGTCGCACACCTTGAGTGTTGCGGGAGTAATGGAGGTTTGCTGCTGTGGCTGCAGGGGAGGAGAAGTCAGGTTCATGGGAACAGAGTCTTGGCCATTGGGAAGGCTGGAATTCTTCTCCATCATCAGTTGTAATGCCTTGGCTCGGTTAATGGAAGGCCGGGAAAAGTGTTGACGCTCCGCCCCCATCTTAGCTGCTCCGAGTGAAGGAGGGACATCTTCTCCTTATTGTTAAATGTGCAGTTTGCTTGGAGGGTGCGGTGTCTCCAGGTTACTGCACAGGCATTTTGGTCATAGTCATCTAGAGGGGTGGGAAAGTTTTGTTGCCTTGCCTTCAGGAAGGAGGTGACTGTGCGGGTTTTGGGGATCTTCATAGACATGAGGTGAGCAAGCATGTACCTCGATGACCCCTCTCTAGGCTGCTTGGATGTCTTGACAAATTTTATAAGAATATGTATATATTTTTTCTTGAGTTTCCTCCCTAAATATCCATAACGTTTAAAGCAATACTTCCAGGATACCAGTTTGAGATAAATTTGTGCATTTTTCGGTTCGGTTGGTTCCTCGTCAGGAGATTGACACCTAAATGGCACAAAAGGTGGTAAAATTAACGAACATAAAGGTGTGACGCTCCTGCATAGTAGCCACGTGCGGGCATGCGCGCGTGTCGGCTGCCCAGCCGTTTAGAAACCGGCTGGCGGCAGCCGGCCGGCCGGCTTTTCCTTAGTATATATCCTACGACAATGTAACTAATGTCTGGGATATTCTTATGTTGTTTCACAGCTTGAAGCTGCCCTTATTCTTAACCAACGCATCTTAGTATATTTTATTCTCGATAGTTGATTGTTTCATTATAATATATAAGATGTAAGTCTAGGGAGAGTGGGAGGAGACGAGCGGGAGAGAGAGACCGGCTGGGGGACGTTGCTTCGCGCGGGCGTGGAGAGTCTAGCTTGGGACGAGCCTGATGTTGCCAATTTGATCGCAACGTTAGGCTTAGTTTCGACTCACGCAAGGGGTAAAGGATTTTGACCCGGCAACGGTGTTGAGTGTTGCCAAGCATGGGATGTATTTCGCATGCCTAGGGTGGGGTCCAGACAGATTCAAGACTCAGAGCTCACCTCACTGTCGTACCCTTCGGACCCCCTTGATATCTATCCCTCTCAACCCCACTTAGAAACTTTCTCTCTTACTTTGTATACCTTCTTTCCACTACTTCACCAATCTATTTAATTATCCCATCCCCTTGATAGACCTTATATCTATTATTGTATTAACGACGAGCTCTCAGATAATTAGATAGGATTTTGGGCCTTTTGCAGAGATGTAATTGTTAATGAGACCTAGGAAGCTTTTTTGTTGTCTCATATTTGGTGGTTTCATGCTTGCTAGTGTGTTCTTGTGGCAGGTGAGCAGGGGCTAGACCGGAGGGGAGGCTTTTTGCGATCCTTTAAGTAAAGTCTGCTGGTGCGAGTCCTGTGGACCTGCACGACTTTACTAGGATACCCGGGGGAGTCTGGGGGCATTTTCTTGTCTGTGTGCCTGTGTGTCTAGTGTTGTGTTGTGTGAGGGCCCTTGCCTAGTCCACTCAGCACTGCGCTAGCACGTCTTGCGTTTGTTTTAGGGTCGCCAGGAGAGAGTCAGATACTTGGGATCTGAGTCTCGCAAGAGAGCACCCTTTCAATTAGAGTAATTTGGCGCACAGACTTGGGAACGTCCCTAGGCTAGAGCAGGTGGCTCAGCCCGGGTATCCGAAGCCTATATCCTTCCGGCTAGACCTCTGCCACCTAGCAGATTAACAGCTAGGGGTTTATTATTTCTGCATGCTTGTTATTGTGCCACAGTTTACCGTCTTTGTGAGCATTGTGAGTCAGGGTGTGGCTTGGAGACTCTGTCCGAGCAGGCTTGCCTGACTAAGAGTGAGAAGCACACCTGTATGTGGTTATGTTGCAAGTTGCTGCCTTTATTTAATTATACCTATGCCATTATACACTGTATGGCCTATCACTAGTATTTATTCCTGCTTATGAGATAAGAGTTCTCTAAATCCGTAACTTACTTTCTTTGCTAAGCATCAGATCCTACAGTAGCCGCATGCAGCTTAGAAACCTGCATCTTGTCTACCTGTACGATGTTTTGAGGACTGTTTGCTTTCACCTTCTTTCACGCAGGGGTGATTAGTTGTATTAATTAACGTAACGTTAAATGTACTTTCTTCTAGTTTGTTATTAAATTGTTTCTGCAATTTAATTCCGTTATCTATCTTTTCCTTGAAGCTTTAAGTCAACTTAATTGTGTGATCTTTTATATAGCCTGCTTGACTATCAGCAGTCTATAGTGCGTGCACCCTGTAACCGAGTCATAGGATACCTTGTTGTCCAGGCAGGACTCTTGACGGTTTAGGGTGGTTTGTTGCCTGGGTTTATAGATAAGGGTTGGATCTAGCGTTTTCCGTTGTTGCTTGTTGCCGCATACCTAGTCCAATAGAAAGAGCCCAGTGTTTATCCCAGGACGTAACAAAGGAAAAAGAGGTCTTTCAATAGCCAAACTAATGGGATGAAGGTTTTACAAAATTAAAACTAATGGGGATACACATAAGGGAGAAAGGGGTCCAGAAAAACACCCCTTAATGATACATTTAGATAGAAAAAAACAAGAAAAACATGACGCAGTTGTGGTAAAAATTCGCAGCTTTATCATTTTCACTTTTATGTAAGGAACTAGTTCCAAAAAAACATGTGATCTAAGTTTTTTTTTGGTCAAGGTGTCACACTAGCGCTTTTACCAACTTTCGATGAGTAATTTTTGTTTTCATGCTAGTTTGTTTGGTATTTTCGAATTGGAAGCGACAACTACACTGGATGAATGATTTTAGGATACTGAAATAATATATATATCGTGCTGCTAAGTCGGCAAGGCCCGTGTGAGGTGGCTGGCGCGTTTGAACAGCTTAGTAAAGATCTCTCTCCGCCCCGCTCGTCTCCTCTGAATATAAGTTCCACGACCTTGCCAAACACGATCTCGATGTTACTTTTAATTCTTTACTATTAATGAGGTTTACTATCACTTACTATTATTCCGTCGTATGTAACTTTGACAATTAACGCAATTCACAGTTAAATCAATAAAACCTGAACACCCAAGATTATTATGAAGAAACTATCACTTTTAAGATGTCCAGTTAAACTATATTAAGTAACTTTAAACTGAATAGTAAATCTCACTATTTTTACTGAATGCAATTACACGTTATAGGGATTTAACATACTACAATAAAACACTCTTAGATAGTTTTGTAATTTACTTAACATAATTAACCCTATACGAATTTCTATTAAATATTACTTTTGCCAAGGTACATTCGTTGATGGTTATGACACCCATTGTTTAAAAATAATTATACTCTTTAGAAATCGCTATAATCTTTATATCTGTTGTACCATTGTCTCACTTTACTATTACCACGATTCAGAATACCCAATATAACAAATCCTTTTACTTACGCTTATGAATAGGAGGTTCGCCATTGTAGGTTCGAGGGTGTTGGTCAGGGCGCACAGTCGCGCACTATTGAAGGAGACCTGTCTGCCTCATGCTGTGTCTGGGAGTAAAGTGAAGTCTTTACTAACTTTTTCTAAGCTTCGAGGCTAACCTTGGTTAGAAGTGGGAGTTGGCTTGCTGAAGGTTAGTTCTAAACTGTTAACCAATAGAAGACAATGACGTCATTAAGGACCAATGGACTGTACCTAGGGGTGATCTATATTCTGACCTACATTCAATGACTATAGACTTTTATAGATTCTGTGGGTGTGGTTAAAAAAATTGACCAATCAGAATACTTTGCAAATTATTCATGGGTGGAGCTTGTATCCTAGGTGTCCGGGTGCCCTAGTTATTAAGGAGTCTCTCTCGATATAGAAAGGGGCCTCCTGGCAGGGGCGGACTGGCCCGCCGGGAAACCGGGATAATTCCCGGTGGGCCCCCAGAGTAATTTCCCAGTGGGCCCCTGTGATTACTTTACTTTTGTTTTGTTAGTAGTAGTTAAGGGATGAGGTCACGAGGAACGGAACCTTTTTACCCTGTCATAGACCCATTTTACTGTTAGGCGATCAGAACAGAGGCATTATTTCAGCTAGCGTAATTTCAAAGTTGGCGGGACGTAGCTCCAACAGTTCCGGTACCTGCCACTATTGTCTCTGTGGCGCTGGTTGACGATCAGCTGATATCCGAATTGCCGCCTGAACTTTAAGTACAGGCAAGCTATTCTTAGTTTTCTATATTTTCTTTTATCCCCGGCAGTGTTTTGTGAACTTTTACTTACACTTACCTCTTGTTCATGTGTTAGTGCCATAGGTTTAACGTCACGTTACGTAATTCAACAAAAGTCAACCACAAGCCCATAAAAACAAACCTAGGCTATGGCTTGAAAAGCGTCGGGGGGCACCTCCTGAGCTGCTCATTAGGCCTGTTGTCTAAGTTTAACCCTTGCAGATTATGACGCCTGTTATTATACTACTGTGTCGATACTACATTTTGACTATTGTTTGCCAATTTTATACAGCTTAGGAATGATCTGCGAGACTCGGAGGGATAAAAACTAGGCTACTTCAGCTAGGCCTAACACCCCTTAATTTCCATGTAGGCCTACCCTTCCTAATCTGAATATAATAGGCCTAGTCTAATCTAATTATAATAGCATGAACATTTATAGGCCTATCATATTAATAGCCTATGTTATAATGTTACTGTATATCATTATATGCTTTATTTATTTATTATACCCTACACAATATTATGTGTATGTTACATGTAGATTACAGGTGCCAAACACCTGTAATTACTTTTGTTTACAAATACACCTAGGCTAATTAGTGGTAATTTTCAAGAAGAGGCTCGCATCGTTAAAGGCTACTAGTTATTTTCATCCCAAACTTTCAGAACACACACGCACACACATTTCCTCCAATGTTATAGATATTCTTATTAATGGAGTAAGCAAATTCAAGGGTGTGGCTTGGAAGGGTGGGTGGGGGGATTACTGTATTGCTTGGGAAAGGGTGAGGGTTGGGAACTATATACATTTATTTATATATTTGTGTATTGTTACAATTACCTCAATATAGCTTTATTACATCTTAGATTCATCATTATTATTGGGAATCATTATATCCAACTCATATAATTTTAAGGTAGTTTACTTGCAATGAATGATACTTATGCAGGTGACTGTACATCCTTGGGGGTATTCATTGTAACTCTTTGTAACTTCCTCCTTCTAAAATTCATGAGTCAGAAACCCTTCTCACGCCCTTTAATCCCAACGTGCATTTTTGACTCTCTCTCCATGCTCTGATCGTATGACCGGAAGGAGTGAGGGAATTTTCCATCACCCATCTATAGGGTGTGTGGAAAGGTTTCAGAGGTAGGCAGGAGGTATGGTGAAGGTTTTGACGACTGATAGACACGAGCATTGGGCACGTTAACAGCCCCAGAGATTCCCTCTCAACATAGGGATTTTTTTTTTGTAATACAATATTAATTATTTATTTACTTCAATAAAAGTGGTTACGGATACAACAGATCTTTTCCTTTACCTATAAGTATCAATTACATATATAAGGTATTAGGTTACGGTGGCAGCATTACTATTACTAAAGAAATATAGAACAATCTATCTATCTATCTATCGATCTTTTGAAAGAGCAGGACGGAGAGCTGAGATTTCAAACCTACAACATCAACTTACTACAAACTACAATAACCTAGATATAACCCAGAAGGATAGACACCATCAGTCTTCCTACTTGGAGTTAATGGTTAACCCTTATCATAAACTATATAGGAACGTACCTCAAAACGTCTTCCTAACTAGATTTTACATAACCTAACATGGTTAACCCCTTGAATACATTGACTACCAAAAGTCATTTGTAACAGCTTTGAATATGGCTTCAAAATGCTCCTAGAATTGCTCGTATTTCGAGAAAAAAAATCTTGGGGGGGCTTACTGTACAGCGCCACCCCGAACCCCCCAGCTGATTAGGCTCGTTTCGCTCGCCACCTCGCCCTTCTAGGGCCCCTGAGTGGGCCCCTTTGAACCCTTTGGAGGGGGCCTTTTTGGTGTATGGCTATGGTGTATAATGCATAATTGTATAATGTATAAGATACAGTATAAAGTTACATTTCATATACAATTACTCTTAACTAAATACTAACATGCATATACGAACATAGAAAATAATTTGGTAATCATAGTTAGTTCTTAAATATGTAAAGGAATAAATTCATTGTATCCATTATTTTTGTCCATTATATTGTAATATTCACTACTTAAATCTATTCACTAGTCTTTAGAGTTCCAATTATTCCATGCCTGGTTCAATATTGTTGGTATTGTTAATTTCTTCGTGTTTATATTTCTTTCGTAATGACCACTGAATTGACCACGGTGATGAACTGCGGTGACAAACCAAGCTGGGTCCCCCCCCCCCCCCCCCCGTAGATTGGCCGTGTCCTTGCGGCCTAAATGAAGTTGAAAATCACGGTTCTAAGTTCTGGCAGGTGCATGCAGAATCCGCTCCCATTTGATATCCTCGGTTGCCTCGAAGGCAGCGGAAAAGCGTGCGATGATAATGCACCACACAGGCCAGCGAAGCGACGACGATGACGCAACCCATAGACATGGTTGCCCAGAGCGGCCATGAGTGCGGTGTGCAAGACGGCGGTGGAGGCCTCTTCACAAAGTGGAGCTGGTGGAGTAGGTCAACCACGGACATGGGGTCAGTCGATCCATCAGGATAACCATCTTCCTGCAATAACCTCAGAATACGTTTAGCTTTTGGGAGAGTGAGGTTAAAATTGCTAGGAATCTGTCGCGGCAGGACGGCAGGGTAACCTCTGATGGGTGTGCACTACAACCCTTATCCCTTTTTTGTCTGATGAAATACAGGAATAAAATTAGTAAGTATTACCGTAGGACACAATTGGTCAGATTCAGGTCTTTCTAAAAAAATACTGATACTTCACAATTCAATAAAGTCGAGTCATATAGAGGACCCAGTGGAGGACAAACAAATAGTGAACCATGGCTATAACACATTTCAAAATCATCATACATTGAATAAGTATTCCTATCCTCCGATATAGCGAGGAATTTAGCAGATAGCTTAGTTTTCAAATAATGAGAAGAATTAGGAATACGAAAAGCAAGGGCGTTAATCCGAAATACATCAAACATGTCTCCCGGATTTCCGCGTAATGGAACCAATAAGTAAAAAAAGAAGATGTTACGTGCATTGGTTGGTCTTGAGATGAGGTGTATAGTGTCTCTTGTATAAGCTCAAATATTCTGATCTGGCAGGATATAAAAGACCCGGTGTCCTAAGAGAAGCTTCAGAGAAGGCTTCTAGTATGATATCCGAAGGCATAATAATGTATGGAGACAATTCCATTTGGATAATTTTATCTAACCTTAGCTTAACATTTATAATGTCTGACCTAATATCAGATAAAGATATCTGTAAGGCTAATAAACTCTTTATCATTCTAGTCTTGTTCTAATGCTAGAGTATTACTGGAAAGTTCATTAATTATACTATGAGCGAATGAACTAGCTTTCTTTAACTTAATTAAGGCTGCTTTCATAATCGTCATTTTCCTGACAGTAATATTAAAAGTCTCGAATGAACATTTAACATATCACGCTCTTATTTTGTTAATTTTTCCAAATTCTAATCGATCGTAAATTAAATCAACCTGACTTTGCATTACTACGCCAAATAATGCATTGGTCAAAGAGCCTACTATATCTAGTGCACCGCGCTTACGTCGCTGATGACGCGTAGGTATGGTACCTAGGGGACTTGTGGAGGTTCGGTAATTTAAGTAATTCATAAAATCGTCAAATAAATGAGTTAATTCAGTCTCAAACGAATCAATGGCATTACGAAGGTTGGAGATAACGCTCTCGTTATTCATACGCTCGATTGACCTAGATAAATTAGTCGCATACTCTCTAGGTTCGATGACTAGCGTAACGTTGATTTGGTACGGGATGACATATTGGTTTCCCGTGATGAGCAATTGAGCCTCCTCCGTGAAAATTAGGGACCCTTCCAAGTTGGCTTCGTTTCTTGGGACGAGCGTTACTCCCATGCCCACTAACATCTATAAATACAAGATATCATCTTACAATCTTCGCTGATGTTCTAAGGGGCGTGGCATAACAAGAGGCAAATCAATTGTTTCACCCCTAGATTGTAAGGCATAAGGATGAGCAACCATATCATTCCTAACCTCATTATCAAAGTCATCATCAGCAGCATTATTCCTCGCAGTAGTATCCTCATGTTCACTGTCACTTTCGGAACTTTCTGAGACATTAACATCATGTATATGTTTGGACCCTGTGTTGATGAACCCCGACCGACTATGGACAATCTTACAGACAATCTTAAAATAGCAACGTGGAATGTGAGAGGCATGAATGATGACACAAAAAAGAGGGAGGTCCTGGAGGTGTTAGTGAATGCCAGGCTGGATGTATGTGGAATAACGGAGACCAAATGGAGGGGTACAGATGTGAAGGAATGTGGAATGGGTGTGTTTGCTGGAGTGAGTGAGGGAGCAGCGAGAGAAGGTGCGCGTTTGTTTGTAAATAACAAATGGAAGGAGCGTGTAAGAGACTATGGGTCTGTGGGTTCAAGGATTGTGTGGGTGAGAATGAAAGTAGGAATACAAACGTGGGTGATTGTGTATGTGTATGCTCCGACAGAGGATAAACTTGTAAGAAAGAAAGAGGAGTTCTGGGGAACATATCTATCTATCTATCTATTGCCTGATGCCGTGGTCCCTGAAGGGGTGGACACGAACGAATCGCCCCCATGCACCTCTCTTCCCAGTCAGTCGACGCCCCTCCTCCCAGCCAGCACCATATACTTCCTCACTCCATCCTTCCACCTCTCTTTCGGTTTACTTCTCCCTCTCTGTCCTTCCACCTCGCTCTCGTGCACCTTCTTCGTCAGTCTCTCGCTTCCCATACGTCCCATATGGCCGAACCATCTTAAGGTGTTCCTTTTCACACTTTCCATCACATCTACTTCCACACCACACCTCCTTCTTATTTCCTCATTCGTCTGTCTATCCCTCCATGTACTCCGCACGCACTTCTCAAGTAACTTATTTCCACCCCTCTCACTCTTGGTCTGAGTCTCTTCTAAAACGTCCATGCTTCGCTTCCGTAAGTCAATGTCGAGATTACCACACTGTCATGCAAGGATTTCTTCACTTTCATACTGATCACCCTATTTCTTGTTACTGCTTTCAGCATTCCTACAACCCTCTTCCCCTGTTGTACCCTCTCCCACACTTCTTCATCCATAGTCCCATCTTTACTCAACACACTGCCCAGATACTTAAATGAGCTGACAACATCCATAGCCTGACCGTTCAACTTCACCTCACACTCTGTGGCTTCACCCCTTTCGAAGACCATAACCTTGCTCTTCCTCGTATTTACCTTCAGATTCCGTTTTTCGCACACTGTTCCAAACACATTTACCAGACCCTGCAACTCCCATTCATTATCGCTCATCAGATCTGTATCATCAGCAAACAGCAGTACAGGCAGCTTCCACTTATTTCCCTCCCTTATCAGCGATACACCAACATCCACTGCTCTTCCTTGTATTTGTTTCATGACTCCATCCATATATGCAGTAAACAACCACGGGGACATCACACACCCCTGTTTCAACCCAACATTCAGGTCAAAGAACTCGCTCTGTTCATTCTCCACACGTAATGCCGCCTTTGCACCCTCATACATGCTCTTCATTGCTTTCAGCAACTTGCCATCTACTCCGTATATTCTAAGTACTTTCCACATACCTTCTATATCCACTCTGTCATAGGTCTTCTCCAAGTACATAAAAGCAACATACACCTTTTGTTTCTTCTCCAGATATTTATCCACAACACAATTCAGGGTAAAACTCTGATCTACACATCCTCTTCCCTTCCTAAAACCTCCCTGTTCGTCACCTATCCATTTCTCCGTTCTCACTCTCACTCTCTGAATCACTACCCTACTATACACCTTCCCTACTACGAATAAAAGACATATTCCTCGGTGGTTACCACACACTCCTCTTTCCCCTTTACCCTTATATAGGGGGACTATTATGCCTATCTTCCAGTCATCAGGGGCACTCCTTTCAATAACTGTTATCAATAACTGTTAAAATGTAATTATAACCCTCATCTAAAGGAGGCAAAGGCCCTACCAGGTCTAGGTGAACTCTGGCAAAGGGCGCCGCAGGTACCGGATATCGCTTATAAGGTGCTGGAGCGTCCCCCGTTACCTTAAAGGAAGTTAAGACGGAGATATGTGGTGTAGGTACTACAGAACGATTCTACGCTTGTGCGCATACCTGCCCAATAACAAAACTTTCTAAGTCTATGCAATGTAGCTTTCACCCCACCATGGCCTGCTGTAGGCTGGGTATGGGCAAGATGCAGGGCCGCAGATATTTTACTCTCCGGGACAATCATTAATTTTATGTGTCTCCCTACATCATGTCTATTTTTTCGTTTACGAAGACACAAGAGCCTATTCTCCTCCTGCAAACCAAGGTCAGACAGGGGGGCCCTGAGTTTAGACTGAAGATATTTCCGTTCTTCTTTAAAATAAAGGGTTTCGAAAAATCGGGGTAGGCTAATACGATGTCTTCCGAGAGTGCCTTCTTAAGCTGTAAGAATGCGGCATGCTCTTCTTCGGTGAATTGTATCTTACTTTTATCTTTCTTCTTATTTACTCTTCCTCCAGTGAGCTTCGTTAAAGGGGCAACTTTATCTGAGTAACCAAATACAAACTTTCTATAGTAGTTGCATAACCCTACAAAACTCTGCAACTCATGCATAGTATGTGGTGGTGCCAACTCCTTAACTCGGCAGCTGCGCAGCCCCTGTAGTATACACCATAGGTATTTTGCTATAGTATTTTGATTCATTCCTCACTAATATCGTTAATTTACCATAAATATAATTAATACTTATCCATATGTGCCTATTTTGCATTTAATATGAAATTAGTAACATGTGACAACAATAAAACAAGTGGGAATAGTGTTTGGTGGGTAACAAATACGAAATATTGCCGAGCGGTTCATTCATGGAATTGACAGAGAAAGAGACAACACCCGAGCTTCACGAGCTCTGGAGAGAGACTGGAGGTAGTGCGGGCTTATCTCTCTCTCTCTCCTCACTCCACCTCCCTCCCTTTCGACCTTGAAACCTGGTAGGAAGTGTTGGCGCCATTAATAAACCGATAATCACAGGAATAAGAGAAAAATAGGTGATAATTGAAGGGGGAGAGGGGGGGGGGGGGAGGAGGGGACTGTCACACATGTGAAGGAGTGATTGGAGGTATGGTGGGGAATTATCTCACTTAAACACCATTTTTCTTTTGTTTTTAAGTGCCACTGGGGTGTTTTATTTTTTTTTATTTTTTTAGGGCCTAGGATCTTAACCCCCCCAGACATATTATATTAACTTACTTACGGGTTGGCAGACCGCCCGGTATTTCCCCCACAACAGTCTTTCTCACACTGAGGGACAGTTAGAAGTCGAAGGAATTTTGGGTTGCCATCAACCGACAGATTATGATCTAACTTACCTAACTTACTGAGCTCAAAATGTCGCAAAATCGTCAAATAACTTATTATTGAGCTATTTCACTAAGTTCATATGACGCGATCGCGTCATATGATACTTTTGGGCGAAACCGCCATATGACGCGATCGCGTCATATGAGACGGAGAGGGTTAAAAGTCTCCCCGCAGTCACCCAGTAAAACCTCTTAAGAGTCTCCCTGCAGCTGCCGGGTTAATGGCACTAATCTTAGAAGGTTGGGGCTTTACCCTGTGGATTCCCACAACATGACCCAAGTAATTTACTTCATCTTTAAAAAATGTGCACTTATCAAGCAGTAGCCTGAGGGAAGCCTCTCGTAATCTCAATAAAATGTCTTCGAGATTCTGTAAATGCTCATCCCAAGTTGTGCCCTGGACAATAATGTCGTCTAGGTACACATGTGCTTTGGTGCCGATTAATTAAACCCATTAGTACTTGATTAATGATCCGCTGGAAGCTTGAAGGGGCATTTTTCAATCCAAATGGGAGAACATTATACTCAAAATGTCCATCAGGGATAGAAAAAGCTGTTTTCTCTTTGCTTGCTTCTGTCAAGGGAATCTGGTGATACCCTCGGCATAAGTCTAAACAGGTGAAATATTTACTCTTCCCTAACTGAGCTAGAATCGAGGAGATATTGGGCAAAGGATATCTATCATCTCTATTCAATCTATTCAGGTTGCGGAAATCTAGGCAGAGACGCAATCCTCCTTTTTTCACAACAGGAACCAAGGGGTTGTTATAAGGAGATCTCGAAGGGCGTACTATACCCTGTTCAACCAGAGATTGCACCTGCTCCTTAACTTCCGTTACATACTTCTGCGGGATTGTGTACGGTCTCTTATACACAACCTCATCAGAAACTGTTGTTATCTCCTGAAAGAAATAAGGGCTTATTGTGAGGGGCTCATCCTCCAGTGAAAATACATCTGGATACTGTGAAATAATTTCTTTAAAAGCCTCTTTCTCACTGATGTTCAAACTAGGAAATGACTTAACATGGGCGCATAGCCTACTAACGTGCTCTTCGTTATCAGTTACCGCATTAATTACCGCGCTATTGTAAATCTCAGACTCAGACTGGTTGACTATCTCTATTTGTTCACAGAAATCTATGTAGCCTAATGAGTAACCAGGCTTAAGTACTATCCGATCAGGAGTAGGGTTAACAAAACTAACCAACATTCTCTGTTCGCTCTCTGTTTTCTCTAGTGTCACTAGTCCTGGGCATAAAATTCCAGCTTCAGTAACTTCGTCGTGAGGGGTAAAAATAGCAGAGTCGTACTCATGACAATTTCGAACATTTGCGTTCGCATACAATCCTATTATACCATAAGACCAAGGATCTATTTCTTTTTGTTCTGCAACTGTGACTTTTCTAGGTTTAACCATTTGTTCTTCATGTACCACTAACTTAGCAACATCATAATCTAATGGTGCGATGTTTAACGGGACCCCGTTAATACGAGTGATAAGGGAACAGTATTTAATATGACTTTATTCCTAAAAAGAAAGTCGGTACCAAGGAGGAGAGGAGTGGGGACATGCATGTTCTCTACAACTGTGATTTATTTATTTTTTTCTATGTGATTGAGGGAGGCAAAAGGCAGAACTGCCTATAGCGAGTGCCTCCCCCATAGTTGAAAGAGTGACAGGGCCAAAATCAAGGGACGTTCGAGCCAAAATGCCTGGACACACGGAGTTTGAAGCAATTTAAGTCATAGGAAGAGGGAAAGACTGATTCTGGGAGAGAGTTCCAGAGCTCATCTGTTGAGTAGAAGAAAGTTTGAGAGTAACGTTTCACTCTAGGGTTGGAGAGTTGCACAGAGTAGGGGTGGGATTGAGTTGCAAGACGGGTACCACTGTAAAGTCAGTGAAAGTAGGCTAGCCTAAACAGATCGGATGCGGAAATACCACGAGCCGACCAGGCCAAGTGGGATATCTCTATTGGTCTAACTGGTAAGGTGTCTGCCTCACAACCCAAAGGTCGAGAGTTCGTGCCCCCACCAGGGCTTGATATTTTCGGGAGGCTATTCCCGCATCTAACAAAGTTTAGGTGTGCTGGTAAAATTGTTCAGATGGTTGAGAGTAAGATAGGAGCTCCATAAATCCTCTTTCGGGTATGGTGTAAAAAACGATTCCTACAGGACAAGGAAGAGGATAGGAGAGAGCAGGGAGTGTTGTGAGATGCACTTGGGTTGGGTTGTGGAAGTTGCCAGCCGCCCAAGCGAGTTGCCAACTGGGCAGTTAGTAGGTGCGTGTGGTGCACCGCTCAGTGAAGTTGACTCGCCATTCCCGTTCATCTCTCTGACGGACTCTCGGTCGATTCGGCTCAAGCTTGTTCCTCTCTGCTCGGAGCTTTCGCTTCCCGGAAGGTGAAGTAGTGTAAAGTCAGTGAAAGTAGGCTAGCCTAAACAGATCGGATGCGGAAATACCCTGAACCAACCAGGCCAAGTGGGAT
Organism: Paralithodes platypus; assembly: GCA_032716605.1. NCBI lineage: Eukaryota > Metazoa > Arthropoda > Malacostraca > Decapoda > Lithodidae > Paralithodes > Paralithodes platypus. The sequence goes on along the minus strand of CM064573.1, from coordinate 51,732,548 downwards.
ATCTCTATTGGTCTAACTGGTAAGGTGTCTGCCTCACAACCCAAGGGTCGAGAGTTCGTGCCCCGACCAGGGCTTGATATTTTCGGGAGGCTATTCCCGCATCTAACAAAGTTTAGGTGTGCTGGTAAAATTGTTCAAATGGTTGAGAGTAAGATCAGAGCTCCATAAATCCTCTTTCGGGTATGGTGTAAAAACCGATTCCTACACCACATGCCCTACGTAAAGGAGGTAGTATACACTGGGAAAGCTCTGAAGAACACTGATTATTATAGTAGCCAATAGAATAGCGAGAGAGATGCAACATTGCGGCGGAGAGAGAGAGATTGCAGAGAGTTGGTGAGTGGACGAGAGTTAATGATACGAAAGGCCTTCCTTTCAACTTTGTCTAGGAGAGCGGTGTTAGAGGAACCTCCCCACACATGTGAACAATACTCAATACAAGGACGCACTATGCCCCTGTAAAGAGCAAGAAGCTGTGCAGGGGAAAAGAACCCTCTAAGGCGGTTGAGCACATCCAGCTTCTGGAAGGCTGCCTTAGCAAGACTGGTAATATGGTCCTTCCAACTGAGAGCAGAAGAAAAAGAGACACCAAGAATATTGAGAGAAGATGAAGGGTTGATTTTTGTATTGTTGAAGAATAAGGGATAGTCCAAAGGGAGTTCCTTACGGGTAGATAGATGGAAAAATTGGGTTTTGGAAGCATTAAAGGTAACTAGGTTTTCTCTGCCCAAATTGGAGATAGTATTTAGATCAGAATTGAAGAGTTCTATGGCTTCATTACGCTTGTCTGAGGGATTGCTGGCTGGGGCGTTCTGAAAAACTAATGGAGTAGTGTAAGGTTGAGTCGTCTGCGTATAAATGGATGGGAATTGAGGTATAGTTGAGGAGATCATTAATAAAAATTAGAAAGAGAATAGGAGATAGGACAGAGCCCTGAGGAACACCAGAGTTTATAGGGTGAGGAAGTGAACAATGGCCGTCCACAACCACGGTTATGGAACGGCCGGAAAGGAAATTAGAGACAAAGGCACAGATGGAGGGATAGAAACCGAAGGAGGGTAGTTTAGAAATTAAAGATTTGTGCCAGACTCTATCGAAGGCTTTCGATATGTCTAGTGCAATAGAAAAAGTCTCACCGAAGTCCCGAAAGGAGGATGACCAAGAGTTAGTAAGATATGAAAGAAGATCACCAGTAGAGCGACCCTTAAGGAAGCCATACTGGCGATCTGAGAGCAGATTATGAGAAGAGAAATGCTTAAGAAATTTGGAAGCAAGAATAGTTTCAAAAACTTTAGAAAGACAAGAGATGAGAACAATTGGACGATAGTTGGAGGGTTGAGAGCGGTCACCCTTCTTTGGGACAGGTTGAATGTGAGCAAACTTCCAGCATGAAGGGAAGACGTTAGAGGATAGACAGAGACGAAAGAGTTTGCCTTAGGCAGGGAGTCAGCACGGAAGCACAGTTTTTAAGAACAACAGGAGGAACACCGTCCGGACCGTACGCCTTATTAGTATTAAGCCCAGAGAGCGTAGAAAGTACATCTTTAGAAGAGATTAGGATATTAGGCATACGTAAGAGATAGGAAGGTGGAGAGGGAGGAATAATACCGGAATCATCCAAGGTGGAGTTTCTAGCAAAAGTTTGAGCGAAGAGTTTAGCTTTGTCAGAGGAAGAAGTGATGGTTGTGCCATCAGAGTGGGAAAGGGGAGGGAAAGACGACGAAGAGAAATTGTTGGAGAGGTTTTGGCTAGATGTCAGAAAGCTTGGGAAGAGCTAGAGTTGGATAGTTCAGTGCATTTATTATTGATGAAAGAGTGTTTGGCAAGTCGAAGAACAGATTTGGCTTGTTTCCGGGCAGAAACATAGGAAGAATGAGAGTCTTGAGTTTTAAGGCGTCGGTACCGTTTGAATGCTTCCTCCTTATTGCGGACAACAGTAGAACAGGCGTGAGTAAACCAAGATTTTTTAGCATTAGTCTGAGAGAAAGAGAATGGAATGTAAGCTTCCATGCCCGATAGGATTACCTCGGTAATGCATTCAGCACTCTCCGAGGGTCCCCGGCCACGGAAGCAGAAATAATTCCATGGGAAATCAAAGAAGTACTGCCGGAGAGCCTCCCAGTCGGCAGCGCCAAAGTGCCACAAGCGCCGCCAGCTAGGAGGATAGGGTGGCCGTACTGGAGAGATAGGACAGGTGACAGAGATAAGTATATGGTCGGAGGAGCCCAAAGGAGAGAAAAGATCGACAGTATAAGAAGAAGGGTTAGAAGTTAGAAACAAGTCAAGAATGTTGGGCCGATCTCCGATGCGATCCGGGATACGGGTGGGTTGCTGAACTAACTGCTCTAGGTCATTTATGATAGAAAAGACGTAGGCTTGTTCACCAGATGGGTCAGTAGTGTGAGAGGAGAACCATTGGCGGTGGTGAATGTTGAAATCTCCTAGGATAGAGATTTCTGAGAAAGGAGAAATGGATAGAATGTGTTCCACTGTAGAGTTTAGATAGTCAAAGAATTTGGGAAAGTTGGTAGAGTTAGGGGAAAGATAGACAGCACAGAAATATTTAGTAAGAGAATGACAGGAAAGTTTGAGCCATAAAGTTGAGAATTCAGAGGAGTCGAAATCGGGAACACGAGAGCAAGTGAGTTTGTTGTGCACATATGCTCAACATCTGCCTTTGGCTTTGAAACTAGGATAGAGAAAGTAGGAGGATACAGAGAAGGGGCTGCTGGATGTTGCTGCAGACACCTGAGTTTCGGTGAGGAAGAGAAGATCAGGTTTGTAGGAGGAGAGATGGTGTTTAACAGAGTGAAAGTTAGAGGAAAGTCCGCGAATGTTGCAGAAATTAATAGAAAGAGTAACAGACCGAGGTCCATGTAATTTTGTGGGGTCGTCAGGGGATGGTCGGTCGGGTGTGGGGGCATTTGTGCCCCCCCCCCCCCCCCCCCCCCCCCCCCGGGGACTCCGAGGCTGGGCTAAAATTCATAATTTTTTTAAATCTTGGTGTGGAGGAATGAAGTGTGGTGTGCATGTTTAGTGTAGTGAAGTGGATAGGAGGAGGAGGTGTTTGTGAGAGCTAGCTGGATTGCTCTCAGTGTAAATGAGGCACAAAGAAAATCAGTAAGAGAGGCCAAGTAAATGAAACAGGAGTTCCTGCGACTCTTTATCACATGCCTATAACCTCACCTGGGTCTAGCCCTGATCGATTGGTGCCTACAATCTCCCCAACAATAAACATCTCCTCCAAATTCTACCTGCAAATGAACTGAACCACAGACAGGCAACGGTTTTCCATTTACGTCATACAAGGGATCTGAGGAGTCTTTTGCAACTCCGTTACTGATGATTTCGTAATCAAGCTACATACCGCTCCTGTGTCCACTAATCCAAGAAAATCCCTATCATTAATTCCTAACTTAATCGCAAGCAAACAGTGAGTACTTGGTCCAGTTAAAGACGCAGTTACTAACTTTGGTCTGGCGTCAACGTTTTTTTTTGCATAGTGGTTACGCCGCTAGTCCCTGGCTGTGCATCACTCGTAGACGCGCGAGAATGTGTTGCTGAGGTCCTTTCGTCTCCTCTACTTCTATGTGTACAGTCCATAGCAATATGTCCTGGGTTATGACAAATGTGACAAAGTCCATCACGCCTTTCATTGTTCCGTGTTTCTACTTTTTTCCAAGGTACTTCACAATTACGGAATATGTGCTGCTTTCCGTTACAACATTGACATCGTACATCATCACCTTTCCGTTGACCTTTAGAGAAATTATCTACCATGTTCACTGGCAACTTGCTATTTGGTGCTTTATGACCAGATCTGGCACATCTTTGACAAATGGTCTCTTGCTTATCGCCTCTACTGTTACCTCTTACCCGCTTGATACGTGGCATTACCACCTGTTGCGCTGACTGCGTTAACTACTTTCTTTTTTATGGTTACACTGGCTTCTTCAGCTTCGGTAATCTTGGGGTTGTTCTGTTGATACTTCAGGAATTTGTTCCAAATAAGTTCCGGATCGTCCTTGTCTCTCTCTTTGAGATGTAAATAAAACCAGTAGGCAAATTATTTAAGAAAGTCACGGAAAACATTGAGTTGATCGTTACTTAATCAGAGCCTAGCGCTTTCAGTTCACGGGTCATTCCAAAAAGACGGGAATGGAATGCGAGGAAAGTTTCATTTTAGCTCTTAGCGGCCTTGAGAAACTCTGCGATCACTTTATTTAAATTCCTTTCTTGAGGGAAAATCTTGAATAGCTTAGTCTTGAATTCATCCCAAGTAGCTGATGTACCTAAGTCTCGAAGAATAGGATGTACATATTCTTTAGCGGGACCCAGACTGTAATGTCGGATCATTTCAAATCTTTCTTCATCAAATTTATCAGAGTTTTTATTTAGATCTCGTCTATCCACCTCTTTGCGTAAGCGCTGCATCGTACTTCCGGTTTATCGGGTGAGGTAATTGGACCACCACAAAAACATGAGACGTTCTGAAGTCGGCTAAAATTATTATGCGCATTGGATGTAGGACCTTCAGTAATGCATGCTGACAAACGTGTCCCTACATATTCTGCCATAATCGGTTCTTCAAAATTAGATGCTCTATAATCACAAATACTGTCACTGATGGGTGAATCTTCCTGGCCAGCTGTTAAGGGAATTAGGTAATTCGTTCGAATATTCCGGATTAATAAAAAGTGATTGGAGATCAGACTCGGATAAAGTTCTAGCATTACTCATTAATTATTCGTTAATTATTCAATGTCGGGGTAATAAGTATTCAAAGTCGAGTTATAATGTACAGCCTATAACTTCAAGTTACAAGTCAATAAATCACTTTAACCCGGCGCACGCGCGCAGGGTGTAGTGAACACCACAGTTCTGGGCGGCAATATTAAGCTCCATTCCTGCCTATAATTGTCATTTTACGATAAATATTGTTATTACATATTCATATGCACCTATTTTACGTTTAATATGATGATAGTAACCTGTAACAACAATAAAACAAGTGGGAATATCATTTGGATGGTCAAAGTCGCAAATTATTACCGAGCGGTTCATTCATCAATTGTGAGCCAGCCGGCATCACACCCTCTTCTCTCGAGGGCTGAAGCAGTACTGAGCTACTCCCTCACACTCTCCCAGTCTCTACCTTACGTAACACACATGACCTCAGCCTAGGATCGGTTTGGAGATGTTTACACAAATATTATACCAATGAATAAGGGAATAACAGGGAAAATAGGTGATAATTGAAGGGGAGGAGTGGGGGGGGGAAGGTGGAAAGGAGGGGATTTTGACAGATGTGGAGGAGTGATATAAGGCATGGAGGGAGAAAAAAAAAATGTAAGTGCTACTCGGGCCTTTTAAAAGTTTTTGTTTAGGCCTTACATCCTAAGAGGGTCCTCGCCCTTGCCCACCAAAACCTCTTAAGAGTTTTCTCGCCGTTCATGGGTTAATGAATCACTAATAAATCCACAATAATCCACAAGTCAATATGCAGACTAAACAAATTCAATAAATGTGCTAAGTAAAGAAAAGAATGCAAGTACGTAAGTCACAAAATATCTTAAACGTGCAAATAAAAGTATGTATAATCACAAAAAATCGTTTATAAAATATCTTCGATACTATCCCATTTACGCTGATATTATAATATCATCCCATTTTCGCTGATATTATAATATTATCCCATTTTCGCTGCCACCACTTGTCGTGCTGCTAAGTCGGCAAGGTCCGTGTGAGGTGGCTGGCGCTTTTGAACAGCTTAGTAAAGATCTCTGTCCGCCCCGCTCGTCTCCTCTGGTTATAAGTTCCACGACCTTGCCAAACACGATCTCGATGTTACTTTTAATTCTTTACTATTAGTGAGGTTTACTATCACTTACTATTATTCCGTCGTATGTAACTTTGACAATTAACGCAATTCACAGTTAAATCAATAAAACCTGAACACCCAAGATTATTATGAAGAAACTATCACTTTTAAGATGTCCAGTTAAACTATATTAAGTAACTTTAAACTGAATAGTAAATCTCACTATTTTTACTGAATGCAATTACACGTTATAGGGATTTAACATACTACAATAAAACACTCTTAGATAGTTTTGTAATTTACTTAACATAATTAACCCTATACGAATTTCTATTAAAGATTACTTTTGCCAAGGTACATTCGTTGATGGTTATGACACCCATTGTTTAAAAAGAATTATACTCTTTAGAAATCGCTATAATCTTTATATCTGTTGTACCATTGTCTCACTTTACTATTACCACGATTCAAAATACCCAATATAACAAATCCTTTTACTTACGCTTATGAATAGGAGGTTCGCCATTGTAGGTTCGAGGGTGTTGGTCAGGGCGCACAGTCGCGCACTATCGAAGGTGACCTGTCTGCCTCATGCTGTGTCTGGAAGTAAAGTGAAATCTTTACTAACTTTTTCTAAGCTTCGAGGCTAACCTTGGTTAGAAGTGGGAGTTGGCTTGCTGAAGGTTAGTTCTAAACTGTTAACCAATAGAAGACAATGACGTCATTAAAGACCAATGAACTGTACCTAGGGGTGATCTATATTCTGACCTACATCCAATGACTATAGACTTTGAGAGATTCTGTGGGTGTGGTTATAGAAATTGAGCAATCAGAATACTTTGCAAAGTATTCATGGGTGAAGCTTGTATCGTAGTTGTCCCGGTGCCCTAGTTATTAACCCATCCAATCCCAGCGACGGCTACCAGCCTTCAGTAGATAAGTCACTCCCCAGTCCCAGCGACGGCTAGGAGCCGTCAGTAATGTACTTTCCTTGTAACTGACTGTACAAGGCTGTACCTGGTACCACGACCGTTTGAGCACTGCTCTCGATATGGCAACACTTCTCAGCTTATATAAGACCCACTGAAGGGTGGGAGAGCCAGTCTTGCTTCATCTCTTGAGATGGAAAGTTATTCTATTTCGCCATTTTAGCCACAGTGCTTTGTACTGCAGGGGACTTTTATTACTGTATCCTACGGTAGAGTACGGGTTAAGGAGTCTCTCTCAATATAGAAAGGGGCCTCCTGGCCTAAAAATACCTTAGGCCTGTGCTCTAAGAGGGCCTCTTTTGCATAAGGTGGGCAGGGGCCTCATTGGCCTAAAAATACCTCAGGCCTGTGAAATCTCGTAGTCCATTAAAGGGCCTGGGTGTTGTGAGTCAATGAACAATGGCAGTCTTGTTTAACCTAAATAAATGGCTATGGTGTATAATGTATAAGATACAGTATGCAGTTACATTTCATATACAATTACTCTTAACTAAATACTAACATGCATATACGAACATGTAAAATCATTTGATAATCATAGTTAGTTCCTTAACCCGGGAACTGCCGGGAGACTCGTAAGAGTTCCCCCGGCGGACTGCGGGAAGACTCTTAAGAGTAAGGGAAAAAAAAAATCCATTTAAAACACCCCAAAAAAAAAAAAAATTTTGTTTTTATTTTTTTATGTTTTTATTTTTGTTTTGCCCCTGGGCCATTGCCAAATATCACTCCTCCACCTCCCCTCCTTCCCCACTTTCCTCCCCTCCTTCAGTTATCACCTATTTTCCCTGTTATTCCCTTATTCTGTGGTTTATTTTCGTGCTAACATTAGCGAGTTGGTAGCAGGGCGTTGTCATCACTGTTACCAAGCGTGGGAAAGAGCGAGAGAGAGACTATTGCGGAACAGTGTCTTTCCAGACAAGGGGAGGGGTGGAGGGCAGGGAGGTTGCCTCAGCCATACATTATGTAACTCCCGGCCTGTATCGCCGATTTTGACCATCCAAACACTGTTTCCACTTGTTTTATTGTTGTAACAGGTTAATACCTTTATAATCAACCTATAATAGGTGCATATGGATAAGTATTAATGCTATTTATGGTAAAATAACGATGTTAGTGATGGGAACAGCTCAAATACGTCAGCACAGGAGTGTGGTGTCTCATACCCCCCATGTGCACTTCTTAGGTTAAATATGTAAAGGAATAAATTCATTGTATCCATTATATTTGTCCATTATATTGTAGTATTCACTACTTAAATCTATTCACTATTCTTTAGAGTTCCAATTATTCCATGCCTGGTTCAATATTGTTGGTATTGTTTATTTCTTCGTGTTTCTGTTTAAAAGTGGCATCACGTTTTTTTCGTAATGGGCAGTGATGAACTGCGGTGACAAACGATGAAGCTGGATCACCACATATATCTCTACTTAACCCCTTCAACAAAATGACGTCCTTTTGCGTTTGATTCTGGCAAAAATTAGATGATTTTATGCAAATTAAGAAGGACCCATGATACTAAGAAGGTTTATTGAGATTGTGTTTACCCATTTGAATCATAGAGGTAAATATCTATCTATCTATTGCCGGACGCCTTGATCCCCGAAAGGATGGCCACGAACGAAACGGCCCCATGCACCTCTGTCCCCAGTCAGTCGATGGCCCCTCCTCCCATCCAGCACCGCCTTCACTCATATTCTTCTTAACTCCATCCTTCCACCTCTTACTCGGTTTACCTCTCCGTCTCTGTCCTTCCACCTCACACTCGTACACTCTCTTAGTCATTCTCTTGCTTCGCATATGGTCCAAATGGCCGAACCATCTCAAGGTGTTCCTTTTCACACTTTCCAGCACCATCTACATCCACACCACACCTCTCTCGCACTTCCTCATTCGTCTGTCTATCCCTCCATGTAACTCCACATGCACTTCTCAAGTAACTCAATTCCACCCCTCTCACTCTTGGTTTAAGTCTCTTCACCAACGTCCATGCTTCGTTCCCGTAAGTCAATGTCGGGATTACCAACACTGTCATGCAAGGACTTCTTTACTTCCATGCTGACCACCCTATTTCTTGTTACTGCTTTCACCGTTCCCGAGGTAAATATAAACTAAAAAAATTGTCTAATGGTAACCAGAATATGTTGGAAATCACGTAATGGTGTTGAAGGAGTTTAGAAGATGGCTGTGCTGATGGATGGACGGAGAGTGCTGAACGCATTACCGAGGTAATCCTATCGGGCATGGAAGCATACATTCCATTCTCTTTCTCTCAGACTAATGCTAAAAAATCTTGGTTTACTCACGCCTGTTCTACTGCTGTCCGCAATAAGGAGGAAGCATTCAAACGGTACCGACGCCTTAAAACTCAAGACTCTCATTCTTCATATGTTTCTGCCCGGAATCAAGCCAAATCTGTTCTTCGACTTGCCAAACACTCTTTCATCAATAATAAATGCACTGACCTATCCAACTCTAGCTCTTCCCAAGCTTTCTGGCATCTAGCCAAAAACCTCTCCAACAATTTCTCTTCCTCGTCTTTCCCTCCCCTTTCCCACTCTGATGGCACAACCATCACTTCTTCCTCTGACAAAGCTAAACTCTTCGCTCAAACTTTTGCTAGAAACTCCACCTTGGATGATTCCGGTGCTATTCCTCCCTCTCCGCCCTCCTCTCTCTTACTTATACCTAATATCCTAATCTCTTCTAAAGATGTAATTTCTACCCTCTCTGGGCTTCACACTAATAAGGCGTACTGTCCGGACGGTGTTCCTCCTGTTGTTCTCAAAAACTGTGCTTCCGTGCTGACTCCCTGCCTAGGCAAACTCTTTCGTCTCTGTCTATCCTCTAACATCTTCCCTTCATGCTGGAAGTTTGCTCACATTTAACCTGTCCCAAAGAAGGGTGACCGCTCTCAACCCTCCAACTATCGTCCAATTGCTCTTATCTCTTGTCTTTCTAAAGTTTTTGAAACTATTCTTGCTTCCAAATTTCTTAAGCATTTCTCTTCTCATAATCTGCTCTCAGATCGCCAGTATGGCTTCCTTAAGGGTCACTCTACTGGTAATCTTCTTTCATATCTTACTAACTCTTGGTCATCCTGCTTTCGGGACTTCGGTGAGACTTTTTCTATTGCACTAGACATATCGAAAGCCTTCGATAGAGTCTGGCATAAATCTTTAATTTCTAAACTACCCTCCTTTGGTTTCTATCCCTCCATCTGTGCCTTTGTCTCTAATTTCCTTTCCGGTCGTTCCATAGCCGCGGTTGTGGACGGCCATTATTCACTTCCTCACCCTATAAACTCTGGTGTTCCTCAGGGCTCTGTCCTATCTCCTATTCTCTTTCTAATTTTTATAAATGATCTCCTTAACTGTACCTCAATTCCCATCCATTCATACGCAGATGACTCAACCTTACACTACTCCATTAGTTTTTCAGAACGCCCCAGCCAGCAATCCCTCAACGATAAACGTAATGAAGCCATAGAACTCTTAAATTCTGATCTAAATACTATTTCCAATTGGGGCAGAGAAAACCTTGTTAACTTTAATGCTTCCAAAACCCAATTTCTCCATCTATCTACCCATCAGGATCTCCCAGCGGACTATCCCTTATTCTTCAACAATACAAAAATCAATCCTTCATCTTCTCTCAATATTCTTGGTGTCTCTTTTTCTTCTGCTCTCATTTGGAAGGACCATATTACCAGTCTTGCTAAGGCAGCCTCCCAGAAGCTGGGTGTGCTCAACCGCCTTAGGGGGTTCTTTTCCCCTGCACAGCTTCTTGCTCTGTACAGGGGCATAGTGCACCCTTGTATTGAGTATTGTTCACATGTGTGGGGAGGTTCCTCTCACACCGCTCTCCTAGACAAAGTTGAAAGGAAGGCCTTTCGTATCATTAACTCCCGTCCACTCACCAACTCTCTGCAATCTCTCTCTCTCCGCCGCAATGTTGCATCTCTCTCGCTATTCTATCGCTACTATAGTAATCAGTGTTCCTCAGAGCTATCCCAGTGCATACCACCTCCTTTACGTAGGGCACGTGGTACCCGTCTTGCAACTCAATCCCACCCCTACTCTGTGCAACTCTCCAACCCAAGAGTGAAACGTTACTCTCAAACTTTCTTCTACTCAACAGCTGAGCTCTGGAACTCTCTCCCAGAATCAGTCTTTCCCTCTTCCTATGACTTAAATTGCTTCAAACTCGGTGTGTCCAGGCATTTTGGCTCGAACGTCCCTTGATTTTGGCCCTGTCACTATTTCAACTATGGGGGAGGCACTCGCTATAGGCAGTTATGCCTTTTGCCTCCCTCAATCACATAGAAAAAAACAAAAAAAAACAAAAAAATAACACAATTGCCTTGACAAAATTTCCGAAAAAAGCGCCCGTGTGACATCAGAAGCATGTACAGTCTTTATTAACCCTTTCAGGATACGAGGACGCATTTCATTTATATATACTGGCTATTCTTAGACGATTGTATTTAGATTTACAAGGGTACATGGATGACAGAGGGTAAATTGAGATAATGTTTACCCTTTTAATGCCCACTGATCCTTCCTAAGCTGGATATCTAATGCTAGCCATAATTAATTGTCAAAATGCGTCATAATCCTCAAGGGGTCATATCTTCAAGCTTGGCCAGAATAGCAAAATTATTAAGTAACTTTTCTAGCATTTCCTTGTAATTACAAAAGACAATTCAAACCATCTGCTTTCTCGTTATGGGTAATGTCAATACAGTTGCTTCTTCGGGAAAGTTAGGGTAGAAATGGTTGTATGTCGGTGTCACAGTTCAAATAATGCAACTTACACTACTTTGTGCTGGATACCAATAATATCTCTGTTAATTATAATCCCCAAAACATGAAACCCCTTAAGGGTTATGGCGCCTTTATGTTCCATCTTATGGCTACTAGTAGACGATTATATTTATAATAGAAAGGGTATATGGAAGTCAGAGGGTTACTTACGATAGTCTTTACCCTTTTAATTCCCACAGATTCTTATAAAGCGGTATAAAATTGTCTAATGAGAGACAGAATAAACTGTCAAAACGCGTCGTAATCCTCAAGGGGACATTGCAAACAGTGTTGACAGTTTTAGAGGTGTCTAATTACTTTACTCATGAGGTGTACACTGTTAAACTCTTCACCACGAGAGGCTTTCCTTCCTAAGTTGAGTGAAATCAAAGGGAGTTGAGAATATTGATTTTTTTTCACTAAGTAAAGATGATGGGTCATTCACAGGGGACAAACAGGAAATAAGTGAACTATTACGTCTACAGTATGTAACAGCCTCCAGTAAGCCTGACGAAACAAAAGCAATCAGAGACCAAAATGAATTTTTCATGAATAATCCCCCCACGGAAACCCCACAGATTCTGGATATTAATCTCGGACCAAAAGACATAGCAGAAGCCATCGCCAACATGCCATCCCACTCGGCACCAGACCCGGACTCTTGGAGTTCGATCCTAATAAAGAAATATAAGGAAACCCTCTCAAAACCCCTGGCTATAATGTGGAGAAGGAGTCTAGACACTGGAGAAATACCGGATAGTTTGAAAAACGCAATAATTGCCCCTTTGCATAAAGGAGGAAGTAAAGCACTACCGAAAAACTATCGCCCAGTACCTCTGACTTCCCACATCACTAACATTTTCGAGCGAGTCCTGCGAGGCAAAATCTCAACAATTATGTGTTTTTTTTTACTACACAACACTGGTCAACATGGGTTCAGAGCAGGAAGATCATGTCTCTCGCAACTATTGGAACAATACGACAGAATTCTTAAATCCCTAAAAGAAAAGAAAAACTTAGATGTTATTTACACCGATTTTGCTAAGGCATTTGATAAATGTGATCATGGTATTATTGCACACAAACTTAACCCACTGAGCCCCAGCTAGTTTATAATAAATGTACCACCAGGGACCAGCAGAATTTGATTTTTTTTTCCAGAAACAATAGCGAATGGGTTAGGAATGAAGGAAAAACCACAAAAAAACGATCAAAAAGGTAAAAAATTGGTCCTACGGAGCCCCCGAAAGACGATTTTACAAGAGTAAAAAATTGAAGGCAAAAACACCCAAAATAACGGTTTTTGCGCGCTCACGCGCACGCGGTTGGACTTTGAGAGTTTTCAACCATCGGCATGGTTGCGTGGAATACTTACACAGTTCCCATACAAATCTGAGCCCTCTAAGTGGCATAGGACCGGAGTAACATGGATGCAACGTTTGCGTCGCTGGGGTTTAGAGTTACATACATTGCGGACGCAAATGCTGCGTCGCTGGGGCTCAGTGGGTTAAAGCAAAAGGGATAACAGGTAAAATCGGAAGGTGGATATACAACTTCCTCGTGAACCGAAAACAATCAGAAGCAGTAAGCCAAGTAACATCTGAGCCTTCAGACGTCATAAGCTCAGTTCCCCAAGGAACAGTACTAACGCCCCTTATTTTCCTCATTCTAATAAGTGACATAGATGCCAACACAAGACACAGTACAGTAACCTCCTTTGCGGATGACACGAAACTGAGTATGATAGTAAAGATACAGTCCGGCTGCAAGAGGACATGACTAAGGTGTTCCAGTGGACCAGGGAAAATAACATGCAGTTTAATGAAGAAAAATTCCAATTAATACGATACGGAGATGAGGATTTCGTTAAAGAGAACACAAGTTACATAACAGAATCCAATCACATAATAGAACGTAAAGACAATGTGAAAGACCTTGGGGTGATAATGTCTGAAAATATGGGATTCAAAGAACATAACCAGGTCAAAGTTGCAGCTGCGAAACGGCTAATAGGTTGGATTCTACGTACATTTAAAACTTGCGGTAAATTGCCTATGATAACACTCTTCAAATCCCTGGTGCTACCGCGGCTAGAATACTGTAACGTATTGACATCCCCATACAAATCAGGTGAAATTAATTACTTAGAAAGTGTACAAAGGAACTTCACCTCACATACAAACTCAGTAAAACAGCTACATTATTGGGAGCGTTTAAAATCACTAAAGCTGTATTTGTTGGAACGTAGAAGGGAACGATACCTAATGACATATACGTGGAAAATCGCAGAGGGTTTTGTACCAATTCTACATACCCCAATAGCAATGAAGTTCAGTGATAGGATAGGCTGGGAATGCGATATCCCCAATATGAAAAATCGGGGTGCTATGGGCTCTCTGCGAGAGGGCTGGTTATCATAAAGAAGAGCCAGAGCGTAATACAATTATGTATCCGTGAAAGGGCGATAATTGAGCTTTTCAATGACACCTGAACCATCCTTGTACAACCAAGAGTTCTCTTGCAACGATCGTGCAACACGAAGGGAAAATCCCTAAAATACAGTAATTTCGTCAGTTTTTACCCTGTATTCCAGGACCAGGGATGTGGTGGGATGTGATGTTACCCTCAGTGGCGGGACTGGGTCCATGCCGAACAGTCAGAGCCCACCCGCGCTCCTCCCACCACTTGGACTCTCTCTCAGAGCTGATTATGTGCTAAAAGTCGCATACGACATAAGGCGGTCCCCGTTTTTAGGCCTTGGTTCTCTAACCAACTTAAGGCGGGCGCCGCCAAAGAGGGGCTAATGTCTATTCAAGGTGACCTATTAAGGAGTCACTGGGAGTGTCCAGGAGGGATAATATGATGAAAGATTGTTCCTCGGAATGAACCTCCACGATGCAGGAGGTCTCTGAGTGGTGGAACAAGGTAACAGGACCCACTTCTTGGCGAAGATAGATTCGAAAATCAGTGTCATCATGAGGGCGGTTCACAACTTTGAAATACTTTGGCCATCTCGGGGGTTCAAACAGTGTGCTCAGTACCTCAGGAGCGGCACGAAGTGGGTGCTTAGGTCGGTGGCGAGAGAAATATTTGGCCTCAAATGGTAAGAGCGTCATGAGAGAGGAAGGGGTCACATTAGTACAGGGGAACGACTCCGTTGGAGAGGGCTGAGTTAACAATGCAGTGGTATTAATAACGTGAGAAGATGTGTGAGCAACTCCGTTTGGTGGAAGTGGAGTGTCATGATCAGTAGTCAAAGGTCGTTTAGAATGAACCACAACCCACCCATTGGGAACATTTTGTGTGGTGGTGCAGGAGGCGTCCAAGGTGAACTCTTGATCAGAGATACTAGGACTATCATTTGGTGGAGGAGGGTCAGAAACATTAGTCAAGTTTTTGTCAGAGTCGTTAACCAAAGAGGCAACCTGAGTAATATCGGTAGTGGCGAGCCAAAAGAACCATCCTTTTCAGAGGGGAATAACCCTCCTAGCCCAAGCGGCTCACAGAGGCAGGGGTTTTCGTAGGGATCAGCACCCAATTAGGAGGGTGGGGGGGGGGGGGGCTGCCCCACTTAAGGTGGGCGGTAGCTGATAAATATAGGGTAAATACCCCTTCCACCTGCGACGCTGATGCTTGGCACCTCCATATGCTTGCAATAATGAATGGCATATAACCTGATCAAAAGCACCCGGGTGTAGAAGAAGGGAAGCAGAAAGGAAAGGGGAAGGAAAAGGAAATACCATGCAACATTAGTTGAACTAACGATGGGAGATCGAGGCAAGAGGGCGAAGACCTATCAGGTCCTACCTTCCAGCATGGACCCCAGTTGTCAGCCCCTCAGCGCCACCACATATACAAGCCGATTTTGTTTTCAAATAACAAACTCACTGTCACTTGCCCCGAATAAATGGACACCTGAATGGGGCAAACGTATTATTATCGCCAAGCTAATGCCGTGAAACATGGGAGGCCAAGAAAGATCTCCCCTAGGCAAATTCTTTCGTCTGTGTCTTTCCTCTAACGTCTTTCCTTCTTGCTGGAAGTGTACTCTAGATTAGATTATATTTCAAAATGTGTAATGTCATAAAGTACATCAATATTACAATCATATCATTTAGTACATCATAAAAAATCCTATATACCCTATGACAACAGGGAACTGATGCCATCCGGCATATATGTCCCCTTTAAATTTATTACACTAATACAAATTAGTCCTCAAAAAAGTCATCAAGCAAGTGCTAAGCAAAAAAAGGGCGAAACAGAAAAAGAAAAATAACCTTATTACAATTACAAAACAATTCCGTCTAGAATAATAATCTGTTCACACTCAACACTACTTTAAAGATTATTTATTTCACTATTCATAAAATTTTCTTTAATCTTTCTTTTGAATTCAACCTATCCCAAGAAGGGTGACCGCTCTCAACACTCTAAGTATCGTCCAATTTCTTTCATTTGTCTTGCATCTCTAAAGTTTTTTAAGCTGTTCTGAATTAATAAATTCTTAAGCATTTGCCTTCCCATAATCTATTTCAGATCGTCAGTTTGGTTTTCTCATATGCTGATGATTCTACCTAACACTATTCAACTAGTTTTCCACAATGACCCATTATGCAATCACTCAAAAACTCACATAATGAGGTCATAGCACGCCTATCTACTGATCTATCAACTATTTCCGATTGGGGCAGAGAAAATCTTGTTGTATGTATGTATGTATGTATGTATATACCCAGGCACATACCCCATAGCTGGGGGTGGCCGAACAAAAACAAAATTTAAAGTTCCAATTCTTAGGGTTCGGGACCACTTTCGCATTCCCTTGCCCCTTCCTCTCTCTGGTCTAGTAGGCGAAGTCTACAAGGGGTGGAGGATTCCAAAACCCAATTTTTCCATGATCTACCCATCAAGAACTTCCACATGTCTATCCCCTATAATACAACAATACCCAAATCAACCCTTCATCTTCTCTCCGTATTCTTGGTGTTTCCTTTTCTTCTGGCCTTTATTGGAAAGATCATACTACCACTCTTGCTAAAACAGTTTCCCAGAAGATAGGTGTGCTCAACCGTCTCCGTGCATTCCATACCCCCAGGTAACTTCTTGCTTTCTATAGGGACACAGTGCGCCCATGTATCGAGTATTGTTTGCATGTGTGGGGAGGTTCAACCTATACCGCACTTCTTGAAGGGGATAGAGTCAAAAGCATGTCATCTGATTAATTCACCTCCTCATACTAAATCCCTACAATCTCTCTGTACACGCCGCAATGATGTATCTCTCTCACTCTTCTACCGCTATTGCGAAGATTCGTGTTCTTCAGAGCTTTTTCAGTGCATACCTTCTCCGTTTTAGAGAATGGGGGGCACCCGCCTTTCAACAGACTCCCACCCCTATTTTGTCCAACTCTCAAACCCAAGGCTGAGCCTATCCCAGTCTTTATTCTACTAAACAAGCAAACTTTGGAACTCTCTACCTCAATCTGCCTTTCTCTCATCCTATGACTTAAGCTGCTTCATCCTCCGTATATCTAGACATTTTGACTATAACGTACCTTAAATTTAGCACTGTCGCTCTTTCAACTTTGGGGGAGACACTTGTTACAGGCAGCTTTCTCTGTTGTCTCCTTCATTCGCATGGACAACACAACTAAATAAATAAATAAATGAATAAACACTTCTAGGAACCAGAGAGAGCCCAGTGTGTCTATTTTTTATATTTATATTAATGTATATATTTTTATCTTTTTGCTCTGTGTAAGAAAAACACAACAGGTAATGCTGCTTGTAACAACTCTGTCCTCCCCCCAAAAAAATAATATATATATATATATATATATATACTGTATATATATATATATATACTGTATATATACTGTATATATATATATATATATATATATATATATATATATATATATATATATACTGTATATATATATATATATATGCTGTATATACAGTATATACCGTAAATATATATATATATATATATATATATATATATACACCGGTATATATATATATATATATATATATATATATTTTATACATATATACAGTATATATCTTATATATATATATATAATATATATACCGGTATATATATATATATATATATATGTATATGTATATATATATATATATATATATATATATATATATTTATATATATATATATATATTTTCTTTAATACATACGAGGTTGAAAGAAATGGCAATTTTTGCGTTGGAAATTTTATTATTCAAAGTTTCCAGGTCTCTGATGAGTTTTCGCTGGGTGGCAGGAAGTAGATGAATGAGATGAGCAAAATTCATGGTGGTACAGGGTTACATAAATGTACATGATGATACAGGATATACGACACGTTTCACTGGACAACCAGGGTACCCAGTAAGGGTAGAATGATATAAAAGGTAAACAGGAAGGGTATATATAGAGGGTGGAGGATCAGAGGAGGTGAAAATCAGGGGGCAAAAGTCTCCTATTGGTGGAGGGGTATTCTAGGAGTGCAAAAGGGGGAACCGCTTCACGCAGGCGCACTGGATGCGGGATAGTGTTGGTCGGTCGGCGGGGTCAAAGCTGGTTGGCTGCGTGTCGAGGGGCGTGGCCTAAGTTGCGGAGTACGTGTGGCGCCGGCAGAAGACGAAGCTGAAGAAGGTAGCGCGGGGGGCTGCGTCAAGGGCACCGGGGGGCAAGGGGGGGCGTTAGGTCCTGTAGGGTAGTGCCTTTTGGCAGAAGGAAGGATCTGAAGGTCTAGAGTTTGGTTGTTGATGTTAGGATGTAAGGCTTGGATAAATAACGTTACTCGATAAAGAAAGTGACCCAAGGAGATTACCTATACTCGAAGCGTTATATAGCCAAGCATCCTAACATCAACAACCAAACTCTAGACCTTGCCTCTCAACTTTCTCTTCATAATTGCTGAGGGGCACAGGGCCCTGGGTGGGGCTTTGGTTTCCCGGACGTTTCCGCACCTTCCTCAGCTCCCCGCCATGGAGTGGCTTCGGTCACCCAGGCTCTATTGTGGTAGGCAGGGAGGGTTCTGTGGGGCGCTCGATTATGGCTTTGGCCTTGCTTGGGGCCTTGGGGCTGTTCGGCCAGGCAGCCTGAGGAACAACAACAACAACAACTACGATATGTGACCTTAGGTGACCAATATGGTACTCGAGTTATGACCATAGTACAGTTGTGGAGCATATATTTATTTCATTTTTGTCTATGTGCATGATACTTACTTAGCAATCAATAATTAATTGTTAAATGTTGCAACCAAAAATAACCCTCTATAAAAATAATATTCATTCCAATAATGCTTATTGAGGCATACAATGTTCTGAGTGTGTGTGTGATTACCGATCAGGCTAATAGTAGTTGCTCAGTTGACGTAGTTTGTGTTTCCCAGATTAGAGAGGGATAATAGATCAACGGCAAACCCTTTTGTCAATTGTATCGATAATATATTATTAGTTATCTGGGATTGCACTGCATACAAATGAAAAGACAATACCATATTAGTTTAAACATAAATCGTAATTTTAATCATCAAGTATGTAGGGCATTTTTCTCAAGTCATCAGAGTAGGTGAAACATGTATATTATCAATTATAGCATATTTATCTCATTTGTTGATTTAGGGCATGCCTTTACATTTATAAAGCCATAAAATGTAACAAAATTATATACATAATAGCCGAGCTCGCAATAGTGGTGTTACACTAGAACTAGTGTGACACCACTTGATAAGAAGGATTTTAACTCTCGTAGAGCGGGCTGTCTTGTTTACATTACCGTACCGCCAGGCGGGTATATTTACAGAAAATTAGCTTCATTTCATGCTCTTTTTCATGTATAAGCAAAATCCAGAGTATGATGCAACTATGTATCCGTGAAAGGGCGATGATAGAGCTTTCTAACGACACCTGAATTATCCTTGTATGACCTCAGGTTATTTTGCAACGATCGTGCAACTGAAGGGGAAAATCGTCTAAAATGAGGTATTTTTTAAGGTTTTATCCTTGTTTGAGAGAGGTAGGAGGCGAGGGAGGTATACCGTAGATTCTAGTGCCAACCACGCAAACGTGGCGAGCGGTCCAGGGGTGCCTATCTCTCTCCAATGCTCGGTCTCTCTCTCATCGCTCATAATGGCCTCAAAATGGCAACCGTCATATGACGGGCGCCGCAGGAGTGGCCAATATTCTCTCTCCCGTCATATGACGGTCGCCGTGAGTTGAGGGTTAAGCAGGTTATATAATATCGGCCAATAGTGGATGCAAGTTATCAAATAAGACAATGTTCGATGGCGTGTCACGCAACTATTTGTCTAACTCAGAGAAATCAATGCCTAATATGGTGACAATTATGTTACATGTGAACTTATTATACTTTTTATAATGATATTTGTATCTGTCCCTTTGTGTTTGTTAAGTGTGTCAAATCGGATAGACTCATACAAATTGCACCACATAATTTTAATATAATTAACAGATTATGGGTCTCACCTATCGATCATTTCGCATAATTTATCCCTGATTTGTATTGATGAAAATTGACCTTAACTTGTACTATGGCCAATTATTTTGCATTATGCTAATGTCCTTTTATTAAAGAATCTGTGCCATGCCATACGTAAACGTGCCATACGTAAACGTAAACGTAAACGTAAACATTTTGGCCATGGGGTAGGGTATGGAGGTAACAAAGAGTATGTAGAATTCCTTTGCGAAACTGTACATACATAGATGCAATGTTGGACTGACGTGTGGCTGATAGTTGAGCAGCGTAGTTAGTGAGGGACCATACTACTGTACAATCCTTCTCCATATTGAATTGAGGGGGACTCAAACCTTCGACGCCATTAGCGTGTGGCACCTTAGACCACTGGACCATCTCGATCAGTGTGTGTGTGTGTATGTGTATTATAATTATTTTATTGTCAGCATGATCAAATGAAATATAACAAGCATACAGATAAGAATAAAAGGAGAGAGAGTTATTGCAATGTAGGCTAATATTGATGGTGCTTTAAAAAAATATTTAAACTTGTGAGGGTATTGACAAAATATTATGTAAATGTATTAGGCGGGACGATATACCCAATTTTTCTTCTATTCAGCAGTTGAGCTCTGGAAGTCCTTCCCTGAATTCACACTCATGGCTTGTTCCCATTCCACCTCCTCCTGCCTTCCCCTTACATGTGTCTTACCCCCCTCCCCCTCTTCTCCCCCCCTTTTTCCCTCCACTTTCCCCTTTCTTCTTTATTGCATATTTTTCCTCCAATTTCCTACCTCCCTCTTGAAATATGTCCAATCACCCTCCCCTACAGTCTCCCTCCTCCCTCTTACATGCACGACAGACAGCTGGGAGACTCAGTATGCATCAGGCAAGCAACGAAGGAACACCTATGTTGCGCTCCCTCGTATGCCACCCCCCACACCTCCCGTCACAAAAATATGTTTTTTTCATTAGATATTTGCTCTTCGCACCTATTTTCTGGTACTTCAATATTCACATGTTCATTATACATGTACAATATGTGCATATACACCAGTAATATTGCATTATATGGTAAATATAACACATTTTGTCAGAATTGAAGCTAAATCTTTTGCACTGGCGGCACTTTCAAAACATGGATAATCTTAAACAACACTACTGCAGTGCTATTAACAATGTATTAGGGAAAAAGGAACCAAATAGACTTGCCATATTTTACTCAAAATAGTCCGCATGGAGTAAATTTGTTATCAACAACTTGAAAAAACCCAATTTCACCGAAAAATAACACCGAAAATAATCAATGTCCTGATTGTAAGAAAACCATTCCATCAACTTGACCTCCTTCACCTTCTTGTTTTGTAACACGGCGCATGATTCAGCCTATAAATGGCGCGAGCGTGACTTACCCGCCATAGTCGTTACTTACCAATATAAATAATCGGCAACCTGTTTTTGCCCCCTTACAGATCAACTTATATGAGGATGACAGTAAGTAAAGGGGGGGTAAGGGGGGGCTCAACCCATCATGTATCCAATTTACCCCACGATTTCCCTCACCTGCTGTAAAAGCGTGATTCACCCAATAAATGACGCCATATGACGCCGTATCTTCAGATTGATGGATAATGGGTAAGTTAAAGCAAATCTTCCACTCAAAGCTACAATAAAAACTACAATAAAACACTATATTTCTCGAAGGAAAAAATAAAAAACATAGTCAATAAGCTGCTGTAGTCTTATTGAATGCTACCAAAACATGATTGATGTAATCCCCTGCTTAATTATGTTTCGGACTATTCTCAGTTCGTCTGCAGGTTATACATCCATGCTCACCTTAACCCATTGCCTGCGGGAGACGTTCCTGAACGCCATGGCAATTCACAGCAATATACAGGCTTTTCACCCTATCTCTGCGGGCATATTTGGGCTATTTAGGGCATATTCAGGCACTCCTGAATGATTAATCAAGTGTCTGCATGAAATGAAATGTATTCAGTTGAAAACTAGACAAAAATAGCTTCTATATGACGCTAGAATGAGCTTCGTAGCTTGCGGGGTTCACCTGCATTGCTACCATAGACATTGGGGAAAACTCGCTATTTATGAGCAATGTAGCGGCTGGGGTCTCAGTGCACGGACAGACGTGTTGGCAGTCAGAGGTGGGTCCCTCGCGCTCCCGTCCACTGACACTCGATTTCTACGGCTTCGAAAGACTTTAAAAGCCTGTAAATTGCTGTTAATTGCCATGGTGTTCCGGAATGTCTCCCGCAGGGAAAGGGTTAAAACCTCTTAAAGGCTGTAGAATCAAGTGCGAGGGAGCGGGAACACGACAGGCCACACGTCCTTCCCCCAGCCAGTTGGCCGCGGCACTGAGGGCTCTGAGTTAGAGTCTCGCGAGATATACAGCGCTGCCAAAGGCAAATGTAGCGCGACATTAGCGATAATTGCTCATTTTAGCGAATGTCTAATGAATCAGGAGCGCCTGAATTAGCCCTAATATGGTAGAAATAGGCGGAAACATGCCCGCAGCCAAAGTGTTAAAGGAATGATAAAATCCTATTGTACTAAAATACTAATACCGAAAGTGGATCAGCACAAACACTTAATAAATTAAACAAAATGTATGAGGCAATTCATTAAATACTTTCCAATATTAATTTCCGTGTTACACGCAAGCAAATATGACACAAAATGAGCTCTAAGTTAGTTAGTTAGGACTTCAGAGGCTATCAACCCTATTGGATTATTAACACCTTACGAGCGGCCTATGCGGTTTATTTATGTGTACCGCCCAGCGGGGTGTTTTTAGCCAAAATAGGGCTGTTTACGTGATCATTTTCATGCCTAAATAAGACCCAGAACGTAAAACAAGTATCTATCCCTGAAAGGGCATAAACAGAGCTTTCGAATGACACCATAACGATCCTTGTATGATGGATAGTTTTCTTGCAATAACCGTGCAACGCGAGTGCAAAAAGCAGGTAATTCGGTACTTTCGGTACATAATTGAGTATGTAGCGAGTGAGAGAGGGAGGAGGGAGCTGAGATTTGTGTCAGTAGGTTCGCCGCGGTGGTCTGGAGCAGTCATACGCTCGCTAGTCTCCTGCCACCACTTGTCTCTCTCTCTCAGCCACATTACGTGCTGAAATTGCCACTCGAGTTATGTCGAGCGCCGCCACATAGTCCAGCTTTATTAAATACGACTTAAGTGGTGAGCCGCTAATAAAGGGTTAAGCCAGTACACTGGAAGTCAAGAATAACGACAGGGCAGGAGCCTCTCTGCGAGAACTACAGTCCCTTGAACTCTAAATTATTGAAACAAATGTTTATAAGTCTCATGAAGGTACGAATGAGCGAAAACATATGATTTAGAACCTATAGTGCTAAGAACGCAAGTCAAATGCCTCGGAAGTTAACCGAATGTAAAATACGCACTGTAATTTACATTGTCATGCATATTAAAAGATTTGTAGCAAATTACTATCTAATATCTGTACGGAGAATCTTTCATAAGAAATACTGTACATTAATTTGATTATGTTACAATTCAGCCTGAAGTATATACTACGCAAGTGAACAATTAGACGACTCGAAAACGTTACAAATATATACAAGGAGATTGAACCGCACAGGAAACAAGGAACAACACATTAACATTGGTTTAATTATTTATCGACGCAAAGTACATACATTTGATTGCAAGATATAAATTAATTATATTGAAAGACCAGTGAAATATATCGGTACAAATACTAATAATGTTTATTTACTTGCTATCTAGTGTTCACATGGTTTCGAAATAATAAATGACTCATTACATCTAACCAATGAAAAAAAAATGAAAGTAAGGGTGAAATTATGTTATAATGATACATATAAGAATATCCTGCATGGTACGATATTTACTTAGTACCTTTAACAAATATAAAGAGATGAGTAGGCTAACCAGATTTGACACAAAAGTACAACTGAATTGACAACACAATTGGCAAATATTGGTAGTAAATTATTCTAGAACCATACTAGTTCACTCTGTCTACCTATGTATCTAGGGATATACTTGTTATTGAGTGCGGTTTTAGTTTTTCAATAAATTAACTTTCTCCAATGAAAGCATCTTGTTTATTTCTAAATCTAGATATAATCCTAAAAATCACTCACTAAATCGTTGATCTGCTTCTAAGGAGTGATTTATTTTAGCTGAAAATAGGATTTTGGTTAGATACCGTCCTGTGCGAAAGCTTCTCCACCATGTTCTCACATATCCTTGACCGAATATATTGTTAATTCACTCTCTAGATATTTGACTTGCGTTCTGCACACTAAGTTTTAAATGGATTATTTTCGCTCGTTCGTACCCTGATGTGACTTAGGCATTTGCTATTAAGTTAGAGCTCCTTTTGTGACATAGCTGTTCGTGTATAACAACACATGTTTTGTTATATATTCAGTGAATTACTCTCATACATTTGTTTATGAAGTGGAAACGCCATCTATGCCAAAAATCGATAATTCAATGGGGTTTTGTGTATTATTATCGGTCTTAAAATTAACAAAGAAATGGGGCAAACGTCTTAAAATTTCAAAACTAATGAAGTTAAAAATGAGAGAGATGGGCGTCCAGAAAAAAAACCCCACTTAACCCGTTGGGTATATCATGAAGCATTTATGAATTTGTATTGGCTATTATTATGTTATATAATTAAGCCTAGAAAGTTCCCATGGGATATAAAAGGATAATAATATATATTGTACCCAATTGATTGATTCCTAAGCTGAACAAAACCGTCTACTGTTAGCGATAATGTTATATAAATACTGAAGGGGTTCAACTGGAAGCTGATTTTATACCTAGTGGAGGCAAACATTCCACATTACAACTGTGTTCACCTTCATAGTTTGACATTAACGTTCCTATATCGGTTTAGTGCATAACGTTGCCTGATCCACACTGAAGAGAACTTGAATATGGAGACGTTGTTTATGTCTGTTAAGGGAGTAGTGCTTGGTTATTGGTATATATATATTTATTTATCATTTTACTTTTTAGTTTCATCGCTAGACCTCCATCAAGCTTAGAAAAATACCCCTTAGACACCCTTTCAAGATAAATTTGTACATTTTTCGGTAGAAATTTTGTACAACTAGAAGCTCGCTATTGCTCGCCAGGAAAAATTGACACCTAAAGGGCACAAAGGGTCTTAATATTGACAACAAAAATTAAACGAGTTTCAAAATCGCCAAACTAACGACCCAAACGTCTTAACCCTTCTTTAGCGGGGCCCGACTTAAGTCCGTATGGAGAAGAAAGGACTATGTGGCGGGGCCCGACTTAAGTCTGTGTGCAATTTTGGCGCAATATTGGCTCTGAGAGAGAGACGAGCGACGGGAGGAGCATAGGTTGCCTCATGACCGCTCGCCACGGTTGCCGTGGGCCTACTGACATATACTACACACACATCCACCCTCCCTCCCTCGCTACACACGTAATTATGTAACGAAATTACCGTATTTTAGCAATTTTGCCCTTCGATTGCACGATCGTTGCAAGACAACCAGTGATCGTAGAAGGATGGTTCAGGTGTCATTGGAAAGCTCAATTAACGCCCTTTCAGGGATATATAATTGTATTATGCTCTGGCTCTTGTTTATGCATGAAAAAGAGCACGGAAATAAGCTCGTTTAGGGTAAAACCACCCGCTTGGCAGGTAGTAGAATTTACGGAACTAGCCGCTCGTTGAGTGTTAAAACCTCAAAACTAATATGCTAAACATGAGGGAGAAGGGGGTCCATCAAAAGCGAGTACTACCCCCTTAAAGTTTTTGTTTACACTTATAACTAGAGACCGGATTTTGCCATAAATGCCATAAGTGCCTTTTTGTGCCTTTTTTGGTGATGTCATCACTATAATGCCTTTTTTACCGATTTAGTGCCTATTATGCCTATTTTGTGTTTCTCAGAGCTTTTTTTTCTTTTTTTGGTGATTTCATCACAATAATGCCTTTTTTACTTTTTTTGTGTTTTTCAAAGTATAAACTATTGGTGCTTGTTGCTGTCGCCAGATGGCTACCTGGCTCAAGTTGGCCTCTCTCCGACAGACGGCACAATTTAGCGCCTGACAATTTGAAGAAAATTATTGTAATTATGTGCAATCAGGGAAAAATGTAGAAAGTGTATCAATGACAATGTTACTTAGGTAATTTTTACCCTATTAATGCTTGATTATATTTTAATAAATAAAATAAATGCCTTTTTAATGCCTTTTTTCATCAATAAATGCCTTTTTTTTTGCCTTTTTTGTAATTTATAAATGCCTTTTTGCCTGCCTATTTTAGTGTTTTTAGTGCCTTAACTTCCGGTCTTTACATATAACTAAAGTGACACTCAGCGTTCATATAATGGAGGTAGCGGATGAATCTTGGCCGAGGTTGTACAACCATTATAACTCAGCTAATCCTTCTTCCATACCCTCCACACATCATACAGCCCTCCACACATCATACAGCCCTCCACACATTATACAACCCTCCACACATCATACAGCCCTCCACACATCATACAACCCACCACATATCATACAGCCCACCACACATCATACAACCCTCCACACATCATACAGCCCTCCACACATCATACAGCCCTCCACACATCATATAGCCCACCACACATCATATAGCCCACCACACATCATACAGCCCACCACACATCATACAGCCCTCCACACATCATACAGCCCTCCACACATCATATAGCCCACCACACATCATACAGCCCTCCACACATCATACAGCCCACCACACATCATACAGCCCTCCACACATCATATAGCCCACCACACATCATACAGCCCACCACACATCATACAGCCCTCCACACATCATACAGCCCACCACACATCATACAGCCCTCCACACATCATACAGCCCTCCACACATCATACAACCCTGCACACATGATACAGCCCACCACAAGCAGCACCTAATGTGTCCTCTAGCAAACTGAAGTGATTGTGCTTGTTCCCTACAGACTGAGGAGACGAGATGGGGATGAGAGGTGACACAGATTATGGTGCCATAAAAGTGAGCAAGACCAGACCTCCGGATGGTGGCTGGGGCTGGATGATCGCTCTTGGCTGCTACTGCATCACTGTAAGTTTATTATACTGATTAGTCTTAATTGTCATATTTATCTCTTGTGTAGTGTAGAATGTCTTGGAGATCCACCAGTGGGCCGGAGATCTTGCTCAGCTCAAGGCATCGAATGTATTTTCATAAGCATTGCTAGCAGTTATTGTCTCCCTTTAGCAAAGAGATGGGGGTGGGGAGTCGGGGAGTTAGCCTATAGGTCTTCCTGCTTAGCAGTCAGGATGACCCAAAGCCTTGTCTTTGGTGCCTGTCCACTTGGGAACCTAAAGTTAAGTAACCATGTAAGGAGGTGAATGAGTATCAGGTGAACAGGTGTGAGCAGGTAAATATAGTTCTTGGTGTAGACTGGTAAATTCTGGTTATTTAGTTAAAATAGGACTTTAGAGGTTATCAACCCATGAGGATTATTAAGCCCACTTTAAGTCAGGAAGAACGAACCGGAATCCCCGAGACCCCCAAGTTTATACCCCCAGGTATACTGGAAATATAAACCTGGAGGTTGTCCTGCTCGAGAACCCCAGACGCCTTCCTTAATCGCGACCAGGACTAGGGCCTCTGAACGAGAACCCCAGTCCCTTCTGTAAATTCTGGTATTCTTTTATATACTTAAGTAGTAATAGGCTGCACACTTATGCCTAGTTACCATAAATACATAAGTAATGGGATAAATATATATACATATTTAACCAGCCATCTTATACTTTATTAAGGATTGCACAACATAGTCTAATTACAGGATCTTTAAATGTAGTTGATATTTAAATATATTACCAATCTGTCTTGAAGTAGTGTTTAGAAATATCTCCAACTATATGTTAACAACTCAAAGCCTTGTTTCTAAGTGTAGGTTAAATCTCCAATTAAATTCAAACCTCACGTTAACTTCCGGTCAAACTGACCCCTAGTGATTGGATATATGATAGGAAAATAGATGGGGTGGTAGGAGGATGGGAATGATAGAGCAATTATTGTGGACGTATGTGTGGGGAGGAGGCTGATGTTGCCAACTCTTTCTTCCGGCACATAATGATCCACAGGTACACATGCAAAGTGGAATGGAGAAGGGAGGGAGAGGTGGTTGTTCAGAAAGGCTTTGATTGATTATGTGTGTATATGATTGCATGGGGAAATAAACGTTAGACACACACCTTTCGGGATTTCGGCGAGACTTTTTCCATTGCACTAGACATATCGAAAGCCTTCAATAGACTCTGTCACAATCTCTAATGTCCAAACTACCCCTTTCGATTTTTATGCCTTTATCTGTGCCTTTGTCTCCAATATCCTTTCTGACCGTTCCATAGCTGCAATTGTGTACGGCCATCTCTCACTTTCTCAACCTATCAACTTCAGTGTTCCTCGGGGTTCATGGATGATATCCTCAACTGTACCTCTAGTCCTATCCACTCATATGCCGATGACTTTACCTTACACTGTTCAACTATTTTTTCACAAGAACCCAGCATGTAATAGCTCCAAAACTCACGTGACGAGGCCATAGTGCGCCTATCTTCTGATCTATCAATTATTTCTGATTGGGGCAGAGAAAATCTTATTACTTCCAATGCCTACAAGACCTAATTGTTCCTTCTATCCACCCGTTGCAATCTTCCATATGACTTTCATTTACTCTTCAACAATTACAAATCAACTTTTCATCTTCTCTCAATATTCCTGGTGTATCTTTTTCACGCAACCTTTCTTGGAAAGACCATTATACCACTCTTGCAAAAACAGCTTCTCAGAAGTTAGGTTTGCTCAACCGTCTCTGTGGGTTCTTCACCCCCGCACAGCTTCTTGTTCTGTATAGGGACACAGAGCGCCCATGTATCAAGTATTGTTTGCATGTGTAGGGTGGTTCCACCCATACCGCACTTCTCAGAGGAGTAGAGTCTAATGCATCTCGCCTTATCAACTCACTTCCTCTTTCAAGTTTCCTACAATATCTTTCTACACCCTGCAATGTTGCATCTCTTTCACTCG
The DNA here is from genome assembly GCA_032716605.1 of Paralithodes platypus. Lineage (NCBI taxonomy): Eukaryota > Metazoa > Arthropoda > Malacostraca > Decapoda > Lithodidae > Paralithodes > Paralithodes platypus. The sequence continues at coordinate 51,703,306 of CM064573.1, read as the reverse complement.
TCTATCGCTATTACAACAATCCGTGTTCTTCAGAGCTCTCTCAGTGCATACCCTCTCCCATTCGGCGATGCGAGACACCCACCTTTCAACACAGTCCCACTCCTATTCTATCCAGCTCTCCAACCCAAGAATTAGCTTTGTTCCTCAATCTTTCTTCTATTAAACAAGTGAACTCTAGAGCTCTCTCTCTCAATCAATCTTTCCTTCATCCTATGACTTACACTGCTTTAAACTTCGTGTGTCTAGGCACTTTAAGCAATTGACCCCAACGTCCCATGAATTTGGCTCTATGTCACTCTTTTGGCTTTGGGAGAGACATTCGTCACAGGCAGCTTGCCTTTTGTCTCTTTCATACACATGCAAAAAAATAAAATAAAATAAAAATATCACTCCAGACACATGAGAGAGGAAGGAAGGGGGTCATGGAGATATAGAAGGGGACTAGGCCAGTCTTGAATTAAATACATGTGGAACAAAGGCCCCGGAAACGCTTTCCTGCATCTTTGTTTATGCTGTCCCGCTCGGCTTGACAACACAATATCTCTGTGGAACAGATAGGTCTCACACTTACAAAGTTATACAAAGGAATACAAGGGAAGACAAGCAACAACAATGGTCTTACTAGGCTGCTTGTAAACAAACAAAAAGAAAGATTGCCGCAGCCATCAACTGAAGGGCTTGAGCTCCAAAAAGACTGTGGTCAGATAAAAAAATTATAGTACTATGTAGGATACTGAAATGGTCACATTAGTCCGGCACAAACGGAATCAGTCGGGGATTCATGGCAAAATATTTATCAAGGCGATATTTGAATGCATGGAACACTACAACCCTTCTAGGCAACTTATTCCATAAGTTGACCACTCTTTTGAAAAAGAAGTGCTTCGATTTATGTGAATGAAACGCCTTTCCGACAATTTTGTAACCATTACTTCTTGTGTAATTTGAGTTATCTAATGTAAAGTACTTACTTGCATCCATGATGTCATGGCCTTTGATAATATTAAATATTTCAATTTGGACCCCTCTTATTCTGCGGTTTAATCAAGGTAAATAGGTTTAACTCTTTAGTCGTTCATCATATGGTTTATTTTTTAGTCAGGGAATCATTTTAGTTACTCTCCGTTGTACTATCTCTAATTTTTCAATGTCTTTTTCATAGTATGGCGACCACAACTAGACACAATATTCCAAATGCAGATACACCAATTAAATATATAAAGTGTGTATAATCTTTTCAGAATTATATTCAAAAGATCTCCCAATGAATAATTCTATTTGTTTTTTTAACAACTTCAGCGACTTGTTGGACAGGTTTTAAATAGCTTGTTATAGTTACTCCATGATTCGCTTCTATATTTACGTTCCTTAGTTGAATTTAGTTTATCGAATAGTTTGCGCTTTCAATTTTACTACTGATGTGAAGCACTTTGCATTTTCTATATTGAAATTAATCCGCCATGTCTGAGCCCAATTGGATAGCTTGTCTAGATCATTCTGAATCTTTTGTATGTGATGGCAAATTTACATTGTTTTCAATTTTTGTTTCATCAGCGATTTGGGGATTCTGCATGATAGCCCATCATCAATATCATAAATATATATAAGAAATAAAATTGGACCGAGAACTGAGCCTTGTAGTACACCACTTGTAACAGTTATCCAATTAGAGGCTTTGCCATTAATAACTACTTGTTGCTTTCGCTCACTTAGCTAACTTTGAATCCAGTGAAAAACAAACCCGTGAATACCGTGATCTTTAAGTTTTACTATCAGTCTGTTATGAGGCACTTTATTGAATGTGTGATGCCTCCCAGCGTTAGCAGAATGGTTGCGTGGGGCATTGCAGCTCGCTAGCGCTCGCCAGGATGGGGGGATGGGCTACAGTTGTCCTAGAATGATCTGCTTTATTTAATTAGTGTCGTGTTGCCACAGACAGTCTAGAAATGGTCTTTGTTTTGGTCTGTGACCGCGCCTTGTATTTTATATTCGCTATAATATAAATGTTGCTTGTGTGGGAGGCGAGCGAGAGAGGGTGAGGGAGTACACCTGGCAGCGGGGTGAGCTGTGACGCGGCTCGCTTGGGCGCTGACGGCGTTGGCGGCCGGGTGGTCAACTAGTCCCTTCCCATCGCGGCCTCGTGTTCTTTACCAGCTCAGAGCTTGCCTGACACGCGTATCGCCTACACCCTTTGCAATTCTGTCCCCCATACTCGCCACTTTGCATACTATTTCTCTCTCTCGACTTCTCCTTTCTCATTCTCTACTCTTTATTAAACTCAACATCCCTTCTGGTTTCAGCATAGACGTTCACCGTCGACCAGTCGTATTGTACGCGAAGCTCTCAGATATTTCCATGTATTAGGCTAAGGAGGTATTATGCTTTATTGAGGTTAGAGAGACGGACTTTTCCGTATGTGTCCTCTCTCGGGAAGGTTGTAGACCGGTATATGTCTCCCTGGCAAGGTGTTGAGTGATTCTGCTTGGTTATCTAAAGCTAGACTAGGGGTAGGGTTACTGTGTCGTTGTCTCCGATGTGTGCAGTGTTAGCTAAGCCCTGCACGACATCGACAGGTACTGTGGGAGCCTAAGTTGTCTTCGGGTGGGTTTACCTTGCGAGCACAGCGCTGTGGTGTGAGAGGGCCATAGCCTATCCCTCACAACATAGTGCTGCCTCTTTGTGTTGACTTCTGAGGGATCGCCAGGATAGAACTAGGTACTAGAGACCTAGATTTATCAAGAGAGCATCCCCGTCATATAACGTAATCTTCATTATACCACCTTCGGACAACGTTAGGCTACGAGCCGCATGCTCACCCATTGTTGCCCTGCCTTGATACCCCAGCTAGACTTTATTAACTGAGCAGACACTGGTTAGAGATAAGCCCCCATTATTATATGTATGCAACATTATTATTCACTGCACTTTTGAGCCGAGGTTGTTGTTGAGTTGCACAACCCTAGTAGGCTGTTGCGTTGTGTCACGAAGCATTTCTTTAGTTGTCGAGCATTACTACCTTTGCGCAGTCTTTATTATTCGCCTGCCTATTATTACTATATGTCCTAGTATTTATTGTGACCCGTATTCTGCATTATAATTGTTCAAGATTCTTTACGAACATCTTCCCAGCATCAGACTTATTTCAGAAGTTTCCAGTTGACATTGCACTTTCTTTAATACAGGAGTGCCAGTTATTTGAGTATCTACCGTAACGTTAATTAATCACGTTAACTATCTTTTCTTTGTGTAACCTAATCGAGTAATCTTTTACTGTTTGAGAATAGGCTGTTTCATCGAGCGTCAGCCTAGTGTGTGTGCACCAGTTACCGAGTCATAGGATACCTCGTTGTCCAGGCACGACTCAGGGCGGTACTGGTGTTTTGTTTTCCAGTGTTTAAGGCAGGGGTTGGATCTAGTGTTACCGTTGTTGCATTTTGCCATTATCTAGTCCAATGTTGAAGAGCCCTGTGTCTTTGAGAACCTGGATCGTAACAAATGCTTTTTTGAAAATCAAGGTAGTAGATGTCAACTGTTTTATCTTCATAATTTAATATAGTGTGGAAAAAGTCAAGGAGGTTCGTCAGAGATGAGCGCTAACTTCGGAACCCATGTTGCGAGTCCTTTATAAGGTTGTTAATTTCTAAATGGCATACCATTTTTTCGGACTTTTTTGTTTCAAGCAGCTTGCATATAATTGAGGTGAGGATTATTGGGTGATAGTTGTCAGGCAGAGCTTTATTTCCTTTTTCTAAAAATGGGTGTTACGTTAGTTAATTTCCATTCTTTTGAAACTGTATTGTTTTGTATTAATTTGTTAAAGAGAAGGTTAGAAGTTTTGAAATTTCGTCTTTTACTTTTGTAATTACTTTTGATTACAATGTTTCATTGGGCATTACAGTTGTTTATTTAAACTGGCAGAATATGAGGAACAGAGTTCATGTCTTTCTCAGTAAACACCGATGCAAAAACGTTATTGAGAGTATTGTTCATTTGAGTTACATCATCAATTTGTTCCCCTTGTTCGTCAACTAGTGGGACAATTGTCGAGATAACTACTGTCTTACATCTGATATAGCTATAAAACTCTTATGGACTTGACTTGTTTAAATTTGCAATATGTTGTTCTTACCTTTTTTTGCTCTGTTAAATTAATTGATTTGCTTTACAACGAAGATTGGTTAAATTTTCCCTATGATTATGACATTTGGTCTTATAGAATGCTTCAAGGTTGAGTTTCTTTGCTGATAGACAAACTTTGATTTCCTTATTCCACCATTTAGGTTAATTATTTCGATTTGAAAATCGGATTTGGACTGGTATGCAAGATTCTACAGCTTTATCAAATATGTTTGAGAATGTTTCCCAAATGTTTTCTATATCTGTTAGGTGGTTTATGAAATTCCAATCGGTACCATTGAGGATGTTTCAGCTTGTGAAAATCAGCCTTTCTGAAATTTAGTACTTTTTACTGGCTTTCGTTTTGGTTGATGTTATCGATGTTAACGTTGCAGGTTATTGAGTGGTGATCGCTTGAAATAAATTCATCACTTACCACAACTTGCTTTACTAAATCATCATTCGTTGTGATGATGAGATCAAGAATATTGTTGCAACACGTGGGGAAGTTGACAATCTGAGATACTAAACTTTCCAGTAAATTTATATAGAGATCTTGTCCTGTATTTGAGGTTATGGGTTTGCCCCACTTAGGCATTGGCAAATTGAAATCACCAAGATTTACCGCATTTTGATTATTACTTATCTCTACTATTTGGTTGTATAATTCCGAATCGATAGTTGATGGTTGGGCTGGGGGCCGGTAAATGTACTCATGTGATCCTAGTCTCATTCAAAAGGTTCAATTTTTATTGATTTGTATATGCTTAAGTTATATAGATCATGCAAAATGTAATGATTATTGGTGTATGGCTGCAACATATAATGAATGTGGGTCTCAGAGGATATTATGAGTGTAAATGTGTGTAAATATTTTCCACAGTGTTACGACCGGCACTACGAAATAAACAAGGGCACTTAAGAATGGACTAGATGATAGGCTATATCTGCAACAACGGTACGCTAATTCCAAACCCTCGAACTATTACGCCGGTGAACAAAAACACTTAAACCCTCCAGATTTAATCTCCTGGATAACGGGGTATCAATTAACTGGGTTTTAGTACACTTCTACAAAGGCTTGCCGATGACGGCAAAGCCTACTCACAAAAGGAGTACTTTACGTTAATAAAATGCTCTTAAGTAATAACAATGCTTGAATAAACTACAATAAGATTTAATAAAGGAGTAAATGCTTACGTTAACTTTAGTGTGAGTCTGTACTCAACACTAACCTCTACAATGCTCTATGAAAGCACTGGAAGTCTAGTCCTACAGCAATCAGGTATAGAATCTTCTGAAAACGAATAATATAGAACAGAAATAAATGCAGGGGCAGGACACCAATAAGTAGGATACATATATAACAAGGGAGTGCAACAACTCTGTGACAGCACTAATAATAACCACTCAGATACAGTACTTATTTCGCCAACGTAACAGCCAAACTGGGTTGTACACTATGCATCAACCTTGGCTAAAATAAAGCGTGAATAATTCCTAAAGCATACACAATGAAAGTTAATAAACACAATGCTGTCTTTCTCACTAATAAAGTCTAGCAGTGGCATAAAAGGTACTAGGAAACTAGGCAGACCGCAAGCATGCTCGTAGCTTACTGTCTCCCCTTGAACAGATTTCCCTTATGTTACGTTAAGTGACTTGGAGGCTCTCTTGGTAAGTCTAATGCATCTCGCCTTATCAACTCACTTCCTCTTTCAAGTTTCCTACAATATCTTTCTACACCCTGCAATGTTGCATCTCTTTCACTCGTCTATCGCTATTACAACAATCCGTGTTCTTCAGAGCTCTCTCAGTGCATACCCTCTCCCATTCGGCGATGCGAGACACCCACCTTTCAACACAGTCCCACTCCTATTCTATCCAGCTCTCCAACCCAAGAATTAGCTTTGTTCCTCAATCTTTCTTCTATTAAACAAGTGAACTCTAGAGCTCTCTCTCTCTCAATCAATCTTTCCTTCATCCTATGACTTACACTGCTTTAAACTTCGTGTGTCTAGGCACTTTAAGCAATTGACCCCAACGTCCCATGAATTTGGCTCTATGTCACTCTTTTGGCTTTGGGAGAGACATTCGTCACAGGCAGCTTGCCTTTTGTCTCTTTCATACACATGCAAAAAAATAAAATAAAATAAAAATATCACTCCAGACACATGAGAGAGGAAGGAAGGGGGTCATGGAGATATAGAAGGGGACTAGGCCAGTCTTGAATTAAATACATGTGGAACAAAGGCCCCGGAAACGCTTTCCTGCATCTTTGTTTATGCTGTCCCGCTCGGCTTGACAACACAATATCTCTGTGGAACAGATAGGTCTCACACTTACAAAGTTATACAAAGGAATAAAAGGGAAGACAAGCAACAACAATGGTCTTACTAGGCTGCTTGTAAACAAACAAAAAGAAAGATTGCCGCAGCCATCAACTGAAGGGCTTGAGCTCCAAAAAGACTGTGGTCAGATAAAAAAATTATAGTACTATGTAGGATACTGAAATGGTCACATTAGTCCGGCACAAACGGAATCAGTCGGGGATTCATGGCAAAATATTTATCAAGGCGATATTTGAATGCATGGAACACTACAACCCTTCTAGGCAACTTATTCCATAAGTTGACCACTCTTTTGAAAAAGAAGTGCTTCGATTTATGTGAATGAAACGCCTTTCCGACAATTTTGTAACCATTACTTCTTGTGTAATTTGAGTTATCTAATGTAAAGTACTTACTTGCATCCATGATGTCATGGCCTTTGATAATATTAAATATTTCAATTTGGACCCCTCTTATTCTGCGGTTTAATCAAGGTAAATAGGTTTAACTCTTTAGTCGTTCATCATATGGTTTATTTTTTAGTCAGGGAATCATTTTAGTTACTCTCCGTTGTACTATCTCTAATTTTTCAATGTCTTTTTCATAGTATGGCGACCACAACTAGACACAATATTCCAAATGCAGATACACCAATTAAATATATAGTGTGTATAATCTTTTCAGAATTATATTCAAAAGATCTCCCAATGAATAATTCTATTTGTTTTTTTAACAACTTCAGCGACTTGTTGGACAGGTTTTAAATAGCTTGTTATAGTTACTCCATGATTCGCTTCTATATTTACGTTCCTAAGTTGAATTTAGTTTATCGAATAGTTTGCGCTTTCAATTTTACTACTGATGTGAAGCACTTTGCATTTTCTATATTGAAATTAATCCGCCATGTCTGAGCCCAATTGGATAGCTTGTCTAGATCATTCTGAATCTTTTGTATGTGATGGCAAATTTACATTGTTTTCAATTTTTGTTTCATCAGCGATTTGGGGATTCTGCATGATAGCCCATCATCAATATCATAAATATATATAAGAAATAAAATTGGACCGAGAACTGAGCCTTGTAGTACACCACTTGTAACAGTTATCCAATTAGAGGCTTTGCCATTAATAACTACTTGTTGCTTTCGCTCACTTAGCTAACTTTGAATCCAGTGAAAAACAAACCCGTGAATACCGTGATCTTTAAGTTTTACTATCAGTCTGTTATGAGGCACTTTATTGAATGTGTGATGCCTCCCGGCGTTAGCAGAATGGTTGCGTGGGGCATTGCAGCTCACTAGCGCTCGCCAGGATGGGGGGATGGGCTACAGTTGTCCTAGAATGATCTGCTTTATTTAATTAGTGTCGTGTTGCCACAGACAGTCTAGAAATGGTCTTTGTTTTGGTCTGTGACCGCGCCTTGTATTTTATATTCGCTATAATATAAATGTGGCTTGTGTGGGAGGCGAGCGAGAGAGGGTGAGGGAGTACACCTGGCAGCGGGGTGAGCTGTGACGCGGCTCGCTTGGGCGCTGACGGCGTTGGCGGCCGGGTGGTCAACTAGTCCCTTCCCATCGCGGCCTCGTGTTCTTTACCAGCTCAGAGCTTGCCTGACACGCGTATCGCCTACACCCTTTGCAATTCTGTCCCCCATACTCGCCACTTTGCATACTATTTCTCTCTCTCGACTTCTCCTTTCTCATTCTCTACTCTTTATTAAACTCAACATCCCTTCTGGTTTCAGCATAGACGTTCACCGTCGACCAGTCGTATTGTACGCGAAGCTCTCAGATATTTCCATGTATTAGGCTAAGGAGGTATTATGCTTTATTGAGGTTAGAGAGACGGACTTTTCCGTATGTGTCCTCTCTCGGGAAGGTTGTAGACCGGTATATGTCTCCCTGGCAAGGTGTTGAGTGATTCTGCTTGGTTATCTAAAGCTAGACTAGGGGTAGGGTTACTGTGTCGTTGTCTCCGATGTGTGCAGTGTTAGCTAAGCCCTGCACGACATCGACAGGTACTGTGGGAGCCTAAGTTGTCTTCGGGTGGGTTTACCTTGCGAGCACAGCGCTGTGGTGTGAGAGGGCCATAGCCTATCCCTCACAACATAGTGCTGCCTCTTTGTGTTGACTTCTGAGGGATCGCCAGGATAGAACTAGGTACTAGAGACCTAGATTTATCAAGAGAGCATCCCCGTCATATAACGTAATCTTCATTATACCACCTTCGGACAACGTTAGGCTACGAGCCGCATGCTCACCCATTGTTGCCCTGCCTTGATACCCCAGCTAGACTTTATTAACTGAGCAGACACTGGTTAGAGATAAGCCCCCATTATTATATGTATGCAACATTATTATTCACTGCACTTTTGAGCCGAGGTTGTTGTTGAGTTGCACAACCCTAGTAGGCTGTTGCGTTGTGTCACGAAGCATTTCTTTAGTTGTCGAGCATTACTACCTTTGCGCAGTCTTTATTATTCGCCTGCCTATTATTACTATATGTCCTAGTATTTATTGTGACCCGTATTCTGCATTATAATTGTTCAAGATTCTTTACGAACATCTTCCCAGCATCAGACTTATTTCAGAAGTTTCCAGTTGACATTGCACTTTCTTTAATACAGGAGTGCCAGTTATTTGAGTATCTACCGTAACGTTAATTAATCACGTTAACTATCTTTTCTTTGTGTAACCTAATCGAGTAATCTTTTACTGTTTGAGAATAGGCTGTTTCATCGAGCGTCAGCCTAGTGTGTGTGCACCAGTTACCGAGTCATAGGATACCTCGTTGTCCAGGCACGACTCAGGGCGGTACTGGTGTTTTGTTTTCCAGTGTTTAAGGCAGGGGTTGGATCTAGTGTTACCGTTGTTGCATTTTGCCATTATCTAGTCCAATGTTGAAGAGCCCTGTGTCTTTGAGAACCTGGATCGTAACAAATGCTTTTTTGAAAATCAAGGTAGTAGATGTCAACTGTTTTATCTTCATAATTTAATATAGTGTGGAAAAAGTCAAGGAGGTTCGTCAGAGATGAGCGCTAACTTCGGAACCCATGTTGCGAGTCCTTTATAAGGTTGTTAATTTCTAAATGGCATACCATTTTTTCGGACTTTTTTGTTTCAAGCAGCTTGCATATAATTGAGGTGAGGATTATTGGGTGATAGTTGTCAGGCAGAGCTTTATTTCCTTTTTCTAAAAATGGGTGTTACGTTAGTTAATTTCCATTCTTTTGAAACTGTATTGTTTTGTATTAATTTGTTAAAGAGAAGGTTAGAAGTTTTGAAATTTCGTCTTTTACTTTTGTAATTACTTTTGATTACAATGTTTCATTGGGCATTACAGTTGTTTATTTAAACTGGCAGAATATGAGGAACAGAGTTCATGTCTTTCTCAGTAAACACCGATGCAAAAACGTTATTGAGAGTATTGTTCATTTGAGTTACATCATCAATTTGTTCCCCTTGTTCGTCAACTAGTGGGACAATTGTCGAGATAACTACTGTCTTACATCTGATATAGCTATAAAACTCTTATGGACTTGACTTGTTTAAATTTGCAATATGTTGTTCTTACCTTTTCTTGCTCTGTTAAATTAATTGATTTGCTTTACAACGAAGATTGGTTAAATTTTCCCTATGATTATGACATTTGGTCTTATAGAATGCTTCAAGGTTGAGTTTCTTTGCTGATAGACAAACTTTGATTTCCTTATTCCACCATTTAGGTTAATTATTTCGATTTGAAAATCGGATTTGGACTGGTATGCAAGATTCTACAGCTTTATCAAATATGTTTGAGAATGTTTCCCAAATGTTTTCTATATCTGTTAGGTGGTTTATGAAATTCCAATCGGTACCATTGAGGATGTTTCAGCTTGTGAAAATCAGCCTTTCTGAAATTTAGTACTTTTTACTGGCTTTCGTTTTGGTTGATGTTATCGATGTTAACGTTGCAGGTTATTGAGTGGTGATCGCTTGAAATAAATTCATCACTTACCACAACTTGCTTTACTAAATCATCATTCGTTGTGATGATGAGATCAAGAATATTGTTGCAACACGTGGGGAAGTTGACAATCTGAGATACTAAACTTTCCAGTAAATTTATATAGAGATCTTGTCCTGTATTTGAGGTTATGGGTTTGCCCCACTTAGGCATTGGCAAATTGAAATCACCAAGATTTACCGCATTTTGATTATTACTTATCTCTACTATTTGGTTGTATAATTCCGAATCGATAGTTGATGGTTGGGCTGGGGGCCGGTAAATGTACTCATGTGATCCTAGTCTCATTCAAAAGGTTCAATTTTTATTGATTTGTATATGCTTAAGTTATATAGATCATGCAAAATGTAATGATTATTGGTGTATGGCTGCAACATATAATGAATGTGGGTCTCAGAGGATATTATGAGTGTAAATGTGTGTAAATATTTTCCACAGTGTTACGACCGGCACTACGAAATAAACAAGGGCACTTAAGAATGGACTAGATGATAGGCTATATCTGCAACAACGGTACGCTAATTCCAAACCCTCGAACTATTACGCCGGTGAACAAAAACACTTAAACCCTCCAGATTTAATCTCCTGGATAACGGGGTATCAATTAACTGGGTTTTAGTACACTTCTACAAAGGCTTGCCGATGACGGCAAAGCCTACTCACAAAAGGAGTACTTTACGTTAATAAAATGCTCTTAAGTAATAACAATGCTTGAATAAACTACAATAAGATTTAATAAAGGAGTAAATGCTTACGTTAACTTTAGTGTGAGTCTGTACTCAACACTAACCTCTACAATGCTCTATGAAAGCACTGGAAGTCTAGTCCTACAGCAATCAGGTATAGAATCTTCTGAAAACGAATAATATAGAACAGAAATAAATGCAGGGGCAGGACACCAATAAGTAGGATACATATATATAACAAGGGAGTGCAACAACTCTGTGACAGCACTAATAATAACCACTCAGATACAGTACTTATTTCGCCAACGTAACAGCCAAACTGGGTTGTACACTATGCATCAACCTTGGCTAAAATAAAGCGTGAATAATTCCTAAAGCATACACAATGAAAGTTAATAAACACAATGCTGTCTTTCTCACTAATAAAGTCTAGCAGTGGCATAAAAGGTACTAGGAAACTAGGCAGACTGCAAGCATGCTCGTAGCTTACTGTCTCCCCTTGAACAGATTTCCCTTATGTTACGTTAAGTGACTTGGAGGCTCTCTTGGTAAGTCCAGATCTCAAGTATCTGGTCTTACCCTGGCGCTCCACAAAGGTCAACAAAATGAGGTAGCAAGTATACAGGTGAGAGTAGGCAAAAGCCCTTCACTTGTATACTGCTACACTCGCAAAGGAAAATATGCACAAGGGTTACAGGCTAGCTAGCTTCGTCGATGTTGTACAGGCTCTGACTTGCCACATACATAACTCAGACAACGACCAAAGATACCTTCCACTGTCTAGCATTAAACAATGGGAAAGAACAGCTCAATAGTTAGAAGCACCCCAACACTAGGCTACCATATGACTATGACTCTACTAATCCCTAACGCTAGTGCAAACATAAATGTGAGAGCTGGTGCTGGTAATACGACTGGCTGACTATGGAAGTCGTATGCAGAACCAGAAGGGATAAACAATTGAATACAGATGGAAGTATGAAAAAGAAGAAGTTCAGAGAGAGAGATAGTAGTATAGAGGGTTATATGGGGAACAGATTGCAAAGGACATGTAGGACCAAGCACGCTACGCCAAGATCTGCATTGATTAGGCATTGGCAAATTGAAATCACCAAGATTTACCGCATTTTGATTATTACTTATCTCTACTATTTGGTTGTATAATTCCGAATCGATAGTTGATGGTTGGGCTGGGGGCCGGTAAATGTACTCATGTGATCCTAGTCTCATTCAAAAGGTTCAATTTTTATTGATTTGTATATGCTTAAGTTATATAGATCATGCAAAATGTAATGATTATTGGTGTATGGCTGCAACATATAATGAATGTGGGTCTCAGAGGATATTATGAGTGTAAATGTGTGTAAATATTTTCCACAGTGTTACGACCGGCACTACGAAATAAACAAGGGCACTTAAGAATGGACTAGATGATAGGCTATATCTGCAACAACGGTACGCTAATTCCAAACCCTCGAACTATTACGCCGGTGAACAAAAACACTTAAACCCTCCAGATTTAATCTCCTGGATAACGGGGTATCAATTAACTGGGTTTTAGTACACTTCTACAAAGGCTTGCCGATGACGGCAAAGCCTACTCACAAAAGGAGTACTTTACGTTAATAAAATGCTCTTAAGTAATAACAATGCTTGAATAAACTACAATAAGATTTAATAAAGGAGTAAATGCTTACGTTAACTTTAGTGTGAGTCTGTACTCAACACTAACCTCTACAATGCTCTATGAAAGCACTGGAAGTCTAGTCCTACAGCAATCAGGTATAGAATCTTCTGAAAACGTCTGATGCTCTAAGATGCTCGTTAATACAGAACAGAAATAAATGCAGGGGCAGGACACCAATAAGTAGGATACATATATATAACAAGGGAGTGCAACAACTCTGTGACAGCACTAATAATAACCACTCAGAAACAGTACTTATTTCGCCAACGTAACAGCCAAACTGGGTTGTACACTATGCATCAACCTTGGCTAAAATAAAGCGTGAATAATTCCTAAAGCATACACAATGAAAGTTAATAAACACAATGCTGTCTTTCTCACTAATAAAGTCTAGCAGTGGCATAAAAGGTACTAGGAAACTAGGCAGAGCGCAAGCATGCTCGTAGCTTACTGTCTCCCCTTGAACAGATTTCCCTTATGTTACGTTAAGTGACTTGGAGGCTCTCTTGGTAAGTCCAGATCTCAAGTATCTGGTCTTACCCTGGCGCTCCACAAAGGTCAACAAAATGAGGTAGCAAGTATACAGGTGAGAGTAGGCAAAAGCCCTTCACTTGTATACTGCTACACTCGCAAAGGAAAATATGCACAAGGGTTACAGGCTAGCTAGCTTCGTCGATGTTGTACAGGCTCTGACTTGCCACATACATAACTCAGACAACGACCAAAGATACCTTCCACTGTCTAGCATTAAATAATGGGAAAGAACAGCTCAATAGTTAGAAGCACCCCAACACTAGGCTACCATATGACTATGACTCTACTAATCCCTAACGCTAGTGCAAACATAAATGTGAGAGCTGGTGCTGGTAATACGACTGGCTGACTATGGAAGTCGTATGCAGAACCAGAAGGGATAAACAATTGAATAAAGATGGAAGTATGAAAAAGAAGAAGTTCAGAGAGAGAGATAGTAGTATAGAGGGTTATATGGGGGACAGATTGCAAAGGACATGTAGGACCAAGCACGCTACGCCAAGATCTGCAGGAGACACGAGGGAAGGAGCCCCCCAGCACCGAGCTGAGACAGCGGCCTCCAATCACAGACGACTACGTCATGAGGAGCAGAAGTCACGTGACTCGCCAGGCCAATCAGGAGCGTGGGAAACTCCTCCGAGCGAGGGAGGCAGCACATGCATACACACGCACATATTATTACCACCTCACTGCCTACCTCGCTCTTTCTCCTTTAACTTCACACAATGCATCTTATATTCTATGAGTGATATAAAATACTTCCAAGTGTCACAGACAAGAATAAAGACCACCACTGATCTGTCTGCGACAACATGAACTCTATAAAAGAAAGAACATCGTTCTACGATTATTGTAGCCCATTTCACTGCCCTGGCGAGCGCTAGCGAGTTACGAGCGCATTCTGGCAAGCTGGCCAGCGTAACACCCCGCCCAAGATGTGGGACGTTTCAGCCTCAGGTGAACTTCACATCTGACCAGACAGAATGCCAACCAACCCCGCATCACCTAGCTACTCTCCCAAGTTGTGGAAACCAGGCACGATCACAAACATAAAACATGCATTATAAAAAAAAATCTGCACACTTCCCAAAAATAATAGCATCATAATAATTATATCACGCTCAACGAGCAAGCTTCACCAAGCCTAGCCTACTAAGACAACAACTCAGAGTGTCTTAGATGCTTGCTGTGATATACTGAACTTATATACTATCAAAAAGAAAGAGTTTTTATGTGAGGTTTTTATATTTTTAATAGTGTTTTTGGAGGCGTTGCACTACAGGGGCAAGCCTAATTTTTCTCTACTCTCAAATAAAAACTGACTGAACGGCGAGGATGCTCCCCAAGACACATCCTCCCGTGACAAACAATCAGCCAGAACATTATCAGTGCCCTTAACATGCCACACATCCAACTTGTGTTCCGGCAGCAAAACAACACCTGGCACTGATAAACTGCCCAGTTCATCACAAGACTGGCACTTCTCTTCGCTCTTTCCGGCAACGGGGCCTGCCAATAACCCTTCACTATCTCCACCTCAGTGACAAACGAGGCAGCCCCGATGCGGTCTATGGGGTCGTCAATTCTAGGTAATGGATAGGCGTCTGTCAGGGATACTGCTTCCACACTCTTGCAATCAACACACACACGGATCTTGCCACTTAACTCAAGTTGCAAAGTAACTGGCAACGACCACTCACGATATCCCTTATCCCTCAGACCCTTTTTCCACATGTCGTCTAGCTCTGCTTTCACGACAGGCTGTTGAGCAGGATTTATACGGTAGGGAGTTAACTTGAGCCTTGCACTGTCTCCAGCCTCCATGTCGGATTCTACCCCGTACATCAGGCCTGGAGAAGCAACAAACATGCGGACGTACTGCCATAGCCTAGTAAACAACTCCTCTTGTCGCTCAGGAACAAGAGGTTGCAACTTATCTCGAAGAACAACATGCCTATTGCCCTCCCACAACCCAGCCGAGACCGCAGCTTCTAAACTATAGTCTCCCTCCTTCTCCACCTTCGTCCCTAGAACAGCCAGGTCATGGGAGGGACAATCTGTACCACCTGTGCAGTCACTCCCATAGTTCATAATTGCTAAGGCTTCCCCGCCGATACCGTACATCCGCACCCCCGCATTCCTTGCGACGACATCTGCCTGCGCAGCATCACCGCCTTCAGCGACATGGCCAGATACAGTCGGTCTATGGTAGGGCTGTTGCATTTTACCAGAGCAGCATTGGGAGGTTATGCGACGGCCGGGCGCATCCACTCCACAGCCAACCTCGCCAATCTGCTCAATGTCCTGATTTTGACCACCACCCTTAGCAGCCATGGGTCGACCCTGACCTGACAACCATGCCAAAGCCTCGTCGCCCACCTTGAACCACTGAAACAACGAAGCCAACGGTTTACTAACACTCAAGTGACCTGCCGGCGGAACCTCGTGCACCGCATGAGTTGTGAGGCCTGTGTGCTCGGCACAAACAGCGGGGTATGAACCGAGCAGGTGCTGGAGCGCTGCACACTGCTGCTCAGGCAGGTGCTCTAGAGCTTCCTCAGCCACCTGACTCGTGTCCCCCGCCCACTGCTCCAACGAGACATGACAATCCCAACTCTCCTCCACCTGTGCCCCACTGCCACCTTGGCCGCTGCAGACCAACGCAGGGACAGTAGGCTGCTCAGGTGGTTGCCTCACAAACTCCTCTAACAGGTTCACCTGACATGCTTCCCCGTCCTCGAGTTCAATAGCCCCGTTCCCACAACTCTCCTCCACCTGGGAACTACTCTGTCGCGGAGTGCCATCACGCCCTACCATGTCACTAGGGGGGACAGGTTCTGGGGACACTCCGGAGCTCACCTTTGGGTCAAGTACCGAGTCACCAAGGAGTGTCGCTGAGTCCAAACTCTCAACCCGACCATCAGCCTCGACTTTCTCCTTCCGACCCTTCCTCCGCTGGTCTGGAACTTGGGTGCTAGGCTGTGACACCTGAGCGGACTGAGATCTCTCGCGCCCCTCTTGCCCCTCCCTACTCGTGTCGGCCGCCCTCTCGGCAACGACTAAGGGTGGAACCTCGGAAGTGGGCACTGCAAAGTCATTACCGAGAAGGAGGTCGACCCCCTCAACTGGCAACTTCTCCACCACACCCACATCCAACTCCCGTGTCACACCGTCCACCTCAAGCTCCATTCTGACCAGCGGGTAAGACCGCGTAGCATTGATGCCTTGAACCGCCACAACCCGAGCCACGTTAACAGGCTTGCCAGTGAAATTCTTAACAAGTGTCTGGGAAGCGCCCGTATCACGCAACAACTCAAGCCTATGCTTCACACCAGCCCACCTCACAGTGCCGTGCCCCCTATGACCACAAAAAGCATCACGGATGGGTGACGAGCCCTCCTGCTGCTTCTACACCGACGATGACTTCGCAACCGACTGTTTACCCCGGGCAAACGCGGAAGACCTCAAAGAAACGCCAATGTTGCTCACTAGTGACACCACTGCTGTAGGCGGTGTGCTCGGACATGAGCGCGCAATATGCCCCTTCTCATGACACTTGAAACATTCCACCTCACTCTTGGACTTCCTCTGAGGTGAGGAAGGGCCCTGGCCTTTCTTAAACGGGAAGGGTTTCGACTTGGGTTCATAATTGGCAACAGTACTCTTGAATGGATAATTATTGGTGTCATTAATTCGGGGGGGGGGGGGGGGGGGGGGGGAGTGGTATGCCCCTGGTTACCTGCCTCAGCTCTCTGTGCAGACCCGCACCCACGAATCAATGACACCCTAAGGTCAGCCAGCTCAGCCCCCTTCTGCAGAGTTTTCGGTTGCTTTTCTTTAAGGTTAAGAGTCAAGTCACTGCCAGTACATTTAAAAAATTGTTCCAGCAATACTAATTGTTTTACTGAATCAAAAGTAGTTGCCTTCTCCGACCTTAACCAATTTTCAAATGCATCTAACAGCTCTCTAGCGTGTTCCTGGAAAGTACTCTCCTTTCTTTTTGGAACCGCCCTAAACTTCAGCCTATAGGTCTCTGGCTGTAGCTCATACGCCCTCAGGACAGCCTTTTTCAATAACTCGTAATTCACACAGGAATCTAGAGGCAAAGCATCGTACGCCTTGAGTGCTTTCCCCGTCAATCGTGAAGAAACAAGGGCTGCCCACTTCTCCTCGGGCCATTGGTGCTCCTGGCACTTTTTCTCGAACCGGAGAAAAAATTCTGTAACTCCTAACTCATCAAACACTGGAACCAACTTTAATAGCTGCGACAGGGACTGGTCATGGGCTCGACCCCCCTGGGTGACCCGGTTCCTCGTCACCTCTACACAAGTTTTCTCTAGGTCAACATCGGCACAATACCTTTCAGACTCAAACTTGAGCTCAGCCTCTCTCTGTTTGAGCTCATTCTCATACTTATACTTGCGCTCAGACTCTCGCTCACGCTGCTCGAGCTCAGCCTCATGCTTCCGCTGCTCGATTTTGGCGAGTTCGAGCTGAAACAACATCTCGGCAGACAAACCTTGAGGAGGGGGTGCTACTATCGGGGACCCACCCCATGAATCACCTAGAGGCATACCCAACCGCCAGTGGGCATCGGCCTGCGGGAACGTACCCGGCTCCGGAGCCCGAGGGGGCGCCATGATAGGAGTCGAGTGGAATGGGCGCTGGGCCGAAGATGCCCCAGCTCCCGTTCCACCCGAAGCCCCATGCACTCCACCGAGCACACAGGTAACCAGCTCACCTCTCGACAAACCGCTAGTACCGGGAAACCCTAAGACCGTGGCCACACACTGCAGTCCGTACCGGTCTAGCCCCGACACACGATCCGCTGACACAGGTTCCTCCAAAAATCTCCGAGCATCCTCCTCATTGTTCACCACCCGAACGCCGCTAAGCAACTCCACCTTCTCACCTGCCTCTCGCACTGTGCCCTCCCTATGCTCAGACCCGTCCAGTGACATGATGGAGTCAACAAAAAAATTCTGAAGTCCAGACAAAAGTAGCCAAACTCTTGCGTAGCTTTATTCACCAAAAAATATTCGAAGATGTTCTTGAGTGCAATACTAGGTCACCAACAACCCCAACAAGTTCTATATATCCCTAAAACAATGTCTATTGCCAACAATGCGAGAAATAAATTCAACCCCAAATGGCAATAAGATTTCTCCAAAAATAACCTGCAATATTCAGTTCACTATATTCTGGTCTAAGGTCGCCATTTGTTATGACGACTAAGATAAGATACTAGGCAAGGTCGCCATTTGTTACGACCGGCACTACGAAATAAACAAGGGCACTTAAGAATGGACTAGATGATAGGCTATATCTGCAACAACGGTACGCTAATTCCAAACCCTCGAACTATTACGCCGGTGAACAAAAACACTTAAACCCTCCAGAGTTAATCTCCTGGATAACGGGGTATCAATTAACTGGGTTTTAGTGCACTTCTACAAAGGCTTGCCGATGACGGCAAAGCCTACTCACAAAAGGAGTACTTTACGTTAATAAAATGCTCTTAAGTAATAACAATGCTTGAATAAACTATAATAAGATTTAATAAAGGAGTAAATGCTTACGTTAACTTTAGTGTGAGTCTGTACTCAACACTAACCTCTACAATTCTCTATGAAAGCACTGGAAGTCTAGTCCTACAGCAATCAGGTATAGAATCTTCTGAAAACGTCTGATGCTCTAAGATGCTCGTTAATACAGAACAGAAATAAATGCAGGGGCAGGACACCCAAGCGTGTATCTTAAATACACCAATAAGTAGGATACATATATATAACAAGGGAGTGCAACAACTCTGTGACAGCACTAATAATAACCACTCAGAAACAGTACTTCTTTCGCCAATGTAACAGCCAAACTGGGTTGTACACTATGCATCAACCTTGGCTAAAATAAAGCGTGAATAATTCCTAAAGTATACACAATGAAAGTTAATAAACATAATGCTGTCTTTCTCACTAATAAAGTCTAGCAGTGGCATAAAAGGTACTAGGAAACTAGGCAGAGCGCAAGCATGCTCGTAGCCTACTGTCTCCCCTTGAACAGATTTCCCTTATGTTACGTTAAGTGACTTGGAGGCTCTCTTGGTAAGTCCAGATCTCAAGTATCTGGTCTTGCCCTGGCGCTCCACAAAGGTCAACAAAATGAGGTAGCAAGTATGCAGGTGAGAGTAGGGAAAAGCCCTTCACTTGTATACTGCTACACTCGCAAAGGAAAATATGCACAAGGATAAGAAGAAGAAGGCTAGCTAGCTTCGTCGATGTTGTACAGGCTCTGACTTGCCACATACATAACTCAGACAACGACCAAAGATACCTTCCACTGTCTAGCATTAAATAATGGAAAATAACAGCTCAATAGTTAGAAGCACCCCAACACTAGGCAACCATATGACTATGACTCTACTAATCCTTAACGCTAGTGCAAACATAAATGTGAGAGCTGGTGCTGGTAATACAACTGGCCGACTATGGAAGTCGTATGCAGAACCAGAAGGGATACACAATTGAATAAAGATGGAAGTATGACAAAGAAGAAGTTCAGAAAGAGAGATAGTAGTATAGAGGGTTATATGGGGGACAGATTGCAAAGGACATGTAGGACCAAGCACGCTACGCCAAGCTCTGCAGGAGACACGAGGGAAGGAGCCCCCCAGCACCTAGCTGAGACAGCGGCCTCCAATCACAGACGACTACGTCATGAGGAGCAGAAGTCACGTGACTCGCCAGGCCAATCAGGAGCGTGGGAAACTTCTCGGAGCGAGGGAGGCAGCACATACATACACACGCACATATTACCACCTCACTGCCTACCTCGCTCTTTCTCCTTTAACTTCACACAATGCATCTTATATTCTATGAGTGATATAAAATACTTCCAAGTGTCACAGACAAGAATAAAGACCACCACTGATCTGTCTGCGACAACATGAACTCTATAAAAGAAAGAACATCGTTCTACGATTATTGTAGCCCATTTCACCGCCCTGGCGAGCGCTAGCGAATTACGAGCGCATTCTGGCAAGCTGGCCAGCGTAACAACAGCTTCGTTCTTTAGGAGTGATGAGGGTTACTACAAATGTTTAGAAGCTTAATAGAGTATTACGTTCCAGGGTCTGCTATCGATGATCTCACTGTGTTACTCCATCCTGTTCTCCCGCTTCTTGTTGGAGGAAGGCGCCTCCACCACCACCACCACCTGGATCCTCAACAGTCACCTCTTCCTTCACAACATGTCTGGCCTCTTCATTGGTCCGCTCATCAAGGAGTTTGGCTTCAGGAGGATCTGTCTCTTTGGGTCTATGGGGGCCAGCTTGTGCTTCCTCGCCCTCGTCTTTGTCCACTCCATCTGGTACCTCTTTCTATTCTTCACCATCTGTGGCAAGTATACAGTAAATTATATATTTTTTATTCTTGCATCTAGAAATGCTGTCCTCTTGGTACTTGACTTATTCAGCTTACCTATTCACTATATATAGGCCAGACTCATGACCCCTAACCTCTTATAACTCATAAAAGACTTGATAAAATGAGCTGTAGATTTCAATACCTCTTTCCCTGTTGACTCTGCCTAAAAAGTAGCAACTTCAGCTCAGGCAAAGTAGCCCTTTTTGAGTTACAAGAGGTTAGAGGTCATGATGTTGGCCTAATTGTAGTGAATACATTATAATTACCAGTACTTCTATAACACAATTGAGTGAAGCTTTAGAGTATGTAGTTCAGGTTATGAAGTAGGTTGTAGCCTAGACTAGACTGTAGAGTAGAATGTGTAATAAATCCCTCTGATGATCCGATGATGCATCTTAAGGGGGTACTGCTTGGTATTTGGTCCATATATTTATTTATTATTGAGTTTCCTCACTAAACCTCTATCAATCTTAGAAAAACACCCCTTAGGCCCCCTTTCAAGATAAATTTGTAATTTTTTCGGTAGATAAATGTCCCTGCCAAAGGCCGATTCCTTCTAAAATGAGAGGCTCGCTATTGCTCGCCAGGAATAAATCGACACCTAAAGGGCACGAAGGATCTTAGTATTGACAATAAAATGAGGTGAAAGGTATCAAAATCGCCAAACTAACGAAACGAACGTCTTAAAACCTCAAAACGAATATGCTACACATGAGGGAGAATTAAGGGGGTCCATTTTGTGGTATTACCCCCTTAAGTTAAATTACCTATTTTATGTTCATAACATCTACCGGTATAGGTTTTAATAAACTTACTAGATTAGTTTATAATAATAGTTAATAAAAGTATTAAACGGCTAAAAACCATATAAATCATATATAGGCCTATTTATACAATACATTATTGTGGATATATTAAATATAGATGTGCATTTTCTCCCAATTAAAACCATTTTCTTAAGCTTGTAGCGCCTGAAAATTATACTAATTTACTTAAGTTCAGTAACATATCTCTGGCATGGTATACAATGAAGCACTAGGTTTAAGGAGCTGTTGATAGTGTTTATGTTTATAGAAGTGTTATATAAAGCTAGTACACAAGATTTTCAAGTAAATAACAGTATAGTCAAATGTTCAATAATTTTATCCTTAGAAATAATTTCTGATATTAATTTTCAATGAGTCCTATGCAATGGAGAATATTATCTTCTATGGTAATTCTCATGGGTTCTAAATCATGTTTTGTGTCTCTGTAGTCTTCAGTATATATTATTATACAGTATATATTGACTAATGCATTAACTGCATTTCACGGTGGATTGGAAAAATCTTTATCGGAAACATAAGACATATTTAACCCTTTGAGTACCAGCGACGTGCTTTATAATTTATTCAAGCTATATTTAGACGATAGTATGCAGTTTAGGAAGGATCTGTGGTAGTTAAAAGGGTCGATTGAGATAGTTTGAAGCCTTAATATTGCTAGAGGTCCTTTCTAATCTGAATATTATCGTCTAATAGTTGCCAGAATATTATAAAAAGGACATCCCTGGTACTGCATGGGTTAAAGATATCTAATAAAAACATATTATTCTGTTTCAGTAATTTTGTTCTTACATTTATCAATGATTCTCTCACAGGAATATTCGTGGGTCTAAGTAGTAAACCATGCTACCTCATCTTACCCCTGTACTTCGACCGTCGACGGGGCTTGGCTAACGCTTTCCTCATGGCTGGGGTCTGCTCGGCACAATTCGCTGGGCCGCCGCTGATTGGCTACCTCCTGGATCAATTTTCCCTTCATGGGGCAATCTTCGTGCTTGGGTCAATCTTCTTTAACAGCACTGCAGCGGCCAGTCTCTTTCATCCGATTGAGTGGCATTTGATACCAGTGGAAGATGAGACCAAAGATTTGGGGACCAAGTTAGATGATTCTGAAAGATATGACAATGAGCATGATATAAACGGGGAAGGTGAAGATGTGGAGGGATCATTTGGAAGGAAGATGATGAGACAGAGAATGCTTGCTAAGCAACATCAATTGCGCAGACTAAGTCAGTTCTCGGAAAGCAGTTTATCCTTGGCTGCATCACAGATAGATCTTACGGCAGGACCTTCACTGTCCAGCCTTCACAACATCCAATCAAGCGAAGTAGAAACAACAATGTCGTCTAGTTCCTCAGGGTTAATAAAAGTGTTAAAGACAGTGATCAGAATTTGTCGCACTGTATTATCAGATCTTACCATACTAAGATCTCCACGTGCTATAATCCTTGTGGTCGGAGGAATCACTTCAGTCACAGGGTACATCAATTTCTTGGTTATGGTGCCGTTTGCTGTCCAGGCCTTGGGATTCACACTATCAGATGCTGCTTGGTGTGTATCAAGCGCTGCCATAACCAACTTCTTCGCCCGCCTTATCACGTCAACCTTGTCAGATTACCATTGGTTCAACATGAGGGTTTTTTACATGGCAGGAGCTGCGATCATGGCTGTCTCGTCATGTGGTAAGTAAAGTATAAATCACACTAGCTCTTTTAAAGGTAAAAGTAATTTTAGTTACAGATTAATTAAGCAATGAAGCTAATTAATGTAATTGTTGATTTTCACTTTCTTTCTAATGGAAATTTGAATCTTGTTTCTCATAATATGACAATATGAATAATTTAATGAATATTTTTAAAAATACAATATCACAATCTAATTTACAAAACATCTTAAATAATACAAGATAACTTAAAGAACATACGAGCTTTCAACACAAATAAGCTCTGAAAAGTTCTTGCGACAGTGATATAATCAGTGTCCATTTGTAAACAAATTATTGTGTATATAAAAAAAAACAGTCACAAAAATAATTCATAAACCTTTTGTTGGATTCAGAGTGAATTGTGCATTTTCTACAGTATGAAACCGAGTTTGAAAAGTATGTTTCCTAATTTATTCCCCAATGGAAATTACACCCCCAGGCAGTTAATGGTAATTTTGTACCTTGTGTTATTCCGCTATGATAACTTAACTCTTTAGTCTATTCCCTATAGTTAGGCCAACATCATGATCCCAAACTTCTTATAACTCAAAAAGTACAACGAGAAATGAACTGTAAATTTCCACTCTATTCCCTGGCTGAGTCTTCCCAAATGGTAGAAATATTCGCTTCCTTACCCTATGCCCGATTCGAGTTACACACAGTTGGAGTCAAACTTGTTGGCCTAATAATATTGAACATATTACAATATTATTATTATTATTTTGTTTTATGTGAATGAGGTAGACAAAAGGCAGAACTGTCTGTAGCGAGTGCCTCCCCCATAGTTGAGAGAGTGACAGGGCCAAAATCAAGGGACGTTCGAGCCAAAATGCCTGGACACACTGAGTTTGAAGCAATTTAAGTCATAGGAGAAGGGAAAGACTGATTCTGGGAGAGAGTTCTAGAGCTCAGCTGTTGAATAGAAGAAAGTCAGAGTAACGATTCACTCTTGGGTTGGAGAGTTGCATAGAGTAGGGGTGGGATGCTACATTGCGGCGAAGAGAGAGAGTTTGCAGAGAGTTGGTGAGTGGGCAGGAATTAATGATACAAAAGACCTTCCTTTATACCAATATTGCCTCAATGTCTCTCAATCTAAGAACCAAGGTCAGGTTTGGTTGATTAGGTTGGGTATGGTACTGTACAATCACTGATTTCGGGGGCTGATGAGTAATTGGTGCTTCTGAATGCTTGTGTGCTTGCTTTTTGTGGGCAAATGGTTATATGTTTCCTTTCCTGTCACCTCTTTTTCCTTCCTCGTTCTTTTGCTGAGCCTCCCTACCTCTTATGTGAGTAAGGGCTGGCTACTGACTGACTGACTGGTAACAAATAAGTAACCCATTACCTACAACCTAACCTAGTGCGTTTACCCAAATGTCCCTGTCCACTTGTCGGGGAATTATTATTAGAAACATGCATATACAGGGTGGAAAATCTGAATTTTGACAAAAATCGAAACAATTATAAATCATATCGGAGGTAACAAAACAGACTCAAGAACAATGTAAAGCAACCCGAGAACGTCAATGATGAAAGAGAATCTATAAACAAAGAAAATAATATCTGGCCGGGACCTTGTTTATGATTATCCTAAAACCCAATACTTCCTCAGGCGCATCATTTGGAGTTGGGGTAACATCTTTGTGTTGCCTGAAGTTGAAATAATTTCATAGGATCAACTGTATACCTTCTGATTAAATGTGTTAAGCTGGGTGGTATTACAAGAGAGTATTGGTTTCAGTCAATTATTTCTTAAGCAATGTGTACATCTATCATCTGGTTAAATAATGTTGTCTAGAAACGATCAAATTACAGTAGCTCAACACTAATTTCTAACCAACTTCGACTAAGCTGGACTAATATGTGAGCCTTGCCAGCATTGTAATGAGTTACAGGTTTCATACTTAGTCAGACTATAGTCAATATGTCTGCAAACTGGACGTATATTGAACATCTTTAATACTATCTTGTCGGTCTAGATCATCATGGTATTGGATAAAATGTTAGTAAGAGCTGAACTTCATAATATACTCAACCATAAGCCCCATATATCAGAGGGTGTAATGCCTGTGATTACGAATATTGCTACAAAAAGCTTATATTAGTCAGCATGAAATGCAGGGGAAGGATTAAAGAAGATAACTCATAAAAATATGCCTACAAGCCTTCGTCTCCATATCAAAAGTTAGGTTGGTAAAATCAGAGCAAAACGTCGTCAAAAGAAGGGTTCAATAACAAATTAGGTTTTCTTGGTGTTTCTAAATCTTGTTATCCTGTTGGTGAATTTCAACTTTACCAATGAGACTTCCACCGCTGGGCTTGGTATTCGCTTTCCGGGGAGAAAGATTGATCACATCTTTCAAGATGCTCATTAGAGAGTCCTCATAAGTACAGGGTCTTTAGGAGTGCTGAGTCCTTGTATATTTCCTAGAGGGTAGTTGTTGCTGTCAAAACTTGCGCTTCCAGAGTAGAACATTTTCAAAATCTCACACTCAGTGGTTTATTCTTAAGACGCTCAATAATATGTGCAGGAGAGCATGCAGTGACACACTCAAACCATATAATATTAATAGTTCCCCTGGAAAGTTTATTGAGATATGAGATAACTTCAAATATATTACAGTCCTCAAATGGGCAAAGCCTCGTCAACAATCTTAAACACCCCATGACTATTGCTTGTGTCTTTCAGTGTTCGGATTCCTGACTGAACTGGTGTGGATGAAGGTGGTGATGGGCATCTGGGGGTATGGCATGGGCATGACCATATCCCTCTACATCCTGCTCATGCCAAAGTACATGGGCCTGGAGAAAATGCCAGCCATCTTTGGTGCTCAGTCACTCTGCATGGCCTTTGCGTTCATCATATTTGGGCCAGTATTAGGTAAGATTTTGCATCTAGGTTTAATATATTATAAACTTTCATAAGATAACCTTACATTATATTAGTGTAGTTAGTCCACTTAGCCTAATATAACTTACCCTTGACGAACCTGATTGAATAATAAGTATTTTAATCTAAACTAAATTGATCTAATCTCATCAAACCTTACTCAAACTTATATTATAACTTCGGTGTAGCTTCACCTAACTCTAACTATCCATAATCTCGTCTTGTCTATCATACCGAGCTTAATATGTATGATTGTATTAACGGTGTTTTTATGGAGCGGTTGATATGGCAATCTATTCCCTTGCAGTTTCAATCAAAATCTGTACAAGTGTTTATAAGGTTAAAAGCGTTCGTTGAACTTTATCTCTCTTATTGCAGTGCATAATTCAACTTGCAAGAAGGAGAAAATAAATATATTTGAAAATGTAACCCTAATGCGTATCAGTGTAACTATTAACTCATTTCTTGAACACCCTGTCTCCCTCACTCCCTGAAGCAAACAACATTCTGAAAGACATTTGATTTGTATTTACTGTTTCAGGATATTCACATTGATCCATACTGGTTACCCACACAATTTGGCAATTATTACGTGTCCTCGGTTGCAGGTACAGGTCTTAACCCATTCAGTACCGGTGACGTTCTTATACTCTGGCAACTATTAGATGATTGTATTCAGCTTAAGAAGGACCTCTAGCAATTAAAGGGCTACATACTATCTCAATTAATCCTTTTAGCTACCACAGATCCTTCCTAAGAATACAATCGTGTAACAGTTGCCTGAATATGATAAAAAGAAAGTCACCGGTATTGAATGGGTTAATTGGCCCTTCTAAATTAAACGTAATTATGCAGGGAATCATATAAACAATTAGTAAAACACCTCCTAATGATAAGAGGAGGCTTTATTAACATTATTTACTTCAATATTGTATGGGGTGCTGCAGGTGAACGCAAACTAGGAACATTGGTGGTCCCCCAGAAGATAACTCTGCGAACACTGTCTTGCACACACACAGAACTGGGGTCATACTAACAAAGTATTCCCAGACTTTACATTATTAACCCCTACAGTACCGCTAACATATTTGTCTGTATATTGTGGCAACTATTAGACAATTGAATTCAGCTTAGCAAGGATCTCTAGCAATAAGGCTTCAAACTATCTCAACCAACCCTTTTAGCTATCACAGATCCTTCCTAAGATGCTTAATATCGTCTAAATATAGCTAAAATATAAGATAACACACGTTGCTGGTACTAAAAGGGTTACAATTAAGACATTGAGGTGAGAATTTCTTGTATGTTTATATTAAATTTATAGACAGTTTTTAATATTTTTTATAAGCTCCCTCCCTCCATCAAGCTTATAAAATGCCCCCAAAACCAACTTTCTAGATACATTTCTAGATTTTTCGGTAGAAAAATGCCCTGGCTAAAGGTCAGTTGCTCCTAAAGTGCAGGATCGCTATCGTTCGACAGGAAAATGTCGACACTTATATGGCACGAAAGTATTAAAATCGCCATATATTGGGACGAATTATGTCTTAAAATATCAAAACTAATGAGGCTAAACACGAGGCAGAAGTTGGTCCAGATAACCTCCCCTTAGCACATACTGCCGTGCTATCTATAATTATTGGTATGTATCATAGGAGAAATGTTGACCTCTTAGAAACGCCATTAAGTATATTTTTTAACGCATTCATTACCGATGACATCCTTTTCATCACATTCTGGCAGCTATTGGACGATTTTATACAGCTTAAGAAGGATCTGTGATGGCTGAAAGGATTAATTGAGGTAGGCTGTAGCCTTTTAATTGGTAGATGTCTTTCTTAAGCTGAATAAAGTAATCAAATAGTTGCCAGAAAATTACGAAAAGGACGTCACCGGTACAGAATTGGTTAAACTTTGCTCCCAAGATCTCTATCATGCTTGAAAACACACCCTTAAGATCCCCTTTTGAGATATATTTGTACATTTTTCGGTAGTAAAAATGTAATAGCCGAAGGCAGGTTCATCCGGCTGTCCCTCGTCTGGAAAAAAACGATACCTTAATGGCACGAAAGGTCTTAATGTTGTCAAATAAATGGGCCGAAAAGTCATAAAATCGCCAAACTAATATACTGTATGTATGCATATATAATATCATAGACTACAGTAGATCTGGACTTGACACGAAAATGAAACTTTTCAGTAAGGTACCCACAATCGGAGCCGAACCCCGAAGTTCGAACCTCGAAACCGAGAAAATATCAAATTTTTGCGGTTTCGAGGTTCTAACTTGGGGG
Source organism: Paralithodes platypus (assembly GCA_032716605.1). Lineage (NCBI taxonomy): Eukaryota > Metazoa > Arthropoda > Malacostraca > Decapoda > Lithodidae > Paralithodes > Paralithodes platypus. Next base: position 51,674,818 of record CM064573.1, on the reverse strand, counting down.
TTCGTTTTCCGATTTTGGGTCCCTTACTGCAAGTTCCATTTTCGTGTCCAATCCAGATCTACTGTAGTCTATGATATTTTATATATATATATATATATACTGTATATATACATTACTTATACTTTTGATACTTTTGATGTGTTCGCCACTCTTCTAGCGACACCGAGGAGCGCGACGCCCCTCGTTATGGGTGGTGATTTGGTGCAGCAGACTGTTTGAAGCGACAGCTCGCTCCCTTGCGAAGATGGGCTCGTCTGGCACTTTTTGCAGTTCGACATCGAGGGCTCTCTTGAAGTTGTCTAATGAGATGTCCCTCATGTCTCTTACTCGCCGTGGGAGTTTGTTGAAGAGACGTGGGCCTCTGTGTGATAACCAGCCCTCTCGCAGAGAGCCCATAGCACCCCTGTTATTCATCCGGGGGATATCGCATTCCCAGCCTCTCCTATCACTCAATTTCATGACTATCGGAGTATGTAGGTTTGGTACTAAACCCTCTGCGATTTTCCACGTGTATATTATTAGGTAACGTTCTCTTCTACGTTCCAGCGGATACAGTTTCAGTGCTCTTAAATGCTCCCAATAGTGTAGCTGTTTTACCGAACTTATATGCGAAGTGAAATGTCTTTGTACACTCTCTAAGTAATTTATTTCACATGCTTTGTATGGGGATGTTAATACGCTATAGTATTCAAGCCGCGGTAGCACTAGAGATTTGAAGAGCGTTATCATAGGTAATTCACCGCGTGTTTTAAATGTACGCAGAAACCAACCCGTTAGACGTTTCGTAGCCGCAACTTTGACCTGAGTATGTACTTTGAAACCCATATTTTCAGACATTAATACCCCAAGGTCTTTCACACTGTCTTTCCGTTCTATTATGTGGTTAGGTTCCGTTAAGTAATTTGTAATTTCTTTAACGCCATTATTATCTCCGTAACGTATTAATTGGAATTTTCTTCATTGAATTGCATGTTGTTTTCCCTGGTCCACTGGAACACTACATTCATGTCTTCCTGCAGTCAGCCCGTGTCCTCTTGTGAGTTTACTATCTTGCTTAATTTTGTGTCATCAGCAAAAGACGACACCGTACTGTGTCTAGTGTTGGTATCTATGTCGCTAATTAGTATGAGGAACAGAAGGGGCGCTAGCACTGTTCCTTGGGGCACTGAGTTTTTGACATCTGAAGGCTCAGATGTGACTTGGTTTACTGCTACTGATTGTTTCCGGTTTACGAGGAAATTGTATATCCACCGTCCGATTTTCCCCGTTATACCTTTTGCTTTTAGTTTGTGGGCTATTATACCATGGTCACATTTATCAAATGCCTTAGCAAAATCGGTGTAAATGACATCCACGTTTTTCTTTTCTTCTAGCGCTTTAAGGATTTTGTCATAGTGTTCCAAAAGTTGTGAGAGACATGATCTTCCCGCTCTGAACCCATGTTGACCGGTGTTGTGTAGTTCATTTGCCTCCATGAATGTTCAGATTTTGCTTCGCACGACTCGTTTGAAAACTTTGATGATGTGGGAGGTTAGAGCTACCGGGCGGTAGTTTTTTGGTAGTGCTTTACTCCCTCCTTTATGCAGTGGGGCAATTATTGCGTTTTTCAAGCTATCTGGTATTTCACCAGTGTCTAGATTCCTTCTCCACATGATAGCCAGGGGTTTTGAGAGGTTTTCCTTACATTTCTCCATTAGGATCGAACTCCATGAGTCCGGGCCTGGTGCCGAGTGGGATGGCATGTTGGAAATGGCCTCTTCTATGTCTTTTGGACCGAAATCAATATCCAGCATCTGGGCGGTTTCCGTGGGGGAGGTTTCCATGAAAAATATATTTTGGTCTCTGATGACTTTTGTTTCATCAGGCTCACTGAATGCCATTTCATACTGCCTGCATAAGACTTCGCTCATTTCCTTTTTGTCCCCTGTGAATGAGCCGTCCCCTTTGCTTAGTGGGCCGATGTTTGATGCTGTTTTAGCCTTTTTTTTTGGCGTATGAAAAGAAGTATTTGGAATTTTCCTTTATACCTGCAATAGCTTTCCTCTCCTCTTCCATATGTTGTAGTTCATATGATATTCTTAGCCTTTGTTCAATTTCCACAATTTCTCTATCTATTTCGGCCTTTTGCCTATCCTGTAGATTTTGATGTGTGCATCTTTGTGTGAGTAATTTTCTTCTTCTGTACAGCCTCCTCCTTTCCCGATCTTGTTTGCTTCTTCGTCTTGTTTGTCTTGCAGGTATATGGTGGCTACAGATTTGGGTCATGGTTTCTGTTATTAGGACTAGACATTCTGCTGGTGTCAGGTTATTCATTAAATCTTCCAAGTCTATTTCCTCCATTTCTTGATTTACCTCTTCCCACCTAATGATTTTGTTATTGAAGTTAAATTTACTGAAGGGGCCGGTTTTTGTTCTCGATTCTGAGGTTGTCTGTACACTTGCTAAGGTTGTTTTGATCTCAATTAATTTATGATCTGAGTATGTTGTGTCCGATATGTTAATGTTGTGTACTAGAGAATCATTGTTAGTGAAGACCATGTCTAAGATATTGTTTTCCCGTGTGGGTTCGGCAATATGCTGGGTAAGACTAAAAAAATCGCAAAATTAAAAAACCTCTCTTGTATTTATATTTGCTTCTCCTGTGTTATTTGCCACTACTTGGTTTTCTAGTTGTCTCCATTTAATGTTTGGTAGGTTAAAGTCTCCTAGCTATATAATATTATTTTGGTGATGGGTTCCCCAGGGTTTCCACTTCTGATTTCATTTTGTTGAGCTGGGTTTTGAATTCTTCTAGAGATGAGTCTGGAGGTCTGTATGTAACAATGACTGCTAAATTTAGGGATTCTATTTTTACTCCAAGTATTTCCACTACTTTATTACTGTTATTTTGGAATTCAGTACCTATCAGTGAGTCGTGAATGTACAAGGCTACACCTCCATGTGATCTATGCGTTCTGTCCGCCCTATGTAGGTTGTAACCAGGAATCCATACCTCACTATCTTCTTGATCTTTAATGTGGGTTTCTGTGAGAGCCGCAAATATCCCGTTTCCTTCTTCTAGCAGGCCCCTTATAAATGGTACTTTGTTCGTAGGTCTATTTTTTAGGCCTTGGATATTTGCAAACAAGATTGGGGAGGGATTGTTTGGAGTACTATGTGCACCTAATAGTCTTCGGGATGTATTTGCCACTCTTGGGAGGCCAGGAGGTGCTCGAGGTGTTCTATGTGCTCTTCCATCTCCCTCAGTCTCTTCATCTACATCTGCCATTTCCCTCCTTGCCTTTTTCCTCTGTCTCGTCCTCGTATAGCTAGAGAGTTTTTTTTGGCTACCATTTGTGTTAGGTCTAGCATATCTCCAAGTCCCTTTAATATGAAAAGCTGGGCATTTCATATTGTAGCAGGTCTTTTTCTCAAGTGATGTCTTGCAAAGGGATGGGTGGTGATATTTGCAGATTTCACCAAATCTACATTTTCCATGACTGGTTAGGTTGTTGCAAATTTTGGATGAGCAAATCTACATGACTTCCCATTATATTCACCCTTTTGACCAAAGTAGCACCTTCTTTCCAGATAATATCTGCACACTGGTGTAGACAACCCCAGTAAGTGTGGCTGGGGCTGAGAGGGGTTATGTGGTAAGCTAAGTGTGGTTGTGGGTGATGGTGGGCTTGGTGTATGGGTGGGGGAGGCCTGCAGGGGGTGGTGTTACGGGGTCGGTTGTAGGTGGGCAGGTGGCAGTGGTGAGGGGGGAGGCGATGTGGAAGGGGAACCTGATATGGAGGCTTGTTACATCCTACTTTCATCCTGCAAATGTCTTTGATCAACAGCAGTAGGGTGGTCAATGGCCATAGCTGGGATTAATGTGGGGGTTTTCTGGGTCTGGGGAGGTGTGGGGAGTTGTGCAGCAGGGTTTGTGGATTTGTAGGGTGAGAAAGGTTGGTGTTCGGCAGGCGATGTGTGTTGATGTGCAGGAGGCAATGTGGGCTTCTGCATGGGAATGTGTGTGTGTGGGTTGTGATGCTGGTATGGGCCCTGAGGCCCCAATAGTTCCCCATTTTCTATGAAAAGTAGCTACGTCTTGGCTATATTTTGGTCAATCTTGTACTTCTGTATTTTTTACAGTCTCTCTCTCTCTATATATATATATATATATGTAGTAAAACTCGCTAGGAAAATTGAAACAATGGAACACCAAGCTTTCGTCTATTCTCTCAAGACATCTTCAGGGTATAGCTAGGGAGCCAGAGGGGTTTGACGGACATGGGCTGTTGTAAAAGGTTGTGGGTGTTTTTTGGTTTCTACTACCCTTATACAATAACATCTGACTGCACAACCTTGCGGATCAACTACTGGAGTGATGGAATCAATGTTTGTTCGAAGCCACGCATATGCACCAAAAAATTCAAACAAAAATTATGATATTTTCCTATCACAATGATTGGAGTTGTTGCTGAGTGACATTTTTTGTGTATATATTTGTTTATATATTTATATGGTGGCATTTTTATATAAAAATTATATATACTTCCAATTTGTAGTGTAGTGTAAACTAGAAAAATCGGTCACCCCAACTTCAGAAACGTGCTGCGCAAATGATCAATATTATGACAATTGGATAATTGTATACTCCACCATATTATTACTGTTATGTATGTCATAATTTTCAATAAAACAAAGAAGTACATGCCTTAATAATATTTGTATCACCTAAATTGTTCACAATATAACTGAGGAACATATGACAGTGTTTGACACTATTTATATCACACAAAATTAAAAGTATTTTTTCGGAAAAGTAAACAATGTCTCCCCTGCTATGAATTCTCCATTGTCTGCTTAATGATAACAACTAAGTTTTGAATGTCATGAAAAGGTTCAAATAGGCTGAGAGGAACACCAAATGGTGGGTACACTTCCACATCATATCAGCTTTCAGAAGTGGGTGTAGAATGGTGTAGAATCGGCCACCGCTGAGGGCGATATTCGTGTAAAAGTGCTAAAGTTTCAAAGGACCAAAACATATCCTAGTTCTCAGAATCAGACACATTGACCTTTTCTAGACACTTGTTGTGTGAACACCTGTCTGCGGCGCCTGTGCATTTGCAGCCGATGTAGCAAGGCACCTGTTTTTTTGCACATGAGCAGTTTCTGTTGCATCCTTTCAAACAGTTGCAGGAGATAGATCTTGAAAGCTGCTCTGGCCATAGTGAGGTTACACTCAAAACTGGAACGTAGTCTCCATTTATCAGCTCCCACCCATACTCAGTTGGGGGTGGCAAGTTTGGCTTGGGGATGTGAGCACTCTTGTCGATCATAGTTGCGTACATTGCCCGCCTCAGATGTGGAACAAATGACCCTTCGGTCGGGGGTAGCATTTTCAGTAGTGTGGATTTGTTATCGAGAAATTTGTTGGCTCGTACTTCACTCAATGTACAACCTTGCATGGCATACTTCTTGGAATAAACAGTAATTGTCAGATCTCTTGCTTGACTACAGATTTCATCGGCCATCTCTCTGTGATCATCATCTTCCGCAAATTCGCCTAGGGACCCAGTGGGACATTCCCGACTTGAAATGAACCAAGCCTTCTTACTTGTGAAGTACGGAAAGCTGGTTGTATCCCTGCCACTGAGACTGTGAATCATCGGTAATGCCTTGCACTGGTTGACTCCAAGGACTTTTGCGAGACTGTGCACTGGTAGGTATTCTTTTGGAGAGACTCGTACCCAGAACTCGGTAGGTCCTGAAGATGTGTAGCGGCATAGTAGATACACAGGACAATCACATCAGTGTCATTGACATGCACTATAACCCTGTTTACTCCTTCTGTACGAACACTATGTACAATGTGTAACATCAGCCTGGTATCGGCCTCCTCCTGAGTAGATTCCAACTCTGGCAGCACTGGTACTTGTGATTGAGCTGAGATTAGGACCGACTTTGTCTCCTCATCAAATCCCCCACCGAGGTAGAGCTGAAGTGACCCTAGTGTCAAGTGGGTACTGTTTGATTCGCTCCATTTTTTGCAAAGATAGCTCAGGAGGCGGGCCTTGTTGTCTGGGTTCTTGAAGAACTCGGTTGGTTCTGGAGCTGCAAAGTGATCAGCTACTGTGAATGTTTTTGATGGTTTTCCTGTTCTGTGACTTCGTGTTTGTAGCTTCAGACTTGGCGACTTGTAACGATCACAACAGAAGTGAATGCTTGCTGTGCCAGGTGGTACATTATTTACCATGCCGACTAGATAACGGTCAGCAATGTCCTCGAACTTGGTGTCTTTCTTAAATGGCTCGCAATGGATCATATACATGGCATCAACAAAGACAGCAGTCTTTGATCCATTCTGAGGGGAAGGAAGTTTATCTACACTCTCAACTTTAGTGGTTTCCTTTATGGCTTTCACAAGCAGGGACTTGGTACCTGTCCTCATTGTTGTTCCTTCACTGAAGAGGGCTTTTGGTGTGTTGCTGCATTCGTGCTCGCCAACAAAATTCACAATGTCGAGAGTGCTACCACTAGCTACAACTTGAGTCATCCGCAGTAGAGCTCGGACTTCGTCATCCTGTTGATTTTTTGCTTGTTTTTTAAGAGTCTTTGATTTGTTCTGCATCTCAAATGTCTTCAAGCAGACAGTTGATGTCTTTGATGCAGGGCTGTTCAGCGACTTGTTCAGTGCTTCGACTCCAATCAGCTTGATCCTCCCAAGGTCCTTCTGGACATCATGTTGGGCTACCTCACCTGTGCTTATGTTAATAAGTTCATCTGTTTCGTTGCAGAACGGGTTCTCTTCGATTGCAGCCATGATGTTATTGATAATTTCCAGATCTCTTGTCGTTGCAGTCTGACCTGCCTCGTGGTGTGGATTTTGTGCACCTGCATCGAGTCCCATCATTTCCTTGAACTTTGAGCTGACTGATGCGGTTAGAGCCTTAACACAAATCCATTTTGTTCTGATTGCTTTCATTTGGGTGATTCCGGACAGACCACTGCTCTCTTTAGCATCGGCATTGTAGGTCTGCTCCAAAAGCATGTCGAGCGGGACAGCATTGTGTTGACCATTGGATCGTCGAGCTACAAATGCTCCATCCATAAAAGCGCTGTGAACACTGGGAGCTCTTTCCGGCAAGTTCTTAATTTCTTGAATGTAGATCGGAAGCGACTGTTGCCCGTATTTGTAGTGTCCAGCTGCAACAAGATATGGGAGCATTTTTCCGGATTCACACAGGTGTCCAACCCAGTTTCCTTGTCTCTGGTTGAAGACAAATCGGAAGAGGATGTCACACATGTCCAGGAAGGTGAGCCAGTAATTGGCTGTTGGCCGCTTGCGTAGGTCATCTTGGAACTGGACAAGTTGTTCATCGATGGTGGACATCTGAGCATGTGTGTCTTTTATCAAGTCCAACTGTTCCTGGCCAGTCAGCTGGTTGTCGAGAAGTTTCTGTGTTAAGCTGGTAATGTCATCCATCGGCAATGAATCGTTGCGTTGTTCGAGCTTAGCTTGGAATTCTTGCCACATCAGTTGCCACAGAGCTTCAGAGATCAGCCAGAGAGCATGAAGTGACTGATAGTACTCTGCATTGCTGCCAAATATCTTCTTAGCTGTGCCCTCTTTGCAAAATCCCGCCCTAACCAGGATATCTTCTATACCACTTTCGCGCATGATCTTCACAATCCCCTTCATAAAGTTGTGGGCTTGATGAAATCCACCAATGAGTAAAACCACTTTGCTGAACTTATCAAGGTGAGCTTCTTTGATGGCCATAGCCAGCTCGTAAGTTACTTGATCACCAGCAATGACCGTCCACTTATTGCCAAGTTTGGTTGACGTCTTGACAAGGCGGGACATTTCTTCCATCAGAACTGAGGCGTCTGTGGGTGATGATGGTATGAGTGGTAGGTAAGCAACTATGCTCGCTTCCTGTTGGCCGTACAGCCTTGCACAAAATGCGGAGAAGCTCGGGAGGTTAACTCTGAACTCTTCTGTGTTTTCAGTGGAATAGAACTGTGTTCTACAGATGTGCCAAATAAATAGGAGATATGCGGCCAAATCACTCTGATGTTCAGTCATAAGATCCTCATAGCATGTTATGTTTTTTGGTGTCCGGCCTTTCTTACGATCGCTCGCAGTCAGGTAACATGGTGGTATTGGCTCTTCTTCAGTGTTTGATAGAGCTCGATCCCTCTGTTGGTGATATGGAATCCTGAGAGTGCAATCGGTAGTAAATAGTACAAGAATTGCTCACAAGGTGATACAAGCATAAAACTTTCCACAATAGTTCACAAAGACCTATTTTACAATTTCAGGGCAGGAGCCACCGAGATTTCAGTGTTGCATAGCAACGGTTGCTAGGCAAATAATTTTCCTTAGCAACCGGCACCAACAATGCAGTTTCTGGAAAACTGTGAGGTGCTATGGTTTTTTCTCAACTCCTTGTTCTAAAAAACATGTAGCATTGCATTTGGAGATCATATACAAGAATTATGTGGCATAAAATCCAATTTAGGGCAAGTCAGGCTATAAAAATGCCACTCCTAAAGCTTCAGACACTGTTGTCACAGTCACTTTTGCATTTGCAGTAGGCTGTGCATTTTAGATGCGCATCAACACATTTGCAGTCTGTGCATCCTCCTCGGCAAGAACACTTCAGTAGTTCTGGGCAGGTTGCACTGGCTTCGGGCAAGTTAGACCACAGAGGCCTCCACTTTTCTGGGCAAGTCCATCCCCACTCACTTGGAGAGGGCAACTGTCGTTCTGGCACCATGGTGCAGCCCCAGTGGTGCCCACCTTGTAGTACTGCCCTCTTCATGTGTTGCTGTAGAGCAGCCTTAGTTGGAGGTAGACATATCTGACGTCCTTTGTGGATGAACAGATTCTTTCTGACTTCATTGATGGAACGAGAAGTTGCTGTCCTGTCATAGAGTCGAATGGTGAAGTACTCCAGAGAAGCCTCAGTCGCTTCACCAATTTGTTCAGGTGCATTGTGCAGCTCATAGAATGTCGCAGTAAATTCATCATGTGCCTCCCACACTTTCCATGCAGTCTTCTTTCCCACCTGGACCAGATGGGACACGGTATCACAACCTGTATAAGCATGGAACACAGGCAGTGCCAAGGATCTTTCTATGCCAAGTGAAGCACATATTTCATGAGCTGGGATGTACCTAAAGTCCTTTCCACAACCAAAGGCAATCCAGAGTTCTATCTGCTGTCTCTGAGCCAGCTGCTGTACGACTGCCACTGCCAATACTACCACGTCAGTGTCCACAGTTCGAACAAGGATCTTGTGGAAGCCCTGCATAACAGCATCACTGACATGCACCATGATCCTCGAGTCTGCCTCCTCATGGTTGCAGGGAGCAATGTTGCTGGTGTCTCATGTAGGTAAGCATAGCACATTGGCACCATCAGTAACAATGAGAGTCTGGTCTCCTGATGCATTTTCCAGCAGTTCCTTGTTCAGGAATGTAAACAGGTCTGTCTTGTTGTTGGCCAAGTGAAGGAACTGCTGCCAGTTCTTTGGTGTTGGGCTAGACGCCCCAACTCGTCTGCGCTGAATAGGACCAGTGACACGTTATTCTCTTGTCTGTGACTTGAGGCTGTTATCGAAGTACTGGTCCCAGACAACATCCACTCTCAGAGCCTGACTTTGAGCATTGTTTATGTATGGAAGAAAGACCTTGTCAGCATAGTCTCCAAATGTCTTGCAGCCCTCAGGTCTAAGAAAGTGAACAAGTGCCGCACCATCCATGATTCGCACTTCAGTCTCTGGTGTCACATCATTTGATGACCCTACTTTCTTTTCAAGACATTCTATGAGATCAGACTTCTTCCCTGGACGTAGCTGCCCATAGGCAGACAGAGATGGAGGAAATGGGAGGTTTTCATGATTGAAGAAATTGTTCAAGTCACCTTTCCTTGTCTGACATGCAACATACAGACTTGCAAACAGCGAAGATTCACTTTTGAGGAGACTGACTTTGTCCCCTGATTTGTTTGATAGTTTGCCTTGGACATTGAACAAGTACCACCTTGTTCCTGGTAATTGTTGCTGTGATTGGCTTAGTATTTGTTCTGAGCCGCTCTTCCACAAATGTTGCATACTGCTCCTGACCCTTTGATGCGAGAGTGGTTAGACACTTGACTGACTGCTCATCCATGATGTCCTTTGTATGGAGTCTGAGAAGGTCCTGCCCTTCCTCCTCAAATGGGCTCCCCATGTCCTCCATTACACTAACTACCGCCTGAACCTGTCCAGCAAACAACTTCTGGGTTGGCCGGGTTTGTTCATGATGGTTTCTTTGCCCAGAACTTTGTTGTTTCCCTACCATGGTCGCTTCAAACTCAGAAATTACTCTGACAAGTTCTGGTCCTGCCACTGCCCATCTCAAGAGGGAGTTTGCATCCTGGGTAAGCCCGATGATTCCGCCTTCATCCTTCATTACTCCATTGTTTTGTTCATGGCAGTGATCGACAGCAATGAGGGAGAATTTTCTCTGGGATTTTGCAACAACAAACTTGCCTTGCTGAAATTCTTTGGCAACATCTGGATGAGTGTGAGATAGACTGCTCATGTCACGCACATGTACGGACATCCAACGTGCGTAGTGGGTGTGGTTGAGACTGAAGAACCAAGGTGTCAATTTCTTCAATGTATCCACATACAAATCAAAGTCACCAGTACGTAGTGATCGCACAAATGTGAACAAGAGAAGTTCCAGCTCTAGACTCGTATGCCAGTACATGAACTGAGGACTTTCAGCTTTTCGCCGTTCACACCATGTGCTGAAAGTGTCTGTGGATTCTTCGGAATTGTTTGCAACATATCCATCATAAGCCTTCTTGAGAAGGATGTACAATGCACATGCAGTGACTTGGTGAGCATGACGGGTTCGAGTCACATGTGATGCCTTCAGGAAGGACTCAGCAATGCCTGGTGTGGCAACATCAGCTTCCTGGAGAACTTCCACCCAACCACTTCCATCAAGCCAATGACCCAAAGCTTTCAAGCCTGTCATTTCAGTGTGTAGACCCCCCATAAGCATTACAAACTTGTCCTCACCATACAGTTCGGACATATTCCATTGCAGCTTCTTCAGTGTAGCATACAGAGGTTGGTCCCCACTAATCACTGGAGTCTGGCCAGGGTTGAGGTGATGAACTGATGACTTCACCACTTCCATGCAATGCCGAAGCATAGATGGTGAGCTGGCTTCCTCAACAAAGAGAGGCATCATGGCATTCACAGATGGCAGAATGTCTGGGTCTGGCACTCTGCTGGCATGGTATGCTGCCCAAGACAAAGTCGCCTCTGCTGATATGTCATCTGCATGATGTTTCTCAACATGACTCAGCCAGTCATATTCCTTGTCCATGTCCTTGGTCAAAGGGGTGTTGGAAGAAGCCAGGTCTGCAGGGATGGGTGGGACAAAGACGTCATTTTTTGGCAACCGTGTTGGTTTCAGTTCAGTGTACGAAAGGGGCAAGTCGCTCATTTTCCTCAACCCCCTCTCTTGAGTTATTGAATTAGTGAATCCTTGGCCATTGTCTTCATCTTCACAGACATCTCGCGGAGTGAGATTCTGGAACAAGGACAAGCTGGTGCCATGGAATGAACTTGTAGATGTCGCAGAGCTAGGGTTGTGGTCGATGTTGTCTGCAGCACTGGTGATGAAATGCCCTTTGCGAAGTTGAGGAGGACAGACTGTGCCAATCTGATGGTAATAGTCACAGACGTTATTACCCAATGATGTGATCAAGTCCATTGTGCGGTTGTATGATGCCGACATACCAAGAGTATATAGACTCTCAATCAACTTTCTATCTCTGGTTAGTGCATGAGCCTTAAGACCTACATAGACGGGTAGTGGCGTTTCACGATCTTTGCTGTGATATACTTGTGGATTTCTCACAGAATCCCTGCGTCTCTTGATGCTGTTGTACACCAACAGCTGAGCAATGGATAGTATTGGTTGGCTGATAGTTGTGTTGGATGTTTGATCTGTGATGTTTGAACCATTGATAAGCATGCTGACCAGTGACAAAAGGGACCGTGGAACAGACTCCACTTGGCTGTTATGGCCAAACGATCCAGAGAATGTTATTTTGTGTGCGAAAATGTCCTGTCGGATCATTTCAGCAATTTGGGTCATCATGACACTCTGCTCGTCTCGATCAGTCTGGTATCCTTCTCGGAGAATAGAGCCAACATCTTCTTCACAAGCCATGAACACATCTCGTCCTTCTTTGTAAGCTTTCATCCTTGGGAGATGCATGAGAATGCGGTCTTTCAGATGCTTACTGTTTACTCATGCAGTAACATCCACTCCAAGTTGATTTAGCCTGTCAGTGTAGAGCTTCACAAGATCTGCAAGTCTGAACACCTTCACATCCTCATCTTGCCTCTTCTCCTCAATGTAGGAAATCAGCTGAGCCAAAGCAATTCCTTTACATGTCAGGTCATCTGAGGCATCCTGATCCTGTGATACCTTTGCACGTGCTCTATTGTACAGGTTTGTAAGGCAGTTTGCATGATACTTTGCCTCCTGGGCAATAAGGTCTCCTGCACTTAATTTTGCAAGAAGATTTTCATCTTGTACATCATGTGCGCATTTCCTCACACGAAAATCTAGTTGAAATGTACAGACTTCGCGGAGGTTCTCCTTTGTTTGCTGCTGGGAACAAAAGAAGCATTTGGGACAATTGCTGCCAACTGTTCCACTTGAGGCAGTATCACCACCACTGCTAGTGCTACGTGTGAAAATTCGTTTTGAAGCAGTCCCATCTTCCTCAGACTTGTGCTTTCGTTTTGCGCGTTCCAGTTTGGTATGTGAAAACTTCTGATAACAAGATTTGTGCCACTTTGCATTCTGTTCTTTGAATGTTAATTGAATACCATTCCCATGGTCAAGTCATGCCAGATTGATTTTGATTGGCATTGAGTCAAGGTTACTAAACTGTGTGATGTTGTCTACTATGGTTTCATAGCCTCTGTCAGTTGGTGATATGAGAGACTCTTTGGTGTCCAGTTGACAAAAAACACAGATAGTCCAATCAGTTGCTTGAACAGATGAAGATGAGGCACTGGCCATTTCTGTGAATATTCAGTACGTCTTGACTATCACTGTGCGCAGATCAAATATATCAAACTTGCTGAAACTGGAAACAAAATATGATTAAGGTCGAGGGTTTATCCTTTTACCACCTTTATCAAATACATCTGTTGCACACATTCCTTTATGGGATACAACTAGGTTCAGTTTCCCTACACCTAGCCCGATCATTCATCCAGTGCCATTTAAGTCCCGTGCGATCTGTACACCTTCCGGGTAATTCTTAAGCCCCGTTACCCTTGGCTCGGCTCTCCCGCGCTGGCACATCCTGTCAATTCAGGCGCGGCTATCTAACTACATCTACCAACTACAAACTACAGTTTAGTAGCTAGTGGATTTGGGGCTGTTAGATAGCATTTGGGACACTGATCTAGATATACTAGTACTTATTAAAGTACTAGTATATCTAGATCAGCTGGCACTGAACCCCATGCTGAGTTACACAGCAGTGATGTCACCAGTGTGCCCTGGTTGTGTGCTGACATTCACTCTATTATATAGATATATATGCTTTTATACATCTTTTGAACCATTTTAGGAGTGAATATAGGAAAATAAATAAAAGTACAAAGTCATAACACTTCATAGTAGTTCAGAAACTGCATCGTTGCTGCCGGTTGCTCAGGAAAATGCTTTGCCTAGCAACCGTTGCTATGAAATACAGAAATCTCGGTGACTCCTGCTCTGAAATTGTAAAGTAGGTCCTTGTGAACATTTCCGGGAAGTTTCATGCTTGTATCACCTTGTGAGCAATTCTTGCACCCATTTCCTTGACTATTTGGAGTTTTTACATTTTCCACCGCAATTGCTGTTGTAGTGTGAAAGCTGCCACCTGCCAAGGTCTTGTTTAGCCAATCCAAGTTGTCCATCGTGAAAACTTGCAGTATAGCATTGTCTTTTGACATCATCTCTGGTGCATAGACCCCATCTTCTTGTGTCTGTTGAAGAACTGCGGCACTCTTTGAGGTGAGTTGTCGCTGAAGGCTGTCATAACTGATACCTTGTCCCACTCTGTTGTTCAACACGATGAGCTCTTTACTTCTTTGTTGGTTATATATGTGATACGTATTTCCTACTGCCAGAGGTGTCATGACTCCAACTATGTGTTGCAGTAACTGTTGGCATATCATGAGGACTCGTTTGTGCATTGTCTCATCAAGCGATACTCTATTTTGCCCCTCTTGTATACCAGTATCTCGGGGAGGGACATCTCTCAGTAGACTTGCAATAAAGTTGTAGAATGTATCAGGAACAATTTCCGACGCAGCTTCCATTGACACCTCTGTTGATTTAGACAGATGCTCTTTCATTTTACATAGCTTGGCGTCTTCTCTCAATATCTTGGCTGCATTTATCAGACTCTTCTGTTTCCAGTCAACTGCACTGGTTTTCTCCAACTTATGAAGTTTTTCAAGTGCATCACCAAGACGAACATTGGAAGCACAGAGAAAGCCTGGTCCATGAGACTGTTCCAGAATAGACACTCTTGATCCAAAATGGGCTTGCAGCTTGGCTTTTAGGGTTGTTGAGCGATAGCCGTTAGCTGTTTGCACTCCTTCGTCACAAAGTAGTTGTCTGTATTCATCTCTCAGAGTCTTGATAAGGAACCCCTCATAGTTCCCAAACAGCCTGACTTCCAGTTTGTCACAAGGACTTTGAATGCTGCATCATGTGCATTGGGAGATGGCAATGTTTTTTCGGTCACAAGTTGAGCTTTGAAATGATTCATGCATGGTGTATGGTAGCAGATGTCATTGGCTACCATATCATGTCCATGTCCAACTAATCGTGCAAAGATGTCTTGTCTGTTGAGCTTCCTGGCCTTTTCGAGTATGAAGTTTTGACTTTCATCTGTTGATATTTTTGCTTGTGGTTCCTTGCTACGATACCATCTACGGCCACATATCACGCATGTAGTTTTGGCTTCAAATGATTCTGTACGGGCTCTAGTTGATACTGCCACACATTTATCAGACTCCATCGATGACTCGACTTTTGAGCTGGAGGAGCTATCCAATGACAAGCGTTTTTTCTCGGCAAGCTTGTAACTTTTCTCGTTGTTATACCAGTTTCTGCATTTTTCATGCCATTTCGGAGTGTCTCTGTCAAGCCATGATTCATCGCCAATGATTGGCAATATGCACTTGGCGACCTCATCTTGTCTTGCGTCGCATGCATGTTTTAGTCTGACAGAAGACGATTGCTCTACACGGTACAAAGGTATTTTGCTGGACTGCTGGTAGATGATGCATTTGGTGTAGTCGGTGTTCCCACGCTTCTGGCGCTTTTGTATCTGAAGAATCTTTGTTCCCTCAGGTTCCCGCTTAGGCTGCCTCTCGGCCATCACACCTGGAAAAAAGAAATATATGTATAGTATGTCTATGTCATGAATACAACAAATTGTACTACATCAATTTGAAGAAAATGTAAGGTAAGTAACTTAAGTAAACCTTAAATACATGGTGTTCTGTTGCACACCATAAACATGGTGTTGCACACCATAAACATAATAAACATGATAACCCGACATCATATAAATTGGAACTGCACATTTTCGAAAATTCACGCATTTTTGGGTACCCTATTGAAAGGCCTACTATTCAGGTCCAGCAGTTCATTTGCAAGGTTGTGCACCTGGATGATGTTCCTGAAGGTCTCCCCTTTCCAAAAATACCCCACAACCTTTTACAACACGCCGTGTCAGTTTTCGTCAAAAAATGGCCTTTGGCTCCCTAGCTAGTAATACAAGAAAACAGGGGGAGAGTGAGGCTTAAATACCCGTCCTAAATCATCTGTGAGTTGCTAAATACAAACAGTGTTGCCATCCTACTGCCTGTTGCCATATTTAAAGGAACATACTTATTTTAAATACAAAATAAATGTCTTACAAAGTATATATTCTTTTCTTTTGTTCTTATATATGTATTTTTTATTTGTATGTATGTAATGTATGTGTGCATACAGTATGCATGTATATGTGTATGTATATGTAATTATATGTATTTCTACAGGGATATGTAATTCTTCATATTTACATAAGTTACGATAACAGTTTGAAAGGGATCTGCAAGTTTATTGATGTGTATCAAATTGTATATATAATTAGATTGTATTGTTAGGCATATTTCAATGTATATGCATATTTGTATAGCCTAAATATATATACTTTGTAAGACATTTATTTTGTATTTTAAATAAGTATGTTCCTTTAAATATGGCAACAGGCAGTAGGATGGCAACACTTTTTGTATTTATATGCTAGTTAGCAACTCACAGATGATTTAGGACGGGTATTTAAGCCTCACTCTCCCCCTGTTTTCTTGTATTACCCTGAAGATGTCTTGAGAGAATAGACGAAAGCTTGGTGTTCCATTGTTTCAATTTTCCTAGCGAGTTTTACTACACAATTTGATCACTCGTATTTGTGATTTTACCTCCATATATATATATATATATATATATATATATATATATGTGTCCAAGCTCTCAGTGGGGTTCGAACCGTCGACCCCGTCAGACGATAGCCGACGCTTTAATCAACGATCGTCTGATGGTCGACGGTTCGAACCCCACTGAGAGCTTGGACACATTTAGTGGCTCACGTGTATTTGTGATATATACTCAATATATATATATATATATATATATATATATATATATATATAGATATACTTAATACAGTACTTCTTTATACAGTACTTATTTGATTTCCCATGGAATGATTTCTGCTTCCGTGGCCGGGGACCCTCGGAGAGTGCTGAACGCATTACCGAGATAATCCTATCGGGCATGGAAGCATACATTCCATTCTCTTTCTCTCAGACTAATGCAAAAAAATCTTGGTTTACTCACGCCTGTTCTACTGCTGTCCGCAATAAGGAGGAAGCATTCAAACGGTACCGACGCCTTAAAACTCAAGACTCTCATTCTTCCTATGTTTCTGCCCAGAATCAAGCCAAATCTGTTCTTCAACTTGTCAAACACGCTTTCATCAATAATAAATGCGCTGAACTATCCAACTCTAGCTCTTCCCAAGCTTTCTGGCATCTAGCCAAAAACCTCTCCAACAATTTCTCTTCCTAGTCTTTCCCTCCCCTTTCCCACTCTGATGGCACAACCATCACTTCTTCCTCTGACAAAGCTAAACTCTTCGCTCAAACTTTTGCTAGAAACTCCACCTTGGATGATTCCGGTGCTATTCCTCCCTCTCCACCTTCCTCTCTCTTACTTAAGCCTAATATCCTAATCTCTTCTAAAGATGTACTTTCTACCCTCTCTGGGCTTAACACTAATAAGGCGTACGGTCCGGACGGTGTTCCTCCTGTTGTTCTCAAAAACTGTGCTTCCGTGCTGACTTCCTGTCTAGGCAAACTCTTTCGTCTCTGTCTATCCTCTAACGTCTTCCCTTCATGCTGGAAGTTTGCTCACATTCAACCTGTCCCAAAGAAGGGTGACTGCTCTCAACCCTCCAACTATCGTCCAATTGCTCTCATCTCTTGTCTTTCTAAAGTTTTTGAAACTATTCTTGCTTCCAAATTTCTTAAGCATTTCTCTTCTCATAATCTGCTCTCAGATCACCAGTATGGCTTCCTTAAGGATCGCTCCACTGGTGATCTTCTTTCATATCTTACTATCTTTTGGTCATCCTCCTTTCGGGACTTCGGTGAGACTTTTTCTATTGCACTAGACATATCGAAAGCCTTCGATAGAATCTGGCACAAATCTTTAATTTCTAAACTACCCTCCTTCGGTTTCTATCCCTCCATCTGTGCCTTTTCCTCTAATTTCCTTTCCGGCCGTTCCATAGCCGTGGTTGTGGACGGCCATCGTTCACTTCCTCACCCTATAAACTCCAGTGTTCCTCAGGGCTCTGTCCTATCTCCTATTCTATTTCTAATTTTTATAAATGATCTCCTCAACTGTACCTTAATTCCCATCCATTCATACGCAATCGACTCAACCTTAAATTACTCCATTAGTTTTTCAGAACGCCCCAGCCAGCAATCCCTCAATGACAAACGTAATGAAGCCATAGAACTCTTAAATTCTGATATAAATACTATCTCCAATTGGGGCAGAGAAAACCTTGTTACCTTTAATGCTTCCAAAACCCAATTTCTCCATCTATCTACCCGTCAGGATCTCCCAGCGGACTATTCCTTATTCTTCAATAACACAAAAAATAACCCTTCATCTCCTCTCAATATTCTTGGTGTCTCTTTTTCTTCTGCTTTCATTTGGAAGGACCATATTACCAGTCTTGCTAAGGCAGCCTCCCAGAAGCTGGGTGTGCTCAACCGCCTTAGGGGGTTCTTTTCCCCTGCACAGCTTCTGGCTCTGTACAGGGGCATAGTGCGTCCTTGTATTGAGTATTGTTCACATGTGTGGGGAGGTTCTTCTCACACCGCTCTCCTAGACAAAGTTGAAAGGAAGGCCTTTCGTATCATTAACTCCCGTCCACTCACCAACTCTCTGCAATCTCTCTCTCTCCGCCGCAATGTTGCATCTCTCTCGCTATTCTATCGCTACTATAATAATCAGTGTTCCTCAGAGCTTTCCCAGTGTATACCACCTCCTTTACGTAGGGCACGTGGTACCCGTCTTGCAACTCAATCCCACCCCTACTCTGTGCAACTCTCCAACCCAAGAGTGTAACGTTTCTCTTAAACTTTCTTCTACTCAAACAGCTGAGCTCTGGAACTCTCTTCCAGAATCAGTCTTTCCCTCTTCCTATGACTTAAATTGCTTCAAACTCCGTGTGTCCAGGCATTTTGGCTCGAACGTCCCTTGATTTTGGCCCTGTCACTCTTTCAACTATGGGAGAGGCACTTGCTACAGGCAGTTCTGCCTTTTGCCTCCCTCAATCAAATAGAAAAAAAAAAAAATAAAAAAAAATATATATATATATTTGTTTTTTTTCTCTATGTGGCTGAGGGAGACATAAGGCAAAACTGCCCCCCCCCTAGACAGGGCCAAAATCAAGGAACGTGCGAGTAAAAATGTTTGGACACACAGAGTTTGAAAACATTTAAATCATAGGATTGGGAAAGATGGATTCAGGGAGAGAGTTCCAGAACTCAGCTAATGAATAGAAGAATGATTGGGAGTAACGTTTCACTCTTGAGTTGGAGAGTTGTACAGAGTAGGGATGGAATTGTGTTGCAAGACTGGTACTACGTACCCTATGTAGAGGAGGTGGTATGCACTGAGATCTCTCTGAGGAACACTGATTATTGTAGTAGCGATAGAATAGCGAGAGAGATGCAACATTGCGGCGAAGAGAGAGAGATTGCAGAGAGTTGGTGAGTGGACGGGAGTTAATGATACGAAAGGCTTTCCTTTCTACTTTGTCTAGAAGTGCTGTGTGAGAGGATTCTCCCAACATATGTGAACAATATTCAATACAAGGACGCACTATGCCCCTGTACAGAGCAAGAAGCTGAGCAGGGGTAAAGAACCCCTTGAGGCGGTTGAGCACACCCAGCTTCTGGGAGGCTGCCTTAGCAAGACTGGTAATATGGTCCTTCCAAGAGAGAGCAGAAGAAAAAAAGACACCAAGAATACTGAGAGAAGATGAAGGGTTGATTTTTGTATTGTTGTAGAATAAGGAAAAGTCTGCTTGGAGTTCATGGAGGGTAGATAAATGGAGAAATTGGATTTTGGAGGAAGAATTAAAGGTAACAAGGTTTTCTCTGCCTCAATTGGAGATGGTAGTTAGATCAGAAGATAAGTTTTCCTTGGCTTCATCATGTTTGCTTTTGAGTGATTGCTGGCTAGGGCGTTCTGGGAAACTAATTGAATAGTGTAAGGTAGAGTTGTCTGCATATGATTGGATAAGACTGGAGGTGCAGTTGAGAAGATCATTTATGAAAATTAGAGAGAGAATAGGAGATAGGAAAAATCCCTGAGGAACACCGAAGTTGATAGGATGAGGAAGTGAACGATGGCCATCCACAGCCGCAGCTATGGAACGACCGGAAAGGAAATTAGAGACAAAGGCACAGATGGAGGGATAGAAACCGAAGGAGGGTAGTTTAGAAATTAGAGATTTGTGGCCAGACTCTATCGAAGGCCTTCGGTATGTCCAACGCAATAGAAAAGGTCTCACCGAAGTTCCGAAAGGAGGATGACCAAGAGTTGGTAATATATGAATGAAGATCACTAGTAGAGCGGCCCTTAAGTAAGCCATACTGGCGATCTGATTGTAGATTATGAGAAGATAAATGCTTAAGAAATTTGGAAGTAAGAATAGTTTCAAAAACTTTAGAGATACAAGAGATGAGAGCAATTGGACTATAGTTGGAAGGTTGATAGTGGTCACCCTTCTTTGGGACAGGTTGAATGAAAGCAAACTTCAGGCATGAAGGGAAGACGTTAGAGGAGAGACAGAGACGAAAGAGTTTGCCTAGGCAGGGAGTCCGCACGGAAGCACAGTTTTTTAGTACAACAGGAGGAATACCATCTGGACCGTGCGCCTTCTTAGTATTAAGCCCAGAGAGGGTAGAAAGTACATCTTTAGAAGAGATTAGGATATTAGGCATAAGTAGGAGAGAGGGGGGTGGAGAGGGAGGAATAGCACCGGAATCATCCAAGGTTGAGTTTCTAGCGAAAGTTTGACCGAAGCGTTCAGCTTTGTCAGAGGAAGAAGTGATGGTTGTGCCATCAGAGTGGAAAAGGGGAGGGAAAGACGAGGAAGAAAAATTGTTGCAGAGGTTTTTGGCTAGTTGCCAGCAAGCTTGGGATGAGCTAGAGTTGGATAGTTCAGTACATTTAATATTGATGAAAGAGTGTTTGGCAAGTCAAAGAACAGATTTGGCTTGATTCCGGGCAGAAACATAGGAAGAAAGAGATTCTTGAGTTTTAAGGCGTTGGTACCGTTTGAATGCTTCCTCCTTATTACGGACAGCAGTAGAACAAGCATGAGTAAATCAAGATTTTTTTGCATTTGTATAAGAGAAAGAAGATGGAATGTATGCCTCCAAGCCCGATAGGAGTACCTCGGTACCTCAGCACTCTCCGAGGGTCCCCGACCACGGAATCAAAATTAATTCCATGGGAAATCAAAGAAGTACTGCCAGAGAGCCTCCCACTCTGCAGCGCCAAAGTGTCACAAGCGCCGCCAGCTGGGAGGATCGGGTGGCCGTACTGGAGAGATAAGACAGGTGACAGAGATAAGTTTATGGTCGAAGGAGCCCAAAGGAGAGACAAGATCGACAGCATAAGAAGAAGGGTTAGAAGCTAGAAACAAGTCAAGAATGTTGGGCCGATCTCCGAAGCGATCCGGGATATGGGTGGGTTGCTGAACTAACTACTCTAGGTCAGTTAGGATAGAAAAGATGTAGGCTTGTTCACCAGGTTGGTCAGCAGTGTGAGAGGAGAGCCATTGGTGGTGGTGAACGTTGAAATCTCCTGAGATGGAAGATTCTGAGAAAGGAGAAATGGATAGAATGTGTTCCACTTTAGAGGTTAGATAGTCGAAGAATTTGGGAAAATCGGTAGAGTTATGGGAAAGATAGGCAGCACAGACATATTTAGTATGAGAATGAAAGGATAGTTTAGCCTTAAAGTTGAGAATTAAGAGGAATCGAAATCTGGAACACGAAAGCAAGTGAGTTTGTTGTGCACATATGCACAACATCCACCTTTGGCTTTGAAACTAGGATAGAGAAAGCAGAAGGATACAGAGAAGGGGCTGTTGGCAGTTGCTTCAGACACCCTCGCTTCGGTGAGGAAAAGAAGATCAGGTTTGGAGGAGTAGAGATGGTGTTCTACAGATTGAAAATTAGAGGAAAGTCCGCGAATGTTGCAAAAGTTCATAGTGACAGGCCGTGGTCCAGAGCATTTTAAGGGGTCGTCTGGGGAAGGTCGGGCAGATGTGTGGGCCTTTATGGTCCCCCCCTCCTGGGGACTCCGAGGCTGGGCGAATGTTCATCATGATATTATGTGTTTTGTTTAAATTTTAATATGGAAGAATGAAGTGTGGTGTGCATGTTTAGTGTAGTGAAGTGGATAGGAGGAGGAGGTATTTGTGAGAGCTAGGTGGATTACTCTCAGTGTAAGTGAGGCACAAAGGAAATCAGTAAGAGAGGCCAAGCAAATAAAACAGGAGTTCCAGCGACTCCTTATCAAATGCCTATAACCTCTCCTGGGTCTAGCCCTGCTCAATTGGTGCCTACAATCTCCCCCATCTCCCCCATATATATATATATATATATATATATATATATATATATATATATATATATGCTTTCTCCTTTGTATTTAGGCATATATAAGTAAGCAGGAAAAGATAAGGATTTGTCGATGACCTCCATAATGTTGAAATCACTTCTTGTTATCTGTAACTGTGCTTTGTTGATCATAAATAAAATGGCAGCCACCTCTCTGCCGTATAGTATGTTCCAAATGTATAGGCCAAAACTCTTAACATTAATCTCTATAACTCACAAATGACTAGAGTAATCGAGCTAATATTTCTACCATTTGGGAAGAGTCAGCCAGGGAATAGGTGTAGTATTTACAGCCCATTTGGTCTAGCCCCTTTTGAGTTACAGAGGTTAGGGTTCACGATTTCTGTTCTTTGGAACAAGGTATAGTTGCATTGATGCGATGGACTGAACCTAGACCACTGAACCCTCAAACCCTAAACCCTTTGGCCAGGACACGTTATTTTGTGAGAAACCATACCTACTATAGTCTATTAAATATGGGTAGGCCAGAAATCGTGACCCCTAACCTCTGTAGCTCAAAAAGAGCTAGAACAAAGAGGGCTGTAAATGTCCACATCTATTCCCTGGCTGATTCTTCCCAAATGGTAGATATATTAGCTCGATTACTGAAGACTTTTTAGTGCTACGACAAGTTGGAATCAATATTTCTGGCCTACCTATAATAAACAGGGTAAAGAAGTGGGTTTCAACCATTACTTTCTTGACCAATGACTTGTTTACTTAATTTACTAGTCTAAATCATTCAAGACATGAGGACGCCTTTCTCCCTTTTTATCGGACTATTAATAAACAAATGTTATCATCTGAGGAAGGAATTGTGGGAGTCAGATGATTGAGACATAATTAATCCCTCTAATTACTGGAGGGCTTTTCATAACTGAATATAGTCATTTAGTGACAGCCAGAATAAACTGTTAAAGCACATTATGGTCCTCAGGGGGTAAAGAAGGCTGTGTTGACCATCATAGGCATGATTCGTCATTAAGTGGTCAGCTATTTGGTACCTACTGTATAGTCTGTTCATTAGAAGTAGGCCAGAAATCGTTACCACTAACCTCTGTATCTCAAAAGGGGCTAGAGCATATGGCCTGTAAATGTCCACATATAATCCCTGGCCGACTTCTCCCAAATGGTAGAAGTAACAGCTCAATAATTACTGAAATCCTCTTTGAGTTATGAGAGGTTGGGGTCAGGGATTCTGGCCTACTTATAACGAATAAGGAATAGAGAGCGACCGGTTTATTTGTGTCCATATATATTCTTGTTTGTTTATAAGTGCATGAGTAAATGTGTGTGTATGTGTGTAACTATGTGCTACATGCTCAGGCTGTAAAGTAATGCTACCTTTCCTTGACCACAGGTATGATCCGTGACTATAGTGACAGTTACCTGGTTGCCATGGTAGCCACGGGGATGTTGATGTCTGTGTGTGTCATCATGTGGTGCTTCATGCCAGCTGCTGTCCAGAGTGACAGGAAGAAGGAACTAAAACAAAAACAACAACAACAACAACAACAACAACAACAACAACAACATCAACATCAGGATTTCAGTAATCACACTTGAAACAGAAGAATTGTGTTGATAAGACGAGTAATAGCGTGATCATATTAGCGGTTTTATAATTTACTGACAGAGTACCTGTGGAAGAGATGCAAGATTTGTTTTGAATAAGTGCAGAAATATATAGAGAAAAATAACTAATAGGCATACTCACAGAGGAAACGTACTCCAGAGGAATCTAGGGTAGATCCCTAAAAAAATGGCACAAATAGTTCGAATATGGAAATATATATACAATATATATATATATATATTTATATATATATATTTTTCTTTTTCAAAAGGAAAAGGGTAGCCAAAACAAGGAAGATCCCCATTTTCAAATTTATTGCAATATTTCGGACTCTGCGTCCATCATCAGGTCAGTACACGATCCTATAAAATGAAATTACCATACATAACATTTCGTAAATAGAAGGATCCGCAATTTTTTTTAAATACAAAGTAAATAAGGGTATAAAATACCTAGATGAAATTAATTCGTTAACAAACATCAGTACCGCACGAATAAAAAGAAAATTAATGCGATATGAAGGATAAAACTAAATAATAAAGACCAATCCCTACCCACCTAGATCCAACCCCAAGCCCACCTCGAGTACAACTGAAGATCATTATTTGATCATTTAACACTAACACCGACAACCCCAAAGACACCAAACCAAAGAACATCTGAAAATGATATATTCTGACTGGGCGTACAATGTGAAATACTCCTAATGAATTTGAAATTAAACGAAACGAACAGGAAACAATTAAAACTAAACTATTTGAAAACTAACTAAACAATTGAATCAAGTCATAGTATTAGTTCCGGCTTGAGTTGTTGAGTTATTATTTTTTTCCCCTGAAAAAGTATCTTGTTCATTATTGAATTTACCTATTATTTCAAAAACATTCTCTAAGAAAAGATGGTCATTCTCATGTGAAAGATTTCTTATTGCCGAAAAAGGAATTTTATTTCGATATTGACCCGTTCTATAGCTCCTACCTAAATGTTCAGATATTCTAATTTTGAAATGTCTGGAAGTACATCCGACATACCTAGCATTACAGCTGGGACACGAACATTTATATACAATATTTGAACATAATTATTAGGTTAGGAATACGGTGTTTATAATTGAAAAATGAACCTATAGTGAAATCATTATTGAATATTATTCGAAAGTTGACGGCAGGAAATTCAATTTTGAGAAAGGCCAGCAACTTCTTCCTGAACAAGAAACTTGATTCCCCATAAAAAGTCAATATAACATATTTGATAAGTTTAGGTACTTCGGAAACTGTGACCTCTAAATTTTTCTTCGTGTACAGAAATCTTATAAGTACTTTATTAAATACATTCATAGTATAATTGTTGGATATAAAATACTGCTTAAAAAACTCGAATTCTAGATGCATATTATTAAAATTAGAACACAAATTGTAGGCACGATTTAAAAGTGGTTTAATAGAGTTTATTTTGAAAATATCTGTTATTATCTTTTAATATTATCTTTAATATTATCTTTTAATATTATGCATCTAGAATTCGAGTTTTTGAAGCAGTATTTTATATCCAACAATTTTATGTATGGTAATTTCATTTTATAGGATCGTGTACTGACCTGATGATGGACGCAGAGTCCGAAATATTGCAATACATGTGAAAATGGGGATCTTCCTTGTTTTGACTACCCTTTTCCTTTTGAAAATACGTTATCCTGGAGGACAACTCACTGATATTATTATTAATATATATATATTGTAAGGGAGCAGCGTGGTAGCAGAGACGGAGGGAGGAGAGAGACAGGCGACCCACCTTAATCTACACCGATAGCGGCTGGTGTCCAGTGTCGCGAGCACCACCCGTGGGAGTCTATGCACGTGGGGCATGTAGGCATGGGAAGATCTACATTTCCCACGACAGGAGGCCTTTATCTGACAATCCGTGTGACTCTGCTGTATAGACTAGTGTGACACCAGGTTCTTGCCGAAAATAGAGCTTGGGAAGAGATGTGGATAGGGAGGGAAGAGTTGAGAGTTAGTAGCTGTTGGAGAGCCCGACGAGGCAGAGGTGGGAGAAGCGCGGAGAGCCCGACGAGGCAGAGGTGGGAGAAGTGCTCCTGTTCATGCTGGTCTGGGTACACCCCTGGACATGCGTGACGTGTTGTCTGCTGGCTTGTGTGTTGAGACAAGTAGGTAGAGTGTACTGTTTTGTCCTTTGAAGGGGAGATGAGACAGCATTGGTGCATTATTGTGTATGTGTAACGAGCCCCAGTGTTGTAGGGGCTCTGAGTTTATTCTGCGTTAGGTATTGTGTAACGAACACTGATTAGTGTTCTTGAGTGCACACGTTGTCCAAGCGTGTTGTCTGGTGATATCATATGGTATCATATATCGGTCTGTAATTGAGTGTGTTCCAGTTTACTGTTCGGCGTGCTAGGCGTTGATTAACCGTTGTCTTCAAATGTCCTTTTTGTGTAGTGTTCATTCCTTGTAACGAGTGCATTTACTCGAAGCCTTCACTCGGCGCTTAGCCTGTTATTATTCTTTGCCGTATTTAACTGAATTGTCATGCCTATCAACTTGTTCGTTTTCCCTAGTTAATAGCAATTATAATTCATACGAAAATAAGAAGCGTTTAATATAATCCTTCTTCACTGATTTGTGTTTATCTGAGACATTAACCCTTTTTGACCTTCTGAACGCAACAGCATGCTAGTTGCCCTTGCTTGAATTTTAATCTCTTGGGTTCAGCATTGTAGGGCCGTAACAAGAATTTGGCGACCTTGCTTAGGATTTAGCGAACTTGTACCCACACTAGGGACTAGTCTTTTGTTCACCGGGAATCGAACTTAATCATTTTTAAAATCTTTGTATTTGTTTTGCTTTTATCTTTGTTTGTTTTTCCACTGGAATCACACTCAGACGATTTGTTGGTGTACTGTATTGCTACTCATCTCTCGTTTCTGGTACATGAATTCGACTTTGTTTTTGCTTTAATCGGATCAATTAAACCAGGCCAAGATGTTTCTTATGAGCGATGAGGACGTAGAAGGGTTTCTTCGCTCAGATCCCACCTATGAAAATGTCTCTAGTCTGTCTAAGCAGGAGCTTAAACTAGTGGCGGACAAGTTGGATATTGATAATGCAATCTCTGACACTAAGGCGATGTTATTGGAATGGGTGTTAGAGATTGGGGCTAGTTTCCGCCACCAGGGATTGGTTAGGAGCCACCAGGGAGGGGTTAGTTGCAGATGGGATGCAGACTGTGACAGACACACAACAATCACAATTGGTACAGAACACAGACAACCCGGTAGAGTTGCTCAGAATGCAACTGGAGTTAGCCAAACAACAGACAGAACGGGTGA
The DNA here is from genome assembly GCA_032716605.1 of Paralithodes platypus. Lineage (NCBI taxonomy): Eukaryota > Metazoa > Arthropoda > Malacostraca > Decapoda > Lithodidae > Paralithodes > Paralithodes platypus. The sequence continues at coordinate 51,647,559 of CM064573.1, read as the reverse complement.
GACTTCAAATAGAACAAGCAAAACAACAAACAGAACAGGAAAAACAACAGACAGAACGGGCGAGACTTCAAGTAGAACAGGCGAGGCTGAAACTGGAGGAGAGGAAACTCGAGTGTGATAACGGGACTGGCGAGACACGGCACGTGCCAGGGGGCGGCAAAGTGTTTGATGTCACTAAACACGTTCGCATGGCGCCGACGTTTGACGAGGCAGATCCAACTTGGTATTTTTTGGCTTTTGAGAAAGTCGCGAGTAACATGGACTGGCCTGGGGATAAATGGGCTCTTTTATTGCAAAGTGGGTTAAAGGGAAAGGCTCTTGCCGCCTACACGGCTCTTACCGTGTCTCAAAGTGGCGATTATGAGACTGTAAAAGGGACCATTCTACGTGCCTACGAATTAGTGCCTGAAGCTTACCGTTTGCTGTTTAGGAATCACTATAAACCTGGTCATTTGACACATGTGGAGTTCATGTATGAGAAGAAAAAGGAACTAAACAGGTGGCTGCGTTCTCGGGATATTCAAGGTACCCATGAGAAAATGTTTGAGCTCTTTCTTTTGGAGGATTTCTGTAGAACAATACACAGAGACGTAGCTTCACACATCCTAGAGAAAGGTACCCTGAATCCCGAGAAGGCTGCCACACTCGCTGATGAATATGTCTTAACTCGCAAGGTAGATCCGGACAGTGGAGCGGGCGGAAGTAGAGGGAGCAGCTACCACCACCACCCCGAGTCACCAAGGTCACCAACCCCTGTCAATGCTGCCACCCAGGGGCGGAAGTAAGAGGGAGGTAGCGTGCTCCTACTGTGATAAAGCTGGTCACGTGGAACGTGATTGTTTCCTTAAACTGAGGCGTAAGGGCACATGGGAGAGGCCTACGGCCGATGTCAGTAAAGCTGAGTACATGAGGGACTTTAAATCCGTATCTACGTTCTCCATTCTGGGAAAAGTCGGTGTGAGTGAGGAAGAGGAGGAGAAGGAGAGGAGAAAGAGAGCTGATGCACTTGCTTTCTTTGTGTCGTGTGGATCTGTTCGTAAGAATGATGAAGTTAAGCATGTGAAAATCTTGAGAGATACAGGTGCTGCACAAACGCTCATGAGGACGAAGGTGCTGGAGAAGTTTGTGCATGAGGGAAAAAGCATCCTCATTCATGGTGTGGGCGGTCAGCTGTCTGTGCCACTCGTGACTGTTGAGCTTAAGAGTGAGCTCGTAAATGGGAGGGTGACTGTTGGACTAGTGGATGAATTGCCAGTGCCAGGAATTGACCTCCTGTTGGGAAATGATTTGGCGGGGAAGAAGGTGAGTGTTTCTCCTATCATTGTTTTCAGGCCTACTGATTGTGCTGTAACCCGGCCCATGTCTCATAGAAATAATGGGATGAATGTGGAAATGGAGAAAAAGAGTGGTGTTGCAGGTGCACCAGGTGCGCTAGATGGCCCTAATGAATGGGGACTAGGGAAATTGTTCTCGCTAGCAAAGAGTGATGTTGCAAGGGTGCAAAGTGTGTTTGAGGGCCCTGACGAGGTAGGGCTAGATGAATTATTCTCACTAAATGATGGTGTGAGAAAGGATGATGGTGTCTCAGGTGAAAAGTATCTGCCCGGTGTGGGCCCATGTACTAATCACAAGGAGATAGAGCAGCCGAAAGTGAAGGAGGCTGCAGGAAATGATTCGATGTACGGTATAATCAATGAATTGCCTATGCACAAAAATTATCCTCTTGATGATGTAGCAGAGGATGATAAGATGTTGGAGAGTGTCCCCCGGAATGCTTCAAGCCGGACAATGGGGATGGAATGTGACGTGGGCGTGGCGGATGTGGAGCCTGTCAAGCAGCGGCCGTGCCGAGTCAACCCCGAGAGAGCCAAGGTGACGCGCCAGGAGGTCGACGACGAGTTGCTACGAGACATCAGAGAGCCACGCCAGAGTGAATGCTCCTCCACTGTCACTCTCATAGATAAGCCAGGTGGGTCAGCAGGGTTTTGCATTGATGTTAAGAAAGTCAATGACATCACCAAGAGTGACACTTACCATTTGCCTAGACTTAAGGAATGTATTGAGCACGTGGGGCGTGCCAAGTTCAAACTGGTTGGGGATGTAAGTGATTTGGGGACGGGGGCAGTCTTGTTGTAGGTGATGATCGTAAGGTAAAGCATCCTGTGTCTGGTGACAGCCAGAATATCAACTTTGTTCATAATGCTTGCAAGGTGGAGTTTGTTCTTGCAGGAGTACCACCTCAATATCATCCATATTCCAGGGAAATGTAATGTCATTGCTGACCACCTGTCCCGCATGTAAAAAAATGTTTATGAATGCTTAAATTTGTCGCCACAAATTTATTTTTAAGGGGGAGGGTGTAAGGGAGCAGCGTGGTAGCAGAGACGGAGGGAGGAGAGAGACAGGCGACCCACCTTAATCTACACCGATAGCGGCTGGTGTCCAGTGTCGCGAGCACCACCCGTGGGAGTCTATGCACGTGGGGCATGTAGGCGTGGGAAGATCTACATTTCCCATGACAGGAGGCCTTTATCTGACAATCCGTGTGACTCTGCTGTATAGACTAGTGTGACACCAGGTTCTTGCCGAAAATAGAGCTTGGGAAGAGATGTGGATAGGGAGGGAAGAGTTGAGAGTTAGTAGCTGTTGGAGAGCCCGACGAGGCAGAGGTGGGAGAAGCGCGGAGAGCCCGACGAGGCAGAGGTGGGAGAAGTGCTCCTGTTCATGCTGGTCTGGGTACACCCCTGGACATGCGTGACGTGTTGTCTGCTGGCTTGTGTGTTGAGACAAGTAGGTAGAGTGTACTGTTTTGTCCTTTGAAGGGGAGATGAGACAGCATTGGTGCATTATTGTGTATGTGTAACGAGCCCCAGTGTTGTAGGGGCTCTGAGTTTATTGTGCGTTAGGTATTGTGTGACGAACACTGATTAGTGTTCTTGAGTGCACACGTTGTCCAAGCGTGTTGTCTGGTGATATCATATGGTATCATATATCGGTCTGTAATTGAGTGTGTTCCAGTTTACTGTTCGGAGTGCTAGGCGTTGATTAACCATTGTCTTCAAATGTCCTTTTTGTGTAGTGTTCATTCCTTGTAACGAGTGCATTTACTCGAAGCCTTCACTCTGCGCTTAGCCTGTTATTATTCTTTGCCGTGTTTAACTGAATTGTCATGCCTATCAACTTGTTCGTTTTCCCTAGTTAATAGCAATTATAATTAATACGAAAATAAGAAGCGTTTAATATAATCCTTCTTCACTGATTTGTGTTTATCTGAGACATTAACCCTTTTTGACCTTCTGAATGCAACAGCATGCTAGTTGCTCTTGCTTGAATTTTAATCTCTTGGGTTCAGCATTGTAGGGCCGTAACAATATATATTGTATATATATCTTATAAGTAGCTTTTTTGTGATAGCCACTAGTATTCTTATACTTGTAATAACGGTAGCGGTTAACGCTTGCCACCACGTATTATATTTAATGACCTAATAGGAAGTCGCAATAAATACTCATGGATGTCAGCCTGGTATTTATTTAGTAAGCAGGTGTAGAGTCAGCAACAGTAATAGTTATATCTTGGGTTATACAGGAACAATTGGTCATTCTTCAATAGGCATAGTGGTGAATGGTGAACTACTTAATTCCCAAAGGGTGAGGACTTAGTAGGTGAGGTGATCTCTAGCGAAAGCGAGACACCTCTGGTTATGAGCGGGTTCTATAGTAGAATAGTGGATTGGTAGATGATATGCCCCAAGCGAATGCGGGAACACTTCTGGTTGTGTGCAGGGTGTGTGTCAATGTGTCCAGGAGAGTCATGCCCCAAGCGAATGCGAGGCACCTCAGCTTGAGTGGGAGGCGTATGGTAGAGTGTCCCGGAGAGTGTCGGTTCTCCAGTGCGAGGTGTGTCTGTCTGTGTGTGTGTGTGTGTGTGTAGTGTTTTCCAGTGTGTAGAAAGACCGCGCCCTATGTCCGGAAAGTGTGTACTCCCGTGGGCGTTTTAGGTCGAGTGTGAAATATGCAGAACATGCATTTTACAAGTGTTGTGAGAGAGGAATGATGAATCAGTACCGAAAACTCAGCACCGAATTTCCGCTGACCAGCTTCCACCACATCAAGCAGCAAAAGTACAGTCATAATTAATTGTTACGTTACCTATATGAACTAGGATATTTCTGTATATAAAGTAGACGAGGAAACTAGGATCATCATACAAATGTATTGTGACACATCCCCTCTACAAAATTTTGCTCCCACTGCAAAATAACAGTAACAATGGAGCCTTAAAAATTAAAGAACAAATATTGAAATTATTCTAAGGTGAAGTGATTAAATCTGTCCAAAGGATTATAAAGGCTGAGGTTTTGTTGTTTGTCTAAGTAAAAATAAAATGAGATGTGATGAAAATTGTACATACACATATATATACAGTATATATATGTATATATTGTTACGATCCTACAATGCTGAACCCAAGAGATTAAAATTCAAGCAAGGGCAACTAGCATGCTGTTGCGTTTCAGAAGGCCAAAAGGGTAAATGTCTCAGATAATCACAAATTAATGAAGAAGGATGATATTAAACACTTCTAATTTTCGTATTAATTATAATTACTAATAACTAGGGAAACGAACAGGTTGATAAGCAAGATGATTCAGTTAATCACGGCAAAGAATGGTAATGGGCTAAGCGCCGAGTGAAGGCCTCGAGTAAATGCACTCGTTACAAGGAATGAACACTACACAAAAAGAACATTTGAAGAACAGTTAATCAACACCTAGCACACTGAACAGTAAACTGAATCACACTCAATCACAGACCAATATATGATACCATGTAGTATCACCAGTTAACACGCTAGGAGAACGTGTGCACTCTAGAACACTAATCAGTGTTCGTTACACACCACACAACACCATATGAAACTCATAGCTCCTCACAACACTAGGGCTCGTTACACATACACAATAATACACCAATGCTGTCTCATCTCCCCTTCAAAGGACAAAACAGTGCACTACCTACTTGTCTTAACGCACAAACCAGCAGACAACACGTCACGCATGTCCAGGGGTGTACCCAGACCAGCATGAACAGGAGCACTTCTCCCATCTCTGCCTCGTCGGGCTCTCCGCGCTTCTCCCACCTCTGCCTCGTCGGGCTCTCCAACAGATACTAACTCTCAACTCTTCCCTCCCTATACACATCTCATCCCAAGCTCTATTTTCGGCAAGAACCTGGTGTCACACTAGTCTATACAGCAGAGTCACACGGAATGTCAGATAAAGGCCTCCTGTCGTGGGAAATGTAGATCTTCCCACGCCTACATGCCCCACGTGCATAGACTCCCACGGGTGGTGCTCGCGACACTGGACACCAGCCGCTATCGGTGTAGATTAAGGTGGGTCGCCTGTCTCTCTCCTCCCTCCGTCTCTGCTACCACGCTGCTCCCTTACACCCTCCCCCTTAAAAATAAATTTGTGGCGACAAATTTAAGCATTCATAAGAATTTTTTACATGCGGGACAGGTGGTCAGCAATGACATTACATTTCCCTGGAATATGGATGATATTGAGGTGGTACTCCTGCAAGAACAAACTCCACCTTGCAAGCATTATGAACCAAGTTGATATTCTGGCTGTCACCAGACACGGGATGCTACCTTACGATCATCACCTAGCAACAAGACTGCCCCCGTGCCCAAATCACTTACAGTACATCCCCAACCAGTTTGAACTTGGCACACCCCACATGCTCAATACATTCCTTAAGTCTAGGCAAATGGTAAGTGTCACTCTTGGTGATGTCATTGACTTTCTTAACATCAATGCAAAACCCTGCTGACTCACCTGGCTTATCTATGAGAGTGACAGTGGAGGAGCATTCACTCTGGCGTGGCTCTCTGATGTCTCGTAGCAACTCGTCGTCGACCTCCTGGCGCGTCACCTTGGCTCTCTCGGGGTTGACTCGGCACGGCCGCTGCTTGACAGGCTCCACATCCGCCACGCCCACGTCACATTCCGTCCCCATTGTCCGGCTTGAAGCATTCCGGGGGACACTCTCCAACATCTTATCATCCTCTGCTACATCATCAAGAGGATCATTTTTGTGCATAGGCAATTCATTGATTATACCGTACATCGAATCATTTCCTGCAGCCTCCTTCACTTTCGGCTGCTCTATCTCCTTGTGATTAGTACATGGGCCCACACTGGGCAGATACTTTTCACCTGAGACACCATCATCCTTTCTCACACCATCATTTAGCGAGAATAATTCATCTAGCCCTATCTCCTCAGGGCCCTCAAACACACTTTGCACCCTTGCAACATCACTCTTTGCTAGCGAGAACAATTTCCCTAGTCCCCATTCATTAGGGCCATCTAGCGCACCTGGTGCACCTGCAACACCACTCTTTTTCTCCATTTCCACATTCATCCCATTATTTCTATGAGACATGGGCCGGGTTACAGCACAATCAGTAGGCCTGAAAACAATGATAGGAGAAACACTCGCCTTCTTCCCCGCTAAATCATTTCCCAACAGTAGGTCAATTCCTGGCACTGGCAATTCATCCACTAGTCCAACAGTCACCCTCCCATTTACGAGCTCACTCTTAAGCTCAACAGTCACGAGTGGCACAGATAGCTGACCGCCCACACCATGAATGAGGATGCTTTTTCCCTCATGCACAAACTTCTCCAGCACCTTCGTCCTCATGAGCGTTTGTGCAGCACCTGTATCTCTCAAGATTTTCACATGCTTAACTTCATCATTCTTACGAACAGATCCACATGACACAAAGAAAGCAAGTGCATCAGCTCTCTTTCTCCTCTCCTTCTCCTCCTCTTCCTCACTCACACCGACTTTTCCCAGAATGGAGAACGTGGATACAGATTTAAAGTCCCTCATGTACTCAGCTTTGCTGACATCTGCCGTAGACCTCTCCCACGCGCCCTTACGCCTCAGTTTAAGGAAACAATCACGTTCCACGTGACCAGCTTTATCACAGTAGGAGCACGCTACCTCACTCTTACTTCCGCCACCGGTAAGAGAAGCAGGGGGCTGCCATGGCTTTTCATTCCACTTTTGAGGTGAAATTTTCGGCGACTGGGTGGCAGCATTGACAGGGGTCGGTGACCTTGGTGACTCGGGGTGGTGGTGGTGGCTGCTCCCTCTACTTCCGCCCGCTCTACTGTCCGGATCTACTTTGCGAGTTGACATATTCATCAGCGAGTGTGGCAGCTTTCTCGGGATTCAGGGTACCTTTCTCTAGGATATGTGAAGCTACGTCTCTGTGTATTGTTCTACAGAAATCCTCCAAAAGAATGAGCTCAAAAATGTTCTCATAGTTACCCTGAATATCCCGAGAATGCAGCCACCTGTTTAGTTCCTTTTTCTTCTCATACATGAACTCCACATGCGTCAAATGACCAGGTTTATAGTGATTCCTAAACAGCAAACGGTAAGCTTCAGGCACTAATTCGTAGGCACGTAGAATGGTCCCTTTTACAGTCTCATAATCGCCACTTTGAGACACGGTAAGAGCCGTGTAGGCGGCAAGAGCCTTTCCCTTTAACCCACTTTGCAATAAAAGAGCCCATTTATCCCCAGGCCAGTCCATGTTACTCGCGACTTTCTCAAAAGCCAAAAAATACCAAGTTGGATCTGCCTCGTTAAACGTCGGCACCATGCGAACGTGTTTAGTGACATCAAACACTTTGCCGCCCCCTGGCACGTGCCGTGTCTCGCCAGTTCTGTTATCACACTCGAGTTTCCTCTCCTCCAGTTTCAGCCTCGCCTGTTCTACTTGAAGTCTCGCCCGTTCTGTTTGTTGTGTTTCCAGTTCTATTTGAAGTCTCGCCCGTTCTGTCTGTTGTTTTTCCTGTTCTGTTAGTTGTTTGGCTAACTCCAGTTGCATTCTGAGCAACTCTACCGGGTTATCTGTGTTCTGTACCGATTGTGATTGTTGTGTATCTGTCACAGTCTGCATCCCATCTGCAACTAACTCATCCCTGGTGGCGGAAACTAGCCCCAATCTCTCTAACACCCATTCCAATAACTCCGCCTTAGTGTCAGAGATTGCGTTATCAATATCCAACTTGTCCGCCACTAGTTTAAGCTCCTGCTTAGACAGACTAGAGACATTTTCATAAGTGGGATCTGAGCGAAGAAACCCTTCTATGTCCTCATCGCTCATAAGAAACATCTTGGCCTGGTTTAATTGATCCGATTAAAGCAAAAACAAAGTCGAATTCATGTACCAGAAACGAGAGATGAGTAGCAATACAGTACACCAATACATCGTCCGAGTGTGATTCCAGTGAAAAACAAAAATACACAGATTTTAAAAATGCTTAAGCTCGATTCCCGGTGAACAAAAAGACAGGTCCCTAGTGTGGGTACAAGTTCGTTAAATCCTAAGCAAGGTCGCCAAATTCTTGTTACGATCCTACAATGCTGAACCCAAGAGATTAAAATTCAAGCAAGGGCAACTAGCATGCTGTTGCGTTTCAGAAGGCCAAAAGGGTAAATGTCTCAGATAATCACAAATTAATGAAGAAGGATGATATTAAACACTTCTAATTTTCGTATTAATTATAATTACTAATAACTAGGGAAACGAACAGGTTGATAGCAAGATGATTCAGTTAATCACGGCAAAGAATGGTAATGGGCAAAGCGCCGAGTGAAGGCCTCGAGTAAATGCACTCGTTACAAGGAATGAATACTACACAAAAAGAACATTTGAAGAACAGTTAATCAACGCCTAGCACACTGAACAGTAAACTGAATCACACTCAATCACAGACCAATATATGATACCATGTAGTATCACCAGTTAACACGCTAGGAGAACATGTGCACTCTAGAACACTAATCAGCGTTCGTTACACACCACACAACACCATATGAAACTCATAGCTCCTCACAACACTAGGGCTCGTTACACATACACAATAATACACCAATGCTGTCTCATCTCCCCTTCAAAGGACAAAACAGTGCACTACCTACTTGTCTTAACGCACAAACCAGCAGACAACACGTCACGCATGTCCAGGGGTGTACCCAGACCAGCATGAACAGGAGCACTTCTCCCACCTCTGCCTCGTCGGGCTCTCCGCGCTTCTCCCACCTCTGCCTCGTCGGGCTCTCCAACAGCTACTAACTCTCAACTCTTCCCTCCCTATACACATCTCTTCCCAAGCTCTATTTTCGGCAAGAACCTGGTGTCACACTAGTCTATACAGCAGAGTCACACGGAATGTCAGATAAAGGCCTCCTGTCGTGGGAAATGTAGATCTTCCCACGCCTACATGTCCCACGTGCATAGACTCCCACGGGTGGTGCTCGCGACACTGGACACCAGCCGCTATCGGTGTAGATTAAGGTGGGTCGCCTGTCTCTCTCCTCCCTCCGTCTCTGCTACCACGCTGCTCCCTTACAATATATATATATATATATATATATATATATATATATATACCGGTATATAATATATATATATATATATATACCGGTATATATATATATATATATATATATATATATATATATACTGTATATATAAAATTGTAAAATTAAAAGTTTTCTATTAAAAACAAATCCAAAATAATAAACATGTACATAGTCCTATATAATAAAACAACACTACTCATTGAAACGTAGAAGTTCTAATTAACCAAAGTCTGTTCTTCTGATTAGTAACTTCTCACATTAACAATTATTGTTCATAGTATGTATTTTCTAAAAATAATATAATTTTCAACTTAGTGTATTTTCAAGGTAGTATATTTTCTAGAATACTTTATTTTCAAATATATAGTTTTGGTTTCTAATAATTCGGTGCCAAAATGTATTGTTTTCTAAATATAGACTTTATTTTTTAAGTCTAATGTTGTAACATACATTTTTCAGTGCAAGTGTGTAAAATGAAAATTTAAACTAACCCAGTTCTCTTTTTTTACATTTATCATGTTAGTGTGCCTACGCGAGATTTTCTAATTCAATTACTACTTGATACCACACGAGTGCTTAAACAAACAGAAAACATCGGGCTCAGTACTAAGAATTAATTCAATCCAAAACGTGACGGATCTCTGTACCGCAGCAAATATTGACAATACTCAAAATTTGAAGCAACTGGGTTACGAGAAACAAAAATGGGTTACGAGATAAGGCGCGTACAGTGTGTTTAATTTTAAAAACATTAGTTGGGGATAAAGATGCTAAGATTAACTTACATCGAGGGCGTATGCCAGATCAAAAGTTCATCAACAACAACTTAATCATTGGGAATGGGTGAGATTCATTTATTTCACACAAAAAAAAAAAAAAAAAAAAATCGTATGCCTAGCTCATGTAGGCCTTGGGAGAAGTGCAATTTTTTTAAATTTGTCTAGTGTCTGAGAATAAACGAGCGAATAAAAACGAGTGATTGAAAACGAGTTATTTAAAACGAGTTAGTGAAAACGAGTGAGTGAAAACGAGTTGTTTAAAACGAGTGAGTTAAAACAGTGAGTTAAAACAATCACATAAATTATCAGCATATACAGTATCGATTTTAGAGTTAGGCTAAAATAAAATATATTACTCAAGAAGAATATTACTAATTTAAGACTACAATCCTAATGTATGCATTTACTGTGAACTGCAGAAACACATCGAATTCCGTGAATATGAACATCTTAGTGGATGCCCGGGGGTGTGCGAAAGCGTGTGTAGGGCACTGTACTGGCAAGATACATAGTTAGTCTATGTATCTTGTGTACTGGTAGGCCCAGTCGTAGCGCGCAGAAGGCTGACATCACACCGAGTCTGTGAGCGAGTACTGCCCACCCCCCAGTTTTTCTCTTCACTCCCCCCACTCACCCCCCAGCCTATGTCCCCCTACCACCTCTATCGGAGAGAAGGACAGTCGGACACACTGTGACTCATAAATCTGTTCAGTACCATGACGGCTTTTATTATTTTGTTCTGGTTATCATTAAATGGATTGTACCAGATTAGGAAGAAGCTGTGGGAGTCAAAGTGGTAGTTAGGTACTGGTACCTTTATTTGTTCTTAGAGACCATTATCAAGCTAAATATCATCCTCTAGAGTTAGCTAAAGTATGATGACACTGATGTGATGGTAGTGCAGGGGTTAAGGTAACTCTATATTAGGCCTACACCCTTACCATACGGTTGCTAGACTACTCGGCCCACGGGACAGCTCGGCCAGGACAACTCGGCCAACGGCGAGACAGCTCGGCCCAGTAAAAACGAGACAGCTCGGCCCAGTAAAACCGAGACAGCTCGGCCCCGAGTTAATTTCGAGACAACTCGGCCTTTCACAACCCTTATTTGCTTCGACAACATAAAAACGTTATAGATGGCTATATTGATCATTTTGGAATCGCTATGTCCCTATCTATTTATGTATCTATCCTAAAGAAAACTGAGATTTTTGCAAAAAACATTTTTTTTACATCCAGTGGCAATTCAACTCCCACCCTTTCAATATCTGAGGCAAGGGTATGAACACATTGTTTTCCTTCCCTCAAACCTTCGCCATGGACAGCTTTGAGTATTTCTCTCATCACCGTTAATTTAGAAGAAAAACTATCAGACGGCATGTACAGGTGACCTCTGTTGACCATATCAATCCATGATTTGTTTACAGATACACAGTTCGCTGCCATGTAACCTAAATCAGGATATTTTTTAGAGAATTTCCTCACAACATAGCCACCTACAGTATATACAACAAGGCCTGTTCTTCACAACATAGCCACCTACAGTATATACAACAAGGCCTGTTCTTCTATTTCCTCACAACATAGCCACCTACAGTATATACAACAAGGCCTGTTCTTCTATTTCCTCACAACATAGCCACCTACAGTATATACAACAAGGCCTGTTCTTCTATAATTGTACTAGGTGATTTTGATGAATTGTTACATGCTCCTACGCAACTATTTTCACCTTCATGCAACTCATCAGACAGCTCATCAGTCATATTATCCATTTCAAAGTCCATATCCTTGAATAGCAAGCTAGTTGGGCAAATTTCTAGGCCCAGTTCACGGTCATAGGAGTTTGGTGTCTCTGGAGTTGCACCTGACACCACCCCATAAATAACACACTCATCATTATCAGCATGTTGGCTAATGTTGCATTTGTCACTGATCAGGGCGACTTTTCTTCCTAACAAATATTTTGTCAGTCTATATTTAAAGTGGACTGAATCTGGGTGATCCTGAGGTCCACTCATTTGCCTGATGCACCCAAAGAAATGTTCTAGGCAATCTTGATTTAGTCTTCGGGTCATTATATAATCAAGATGATGACTGTTCTTTAACATAGCCATTAATCCTATGAGTGAATTGCAAGATAATAATATTCCTTTCTGAAAGGAATAGAGTGAGCTTGACACAGAGTTACATACTCTCATGGTGTTCACTGTGTCAATCATACTTGTCTGTTCATCAAAATACATTCCATATCCACAGCGAAGTTTCTTATCACCATAGTTGGAGGAATTCATGACGTCAAACCAGTTATCTGCTAGTAAGATGAACTTAGCCGTTTCTTTCCAGTTTTTAGACTCCAGAACTCCTTTCTCGCCTAAAAACATGATTGAACTTGCACAGCTCTCTGACAACAACTGTGTTGCATATTTCACACGTTGTCTTTGCTGACCAGTGACTGCGAGGTGAATATCACTCACTTTGTAAGCTAATTATCCATATTCTGTTTTGGTATTGAGCAGCATTACGTGAATGCATGCAGCAGAAACTATATTTCCGTTCTACAACTCAAACCCCTGAATCAATAAAATGATTCCTGATTAGCTTTAACAAATGAGGAACATCAGCAAATACAAAAATGTCTTTATCAGCCACTGGATTTTTGAAAGACATTTGATTATGTTTGATAGGATCTATACCAAATTGTTTCCATACACGGAGATTGGTAGTTCCTAAATCGTGCACTATTGCAACAACTGGGTAGCCTGCTAACTCTATTCTCTCTATCAAATATGTCAATATATTTTGCACGTTTGACTGATCTAAGTCAAAATATATTGTCTGTTTCCACTTACCTACAAGGCCTCTCAATATAACTACCTGGACACTTTTGTGTGGTTTATACAGTGTGTCTGTACCTTAGTCGTAGCTCCATTGTTTTGCAATACTCATCTCATCGAAAGATATGACTGCCAGCTTTTCTACCGAATCTAAAGTTTCAGACTTGAACTTCATAAGTGACAACATAAGAACATAAGAAAATGGGAGTCTGCAAAAAGCCGATCGGCCCATACAAGGCAGATCCCTGTCACACCCAACCCCAATTACAAGGCCCAATTATAGACCCATCTCACTAATACCTTGAGTACTGACCCCACCAAAACGGTCAGAGATTAACACAAGATTACGGGGGTCTGCTGAGAGCCGATTGGCCCACACCTGGTAGATCCACCTCACACCCAACCCATCTCGTCCATATGCCTATCTAATTTTATCTTAAAGCTCCCTATCCTTCTTGATCCCACTATATCACTTGGTAGCCTATTCCACCCATCTACAACTCTGTTACCAAACCAATATTTGCCTATATCTTTTCTGAAACGAAATTTATCTAATTTGAAACCATTTGTACGAGTTATTTCGCTATCACTGAGCTTTAGTACATTTTTCATGTCTCCTTTATTAATTCCACTAACCCACTTGAATACCTCTATCATGTCGCCTCTAACTCTGCGTCTCTCTAACGAATGTATGCCTAATTTCTTCAACCTTTCTTCATACGGAAGATTTCTAATATTATGGATAATTTTTGTCATTCTACGTTGTACTCTTTCCAATGAATCTATGTCCATTCTGTAATAAGGACACCAAAATTGAACAGCATAATCCATATGGGGTCTCACTAATGACAAGTCAAGTTTTAAGATAACATCAGCAGTTCTGTTACTCACACTCCTAGATATGAACCCGAGAATCCTGTTTGCCTTGTTACGAACGCTTATACATTGTTTTCTAGGATTCAAATCATTGCTAACAAACACACCTAGATCTTTCTCACAGTCTGAGTTTTCTAATTCCATATTAGCTAGTTTATATTTAACATTTGTATGCATCTTCCCTATCTTTAATACCTTGCATTGACAAGACAGGTGATAAAAGACCAGGTTCACATACTTTTGCTGTCTTTTAATGTGCTCACAGATGGCAAAGGAAAACCTTTGACATATTTTAGATATTTGTAAGACTTTAGACTCAAGCTCCGTAGTGTCATTGCAGATGATATATCCTATTCTGGCCAAAACTTAGCGTTTTTCTTTTTACTGATGAGAACATCTATCTGTGTTTTAGTGAACAAAGGTTGTAGTGCATCATCGACTTTCTGTTGCACTTCGTGTATGACCTGATTTTGTTCCTCAGTATTTTTCTGTTTCAAGGACAACTTTTGATCACGCCAAAGCTCTACCTCTTTTTCCAACTTCTGTATTTTCTTATGCAATTCATCATGAATAACTTTACAATCTCTACAGGATCTCTTGCCATCTTGCAGGACAATAGACTCGCCACGTCCTACATTATAGTTGGATTTTGACTATCTACAGTGTTTCTGTATATCACTGTCTCTATCTCTAAGCTTGGGCTATAATTACTCGGCTTAAGATATCGATCATATAGCATTTCTTCTGCAGTTCTCTTTAATCCAAGAGTTGCTGCTCTCCCAGTTCTCCTGCTGGACATCTCTGTTGGACTGGCAACTGAAACAATGATACTGATATATATTATAAATTGTCTAACCACAATATCTATTCACAGTTGTAATTCAATAACAACCTTAAACATAATATATATATATATATATATATATATATATATGTTTCTAATCTCTCAGTGGGGTTCGAACCGCCGACCGTCAGGACTATAGCCGACGTCGTAAAGCGTCGGCTATCGTCCTGATGGTCGGCGGTTCGAACCCCACTGAGAGATTAGAAACATTTAGTGGCTCACGTGTATTTGTGGTATATACCGGTACTCTATATATACAGTATATATATATATATATATATATATATATATATATATATATATATATATATATATATATATATATATATATATAATTTGTACATTATGAGAGATACTTATGCCTAGTACGATAGTAACCACTATTAAAAATCCAGTTAAAACTAGAATTTGTATGATCAAGGAAAAGAAGTACCTGTAGCATAGTATGGAGTGGGAGGAGTAAATATTGTAATTAAGGGACCAAGGCGGTCCTCTAATTACAGATTATACTCCTCCCACTCACTAATACTCTAATTTGTGTTACTGCTTCACCTATTGTATATTATTATTATTATTATTATATATATATATATATATATACAGTATATATATATATATATATATATATATATATATATATATATATATATATATAATAAAATATAATATAAATAAGGGTGATATAGATGAGGTATTAAAACTAAAGAACGGCGACATAACCCGCTCAAATGGTTTCAAGTTAGATAAGCTTAGATTTAGTGTGTGTGCATATCGCTAGAAAGACGAAGATGAGATAATATGATAGGTGTTTAAGTGGATGAAAGGTATCAATAAGGGAGAGCTATTAAAGCTTAATAACGGCGAGATAACCCGTTCAAATGGCTTCAAATTGGGTAATTTCCGCTTTATAAAATATCTAGGTAAGCACTGGTTTGGGAACAGAGGTGTAGAAGTGTGGAATAGATTGCCTAGTGCAGTGATTAGCTCAGAAACGGTAGACAATTTCAAGTGCAAACTGGATAGACACATGAAAGTTATGGGTTGGGTGTGAACGGGATATGCCTCTTGTGGGCCTTTACCTTTGGATACCTATGGATGTGTTCGCCGCTCCTCTAGCGGCACCAAGGAGCGCGACGCCCCTCGTTATGGGTGGTGATTTGGTGCAGTAGACTGTTTGAAGCGACAGCTCGCTCCCTTGCGAGGATTGGCTCGTCTGGCACTTTTTGCAGTTCGACATCTAGGGCTCTCTTGAAGTTGTCTAACGAGATGTCCCTCATGTCTCTTACTCGCCGTGGGAGTTTGTTGAAGAGACGTGGGCCTCTGTGTGATAACCAGCCCTCTCGCAGAGAGCCCATAGCACCCCTGTTATTCATCCGGGGGATTTCGCATTCCCAGCCTCTCCTATCACTGAATTTCATGACTATCGGAGTATGTAGGTTTGGTACTAAACCCTCTGCGATTTTCCACGTGTATATTATTAGGTAACGTTCTCTTCTACGTTCCAGTGAGTACAGATTCAGTGCTCTTAAATGCTCCCAATAGTGTAGATGTTTTATCGAACTTATATGCGAAGTGAAATTTCTTTGTACACTCTCTACGTCATTTATTTCACCTGCTTTGTATGGGGATGTTAATACGCTACAGTATTCAAGCCGCGGTAGCACTAGAGATTTGAAGAGCGTTATCATAGGCAATTCACCGCGTGTTTTAAAAGTACGCAGAATCCAACCCGTTAGACGTTTCGCAGCCGCCAATTTGACCTGGTTATGTACTTTGAAACCCATATTTTCAGACATTAATACCCCAAGGTCTTTCCGTTCTATTATGTGGTTAGATTTTGTTAAGTAATTTGTAATTTCTTTAACACCATTATTATCTCCGTACCGTATTAATTGGAATTTTTCCTCATTGAATTGCATGTTGTTTTCCCTGGTCCACTGGAACACTACATTCATGTCTTCCTGCAGTCGGCCCGTGTCCTCTTGTGTGTTTACTATCTTGCTTAATTTTGTGTCATCAGCAAAAGACAACACCGTACTGTGTCTGGTGTTGGTATCTATGTCGCAAATTAGTATGAGGAACAGAAGGGGCGCTAGCACTGTTCCTTGGGGCACTGAGCTTTTGACATCCGAAGGCTCAGAAGTGACTTGGGTTACTGCTACCGATTGTTTTCGGTTTACGAGGAAATTGTATATCCACCTTCCGAATTTCCCAGTTATACCTTTTGCTTTCAGTTTGTGGGCTATTATACCATGGTCACATTTATCAAATGCCTTAGCAAAATCGGTGTAAATGACATCCACGTTTTTCTTTTCTTCTAGCGCTTTAAGAATTTTGTCATAGTGTTCCAAAAGTTGTGAGAGACATGATCTTCCCGCTCTGAACCCATGTTGACCGGTGTTGTGTAGTTCATTTGTCTCCATGAATGTTGAAATTTTGCTTCGCAGGACTCGCTAGAACACTTTAATGATGTGAGAGGTTAGAGCTACCGGGCGGTAGTTTTTGGTAGTGCTTTACTCCCTCCTTTATGCAGTGGGGCAATTATTGCGTTTTTCAAGCTATCTGGTATGTCACCAGTGTCTAGACTCCTTCTCCACATTATAGCCAGGGGTTTTGAGAGGTTTTCCTTACATTTTTTCATTAGGATCGAATTCCAAGAGTCCGGGCCTGGTGCCGAGTGGGATGGCATGTTGGAAATGGCCTCTTCTATGTCTTTTGGACCGAAATCAATATCCAGCATCTGAGGGGTTTCCGTGGGGGAGGTTTCCATGAAAAATATATTTTGGTCTCTGATGACTTTTGTTTCATCAGGCTCACTGAATGCCATTTCATACTGCCTGCTTAAGAGTTCGCTCATTTCCTTTTTGTCCCCTGTGAAAGAGCCGTCCCCTTTGCTCAGTGGGCCGATGTTTGATGTTGTTTTAGCCTTTTGTTTGGCGTATGAAAAGAAGTATTTGGAATTTTCCTTTATACCTGCAATAGCTTTCCTCTCCTCTTCCATATGTTGTAGTTCATATGATATTCTTAGCCTTTGTTCAATTTCCACAATTTCTCTATCTATTTCGACCTTTTGCCTATCCTGTAGATTTTGATGTGTGCGTCTTTGTGTGAGTAATTTTCTTCTTCTGTACAGCCTCCTCCTTTCCCGATCTTGTTTGCTTCTTCGTTTTGTTTGTCTTGCAGGTATATGGTGGCTACAGATTTGGGTCATGGTTTCTGTTATTAAGACTAGACA
This sequence comes from Paralithodes platypus, assembly GCA_032716605.1. NCBI lineage: Eukaryota > Metazoa > Arthropoda > Malacostraca > Decapoda > Lithodidae > Paralithodes > Paralithodes platypus. Next base: position 51,629,531 of record CM064573.1, on the reverse strand, counting down.
TTCTGCTGGTGTCAGGTTATCCATTAAATCTTCCCAGTCTATTTCCTCCATTTCTTGATTTACCTCTTCCCACCTAATGTTTTTGTTATTGAAGTTAAATTTACTGAAGGGGCCGGTTTTTGTTCTCGATTCTGAGGTTGTCTGTACACTTTCTAAGGTTGTTTTGATCTCAATTAATTTATGATCTGAGTATGTTGTGTCCGATATTTTAATGCTGTGTACTAGAGAGTCGTTGTTAGTGAAGACCAGGTCTAAGATATTGTTTTCCCGTGTGGGTTCAGCAATATGTTGGGTAAGACTAAAAAAATCACAAAGTTCAAAAAGCTCTCTCGTATTAGTATTTGCTTCTCCGGTGTTATTTGCCACTAACTGGTTTTCTAGTTGTCTCCATTTAATGTTTGGTAGGTTAAAGTCTCCTAGCCATGTAATATTTGGTGTTGGGTTCCCCAGGGTTTCCACTTCTGATTTTATTTTGTTGAGCTGGGTTTTGAATTCTTCTCGGGATGAGTCTGGAGGCCTGTATGTAACAATAACTGCTAAATTTAGGGATTCTATTTTAACTCCAAGTATTTCCACCACTTCATTACTGTTATTTAGGAATTCAGTACATATCAGTGAGTCATGTATGTACAAGGCTACACCTCCATGTGATCTATGCGTTCTGTCCGCCCTATGTAGGTTGTAACCAGGAATCCATACCTCACTATCTTCCTGATCTTTAATGTGAGTTTCTGTGAGAGCCGCAAATATAGCGTTTCCTTCTTCTAGCAGGCCCCTAATAAATGGTACTTTGTTCGTGGTTCTATTTTTTTAGGCCTTGGATATTTGCAAACAAGATTGGGGAGGGATTGTTTGGAGTACTATGGCCAGTCGGCCTTATGCAGATTTCCAGTTTCGTGTGTTTTAATATACAATCAATCAACATAAACTTCATAACAATTATATATAGTTATAATACAATACCTCCTATTACAATATACAATACACCTACCACACCTTAATAATGTTCATAGTTTCACCTAAATAATGTTCTTAGTTGTGTAGTATAGCATAGCTAACAATAGATAGCCATAATTGTGATATTATACTTTATCGGGTACGGTACGTAATATACAATTACAATAAAATAAATACACAGAGTATTGGTATTTTCTATAAGAAACACAAAATGCTTAGAATTATAAGAAAAATTCACCATGTCGCTAGCCTACGATTGATACTATCTTAATCTCAAAATTGCGTAATGTACCGGTATGTTGTTTGCACAACACACTAAACACAATATATTGCTTACCATTATGACGACAGAGTGACGGTACAGCTTCTTTCTTCAGGAGTCTCTTGTTCTTTGGACTTCCAATACCAAGTAAACAACTTTTCATATCATCAACTAAGTCATCTTTGGTAAAGTGGACAGAACAAACAATAGCATGCTCTGGATTCACGACATCAGCTCGGCGACACAAGTTTATCCATATTTTCCTGTACTGTTCATCTCTTGGAAATCGATAATATCTAATGTTTGTACCTGCTGTCTTAGGTGTGCTGTGTAAGTGGATCCTGGGTGTGACAGAGATCTGCCTTGTGTGGGCCGATCGGCTTTTTGTAGACTCCCATTTTCTTATGTTCTTATGTCCCATCCACCCCCCCCCCCCCATCCCCACCTGGGGTCATCAATGGAGATTCACACCTATATGACAAACTAATAATTATTCACACCTTCGTGAAAAACTTATAATTGTTCACACCTTTATGAAACTCTTATAATTATATCTTAATGAAACTTGAGGGTGGGTTTACCATAGCCATTTGTCATTGGCCATCTGTAAATTGTAGATATTTGCCAGTGAAATACAGTACAACAAAAATATAAATAATAATAATAATAATAATAATAATAATAATAATAATAATGTAATAATAATAACAATAATGATGATAATAAGAATAACAATAATAATAATGACAGAAGTCATATTCCACCAGTTTATCTCGACAATGTAGGCTACTTATATTTTTACATTCTAGGTAACACGTTAACTTCATTGTTGATCATCCGTATAACTTGTTTTGTGACATCATTTAAAAGAGGATTTCTACAAGTCATTAATTTGGTAACAGCGTTGTGGATATGGGGAATAGGCTACCGAGTGCCATTGTGGGATTACGAACGATATAAAGCTTTAAGTTAAAATTATATAGGCATAATGGACGAAATGGGTTAGGTGTGAAAGGGATCTGCCGTGTGTGGGCCAATCGGCTTTCTGCAGACTCATGTTTTCTTATGTTCTCTCCATTTCTGATATCTAATAATCCATAGAGAATTGCACAAATCTCTGTTAGAGTTGAAGAAACTTTATCAGATATTCTATATCAATACTCGCTCTCTATTACTTCATTATTAACCTTGTCTATTACCAAGACACCAACCTTTTTCTTCCATTTCTGCAATTGAGCCATCATAATACACGTGACGTGGGCTGCATCATCCTCATACAAATGACTAATGATTTTAAGTCCTAGTTTCGTACATACCTCCAGGGTGGAGGTTGAGATACATTTTGAGGGAATACACAAGAATATGATAAATAATGCATACTTACATTCTCAATCAGTCCTTATATGTAGCTTATCTTCTTGCCTTGTTTCCGGATGGTTCGGAACCTCTTTCTGTATTTATCTGGTTGGGTGTGAATGGGATCTGCCTCGTGTGGGATGGTCGGTTCTATGCAGATTTCCTAGTTCTTATTTTTTATGTTTATCCGTATTTTTCTATATCTAGCTTCATCTATCTGTCTATCTATAATTATATGTTTATCTCTTTAACTATCTAAACTGTAAACATATTATCTATATATACCTTTACAAATGTGAAATGACACATTGACATACTGCGATATAATGGAGCCGATAAAGCTTCCACACTAATGAATGAATTATTCAGTGCTGCAGTGTCTTCATATGCTTCCTTTCATTTAATTTACACTATCTTTGGCTCAGTGAATTCATCTTATTAGGAATATCCCTCACAGTAAAGATATTAAAAACAATTATCTCTCATATTATATCCTTTAAGACCCAACTCAGCCTCACCAAAACGGCCAGAGATCAATACAAGATTACGGGGTCTGCAGAGCGCCGATTGGCCCATACCCGGCAGATCCCCTTCATACCCAACCCTTCTCGTCTATATGCCTATATAATATTTGCCTATAGTTCCGTTCAGTCAGTGACAGGAGGAGGTTGTATTAATTTGAGTTCCTGCCCGGACCACCTGCTCGTGACCCAGTGACCATACGCACCTACCTGTGTTTGGAGGCAGTGCACTCGTGTATATATAAAAGTGTTTTAGCTCAGTTTTTAGCTGTTAGTTGACTTATTTGTTTTTGTTTTCTGTACTTAGTTGTTTGCTCCTCGCTAAGCTTTTTGGGATCATGTCAGGTATGGAGTGCGAGTCCTTTACTGAACTGCATCATCTTATTCTCCAGGTAAGGGAAGAGATGATTGTGGTGAAGGAAGAGGTCTTGGCTCTAAGGGAGGTTAATGTTAAAACTTCAGAGGGAAGTGGATTTGATTAAAGACGAAAATCTAGCTTTCAAGCTTAGCCAAGAGGAAATTAAGTCGAGTAAGGGGAAAAGGGAGGAAGTTGATGACAAATTGTATTCATGGCAGGTTGTTAAAAATACGGGTGGGAAAGTCACACTCAAGAAGCAGGATAGTAGAATAGGTATGAGTGTGACAAATACATTCTCTCCTTTGCGAGACGAATGTGAGGGAAAAGATAGTCAGGATAAGGGAGGGTTAGCCGAAGTGCCTGCCGCCGACTCAGCTCCAACCGCCGACGCTGTGCTACCTACCACCACCACCACCACCAAGGGAGCTTCTGCCACCACCGGGGGTTCTCCAACTGCAGCTGCTGGATCCTCCCGAGGGAAAGGTAAGTCTGTGTCCCGAGAATGTAAGTCTGTGTCGATTGTGGGCGACTCCATGGTAAGACATTTAGTTAGGGCTACCCGCACTAAACTTAGGAAGGTTGTGTGTCTGCCTGGCCATGGAGTTGGGAGGGTTTTAGAGAAGATGGACCACATCTTGGAAGATAGTGGAGATAACCCCATTATCTGTCTCAGTGCCGGGAGTAACGATGTTGGTAAGGGTAGAAGTGAGGAACTGCTGCAGCAGTATCGGGATGTGTTAGATAAGGTTAGGATGAAGGGAGGGATCCCTGTAGTACATTGTATCCTACCCAGAAGAGGAGTTCCCAAGGAATGGACATCCAGGGCGATTGGTGTCAACTGCCGTTTGGAGAAATATTGCAAAGAAAAAGCAATACCATTCATTGATAACTGGGATAGTTTCTATGGGAGAGATGGGATGTACGCAAGGGATGGGGTTCATCTTTCACGGTTAGGGGTTTCTACAATAGCTAGTTCTTTAGATAGGGTGGTTGTGGGGTTTTGAACAGAAATACTGAGAGTGTAAATGAGAGGTTAAATGGAACAATTTTAGCGTCAGGCGAAAGCGATAAGGATATTCAGTCTCATGCTAAAAATGATGACTATATTGCAAATGATAGTAGTGATGGTGCAACGGAAGATGGAAATGTTGTTAGAAATAAAGGTAAATTAGGTATAAAGAAAAGAAGTAAATTGAGAGTATATTACACAAACTGTAGGAGTCTATGTAACAAAATGAACGAACTTAGAGCCCTTGTTAGCAAAGAAAATATAGACATAATAGTGCTAGCTGAAACGTGGATTAATACAGAAACCAGGCATTTTTTAGCAGAATTTGATATACCAGGATATAGTTTGTTTAAATATGACCGAACAAGTAAGAGGGGTGGCGGTATAGCAGTGTTTGTCAGGAGTACATTAAAAAGCTGTATTAAATCAGGTATTAGACTAAATAACGATAATGAAAGTGTTTGGGTAGAGGTTAACGAAGGTAGTGAGACCATAGTTATTGGAGTTATGTATAGACCGCCAAATATGAGTAGAAATGACGGAACGTCATTATGGGAGGAAATTAAAATGGCATCAAGGTTTAGCAATGTGTGCATTATGGGGGATTTTAATTTTCCGAATGTAGATTGGCAGCATCAAATAGGAGACCCTGATTCTGAGGAGTTTATAGAGGTAGTACAAGATAGTTTTTTATTTCAATTCATAGATACGCCGACTAGAGGTAATAATATTCTCGATTTAGTTTTCAGTAACAATGAACATATGGTAAATAATGTAGAGATAGGGGACCACCTAGGAAATAGTGACCACAATTCTGTGTATTTTAATATACAATGGAAAGGTAATACCAGAGAGAATACAACATTAATACCTGACTTCAGAAAAGCCAATTATGGTGGGTTAAGAACAGCCCTATGAGCTGACCCTATGGTCAAAAAATTAAGTCGATCCAGGTGTCCAAATGAGTGTATCCCTTCTCAGGCACCTGTCATCTTAAGTCAGGAAGAGACGTCAACCTTGGTAGATACATGCGATAATTTTATCGAGTCAGTATTCAATGCACAAAATAAATACATCCCCAAAAGAAAATTTAGATCAACTCAGAACCAACCCAAAATGGATGAATAATAGACTATTAGATCTTCTAGGACAAAAGAGAGGAATATATAAAAAAATTAGGAAAGGCGAAATTCTCCTACTTGCTTACTATCATAATCTATCAAGACAGGTAAAAAAGGATATTAGGAAAGAAAAAAGAAATTATGAAATTAAGGTTGCCAATGACTCAAAAAATAATCCAAAAGCTTTTTACCAACTATATAAATCCAAGGTTAGAGATGTAATTGGTCCCCTTAAAACTTCGATAGGAGAAATGACAGAACATGATTTAGAAATGTGCAGTACATTAAATAGTCAATTTCTTTCCGTTTTCACTAATGAAAATTTGGCACAGTTTCCAGAAGTCCGTTAGGTATATAGCGATAGTATAGAAAATAGGTTAAGTACGGTTACTGTAAGTATAAATGATGTGCTTGAGGAAATTGACAGACTGAAACCTCATAAATCGCCTGGTCCTGATGAGGTATATGCTAGAGTATTAAAAGAATGTAGGGATGAGTTAAGTTACCCATTAACATTTTTATTTAACAAGTCATTGGAGACAGGTATAGTTCCAGAAGCTTGGAAGCTTGCAAACGTAGTTCCGATCTTCAAACAAGGTGACAAATCAATAGCGTCCAATTACCGTCCCATTAGTCTTACATCAATCATAGGAAAGTGTTACGACTGGGGTTCAAATATATCAGGGCTCTTATTCATTGGACTAGTAATGGCATAAATGTTACAACGGAAAGCGCTAGCTCCAACCTCTGAAGTATATTCCCAGTGAACAAAGAACACAAATACTCTACAGAGTTCTATATGCAATAATAGGCTATCAAACTCTCAATAAATGTGCGTCTACTCTAGGCTTAATGTTATGTGAAAACAGCCTATTACTACCTATAACCGAAGGTGCTTGGTTATGGTATGCAAAGTAAGGTGGTAAGAGAAGTTACAGCTTACGTTACTTTAATCAATAAATGTCAGGCACTCCTGCATGAAAGAAAGTGCACTAAAGTCCTTCAACACTAACAAGGAATCTTCTTTAAATGTTAGATGCTATAAAGATGCTCGTATCGGAAATGGAACCCAAAAAGGCAGGCAGCGGAACAATGCTCGTGCAGGCTATGCACACAAAAAGGCAGAATATATAATGCCGTCGGAGCCAAGAATATCCTAAACACAACAACAATAATAATAATCGCCATGACAATGCAGTATTCCTGTCAACAAAAAGAGCCTAAGTCGTTTGTGTCTCAATACATCAAACTAGGCTGCGAAATGCTTGTGTAATCATAAATGGGTATGCATAAAAAGAGTAATTAGGTTACTATACTTAATGTCTACTGTGACTGATAAAGTCTAGCTAGAGTCAATGATACGAGATACTGGTGCGCATGGCATGCTGCATAGCCTAGTGCAAATCTCAAGTCTGTGCGTCAAATATTACGTTATAATGAAGGGTAGCTCTCTTGAGAAACCTTAATACCGAAGTATTAAGCGTTCTCCTGGCGTACCTCAAAGACAAACAATCGAGACTAGAACAGTGCAGAATGGTATAGGCAAAAAACCCTCATTCGTGCATGCTCTACTCTCAATGGCACAGACTAGAATTTACTCAATCAACTCCAGTTCTCAGGTATGTCGTGCCGCTTTTAACTGAAGCCAGCACTCATAGGAAACAATACCTATAATATCAGACTCCTAGTCTAGCATTATCTAATCCAGCAGAACACTAATAACTAAAGGAAGCAGTACTAAACAATATAAATGCCAACCAATGCTTCGTGATCCACTTATCTTAACAACTAACATACATAGGCTATATCAGACCTTAACACACAATACAACTGGCCAGCATGAAGCTGATTTTGCAGAGTTAACCAGAGGGGGTATAATATTAATAAAAGGTGGTGAAGGATATGGAAAATGAGAGAGATAGGCAGAGGAAAAGATTCTCAGGTACGGAGCGGGGACAGATAGCAAGGGAAAAAAGATGGGTGTGTTCTAGAAACCAGATCTGAGGGCTCAGATCTAGCTCGAGCCGCGTGGGAAAACAGCGGTTACAAGTCATCTAACCACTAGCAAAGCTTACAGCATGGTAAGGGCCCCTCTCCACCAACCCCCGCGAGGCAGCCAGCCGTGACGTCATCGAGCGGGACAAAAAACACTGCGCGCCCCCTCTCACTCTGTTCTACTCCCTCTCTCTCTCCCAGATCCTATCATTACTAGTTAATGATAAAATATATACTTTACAATTAAATATATAAAGCCTTGACATGGGCGAAAACAAAGAGCCTTTCTGGACTGCCCATGACACGAGCTTTCATATGAAATAAAGCACACTCTAATACACAAACTGTAGCCCCATCCACTGCCCTGGCGATCCTAGCGAGTCACTGTAGGACAAGCCATGCGGTTCTAACGGAGTGGTTAACGTCACAAAAGCTACTAGAGTCAATTATTGCTAGTAAAATTAGAAACCACTTAGATACATTTAATTTAATAAATTCTTCTCAGCATGGATTCACTCAGGGACGTTCTTGCCTTACTAATTTGCTTAGTTTTTTCTCAGAGGTATATGAAGCAGTAGATAATGACAAGTCATAATTATGATATAATATATTTAGATTTCAGTAAAGCTTTCGACAGAGTCCCCCATGAGAGATTGATGAGAAAGGTGGAGGCGCATGGAATAGGTCGGGCGTTGTTGGGATGGATTAGGTCATGGCTAATTGGTAGGAAGCAGAGAGTCAGCATAAATGGTACGAAGTCAGAATGGGGAGCAGTCAAAAGTGGTGTCCCCCAGGGATCTGTATTAGGTCCTCTGTTGTTTGTTATATACATAAATGACCTTGATTTAGGTATAACTAGTAGGATAAGTAAATTTGCAGACGATACCAAAATGGGGAGAACAATTGATTCAGATAGAGATATAGAGTGCCTCCAAAGGGATCTAGATACCTTACACGAATGGTCAGTAAATTGGCAGATGAAGTTTAACATTGACAAATGCAAGGTATTAAAGATAGGGAAGATGCATACAAATGTTAAATATAAACTAGCTAATATGGAATTAGAAAACTCGAATTGTGAGAAAGATCTAGGTGTGTTTGTTAGCAATGATTTGAAGCCTAGACAACAGTGTATAAGCGTTCGAAACAAGGCAAACAGGATTCTCGGGTTCATCTCTAGGAGTGTGAGTAACAGAACTGCTGATGTTATCTTAAAACTTTACTTGTCATTATGAGACCCCATATGGATTATGCTGTTCAATTTCGGTGTCCTTATTACAGAATGGACATAGATTCATTGGAGAGAGTACAACGTAGAATGACAAAAATGATCCATAATATTAGAAATCTTCCGTATAAAGAAAGGTTGAAGAAATTAGGCTTACATTCGTTAGAGAGACGCAGAGTTAGAGGGGATATGATAGAGGTGTTCAAGTGGGTTAGTGGGATTAACAAAGGAGACATGACATATGTAATAAAGCTCAGTGATAGCGAAAGAACTCGTACCAATGGTTTCAAATTAGATAAATTTCGTTTCAGAAAAGATATAGGCAAATATTGGTTTGGTAACAGAGTTGTAGATGGGTGGAATGGACTACCAAGTGCTATAGTGGGATTAAAAACGATAGGGAGCTTTAAGATAAAATTGGATAAGCATATGGACGAGAAGGGTTGGGTGTGAAGGGGGATCAGCAGGGTTGGGCCAATCGGCGTTCTGCAGACCCCCGTAATCCTGCGTTAATCTCTAACCGTTTTGGTAAGATGATCCTCAGGGTATTAGAGTGTTGAGCCTATAATTGGGCTTTGTAATTGGGGTTGTGTGGGACAGGGATCTGCCTTGCTTGGGCCAATCGGCTTTCTGCAGACTCCCATTTTCTTATGTTCTTCTTATGTTCTTATAATTTTGTCTTGAAGCTCCCTACCAATATTTGCCTATATTTTTTTTCTAAAACGAAATATATATAATGTGAAACAATTGTTTCGAGTTCTTTCGCTATCACTGAGCTTCAGTACATCTTCCATGCCTCCTTAATAAAGGGTGCATGAAAGATGCAATGAAGCTCAGTGATAGCGAAAGAACAAATGGTTTCAAATTCGATAAATTTCGTTTCAGAAAAGATATGGACAAATGTTGGTTTGGTAACAGAGTTGTAGATAGGTGGAATATGCTACCAAGTGCTATAGTGGGATCAAGAACCATGGAGAGCTTAAAGAAAACATTACATAGTCATATGGACGAGATGGGTTGGGTGTGAGGGGGATCTGCCGGGTGTGGGTGAATCGGCGCTCTGCAAACCCCCATTGTCTGACCTCTGACCGTGTTGGTGAGGTCGGTCCTCATGGTAGGCCTATTAGTGAGCTGGGCCTATAATTAGGCCTTGTAATTGGGGTTGAGTGTGAGAAGGATCTGTCTTGTTTGGGCCAATCGGCTTTCTGCAGACTCCCGTTTTATTATGTTCTTATGTTAACATTAAATAGGCATATGGACGAGATGGGTTGGGTTTGAAAGGGATATGCCTTGTGTGGGCCAATCGGCTCTCTGCAGACCCCGTTTTCTTATGTTCTTATATGTAATTATTCATATTATTTGTTCGGTTACTTTGTTTCTCTTTCAAAAACCTATTACCATCAGATTTGATTTCATCGATAATTAGATACATATTACAAATACGTTACATTTAACATGAAAATAATACATAATAACTCTATTTCGAGGATTATCTTTGAAATATAGATAAATAATTTAACATATACAATTGGATGGTAACACTACTTTAAAAACTTTACAATGATGAAAACCGTTGATGAATTGCATCGTAGTCTAATAAGTAATCATATTATTTGTTTCCAATGTAATTTTTTCTTATTTTTAATGAATTAGAGGCGAGAGATTCCGTTTCAAAATATCATTACCTTTGCTTGTTATTAATATTTAGTTATACTGTAGCCTACTAGCCTATATTTCTTATTATTTTGAATTTACTTTGCGGCTGTTTCGCCAGACTCCCCTCAAAGGACCGTCTCATAATATTAGAACATAAGAAAACGGGAGACTGCAGAGAGCCGACTGGCCCAAACACAGCAGATCCCTTTAACACCCACCCTATCTCAAGTGTCATGAAATTATTATTATTATTATTAATATTATTATTATTAGTAGTAGTAGTAGTGTTAAGTATTAAAACATACAAAATAGTTTTATATGTGAGTAAATGTATCATATCTTAATAATGATGCAAGGTATTGTTGCATAATTTAGTTTTATCAAGGTCAATTATTGTGACTATTCTTAAATTAGATATGAATAAAAATAATGTATTTAACTATTTGTTTCTCGTATAATCTCTGCTTACTGTTTGTCTGTATTTAAAGATTGGTTATCTACTTATATTGTTATTATTCATTTGAGGCTTATCCCTCAATACAGTTGCTCTCTGACCCCTGACCTGTGCGGACGTCCCCAGTGACCGCTAGTGAACCTGTTTACCCTTAGTGAGGTCCTAGTGAACTTTCATAGTGATGGCTGTTGTTGATGAGTCTGCTGTCTCCTCCCATACTCTCCAGCTTTGTCTTGCTTTGCAAGAGAGACTGGAGAGTGTGGAGCAGGAGATTCAGTGTCTCAAAGATGAAAATTTGGCCTTGAGACTAGCTATGGCGGAGAAGAAGTGTGAGGCTACCGGAAGTGTTCCCAGGATCGTGAAGCCCCTTGGAAAGTGGTGTCAACTAGTGCAACGGCCTGCAAGCTGAAAAGGCAGCCAGTCAAGACCCACAACAACTTCAGCACCTTGGCTGATGAGAGTGATGGCGATGAAGTGGCGATCATCGAGGCAGTGAGAGGGGAGGGGGGGAAGTCTGCTGCTGTTGCTGCAACAACTGCTGCTACACGCCGACAAAAGGAAAAAGCTAAGTCTGTTTTCATTGTCGGTGATTCATTGGTTAGATACCTTGGCAGGGCAACAAACACTCAGGTTGGTAAAGTTGTCTGCGTGCCTGGTGCCGGAGTCGGGAGGGTGGCTGAGAAGATAGATGCTGTCATGGAAGTGAGTGGGGAGGACCCCATCATCTTCCTCAACGCAGGGAGCAACGACATATGGAGATGCAGGACTGAGGAGTTGCTCTCCAAGTATCAGGAAATGTTGGAGAGGATCAAGGAAAAAGGTGGAGTTCCTGTGGTAAACAGTATCCTGCCTAGAAGAGGGGTAAGGAAGGAATGGTCCTCCAGGGCTATTGGTGTAAATAGCCGGCTGGAGAAGTATTGTAAGGCAAATACTATTCCATTCCTGGATAACTGGTCCCTCTTTTATGGTAAGGATGAACTGTATGCCCAGGATGGAGTACATCTCTCTCGACTAGGAGTTTCGACCTTGGCCAGCTCACTCGACAAGATTGTTGCGGGGTTTCGTTAAAAAAACCTGGGTGTGTAAGTAAAATACTGTCTCCATATGGAGCAGGTACTTCATGTGACAAACCAGTGAGTAAAATAGAAATAATCAGTCAAGATAGTGCGGATATAGTGATGTGTAATAGTAGTATCGATAACACTACACATGTAACCGATAGTAAAGATGAGAATACTGATAGAGTAGAATTTCCGTCTAGAGCTAGTAGTTCAACAGGAAATAATAAGTTAGCTAAACACAATAGAAAATTAGTTGCAAATAAAAGTAATAGGTTGAGGGTATATTATACAAATTGTAGGAGTTTATGTAACAAAATGAACGAACTTAGAGCACTCGTTAGCACAGAAAATATAGACATAATAGCGCTAACTGAAACGTGGATTAATACAGAATCTAGGCATTTTTTAGCAGAATTTGATATTCCAGGATATAGTTTGTTTAAATATGACCGAACAAGTAGGAGGGGCGGGGGTATAGCAGTGTTTGTCAGGAGTACATTAAAAAGCTGTATTAAATCAGGTATTAGACTAAATAATGATAATGAAAGTGTTTGGGTAGAGGTTAACGAAGGTAGTGAGACCATAGTTATTGGAGTTATATATAGACCGCCTAATATGAGTAGAAATGGCGGAAAATCGTTATGGGAGGAAATTAAAATAGCATCAAGGTTTAGCAATGTGTGCATTATGGGGGATTTTAATTTTCCGAACATTGATTGGCAGCACCAAATAGGCGACTCCGATTCAGTAGAGTTTATAGAGGTAGTACAAGATAGTTTTTTATTTCAATTCATAGATACGCCGACTAGAGGTATTAATATTCTTGATTTAGTTTTCAGTAACAATGAACATATGATAAATAATGTAGAGATTGGTGACCACCTAGGAAATAGCGATCATAAATCTATTTATTTTAATATACAATGGACAGGGAATGCTAAAGAGAATACGACACTTATCCCAGATTTCAGAAAAGCCGATTATGGTGGGCTAAGAAGAGACTTAAGGGTGGACCCTATTGTTAAGCGATTAAGTCAGGATATGCCAGAGTTAAACTTGCCACCTACATATAACCAGTTTATTGCTTCACTCCACAATGCTCAAAATAAATATATCCCTAAAAGAAGATTTAGATCGACGCAGAACCAACCAAAATGGATGACTAATAAGCTAATAGATCTTATAGGAAAAAAGAAAGGAATATATCGAAAAATAAAGAAAGGTGAAAATCATTTACATATATACTATCAGACTCTATCAAGACAGGTCAAAAAGGAAATCAGGAAAGCAAAAAGAAATTATGAAATAAGGATAGCCAGCGACTCAAAAAATAACCCTAAAGCTTTTTACCAACTATATAAATCTAAAGTTAGAGATGTAATAGGCCCCCTAAAAACTTCAATAGGAGAAATAACAGAAAATGATTTAGAAATGTGCAGTACATTAAATAGTCAGTTTCTTTCCGTTTTCACTAATGAAAATTTGGCACAGATTCCAGAAGTCAATATGGTATATAGTGATAGTATAGAAAATATGTTAAGTACAGTTAGTATAAGTAGAAATGATGTGCTTAAGGAAATTGACAGACTGAAACCTCAAAAATCGCCTGGTCCTGACGAGGTATATGCTAGAGTATTAAAAGAATGCAGAGATGAGTTAAGTAGTCCATTAGCATTTATATTTAACAAGTCATTAGAAACAGGTTTAGTTCCAGAAGCTTGGAAGCTTGCAAATGTAGTTCCGATCTTCAAAAAAGGTGATAAATCGATAGCATCCAATTACCGTCCCATTAGTCTCACATCAATCATAGGAAAGTTGCTAGAGTCTATTATTGCTAGGAAAATTAGAAGCCACTTAGTAAAATTAAACTTAATAAATTCTTCTCAGCATGGATTCACTCAGGGACGTTCGTGCCTTACTAATTTGCTTAGCTTTTTCTCAGAGGTATATGAAGCAGTAGATAGTGACAAGTCATATGATATTATATATTTAGATTTCAGTAAAGCTTTCGACAGAGTCCCTCATGAGAGATTGATGAGAAAGGTTGAGGCACATGGAATAGGAGGGTCGTTGTTGGGATGGATTAGGTCATGGCTAATTGGTAGGAAACAGAGAGTCAGCATAAATGGTACCAAGTCAGAGTGGGGAGCAGTCAAAAGTGGTGTCCCCCAGGGATCGGTATTAGGTCCCCTGTTGTTTCTTATATACATAAATGACCTAGATTTAGGTATAACTAGTAGGATAAGTAAATTCGCAGACGATACTAAAATGGGGAGATCAATTGATTCAGATAGCGATATAGAGTGCCTCCAAAGGGATCTAGATACCTTACATGAATGGTCAGTAAATTGGCAGATGAAGTTTAACATTGACAAATGCAAGGTATTAAAGATAGGGAAGATGCAAACAAATGTTAAATATAAACTAGCTAATTTAGAATTAGAAAATTCAGACTGCGAGAAAGATCTAGGTGTGTTTGTTAGCAATGATTTGAAGCCTAGAAAACAGTGTATAAGCGTTCGTAATAAGGCAAACAGGATTCTCGGGTTCATCTCTAGGAGTGTGAGTAACAGAACTGCTGATGTTATCTTAAAACTTTACTTGTCATTAGTGAGACCCCATATGGATTATGCTGTCCAATTTTGGTGTCCTTATTACAGAATGGACATAGATTCATTGGAGAGAATTCAGCGTAGAATGACAAAAATGATCCATAATATTAGAAATTTTCCGTATGAAGAAAGGTTGAAGAAATTAGGTTTACATTCGTTAGAGAGACGCAGAGTTAGAGGGGATATGATAGAGGTGTTCAAGTGGGTTAGTGGGATTAACAAAGGGGACATGACAAATGTACTAAAGCTCAGTGATAGCGAAAGAACTCGTACCAATGGTTTCAAATTAGATAAATTTCGTTTCAGAAAAGATATAGGCAAATATTGGTTTGGTAACAGAGTTGTAGATGGGTGGAATAGGCTACCAAGTGATATAGTGGGATCAAGAACGATAGGGAGCTTTAAGAAAAAATTGGATAAGCATATGGACGAGAAGGGTTGGGTGTGAAGGGGGATCAGCCGGGTTGGGCCAATCAGCGCTCTGCAGACCCCGTAATCCTGCGTTAATCTCTAACCGGTTTGGTAAGATGATCCTCAGGGTATTAGAGTGTTGAGCCTATAATTGGGCTTTGTAATTGGGGTTGTGTGGGACAGGGATCTGCCTTGCTTAGGCCAATCGGCTTTCTGCAGACTCCCATTTTCTTATGTTCTTATGTTCTTAATACCTTCACCTGACCTGACATATCAAGGATTATTATTAACCGTGGTTTCATAAACATATATTCTAAACAAATAGTTAAAAAGATAACACATTAGTATTAGAATGTATTGTTTAGTATGAGTAATAAGATCGAAGTAATTCAGTAATTCAAAATCATATAAATAGGCCTATTTTAAAGGTATCGCATTATTCTGCCACAAGTGGAACATTCAGTCTTTTCCAGAATGCTACATTTTCATATTACAATCATAGTACACCCGAAAAATCTATAGGTCAGGTGAAGGTATTGGTGGATAAGCCTTTGCAACGGCACCTCGCATCTACTTACCGAAGAGTATTGAGAGGAGAGAAGGGGTGATGGAGAGAGGAAGCTGTCTAGTGGCGAGTGGCTTTGTTGTGTGTTATTATAGTCGATTTTATTTCAGCTGATGATCAAATTAATCTCTTATCAACTGATTTCTCGATATGTAATGGACAAATATGAATTTAATGCATCTGCGTTGTATTAACGCCAAGTTTTCATAGTTAACACATTTTGGTACAAAATTGAAGTAATAGCTGAGTAACCCGTCTTGCAACACAATCCCACCCACCCCTACTCTGTGCAACTCTCCAACCAAAGAGTGAAACGTTACTCTGTCTTTCTTCTATTCAACAGCTGAGCTCTGGAACTCTCTCCCAGAATCAGTCTTTACCTTCTCCTAATTACTTCAAACTCTGTGTGGCCATGCATTTTGACTCGAACGTCCCTTGGTTTTGGCCCAGTTACTCTTTCAACTATGGGGGAGGCACTCGCTACAGGCAATTCTGCCTTTTGTCTCCCTCACTCACATAGAACAAAAAATAGTAATATTGGAAATTACCCCACTCGACCGCTGGGGATCTATATTATTGAGTGATTTAATATGTAGTATCACTACTGATATTACGTACATATTAAACAAAAGTACATAGGCTACACAATTATAACAAACAACTTCTTTTGGAACCCATTGTTCAGTCAGTTTAGTTAACATTAACTGATGGTAGTCTTGGCCAAATATCGATTAGACTAACTTACTAAATAAGAAAATAAAATTGGATGCACATCTTAATTAGAATAATTTTCAACTTACATAAATATAAATTTTTTAGAATTTAGCATATTAAGTTATAAACTGGTAATTAGGGCGAGAGAACGGATATATCTATTGTTGTAATTTGTTAGCTGTGGTTTTATAAATGGTATATCGTTATTGGGAAGGATCTTTCTACCCCTTTCCCCATATAAACTACAAAAGGTAATTATGAACCCATTGCACAATTTTAAGAACACGATCACAAGTCCTACAACTGATCATTCAAATCCAGAAAGTACCGGTCTAGAAATGGCTAACAACAAATGATTCGGTAGGTCAATAATATTAATGAGAATACTAATGGATGACTTAGAGGATAAATGTTTCCTAGAACGAATAAATAAAAAAGGGACATATACTGTAGGTAGGATCAGGAATGAAGATATATGATTGTCTTCTATCATCATCAAGTTAACCCCTTGAGGATCATGACGCACTTTACAGTGTATTTTGTCTATTATGAGGTAATTTTATTTAGATTAGTAAGGTTATATGGAAGACAGACGGTTATTCTAGACAGTCTTCAGCATTTCAACACTTACAGATCCTTCCTAAGCTGTATGAAATCGTCTAATGACAGCCGGAATTAATAAAAAAGGCGACATAAACCTCAAGGGGTACCGTAAAGTCACGTTTTCATGATCACTCCATATTTCGCTACTCTATTTGCAAAGTAACTGATTTCTATAAAAATGGGAAATATGCTAATCACCATCGGCTGAAAATTAAAATGGTTGTGATTTTTCCTATTAATGGGCGTGTTTTAGTCTGATCGTCATTATATATATAATATATATATAATGACGATTATATATATATATATATATATATATATATATATATATATATATATATATATATATATATATATATATATATATATATATAATATATATATATATATATATAATATTATATATATATATATATATATATATATATATATATATATATATACACACACAAGGTTAGATACAATCACGAATTTCAAGGCTACAGGCTTTTTCACTGCTATATCACAAGGTTAGATACAATCACGAATTTCAAGGCTACAGGTTTTTCACGGCTATATCACAAGGTTAGAATATACAATCACGAATTTCAAGGCTACAGATTTTTTCACGGCTATATTAAAAAATTGCCCCATAACATAACATGGGGCCGAGCTGTCTCAAATAATAGGCCGAGCTGTCTCGCCGTCATGGCCGAGCTGTCTCAAATAATGGGCCGAGCTGTCTCGCCGTCGTGGCCGAGTTGTCCAAGAGTGGGCCGAGCTGAGTTGTCCCATGGGCCGAGTCGTCCAGTCCCTTCTTACCTTCATCTCCCTTCACTTCATTGAACAACCATAATTTCCGTTTTAATATGATTATTAAGTGAAGCATGCAAATAGAAGTTAGGGTAACTAACATATACTGTACATTATTATGCAATGGCAGAGTACCGACAATTTT
This sequence comes from Paralithodes platypus, assembly GCA_032716605.1. NCBI lineage: Eukaryota > Metazoa > Arthropoda > Malacostraca > Decapoda > Lithodidae > Paralithodes > Paralithodes platypus. Next base: position 51,611,711 of record CM064573.1, on the reverse strand, counting down.
TTTTTTTTTTTTTGCTATGTTTACATGCACCAAATAAAACATTACACAAGTACATAATTAGACATAATAGACATAATTAGACATAATAGACCCAGGTACTAGCTAGGCCTCTTGATTGCACATTTAATTGACATACACAAATGTTTATCATTGAATTTTATATGTATTTACAAATTAAGTTGGCATAGCTCAATTATGTTAATAAAGTTTGTTCCTTCCCATTTGGTTGAGAGAGAGAGAGAGAGAGAGAGAGAGAGAGAGAGAGAGAGAGAGAGAGAGAGAGAGAGAGAGAGAGACTTAATCAGAGTTGTCGAGGTTCGAGTTTTCATGCACATTTGGGCTACTTTTGAGGATTATTTGTCGGATTATTTCGAAAGATTACATAATTTTAGGTTCCTTCTAAGACACAGTAATAACATAATACCCAAAAGAAGCCAACTATACTAACAATATCATGTCAGCTAAGCTTGATGCTGACAGAAGATGGAAAATAAGTGTAAAAATTGGGCTATTGTTGGGCTACTTTCTCAGACATTTTGGCTGAATTTAGCTGTTGACAACTCTGACCTCTGTCCTTTCTCTTTCACTCGGCCTCCGCGCCGAGAGAAATGGGGCAGGGGAGATAAAGGGGATTAAGAGAGAGAGGGTTGTAAGGGTTTCTTGCCAAACACTTCCAAAGCACTGAACGTCCCCGATTAATTTAATGCTACTGTGTGCAAATACCTAATGCACTTCAGTTCCAACACTACAGGTGATAGCTTAGTTAATTAGTTAAGATTGCCTTGACATGGGCATAAGATGAAAGACTAATTATTTTGGAGACATACCACATTTTATATTGCAACCCTTTATTACACCGAAACACTGCTAAACTGTTAGGCATTTTTACACCCTTGGCACATTTTACTCAGAGGATTTGAGACAACATATCAGATGACCTGTCTGACCTGTGACCCCACTATAACTGGGCCTATTTAATAAGAGTTTATCATTGTCTGGCAACCTCCTTTAAGGTCTATACTCGGTATGACGGTGTGCGTGAGCGGGACACAAATATGCCCTTGTATGGGATGACGGTTACGACTCCGATGACCTGTTAGTATTATTGGTCTTGCTGGTAGGGAGAAGTGAAGGTTACGTGTCCACCTTGTGTATAGCAAGGTCCATAGATACATCAGGTCAACCCACGGGGTCGCTCAAACTCCCTATCCGCGCGCATGACGTCAGAGCGTTGAAGGGTGAAGGGATCACCAGTTTCTTCCCGCTCATTCTCAAAATCACAGCCGTTGGAGCAGCATCCTCCGTTTTCTATATCTTCGTGCCGTGAATGTATAACTTCGATATTTTATAATACAACAGTGACCATAATGCCGTGTGACAGTGTAGCTCTGCTATTGTAAGTGAACAAAATGCCGTTATACTGTGAAGTTGTTGGGTGCAAGTCTGTATTTATTAAACAAGGAAATGTATCATTCCATATATTTCCCAAAGATGAACAACTGAGGGCCAAATGGACTACATTATGTGTAAAAAAAAACAGAGTTTTTTTTTTTTTTTTTTTTTTTTTATATGTGATTGAGGGAGGCAAAAGGCATAACTGCCTATAGCGAGTGCCTCCCCCATAGTTGAAAGAGTGACAGGGCCAAAATCAAGGGACGTTCGAGCCAAAATGCCTGGACACACGGAGTTTGAAGCAATTTAAGTCATAGGAAGAGGGAAAGACTGATTCTGGGAGAGAGTTCCAGAGCTCAGATGTTGAGTAGAAGAAAGTTTGAGAGTAACGTTTCACTCTTGGGTTGGAGAGTTGCACAGAGTAGGGGTGGGATTGAGTTGCAAGACGGGTACCACGTGCCCTACGTAAAGGAGGTGGTATGCACTGGGATAGCTCTGAGGAACACTGATTATTATAGTAGCGATAGAATAGCGAGAGAGATGCAACATTGCGGCGGAGAGAGAGAGAGATTGCAGAGAGTTGGTGAGTGGACGGGAGTTAATGATACGAAAGGCCTTCCTTTCAACTTTGTCTAGGAGAGCGGTGTGAGAGGAACCTCCCCACACATGTGAACAATACTCAATACAAGGGCGCACTATGCCCCTGTACAGAGCAAGAAGCTGTGCAGGGGAAAAGAACCCCCTAAGGCGGTTGAGCACACCCAGCTTCTGGGAGGCTGCCTTAGCAAGACTGGTAATATGGTCCTTCCAAATGAGAGCAGAAGAAAAAGAGACACCAAGAATATTGAGAGAAGATGAAGGGTTGATTTTTGTATTGTTGAAGAATAAGGGATAGTCCGCTGGGAGATCCTGACGGGTAGATAGATGGAGAAATTGGGTTTTGGAAGCATTAAAGTTAACAAGGTTTTCTCTGCCCCAATTGGAAATAGTATTTAGATCAGAATTTAAGAGTTCTATGGCTTCATTACGTTTGTCGTTGAGGGATTGCTGGCTGGGGCGTTCTGAAAAACTAATGGAGTAGTGTAAGGTTGAGTCGTCTGCGTATGAATGGATGGGACTTAAGGTACAGTTAAGGAGATCATTTATAAAAATTAGAAAGAGAATAGGAGATAGGGCAGAGCCCTGAGGAACACCGGAGTTTATAGGGTGAGGAAGTGAACAATGGCCGTCCACAACCGCAGCTATGGAACGGCCAGAAAGGAAATTAGAGACAAAGGCACAGATGGAGGGATAGAAACCGAAGGAGGGTAGTTTAGAAATTAAAGATTTATGCCAGACTCTATCGAAGGCTTTCGATATGTCTAGTGCAATAGAAAAAGTCTCACCGAAGTCCCGAAAGGAGGATGACCAAGAGTTAGTAAGATATGAAAGAAGATCACCAGTAGAGCGACCCTTAAGGAAGCCATACTGGCGATCTGAGAGCAGATTATGAGAAGAGAAATGCTTAAGAAATTTGGAAGCAAGAATAGTTTCAAAAACTTTAGAAAGACAAGAGATAAGAGCAATTGGACGATAGTTGGAGGGTTGAGAGCGGTCACCCTTCTTTGGGACAGGTTGAATGTGAGCAAACTTCCAGCATGAAGGGAAGACGTTAGAGGATAGACAGAGACGAAAGAGTTTGCCTAGCGCAGGGAGTCAGCACGGAAGCACAGTTTTTGAGAACAACAGGAGGAACACCGTCCGGACCGTACGCCTTATTAGTGTTAAGCCCAGAGAGGGTAGAAAGTACATCTTTAGAAGAGATTAGGATATTAGGCATAAGTAAGAGAGAGGAGGGCGGAGAGAGGGAGGAATAGCACCGGAATCATCCAAGGTGGAGTTTCTAGCAAAAGTTTGAGCGAAGAGTTTAGCTTTGTCAGAGGAAGAAGTGATGGTTGTGCCATCAGAGTGGGAAAGGGGAGGGAAAGACGAGGAAGAGAAATTGTTGGAGAGGTTTTTGGCTAGATGCCAGAAAGCTTGGGAAGAGCTAGAGTTGGATAGTTCAGTGCATTTATTATTGATGAAAGAGTGTTTGGCAAGTCGAAGAACAGATTTGGCTTGATTCCGGGCAGAAACATATGAAGAATGAGAGTCTTGAGTTTTAAGGCGTCGGTACCGTTTGAATGCTTCCTCCTTATGGAGTAACAGAGTTACTCCACAATGTGCAAGAATCTGCGGCAAACATTTTGCCATGGGAAGTGATTAGTTTGTTTGTAAAATGTCGAATGTTCTTTAGAATAAGAATTTTGAACAGAAACATGAATGCCAATGATCCAAGAAAAACTAAATCTAAAATGTCTAAGTTAATGAAATAAGTGTGAAATAATTGTTGGGACTTATTATATGGTGTTTTTATAAGACTAATTATGAGGTGTATTTATAAGAACATATGAACACTTGAATCTGCAGAGAGCCGACTGGCCCACACACGGCAGATCCCTTTCTGCAGACTCCCGCTTTCTTATGTTCTAAGACTAAGTTCTTCAAACTGTTTTCATATTAATAATTTATATCAATTTCACCACACCACCAAACTCCTCCAATGAAATTAATGAAATCATATATGTGATCCGCCAGGATTCGAACCCGGGTTATCACACACAGATTATTGACACCTTAACCATTGTCATATGTCAGATTTCTAATATTATGGAAAATGTGTGTAGGCTAATTCTGCTATGTGCTCGCTCCAAAGAATCAATGTCCATTTTGTAATAAAATCACCAAAGTTGAACTGCATAATCCATATGGTTTATCACTAATAACAAGTCAAGTTTTAAGATATCATCAACAATTCTGTTAATCACACTCCCTGAAATGAACCAGAAAATCTTGTTTGCATTGTTACGAACGCTAATACATTACACTGTTTTCTATGTTTTAAATCATTACCAACAAACACACATAGCTTTTTCTCACATTCTGAGTTTTATAATTTCATATTAGCTAGTTTATATTTTGCATTTGCATTAATCTTCCCTATCCTTAATAGCTTGCATTTGTTAATATTAACATTTATCTACCAAATTACTGACCATGTACTGTATGTATAAGGCTAATTTTGATATGTATTTATAAGGCTAAATTTGAGATATATTTATATGGCTAATTTTGAGAGCTTCAACATCAAACTAGAAAGGCATAAGTACGAGATGAGTTAGGTGTGAGAGGGATCTGGCTTGTATGGGCCAACAGGCTTTTTGTACTCACTTCTATTATGTTATTATGTTATTATTGTTTTGTAACCTGTCCAATGTTCTTCATAATAACCTTACGGAACCTTACGATGATACTGGACGCAGGTCTTGTCATTGCTCTAAGTCCAAATCTTCATAATTTAACTTTAATAGACACATGTATGTATTAATAAAATAAGTGTGTACCGAATTTTGTGAAATCCTTATCCCGCTTTGTGCAACCTAGTTGTAAGAAGAAATTAGAACAATAACCAATACCTATAAATTAAACCTGAAAATAGTTATCCCATTTTGTATATGCTAAATATTATATTATAATATTATAAATAGTAATATAGTATAATAGCCTACATTTGATATGAAAATGATTGGACCGGGTAAACAAATATACAAAGTATTATAAGCTTGTGACAGTGTATAGGCGGGAAGGTGAAGGTATTGAGGGATCACAGTTCAGATATTGTGTGGACTGTGTGAGGGATAAGCCTTTACAACGTCTCGCAGCTGTTAGGGGGCGGAGCTAGGCACAGCGGCCAGCGTATTCTCTCTTTCTTTCATTTGGTACTACAGTGTGACGTCACTGAGCTGCGCGTGGGTTGACCTGATGTATCTATGGACCTTGGTGTATAGTAGGGCCGGGACGCATATTTCCGAAGTCGAGACTAGTATATATAGGGGAAATTAGGACCAATCAGAGGCCGCAGTGGCAGTGACGTCACCCACAAGGGGAGGAGCCAGTCTGTCTGTCTGTCACTCTCTCTCTCTCTCTCTAGCTCGAGTTTACCCTAGGATGACAACATTGTAGCACTAAGTCATGAAAATATAACTACAAAGAAATAGGAAATTCTTATAATAATGCCCTCCGTACTTTAAATTATGCAAATAAATATATCCCATTATGTTTTACGATAGTAAGAGTTAAAGCGTATCTGGCAACCGTGTTTAGTCCCAGTATAGCGATCATTCGGCATTCAGTGTATTCGCCTCAATACTATATATCCTATTATAATAGATACCTATTACTATTTCAATATAATACAACCATAGACAATTCCATTACATATTATTTGAATTAGAGATGTAATTCATCAATTGCTGTTTGTCTTAAACAGTCAGGTCAGAACCGAAACTTTCACTATGCAATGTAGTGTACAGAGGTTTCGGTAATGTTAGTCTGTTATTCTTTGACGATTGAACATTACTCACCCAGCTGCTGTAGCATCATCAACATCTAGTTACCGCATTTTTATTAATTATGGACTGTTTAACACACTATAAAGACTTTCTAGATTTTGAGGAGGATGGCTTCATCAATACTGATATCCAACAAGAGCAGGATTGTCTTAAATTACGAACAAACGTAAAATCAAAAGACAAATTTCTTAGATGGAAAGAAATATTTTGCTTGAAGACCAACATGTGCTTCAATAGGTACAAAAGTTACTCTGTAGGAGCGAGGAAGCTTTTCCGACAAAAGCTAATATGCTAATATGAGTACAGCACAAAGGAGTAAAGAAGACATCTACAGGGTAAGCATTAGGCCTAGGCCTATTTAAACATTTTCTGTAGCCTACTGTATGAGACTGATAAATCTTCACCTTGACTATGGCCCTGTAGGCTACTCCCCCTATTGGCTTATTTTTCCACTAGGCCTACACAGTTGTTGATATTGCCTAGCCTAGGCCTAGGCAGTATTTATTACCAAAACTACCACTAATTATTTCAATATTTGAAGGCTATTATAGAATAAGGATGTTGCAAAGATCATATTAAAATGTGTTTCAACCTCCGGAGATACGTTTTATGGGTAAGAGTTGTGTTATCGGGCGTACCAATACCGACATACAGCATAACGGTCAATATAAAGATGATGTAGGTTAATTAAATTGCTAAAAAATCGCTTCGATTGTTTTTATCTAGTTTAGAGTTGTGTAAGGGTGTTTTGATGTGTGATAATAGGGGGAGATGCATATTTATCGATTAAACAACAATCTAAAAACACGCCCCTTCACTCGAGAAAAATACCCGGTAACTATTTGGCCATAACCGTTTGCCGTGGGATACAAAATATGTTGAGGGGGGTGCAAGCCCCCCGTCACCCCCCCCCCCCCCCCACCCAGGATTTATTGACATTGTCATATATTTAAACAGTAGCCTAGGGGGCAAAACAAAAAATTTCCCCAATGCTTCTTCTTCGCAGCGGATGTAAACAAAGCCACCCGCCTCTTGCGAGGTAGGCGATATAGGCTAGAGGATATTTTTGTTGTTGTTCAGGATCAGTAATACATTTTTACGGGCATTTAGACACATAGGCCTAGCCTATAGCCTAGGAATGAAATACATGGTATAAGAAACTTGTAGGCCACGATAAAATCGATGTATGAATTTTATTACATCATCTTTATATTGTCCAGCATAACTCCTCTCTAAAACATTAACCTAACCAAAGGTACCTAACCTAACCTAGTATTCGTGTAGTACCGGTAATGAGAATACTAGGTTAGGTTAGGTTTTTTAGTTAGGATAAGTATTTATAGATGATTTATGTTGTATGTCGGTAGTGGTACGCCCGATAACACAACTCTTACCATTTTATGTGCACTATATAATGTACTGTAAAAACAAAAGAAAATCTTCCTAGAAGTCTCCCTATTGATGGCAGTGAAACTCAAGATTATTAAGCCCCCTACTGTTAAAATAGATGCTGATTTCAATAAGTCATGGGACGGTGAGGGGGGGCAAAGCCCCCCCTCAACCCATCCTGCATCCAAAGGCAAATTTTTTTTACAATTACTCTGAAAATGACTTGGGCTACTTCTAAGTGTTTTAAGATCGTTGGATAATGGGAGAAATAACGTTTTCCAGGGATTGTAACTAATTTCAACTACTATATAATGATGAAAACTACCAAAAACCAAAAAGAAAAACCATGGGAAAGTTAGTGGTACTTTCGGTTATATTTTCCGTCTAGGCTAATGATTTTATCATAATTAATATGCCTGTACAGTACTGTAGTATTTTTTATTGATTTTGCATACAAATTGCCTAGTCTACTCTGTATACCGTACCAGTACCGATTCATGTAATGATTAATTCATATATATTTTTGGGCAGATGCAAAGTTTTCATGGAAGTGACCATCAGAATACTGCACAGGCAATCTCCGCAACTGATGAAGGACTTCCCTTGCTTCGTGGAAATCCAGGGTCATCACAATCACTCCACAGAATCAGCAGATGCTCTAAATGAGCTAAGAGTGCTTAACCCGTACAGCCCCAGCGACGCGTCTGACGCGTCGGCGATGTATGTAACGCACAGCTCCAGAGACGCGTCTGACGCGTCACCCTAATTGCGCCGACCGTAACCTCAGGTTTAGCCACTCAAGAGGGCTCAGATTTGTATGGGAACTGTGTACGTATCCCACGCAACCGTGACGATGGTTGAAAACTCTCAAAGTCCACGTGCGTGCGCGTGAGCGCGCAATAACCTGTTTTTTTTGGGTAATTGCCTTCAATTTTTTACTTTTGTAAAATACGTTTTCGGGGGCTCTGTAGGACCATTCTTTAAGCTTTTTGAGCGTTTTTTCGTGGTTTTTCCTTCATTCCTAACCCAGTCGCTATTGTTTCTGGAATAAAACCATTTTTTGAAAACCGGCCGGGTTCTGGTGAACAAACATTACAAAACTTGCCGGGGCTCCACGGGTTAAAAGTACAAAAGAGACATTCCAAAAGTACTTTGAACAAGGTATAGTAACATATTGTATCCCCCTGTATGTTGTGTTAGCCTGCAATAACATGTGTATGACAATGAATCTTTGAAGTGAAATACTGTAATAATATGTAATTTTTTCATTTTTTTTTTATATATATAACATGCATTGTTTGTTTGTTTTTGGTGCACTCTCCCATCCAGGAGTTCGTTCTATGAATGATGGCTGTTTCCTTATTGTTATTAGTATTTGTTAAACATTTTCGTATTACTTATATACCGGTATTTCTTTTCTCAAATTAACAATAGTCTCCCTCCTTTTTAGAACTGTTCTTATAGTCTCTGCTACCCTTTTTAAGTCACTTTGTTCAAATATTTCCCTCAAGTTGTCCCTGCCTCTCAGATCTTTGTATAGGTCTTCGTATGATTCGCAGTTGAACAGGTGCATTTGATTTTAATTTTCATTTTGACAAATATCGCACAATAGGTTAGGTTCATATTTGTTTTTGAAGTTTTCTTTTTCTTCTATCATTCTTGTCCTTGTCATAAAAATTGTTCTGGCATTTTCAAAGCTTAAGTCCTCAATATAATTATTTGATATGTCGGGATGGATGTAGTTACCGTGTGTACCACTACCAACTACCAACATAACCTCCCAATCTACCAAGATTGGAAGCCAAAGCGTCACATTTTTCCCTTGCCCCTCAACTTTCTCTTCATAATTGCTGAGGGACACAGGGCCCTGGGTGGGGCTTTGGATTCCCGGGCATTTCCGCACCCTCCTCAGCTCCCCGCCATGGAGTGGCTTCGGTCACCCAGGCTTTATTGTGGTCGGCGGGGAGGCTTCTGTGGGGGCGCTCGGTTATGGCCTTGGCCTTGCTCAGGGCCTTGGGGCTGTTCGGCCAGGCAGCTTGGGGAACAACAACAACAACAACAACAACCAACATAAATCATCTATAAATACTTATAATAAAATAAATACTTATAAATCTATAATACTAGGTTAGGTTAGGTTAGGTTGTTTGGTTAGGGTAATGTATTTTTGTATCCAAACGCAGTCAAAATAAACGGGAACATGATGGTGAGCGTCCTCGTAGCGTAAACAAGACGGGCGGTACACCCGGTAACTACATTCTTGCCGAATGTATTGTTCAACAGCTTCTCTAGTTTTACTTCCACTTCTCATACTTTCTATTATCTCTTCCCTATTTTTTATTTGCACTTTATCTTTAAGCAATTGTTACCTTCGATTTCACTCATTCTTTCAAGATGTTCAGTTATATTGTATTTATCTTTAAGATTACACATTTCTTTTTTATATTTTCTTTCATTGTCTTCACTGTTGGTTTTAATTTTAACCTCAATTGCTTCATTGTCTCGGTTATTCAAATTAATGTAATATTCAATCTTCCTTTGGTTTATTTTATGTTCAGTTTTTATTCCCTTAATTTCATGGAGTAGGGCACATTTTGGGGTCGTTCTGGGGACTTTAAACAACTTAGTTAGATACTGTGTTTGGATGTTATTTATTTCTTTTTTCTCTTTTTCTTTTAGTTTTTCCCAAACTTCTGCCCCAAACAGTATCAAAGGCATTACACAAGTGTCATATAGCTTAATTCCCACTTGTATTCTATTTTTCTTCATTTCTCTTTTACTTAATATGTTTAAACACTCATTTGTTGCTACTTTTGTCTTGTTTATTCTGTTTTCAATATCATCTTTTTGTTTTCCATTTGCCTGAATGATTTTCCCTAAGTATTTATGTGATGAGTTTTCTTGGATTTCTTTACCATTTATTTCAAGTTTCATACCTTTTCCTACAAGTGCGGTTTGTGCATGTAGGCTATGTGCATTATGTATATGTGGACATTTCTGAAATATTTGTTATATACTGTAATACTGTAGGCTATAAAGCCCTAATATGACGGAAATATTCCCGCCCCGTAAGTGTTAAGTAGTTATTAATATAACTTACCGTACCGTAATAATTTGTGTAAGCCTTATATCCACAGCTATGGTAAGTACTGTATTGTAGAATAGCATGAATGACTTAACTATAAACAACTGCAGTATAAAATATGCTTGTAACATTTTACTCATGATGTCCAACATACAGTACAGTATATATGTTTTTTTTTTTTTTTTTTTTTCCTAAAGATGCCTAGTCTCTCTCCAGTGCCTCCGGGTGTTTTGTGTGGATTCATCTTGCTGGTGTTTCTGCACCCTGTTTGGAGACTTCGGCATCTCCTATAATAATAAATAATAATAATAATAAGAATAATAACTTAACTCCCTCAAATTAGTTTTAGTTTTGGGCACACCCCCTCCCTCCAGTGAGTTTGGTAAGAGAACCAGGTAAAAAATCAGAATTGCTTAACAATAAGTAGTAGATAAGCCCTTCAGTACCAGAAACGGCTCCCTGCCGTCAGTAGATAAATCACTCCCCAGTCCCAGCAAAGGCAAGGAGCCGTCAGTAATATACTTTCCTTGTAACTGCCAGTATCAGGCAGTGCCTGCATGGTACCACGACTGTTTGAACACTGCCCTAGAGTTGGCAACACTTCTCAGCTTATATCAAAGCCTATGCAGATTGGGAGAGCCAGTATTTTTCCATCTTTTGAGGTCTTGCCATTTTGACCACATTGTTTGGGACTGGGGGGACTTTTATTACCGTACTTTATGGTACAGTAGGGGTTAAAGTTATTAACATTAAGTATGGTAATATAAGCCTAATAACTGTAGCAGTAAATACTAAAGTAAACGTAAATTAACAATAACTTTAATAAGCATAGCTTGAGTAGTTATAATCCTGTTATGGAAATACAGAGATGTTTATAGTATACTTAGACAAGTAGCCAATTGGCTATTGCAATATGTTCATTCAGTAGGCCTACTCTCAAAAGTAATTTAATCCTCAAAGAACATTTTTCATAAACACTCGTACACCTGCTTGCTTGGCAGGAGGCACACTGAGCTCTCTGCTCAGCTGCTGTGGATAATTGGCGTGGTGGCTTCTGGCAAACCAGCTAGGCCTTTGGTTCTACCATTTAATACTAATTAAAGTATAGCAAATACATTAAGATACAAGGGATAATTTTAGGCGAGCTACTGTATCCCAGAAATTCTCCAAGGGGCTAATAAAAGGCTACCTGCCGTTTGAGGGTTAAATTACAGTACCACATATTTTATTAACAAATTGATTAAAGTTGTATCGACTGGGATGGTTAGGTCCTAATTTTGAAATGTAGCTTCCATTTTCCAAAAAATAGACTACTTTATAGTCTAGATATATATATTTGTTTACAAACATACCGGTACTACTTTTTTGTTCATGGTACAAACAAATGTAATAAGTGTTCTCACAGAAGCTCTTTATTTTTTATTTTTTTGGTCAAAGTAATTTGATTGGTGTCTAGCGACCATAAGGCCTAACCATAGACTACAGTAGATCTGGACTTGACACGAAAATAGAACTTTGCAGTTAGGGACCCCAAATCGGAGAACGAACCCCCAAGTTCGAACCTCGAAAACGTGAGAATATCAAATTTTTCGCGGTTTCGAGGTTTGAACTTGGGGGTTCGTTTTCCGATTTGGGGTTCCTTACTGCAAAGTTCCATTTTCGTGTCAAGTCCAGATCAAATTTAGTCTATGACCTAACCATTCAAAATTTTGCAAGGGGCCATCATTGTACAGTAATGTAAAATTAACTACTTATCTTCGATGGCCTCACTCAGCATTGTAAGCGTATACATGGGCTCGATAATCACCGGTGCCTGTGCTTCATGTCAAGCCATTTAATTGAACACAATATCCACATCTGTGAGAACGTCTGTTGTAATATAAGTGAGAGGTGGTCCAAATTATTCCAGTTGATAACTATTAATGGGAATTACTTGTTGATTAATTAAAGATTCTATTTGCAGGCATGACAACAGCTCAAGCACACAGACATCACATATGCAAAATGGACTTGCATATTGATCTGTTTGCTCAATCCAACCATGGCATCAGTCCAACATCCAGGTCCATAGAGTATATGCGAGGGTAAGAAGGAGCATGGTGGATTGAACAATGCATCTATGTTTGATGCAATTCAAAAATATGCCAAAGATAATTCCCAAATCACATTGGAGATAGATCATGATGATCATGACTTTTGTGTTGTGCTTATAACCCCATTCATGAGGAGAGCCCACAAGGAGCTGAGAGAAGCCGGAGAAGTAGTATTCGTGGACGCAACATGCTGTGTGGATCAGCTGAATACTGCGGTCATTCCCTTTCTCTGCGCAGGACCAGCTGGAGCAGTACCTCTAGCAATATTGTTTACATCCTCTCAGGATGGAGTAATGCTGACAAAAGGTAAGCTAACATATGTGCTGTATTTACCTTTGTTCCACTGACAAGTTTTCTCCTCAGAGTACCTCGGCAAGCTGCCACTGAGTTTGACTATAATTGTTTATCCTATAATTTTTGTTCCTACATAATCTTAATTGATCTCACTGTCTATCTACCGTACTGAATTTACTGACGATTAGTTCAAAATACTTAGCTGTTTTTCTTGACCAAACTTCCTTTATTACTTTAATCTTGCTCATTATCTTTTTTTATGGGTGGTGTGGGGTGGAGGGGTTAATTAAAATTATACAGTATTGATCTCCTTAGCTGATATTGAGTATTTGGCATTTATGTCCATCCCAAATATTATTTCAGTAACGTATCATGTTTTGTTTGCCCGGGTATAAATTTCTGCTCACCCTTCAAATGGCTACCGGTATATATATAGGCCTATACTGTACACATATATCCTATATACATTTATGAACAATTGTACATACATACAAACATACAAATTTAAAGAACGTTTTGTCCACAGAGAATGTGGTTACAGTCTCACATCCTACATGACGGGTTTCCAGGCAGCCCTGTCAAGGCCTACCTCCCTTGTCAAGTTCTTTATTTTTAAATCGGCAGGAATACCTGATCCCACGTCATTCCCTACACGCAGCTCCCCCCACGTTCACAGTAATTTCTTCATCCAGTTCTCATCATCCATTTTCTCCTTGTGTCCAAACCAATCAAGTCGGCTCATGCGCATTACTTCACTTAATACCTCGCTCGATACCCCGTCCCTGAGGTTAACCCCATATATCCATTTCACCAATCTCTTCTCATTCCATTCCATTCTATTGATATCCTCCGCTTTAACCGGCAACATCTCCGAGGTATAGGTCATCTCTTAGACCCTTGTTTGCCATACCCTCCCTCTATCTTTTGAAGTTTACCTCTGCTTCCTGCGCACTATCTGCGATAAGAACTAGATCATCTGCTTATAATAACTCCCATGTGAGTCCTGTGTGTGTTATTGGCATACGCAAGTGCTGTTGGTGCATGGCGCGGTCTAGCAATCTGTGGCAACTATTCACTGAAGTCCCTGATCATCAGGGCACCCACCCTATCTCAGCTCTTGAGCAGGGAGTGCGTGATGGTAAAAACTTAATAATATACTAGACATACACCAAAAACTAATACTGTACCGATATTTATTGTAATTTTTTCTCCACACAAGACTTTGGCATGATCAAGAAAGCTCTAGGTGAGAGTGCCTTCTTTGGCAGAGGAGCACCACAGTCATTCATGACGGATAACTGTGATGCAGAAAGGAAGGCCCTGGCAGCTACCTGGCCATCAGCACAGCTCTTCCTCTGCATCTTCCATCTTCTGCAACAAGTGTGGCGATGGCTTTTGGATTCTAAGCATGCTATCCAAAAGCACGATCGTCAAGAACTTATGACTGCAGCTAAGGCCCTTGTTTATGCAGGGTCCAAAACAGTGTTTGAGGAAGAGTGGAGTGGGCTGCAGGATAATCCACTTGCGAAGAAATACTCCAATTTCATAAGGTAATAGTATGGAAATATAGTTTGGTATGGAAGGAATTAAATGTAAAGTAGGGGGACTATTTAACATATTGTTTTGGAAGATCAAGAAAGTTAGGTAGTACTGTATGCATGTACTGTAGCCTATATACTCGGGCACATACCCCATAGCTGGGGATGGCCGACTTGAAACAAAGCCTGAAAAGAAACAACAAAATATAATAATATAATGCCAAACATTCTTATGATATTAGTAATTATAAACATTCATGAAAGGGAGATAATTTGTATAAATTGGTAACCTGATTTTCAAGGGAGAGAATTTGTATACATTGGTAACCTGATTTTCTCAAAACAAAAGACAATCAGTTTATGTTATGCTTTCAAAATCTGCAAGCTGAATCAGGATAGTATTGTCCGGATCTCCACATATTGCAGTGTTCATCCATTACACACATTCCATCTCTCTGACTTCCCTCTTTTCACTTTCCGTAAAATATAGTAAAATATACTTTACAATTTCAGCTACCTAACGTCACTGGTACAGCGGAAGGAAGAGTGGGCCATTGCTTTTCGAGCCGGTGCAATGCTTCGAGGGCACCATACCAACAACTTCTGCGAATCCACAATGGCCATCATCAAGGATATCGTCCTCAGTAGGTAAGGAATATTCTAGGAAACCTCTCGTATAGCCTCTGCTTACTGTTTGTCGGTATTTAATGATTGTTTATATACTATATTATTATTGTTGATTTTTGTTTATAATGCATTGTTAAAAGAGTACTCTTAGTTTAAATCTGTTGTTGCTTCTTCATATTTTGCAATTATTAGACTTAATTTTATTTTATCTATTCACTTTTGATAGTATCAATTGCTTGCCTTTGTGATATCCTTAATTTATTTGTACTATAAATGTAGGTACAGTATATAATAAATAGGAATAAATGGAGAATGCTAGTGAATCGATGCGTGAAAATATGAGATCTTGTCCGCACTATATTACTAGGACCTCTGTACTTTTCCAGAGGTCTGAGTATTATAGTCTGGAAATGTAAGATCCGGGCTATATTACTCAGACTTAAAGACTTTTTCGGTAGTCAGAGTTGAAAGTTTAGACTTTTAACAGATCCAGAATTTTTCAGACTCATTGAAGAGGGTTCCCCTGGTTAGCAAGGTTCTACTGCACAGTGCCATACCGTACTAAAAAAATATATATACAGGTATATATAACAAATCTTAAGTTATTGCAGGTTCTAGACTGATAGATGCTATTGCAGATATATACCGGGGTACCACACTGATAGATTATCTAAAACAGGTGCCAGGGTTTGTGTATCTCTAGGAATATAATTTGTGCCCATGTTCCTGCAGAAAATTTGTATATACTGTAGAAGTACAAATTATACTAATATATATTTTGTTTTTCAGGTGCAAAGCCTACAATACATCACAACTGATTGTATTCATGGTCGAAATATTTGACCAATACAGTATATGAGTCAACGGTTGGTTGATGTAGCACTTAATCGACGGCGTGTCAAGCCAGTAAGTGTGGTTACAATACCAATGGAAGCAGTAACTTCGCTTGGTGCAGGGAAATTTAAAGTGCAGAGCCAGACTGAAGAAGCAAAGGTGTACTGTGTAGACCTCGCCATTGGAATGTTCTCATGTCCCAAGGGTGAGAATGGTGCAATCTGCAAACACCAGATTGTGTGTGCCGAGCACAGCATGAAGGTTGTGCCTCAAATGTTGGTAATAAATAGTGAAAGTCGTCGTTGGTTGGCTGCACTGGCTCTTGGTGAAGCCAACACCCCTGGGGAGGAATTTTTCAAACCACTTAATGGGCCAGAGAGCTTGGAGATGGAAGTCAATATAAAAATAGAAAATCAGGATGAACCTATGGTGGCAATCGAAGATCCTGACTTCGAAGATTTTAAGGAAAATATCCCTATGGAGGCAATCGAAGATCCTGACTTCGATGATTTTGAGGAAAATATCCCTAACATTCAGGCTCCACCTAATGATCAAAATGCCCGAGAAGCTTCTGCCAGGGTAAAGAATACTATCAAAGCTAGTTCTCGTACTTTGGCAGATGCACTGGTAGAAGTAGCAAGCTGTTTTGGTGATGAGTCAACAGATGCTGTTATCAACAAGTTTCTCCAACGTGTAAAGGCTGTAAGATCAAGTAATCAGCTTAACAGTTTGCTGCACACTGCTGGTTCATCATTAAGAACAGGTGGAGCTGGTCGTGGTAAAATTCCATGCCAGCCAGCAACTATATCAAGAAGGAGCATTGGCAGTCCTAGAGGAGCAGCCTCCCTCTGTAAAGGAAGGCGGCCTAATGCGATAACACCCTCGCAAAGAAAACGACCTCGCAACCTGGCTCAAAATATTAAACAAAATGTTGCAAATGGAAAGTCACATGGCAGTGGCCATTAACCCTCTCACTATCCATTATAATGTATCTATTCACTTTTTCTAGTATCAATTGCTTGCCTTTGTGATATCCCCTATTATTTGTAGTATAAATGTAGGTTATTTGAAGGGTAGCAGTTGGTAGGAGTCATGTGTTCATACCTATGCTCACAGGTACAGTTTGCCGCACATATTCTATTCCGTTGGGGTCGTGATTTGGCAAAGCTGCACCCACTTCCCCAACCTCCCTCCCTCACTCCATCTCCTAACTTCCACTATTGGTAGGAGGTGGAATGAGGGAGGGAGGTTGGGGAAGTGGGTGCGACGCTGCCAAGTTACAATTTGCTGGAATGGTTGAGAAATGGATTATGTGCGGCAAACTATACCTACCCGATAGTACTATCGTTTGTGAGTAGTTGTAGCCTACTATTAAGTAAATTGTTGCATAAATGTAATCTTTGTAAGGTCAATTATTGTGACTAGTCTTTAATTTGATATCAATAATTATAATCAAGTATTTGTAACTTGAAGTTTCTTGTATAACCTCTGCTTACTGTTTGTCTTTATATTGAATGTTTATCTACCTCTATTGTTATTTTTGTTCATTGTTCTTGTTAAAAGAATACTCTACAGTATTTATATCTGTTGTTCTATCTATCTATCTATTGCCTGACGCCGTGATCTCCGAAGGGGTGGCCACGAACGAACCGCCCCCATGCACCTCTGTCCCCAGTCAGTCGACGCCCCTCCCCCAACCAACACCGCCCTCGTTCATGTACTTCCTCACTCCATCTTCCACCTCATATTCGGTCTACCTCTCCCTCTCTGTCCCTCCACCTCGCTCTCGTACACCCTCTTAGTCATTCTCTCGCTTTCCATACGTTCCATATGGCCGAACCATCTCAAGTTGTTCCTTTTCACACTTTCCAGCACATCTACCTCCACACCACACCTCCTTCTTACTTCCTCATTAGTCTGTCTATCCCTCCATGTAACTCCGCACGCACTCCTTAAGTAATTCATTTCCACTGCTCTCACTCTTGGTCTGAGTCTCTCAACCAACGTCCATGCTTCGCTTCCGTAAGTCAGTGTCGGGATTACCACACTGTCATGCAAGGACTTCTTCACTTCCATACTGACCACCCTATTTCTTGTTACTGCTTTTAGCGTTCCTACAACCCTCTTCCCCTGTTGTACCCTCTCCCGCACTTCTTCATCCATAGTCCCATCTTTACTCAACACACTGCCCAGATACTTAAAAGAGTTGACGATCTCCATAGCCTGACCGTTCAGCTTCACCTCACACTCTGTGACTTCACCCCTTTCGAAGACCATAACCTTGCTCTTCCCGTATTTACCTTCAAATTCCGTTTTTCGCACACTGTTCCAAACTCATTTACCAGACCCTGCAACTCCCATTCATTATCACTCATCAGAACTGTATCATCCGCAAACAGCAGTATAGGTAGCTTCCACTCAATTCCCTCCCTTTTCAGCGATACACCAACATCCACTGCTCTTGATAGTATTTCTTTCATGACTCCATCCATATATACAGTAAACAACCACGGGGACATCACACACCCCTGTTTCAAACCAACATTCAGGTCAAAGAACTCGCTCTGCTCACTCTCCACACGTACTGCCGCCTTTGCACCCTCATACATGCTCTTCACTGCTTTCAGCAACTTACTCTACTCCGTATATTCTTAGTACTTTCCACAAACCTTCTCTATCCACTCTGTCATAGGCCTTCTCCAAGTCCATAAAGGCAACATACACCTTTTGTTTCTTCTCCAGATACTTCTCCACAACACAATTCAGGGTAAAAATCTGATCTACACATCCTCTTCCCTTCCTAAAACCTCCCTGCTCATCGCATATCCATTTCTCCGTTCTCACTCTCACTCTCTCAATCACTACCCTACTGTATACCTTCCCTACTACGCTTAGAAGACATATTCCTCGGTGGTTACCACACACACTCCTCTTTCCCCTTTGCCCTTATATAGGGGGACTATTATTATATCTGTTGTTGCTACTTCATATTTTGCAATTACAGTACAGATATTCTACTTTATTATAATGTATCTTTTCACTTTTGCTAGTATCAATTGCTTGCCTTTGTGATATCCCTATATTATTTGTAGTATAAATGTAGGTTATTTGAAGGGTAGCAGTTGGTAGGGGTCATGTGTTCATACTATGCTCACAGGTACAGTTTGCCGCACATATTCTATTCCGTTGGGGTCGTGATTTGGCAAAGCTGCACCCACTTCCCCAACCTCCCTCCCTCGCTCCACCTCCTAACTTCCACTATTGGTAGACCTAACTTCCACTATTGGTAGGAGGTGGAATGAGGGAGGGGGTTCGGCGCTGCCAAGTTACAATTTGCTAGAATGGTTGAGAAATGGAATATGTGCGGCAAACAAAACTTACTCGATAGTACTATAATGGTTGAGAAATGGAATATGTGCGGTAAACTGTACTTACCATACCTAATAGTACTATCGTTTGTGAGTGCTCTATGCATTTTGCTAATATCTTTTCAAATTTATAATTTGTGTGTATATTTTATTAATTAATACTGTTAAATATGCAGTATTATCATCTTATTATATATTTTGGAGTGCTTCCAATTCTTAATTGTACTGTTAAAATCCCCATTTTTAAAATCATAATTACAGATATCAAAATCTGTGGTGCTAATTAACAGTATTACTGGTGCTAAATTCTGTGGTGCTTATCATCATCATCATCATAATTATCATCATAATTGACACCTTGCTTTCCCCTGGGAAGTCGCCGCAGAAACACCTCCAGGCTACTTGTCAAGACATGCTTCCTTTGCCCGTGCCACAACACGTTTTTCTTCAATATACTTCTAATTCTCAATTGTATTGTTCATAAGCCTCCTTTCCATCCACACTTTTAATACCAGGATATTTACTTTTTTCTTCTACTATGCTAAGTACAGTAGGCTACCATAAGGTAAATACTGTACCATTATTCTATTTTGTACAATTTCCGTACCGTACCATACTGCCAACCTTGGCCAAGATTCCTATTCACACTCGGGTATGAATATTTTTGCATCAATTTGATATTATAATCTACTGTACTTAGCATAGTAGAAAAAAAGGGTAAAGATCCTGGTATTAAAAGTGTGGATGGAAAGGAGGAGACAAGTGGAACAGCTCTTAACAGGGTTGCCTGGAGCACTCAGTCTTTAAATTTGTGTATGTATGTATTTGTGTATAATATGTATTTCAGCAAAAAAGAGACTAAAAAGGTAAATATTAGGCTACTAATGTGTACATTAGCTATAAAAATTCAAAATAAATATATTTAAAATAGTTGTTATACTTTTTCTTATAATCCTTGTGCAATGGGAGACTTTCAAAGCTACCAAGCTTGATTCATTATCATCTAATATTTGGGGAATGTTCTTACTTTACTTGGCATTAGAAGTATGTAGGCCCACACATGTCTACGTTCCAGTGCTTAATGCTGTGAATGGTTTCATAACTATGACAATTGTGCCTCAATAACCTAGCGGTTATAATCATATTGGCACCTGTGAGCAATACTGTCAAGTTATAATAGATCAATATAAGGTTGAGGGGTGGGGATCCTTTAGAAACCATGTTTAATGAAATGGAATCATGATTTGTAGAACCATAATGCCAGAAAACTATGGCCCTACCTGCAATGATGAGGGTGATCTGTATTTACCTTTTAAAAGAACAATAAAGGACTTTCACAGTATTTGATGGGAAAGGTGGATGAATTGTGTTTTAGATTTATTTATACTTTAGTAATGAGGTCAGGAAAAGTAAAAGCTATCGACAGAATGTAACACATTAATTTCTTGGATCTCTAAAGGTCAATGTAGGGAAATGTAAGGTAATGGTGTTTGAGAGAAGAATGCATGAAACCATAGATTTTAAGGCAAAATATAGAATTAAAAAAGCACATGCGAAAAGTTGTAAAATAAAAATTAAAAATTAAGTACTGAAAGAGTTTGAAAGCTTCAAGTATTTGGGAGCTGTACTATGCAAATATGGTAAAATGGAGATTGAGATAAAAGAGAAAAATGCAAGGGAGAAAGGTGATTGGAGAACTTGATAGTATTCTCAAAGGAAGAATGGTTAGTCAGGAAGTTAAAAAGTCACTGAGAAACAGTGTGCTGCTCCCAACACTCTCGTATGGAAGTGAGACATGGACAGAAAGTGATGAGGACCTCTCCAAACTGAGAGCTGTGGAGATGAGCTTTTTCAGAATGGCAGCTGGTGTGAATAGGCTAGATGGGCCAAGTAATAGGGAAGTGCATGAGCCCTTTGGAATGGAAGAGCAAGCTTTAGGCATTGCTTGTGGAGTGGTTGAGTGGATAAAGAGAAGTACTTTGAGGTGATATGGTCATGTTCAGAGAATGGATGAAGACAGAATGCCAAGAAAGATATATGGGAGTCAGGTGAGTGGAACAGCTAGTAGTGGAAGACCACCTATGGTATGGGAAAAGAAAGTGGGGACATATATTGAAGAAAAACTAAGTGGAAGGGGCATTGTGGCACGGGCAAAGGAGGCATGTCTTGACAAAGTAGCCTGGAGACGTTTCTGTCATGGCCATGTTGCGAAGTATATTTTGTGGCCTATTACATGTTGCGAAGTATATTCTGTTGCCTATTCCATGTTGCGAAGTATATTTTGTGGCCTATTACATGTTGCAAAGTATATTTTGTTGCCTATTACATGTTGCGAAGTATATTTTGTGGCCTATTCCATGTTGCGAAGTATATTTTGTGGCCTATTACATGTTGCGAAGAACATTTAACCTGACAAGCGCGATATAGACCTAGGGGCTAGGGTAGTTATTTGTGTATTTCTAGCCTTGGATTCTGACAGAATTCGTTATATTTACAATATAGAGCATTATTTGTTTTCGGTATGCTTTTATTTTACATATATGATGTATATATGAACCTTCAAGAGTGCTAAAATAAGTGGGAAAAGCATTTGGGTGGTGAAAAACGAAGATATTGGCCACCCGGTCATAATCTCAGGCGAGAGAGAGCCACAGGCAACCCTCCTCTCTCGCTGTCTGTGAGGTAACTGAGACGAGCGGGGCGGTGTGGGCCGGTGTCTGGGTGTTACATAACGATCTTTTCTGCAACCCACTTGTGCTACATTATCGCGGGAGAGAAAAATAACCGATAAATGATGATAATAAGAGGAAAAATAGGTGATAATGGGGGGGGGGAGGGGGGGGGGAATAAGGTGGGGAAGGAGGGGAGGGGTGTGGGTGAGATTTACATGGATGAGTACTGGAGGGGAATTATCTCACCTAGAGACAAATTCCTTTGTTTTGATAGGCCCTTTTTTTTTTTGGAAGGCTTTTTTTATGGTCTTGCTTCCGTGAGGCCTATCACGTTCCCTATAGGAAGCCTTCCGTGAGGCCTATCGCGCTTGCCAGGTTAATGGCCTATTACATGTTGCGAAGAACATTTTATGGCGTATTACATGTTGCGAAGTATATTTTGTGGCTTATTACATGTTGCGAAGAATATTTATGGCCTATTACATGTTGCGAAGAACATTTTATGGCCTATTACATGTTGCGAAGTATATTTTGTGGCCCATTACATGTTGCGAAGAATATTTATGGCCTAATACCTGTTGTGAAGTATATTTTGTGACCCATTACATGTTGCGAAGAATATTTTGTGGCCTATTACATGCTGCGCATAATATTTTTTGGCCTATTATATGCCTCGAAGAATATTTATGGCCTATTACATGCTGCAAAGAATATTTGGTAGCCTAACACATGCCGCGAATAATATATGGGGGCCTAATATATGCCATATATAATATATGGTGGTCTAACACATCCTGTGAAGAATATATAGTGGCCTAACCCATGCTGCGAATAACTTTTGGTGGCCTAACACATGCCGTTAATAACCCTAGGTGGCCTAACTCCCAAATACTGTTAACGGCATGTGTTAGGCCACCAAATATTCTTCACGGCATGTGTTAGGCCAACAAATATTATTCGCAACATGTAATAGGCCAAAAAATATTCTTCGCAGCATGTAATAGGCTACAAAATATACTTTGCAACATGTAATAGGTCACAAAATATACTTCGCAGCATGTAATAGGCCACAAAATATACTTCGCAACATGTAATAGGCCATAAATATACTTCACAACATGTAATAGGCCACAAAATATACTTCGCAACATGTAATAGACCATAAATATACTTCTCAACATGTAATAGGTCACAAAATATACTTCTCAACATGTAATAGGCCACAAAATTACTTCGCAACATGTAATAGGCCATAAAATATTCTTTGCAACATGTAATAGGCCACAAAATATACTTCGCAACACTATATTTTAAGTAATTAATTGTTGCACGGTATTTGCCTTGGTAGGCTATTACTAGGATATTTATTATTAGATCTTTCATTGAGATGGTACAGGAAGTCTATGTGGTGGAGTTTCACTTTCTACTGTAGTTTCAAGTTTGTCCAACTCCCTTGTAGACTTCTCATTCTTACCTCACAACAGGGACCCTGATGGAAATAAGTTAGCTAAAATTGCGTAGGTTATCCCATGGGTTATCCCTGTGGGAGTGATCATGCTGTATTGGGGTGCTTTTAACAAATACGCCGACTTTCTGTCCCTATCAGGGTGTATGTAACTTAATAAATATAGTCAATCAAACAATCAATAGGCTACAATGAATTTCGAACTACAGAACTGTAGGCCTAACATTAATCCATACTTAACCTAGCTTATATTTATAGTAAATATTGTTATGGACTAAATTATATGTAGAATTTACTTATTCAAGTGTAGGCCTATTATATTTTTATATTTGGAATACATTATAATTATTATTTAAGCCAAATGAACTCATTGACAAGTCAGGAGTCATAACAGTAGAACCAAAACCTTCGCTGTGCACTACTAAAGTCAATAGATAATATTTCGGTTCTGTCATGACTGTTCATGCTTAACATATAGGGGAGAACTTTTTATCATATTTAAATAATATGTAATGGCATTGTCTATGGTTGTATTATATTGAAATAGTAATAGGTATCTATTATAATAGGATATATAGTATTGAGGCGAATACACTGAATGCCGAATGATCGCTATACTGGGACTAAACACGGTTGCCAGATACGCTTTAACTCTTACTATCGTAAAACATAATGGGTTATTTTTATTTGCATAATTTAAAGTACGGAGGGCATTATTATAAGAATTTCCTATTTCTTTGTAGTTATATTTTCATGACTTAGTGCTACAATGTTGTCATCCTAGGGTAAACTCGAGCTAGAGAGAGAGAGAGAGAGAGTGACAGACAGACTGGCTCCTCCCCTTGTGGGTGACGTCACTACCACTGCGGCCTCTGATTGGTCCTAATTTTCCCTATGATATATACTAGTCTCGACTTCGGAAATATGCGGCCGGGACGAGTGAATGCCAGCCGACGGGAACACGTCACTCGCGCGAATTATTAACGCTCACAAGAAAAGGAGGTAATGTTTCTATAGCTTTCTGTGATAGCTTCATTTAAAAAAACAAAATTCAACTTCTACACCATTCATGTGAAAACAGCGAATTTACTTTTTCTCAATGGGAGACTATCTTAATTAATCACTGAACACATAACATTACTCTACACATGGATGATTCAAACGTGAATGCAGAGACAATGGTAGTTGTGTTACGATTAAAGGCAGTAGGAAACTGCACTTAGCATGAGAGTGCAACATTTTCCGAGGGTGTGGGAAAGCGATTCAAATTAGTAGCGACACTGACGAACAGGAGAGAGAGAGTGCAGTGTGGGAGGTTAGGCAGGAAGGAAATGTTATTTGTTTTGACTTAGCAAATGGTTGTGGCATTTGTGGGGAGAGTTTTAGCCAACTTAATGGACATTGAAGGACCTGGCTTTACTGTGAGCAACTGTGAATTGAATTTGATTAGCAGTGAATATGCCATTGTCACATGCTTGTTGCAAGGACATCGTGAATTTAGTGTTCGACCTCAATCGAATTTCGAGCGAAACATATTCATGTTTCCTCTAACATCAGTGATCTTCCGTGTAACTATATCTGACTCGATATCACGAAAAAATGAAAATATCGATCTGTTGTCATCTAGACCTGAGAATTTCTTTTGAGCGTATCCATGAACGACATCAAAGCTAAAATGTTGCGCCATTATGGTCGAAGATGATTGTTCAAAGATAGAGGAGTGGGTGGGAGATGATTCAGACATGGGAGTGGTTAGGTGTGATGAGTCAGGCATGGGTGTGAAGTTAGGGATGGGTGTGGAGTTAGGGATGGGTGTGAAGTTAGGCATGGGTGTTGAGTTAGGGATGGGTGTGGGAGGGAAAAAACATTCAATTCCATAACGTCTGAGTGAACATCATTGACGGTAGGATTTTCTTCATCATTAGACAAAGGAGAGATATTGAAATTTTTTCAAATGATTCATGAATTGAACAAAAATGAAAGACAAAAATTGGCATGTCGAATCAATTAGCACATCGTGTATTAGTGAAGTTCGGTCGGCACATCAATTTAACACAAATGTATAATAAATACACTGTACACACAAGTAGATGGCACTTTACACATGAATAAATTAATGGCACTTATAATTTCACTTGAAAACCCTCGAACAAAAGGAGTTTGCAAATTAGTGTTAGGCATTTTACGGAAAAAGGTCTCCTTTCTTTAAATTTTGGACAAAAAATGGACAGAAAGTTTAGGAGAAAACAAATTTGTGGATTTCCTCACCCGTTGAATATGCTCCTATAGAAGGGATTAGACTGGGAGGTGTTGGTCTTGCCAGACTATTAAACATTCGGCGTGTTACGTCTGGGGGTGATAAGGTGGTGATGACGGGTGTGGATACGGGCGGGGTGCAGGTGTGGGTTGCGGGAGCGTTGCTTAAGACGGGCGTTGCTGGTGGGTTGGGTGGAGGTGTGGGGTGGGTTGGTGTAGGTCGTTCGCGTTTGTCTGTCACACGGCTGCTTACCAGCTTGGAGTATCTTGACGGAGGTGATGGTTTGGTAGTGGGGAGGGTGGTATAATGCTATCCTTCAATGTTTAATCAAAGAAAATCCCACCGCACCCTACATCTTATAAGTAGCTTTTTGTGATAGCCACTAGTATTCCTATACTTGTAATAATGGTAGCGGTTAACGCTTGCCACCACGTATTATATTTAATGACCTAATAGGAAGTCAGAATCAATACTCATGGATGTCAGCCTGGTATTTATTTAGTAAGCAGGTGTAGAGTCAGCAACAGTAATAGTTATATCTTGGGTTATACAGGAACAATTGGTCATTCTTCAATAGGCATAGTGGTGAATGGTGAGCTACTTAATTCCCAGAGTGTGAGGACTGAGTAGGTGAGGTGATCTCTAGCGAAAGCGAGACGCCTCTGGTTAAGAGCGGGTTCTATAGTAGAATAGTGGATTGGTAGATGATATGCCCCAATCGAATGCGGGAACACTTCTGGTTGTGTTCAGGGTGTGTGTCAGAGTGTCCAGGAGAGTCATGCCCCAAGCGAATGCGAGGCACCTCTGCTTGAGTGGGAAGCGTATGGTAGAGTGTCCCGGAGAGTGTCGGTTCTCCAGTGCGAGGTGTGTCTGTGTGTGTAGTGTTAGTAAGGTTATCTATGATTTATGGCCGAGTCAGGAAATCAGACTTGAAGTGGTATATTTCATGTGAGAGTTATCTCTAACGAACTAGTAACTAAGTATACTATTTAAAATAAGGTATAATTCGCTGATATATTATGTGCATACTGATAACCAGGACCTTTTTCTCAAACTAATAGTAGATTTCTAACATCCTTCTTTAATCCTTAGCACTATTTTGACACTTGTCTTTTTAATCATTTTACTCTCTTAATTAGTGTATTTCCTTTCTCACTACAATAATCGTTTTGTATTATATATATATATATATATATATATATATATATATATATATATATACATATATAATATTATATATATATATATATATATACAATATATATATATGTATATAAAAAAAAAAAAATCAAAATCCCGTGTTTATTCTTTGTGCGTATTTTTAACACACTACTTTTATTTTACTTTATTTTTCTATTTTCTTTTGCACCCACTGTCTTGTAATATAGCCTGATCTTCTGTAGCCTTGCATTATACTAGGTGAGTTAAATAACTTATCTTACTCTTTCTATCTCTAACGCTACTCATAGGATGTTTACATTTTCACCTTTATCGGGCAGAGGCTCGTCCCTTAGGAAGAAATGATAGATAGACTCAGTATTAGGGAATAGGTAGGAAATTATGATAATAAGACAAGATGATATTAACTCGGCCCCAGTTGAGGAATAATCCTGATGACAGACAAAACGCAGTGAGAGATGCAGTACAAATGAACCGTGAAACAGACAATGAAGTTAATGGAGATGTACAAGCAAACCCTGTTAGAGAAAATGCAGAAAATAACAATCAACAACTGCAGCCCGCAGAAGAAAACGCAGGAATCAATAATTCGCAAGACAACAGAGGTGTGGAACAAAATAATGAAAATAGTGTAGGCCTAAATGAAGATAATGAGAGAGAAATAATCGAAAATCGTGAACAGAACGAACGACCTCGTAACGTAAACATGAATGGTGGAGAATGGATGGGACATTCTGGTGACGGACTCACAACATTAGTGAATGAAATCTATACAGAAGTGATACAAAGGCAACATAATAAGTTTGAACTACCGATTTGTGAAGCCGCAAAAGACATGCTGGGGGAACTCAGACGTATGATCCTAAAGTATGTTCAGAATGCCCCTTTGGCGCACGTGGCAATCAAGATAGCTTCTTTCATTCCTCAGTTGTTCCTTCAAAGAAGAAGACCAAAGGGAAAACTGAATGAGAACATTAAAGCGCTGAAACAGACATATTATGTTCCAGTAAGTCCAAGGAGGCGGGAGCCCCAGGATCATTGCCACTGCCTCGCACTACACTCACAACAACACTGCGGCCGTTAGAATTATCGCAGAAGGCTGAGGTTGCCACCAACGGTTTTATCGTATGGTAACTTATCGGACTTACTGAGCTCATATGACGCAAAATTGCGTCATAAACTTATTGGAGAGGTATAGAGATAAGTCCATATGACGCGATCACGTCATATGAGTTTTTGGTGGACTTATTCATATGACGCGATCGCGTCATATATGTCGCAAGGAGTTAAAGCGCTGAAACAGAGAATGGAGTGGTGGAAAAATGGGGAGTTAGACAAAATTCTTAGCCAAGTACGAGCAATCCAGCAAAGACTGAAAACAAAACAACGAAGAAAGAGGAAGCCAGATGATATGTCACGATCAGTGGGAAATAGCATGAGGATTGGTAAAGTGGAACAGGCATTCAGAATGGTCACTGGGGAAGCCTCAAGTGGGCTGCACGAAGTGAATCGATGCATCTTGGACCAGCTGAAGGAGAAACACCCAGAAGCAAAACCAGCAAGTGATGAGGCCAAACTAGACGGGGAGTATGTTCCTCCAGACCCGGTGATATATGAGAATATAACTGGAGACCTCATATGGAGAAAGGCGCTGAAAACACAGGGAGGAGCAGGTCCATCAGGAGTAGATGCTAAGACTTGGAGGATCTTCCTAAGTCAAAACAAGTTTGGTTCAGCCGCGGGTGACCTTTGTGAAGCAATAGCAATGCTGGCAAAGAAACTTGCATCATCACCATGCGTAAACATAGAAGCTCTGACAGCATGTCGCCTGATACCTTTAAATAAGAATCCAGGAGTTAGACCAGTAGGCGTTGGGGAAGTTCTTAGAAGGATTATAGGAAAAGCAATCATGTCTGTATTTGGAAAAGATGTACAAAGAGCAGTGGGCAACTTACAAGTATGTGCAGGACAGCAAGCCAGAGGAGAAGCAGCAATACATGCAATGGGGAAGGTGTATCATGAGGAAGATTGTGAAGCTGTACTGCTAGTGGATGCAACAAATACCTTTAACACCATTAATAGGGAGGCAGCTATTCACAACATCAAGATCAAATGCCCGAGCATTGCAAAGTACATAGAAAATACTTATAAGGAGCCAGCTAACCTGTATATAGTTGGAAGCACAAAGAAGGAAGAAATGAAAATTCTCAAATTAAATGAAGGAACAACGCAAGGAGATCCAGTGGCAATGGCAATGTACGCACTGGCACTATCAATTCTGCAGCAGAAAATAAAACATGAGGTAACCCGAGTGAAACAAGTGGCGTATGCAGATGACCTCAC
This sequence comes from Paralithodes platypus, assembly GCA_032716605.1. Taxonomy (NCBI): domain Eukaryota; kingdom Metazoa; phylum Arthropoda; class Malacostraca; order Decapoda; family Lithodidae; genus Paralithodes; species Paralithodes platypus. The sequence goes on along the minus strand of CM064573.1, from coordinate 51,582,745 downwards.
AGGTGCAGGAAAAATAGGGGATCTCAAAGAATGGTGACGGAGAGTACAATCGGTAGGCGAAGTCATTGGGTACCATCCGAATGCTAGTAAATCTGTACTAATAGTGAAAGAAAACAAGTATGAAGAAGCGGTGCGGACTTTTGATGGGACAGGAGTGAAGATTACAAAGGAGGGTCAACGCCATTTGGGAGCAGTAATAGGCACAGAAGAATGCAAGAGAGACTATGTGCGAAAAAAGGTAGCGGAGTGGGTAAAGGAAGTGAAAACCCTGGCAGACATTGCGAAATCTGAACCACATGCTGCATATACTGCCTTCACATATGGTGTTAAGCACAGATGGACCTTTCTTATGAGAACAGTGCCTGGCATTAGACAGATGCTCCAACCGCTTGAAGAAGCAATCAGAGGAACATTCATACCGGCCTTAACAGAGATGGAAGGCGTCACGCAAGAGCTAAGAGATCTATTAGCTCTTCCGCCAAGGTTCGGAGGTATGGGGATCATAAACCCAGTGGAGGGGGCACTACATGAGTACCAAAATTCCCTTAAACTTACTACGTCTCTGACAGAAAAAATACGGGAGCAAAATGAAAATGATGAGGTGGACGAAGAGGAACAACGAAATGCAAGACAGGACATTACAAAGAGCAGAGAAGAGAGACAGAAACATAGCCTAGAACAAATTAAGACCAGATGTAGGGAAGAACTGAAAATGAGAGTTGAGATGGCACAAGACACGGGGGCTTCAAATTGGCTCACATCATTACCAATAAAGGAGAAAGGCTTCAGCTTAAATAAACAAGAATTCAATGATGCCGTAGCCTTGAGGTATGGGTGGCCAGTTTCGAACCTGCCGCTGAAATGTGCATGCGGTGAAATAAACAACCCAGACCACTGTATGACCTGTAAGAAAGGAGGATTCATCTGTATCCGGCATGATGAAGTACGAGACATCACTGCACAAATGCTGGACGAGGTGTGCCATGATGTCAGAATCGAACCGGAACTTCTGCCTATGGACGGACAGCGCTTGGCCCACAATACTGCAAATACTTCAAATGAAGCAAGAGTGGACGTAAGTGCTCGAGGATTTTGGACGAGGGGACAACGGGCTTTTTTCGACATCAGAATCTTCAACCCAAGAGCACAAACATATCGTGAGCGAGGACACAAGGCGGCATACTTGAGAAACGAAAGTGAAAAAAAACGCGCTTATGAAGAAAGAATTTTGAACAGGGATCAAGGAAGCTTTACTCCTCTGGTCTTCTCATCGTCGGGAGGTATGGGACCTTCTGCAAGTGTCTTCTATGCCAGATTAGCTGAACAAATATCGGAGAAAAAGCGCCAGCATAGAAGCCAAGTCATAACTTGGATGAGATGCCGGCTCTTTCTCTCTTCTCAGGTCTGCACTCCTATGTCTCAGGGGTACAAGGTCCTCCCCGCTACAGAGGACAAGAGTGAGAGACTTGGACTTTGAAATGGTCGTGGCGGAGGGACGAATTGGGGAACAACTAGGTTGATTGTAGGGAGGTACTGGTACAATAAGATAAACTACAATGTAACTAGAATAAGATTGTACACCACTTTGTAACTGTCACCTGTGTGTGTAGTGTTTTTCAGTGTGTAGAAAGACCGCGCCATATGTCCGGAAGGTGTGTACTCACGTGGGCGTTTTAGCTCGAGTGTGAAATATGCAGAACATGCATTCTACAAGTTTAAACTTAAATTAGTACTGTATGAATGTGAAAGGAAGTACCCTAATTATATAAAAGTTACCCATGATTATTCAATTTTGTAATACATGAAAACAATGATAGAAAACTGAACTTTGTCTTGGGTGACTTTGATATTATTATAGCACTAATCAAGCATGGCTTACAGTAAATGCTAACTCAAGAGTTAATGCTTGTACTGAAAGGAGATTGTAGAATGTAGATGATTGCACACGCTTGCATTTACACTCATTATCAGCAATTGTATTCCTCAGAGTGTTGGAACAACATTAAGAAAAAGCTGTATATATATTGTTACGTATCTTGATCCTCAAGTGGTTAACTTGATGAAACTAGATAGCACAGAGATATATATTAAGGTATCAGTCAGCTGAAGGCAAAACGAAAGTAAAATTTAATAAAATTATTTCCTGTTGTTGCTTCCTTTCCTTTTTTATCTAAGGACTTGGTGTCCTTTATTGACTGATACTCTTTAATTATGGAAAAATACTGAAACTAATTAAAGTCATATAGTATTTATATATAATTATTTATTTAACCGAAGCTTAGTAGGCTATGGTTATGAACCGAATAAGTTATATCTAAAGAAGGACTATTAATTATATATCAATTCTTGAAAGATAAATATTAAGGTAAGAATATTTCTGTCTCTTACCCTTTTTGAAATGAATAGATAGTTTTCTTATATCATGTCCTTTTATTTATATTTAATGTAGTTATTATTCTTGGTTCTTGTCTTACGTTAATAGTATTATATTATTATTATCAGGATTAATATCAAAGTCACATAAAAAGTTAGATATATATTTAATAATTAGATAAATGTATTTCTTAACCACGTAACCGTGAGGTTTGATTATGAGTAACTTAAGTTACAGGATCGCTTCATAGATTCGATTCAGGTCTCACTCAAATAATATGAAAAGTAAAAATAACATTTTGAAGCTAAAAGAATTTTCTTCAGCTTAGGAAATCACTAGAAGTAACATTAAAACAGCCATGTTAGTCTAAGGCGATATTACTAATATGAAACAATAGTATCACCGTTCTTGTTCTTACCAGCAATGTAAGCTTAATTAAAAGAAAATGAAAGAACTCGCAAGTATTAATATAAAACAATAGTATTACTTTTATCATAACCCAATTACTTAAAGAGTTGCTTTAGTCCACAAGTCAGTCAACTAAAATAGTTAAGTACATAATAGTAGCGTTAACGTTAATTCCCAATCACATATCTCACTAACCAACATAAGTGTTTACACCGAACACACTTAACACACACTTATATAAACTGACTGACAATCACAATCCCATTATAATACTTCACCCCGGTCTTCCTCCAGCTGCATGTTCACCTTCCCAACTCCAAATGTGACTGATTTGAATGCCCACTACTCGGGTCTTATATACTATGCAATGATGGTGTAGGAACGAATCAGGAGGCGGGGGATGGTGCGCGCCCCAATCACAGCTCCTCTAGTTGCGTAGAAGATGCGTGGTCCAATGGTATCGATCATCGTCATAGCGTCGGGTCATCGAAGTAGTTTGCAGGGTCCCATATGACACACGCAAGTGTGAAGGCTTGTTTGCTGGTATGCAGGCGAGCTGGTTTCCACTCGCTGGTTCGCTCGCTGGTCTGCTTCGCCGCCTGGGTAATTCGGCACTCCTTCAACTCTTAACTCTAACTCTTAAATAAACACATACAGGGCTCCGTATGTCAGACCTCCCCCCTAGAAAAGAGTTTAAGGAGTATAGTACATAATATACATAATACATAATTAGATTCACCACCAGATTGGCAACAGCAAGATTATAATGAGGATATAATAAGGATATCACCCAAAGTAGGCAACGTTTCCAGGTACCACATCAGAACATAGCCGGAACGTAGCTGGAGCGTTATTCGAACTGCAAGGCACTATCTCACAGCTGAAGGCTTGAAAGCGCACTACTAAAGCATGATATTTACCTCGCTACAAGGGAGAGCTAATTGCCAAAATCCTCTCATTAAGTTAATCTTACTGCTGAATGAGGCCAACCTGGTAAATGCAATATTTAATAGATACGTGATAGGCAATCGGCTAGCACGTTCTGGATCCCCTTAATATGTTTAACATCCAGGGAGTATTCCTGCAGCAACAAACTCCACCTGGTCAGTCGTTGTTTTTTATTTTGGAACTTATGCACAAATTTTAAGGGGTGATGGTCAGTATACACAGTGATGGCACCAGAGGCAGATTGCACATAGACAGCAAAGTATTGAAGGGATAAAATTAATGCTAACAGCTCCTTCTCAATGACTGAATAGTTACGTTGAGCAGAATTTATTTTTTTACTAAAATAGCACACAGGATGCAATACTTCACAGTCGTCTTCCTGTAGCAATACTGCACCAACCCCGGTATTGCTCGCATCCACTGCTAGGGAAAAAGATCTGTTAAAATCAGGAGCTCGGAGTACAGGATAATTTGATAAAATATATTGCCATACATAACCTATGGCTCCTGTCTGGTTTTGGCACAAGTATGACTGGACTACTCCACTGGCTGAAGGCCCTAGTGATCAGCTCGTTTGATAACATGAAGTCAAGCTCGACCTGCAGTATACTCCTGCGTTGTGGTGAGACACGGTAGGGGGATAGTTTAATGGGTGTTGCATCTCCTACGTCGATGTCGTGCACGGCCAAAGAAGTGAGCCCTGGAGTATCACGGAACACACTGGGAGACTGAGATAAAACAGAGATTAGTTGGTTCGGTTGATCAGAGGGAAGATGACATAGTTTAGATGGTAATTCCCCCCAAGCTACTGAGTTATACTTAAAGTTGGATAGGCTACATGACAAGTCAAAGTCTGCATGGATACCTTCAGGCTCTGGAACAGTCTGTTGCGGATCAGTAAGAGAACTGAAGACTTCGTCCGCACCAGGCTGTCCACAGGTCCTGACATTCACTGCCACAGTGAGAGAATCTGGAAGAGAGGAATCAGGGGACCTATGGTAGGGTTTCAACATATTTATATGGAATACTTGCGTGGGCTTTCTCCTGTCTGGGGTAGTTACTAGATAATCGGTAATGCTCACCCTCTGAATGATCTTATATGGGCCCCTGAACTTGGCAGATAAAGGTTGGCCAAAAAGGGGGAGCAGGACCAAAACCTCATCACCGGGCTGAAACTCCCTCTCACGGTCTTTTCTGTCATACCAGTTCTTCATGGAGCTTTTAGCCACTGTCAAGTTTTGAGCTGCAAACTCACATGAGGATCTCAGCCGGGTTTTGAAATCTGAAACATACTTGAGGAGGTTTTGGTTCCCCTCCTGGCCAACTAGGCTATCCTGCAATAGTTGCAAAGGACCTCTTACCTGGTGACCGAAAACTAGCTCATTAGGGGAAAAACTCAGGGATTCTGTTGGAACCTCACGAGTAGCAAATAAAAGAAAAGGTACCCCCTTATCCCACTCAACTCCGGTCTCTGTACAATATTTACGCAACATTGCTTTCAAAGTTTGATGATACCGTTCGAGAACCCCTTGACTCTCTGGGTGGTAGGTGCTCGACTTAACATGCTCGATACCCAACTCCTTCATGGACTGCTGAAAAATGTTAGAGGTAAAATTAGTTTCTTGATCACTTTGCACCTCATGGGGGAAACCCATTCTGGTGAAGAATTTGAGCAGTTCCTTGATGACAGTTGGAGCAGAGGTAGGCCTTAAGGGTATCGCCTCTGGGTAGCGAGTTGCCATGTCCATAATCGTTAATAAATAAATGTTACCTTGGGAAGTCTTAGGCAATGGGCCTACAATGTCCACTACCACCCGAGTAAAAGGATTCTCGAAGATGGGCAAGGGCACCAGAGGATGTACAGGCACCTTATGATTGGGTTTTCCTGTCATCTGGCAGGTGTGACACACTACAAAACTCCACTACTTCTGCACGCATTCCTGGCCAGTGAAAGTGGGCTCTGATTCTGTCTAGAGTTTTTCTCACACCTAGGTGTCCTGCCAATGGTATACAATGTGCCATTTCCAAGATATCTCTACGACAAGGTTTGGGGACTACTACTTGATGGACGTCCCAGGCCCCGTCATCGATTGGTCTGTGTGGCTGTCTCCATCTACGCCACAATACTCCTCCTTTGAGGTAGAATCATTCACCACCCTCCTTCTCACATCCTCTTCACTCACGGCCCTGGCAGCTAACTCCTTGCATTCTCTATCATCTCTCTGTAGCTCTACCAGGCCACTAGGACAATTTGGAGGGGTTTCATGGTCATCGTTAGGGTCAAGATGAGCCATAAAGGTGTCAGATAAATCCACCTCAGTCACATCATCAGGCACAGTTGGAGTGTCATTCACACTCTCATCATCCCTTTCATCAACTCTTACATTCGGTACATTTCTGTCTGAGGGAACTGCTACTTGAGACATTGAACGTGTGACAGCACACACAGGGAAAACTGTTGGCATCTCCTTTTCGAGCTCACCGGTTAGTGGCTCGTTAACAGGGGAAAGTGACAAAATGGGGTCTGGTCGGACCTTCTCACCTGCTACATCATTCCCCAAAACGAGTGTTACCCCGGGCACAGGGATATCTTGGGACCTACACAAAGCTATGGTGGCCTCACCCTGTAGTAACTCACATTCAATTTCGCCTTTTACCAAGTATGTATAAAATTGGCCTCCAGCCCCTCTCATTATAACTGGTTCGCCAGGTGGGCACTCAGTGTAAGGATTCACCATGAGGGTGCTAGTAGAACCTGTGTCTCTCAGAATTTTTACCTCATGCATGCAACCATTTAATCTCACGTTGCCAGATGAAATAAAGGGACGGTAACTGTCCTGCACTGATGGTGAAATTATTATTGGCTTAACCCTAGTGGGTTGCACCACGCATGCTACTACACCCCTGTCTAGATGGTTTACGTTAGCTGCTAGGTACTCCTTCTTCCTTCTGTCGGGAGTCCTTTATTAAAGAAACTTTTGGTGCTAGGTACTCCTTCTGTCGGGAGTCCTGCATTAAAGGCACATATGGAGTTTGAGATACGGCGGCAACTGTCTGCCCCGATCTCTCGGTTCTCTCCTTGGCCCAGCACTGAGAAGCTAGGTGGCCTCTCTTGCCACAATAAGTACTTACTTTAGGGGATACGGGAACGTTCCCTCTTTGAGCATTACTATTACTTTGGGCCCCACCTCTGTTACCATTGCCCTGAGTCGCATTTTTAGTTGGGGGAACAATTCTATTTTGGCTAGCTGGGGAAGACGTTACAGGCTTGTGACTGGGTCTGTCAGATTTGTGATTGGGATACTTAAAATTATAACTAGAATTATCGTAGGGCTTCTTTCCACGAAATTTGTTGTTGAGCACGTATGTGTCAGCCATGTCAGCGGCGTCGGCAAGACAATCTACCTTTTTCCCCCTCAAATGATAGGCTACAGAAGAACCAATTTTCCATAGGAAATTTTCTAACAGGACCAACTCCTTCAGATCGTTGTAGCTTGTGACTTTCTTACTCTTGACATCAATGACTGAAAGTTTTAGTCATGGTCCTGGCAAATACCTTATGGGTTTCTTCTACTTTCTTCTGGTTTTTACGGAACGATTGCCTGTAAGCCTCAGGCTGTAATTGATAGGTTTTTAGGATAGCTTCTTTGAGATTGTCATAATCCTGCCTAACCTCTGCTACTTCTGACAAATACGTGGCTCGAGCCTGCCCTGTCAAAACGGTTTGTAACATAAAAGGCCATTGATCTCTTGTCCACCTCATACCTCCAGCAACTTCCTCAAACAAAACAAAGAAATCCTGCACACTATCCTCAGTGAAAGGTGGAATGACAATGGTCATAGTCAATCCCAGAGGGGGAGCAATTAAGGGAGCATTTGTATTGACATTTAGTTGAGCCGTACGATATTGATATTGATAATGTTCGGTCTTTATTCTGGCTAGTTCTAGTTCGAATAATTGATCAACGGTAAAACCAGGTGGTAATGGATCATCAAGTTGGCTAGGTTTACTCGGGATCCCACCAACTGCTCCGCCACCCTCCTCGCCTTCTACAGGGAACAGGTGGGTTTTTATGGTCTGAGCCATCTCTACTTTGGACATGTTTGAGACAGTTAACTGGAGATGTGAGGCAAGCACTTTCAGTTCGGTTTTTGACAGACGGTCAAAATCAGGGGCTGTGGGTTCTGATTCTATGAAAACCCGAGCATCTTAGTCATTAATTATATCAGGCATGATTAATATTTGATTTTTAAGTAGTGAAACGGTAATGAAACTGAGTGAAACTGTATGAAACGAATCCTGACGAGGTCGCCACTCTTCTGTTACGTATCTTGATCCTCAAGTGGTTAACTTGATGAAACTAGATAGCACAGAGATATATATTAAGGTATCAGTCAGCTGAAGGCAAAACGAAAGTGAAATCTAATACAATTATTTCCTGTTGTTGCTTCCTTTCCTTTTGGATCTTAGGACTTGGTATCCTTTATTGACTGATACTCTTTAATTATGGAAAAATACTGAAACTAATTAAAGTCATGTAGTATTTATAAAGAATTATTATATAACCGAAGCTTAGTAGGCTATAGTTATGAACCGAATAAGTTATATCTAAAGAAGGACTATTAATTATATATCAAGTCTTGAAAGATAAATATTAAGGTAAGAATATTTCTGTCTCTTACCCTTTTTGAAATGAATAGATAGTTTTCTTATAATTATTATGTCCTTTTATTTATATTTAATGTAGTTATTATTCTTGGTTCTTGTCTTACGTTAATAGTATTATATTTTTATTATCAGGATTAATATCAAAGTCACATAAAAAGTTAGATATATATATTTAATAAATAGATAAATGTATTTCTTAACCACGTAACATTGAGGTTTGATTATGAGTAAATTAAGTTGCAGGATCGCTTCATAGATTCGATTCAGGTCTCACTCAAATAATGTGAAAAGCAAAAATAATATTTTGAAGCTAAAAGAATTTTCTTCAGCTTAGGAAACCACTAGAAGTAACATTAAAACAGCCCTGTTAGTCTAAGGCGATATTACTAATATGAGACAATAGTATCACCGTTCTTGTTCTTACCAGCAATGTAAGCTTAATTAAAAGATTCTTATATGGAATACAGAACAATTGGCGTTGTATTCGAGTTGGTGAAATAATTAGACAATAGATCTACACAGAACTAGAATTCATAGGCGAGCAGGATCGAAATTATCTATTTCATAATCAAATAAACTAATACGTTATTCATAAATTATACTATTAACGCACGGCAAAATAAGGCGTAATAGGGGAGAAACTGAGTTTTTAAATAGATATGAAATTGAGCGTAGGTTCTAGGTAAAAGTGAGGGTTTAGAAGGGAATCAATTCACAGTATACACTTCAGCTTCAACTTGGTAAATACATAAAATAGAATGGACATACAAAAGGAAAATCTGTGAGTATTCGGCTTGATTATGAATTTACACTATTATGTAACGTATGCGTAGAATGTTTATTATGAATTTGGCAGAGAAGTTAACACTAGATCTTGGGCACAGATCTACACAAGGTTTAATCTGGTTTCTAAAGGATTAATGCATACACAATAAATGAAGGATCTTAGGCACAGATCAAGCACAGAGATTAACAAAGAATATTCACATATTTTACCTTACCTTCACATCAATAATCACAACGTAAGATACTCAGAGACACTTAGGGGGAGCTGGGGGGGGGGGGGTTGAGGTTCGAAAATAAGTTCTGGTCGATGTATAGCATAGGTTCGCCTGGCCAGACTTCAGGGCTGCTTCGCACCGTCAGGAATCCCACGTCCAGACGTCAGAGGCGCACAACAGGGCTCGTTGTAGGCTCGAGGGGGGAGGGGAATGCAGTTGCCACTTTTAGTTAGATGCTCCGGACTTTTCAGACTTAAGAACATTACCGAGGTGGAAGTGCTTGCTCTCTCAACAATTTCGTTGAGTACATGTTCAGATATTTCCTGAGCTTCAACTTATAGTAATTCAATGTTAAAGGGATATAGTGAATCGTTGTGACTTTAATAGTGAAGTAAATACTTAGCTTAAAAATACATTGCAGCGGTGGCGCACCATGACTGTGAGGCCGGGGCCTCTGGACATCATCAACTAAGATCAAGTAAGTAAGATAAGGTACCTAGTCATTTAAAGTGTTTTATTTAATAATCCGGTGGGAGTTACTAAGTCTAGGAAGGATATAATAGCAGTTCTGGTGATTTTGTTATAATTGAGGGTTATTTGCGAATCTGGGAGTAACTGGTCTTCTCTATGTTCCTGGGTTGGTCCAGAGTTCTTCGTAACAGTCTTGTATTGTAGATTCTAATATCCCCACCTATGTAGGTAGCACTCAGCTCTTTGATGTGGAATTTGCATAAACATTTGTTCTGTGTACTGCAAATCTGGCTGCTGGTGCAATGAAGGTTGGTGATTGGTGGGAAGAGTTTGAAACCTGGATGGTGATTGGCTGACCTTACCATTTTTTAATGGGGGTGACTGACCTAGGTGACCCGTCTCCTTGGTAGACAGAAAACGGGAATGACCAGGTAAAATGGGGTACTCCTCTGTTTCTTGTTTCTCCTCATCATGGGGGACTGGTATGGAATGGTGTCTTGGTTATTTGTGTCTTCGTTTTTCCTTCCTACTCACCTGTAGGCTGGCAATCCTACAGGTGTTTCCCAACCCCGTTCTATCCAACCCCGTCACTTCACCACATTCTTCGAAGAAAAAGTCGCGACTTCGCGATTTCAGAATGTAAGTCCGGGTGGGGGAGTTTATGAGGACGGGGTTTAAGTGCTGCAACGTCAACAGCCACATGGTGGTCGGCACATCAGCGGGGGTAGCGATGTCCAAGTCGATGTGTACATGTAGTGGACGTTTTGATTCGGAGGCTTTCTGCACCATCTGTTGGGGTGTTTTGATTACAGTACTGGTCAGGCCATACGAAAGGTGTACACTGTTTAGTTTCATGGCTGTGGAGGGGGTCGAAGTAGATGCTGCAGTGGCTGAGGGTGGTCGGTCAGCAGGAGTTGTGGTGGCTGTAGGGTGAGTGGCTGGTGAAGGGTTGGGCTGGGGTGTTGTCGGGTCAGGTGATGAGGTTGACCTTGCCATAGGGGTCGTGAGGATACTTGGCGTAGGCGAGTTAGGTTTTGGGGGGGCCCTCCTTTCATAGGTAGGCCTGAAGGTCGGCGCCCATCGTTGAGGTGGCTTCACACGTCGACCAGATCTTGTATAGGTAGGATTAGAATGAGAAGGGATTAGTGATGTTGGAGTCACACGAGGGTTTGGTGATGGTGATAAGGAAGATGGTGATAAGGAAGAACTGGGTGATTGTAAAACTTTTCTAGACATGCTGGGTTTAGTGCGAAGTAATTTAGAGGGAGGAAATGTCGGTTTGTGTGTAGAAGTGGAGGGGAAGATGGTGTGAAAGAGAGGCAGAGTTCGTGAAGATGTTTTAGAGATGGAGGGAGAAACTGAAGTAGTAGAAGTTTGAGGGAGGGGAATAGGTAAGCTGTCATGCTCAGGAGAAGGTGTGGTTGGCAGATTAGGTAAGGGTGGAGTAGGTAGATTAGGAATGTGAGCGATAGCAGGTGTAGTGGGAAGAGTGCACGGAGATTCAGATGACATTGGGACAGTGATAGAAAGGGATGAAGGGACAGGTAAAGGTTTAGATATGACTTGGGTAGGTAAGTTGGAAGGTGCAGACACAGTACGGGTAGGTAGGAGAGGAGGAGGTGTGTGTGAAGGGTAGGCAAGGGGCCCTGGGCGTGGCTGACCAGGGGGTGTGGCTTGTGGTAGAATAGTAGGTGTGACATGCAGTGGTTTCTTTCTTGGTGGAGGGGTTAGAGGAGGTAGAGGTTCATGTGTCACAGGTTCTGTGGATCCCAAATTCTGATTATTGGATGTAGGTAATATGTCATTCTGGTCAGGATCTGCAAGCATAATCATATTCTCATCAATAGGCTGAAATCTACGTATGTGTCTGTTACGGTATGTGCGTGACTCACCGAAATAATTAATGGTAACCTGGTAACAATTTGGCACTGTTAAAATTTCAAAAGGTCCTTTGAATCTCGGTTTTGAGTTTATAGTCCAGTAAATCTAGCAATCATTTAACTGGACCTAGAACAAATTGCAATAGAAGGTTTTTTGGCTTTAACTTGTTTATTAGGTCCCTCTGATGAACATATAAAAAGTCTCCAACTTTTGGACACTGGGAAAGTGGTTAATTTGCATAAATTCAAGATGGCCGCCGTCCAAAGCTTCAATTTACAGATAACTTTTTCTGGTTGCTCCTAGACCCTATAAATGTATTACAAACAACGTTTTTTGGCTTTAACTTGTTTATTAGGTCCCTCTGATGAACATATAAAAAGTCTCCAACTTTTGGACACCTGGAAAGTGGTTAATTTACAGCCGAAAAACCTTACAGACAGGCTGAACTGTCTCTTTCACAAGGGGTGACACAGGCACTTTGTGCTTGTATGGGTTTTTTGACCTGTTGTCCCTCTTTTTTATAAAAAAAAAAAAAAAAAAAACATGACGTAGTATGACGTCATTCAGAGCCAATTATGTAATTCATGATAGGAGTTCGTATTCACTTGGATCATCGGTGCTTGCATCAAAGTTGCTATTTTGACAGAGTCCTTTACATTGACCACATGCACTGGAACATTCAAGCTCATTCCGTTTGCAACTACAGCGTTGAGTGTCACAGTTGCCCTTACACTGACATCTGACCAATTTCAGTAGTGAATCAGGAGCCACTGGCGAATCCATCGTCTTCGGTTCAAGCTGTCCCTTCCGCAGACACCAGCCCCATTTCTCGGGGTCCACACAGTTCCCCATCCATTCCTGGACCTGACAATAAACTCGGAACGAGTGGTATTTGGCTGCATCGGTTGTTGGGGGAAGGCTGTGAACTTCAACGGTAGTTGAACTTTTTGCCACCTTGTTGCAAAACTTTGTCTTTCGCAGTCCGTCAAGGGTGTCATTTCCTTTTCCCCCGTACAAATAAACCAAGGCCTTTTCACCAGCTGATGATATCGCGTCTTTACTTCCACTTTGGCAACAGAATGCTTCTATACATTTCAAGAAACCGTTGTCTTCCCTCACTTTCCTCAAGGCAGCCCCTTTACCAATACCATACAGTCGTGAGGTTGTGTCACATCCACAGAGTGCATGGACAACTGGCAGGACACGACAGATGCTTTCACCGAGAGCTTCTGCTACTGAGTTAATATGCCAACATTTCCCACCTTCCTTGCTCGACTTGAAGTACAAATCATTCATCCCTCGTTCCGCATAATGACACAACAGCACCAACAAGTCTGTGTCCTCACCTATCACATATGTCACGGTTTCCCTTGCATGCTCAATTCCCTTCTTCGCAATCATGACATCTGCATCTGCTGGCGCATTGACACAGTCAATTCCATTTGCCTTGAATGTTTCACACAATAAGTCAATGAAGTTTTGCTTATTGTCCGAGTTTGACAAGAAGTTTTCCTTTTTTGACCGAAGGGGCATGGTTGGAGTGAACATCACCTTTTGACCAAAGACTCCTTTTGATCGTCGATTGTGTGTCATGTCCTTGGTAGTAGGTCCTGATTTATAACCGTCGAATACAACCACCGGGTTGAGAAAGTTTTTGGAAACATGCTTCATGTACATGCTTGCAATGTCCTCAAATGTGTCACCCTTCTTCCATGGAATCCTTTGCAATAAGGAACCACCATCCAGAACATGGGTCACAGTCCTTTCTTCCTCAAATGATTCCAATGACGACTTGGGAACAACAGCAGCTATCTCATCTCCTAGCTGTGGTTTATTGGCTTCCCTGAGCCTCCCCCACTTATCGAACAGAGCAGTAGGGTAGCTAGACAACTCATACGCAAAGACCTCTTCAACACCTAAGTCCCTGTTATTAGCAAAGATGAGGAGCCTCTGGAAAAGGAGCTGTGGGTCGATTGGTACTTTTTCAGCACTGATTGTAACCTTTGCACCCAACGACTCAACTTGATCTTTCTTCCTAAATGAAAAGTCAAAAGCATTGCTACCTTCCATCTTCTGCACAATGTTCATACCAACCTCATACAGTAAATGAGGATTGGCCGAGGCTGGTCTTGTCACACCGTTGGCAATATTCCTGAGTTCATTTGATTCTTGAAATGGATCATAATCCTTGAAGAATGCGAGAACCTTCTCTGTGTCCTTCCTATCTCGTTCACGCCTTGCTTCAGTCATTTCTTTGTGCTGCTCAGAGGTGTTGAAATGCTTCCCTGTCAGTTCTTGCATAACTTCACTCACCTCAGCGCAGGCTGGCATAGCAAGTAACCAGCGCAGGCGTTGCGTTTCCTCCATGCCCCTACCACGTGTCGACCAGCCTGGTCGTTTTGGTCGAAGCAACCATGACGTTTTCCACAGTATGTCCAGATTTTCAAGCTTGTCAGATGCTGAAATGGGGTCAAGCTTTCTAAATTCGAGAGGCCCACCCTTCTTGCGAACACTGCGGTAGTATTTGATTTCAATTTGAGCTGCCGTGAAGTTGTTTTCAGGTGACTGCAATCTTGGTATTGATGTTGTGTCTCTTACTTCAGGGGTGACAGCAACAATTATACCCATACCATGGTATGTTCCTCGCCCATCAAGCGTACGCAAGTTGTGATCAACATTGTCTTCAACGAACTGTCCAAACCTGCCTGCAGTGGATATGTTGGTGCCCCTGAAATTGGCAGCACACTTCGAAAACCTCAAAACTTCTGCGTAAGGCAGACAGAAGCCGTGGCTGTGTAAACTGTCCACAAGAAAGCGGGAACCAAAGTGCTGGTGCATTTGAACCGCCAATCCATACTGAATGGGTGCTACAATGGCCCTTGGTCTGGTAAGTTGCACGATACTTTGTCCAATTGATGCAACTTCAAGATCACATGACTTGCCACTGAACGTCTCTTGCAGCAATATACGAAGGGACTGCGGAACGTACGCCACATTCTTTTCCAGCGACCGGAGTTCAGAAGGATCTGGATAGAAATCTCTACAAGTATCAATGTTCTTTATATCTGCTTTGATCAACCGTGCCGCAGCCCTGACTATCTTTCTTTGTTCTGCTTCCTCATCATCAGTCTGTGGTGAGTCTTTGAATTGTTGCAAAATCTTTGCAGCACTTTCTTTGACAGTTACAACATCGCTGCGTCCATGCACGTTACTAATAACCAGTTCATCCCCAAAATATGAAATAAGATTCTGTTTCATGTATTTTACACTATACGCTTCAACATCAGGGCACAACTGGGACATTCTATCAACGAGATCAACCACTGTAGTCTGTTCATCATCATTGCCACTGACTAGGTCCTCGATTGCGAGTAGAAATGCTTCCTCTCGTGAGGCATCTACTTTGCGACCCTTGCGAGGAGGTTCACTGTCTGCGGAATCACGATATTTGGAGGGGATCTGCCTATGTGTCTGGAAATTTGAGCTGCACTGCTTGTGATATATTGCGTCAGCTGCTGGAAGATCGCGTGCAAAGTTAATTCGGCCTCTAACAGTGTCAGCCCACTCATCAGCCCTGGCATCACATGCAGAAAGTATTGTCCTTTGAAAGTTGAAGGTGCGTACTGGATACACTTCTTCTGAATCATGCTTTGTGTCCAAATAGATTTTTGTACCACAAAAAAAGCAGTTCTCTGTAAAACAAAAGTCTGGTGTCTGAGAACGAAGAGCAGGTTTTTCAGGACGTTTCTTCTGCTTCCCAGGAATTCTATTTGGCTTCGTATTGACATGCTTCTTTCGGCAATCAATGTGCACCGTTTGGCCCTCGGACACGGTAATTGATGGCGTTCCACGTTCAGTACTGGCCTTGTTGATAGTATCTGCTCCCTTCGCCCTCAGCTTGACTGTTTCTCCTTCGTCTAACGTGTTTGAGCAAATGCCGCAGGGATTATGCACCACCTCTCTTCTTCCATGGCTTCGGTAGATGTCGCACCAATCTGTTGAAACAAGAAACAAGATGATGGGATTAGTATAGGCCTAGGCAAAATGTAATAGACAATAATGTGCAGTAAAGGTAGGGCTTGACCTAGAACAAATTGCAATAGAAGGTTTTTTGGCTGTAAGGTTTTTTGGCTGTAAATTAACCACTTTCCAGGTGTCCAAAAGTTGGAGACTTTTTATATGTTCATCAGAGGGACCTAATAAACAAGTTAAAGCCAAAAAACGTTGTTTGTAATACATTTATAGGGTCTAGGAGCAACCAGAAAAAAGTTATCTGTAAATTGAAGCTTTGGACGGCGGCCATCTTGAATTTATGCAAATTAACCACTTTCCCGGTATCCAAAAGTTGGAGACTTTTTATATGTTCATCAGAGGGACCTAATAAACAAGTTAAAGCCAAAAAACCTTCTATTGCAATTTGTTCTAAGTCCAGCCCTACTTTGACTGGTCTATTAGATGGCACGGGTAATTGGGCAACCATCACAAGGTCACCAACACGGTGCGGGCTGGCTTTGGTAGTTTCATTAGGTTGAAGATCTTGAACATATTGAATTTGCCTGAGACGGTTCTTGAGATGGACTAGTGACTGGTCGAAGTTGGAGGAGGGCTCATATGGGGCAGCAAGATGGCGGAGAGGTAGGAGTAATGGGGGCACTCCAAATACACGTTCGTGGGGTGAAATTCCGTCTTGTTTGGGGCAGGTATTTATACCCCATTGCACAATATTTACTTGACTGGGCCAGTCCTTGGTGTCCATTTGTTGTAATCTGGTCCTTATTTGGTTGGCAATTGTCCTATGACTTCTTTCACAAATGGAGTTGCCTTGAGGCCAGTATGGGGATGAGTGACTGATTTTGAATCCACACATTTGAGATAACTGGGACCAAATGTGACTGGTGAATTCGGGGGCGTTGTCTGAATGGATGACCTCAGGTAATCCGAAACATGGGAAGACGTGTTGAATGAGGGCTTCAGCTACTGCAATGGCGGAGTGCTCTTTGGCAGGACAAGCAATGACGTACTTGGAATAAGCATCCACAAAGGTTATGATGTACTTAAATCCTTGGTTTCTTTCCATTGGTCCCATCACGTCAACTGCGAGTAATTGCCATGGTTTGGAAGCGACTAACTTGCAGGTGGTCCGGCTGTGCGGATTCTGTCTTTACCCAACGCACAAGATCGGCAAGCTTCTGTGATCCGTTTAGCTGCTATATAAGGGGAAGGGGTCCAATAGACTTGCTGAAAGGTGGTGATCAATTTTCGTTGGGCTAGGTGAATGCCATTGTGCATATGTATGGATTGCATGGTGGATAGTACGGCTTGTGGCGTTATTACAATTTTTCCTTCTATGGTGAATAGATTGTCGCCTCGTCTAGTTAATTGATTAAAACATTTGCGTGGCATCCAGTCGGGTTTCTCTTTTTGTTGTAAAGATTTGAGTAGCTCTTGTTGACTGTTATCCAACGAGTCTTGGTGATGTATGGCTAGTATGGTCTGGGTCGTCTCTTGATGTTGCAGAGTATTGGTGGAGGAGTCTAGATAGGGCGTCCACATTAGTATGGAGTTTACCTGGTCTGTACACAATCTCGACATCAAATTCTTCTAATGATTCTCGCCATCTGACTGTTAATGCGTTCTTGGTATCGGATGTTCGGAGCCATTGAAGGGCGTCGTGATCAGTGATGATGGTGACCTTGACACTGGCCAGGTATGCCTTGAAGTGTTGGAGGGCCCATATCATCCCTAGGCATTCTCTTATTGTTACTGGGTAGTTTATTTCTGCAGGATTGAGGGTACGGCTGGCACAGGCAATGATATGTTCCTTACCCTTTCTAGTTTGTCTAAGAATGGCACCTATTCCGAACTGAGAGACGTCGGTGTATAATCTGAATGGACGTGTATAATCGGGGAAGGATACAACTGGAGAGGCCACTAACTTATCTTTCAGATTATTGAATGCTTGTAGGCGCTGTTCTGTCCATTTGAATGGTTCTTCTTTTCTTGTGAGATCATGTAAGGGCTTGGCAATCATCGCGAAGTTCTTTACAAATCTTCGATAGTAAGAGGCCAGCCCTAGGAAAGCTCGTACTCCTTTGACATTAGTGGGAGGTGAAATTTTACTGATTGCTTCTAATTTACTGGGATCTGGGGAAATTCCTTGTTCTGAAACGATGTGTCCCAGAAAATTGACTTTAGTTTTGGCAAGGGTGCATTTTGATGGTTTGAGATTTAGACTGGCATCCCTTATTCTCTGAAATACTTGTTTTAGCCTTTGTAAATGTTCGGCCCAAGTCTTCCCGAACACTATAATGTCATCTAAATAGGCCAGACATGTTTCCCAGGTTAATCCTTGTAGAACGGATTCCATTAACCTGGAGAAGGTGGCTGGGCCATTGCACAGACCGAAAGGCAAAACAGTGAATTCGTATAGTTTGCCTTGGCTGGTGGAGAAAGCTGTCTTTGGTTGATGTGCTGGGGCAACTGGAACTTGCCAATATCCTGCTTGAAGATCTAAGGTGGTGAACCATTTTGCTACAAGCAGGGAATCCAATGAATCATCAATTCTGGGGAGTGGTGTAGCGTCTTTGATGGTGACGTCATTCAGCTGCCGGTAGTCAATGCAGAAGCGGGTTGATCCGTCTTTTTTCCGGACGAGTACTACCGGAGACGACCAGGGGCTGGTAGAAGTTTTAACTACTCCTGTGGCGAGCATATTTTGCACTTGTTTTTCCTCCTCTTGTCTCTGGATGGGTTTTTTATGACGAATGGGTTGCTCTATGGGGCGTCCTACTGTTTGTATAGGATGATGAAGCACGTCAGTTTTTCCCATGTCCCGGCTAGAGGTAGCGAAAATATCTTGATAGGACATCAGTAAATTTCTGAGGTCGGTTTGTTGATAGGGAGTAAGGTTAGAAGGAATATCAGGAAGGAGGTGATTAGTGGTAGGGGAGGTATCTGGAGGAGTAACTAATTATTCTGAATACATCTCAAGCTCACCAATGGCTAGTCCTTTTGGTAATGTGATTGGCTTTTCTGATATACTCGCTATCTTGATACAGTATAATTGATTTGGTAGCAGGCTAGGAGCGGTTAGGCAGGCTCCGTTGAAAGGGCTATGGAGGTGTGGGGTCAAGATGACGTCTCCCACGAGGGTGGGTACCAAGGGTATCCATTTCTCATGATGCGGAGGAACTGTTACAATATATATATATATATATTTTTTTTTTCTATATTCCATCTTACTTCCTTATAGGCTGAGAGCCTTAACATTCACCGCTTTACAATGAACAGTGAAGCCCGTGAGGTCTTGTTCCAGTCTAGGGAGTGAGACATGTGAAGCACGTAGAGTACAACGAGCACCTGCCATCTTGCCTTCACATGAGGCACGGTGCTCACTCATGGCCCGAAACGACCCCATCTCTGAAGCCACCTCATTCCCATGCTTCACTGTCTCACCCACTACACTCGGACTCTCACACTTACACACACACAACGCCACCTGTTGAGCAGATAACTCACCAGGCATTGCACCCCTATAGCATATTTTAAATATGGGAATATTCATACAGTGCTATTTAATCAGGGAACAATGAGGGTATTTTATTGACGTTTCGGTGGGCTTGTGGTAATGCACTGATACCAGGGACAGCACAAATTCCATCCCAATAATATCTTCCCATTAATACATCGGGATTTGAACCCGGAACCTTTGGATTACCAGGCCAGTGGCAAGACCACTACACCACACCTCCCCTATTGGAAGTGATAGCTTGAGATATGAGGTGGGTGTGGCTCTTCTCATCCTCGGATTTTTTTATGGGGAGGGATGGTTCATTAGCAGTTGTATTAAGGGGGCAGATATGGAGTTGGATTTTAACTGCTGAAGGGGTTCAAGGGGGTTTTGTTTTTTTGCTTGGGTTTTGAAGGTGGATCAAAAGTTAAGGTACGGTGCCTACAATTTACGGAGGCACTCAAAGAAATCAGGAGGTCGAGACCCAAGTAACCATCGTACTTAGTCTCGGTAGGATTGTAGATCATGAAAGAATGATTTACTCCGTGACTGGGAATAGGGGTGTTAACATATAGTGGAAGAGTCTGTCCTAAGTTTGGAATGACTTGATCATTTGCACTGACAAGAATGATAGAGGAAGGTTGCATCTTCCCGAAAACTTTGTGATGTTTCCGGGAAAACGGAAGGAACAAGCAAGAACAGGAAGCTCACGTGTCGACGAGAAGTCGGACTTTCACCCCGTTAAGTGTGATTTTTTGATAAACTGGGAGACCATCTGTAGATGTCCCATCATGAGACCCCGCCAGGTTGACGACTATTTGCTTGGGGGGGGCAGTTTAAAAATCCTGAGGATCCGGCTGCAGGGCCTCAGGTAGGTACTGCTCCGCTTCTTCTTCACTAGGTCCGTCTTCAATTCCGGCTGTTCCGTCTTCAATGATGGTGGCTACCTTACGTGGCTTGATCCAGGGAATTTGGGACCACCAGCTTGAGGCCTTGCTACGTCTTCTCGTGAGCTCCGTGAAAGACCTTTTGAGCGACCATAACATGCACAGTCCCGAGCATGGCTTCCAATCAGCTGGTCGAATTATGGCCCATTCCTCGGGTTTATTAGTAGCACGAGGAGCCACGGGACTACTGATGGGGGCTGCGACTGCTGGTGGGTGGGTGGTTACCTTGTTAATTATGACAATTTTGTCCTGTTCTGTGGATTTTCTGAGTGCCATGATCCGCCTTATCACGGGTAGATCCGTGTCGTAGTTGGTAGGTTCTAGGATCGAGAAGTGATCCGCCACCGTGTCTTGCAAAATTCTCACAAGTGCCTTGAAGATGATTTTCTTCCGTTGTGTTGTGGTTTCTTCCGGAAAAGCATTGCTCGCTATCTGATGGAGTTGCTCAATTGTGCAGTCTAAATCTCCTAAGTACTTTATCTCATGAAATTTCTTGTCGGCAATGGTCTGACCGAGCACTGGATTGATAGCAGTTTTCACGTGATTTTCAAATTGTGCCCAGGTTAAACCAGGCATATTGTCGTGCACATACCCTGATACTTTGGTCGCATACTTCCCTAGCTTCACTACTATCGTGTGGATCTTGGAAGGGTCTTCGTTCCCGAACATAATGTCCAGGACCGGTTTGACTATTTCCATGTATGTATGTATGTCATAATCTTCTGGCTTGAATGCCGGAATATCAAGTGATCTAATGGCTGCCATGGTGAATTTGGTGCCAAAACGTTAATTGAGTACCTGGGAAAAGAAATTGTATATAAGAACTCTCATGTTGATATGCCGTATTGAGACACCACTGCCGCCAGTGTTATGCCGGGTTATAATACAACCTAGCTTAGTTCTTGGTCCTTACTCAATCCAACTATGGATTTTTAGACTCAACATTCTCTCAACAGGGTCACGTCGAACATGTTCTTACTCACAAATTAGGTACTCAATCAGGTTAAGATGAACACAATAAATACACATAGGTAATGATACACTTTTATTTATTCAATGGGCATATAGATATGGTTGTATACTTCTTGACTATCATAAGGGAATAGCAAGAAATATATAGGCATTGACATACACAAATAACAGGTACTTTGCACATATAAATAGGCCGAAAGTGTGGAGGGATGATTACTGCACTACTATAAAGAATGTCTTTTAAGCGTAGTAGGGAAGGTGTACAGTAGGGTAGTAATTGAGAGAGTGAGAGAGAGAACGGAGAAATGGATAGGCGACGAGCAGGGAGGGTTTAGGAAGGGAAGAGGATGTGTAGATCAGATTTTTACCCTGAATTATGTTGTGGAGAAATATCTGGGGAAGCAACGAAAGGTGTATGTTGCCTTTATGGACTTGGAGAAGGCCTATGACAGAGTGAATAGAGAAGGCATGTGGAAAGTACTTAGAATATACAGAGTAGATGGCAAGTTACTGAAAGCGGTGAAGAGCATGTATGAGGGTGCAAAGGCGGCAGTACGTGTGGAGAATGAGCAGGGCGAGTTCTTTGACCTGAGTGTTGGGTTGAAACAGGAGTGTGTGATGTACGTGGTTGTTTACTGTATATATGGATGGAGTCATGAAAGAAATACTAGAAAGAGCAGTGGATGTTGGTGTATCGCTGAAAAGGGAGGGAAATGAGTGGAAGCTGCCTATACTGCTGTTTGCGGATGACACAGGGCTGATGAGCGATAATGAATGGGAGTTGCAGGGTCTGGTAAATGAGTTTGGAACAGTGTGCGAAAAACGGAATTTGAAGGTAAATGTGGGGAAAAGCAAGGTTATGGTCTTCGAAAGGGGTGAAGTCACAGAGTGTGAGGTGATGTTGAACGGTCAGGCTATGGAGATCGTCAGCTCTTTTAACCCTTGTCTAGTGGGGGGTTTTGGGCTATTTTGGGCATATTCAGGCCCTCCTGAAGGATCAATCAAGTATCTGCATGAAAAGAAATGTATTCAGCAAAAACTAGGCACTAAAAGCTTCAAAATGAGACCAGAACGAGCTACGTAGCACTCGTCGTTCTCACGCAGTGGTACCACTAACATGGGAGTTTAGCGTATAGTGGCATATATTTTCCAGCTACGCTCACTACTTGCAACACTGCCGGCCTCTCGAGAACAGAGGGAGCGTGAGTCAGTGGGCGGCGGTAAGCCCTGGGTGTCGGCCGTGTGGCCTGCTGCGCTCCCGGTCATTTGCACTCGATTTTAACCCTTTAAAAGCCTTAATAATGCTCCTAACTTGCTGCAAATTGGAGTCCGTCTTAAGGCAGGCCCCGCCAGTTAAGGGTTAAGAATATGGGCAGTGTGTTGAGTATAGAGGGGAGTGTGGATGAAGAATTGCGGGAGAGGGTACAACAGGGGAAGAGGGTTGTAGGAACGTTGAAAGCAGTAACAAGAAATAGAGTGGTCAGTATGGAAGTGAAGAAGTCCTTGCATGACAGTGTGGTAATCCCGACACTAACTTACGGAAGCGAAGCATGGACGTTCGTGGAGAGACTCAGACCAAGAGTCAGAGCGGTGGAAATGAGTTGCTTGAGAATTGCGTGCGGAGTTACATGGAGGGATAGACAGGCGAATGAGGGCAAATGTAAACTTTTAATGGGATCAATAACCCTCTGCACTTCATTTCAAGCCATTTACCACATGATTTGAACACAATGTCCCTGGCTGTGAGCGCATCCTTTGGCTACACAATCTGAACCTCAAGACCTTCAACCAAAACCACAAAAAAGAAATGGAAAAACTTGTTCATAGTGAGAGTAAGGTGTACCAGCTCTGGATTTATGTAAGGCACTTTCCTACTTCAAGGATTACCACTGAAACGAGATGAAAAAGAGTTAATTTGTGTACGAAAATGCATGTCAGCTGAGTAGGACTCTAACACAAACCTTGTTATTACATTTGGCAATGCTTGATGTGGTACTGAGGCATATTCTGAACTGAAAATAATAGTCAACCTGGTTGA
This sequence comes from Paralithodes platypus, assembly GCA_032716605.1. Classification (NCBI taxonomy): domain Eukaryota; kingdom Metazoa; phylum Arthropoda; class Malacostraca; order Decapoda; family Lithodidae; genus Paralithodes; species Paralithodes platypus. Next base: position 51,559,526 of record CM064573.1, on the reverse strand, counting down.
CTTTAGCCCAACTTCGTGTTGACTTTATGTTGCCAACAAACTTTTCTTCCTAGAAGAACGTGGACCCTATGCAACCTACCACTAATTGGATAGCTAAACTGTATTTAAAAATCAAGCATTGCAACGTTACTGGAAGTCTTCTTGATGTTAACTTCACCAATGACAGCAGATGGTGTCCTCCTGCATTAATGGTAGTGTAGGATGGATGTTAAACGAGACCTTTTAATAGAGTTAAACTCTTAAAGGGCTCTGCCAATATAACATTATTTGTTTATAATCCATTTGTATATACATGTTTTGGCTAAATAAAATATTCTATTCTATTCAATTCAAATGTTGTTTTAGGAGTGGACTGAGTGTAAGAGGGAATACAGGAACATTTAAATGCAGTTGCTTTGTTTTGGCCATTTAATCACTTTCAGGAGCACAAAGGCAACAACAGAACATTGCATTAACTGTGTAGGGGGCTTGGAATCCTCCTCCCCTTGTATAATTATCCTACTCGACGAGACAAAAAAACGGGCGAGGGAACGTGAACGTGGTCCCGGACTGTGAGAATAGGAACTTAAAATTTTGTTTCTGTTCAGGCTCTGTCTCGTGTCGGCCACCCCCAGCAATGGTGTATGTGCCTGAGTATATACATACATACATACATACAGTACATACTAAAATAAGGGGAATCTGTTTTTGGCCACTGGGTGACTAGTCTCTCGTATGATAGCCTGAGTGCGGAAACACGGAATTCCGGTAATGTCCATCCGTGGTTTTTGTAAGGTTGTTGCCATATCACTTCCGCTGTAGAGAATAAGGGGCGAGGAGGAAAAAAATAATATTTGTAGATAACATAAACACGAGTTTGTGTCAAAGTCGACCAGGTTGACACTATAACAACGCTGCATGTAGCAAGAATGAGTAGATTTGTTTACGGTACACTCGGATACCATAATGTATAGCCCACTCGTAAATATTTGTGGGATTCATCTATTTCTATTTATGGAGGTATATCTCTGCAAAAGAGTTTATGAATTTGTACACATCAACTACAAAGCTACAGTATATATACTAATTATTGAAATGCAAGTTCTATCCAAAAATCAATCCAGATAGTTATAATTGCATAAATAAACACCTAACGGGTCCACGAATTCTTATGAGTGGGCTACAGACTATGGTATCCGTGTGTACAGTCGGCTTAATCATTTATGTCTCGGCACCAAGTCTATTTCCATCAATAAATGGAATCAGCAATATCTAAAACTTTATTTATTAATTTCGAGTGTGATATACAAGCATGTACTTACAGTAAACTTACCCACCCTATTCAACATCTGACAGACATTAATACAGAACAGAGCGAGCCAAACGTAATGACAGCTGGGACATGACTTATTAGCGCGACCATACATGCAGCTTGAGGCCGGTATTACACGAGGGTTTTACCTGTCATCTGTTATCATCAACTCGGGTCTACCATATTATGATGTTAACTGATTAAGTAATTATGTCAATCAAATTCATCTATAGTGTTACATGATATACTTGGATATCTTGTATAAGAATATTACTATTACTCCATTATAGGTCTAAGCAGTGTATTACAATAGAATTATCATATTGGGACAGACATTTCGAAAAGTGACTGTACATTCCTTTTACAGTGTAAGAAGTTACTAAGTGATGTTCGGTGCTGACTTATAATAGAGTAATAGTAATGTTCCTGTATAAGATATCTTAGTATATCATGTACACTAAGTGATGTTCGGTGCTGACTTATAATAGAGTAATAGTAATGTTCCTGTATAAGATATCTTAGTATATCATGTACACTAAGTGATGTTCGGTGCTGACTTATAATAGAGTAATAGTAATGTTCCTGTATAAGATATCTTAGTATATCATGTACACTAAGTGATGTTCGGTGCTGACTTATAATAGAGTAATAGTAATGTTCCTGTATAAGATATCTTAGTATATCATGTACACTAAGTGATGTTCGGTGCTGACTTATAATAGAGTAATAGTAATGTTCCTGTATAAGATATCTTAGTATATCATGTACACTAAGTGATGTTCGGTGCTGACTTATAATAGAGTAATAGTAATGTTCCTGTATAAGATATCTTAGTATATCATGTACACTAAGTGATGTTCGGTGCTGACTTATAATAGAGTAATAGTAATGTTCCTGTATAAGATATCTTAGTATATCATGTACACTAAGTGATGTTCGGTGCTGACTTATAATAGAGTAATAGTAATGTTCCTGTATAAGATATCTTAGTATATCATGTACACTCGGATGCCATATTCTCTAGCCCACTCAATATATCTCGTGGACCCCCTATGTTTTTTCTTTATGTAAGTATAACAATTTGGACTGATTATTTGATAGAACTTGTTTCATAACAAACAGTACATATGGTATTGTAGTTGATATGTAGACAGTACATATGGTATTATAGTTGATATGTAGACAATTATATTGATAAATTTGTTTCCAAAGATATACTTCCATAATTAAATATAGGCGAAGTTCACAAATATTCATGAATGGGCTACAGGCTATGGCATCCGAGTGTACCAATAGTTGGTATAACAGAGCAAAACATCTCAGTCATGTTGCGGATCAGAAGTTGAAGATTAGGGGGATATAGTGCTTAGTTTTTGGTCTATATATTTATTTATTTTTATATTTGTAAGTTTCCTCGCTAGACTTCCATCAAGCTTAGAAAAACCCCCCCTAGACCCCCTTTCAAGATAAATTTGTACATTTTTCGGTAGAAAAATTTCCCGGCCAAAGGCCGGTTCCTTCTAAAATTAGAGGCTCGCTATCGCTCGCCATGAAAAATTCGACACCTAAAGGGCATGAAAGGTCTAAATATTGATATAAAAATGAGGCGAAAGGTCTCAAAATCATCAAACTAATATGCTAAACATGAGGGAGAAGGGGGTCCAGAAAAAAGCGAGTAGTGCCCCCTTAACCCTTTCAGTACGGGGGAAGTTATTTTTCTTTTTATTCCGGCTACCATTAGACGATTTACTCGGTCTAGGAAGGAGCTATGATAGTCAACGAATTAACCCAACTAATACCAGGGACGTCCTTTTCATCATATTCTGGCAACTAGCCAATAAGACGATTATATACAGCTTAGGGTGGCCCTCTAGCAATAAAAAGGCTTCAAAACTATCTCAACTAACCCTTTTAACTACCACAGATCCTTCTTAAGATTAATACAAAATATAACTAGAATAACTAGAACAGTTCAGTCAGTGACAGGAGGAGGTTGTGTTAATTTGAGTTCCTGCCCGGACCACCTGCTCGTGACCCAGTGACCATACGCACCTACCTGTGTTTGGAGGCAGTGCACTCGTGTATATATAAAAGTGTTTTAGCTCAGTTTTTAGCTGTTAGTTGACTTATTTGTTTTTGTTTTCTGTACTTAGTTGTTTGCTCCTCGCTAAGCTTTTTGGGATCATGTCAGGTATGGAGTGCGAGTCCTTTACTGAACTGCATCATCTTATTCTCCAGGTAAGGGAAGAGATGGTTGTGGTGAAGGAAGAGGTCTTGGCTCTAAGGGAGGTTAATGTTAAACTTCAGAGGGAAGTGGATTTGATTAAAGACGAAAATCTAGCTTTCAAGCTTAGCCAAGAGGAAATTAAGTCGAGTAAGGGGAAAAGTGAGGAAGTTGATGAAAAATTGTATTCATGGCAGGTTGTTAAAAATACGGGTGGGAAAGTCACACTCAAGAAGCAGGATAGTAGAATAGGTATGAGTGTGACAAATACATTCTCTCCTTTGCGAGACGAATGTGAGGGAAAAGATAGTCAGGATAAGGGAGGGTTAGCCGAAGTGCCTGCCGCCGACTCAGCTCCAACCGCTGACGCTGTGCTACCTACCACCACCACTACCACCACCACCACCACCACCAAGGGAGCTTCTGCCACCACCGGGGGTTCTCCACTTGCAGCTGCTGGATCCTCCCGAGGGAAAAGTAAGTCTGTGTCCCGAGAAGGTAAGTCTGTGTCGATTGTGGGCGACTCCATGGTAAGACATTTAGTTAGGGCTACCCGCACTAAACTTAGGAAGGTTGTGTATCTGCCTGGCCATGGAGTTGGGAGGGTTTTAGAGAAGATGGACCACATCTTGGAAGATAGTGGAGATAACCCCATTATCTGTCTCAGTGCCGGGAGTAACGATGTTGGTAAGGGTAGAAGTGAGGAACTGCTGCAGCAGTATCGGGATGTGTTAGATAAGGTTAGGATGAAGGGAGGGATCCCTGTAGTACATTGTATCCTACCCAGAAGAGGAGTTCCCAAGGAATGGACATCCAGGGCGATTGGTGTCAATTGCCGTTTGGAGAAATATTGCAAAGAAAAAGCAATACCATTCATTGATAACTGGGATAGTTTCTATGGAAGAGATGGAATGTATGCAAGGGTTCATCTTTCACGGTTAGGGGTTTCTACATTAGCTAGTTCTTTAGATAGGGTGGTTGTGGGGTTTTGAACAGAAATATTGAGAGTGTAAATGAGAGGTTAAATGGAACAATTTTAGCGTCAGGCGAAAGCGATAAGGATATTCAGTCTCATGCTAAAAATGATGACTATATTGCAAATGATAGTAGTGATGGTGCAACGGAAGATGGAAATGTCGTTAGAAATAAAGGTAAATTAGGTATAAAGAAAAGAAGTAAATTGAGAGTATATTACACAAACTGTAGGAGTCTATGTAACAAAATGAACGAACTTAGAGCCCTTGTTAGCAAAGAAAATAGACATAATAGCGCTAACTGAAACGTGGATTAATACAGAAACCAGGCATTTTTTAGCGGAATTTGATATACCACGATATAGTTTGTTTAAATATGACCGAACAAGTAAGAGGGGTGGCGGTATAGCAGTGTTTGTCAGGAGTACATTAAAAAGCTGTATTAAATCAGGTATTAGACTAAATCACGATAATGAAAGTGTTTGGGTAGAGGTTAACGAAGGTAGTGAGACCATAGTTATTGGAGTTATGTATAGACCGCCAAATATGAGTAGAAATGACGGAACGTCATTATGGGAGGAAATTAAAATAGCATCAAGGTTTAGCAATGTGTGCATTATGGGGGATTTTAATTTTCCGAATATAGATTGGCAGCATCAAATAGGAGACTCTGATTCTGAGGAGTTTATAGAGGTAGTACAAGATAGTTTTTTATTTCAATTCATAGATACGCCGACTAGAGGTAATAATATTCTCGATTTAGTTTTCAGTAACAATGAACATATGGTATATAATGTAGAGATAGGGGACCACCTAGGAAATAGTGACCACAACAACCTTGGTAGATACATACGATAATGTTATCGAGTCAGTATTCAATGCACAAAATAAATACATCCCCAAAAGAAAATTTAGATCAACACAGAACCAACCCAAATGGATGAATAATAGACTATTAGATCTTCTAGGACAAAAGAGATGAATATATAGAAAAATTAGGAAAGGCGAAATTCACCTACTTGCTTACTATCAGAATCTATCAAGACAGGTAAAAAAGGATATTAGGAAAAAAAACTGAAATTATGAAATTAAGGTTGCCAATGACTCAAAAAATAATCCTAAAGCTTTTTACCAACTATATAAATCCAAGGTTAGAGATGTAATTGGTCCCCTTAAAACTTCGATAGGAGAAATGACAGAAAATGATTTAGAAATGTGCAGTACATTAAATAGTCAATTTCTTTCCGTTTTCACTAATGCAAATTTGGCACAGTTTCCAGAAGTCTGTAAGGTATATAGCGATAGTATAGAAAATAGGTTAAGTACGGTTACTATAAGTAGAAATCATGTGCTTAAGGAAATTGACAGACTGCAACCTCATAAATCGCCTGGTCCTGATGAGGTATATGCTAGAGTATTAAAAGAATGTAGGGATGAGTTAAGTTACCCATTAAATTTTTTATTTAACAAGTCATAGGAGACAGGTATAGTTCCAGAAGCTTGGAAGCTTGCAAACGTAGTTCCGATCTTCAAAAAAGGTGACAAATCAATAGCATCCAATTACCGTCCCATTAGTCTTACATCAATCATAGGAAAGCTACTAGAGTCAATTATTGCTAGTAAAATTAGAAACCACTTAGATACATTTAATTTAATAAATTCTTCTCAGCATGGATTCACTCAGGGACGTTCTTGCCTTACTAATTTGCTTAGTTTTTTCTCAGAGGTATATGAAGCAGTAGATAATGACAAGTCATATGATATAATACATTTAGATTTCAGTAAAGCTTTCGACAGAGTCCCCCATGAGAGATTGATGAGAAAGGTTGAGGCACATGGAATAGGTGGGGTGTTGTTGGGATGGATTAGGTCATGGCTAATTGGTAGGAAGCAGAGAGTCAGCATAAATGGTACAAGTCAGAATGGGGAGCAGTCAAAAGTGGTGTCCCCCAGGGATCTGTATTAGGTCCTCTGTTGTTTGTTATATACATAAATGACCTTGATTTAGGTATAACTAGTAGGATAAGTAAATTTGCAGACGATACCAAAATAGGGAGAACAATTGATTCAGATAGAGATATAGAGTGCCTCCAAAGGGATCTAGATACCTTACACGAATGGTCAGTAAATTGGCAGATGAAGTTTAACATTGACAAATGCAAGGTATTAAAGATAGGGAAGATGCATACAAATGTTAATATAAACTAGCTAATATGGAATTAGAAAACTCGAATTGTGAGAAAGATCTAGGTGTGTTTGTTAGCAATGATTTGAAGCCTAGACAACAGTGTATAAGCGTTCGAAACAAGGCAAACAGGATTCTCGGGTTCATCTCTAGGAGTGTGAGTAACAGAACTGCTGATGTTATCTTAAAACTTTACTTGTCATTAGTGAGACCCCATATGGATTATGCTGTTCAATTTTGGTGTCCTTATTACAGAATGGACATAGATTCATTGGAGAGAGTACAACATACAATGACAAAAATGATCCATAATATTAGAAATCTTCCGTATAAAGAAAGGTTGAAGAAATTAGGCTTACATTCGTTAGAGAGACGCAGAGTTAGAGGGGATATGATAGAGGTGTTCAAGTGGGGTTAGTGGGATTAACAAAGGGGACATGACAAATGTACTAAAGCTCAGTGATAGCGAAAGAACTCGTACCAATGGTTTCAAATTAGATAAATTTCGTTTCAGAAAAGATATAGGCAAATATTGGTTTGGTAACAGAGTTGTAGAGGGGTGGAATGGACTACCAAGTGCTATAGTGGGATTAAAAACGATAGGGAGCTTTAAGATAAAATTGGATAAGCATATGGACGAGAAGGGTTGGGTGTGAAGGGGGATCAGCATGGTTGGGCCAATCAGCGCTCTGCAGACCCCCGTAATCCTGCGTTAATCTCTAACCGTTTTGGTAAGATGATCCTCAGGGTATTAGAGTGTTGAGCCTATAATTGGGCTTTGTAATTGGGGTTGTGTGGGACAGGGATCTGCCTTGCTTAGGCCAATCAGCTTTCTGCAGACTCCCATTTTCTTATGTTCTTATGTTCTTATAACACACGTCGCTGGCACTCAAAGGGTTAATGGAGATGTAATATACCTTTCTAATTACTAAACGTTCTTCCTAAGCTGCATAAAACCGTCTAATAATAGCCAGAATATAAGAAATAATGGCGTGACTAAATGGCATGATCCTCTTTGATCATAGAATATTACCGTGTTAACCCCTTCTGTTCCGGCGACGTCTCTTTCATGTTATTCTACCTATATTTAGAGGATTGTGTGCAGTTTAAGAAGGATCTGTGGTACTAAAAAGGGTTAAGTGAGATGGTTCGAAGCCGGTTAATTGCTGGAGGTCCTTTTTAAAATGATTATAATCGTGTTGTAGTAGCCCTAGTAAAGTTAAATGGACGGCACCGGTACTGTACGGTTTAACCCCTTCTGTACCGGCGACGTCTTTTTAATTTTATGCTAGCTATATTTAGATGATTATATAAAGTTCAGGAACATAATTATGATAGCTAAAAGGTTAAATTGAGAGAGTCTGCAGCCTTTTAATGTATATACGTTCTTCCTAAGCCCTAAGGTGAATCAAATAGTCTGGTAGTTGCCAAAATATAATGAAAAAAACGTCACTCGTACTGAACGGGTTAAATAGTCCTGCTGGGTGTGATTAAGGCTCTGTTACCAAGATGTGAACCTGGGACATTAAGGGCTGGGAGTGAGTGGCTGGGTGGAGAGATTATTCACTTAAGTTTTTTTTTCTGGCTCCCCCTTCTCCCTCATGCTGTGCCCCATTAGTTTTGATATTTTAAGACGTTCGCCTCATTAGTTTTGAGATATTAAAACATTTAGCCTTATTCCTGTCAATTTTAAGATCTTTCATGCCATTCAGGTATCGATTTTTTCCTGGCGAACAATAGCGAGCATGTAAATTCTACCGAAAAATGTAAACATTTATCTCGAATTGTTTTTTGGGGGGTATTCTTATTAAGCTTGATGGAGGTCTACGGAGCAAACTTGAAACATTCCCATAATGTCTCACTTGTATATAGTTTGAAGGAGAGCATAACAGATTACCCTTTTTATCAATGTTATTTAAAGTGTGCAATATGATTTATCCCCTTAGTAATATAAATTAACCTGCTATACCGTATGTGGTTAATGACAACAAGCTCTCCACATCAATTGTCAGAGTTCCACTTCTTAACAATAGTACAGTCACCTTCAAAAGTGATACAATACTTACCAATAAATACAACACTTTCCAATTTGACTGATAACTCAGTTTGGACTGGTCTTACTAGGTTAATTGAAGATTTCAAAATATATCTATATACCTGTCTATTTATCTACCTATTTATCTATCTATCTATCTATCTTACTATCTATCTAAGTTTCTCTATCCTTCATCATCCGGTGACCCTCATCTCTTCAAACACCATTTTCACTCATAAACCTCTCGATTCCATCCTTTCATCTCGATCTTGGTCTACCTCTCCCTTTCTGCCCTTCTACCTCACACTCATACACACGTTTAGTCATTCGCTCATTCTCCAATTTTAAATTATAAATGTCAAAGCAGTTCAATAGAAAGAGTGCCTACTGTATTTTTAATTAATTAACTGAAGTATGTATTAATTATTTCAACTTTTTGGAGTTAATTTTAACATTCAGAAAATAGTACTGACAATCATTCGCGGATCTGTTAGGTTGTCTATTATGCAAATATGATCACTGGAAATCATTTGTGGATGAAGATTAATTTATTTCAGGTGAAATTGATTATGTATTGTACGTAAACAAAGTTACGTTAATACATTGTGTATGACACTGGAATTGCATGATGAACAACATAGGGACACCATGATTTTTTGTATTGGCACTGTAGCCGCTCGAATGTTAGTAAGATGAATTCTTGGGTGGTGCAAAATACAGCAGATATTATCAACAGTATTATATTAGGGAACTATTCAGATTTAAGTTAAGTAATATATACAGGTATATATATAAAAGAATCTCTCTCTCTCTCTCTTTCTGTATATATATATATATATATATATATATATATATATATATATATATATATATATATATATATATATATATAACATTATTGTATATTGTTAAATACATTCACATGGTAATATCTATCAACAGAGTTTGTAGCAGAAGCCGAGTCAGGAATATGACTATAAACATAAAGGTACAACAGAGGTATATACAAATAATGGGTATATATATCGAGAGTTATTCACCTTTCTATCCTTATATGAAATGAGTTTAGAACAACCATTATTTCTTTATAGGGGCATATAGTGTTATGGACAATATAATTCACCTTCAGCATATCTGAATATTGTGTTGCTCAAGGGATTCAATGTTCAAATTGAACAATGAATACCGTTGGGCATAAATCATGAACCTTTCTGAATTCTCGAACTTCTTAATATGCACCTACGAAATTTACAGTTCTCAGCATATAAGAAGATTACAATATTTCGAATCTTTCAACCTTTAAAGTAATTTTTTGAAGAATCTTGCCTATATTAAGCATTGCATTGATTCGTTTTTGATCGATACTATTTTAAATGTGTGCGTAGCGATTGATGTTCTTAACTGTACGTATAAGGTAAATAACTATTATGAATATACGATTCAGTTCAAAAGAGTTTGGAAACATTTATTTATATTAGGCCATTATGTACTGTATATACGAGAGTGAACATGAATTACGACCCAAAATATACCCACATTTTCTAATATCGTCGATGGGCAAGATCCCGAAATCACAGGAATCTGCACCATCCAAAGTTGTCAGACTTTTAACATAACCTCCAATGAACGGCTATTATATTACAGTATATGGAAACTCATTGACCGAAGTTACCTTATCGAAATAACATCTTCACAGTCAATAGACAATTGTCATGTAGATTATAATTGTAGGCTCACTCAGATGCCATAGCCTCCAGCCCACTCATAATAATTTGTGGACTTCAACTATTTCTAATTATGGAAGTACAGTACAGTATATCTCTGAAAACGGTTCATGAATAATTATATTTGTCTTTGCATTAACTATAAAACTATTTATGCTATTTATTGCAAGGCAAGTGCCATCCAATAGAAATTACAGATACTTTTAATTGCATAAAGGGGGTTTAGGAATTCTTATGAGTGGGCTATTGACTTTGGTATTCGAGTTTACAGTCGGCTTAGTAAGTCAAGGCTCGGCACTAATTATGTGTTGATCAATAACTGGTACCAACAATATTGACACATGATTTCTTCTTTTTGAGAGAAATATACAAACATGTTTCGACACTTACCCACCCTATTCAACATCAGACAGACAGTAATACAGCGCAGACCGAACCAAACGTAATGACAGCTGATACATGACTTATTAGCGCAACCGTACAAACCTTTTATGCTGGTATAATTGTCACTGTTGCCCCTGGATTAACCAAACTCATATACAATTGACCACTTGCGAGTTTCAGGCTATAAGGAAGTTGGAGCTGTAGACATCGATATTTAGCAGAATTACCAGTTGTAGTGAAATTATATAGGTCACAGATGGGTAAGAAATATGTTTAATTTGATAGGATTATCAAATTAAACATATTTCTTGCCCATCTGTGATCTATTTAATTATTGCATTTATGTTTAATACCATTGTTTACAGCTCCAACTTCCTTATAGCCTGAAACTCGCAAGTGGTCAATTAGCTCATGTATCACTGGCCTACAAATCAGATATATTTGAGTCTGTATAAATGATGATATACAGAAGGTTGGGTATTACTTGTGTTTAAGGGGAGATGGGCTAGTTTTTCTGGTCCCCTTTCTCCCTCATGTTTAGCCCCATTAGTTTTCAGATTTTAAGATGTTTGCCCCATTAGTTTGTTGATTTTAAGATCTTTCGCCCCATTTATTTGTCAATATTAAGACCTTTCGTGCTATTTAGGTGTTGATTTTTGTCCTGGCAAACGACAGTGAGCCTGGAATTTTGGCTCACTTCGGCCGGGACATTTTTCTACCGACAAATGTACAAATTCATCTAGAAGGGGGATCTAATGGACGATTGTTTTAAGTTTGATGGAGGTCTATGAAGGACACTAGAACAAATATTGAATAAATGAAAACAAAAAATCGGCCAAAATGTTAACCATCCCACCTTAAGTGAATACATTCACCATTACACCTCCTTTACAACCAACTTCACTGTGTACCATAGATAATGTGTATATAATTATTAGTAATATATATGTTGTACGATATACTCCACTTGTTGACATTATACAGTAATTCATGAATATTGTATGATAACGCGTGGAAATAAAGTTATAGACGGAGTATTGTTTGGTGTCGCCCCCGATACATTAATTTAATTCCACTGACGGTTTCAGGGGGTAGTACTCGCTTTTTATGGACCCCCTTCTCCCTCATGTTTAGCATATTAGCTTTGAGGTTTTAAGACGTTCGTTCCGTTAGTTTGGCGATGTTGAGACCTTTCTCCTCATTTTGGTTTCAATATTAAGACCTTTCGTGCCCTTTTTGTGTCGATTTCTTCCTGGCGAGCTATAGCGAGTCTCTAACTTTGAAGGAACTTTGAACTTCGGCCGGCATATTTTTCTACCGAAAAATTTACAAATAGAACTTGAAAGGGGGTATAGGGGTGTTTTTCTAAGCTTGATGGAGGTCTAGCGAGGACACTAAAAAATAAATCAAATATATAAATATATAGACCAAAAACCAAGCAGTATCCCCTTAACCCATTCTGTACCGGTACCGTCCTTTTAACTATATGCTGGCTACTATTAGACGATATTATTCAGTTTAAAATAGACCTGCATCAACTAACAGGCTTTCAACGATCTCGCTTAACCCTTTTTGCTAACTCAGATCCTTCTTAAGGGGGTAGTACTCGCTTTTTCTAGACCCCCTTCTACCTCATGTTTAGCATATTGTTTTTGATATTTTATGACGTTCGTTGCATTAGTTTGTCAATTTCAAGACCTTTCGTCCCATTTCTTTGTCAATATTAAGACCTTTCGTGCCCTTTAGGTGTCAATAATTTCCTGGCGAGCGATAGCAAGCCTGTAATTTTAGAAGGAATCGGTCTTCGGTCGGGACATTTTTATATCGAGAAATGTACACATTTATCTAGGGGTGTTATTCTAAGCTTGATGGAGGTGTAGCGAGGAAACTAAAAAAATAAATATATTAATAAAAACATAGACCAAAAACCAAGCACTATCCCCTTAACCCCTTCTGTACCGGTGATGTACTTTTCATTATATTCTGGCAACTATTCGACGATTTTGAACACCTTATGAAGGATGTATACTCGTTCAAAGGCCTCGGTCTATCTCAATTAATCCTTTTAGCTACCATATATCCTTCCTTAGCTTAATAAAATCGTCTAAATGTAGCTATAACAAAATGTAAAAGACGTTGCCGCTACAGAATGGGATAAAGTGCACAAAATCGTCTAAATATAGCAAGAATACAAATATATAGACGTCACAGGTACAGAAGGGGTTAACACTAGCTGGTCCGACCTCTTGGGGGTTATTATGATATTTGTTTAACTGTTATGGAGGATTTTGTTTGTTTTACCATTTTCGAGCAATGCATTTAATTTGTTTCCTAAGCTAACAAAAACGCCTTCTCTGACTTGCTTCAAACTAAAAAAAATCCATCCAGACCCCCTTTAAGCTAAATTTTTATGTTTTCTTCTAAGACACCTGGATGGGGCGAAGCGTCCTATTATCGCCATACTAATGGGATTAAACGCCTTAAGGGCTCTAAATTAATGAAACGAAACAGGGAAGGTCCAAATAGAAGCCCGAGTATTGCTACTACCTCTACTGTAAGTCGTCAATAATAAGATAAGGAGAGATAAGGAGATAACAGCCACGTGTAGCGTATCTCAGTAGCTAACATTATTCTCCATGTCAGATTGTCAGTAATATAAAGAATGATAAGTCATAAGTCAAGCAAGCATTATAATATTCGAAATTATCCATACTTCTGTTGATATTTAAACCCTTTAGACATAGAGCAGTATCTTAGATTATTCTCTAACACAAAAAGGGAGTTAGCCATTCATGTTAAAAGCAATACATCATTTGACGATTTGCGAGTTTCAGGCTATAAGGAAGTTGGAGCCATAAATAATGATATTAAACAGAAATATAATAACAATGTAGATTTCTAATGGATAACAAAGTATGTTGCATTGGGTTTTATGTATTTATATAAGGAATATATTTAGGTGATAATTATGTTAATTATCGATGTCTACAGTTCCAACTTCCTTATCAACCGAAACTAGCAGGTGGTCAAGTAGGAAGTTTTATACTATTACCTCGGACGATGATATAACCTCTTAACAAATCATCCTAGCCACTTAACATATAGAGTTCTAAGGCCTTGAGAAAACTATAAAGCGGTTAAGGGGGTGCTAGTCGCTTTTTATGGACCCCTTTCTCCCTCATGTTTAGCATATTAGTATTGAGATTTTAAGACGTTCGTTCCATTAATTTGGCGATTTTGCCCCATTTCTTTGTCAATATTAAGACCCTTCGTGCCATATAGGTGTCGATTTTCTCCTGGCGAGCGATAGTGAGCCTGTAATTTTAGAGGGAAACGGCCTTCGGCTGGGAAAATTTTCTACCGAAAAATGTACAAATATATCTTAACAGGGGGTCTAGGGGCTGTTTCTTTAAGCTTGATGGAGGTCTAGCGAGGAAACTAAAGAATAAAGTTAATAAATAAAATTAATATATAGAGCATAAAAGAAGCACTACCCGTAAGGGATACATATCACGTGGTCTGGTGTTATGAGCTGGTCCAAGGGGTGCGCGCAGGCTGGATGTGAGGAGGCATGCAAAATAAGGTGTTGCGTGAACGGAATCTAATGAGAGAGAGAGAGAGAGAGCGCGGCGTCTCTATCAACACAAGAGGGTTGGTTCCTTTCAACCAATAACAATATCCAAATACCCCATTAACTAATATCTTCACCAAAGGATTATATAAATCTGGTATAGTATACTTACGAATCCCATTAACCCATTCAGTACCGGTGACGCCCTTTGCACTATATTGAACTATTGGACGAGTTTATTCTTAGGAAGGACGTCTACCAATTTAAAGGCTACAAGCTATATTAATTCATCCTTTTAGCGAACATATATCCTGCCTATCCTAAGCTTTATAAAGTCGTCTAAATTTAGCTGAAATAAAATAATATAGACGTCGCCAGTATTAAATCCAAATGAAGGAAATAAGTAAACAAGAAAATTATATAAACGGAATGGCTATCGTAGGCTACAGTACTTTACATTTATGAGGTACGATAATTACAAATCAATTAGCTATCGTACCATAGCTCACAGTTACAGTTACAATATTCTCCATGCCAGTAATATAAACAATGATAAGTGAAAGTGAAGCAAACATTTTAATATTTGATATTATTTATATTTGTGTTGATATTATAAAACCCTTTAGATATACATTTTGTTTTGATAGCTTGAGGTTCTATTGCCGGCGGAAAACGAATTGTGGAGGGTTCCCGACATATGGTGTTGGCTGCCTTGCTCCACCTTGGCTACCCAGAACATAAGTAGAGCATGAAGTGCAAAGTGTTGATTTATCCAAATAAATTGAGTATAACAGCGAGGGCCAAGACAGATCGTCCTCGCATCAGGTAGGGTTAAGGATATGTAGACAAGCCATGGTGAGGTATTATAGTTATCACTGTGGTAGTTGTCAGTGATAGGTGGTGCGGATTACTTCACATGGCCGGCCTCACAAGGGTACGTGTATCGGCTACGTGTATAGAAGTCTTGAATATTGGCTTATTTTGAATGATGTTGTAGTTTATTCATATAGGCCTGTGTCACATGGTTACGGTTATCGGCTACATGTATACAAGCCTTGTATCCGTTACAAGTTAATGTTATGCCACGTTTCTAAGAAACGTGATATATTCTGATTGCTATTCCCGAATTGGGAATGTGCAGTTATCTTCAATTTAGGAGCTCTCGACTGGGCGAGGACTCACCTTATTTCCCCAAATTACCACATATAAAACATGCAATAGACATAAAACACAAGGAGAGATTACATGGGTGTTTATTCTTAATAACTAGGGAACATGGGCATCAAAATAGTATGTTGGTAATGGTCAACTTTTGGCTTATAGGTTAGACAATAATTAAATAATAGTAAATGAAGACAATTGGTCTTAACGCAATAGTATCGTCCTTAACAGATAGCAGAGTATGCGAAAGCTTATAATAGCAATATGAATTAATTCAAGTATACACAATGAATAAGAATTGGAACAACTGGCTCGAGATAAATGAAGGACACACTGATTTTATATAACAATATGAGTATAAACAAAGATAACCAGCAAAGTTCTTCGAGCAACGAAATTAGTTAAAAATCAAATGAACACAATATTCACAACTGTTTACACACAGTCTGGATGAAGTGACTGAAAAGCATTTTAACTCTGCATTTATATTTCACTATTTTGATATGATCCCAAGTGATAGTAAACGTATAAACTCAGATCTGCACACAGATTCTCGGATGACGTGTAAGGTGCATGTATCAATGAATATAGTAACAATATATGTATATCACTTCTCCTATGAATCGCGGGAGCCCGGACCCAAAGAAATATATATGTACGTTACCGGCGTAGGATAGGTGTGTATTATTTCCCAGCAAACGGGACAACGGTTATCAAAGGATATGGACACGGAAAGTACGTTTCCGGAGAGGTTTACGTTAAATTAATTACGAGAACCTGGCATATCTGGGTCTAAACCCTCATAATAATCACTGTTACCACTACGAAACTGAGAGAGGCACTTAAAGGAATCAGTTCAGATGAGGGCTGGTAGAACGATTGATTTTGATTTTGCCCCGAGGGGCGAGTTTATTGAGCAGCGCCCCCCATCCTGTGAGGGGACAACCACTAGTAAGGCGATACATACTGCTCAAAGAGCCATTATTCCACTGAAACAACAGCATCGTCGTCTGGTTACATTCATATTTGTGTTTATAAGTCAGGTTGGCATTATTCAGATGTGTTATTATAGTTTCCTCATTTAATTGTCACATGGTCTGTATAAAAAAAAAAAAAAAAAAGCAAGCAAGCAAGCTTGTAGTGACTGAATTATTAATTGACAGGTTGTAAATAATAGCACTACAGAACTAGTGCAATCGTATGAGGAGGCTATTCATATTTTCATTACATCAATGGTTATTGAGATCATAGTTAGCTGAATACAATTATTACAAAAATAGGCAATGGTATAAATCAACATAATACATAATTTAATACAGGCGGATATAATCATGATCCGGTTCGTTGTGCACTAGGAGCTAAGGTGTCTTGAGATCGCCTCGTACCCATACACAACGAACGTATTATAGTCTGCATGGTTGGTATCTAATTGAATATACTTAGTGGGTATTTCAAGAATGTCAGGGGGTAAGGAAATGTGATTTGTATATTAGAAGACTGTGATTAACGAGACGTGTAACATGTGGAGTGAGGTGGTAGAAAGAGAGGGATCTCGTTGGGGGTGGAAGTTTCGCTCCCAGGAATTTTCGTTCCTGTGGTATTTCAATAATAATAATAAAATAATAATAATAATAAGGGGACAACCACTGGTAAGGCAATACATACTGCTCAAAGAGCCATTATTCTACTGTAACAACAGTATCGTCGTCTGGTGTTATTATAGTTTCCTCATTTGATTGCCACATGTGATGTATATACGTGCTCATGAAAAAAAAAAAAAAAAAATGTGACTGAATTATTAATTGACAGGTAAATAATAGCACTACAAAACTAGTGCAATCATATGAGGAGACCATTCATGTTTTCTTACATCAATGGTTATTGAGATCATAGTTAGCTGAATACAATTATTACATACATGATGTGACTAATATTTCGAACTGCATAAATTATTATGCAATAATAGTACGACAAATATATTACAATCATATGAGGGACACTTCACATTCTTTATTACATCAACGGTTATTGGTAGAACGAGTTGAGACACTGGTTTGAAGTTAACCCTCTCCGACATATGACGCGATTTTGAGCCTATTGGGGATACTTTAAAGCCGTTGTTACCCTCAGGGGTATTTAGTTACTTCAACCTCTGCAGTTGTCTTTCAGTTAGTTGTGGGCAGAAAACTAATTTTGGAGAGGTAATTTTAAGAGTGAGAGTACTCTATTTCTTATTGCTAATCTGGCAACCTCTGCATCATAAATGCGTGAAAGGGTTAAGTTCCGGGACGTCAGGGCACAACGTCAGGTAAGGAGACAGGGCACGCGTCACATATGTCCCTCTCACTCTCACGGGCTAGATTCTGGGCCGAATAACTTCAATATTTTCTTTACTCAATCACTCTCTCTCTCTTTGTCTTCTGACTGGCTCTCGGACACTCACTCACGCTGTACCTGTGGGTTTTGTCTAACTTTTCCCTTACTTTAAAATCAACCAAAGTCTTTCCAGGAGTAAGAGGCAAGCTAGACTTATTAGTAGGGGTACTTTGTGAACGATCACACACTGGCTTAACTTCGTCTTTAGTACTGGACAAAGTAGTGCATGAATGAGATTGTTCAGAAAGCTTGTGGGGGTCCTCACAACAAGTACTGTGTTGTAAGACAATTCCGGCCTGTGAGTGTTGGGGCAGATTCATACTCAAAACACTGAGTTCATTAGGTGATATTACAGATCTTGGAGGATCCTGATAACTCCTGGACTTCTGAGTTACGCGTGAATTGTTAAATAGAGCAATTGCTCGACCGGCACTCGAATCTAGTCGATTCAGTGTTCCTCGGCCTCCAGCGTTATAACTGGGTGATTCTAGACACCTAAATTGTCGAATACAACAAGCCTCAGCGTTTGTAACTGTCCTGTCTACCCTAGTACTACATGGAAAGGATTAAAAAATTGAATCTAAGCCAGGAGGCTGAATGCTTGCCGATGAGTTGGTCAGCGTGAGTAGTGTCTTGTTTTTCAGAGCTGTCCTGTACACAGAATCTCCGGGCATCAAGGGCACGGTAGACATCGTGGTTTTTCTTACTGTTGGAGAGCAAGATGCACTAGTTTCAACTGGTACTTCTGGTCGGCCGATTAGTCGTGCATGGGGCGGAAGTGGTTGGGCGTGTGTGGGCGGGTTAGTGGTGTAGATATGGATGGTAGAGTTGGATTGCATTTTCCACCATGTCTCGTAGGTTATTTCGACTCCCTTGATTATGATGATTTGGTCTGTGAGCAACTCCTGAGTATTTTTTTTGGATGCACGTTGTGGAGGTCTTGTTGTAACTGCAACTGGGTTGAATGGTTTGCAGTATAGCTCGTCTATGGCGACCTTGAAGGGTGGAGGTGTCTGGGGTATCGGCGTCCATGTGGAGATCGTATTTTCGCTTTTTATGTGGGAAGCGAGGTGAGTTACCCTGTTTCTTGTTGTTTCTCCGGGTGCACGCCCTTGGGTCGGATGTGTGGGCGTACTTTGGCATAGATTGGGCGTGAATTGCAGTTGTGATGAGGGAAAAGGTGTTTTCGGATGAATCGGCAGGCTTGTGTTTGTGCGCATTAGAATGATTTCCCCTATCTGCCGCGTTTTCTATGGGGCTAATCCCTGATGCGTTTTCTTGAGTTTTGAGTTGGTGATGTTGTTGTTCCTTGTTGTTGCCTGGGTTGCACTCTCTTATGCTCGCAATCCGTAACGCCGAGGCTGGAGCAGCTTCTGAGATGATGGATGGCTGAGGATAAGGTGATGGCTTATTCTCTTCCCGTCGCATCTTAGTTACCATCTCATTTCGATTGATTATGTTGATTATTTATATATTAAATTGGACTGTACATGATTAGGAGCCCTAAGATAAATAATACAATTATAATGAAAGCAAATATTTTCAGATATTAATGTTGATATTAAATACTTTTTGACTCGGACACTGTGGCTCCGACACATCTGACGGTAAAGTGCTCGTGTGACACCGACTTTAGCGGGGAATGTATAGGAGTTACAGTTCTTGAGTCATTAATATAGTGAAAGGAAGTCTATTTTTCGGACTTTTGTAAGCTCTGTTTTAACGCTTCCAGTACGGGCGACGTCCTATTGATTTTATTCAGGCTACTATTAAACGATTTTATTCAGTTTAGGAAGGACTTCTAGCAATTACACAGTTAGAAACTATTTCAATTAAATCTTTTAACTACCACAGATCCTTTTTTAAGCTTCGTAGAATCATCAAATTTTAAATAGAATCCTATAAGAAAGACGTCGGATGTACTGAAAGGGCTAACTGTATTCTGAATCTAGTTGTTGAGCATCTTAGATAGGAATATTGAATATACATGTCTTTGTAAAATTGAGAACAGTTAAATTGGTGACGTGATGACATAGTTCCACATACCTCCAAGTGATTTAGTTTCTCTGGGGTCGTGGGCCTGGATGTCTACGCTATCCTGAGTCACTGGTTTGACTGCATTGTTGACAACACCAGGGAAACTTCCCCATATTGAAGAAGCATGAGAGTAAAGTGAAAAACTCTTAGAGAGTGAATTAATAAATTATGTCTTTTAACACTTGCAATATATATGTAATCTAAGTTTACATAGAAGAATGATTGATAATTTAAAATTATAAATATTTGATCATATGACTAGAATAATGTGTTTATATATGATGCATGTTAAACTACACACGATACAACAAGATTAATTTCAAAAGCTCATTATGTAACAGTATTATTATATAACATTTTAGCTACATGTAAACCTGTAAAGGTTGTTTAAACTGAGCCCATTGAAGAAATATCTAGGTTAGGGTAGAATTGTGAAATCTAAGGAAATTAAGTTGGGGAGAGATCCCAGCATTCTTTACATTTTTGTCTTGCAATAACAATAGTGGTGGTAGAGGCAAATTGTTTCCTGAACCACTTCTTAACCCTTCGTCCGCCAACAACGTATCAATCAGCTGGAGATAATGTAGACACTATTCGAGCAGTGCAATACCCAGGGGAGGCCTCATAGGCATGTGATAAGGAGTTGCTGGACCACCTGTTGCATTTGTCTGGTCTCCCTCACTGTTTATGTTTGTGTCTCACTTACACATAGAGTAATCTAGCCAGCACTCACAAACCCCCCCCCCCCCCGGTCCTATTAATTTCACTACACTAAACATGCACACCACACTTCTTTCCCATACACCAAAAAATAAATAAATTAATTAAAACAATTTTTTTTGTTCACTCATTAAATATTTTGGGACACACTTGTTACAGGCAGCTTTGCCTGTTGTATCCTTCATACAAATAAACAAATATATATATATATATATATATATACACAGTATATATATACCGGTATATATATATATATATATACTGTATATACATATATATCTTATATATATATGACGAGCCGGTTAAACGCAGCCATTACGAACCATGTATAATTATATACATTCGGAATGTAATAATATCGTAAACAAACAATTCGTAAATGAGATTTTTGCAAAACCAATTTGGCAGCACGCGGGTAGACATCTGGCTGAGCAGTACCCAAAGTATGAGTTAGTTCTGACTTGTCATGCTCGCACCACAGCCGATATCGTCAGCCTACTGTAGTTTGACCTCTATGTGTGACTCCCTGTTTTGCCGATTTCTTGTGTGAAAGAGATGCAACAGTGTATATAGAAAAGTGTAAATATGTGTTTGTAAATATATTTTAGTGATGGGGAAAGAACATAATTATAAGAAAACATAAAACACATTACTAGTGTGAACAAACATTTACCAATTGTCACCTTCCCTACTCATTATAATTTCATGTATATAGTGTAATATAAGAGGGCAGTGCAATCATCGGGCTCCAAAACAACCATAAATCATGCATAGGATACACAAAACCTATATTACTTACTAAACAATATTTAAATACGAGTCTTAGAAAAAGTTTATAGGGATCAAGCATCAAGGTTCAGGCACTAAAATATATGTTTAGAGGGCCAAACATCCTCGAGAATGGGTGCAGTAAGTACTTCTTTGGCTGTTTTACTTAATTTCTTCACATTCTGAATCCATTAACTCTCAAGCTTGTTTAAGTTGCTTGGAAACTTATTTTCACTGTCGTTTACTCTCAAGTGCAATTGCACTGCCGTGAGACAATATACCAAAGTTATCGCTCTGTTTTTACCTACAATAATCACCACTAAATACAATATATAATACATCCAAAGATAAAGCAAGACCCATACTATTATAAAACCTGAAAAATCTCACACTATCAAATTAACACATTAAAATTCGATGTACAAGAAATAATAAATAGTTTTTTCCGAGTTTGCACAGTCATAATTTCGTTATATGCTAAGCACTAATTAATTTTACATGAATAAAAAACATTTTCACGCTCATTCCAAAAGGTGTTATTTGTCATCTATAGTTGTTTTTACATGAATCAAATAAAAACTGATACTTGGCAAATAAAAAGTATGCATGAGTAATCGAAATATATGTTACAAATGAGTTTAGACAGTCACTGTAGCAAGAGGTTAACTTTAGGAAGACGTACAAATGTACGATCCTATATTTATGAGAAGGGTTAGCTATTAACTCCAAGTAAGGAAGTCTAAAGGTGACTATCTGTCCTTATGAGTTATATGTTAGGTAGTATAATTAACCATATTAGGGAAGGCGTTTTGAGGTACGTTCCTAATAGGTTATATGTTGATTGAAGATAATAGGTTGATCTCAGCTCTCCTCCTCTGCTCGTTGATAGATAGATAATGATAGATAATAGGTATATCGCCGCCACCATCCCACTTATACCTTATACACGTTATATATAGGTAAAGGGGGAAATTTAAGAATATGGTATCCAAACCAACTTTGATATTTATTCAAGTAACAACTGACAAATGTATACAGCTGTACTAATAAAGTGTATATAAGAGAATTCCCTAAATAGAGAGGGAATCTCTGGGCTGTTGTCTTGCCCAAGGTTTGAGTCTATCTGTCGGTCCACCTTCCTACCTAGCCTCACTACATACCTCATAGCACACCTCCAGAGCTGAAGGAAAATTCCACCACTCCTTCCGGTCATAGGATGACGGCATGAGTGAGAGAGACACAAATGGACGTTGGCTTAAAGAGCATGAGAAAGGTTTCTGACTCATGAATTTTAGAAGGGGGAAGTTACAAAGAGTTACAATGAATACCCCCTCAGAAATGTTTAGTCACCTGCATAAAGATAATTCATAGCGAGTATACTACCTTAAAATTATGTGAGAGATGTAAATAATCATTGCATGGTAAATAGTACAATCATGAGATGTAATATATACACTCTACATTGATATTCACCAACAAGTATTTACATTTAGTACAATCTATTATATCTCAATAGAAAGAAAAAAGACCGATCTACACTATTAACGTAGCGCTATCATCGAAAATATAAATTATTATTGATGAAAGTGATGCAGATTATCAAAAATGATGCTTTTCCAGCATCCATCAAATTTGAAGCGTCATAAATAATAGGCTTCAGCAATGACAATAGGTTTTTATATATGAAATGATAAGTACTCTTCACGCACTTTCTAAAAATGCAATCAGAATGTGTCTATCATTAATAGTTTATTATATGAATATAATATATTTGATTAATTTCACTCCAACACCAAACAAATCCAATGAAATTAATGAAATCATGGCAGAATAGTATACGCTCGTGGTTTTCAAACTTGCATTCGTATACGCTACAGTACATCTTTCTCAGTATATTTTGTTGTAAGGTCTTTTAGAGCCATAAATTAAAGTGATACTTATAGCTCATTGTGTGAGGAAGAGAATAAAAAGACCCAAGTCCCTACTCCTAATATTTGATTATATATGATTATTTATTTAACACATTCATCTGACATGAATTGTAGCACTCGTAATGGTTTTTAGCGACGCGCTAATCGGTGCCACTTGCAGGTGGCGAACTCTATAACAGATAACAGATAACAGCACATTGATATTAGCTTACACTTTTATATGTATGTTAAAACAAAATATTCTAATAAACAAAACCTTATCAAAAAGTATTTTAGATACACTTACCTGTCGTCCATGCGGAATATCTGAAATGTTTAAAGGGATAGGCAATTGCACCTCAGCGTATGACTGCCACGAAGATGTTGAGGAGTGAGAGATTGTCTCTACCGCGGACTGCTAGCTTGACTGAGAGCAGTTTTGTCAATGGTTATATACAGCGTGCCACCACCAGAACTTTCCGTAGCTCAATTAATATGCAGGGAAGAGCAAGGTTATGGTCTTCGAAAGGGGTGAAGTCACAGAGTGTGAGGTGAAGTTGAACGGTCAGGCTATGGAGATCGTCAGCTCTTTTAAGTATCTGGGCAGTGTGTTGAGTAAAGATGGGACTGTGGATGAGGAGGTGCGGGAGAGGGTACAACAGGGGAAGAGGGTTGTAGGAACGTTGAAAGCAGTAACAAGAAATAGGGTGGTCAGTATGGAAGTGAAGAAGTCCTTGCATGACAGGTGGTAATCCTGACACTAACTTACGGAAGCGGAAGCGAAGCATGGACGTTCGGGAAGAGCCTCAGACCAAGAGTGAGAGCGGTGGAAATTAGTTACTTGAGAAGTGTGTGCGGAATTAAATGGAGGGATAGACAGACGAATGAGGAAGTAAAAAGGAGGTGTGGTGTGGAGGTAGATGTGCTGGAAAGTGTGTAAAGGAACAACTTGAGATGGTTCGGCCATATGGAACGTATGGAAAGCGAGAGATTGACTAAGAGGGTGTACGAGAGCGAGAAGGAAGGACAGAGAGGGAGAGGTGCACCGAAGGAGAGGTGGAAGGATGGAGTGAGGAAGCATATGAATGAAGGCGGTGCTGGTTGGGAGGAGGGGCGTCGACTGACTGGGGACAGAGGTGCATGGGGGCGGTTCGTTCGTGGCCACCCCTTCGGGGATCACGGCGTCAGACAATAGCTAGATAGATAGAGTATTTAGTTTAAATTCAATTGATTTCTAAAATATCAAATACCGTACAATAATTGCGTATCCGTGCATTTAGGGATTACCTTCTTGAATACGTTATTCAAGTATCCATGTGTGAGACGGTTGAGCAAAAAAAAGTTTGGCATTGGCTGCGTCAGAACAATACAATAAAGGTGGCAGACTGTAGGTTAATGACAACAATCCATGATGATATATGACTTTCTCTGTAGCCTTAAGGTATATCTAGTGACTCTGTAATGCTTCCAGTGTATGTGATTACTATTGATTAAAATTGTTCATAGCATCATTAAAAAGCTAGCTGAAGGGTAGGGAATTGTATGAACTATTAGCTACTCTCGTTTCCTTTTGTGATTGTGCTGCCATCTTTTGTATGTGCAGATCACTAGTATATACATTGTGACGTCACTTCTTCCCCTCTTTACATGTACTCTCTTTGTCCCTGACTAAGTATATATATATAATAAAAAGTAAAACAAGCACACTGGATGTTTTCACTTCAGTTACTCGCAACACTGTCGTCTGTAAAACTGCCCTCAGGCAATCCTCATTAAGAATCTTACAGCCTTATCCTAAGTGGACAGGGAAAACCAAGATTGATTTAGTCATTACGGCTGAAATAAATGAACTCAGCAAATAGGTTTGCAGATTTAAATATGATAAATTACGTACTTTGACCTTCCACGATTAACCCAAGATGCCCAATAGGCTTTCAGGAAGTGTCTGCTGGGCGAATGTGATACGCCTTTTTGAAGACAGCCCATAAAAAAAAAAAAAAAAAAAAAATATATATATATATATATATAATAATAAAAGCCCCAGCACCAGTAAAATGGAAGCAATATGTGATGAAGTGGTATGCTTGTAACAACCAGCTACTGCCTTTATCTAACATTTGTCTTCCCCTACTTCCTCTCCTCCCCCATTTTCTCCCTCCACTTTACCCCACTTCAATTATCCTCATATTTGTCTTTATTTTCCCCTATTTATTTCTCCTGCTTGTAATATGTCGAGTCAGTAAAATCCCTCCCTCCATCCACCTGCCACCTTCTCCCATCCTTGAATAATTATGAAGTATAGTTGTTATTGCAAGTAAACGTTAAATATTAGCCACTACAAGCGTAGGACTGGCATTTGACTACAATAAGTTTAATGATAAATTAGATGAATGTAATGTGAATCCAACTACATAGCACAAAGAGAGGCATGTCTATGCAAAAGCCAAATGTTATGCCACGTTTCGAAGAAACGTGATATATTCTGATTGCTATTCCCGGACTGGGAATGTGCAGTTATCTTCAATTAAGGAGCTCTTGACTGGGCGAGGACTGACCTTATTTCCCAAAATTACCAAATAAATAACAGGCAATAGACATAAAACACAAGGAAAGATTACACAGGTTTTTATTCTTAATAACTAGGGAACATCAAAATATATGTTGGTAATGGTCAACTTTGGCTTATAGGTTAGACAATAATTAAATTATATTAAATGAAGACAATTGGTCTTAGCACAATAGTATCGTCCTTGAAAGATAGCAGAGTATGCGACAAATTATAATAGCAATATGAATTGATTCAGGTATACACAATGAATAAGAATATGAATAACTGGCTCAAGATAAAAGAAGGACGCACTGATTTTATGTAACGAATGATAATAAACAACAACAACAACAAGACTAAGTTCTTCGAGCAACAAAATTGGGTTGGGTGTGAGGGGGATCTGCCGGGTGTGGCCCAATCGGCTCTCTGCAGATTCCCGTTTTCAAGGCCATATCAGACTGAGAACCAACTAAATCCGACTATATACGGATCACGTCCCGAATACCCCTCCGACCGTTGCCGAATATTGTCCCATTACCTTTGTGACCGTCTTCGAATCATGTCCAATTGCTATATATAAGGTGCCTGTTTGCTAATGCTGTGCTCCGGCCGGTTCATTAAACCGGGAACCACCGGTTATTCCCTTCCGGTCCAGGCTTGGACAGTTTCTGGTTTGCCACATTTACCGGAAATGAACTGGGCAACTATTGTCCTTTCATTTAAATTAATTGTAATGGATTCGTTTCGAAA
This sequence comes from Paralithodes platypus, assembly GCA_032716605.1. NCBI lineage: Eukaryota > Metazoa > Arthropoda > Malacostraca > Decapoda > Lithodidae > Paralithodes > Paralithodes platypus. The sequence continues at coordinate 51,532,868 of CM064573.1, read as the reverse complement.
TGTTTCATTATTATACACCACCAGCAGAAAATAAAATAAAGGGTATAATGAATATATACGAATTTATAAACCAAAAAACGCAGAAATACTAAATAAGAAAAAATCGTAAATGAGGTCACCCTTGTTATTTGTTTACATTTCTCATTATAATTTTCCCTGTCATCTGCTTTCGCTCTCTATTATATAAATTTATATCTACTGTATGTATTTCTATCTGTATCTAGCAATCCCCCTTATTAACCAATACTGTACCGACAACGCCTTTACTTATTTTATTCTAGCAATATTTAGACGATTTTGTGCGGTTTAAGAAGGATCTGTGGTAGTAAAAATGGTTAAGTGAGATAGTTCGAAGACTACTCATTGCTGGAGGACCTTATTAAACTGAATAAAATCATCTAATAGTAGCCAAATTAAAGTTAAAAGGACAGCACCGGTACTGAATGGGTTATGAACATAGACCGGTATATACATGTTATTTGGTTTCTATGGAATCTGTGAATCATTTTGGATGTGATGGGCTTCAACAATAGTTATTCCACTAACTAATAATGATACAAAATTACACAATTCAATTGAAACATGTTCAAAAGAATGTTCACGAATAATGAAGACTGTCCCAGACCGACATTCGAATAAATCTGTATGTATCAGACCCACATACGCATACTTACGACCACAGTCCGCATGCTACCGCATGCACTGCATGCACCGTGATGAGTTTGTTCAAAATTTTGGCTCGCCGCGCTGTACATCTTAAGGTCGTTGCATACTGACACGAAAGCCCCTCCAGGCGAGTTCCCGACTCAAAATTTCAGCCTGATAGGGCGAATCGGCAACATAATTGTGGATATCGGAAATTAGCCGTGGGGGACTCTCACGGTCCAAGCGACGTATCGGAGGTCGATACGAGATTTTGAGCTGTTCAAAAGTTCGTGGGAATCCCCCGGCAACTATAAAAAATCGTCTGAGTCTGGTTTCCATCACGAACTCGCCGTATCACAATCATGTGGTCCGTATCAAAGACGTATGGTCCGTATCAAAGCCGCATGGCCTGTATCAACGTCGTCTGGTGCGTAAGCCTGCCGTCCGGACCGTATCTCTTCCGTGCGGAAAATTGGCAACAGTCGAATTGGCAACCGCGCATCTACCCTAAATTCGGTTGCACGTCTCGCGGTGTCGATACGGTGTCAATACGATTCTTCTGAGTTGTATCGCAGTCTTTTGGGTCGTATCTTTTCCGTGGACTAGTCGTGTACCCTTCGCAGTACTTTTCCTATCTTCTTCGTAGCATTCGTTTCTCCACCGTATCGGCATCGCTAGAGTCTTATCAAGTTGTGCGGAAGAGATTCGGTAGAGATATGGTAGAGATACGAATCTAACAATGCCAGCCATTTTCGCCGCGATCTCTAGTAAATTCGGCAAGACACAGGATTTGTATGTGTCGTGGGTGTTCGTGCCAGTCTTGAAGGGGCTGTCGTGTCAGTGTGCAACGACCTTAAGCATGTTGCCAACTACTCCCGATCTCCTACGCATAATTGCCGCATGTTTGCAGACTATTGTCCCATATAGCTCCCGCATGCTTATACGGCACTATGCGGATTCGCATACGTGAATGTGTGAAAGGGGCTTAAGTGCTGAAATGCACTTGCACAACTCTTTGACGGTTGTTGTGTTGCCTCTGCTGACCAGTTGCAGTAACCCTTCTTTAGCAGGGCCCGACTTATGTCCGTATAGAGAACACCTGCCCAAAGAGCGGGGCCCGACTTAAGTCCGTGTGCAATTATGGAGCAATATTGCCTCTGAGAGAGAGACGAGCGGTGGGCGGAGCGTAGGTCGGGCTCTGACCATTCGCCACGGTTCCCGCGGGCCTACTGACGTTTACTCCACACACATCCACCCTCCCTCCCTCACTACACAGGGTATTATGTCAAGAAATTACCGTATTTTAGGGATTTTTCCTTCGTCTTGCACGATCGTTGCAAGAGAACGCGTGGTCGTAGGAGGATGGTTCTGGTGTCATTGGAAAGCTGAATTGACGCCCTTTCAGGGATACATAATTGTATTACGCTCTGGCTCTTGTTTATGCATGAAAAAGAGCACGGAAACAAGGCCATTTAGGGTAAAACCATCCGCTTGGCGGTAGTAGAAATTCCTTACGGGCCCGCTCGTAAGGCGCTAAGATAAATATTCGCTATTTTACAGGCTAAACCATATTCTGTTCTTGTCGTTTGTGTAGGCTAGATAAACAGCCAAATTTAAATGTTTTGCTAAAAGATAATTATGTACGTACATATGCATCTCAAAAAATACTGGTGGGTGAATATTATTTCTTTAGTTTTGCTCAATTTACTAAGGGTGATGATATAACAATACAGTTGGCCACAGGCTCACATATTTTACTGCAGCGAGCGTACATTTTGCTATAGTTTAGAAAATTGGAGAATGGTAATGATAAGCTGTATTGACAGCTTGTCATTGCTGTGCACACATATGGCTAGAATAGATAGATGTAGATCTGTTGATCAGTGAAGAAGAATAACATGGTCAACTGTGTGGGCTATGCAAGTCCATAAGTGAGATTGTTCTTATAGTAAGAATGAGGCCAAACCGTTAGGATTACTCTTTTATTATGTTCCTTCCAGCAACCAACTATACTCCTAAAATCGATGAATACTTTCTCAGAATATCTTTAAAAAGATATAGAGGTTCCGGTACAGGAAATCCTTATTAGGTTAAGGAAAGGAAACACCGTGGTAAACTAGATAAATCAGTGTCCTCTTAAGAGGGTTAACATTATACATCCTGTTTGTTGAGTCCTCAAAGCCACCACCACCCCTACCAAACTCTGCACCTGCCCTCAGTTCACTTGTCACAGTTACAGAAACATGTTGTGAGATCTGCACCGGTGTGTGTATAAGAAGCTTAGGGAGGATATATGGCAACTTGGTTGAGCCCAAGTACTTTTTATCTTTTATTGTACTTCTCATTTGTTCAACTTATTCTTCCTCTATCCAAATGTCCTTCCTAAGCTGAATAACATCGTTTAATAGTTGCCAGATTATAATTAGAGGCTCGCTATTGCTCGCCAGGAAATAATCGACACCTAAAAGGCACGAAATGTCTTAATTGACAACAAAATGAGGCGCAAGGTCTCAAAATCGCCAAACTAACGGAACAAACGTCTTATTAAAACCTCAACACTAATATGCTAAACATGAGGGAAAAGGGGGTCCAGAAAAAACGAGTACTACCCCCTTAAATGGAAAAACCGCGTCATTTTGCAATGAGGGTATATATTGATTTTACTTTATTGTGTTTCCCACCTAAGACATGTCGTGTGAACTGCAGCGGTGTAAATTATATGTATTACAAAACCTTAATGGGGGAGGTAGTCGTTTTTCCTGGACCCCCTTCTCCCTCATGTTTAGCATAATAGTTTTGAGATTTTAAGACGTTCGTTCTGTTAGTTTGGCGATGTTGAGACTTTTCAGCTCATTTCTTTGTCATTATTAAGACTTTTCGTGCCATTTAGATGTCGAGTTCTTTCCGGGCGAGCGACAGAAAACCTGTATAACTTCAAAAGGAATCGTCCTTCGGCCGGGAAATTTTTCTACCGAAAAATTTACAAATCTATCTTGAAAAGGGGTCTTGGGGCTATCTTTTTAAGGTTGAAGTAGGTCTAGCGAGAAAAAAAAAAAAAAAAAAATTACATATATAATTATAGCCTATATATATATATATATATATATATATATATATATATATATATATATATATATATATATATATATAATATATATATATATATATATATATATATATATATATATATGTATATATATATATATATATATATATATATATATATATATATATATATATATATATATATATATATATGATATATATATATATACAGTATATATATATATATATATATATATATATATATATATATATATATATATAAATATATATATATATATATATAGATATACAGTATATATATAATTATTATATATATATGTATTTTTTTTTTGTATTTTTTTTTTCTATGTGAGTGAGGGAGGCAAAAGGCAGAACTGCCTATAGCGAGTGCCTCCCCCAAAGTTGAAAGAGTGACAAGGCCAAAATCAAGGGGGAAAGACTGATTCTGGGAGAGAGTTCCAAAGCTGCAGCTGTTAAATAGAAGAAAGACTGAGAGTAACGTTTCACTCTTGGGTTGGAGAGTTGCACAGAGTAGGGGTGGGATTGTGTTGCAAGACGGGTACCACGTGCCCTACGTAAAGGAGGTGGTATACACTGGGAAAGCTCTGAGGAACACTGATTATTATAGTAGCGATAGAATAGCGACAGAGATGCAACATTGCGGCGAAGAGAGAGAGATTGCAGAGAGTTGGTGAGTGGACGGGAGTAAATGATACGAAAGGCCTTCCTTTCAATTTTGTCTAGGAGAGCGGTGTTAGAGGAACCTCCCCACACATGAGAACAATACTCAATACAAGGACGCACTATGCCCCTGTACAGAGCAAGAAGCTGTGCAGGGGTAAAGAACCCCCTAAGGCAGTTGAGCACACCCAGCTTCTGGGAGGCTGCCTTAGCAAGACTGGTAATATGGTCCTTCCAACTGAGAGCAGAAGAAAAACAGACACTAAGAATATTGAGAGAAGATGAAGGATTGATTTTTGTATTGTTGAAGAATAAGGGATAGTCCGCAGGGAGTTCCTGACGGGTAGATAGATGGGGAAATTGGGTTTTGGAAGCATTACAGGTAACAAGGTTTTCTCTGCTCCAATTGGAGACAGTAGTTAGATCAGAATTTAAGTGTTCTATGGCTCATTCTGTTTGTCATTGAGGAATTACTGGCTTGGGCATTCTGAAAAACTAATGAAGTAGTGTAAGGTTGAGTCGTCTGCGTATGAATGGATGGGAGTTGAGGTACAGTTGAGAAGGTCATTTATAAAAATTAGAAAGAGAATAGGAGATATGACAGAGCCCTGAGGAACACCGGAGTTTATAGGGTGAGTAAGTGAGCGATGGCCGTCCACAACCGCAGCTATGGAACGGCCGGAGAGGAAATTAGAGACAAAGGCACAGATGGAGGGATAGAAAGCGAAGGAGGGTAGTTTAAAAATTAAAGATTTGTGCCAGACTCTATCGAAGGCTTTCAATATGTCTAGTGCAATAGAAAAAGTCTCACCGAAGTCCCGATATAAATATATATATATATAAACATATACTGTATATATATATATATATATATATTATATATATATATATATATATATATTATATATATATATATATATATATATATATATATATATATATACATATAGGCCTAATATATATATATATATATATATATATTATACTGTATATATATATATATATATACCGTATATATATATACATACATATATATATATATACTGTATATATAATATATATATATATATATTATACATATACAGTATATTATATATATATATTTTATATATATACTGTATATATATATATATATATATATATATATTTTGTTAATACAGTATATAAATATATATATATATATATATATATATATATATATATATATATATATATATATATATATATATATATATATATATATATATAATATATATATATATATATATATATATATATATATACAGTATATATATATATATAGCAGTACCCCTTTAACTTATTGCTTAATGTATATCATGCTCTTCCCAGCTTCCTCGTTCTTCTTTTTGTGGAGTGGCTTGCTACGGGTTTGGATCTTCCGACCTTCCCCCGCCGTCCTCTAGCCAAGGTACCGGTTCGAATCCCCTCTAGTACACATCTGTTTATGGGAATAGGGTTTAGTTTGTGGTCTATATTTATGTATATTTATTTTTTAGTTTCCTTGCTAGACCTCCATCAAACTTAAAAACTAAAATTACAGGCTTGCTATCGATCGCCAGGAAAAACTCGACCCCTAAATGGCACGAGAGATCCTAAAATTGACAAAGAAATGGGGTGAAAGGCTTTAAAATCGCCAGACTAATGGAACGAACGTCTGAAAATTTCAAAACTAATGGGGCAAAACATGAGGAAGAAGGTGGGCCAGAAACACCAACCATCCCCCCTCAAATAGCTAGAGTATAGCTACAGTATATACCTGCCTTGCACCTGGGCAACACCTGCTCTGACTCTCCGCTCACAAACACCGTTCCTCCACCAACTCCAAAGCTAATACAAATATCAGTACACAGACTCCCCTGCCAAGCTAAGTTTGTACATTTTTCGGTAGAAGGCCGGTTTCTTGAAATAGTCAAGGTAATAGAGTGAAACATATACAATATATTAATCAATCTATATAATTATAGTATATACAGGTTGATTAAAACAATTTAACCATTTCAAATGCGTGTTATTTTCTTTTTATATAGCCTACACTATTCTTCTTTTCAATATTTGGTGATCGCATGTTGCCATTTAAGATCAGTGAAGTCCAAATCGTTGGCAGTAGAGCATAAAACCGAAATTGTCAAATTCTAGTGTGACAGTAAATCATACGTCACGGTTCGTTGTTGGTTCTGTTGTTCCAAACATTTTCTATTCTTAGTTACTTCTGCTGAACGTCAACAGTTGCCCTTGTGTGTGCTGTGAACAATATGCTTGCTCAGAGTCGGTATTAAGCCTCATTCCCGCTTACAGGAATCACGCGCCGATTTGCCACGATCTGAAAATCTTGGCAACTCCTTTGAAAATTAGGGGCCCTATTGAGAACTTTATTGATGGGCGCCCTGAGGTTCACCGCCAAGGACTGTAGAATCATTTTGGGGCGCATTTGGTAGCACTGATGAATGCTTTATATTCACTTTGTAGTGATTTCGCAACATTCTATGTTGTTTTCAACCGCCGGAACAGGTTCTCCGGCTGGTAGAGTTGGTTACCCTAGCACCCTGGGCATGAGGAGTTAAGCAGGTATCACACGAGAGCATTTATGGCCAACATTCGATGATCAAAAAATTTCTGGCAACATTTATGTAATATTTTGAACCGGTATTCAAAACTAGACTGATCCTAGATGAATTCAGGTGACCGAAATATTCTAAATGTTGACCTCATACGCTGTCAGACCAGTGTTGAGGATAAATGTTGATTGAAAAAGTACTCGTGTGATACTTGGTTTATGCACAGCGCTGGGTCCTCTATGGCAAGGGGCATAATTGGGAGCAATTGGCCCAATTGGCCTAACCCATTCAGTACCAGGGACGTCCTTTCTATCATACTCTTGCAACTATTAGACGATTTTATTCAGCTTAGGAAGGACCTCTAGCGATTATAAAACTTCAAACTATCTCAATCAACTATTTCAACTACCACAAACCCTTCCTAAGCTGCATATTATCGTCTAAATATACTGTAGCTATAATAAAGTATAGTACATGTCGTTAGTACTCAAAGGATTAAAGCCGGCCCTACCCTTGCTCTCCTAATACTTTCAGAACATATTTGGCAGCATTTCCAGCATTTCTTTGATTTCTGAAGACGGACCGTGACTTATTATTGCCATACCAGACTTGGGCGATTTGTATTTGATGCTCTACTGTCAAAACCATTACAGCTTAACGAATATTCCTTATCTGATCTTAAATGGCAACATGTTATCAGCAAATACTTAAAATAAGAATGGTGTAGGTTTTATAATATCGAAATAACATATATTTGAAAGGGTTACACTTTTTCATATATCACCCAGTATCTATTTATCCTGCAAAATACTCCCTCAATAATATGCCAGACAAGCAATATAGACATCGGACAAAAGCGTAGCACTCTTTATTCTTTATTTTTTGAGACATTTCGCATTGGAATCGAGAACTAAACTGAAGATAGATTATATAAGGTGGCTGAATTCTGATATAGCCGAGATTTTAAAGCTGCTAGACTACAATTGCTCATATAAATTGACGGAAAATTGCTCGTTAGACACCGACTATTTAACCCTTTGAAGATCATGCCGCATTTCAACAGTTTCTGCTGGCTTTCATCAGACAATTTTATACAGCTTAAGGTCGTTGCACATTGACACGAAAGACCCTCCAGGCGAGTTCCCGACTCGAAATTTCAGCTTGATACGGCGAATCGGCAAAATAATCGTGGATATCGGAAATTAGCCGTGGGTGACTCTCATGGTCCAAGCGACGTATCGGGGGTCGATACGAGATTTTGAGCTGTTCAAAAGTTTGTGGGAATCCCCTGGCAACTGTAAAAAATCATCTGAGTCTGGTCTCCATCACGAACTCGCCGCATCACAATCGTGTGGTCCGTGTCAAAGACGTATGGTCCGTATCAAAGCCGTATGGCCCGTATCAACGTCATCTGGTGCGTAAGCCTGCCGTGCGGACCGTACCTCTTCCGTGCGGAAAATTGGCAACGGTCGAGTTGGCAACCGCACGTCTAGCCTCAATCTGGTTGCACATCTCACGGCGTCGATATGGCGTCGATACGATTCTTCTGAGTTGTATCGCAGTCTTTTGGGTCGTACCTATTCCGTGGACTAGTCGTGTACCCTTCGCACGACTTTTCCTTTCTTCTTCGTAGCATTCGTTTCTCCACCGTATCGGCATCGCTAGAGTCTTATCAAGTCGTGCGGAAGAGATACGGTAGAGATACAACTCTAACGATGCCAGCCAATTTCACCGCGATCTCTAGTAAAATCGGCAAGACACAGGATTTGTATGTGTCGTGGGTGTTCGTGTCAGTCTTGAGGGGGCTGTCGTGTCAGTGTGGAACGACCTTTAGGAAGGATATGTGGGCACCAAAAGGGTAAATACTATCTCAAGTAACCCTCTGACTTCCATACACCCTTCCTAATTTGAAGATTATCGTCTAATAATGGACAGAATAAACTGTCAAAATGCGTAATACTCCTGAAGGGGTTAGTAACCGTTCCCCACGAAATGTATACCCTGTGTTTGTGATGGGTGGAGGTAAGGGGGGGCAGTCCGGGGAAATGTTTCAAGACTGAGTTGAGGGTGAGAAGGAATACAGGAGAATGGGTGTGAAGTTACAAAGGAAAACAAACAACAACATATCTATTGATCCTTTCGAGGCTGCTTGTAAATAACTACCTAACCTATGTGAGAAAAATATAACGGTAGCTCATTAAAAAGCGTTACTCTTCGTTTATAAATGCAGTTAATCGTGGATTAAGAGCGATATATTTATCTATGCGTATTTTGAAAGTTTCAACCGTACTGCGTTCAATGCCATGACTGGGTAGTCCATTCCATAGGCTTACTACTCGATTGAAAAAGAAATGCTTTGCCTTATGGGAGTTAAAATGCTTTCCGATTATCCTGCAACCATTTCCTCTAGTGTAATTTGAATGATCGATTGTGAAATATTCGTTGACATCCATATTGTCAATTCCTTTATTAATTTTGAAAACCTGAATTAGGTCCCTTCTTAGCCTGCGTGTTGTTAAACTAAACAGATTTAACTCTTTTAGATGCTCTTCATATGACTTTTTTCTCAGTCTATGGATCATATTTGTCACTCTCTGCTGTATTCTCTCCAGTTCATCTATGTCTTTTGATAATATGGACACCAAAATTGTACACAGTATTCCGGAGGGGGCGAACCAACAAATTGTATAAGGTGATAATGACATTTTCAGATTTGTATTCAAACGATCTTCCAATGAAGCCAATCATTGTGTTTGCTTTCTTAACTACTTCGGTACATTGTTGGCTGGGTTTTAAAGGACTTGATATTGTTACTCTTAATTAGTCAGGTTTTTTATCAGTATTTTTGAGTTGACTATCTTTCATTGAGTAGTTTGAATTTTCATTCTTGTATCCTATATGAAGTACTTTACAGTTGTCGGTATTAAAACTCATTTGCCAGGTTTGGGCCCAATTTGCTAATTTATCTAAATAATTTTGGATATGTTGAACATGCAAGGGAGATACTACTATGTTCGATATTTTGGTATCATCTTCAAATTTTTAAATTTTACATGAAAGATCGTCATCGATGTCATTAATATATATTAAGAAAAGAACGGGTCCGAGCATTGACCCCTGTAACACACCACTTGTGACATCTTTCCAGTTCGAGGCTTTACCGTTTATTACTACTTATTGCTTACGCCCAGTAAGCCAATTCTCAATCCATCAAAGTACATATCCTTCTATGCCATGAGCTTGTAATGTTATCAAGAGACGCTTGTGGGGGACTTTATCTAATGCTTTTTTGAAATCAAGGTAGACAATGTTGATGGCTTTACTTTCGTCATTCATGTTGAAGATATCGTGAAAAAAGTCAAGGAGATTTGTTAGGCATGAACGCTTGTTTTTAGAAACCATGATGTGATTCTTTTATTATATTCTTTTCTTCTAAATGGTATACAAGTTTATCTCTGATGATTGTTTCGAGCAATTTACATATGATTAAAGTCAAACTTATTGGACGGTAGTTGCAAGGGATGAAGATCTTTCCTGGCGTACAACAAAACGCCTCCCCCATTTTTGTTTATCCGACTACATTCAAACATTGTATATCCAGGAATATTGTGTTTAGCTAAATAGTCTCTATATGTTCAATGTTTAGCCATGATTCGGTGATACCTATTATATGAACAAAATTTGTAAAACCTATTTCTTCAAGGTCTGAAAATTTGTTACGAATACTTCGAGCATTTTCAAAAAATATCTTAATATCCTGGAGAGAGTTGTTGCAGTTGATTTGTGAATTTGCTTGATTTCCGGAGTATATTATATTATGTTGTAAGATGTGGGCAGATTTCCGTTTACATCTCTGGCTGTCCTCGGTCCTCGTTGTCCTTGAACTGCATCCCAGGCTGTCCTCGGTTGACTTCGGATCGTGTCCAAAAATCCTTTACGGCATCGTTTAGCAGGGGGCCGAATCGCGCTGCTCCCACCTGCTTCAGATGGACCCCATCATCTGATAATAAATGATCTCCCAGGTGGTGACAAGACCGATGTTCTATTCCCTGCAGAGATTCACAAGACCACGATGTATTCTGGTACCGGTTCTCGACACCGATCCTGGGGACAATCCCTGATATGATGATCCTTTGCGACTTTTCCTTGTACGATACAAAGGAAGACAAGCAACAACATACCTAATGATCCTTTCTAGGCGACTTGATAACAAAATAAATGTATGTATGTATGTACAGTATATACTCAGGCACACACCCCATTGCTGGGCGTGTCCGACTCGAGACAGAGCCCGAACAGAAACAACATTCAAGGGTTCTAATTTTGAGGGTCCGGAGCCACTTTAGCATTCCCTCGCCCCTTTCTCTGTCTCGATGATGAGGAGAGTTTTACGAGGGGAGGAGGATTCCTCAACTGGAGGGCTTCAACTCCAGAAAACTGTGGACTAGCAAACAAAATAATAGTTGCAAGTATTGGCCATTTAAGGGGAGATGGGCCGGTTTTACTGATCCCCCTTCTTCCTCATGTTTAGCCCCATTAGTTTTCAGATTTTATGATGTTTGTCCCATTAATTTGTCGATTTTGTTACCTTTCGTCCCATTGTTTTTATCAATAGTAAGACCTTCCGTGCTATTTAGGCTTTGATTTTTTCTTGGCGAGCGAAAGCGAGCTTGAAATTTTAAGGGGAGGCAGCCTTCGGCCGGAACATTTTTCTACCGAAAAATGTACACATTTATCTTGAAGGGGGGTCTAGGGGGTGTTTTTTAACCCTTGTCTATCGGGGCCCGAAACTCCGTATCTAAAAATCTGGACTATATGGCGGGGCCTGACGTAAGTCTCTGTGCAATTTTTGAGCAAGAATGGCTCTGAGAGAGAGACGAGCGACGGGAGGAGCGTAGGTTACCTCATGACCGCTCGGCATGGACCCCGCGCGCCTACTGACATCTACTCCACACACATCCACCCTCCCTACCTCGCCACACAGGGAATTATGTGAGGAAATTACCGTATTATAGGGTTTTTTCACTCGTGTTGCACGATCGTTGCAAGAGAACGCGTGGTCGTAGAAGGATGGTTCTGGTGTAATTGGAAAGCTCAATTTACGCCCTTTCAGGGATACATAATTGTATTACGCTCTGGCTCTTGTTTATGCATGAAAAAGAGCACGAAAACAAGGCCATTTAGGGTAGAAACCCCCCGCTGAGCGGATAGTGGAAAAAAACTGACGGGCCCGCTCGTAATGTGTTAAGCTTGATTGAGGTCTAGCGAGGAAACTAAGTAATAAAGGAATAAATTAATTAATAGAAAAAAAAGGCCCATCTCCGCTTAATCACTTCCAGAAGCATAATGGGAACTATGTGTATCATGAATTTTAAATGTGAATAAGATAACCCTTTGAAAACCGGGCCTCCTATATTACAGGCTTGCATGGAAAAATCGACACCTAAATGGCACGAAAGGTCTTAATATTGACAAATAAATTGGGCGAACAGTCTTACAATCGCCTAACTATAATGGGCTGAACGTCTTAAAATTTGAAAACTAATGCTGCTAAACATGAGGGAGAACTGGGGTCAGAAAAATCAACCATCTTCCCTTAACCCTTCCTACCCGGTCTGCCTTAGGTAAGGACAGCTCGAAAGAAGGGCCGCTACCCGGTATGCCTTACCTAAGGCAGCAGCTTAATAGCCTAATTAAGCTTGGTCTGAACGCCGTGCGTACGACGTATGTCAACAAACCCAAGCGTTGCGTCGCCGCACCTCCGAAAACAAGAAGGAGAAGACTCTTCAATGTTATTGTTCTGACGTCAGACGAAATTAGTGTCTGAAAAGCCCCCATATTGGCAACATCTCTGCAATATTGGCTCCACTGAAATCGTCATTACAACTGAACCAGTTGATTTACAGAGCTCAACTCAACACCAAAATACAGATTGAAAACCGCACTACGATTATAGATGAGTGGGAAAGTTCTAGCAGTGAAAATAAACATAAATACGGTAGCCTAGGCCTAGATGTTTTTCAGCCATTTCGCCCGGGTAGGGGCGACCGTCATTGGATAAGACAGCCCGGGTAGGAAGGGTTAAGTGTAAGTACTGTTCAAATAATTAACATAAAACATATCTGTCATATATCCTACAAATTAAGTTAAATATATCTAACCTAAAACCCAAATTAGAATGTATTCCTTCAATATATTCTATTAAAAGTTATCGTAAGCCAACATTTACATTGGCTTGCATTTCAAGGAGCTGATATATTTGCTACTGAATTATGTTTAAGTTATTTTTGTGTATTTTAAGAGGGGATGGTTTTATTTATTTATATTTTATATTATTTTTTTGTTTTATTATTACATAGGCTACATATTTTGTTTAATCTGCACTCAAGGCCTTTATCAAGTTAAACAACAAATATAAAATAAAAACTTCGAGACAAATCTGTAAATTTGTTGGTAGTAAAATGTTGTGGCCTAAGGCAGGTTCCTACTATATTACGGGCTCGTTATTGCTCGCCAGGAAAAATTGGACACCTGAATGGCCCGAAAGTGTTTAACATTTAGAAAAATTGGACTAAAGGTTTTATAATTGGTCAACTAATGGGGTAGAATCTCAGAACTTAAAATCTCAGAACTAATGAGGCTAAACGTAAGGGAAAAGGGTGTCCAGAAAAGTCAAGTACCTCCCCTTAGGTTATCCAATCCCTCCCGAGCTATACAGTACCGGTATATAATCGGCTATGGTTCATGTTTTGCCTAATATTGTCATTTCGAAGGTTCCTTTTGATGTTGGAGTGTTCATAATAGGCCAAGATTTATGTTTGAAGGCGATGACACACGAACGCTTTTTTCAGTCAATTTTCGATGAGCAAGTTTTTTCTCATACTATTTCTTGGTATTTTCGCAATAGAATCGACAACGAGACTGATTTTATATGTTTTTAAGAGACTGTAACTATACACAACATTAATTCAGAAGTTGCCAAACCACAATTGCCTGAAATAAATGCAGAGAAACCGCTCGTGTGACACCGGTTTTAGAATGTACTTGTTGATTACAGACTGAGTAAAGGTGATGGGTAACAGTAGTGATGGAGACAATATTGGGGTGAGGGTAAGGAAGACCAGACCTCCAGTATTTATATTAGGCTTATTATATCTTAGAATGTACTCTTTCCCCACATACTGAGTAAAGGTGACGGTTAACAGTAGTGATGGAGACACTATTTGGGCGAGGATAATGCAGACCAGACATCCTGTGTTCATATTAGGCTTATTATGTCTTAGAATGTACTTGTTCCTTACAGATTGAGTAAAGGTGATGGGTAATAGTAGTGAAGGTGGCAGTATTGGAGTGAGGGTAAGACAGACCAGACCTCCAGATGGTGGCTGGGGTTGGATGGTTACCGCGGGCTGTTACATCATTACGGTAAGTTTGTCTATTTATTTATATAGACCTTGAACACAGGTTTCATTTAACCGGCGACGTCTTTTAAACCTTATTCTGGCTAGACGATTTTATTCAGCATATAAAGGGCCTCCAGCAATTAATAGGCTTCGAACTATCTCACTTAACCTTTTTTACTACCACAGATCCTTCTTAAACTGAAAAAAATCGTCTTAATATAGCTAGAATAAAATATAACAGACGTCACCCGTACAGAACAGGTTAAGGGTTGATTACTATTTTGCTCCCTAGACCTGCCTCAAGCTTAGAAAATTCCACTAAGACCACCCTTCGAGATAAATGTGTAAATTTTTCAGTAGAAAAATGTCATGGCCAGTTCTTCCTAAATTACAAGCTTGCTATGGCTCGCCAAGAAAATATTGACACCAAAATTGACAGAAATGGAGTGAAAGGTCTTAAATTCGCCAAACATATGGGGCGAATGGCTTAAAATCTAAATAGTAATGAAGATGAATTTACACAAAATAAAATAAATATATAAAACACAAAATAAAAAAACTTAGTGTGGGGTTAGACGTTTTTTTTTTTTTTTTTTTTAAAGAAACAATGAACGGAGGAAGGAAAACACAGATAAAAAAAAAGTCCATGTGCCTAAAGGCATCCTCCATTCATAAAATGTTTGTAACAACTGGATTTAAACATTTTTGTAGATTGTAAGTTTGTGGAAAGCAATTCGAGGGAAGTGAATTCCAAAGAGTAGTAGTTCTAGGGATAAATGAATTTTGATAAGCAGAAGTTCTGCATTGTGGAGGAGAAAGTGTAAATTCATGGGTGCTCTCAGCTGCCCTAGTTCTACGGGGAAAGATGTGGAGAGGCGGCACAATTGAAGCAAGTTCCTCGGAACAATTGCTGTGAAAATATCTGTAGAATAATGCAAGGGATGCAACGTTTCTTCATATGGATAATGTAGGAAGGTCCTGTGTGATTGCAGGGTTATTGATTAATCTAATAGCTTTATTTTGAATTTTGTCCAACTGCCTCAATGTAACCACTCCACTTCCACTCCACAGAGGTGAACAGTAATCCATCTGAGAACGCACATGACTTTTATATATTACGGCCAACTGTTCAGCTAATGCAGCTAATTAACTCCACATGGCCACCAACAGAGGGTGCACTGGCAGCATAATTATTACCTTGAAGATCCTGCATAGCGAATTCAAATTTCTTATGATCACGTTTGCGCAAATCCAAAAAGAGGTGTGCGGAGAGAGGGAGCCTTACATTTCTCACTACCATATCCCTGTAAATGTTAAGCAACCAAGATAACATTTCATAATTTTATATCACTCTCATATATATTTTAAACCATTAAACTTCACATGATTCAGCATCATAATAAACATGCTTAACTGCATTTAGCTATTCAACCTATACTGAATATATATGTCTCCAATAAGACATATGACGTAAGGTCCCTTTCTCTGATAAGGCACAGGAGCCACTTTGTGATGACATTGTATGATGTAGAATCATTGACAAAAGGTTTAGGTTAACACAATATTTAGGAATGGTTCTCATGACTTCTGGAAAGATTTTCTCAGTTTGAAACAAAGCTTTCTTCCTAAATAATTTCAATTATTGTCGAATATGTGTCAATAGCTAACATAAGCTATACAAGGGGCATGGGGTGTATAGCATTTAAAAAGTATGTTATTGCAACATCACTATATTATGATAAATACCTTTTTTTTGTTTTATAGGCTCTGTTGTCAATGCTCACCCTGTGTTACTCCATCCTGTTCTCCCGCTTCTTGTTGGAGGAAGGCGCCTCCACCACCACCACCACCTGGATCCTCAACAGTCACCTCTTCCTTCACAACATGTCTGGCCTCTTCGTCGGTCCGCTCATCAAGGAGTTTGGCTTCAGGAGGATCTGTCTCTTTGGGTCCGTTGGTGCCAGCTTGAGCTTCCTCGCCCTCATCTTTGTCCAATCTATTTTGTACTTCTTCCTGTTCTTCAGCCTTTGTGGCAAGTATAGCTATGAAGCATGAAGTTTGGAGTAGTATACCCTGTTCATTCTAGGTAGGCCAGAAATCATGACTCCCAACCCCTATAACTCATAACGACCACAGTAATCGAGCTAATATTTATACCATTTAGGACAAGCCAGCCAGGAAATAGGTGTAGCAATATGCTCCCTCTCATTTTGTGTTACAGACGTTGGAGATTGCTGTTCCTTGCTTAATTATAATGAAGCACATTCGTCTGGTGATACATATTACTGAATATAGTCAAAGTTCAATGTTTACCCCACACTATCTATCTACCCGTCCGGAACTCCCAGAGGACTATCCCGTATTCTTCACCAATACAATAATCATTCCTACATCTTCTCTCAATATTCTTGGTGTCTCTTTTTCTTCTGCTCTCACTAGGAAGACCCATATTACCAGTCTTGCTAAAGCAGCCTCCCAGAAGCTGGGTGTGATCAACTGCCTCAAGGGGTTCTGTACACCTGCACAGCTTCTTGCGCTGTACAGGGGCACAGTGTGTCCTTGTATTGAGTATTCTTCACATGTGTGGGGAGGATCCTCTCACACCGCACTCCTAGACAAAGTAGAAAGGAAGGCTTTTCGTATCATTAATTCCCGCCCACTTACCAACTCTCTCTTCGCCGCAATGTAGCATCTCTCTCGCTACTACAATAATCAGTGCTCCTCAGAGCTCTCCCAGTGTATACCACCTCCTCTACGTAGGCTGCATGGTACCCGTCTTACACCACAATCCCACCCCTACTCTGTGCAACTCTCCAACCCAAGAGTGAAACGTTACTCTCAGACTTTCTTATATTCAACAGCTGAGCTCTGGATCTCTCTCCCAGATTAATTTTTTCCCTCCTACTATAACTTAAATAGCTTCAAACTCCGTGTGTCCAGGCATTTTGGCTCAAACATCCCTTGATTTTGGCTCTGTCACTCTTTCAACTATGGGGGAGGCACTCGCTATACAGGCAGTTCTGCCTTTTGTCTCCTTCACTCACATATAACAAAAAATCCTCTTCGAGCAATACCTGACAGTGTGTGAACCTTCACCTTTGTGCTTATCCGCTCAATCTGGTATCTCTTACAATAATGAATTTCATCAAGTTGACAAAATTAATAGAAACACCATTTGAGAAGGAACACTTTATTGACAATATTTTGCAGATAACTTCCTCAAGTCACTGACAAACACTTGGACCCTAGACTCTCTTCTTCTTTTTAGTGGCTGTGAAAAGTATCAATGTATCTTCTATTTAGGGTAACTGTTCTCTTGTTTCTTGACTCCTGTCATTAGCATTTAGCATACCAAGTTACCAACGCCTTCAGCATATGCTTAGATATAAAAGTAGGTAGTTCCTTAGAGATTTAGGTAGTAAATGGTTGGAAAGTTATACTACTCCTAATAATAATAATAATAATAATAATAATAATAATAAAAATAATAAAAATAATAATATTAATAATATTAATAACAGTTAGATAAGTATTCATAATATGAGA
Organism: Paralithodes platypus; assembly: GCA_032716605.1. Classification (NCBI taxonomy): domain Eukaryota; kingdom Metazoa; phylum Arthropoda; class Malacostraca; order Decapoda; family Lithodidae; genus Paralithodes; species Paralithodes platypus. The sequence goes on along the minus strand of CM064573.1, from coordinate 51,514,951 downwards.
AAGCGCGGAAAGTCTCACGGATTCTGTTCTCTCCTGATCTGCTCCTGTTGATCCTTTTAATTGTTATTGTTCTTATCAAGAGTCACCTGTCACAATTTATCTGACAATATCATAGAGCTCTGACAGTGCAGTGTGGTGCGATGGTTACAGCAAGTTTGCTTGATGATCAAATGGTTCTCAGAGGTTTCGGTGCTTTTGAGTAAGAATATATACACTATTCAGAGGGATCGTCCAAAGTAAAAACTTCATAATGATCAGACTTAGTCAAATTGAATGTCAAAAGTTATGTCTGGTGCATTGCCCACAATCAAAGGTGTAGACAGATAATTTTGTGTTATCTTAATTATCTTATAATCAATTCCTAAAAGGTAAAAAAATACTATTATTCCATATATATCTCTTTTATACAGTATACTCAGGCCCAATCCCCACTTTTCCTTTTTTTTTGGGGGGGGGGGGGGGGAGGGACTCGAGACAGAGCCAGAATAGGGACAACACAACAGAAAACAATGAACACACAAAAACAAAATACAAATGCACACACATCTATTATCTATTATTTCATATGCTATTTATTATTTTGGAAAATAAATTCTGCTACTGGGCGTTACGGTTTCCTCCGGAGGTGTCGCTGAAGCTGGCTCCATTGCTAGAGTCAGAAGTGGCTGGGAGAAATATTTTGTATTTATTTTATTTATTTTTTCTATGTGAGTGAAGGAGACAAAAGGCAGAACTGCCCGTGGCGAGTGTCTCCCCCAGAGTTGAAAGCGTGACAGGGCTGTTGCTGCTCTTGACTATGAGATGACTCCCACTTCACCTTAAAGGGAAGGTGTATGCTTGGTGTGGTAGGAGTGTGATGACCTATGCCTCGGAGACGTGGCCGGTAAAGCGAAAGATATTAATAGAATGGCATGAAATGAGAAGACAATGGTAAGTCAGTTATTTAGGATTTTAGGGTTAACCTCAGGTACAGGATATTGAGTGAGGAATGAGGAAGGTGTCTGGGCATTAGGAGTAACAGTGATTTTTTTTTTTTTTTTTTTTTTTTAAGATTTATTTGGACTTAAAGCCCAAAACTGGGCCTTTGTCATTGACGGCCCACAGCTGTGTCTAGAAACATCTCTTACAGATTTTTCTCATCGTCTTGTGTTTTTCTCTGTTTTCCGTCATCAATTCGATATAATTGACATCTGCCTCCTCAGCTTCATCCTCTTCTCTGGTACGGAAACAGCTGAGATTCCCATTGGTGTTTCTGGAATGGATAAAGCATTTGCATCGGCGGCTGCAGCTGGTGACATACGCTTCCCGGAAAGGCTTTGGCACTAGGTTCTTGTAGGTTGTGCCAAAACTTAACCCCTTTGCTGTAAATTCTAGTCCTTCATCTATGTAGTTGTTTCTGATTTTTTTTCTCGTATGCGCAGGGTTTTTCGGCTTCAGGTGGCGGGTGGGGCTGCTTGGCTTCAGGTGGTGGTGGAGCTGTGGATGGCTGGAGCTGTGGTGTTGCTTCGGCTTCAGCTTCAGGTGGTGGTGGTGCAGAGGTCCGGACTCCCTGGTCTTTCTCCTCCACTTCTTTTGGGGTTTGGGTAAAAAGGTGGACGATTGGAGTAAGTGTCAGGTTGGTTCGTGGAGTCTCTGTCCTGGGAGCTGGAGTGTCAGGAGTTTCTGGTGTTTCCTTGGTGTGTCTGCTGAGTGGTCTTGGTAGGTTGAGGCGCTTTTTTGGTGTTTTTCTAGGCCAGAGGGCTTGGGTAGGAATGAGCTCTCTGGTCCAGGACTGTTTGGTGGTGCCTTGTAGTGGTGGCAGCTTGATGGTAGGGAGGTTGTTGGCAGTGAGAAGGCTGGGCAGGTACTCTCTGAAGAGCCCCTGGTCCCCCCCAGCAAGAGTCATGGCCGTTGTGACTATTATGGTAATAATATCACTCGATGGTACACCATGACCTGAAGGGAGGTAGTCGAAAACATATCAGTGAAGTGATGCACACCAGCCGATTTGGTTGGTTAGGACACGTCGAGAGAATGGATGAGTAGAACTGGGTAAACAAATGTCGGACTATGGATGTGGGGGGAGCTGCGTGTAGGGGTAAACCTAGAAAGATGTGGGATCAGGTACCCTGGTCCGATCTCAAAACAAGAACTTGACAACAGAGGCAGCCCAAGACAGAGTTGCCTAGAATGCCGCCATTTAGAACGTGAGATTGTAACCACACTCTCTGTGGACGAAACGGTCTTTAAGTTTGTATGTATGTATGTAATAGCTGTCATGAACCAGATTGTTTAACTACCTTAGAGTTCCTGGAATGCACGACACCATTACTGTTATGCCACAGTCATGCAGTGACTATCTTGGATGTGCCCCATATTGAAGCCGTCACCATTCACAGCTACGAGTTAGCTTATAGTAAGGTACAATACCATCCAACACACTTAAGGTGAAACACCTTTGATAAATTTGTCCAACACTCTTTACAATTTTTGTGTTTGTACATTCGTATACCATAATATCTAGACCACTCACAATAATTCGTGGACTTCACCTATTTCTTATTATGGAAGTATATCTCTGGAAGCGAATATATTAATACAATCTTGTATACATCAACTACTATATTGTACTACTTATTGAAAAGAATGTTCTTAAAATAACCAAATTAAATAAGACTCCCGTGAATGCAGAAGAGAGAACCACCAGAGAAGAAGGAACAAAGCAGACAAGAAAACGCGACAGAGAAACAGAGGGACAAACTCAAACAAAGAGGATAAAAACTACAAACAGAGGAAACTGGAAACAATCGATCACCAAAAACATCATTCCAGATTCCCAGCCCATCAGCCAAAACAACAGCAACAAACGGAAAACCGTTAAGAAGAAGACGGGATAGACCACAACAACAGAAGAAAGTAAAGGAAACAGAAGACAAGGAAATAACAACGAGCGAGGAAGACAAGATGGCCACCACCAAGAAGCACGACTTCCGGTCCAAATGAAAGGAGTAACTAAGATAGAAAATAAAGATATACCATTCCCGAGAACCAGGCAAAAAATTATATCTACAATGCCATGCATCCCAAAGTTACTCTACAACCATAATAAACAACACCCACAGGAGAAAAGAAAAGGTGAAACAACGGAAGAGAAGAAACATACATCAACAAGGAAACATGCATGCGGAGGAATACCACGTGTACCAAATTACCACCAGAATGACCAGAATATTCCACCCCAACATCTACGTAAAACTAATACTCCCAGACTCGCCACGAACGCCAGAAGAGATGCCCGAATTGCAACTGTGTCATCAAAATGTCCATCAACACCTGGGAAATCCATCAAGATTCCTTTTCCTTATCAAGAAGCCCAAAAAAGGCGTATTGTATTCAGCCAGAGCAAGAAGGACTCCCAGTACCACCACCAGAGTAAGGATTTGCGCCCTACTTATCCCCAAGGACCGGATCACCTGCCCGCATCCTTCTAGGGGAGGCCCCCTAATCCCCTAGATTGACTCTGACTAGACTTATAACCTTTTAACCTCAGAAAACATATCCCTGGACATCTCAGCTCAAGTCGTCACTATCCCGACGAAAGCTGAACAGGGCAAACAATTCTAGGGCTTTCATAATACTGGCATACTAGTAGTGATAGTCCTAGGATTACCCTCCCTTTCAAGTAAAGATTGAACGGCATGCCGAATATCTTGAAGGGTCTGAGGAGTTCTTTTTCCTATTGAGGAAATATTGTTAGACTTGCCATGGTATTGTGCTAACATAATAATCCCCAGTAGGCGGCGACTTTTAATATCATAAGTAGAATATATGGGCATGCCCTGAATCGTACTTTTATTATTAAATCCAGCACCTTCTAAACTCTTCGAAGATACTTGACGTGTCAAGGTCCTTCGTCTAGTCCACGGCTCTGCGAGACACCTTAACAGGCACTCTGCATAAAGAAGTCCTTAATACATCTGTCGGTAACATGTTATGCAGACACTTGTAATTAAAAGGTTTAAACACTGCCCCGAGTTCCTTGAACCACTTATAAAGGTCAGAGGCAGTCAAAGAAATAGTATAGGTCATGACCATATTATTAATTCGCGTTCGCCCGATATATCGTCACTATGTAATGACATTTGAGACTTTATATTAAAGACCCCACACCAAGAGTACCTGAACAGAACTTCACCACCGGTTAATATAACGGTCAGGACAGTCGAGCCTCTAAACTATAGCCTTGTGCTAGTTTATGCTTGCATTCGTCCGATGATGTGCCCAGTGTCATGACATGTTCGGAGCCTCATTTAAGACCCTATACCCATTAACCCATCTGTAAACAACTGATCCACATGACAGGCCAACCTGGACGGCCCAACGGAGACTTGGAAGCCTTCAATCTGCTGCAAATTATAATAGATGCCAAGAGATACCAGTGACGAGGTATAAAAGTTAGAGTCCACATATTAACACTATTTTTCACACCAGTGCGTCGGTGTTACCAAAATAGTTAGAGTCTCAACATATATCGACTCTGCCAAATTCACACCAGTGCATTGGTGCTAGCCAAATAGTTGAGTCCCCACAGATCGACTCTGCCAAATTCACACTAGTGCGTCGGTGTTGATAAAATAGTTAGAGTCCCAATATATAGCGACTCTGTTCAATTCACACCAGTGCGTTGGTGCTAGTAAAATAGTTAGAGTCCCCACATATCGACTCTAGACAAATTCACACCAGTGCGTCGGTGTTGCTAAAATAGTTAGAGTCCCAATATATATATCGACTCTGCCAAATTCACACCAGTGCGAAGGTGCTAGTAAAATAGTTATAGTCCCACTATAGCGACTCTTTCTTTTTCGCACCAGTGCGTCGGTGACCATAATATATGCAGAGTCCCCATCTATTGACTCTGTCTGAAATAAACCAGACGCCAGTGAATATACTTAGAGTCCACACTATTGACTCTAAATGATTTGTTAATAATACGCCAACGCATACGTCCACCTCGAGTGACTTAGTAAAATCCTCGTCAAATGTACAAGTGCTATAGTATTGCATAAATGTTGAGCAAGCACCTTACTTTGTACTATCTCAGAAATGTATCAATCTTATGTATATTAATAGGCAAGCTATAATCAAATACCTAAGCTCCTTCTAGATCCTCGCACATGCTAGGACAGTTATTGTTGTATAAAGAATTACCATTTTGATCTTGTATAACTATCTGTGATTAATGAAATAAGAGTTAAACTAAATGCACTGTTCTTATAATTACACTTGGTGTTATATGTACCCTCTATTGTCTTCTATGCATGTATTTGTATAATCTTGGAGTTCCCCAGTCAGGTAGAACTCACCACGACCAATAAGCAAACCTGGTAAAAATCCTGGTATAACAGTTCTATCCAAAATCACTCTCGATAGTCATAATGGCATAAAGAAAACACAGGGGGTCCACGAATGAGTGGGCTAGGGACAATGGCATCCAAGTGTACATTTACCCGACTGAAGGGAATATCATACGAAGTTTTTATTGCCATTTTTCGATTGTAAACATTTTCCCGTCAACATTTTTGGAATCTTTGGCACTTGTATCAGAAACCAGACTGAAGATGGATTAAAATAGGTGGGAGAATTATTTTCAAAGTTTATCTCATAATTATGATGTCAGACCATTGTTGAGGAAAACACGTTGGGGGTAAAAAACACGTTGGGGGTAAAAAAGCTCGCGTGATTCCAGCTTAAATCTTTCAGGATTATGACGCATTTTGACAGTTTATTCTGGCTACCATTAGACGATTGTATACAGCTTAGGGATGTTCTGTGGGCATCAGAGGGGTAAATCCTATCTCAATTAACTCCTTAGCTCTCTCACGTTCTTCCTAAGCTGAATCAAATTTGTCTAATTATAGCCAGACTAACTGTTCAAATGCGTCATAATCCTCAAGGGGTTAACCCAATATGAGAAGCCAGACAACCGGGTAGGCGGAGTGCCAACTGACCATTACCAGGGCTACCAATTCAAGTCACCTAGATAGTAAATAAATGCCGAAAACCGCTAGAATAACGCCACAAGCTCTATAAAGCCGCTCTAAAATGGCTAACATCTATAGAATATAGCTAGAAGTAATAATTTGCGCTAGATCGTAATAAATACCTCTGGATTTAGCGGGAAAGTAGCTAAATTGGCAACACTGACCATTACCAAGGGTGGACTCAGCTTACCATATACATTTTTGTAGCACTAACACATTGAGGATTGTGACGCGTTTTGACACTTTATTCTGGCTATCATTAGACGATTTTATGCGGCTTACAAAGGATCTGTGGCAATTAAAAGGGTAAACACTATATCAATTAATCCTCTGACTTCCATATACCCTTCCTAATCTGAATATACTCGTCTATTAATAGCCAGAATAAACTGTCAAATTGCGTCATAATCCTCATGGGGTTAATTAACTACTCCGCCAACACATAATGTAATGTTTGCCTGAACAGAGGTCAGGTGGGAGGTCAGATCTCTTTTTGTTTTGTATTAAAAAGCGCTGTCTCTACAATATACTCATACTAATTATCCTCTTTAAACTCACCCTTAACTAGTGCCGATACAAAGGCCAGTCCTAATAAATCATCCGGGGCAAGTTCAAAAGAAACCAACCAACAGAGTAATCAAAATGCAGTGTACAAAGTAGTAGTGTTGGGTGAATAGGGAATGGGTAGCACTAATGCAGATGGGATGATTAATTAGTGAAAGTTAAATGCCGATGTTTATGATTCATATCATCTGATTGAGAACTGACTGACATATGACGTTTATATTAATTAAGACCACCTTATTGTGAAAGATGGTATAAGCTCTCAATATAAATCCTTGGAAAAGTTAAGAGATTGTACATGGTAGAATTCTAACTTTCTGTGTATTTTACAATAGTGTTACTGGAAATGCTTTATATTCAAATATGCAATGTATAATGGAAATAGTAAATATTCATATACAAATATCTAGAATATTATAATATTTTCTAACAGTTTAATCATTTTTACTAATTTCACTAATTTTCTCATAGGAATATTCGTGGGCCTGACCTACAAGCCATGCTTCCTCATCTTGCCCCTGTACTTTGATCGTCGGCGGGGATTGTCCAATGCTTTCCTTATGGCCGGAGTCTGCTCGGCACAATTTTTTGGTCCGCCTCTCATAGGCTACCTCTTGGATGAATACTCCCTCCATGGTGCCATCTTAGTTCTTGGGGCAATCTTCTTCAACAGTGTTGCAGCAGCCAGTCTCTTTCATCCGGTTGAGTGGTACATGAAACCAGCGGAAGAGGAGAACGAGGATGTAGAGACCAGGTTGGAAGATGCTAGAAGATGTGACACTGAGTATGACACAGAAGGAGAGTGTGAGGATGTGGAAGGATCATTCAGACAGAAGACAATGAAGCAAGATTTACTTGTTAAGCAAAGACAAATGCTCAGACTCAGTCAATATTCAACAAGCAGCTTGTCCTTGGCCGCATCACAGATAGATCTAACAGCAGGTAACCCCCTTTATAGCATCCAGTCGAAGGAAGGGGAATTGTCAATGGTTTCCAGTTCTACAGGCATTAATAAAGTGCTAACGACGGTGAACAGGGTTTTTCGCTCAGTACTATCAGATATCACCATCCTCAAATCACGCCGTGCTAGCATCATCGTGTTTGGAGGAATCTGTTCATACTCAGCTTACATCAACTTCCTGGTGTTGGCACCATTCGCCATCCAGGCAGCAGGATACACACTATCAGACGCTGCTTGGTGTGTCTCAATAGCTGCCATAACAAACTTCATCGCCCGACTAATCACGTCAACCTTGTCAGACTATCACTGGTTCAACATGCGGGTGTTTTACATGCTAGGCGCGACGATCATGGCAGCCTCCACCTGTGGTGAGCATAGCCCGAATAACATGGGTACTTTTAGCTGTGGAGGATATTATCAGTTACTGATGCCAAATCAAGAAAATACTGCAAAGAAATTTGATTTTAACAGAACTTAGAGTCTTGATATTCATACCCTTTAATATAATGTAAAGGTTAATCATTGACTAACTATAAACATTATAATGTATTTTGCAGCATTCGGGTTCATGACTGAACTGGTGTGGATGCAGGTGGTGATAAGCATCTGGGGGTATGGCATGGGCATGACCATATCCATCTACATCCTGCTCATGCCAAAGTACATGGGGCTGGAGAAAATGTCAGCCATCTTTGGTGCTCAATCACTCTGCCTTGGCTTCGCATTTGTTATATTCGGACCACTATTAGGTAAGTGTTTGCTTCATGGCTTCATTAATCCAAATCAAACCCAATCTAACCTTAAATATTTCTAGCCTCACTTCGCCAAACCTAACTGTAATCTAACCTAATCTCACGTAGCCTTACTTATTCTAATTTTCACTAGTTTTACACGATATTAACTTAACCCCATTACCTTCATTTAGGTCAAGTTGGAGAGTTAACAATGAAATGATCACGTGGGTGCACATTATAAAAGTTGGATATATAGAAAAGAGGCTGACCAGTACTGTCATCAATGCTCTGTCTAGTATTTATTTTAAGTCATATATGACCTATTAATAACTGTATAATTTTCTCCTGCGTATATAACTATGTCTTCTTGTCTTAACGTATGTCGCTAAATCTCTATTTTTCTACCATTCTTTGTGCTACGTTATGTTGGAAGAGGGTTTCTGTATACATTATGACAAAATTATAATACTTCCAATGTAACTCCTGAATGTTGGATGAGGCTAAATATAGCAGTTGATAAATGGGACTCTTTTACAGACTCGTCCAAGAAACGATCTGGATCGCCTCCAAAAATATATCACTTCTTCCTTGGTGCATATATCTCACCACCATATTTTTTGAAAATCGGTTCATAACTTTGTGAGATATCTTGTCTACATACAGACAGACAAACAAACACACGGAGACGTTAAAATAACCTTGGGGACCTGTTTGTGCAAGTTGGCGTCAACATAATCCAGACAGACGTGAAGAAGTCTTTCTCTTTTAGCATTTATTTGCAGACCAGGAAAGTGCTGTTCACGAGTAGCATTAATTACGGGGGATGTCCGGAGATATAAGGGTTAATGGAAAATATGATTAGGATAAGGAGAACAATATTTGGTGATTTTTATTTTAAGGGGAGATGAGTCGTTTTTCTGGCCCCCCTTCTTCCTCATGTTTAGCCCCATTAGTTTTCAGATTTTAGATGCTCGGCCCATTAGTTTGGCGATGTTAAGACCTTTTGCCTCATTTCTTTGTAAATTTTATTACTTTTCGTGTCATTTATGTGTCGATTTGTTTTCCTGGCGAGTGATATTTTAAGAGGAACCGGCCTTCAGCCGGAATATTTTTCTATCGAAAAATGTAGCCGACACATTTATCTTGAAGGAATGTTTTGGGCGGGTGTTAAAATATGCTTGATGTAGGTCTAGGGAGGAAACTAAGAAAATAGTAAAAGGATACATAAATGAGCAAATAAATACGCCCATCTACCTTAAAGGTATCCACAAGTGAGATGGTACATTATTCCACTCTTAGGATGTTTCGTAGGATAATGAGTGCCTAAAACCATGGGTGGTAGCCTGTTATGTGCACTAAAACCGTGGGTGGTAGCCTGTTATACGCACTAAAACCGTGGGTGGTAGCCTGTTATACGCACTAAAACCGTGGGTGGTAGCCTGTTATGAGCACTAAAACCGTGGATGGTAGCCTGTTATGCGCACTAAAACCGTGGGTGGTAGCCTGTTATACGCACTAAAACCGTGGGTGGTAGCCTGTTATACGCACTAAAACCGTGGGTGGTAGCCTGTTATGAGCACTAAAACCGTGGATGGTAGCCTGTTATGCGCACTAAAACCGTGGGTGGTAGCCTGTTAGCCTATAAGCACTAAAACCGTGGATGGTAGCCTGTTTTACGCACTAAAACCGTGGGTGGTAGCCTGTTATACGCACTAAAACCGTGGTTAGTAGCCTATTATGAACACTAAAACTGTGGGTGGTAGCCTGTTATGAGCACTAAAACCGTGGGTGGTAGCCTGTTATACGCACTAAAACCGTGGGTGATAGCCTGTTATACGCACTAAAACCGTGGGTGGTAGCCTATTATGAACACTAAAACCGTGGGTGGTAGCCTGTTATGAGCACTAAAACCGTAGATGGTAGCCTATTATGAGCACTAAAACCGTAGGTGGTAGCCTGTCATACGCACTAAAACCGTGGGTGGTAGCCTGTTATGAGCACTAAAACCGTGGGTGGTAGCCTATTATGAGCACTAAAACCGTGGGTGGTAGCCTGTTATACGCACTAAAACCGTGGGTGGTAGCCTGTTATACGCACTAAAACCGTGGGTGGTAGCCTGTTATGAGCACTAAAACCGTGGGTGGTAGCCTGTTATGAGCACTCACTCTGTGCCTCGTAACTCTGACTTCTCCCGCTGGAGGTATGTACAGGCATAACATTATTTACAAACCCTGAGGCAGATCCAAGTAACCTACTTCAATGTCTATCATGGACGCTATCCTGGATATATAATAGTCTATAGTGTAGTATTACATGAGGAATTCTTGTAACTATTTTACTATTTGATGACGCTTTCTGCATACTATTCTGGCTATCACTGGAGGACCTCTAGGATCGAAGGGATTCGAATCAATGCAATTATGTCTCCGATTTTAACAGGTCCTTCCTGGCCTGAATATAATCTTCTAACCGTAGGCAAAATATACTGATAAAACTCATCCTTATTCTCAAAGGGTTAAACTTAACAAGCAATATAAATCATTGTTATTTTATGTTATGATATGTAATGAAATAACATTCTCTGAAATATGTTGGCCTCGTGCTGGCTAAGTGATAGAGTGCCCTGTACTAATATTAACCAGGCGAAGGTAATATTGTAGGTTATCGAATCCCCTCTAGCCCGGTCGAGTTCGTAGGCTGAATACTCACATGTTAATGCCTCGTCCACAAAAAAAAAACAAAAAAAAACAAAAACAAAAAAACACACACACACACACATAAACCATAATAAGCCATACCACTGTCATTACTACCACTGTGTTCTGTTTCATCTCCTGCACCTTGTACTGTATATGTCCAAACCTTGAAGCAGATACAACTAACCTAACCATAATAATATTATTTTTCTTCTATGCTACAATAGGTACGGTCGAGGTTAATAAGTGTTGTCAGATATTTCACAAAGTTTTGGACACTGACTAATACTCTGAGGGATAAGCACTTTTCCCAGTAACTATAAAGATACCAATAACACCTCAACGTCTATCCAGCAATACTTGATAGGGGGTACATCTTTTTAAGTTCAACCTTGATCCTGACCTTCAGCTTATCTGATTGATGGTATACTCGCTGTGGAACTACTGTGTGTGTGTGTGTGTGTGTACCCCATTGTACTGTATAGTACCCACATTGACTCGGCAGGTATTTTTTTGTGATGAATAGGAGCTATCTGGTTCCCATGATTGAGATCTCTATTTGATAATAATATTAACAGACCTATTTTGAGCCAACAACCAACGACATTGATAACACAGTTCCCAAACCTTTCTTAAGCCAATTGGTCAACCCAATTATCATATTTTGTTGTGAAACCCTCTTTTACCAGCAGTGGTGCTTCAACACTCACCGATTGTAGACACTAACTTCATATACATTATGATTAGGTTATTAGGCCGTGGTGACCGTTATCCTTGAACGCTTATGCGTGTGTTTATGTGTGTACAGTACCATACCTCACATTAACACAATACGCTGGTCCACAGGTATGATCCGTGACTATAGTGACAGTTACCTGGTTGCCATGGTAGCCACGGGGATGTTGGTGTCTGTGTGTGTCATCATGTGGTGCTTCATGCCAGCTGCTGTCCAGAGTGATAGGAAGAAGGAACTAAAACAACAACAACAACATCAGCAGCAACAACAACAACGGGGCCTCATTCAGTGCCATGACAAAGAGAAAGAAGAAAATTTATTATGAGAAGATTAAGAGAGGAAGTTAACCCTCTGAACATTATGACGCATTTAGGCAGTTTATTCTGGCTATCATTACACGATTGTATACAGCTTAGGAAGGATCTATGGGAATAATAAGGGTAATGAGTTTCTTAATTAACTTTCTGACTTTCATATACCCTTTCGAATCTGAATAGAATCGTCTAATAATAGCCAGAATATACTGTCAACATGCGTCAAAATCTTCAAAGGGTTAATTAATTTAACTATTTTACTACTGGTTAGAAACGCACCTGTGGAAAAGCTGCAAGAATCCTGTTGATATATTTTTACATAGATAACTGGAGAAAATGAACCAGTCTACAGTCAGTTTGCGTGGAATATTTCGAAGTATAGTCATAAACCATTTTACCTGCACCCCCATTTGAATATGTATCGACCCCAAACCAGACAATCCAATGTTCTTATATATCCCAGAGTCTTCACAACTTGGCTTAAGGGGGTAGTACTCGCTTTTTATGGACCTCCTTCTCCCTCATGTTTAGCATATTCGTATTGAGGTTTTAAAATGTTAATGCCGTTAGTTATAAATGGGGCTTTCGCCCCATTTCTTCGTCAATGTTAAGACCTTTCGTGCCATGTAGGTGTCATTTTTTTCCTGGCGAGCGATAGCGAGCCTGTAATTTTAGAAGGAACAGGCCTTCGGCCAGGAAATGTTTCTACCGAAAAATGTACACATTTATCTTGAAAGGGGTGCTATTTTATGCTTGATGGAGGTCTAGCGAGGAAACTCAAAAATAAATAAATAAATACAGTAAATACATAGACCAAAAACCAAGAGCTACCCCCTTAACGATTTAAAGACAGTAATGGATGTGCATGTATTATGGCTCATGACTGTACGGTACTATTAGATCATCAAGGACAATGACCAATAACCAAGGACAGGACTCGTTCATGAATATAGACACACTGATAATTAAATACAGAGAGAGAGAGAAAAAAAAAAGGATATATAAAGCCTGCTGATTATGGATGAAAGAAAGGAACACTGGAAGACCAAGGACCAGTACAGGGTGAATATATTATATACAAAACAAATATAAGTATTAAATTTGAAGGAGATATGGCGGACACTTTTTTTTTTTTTTTTTAAATGGGTCTGGGGAGGCATTTTCTTTCTTAGTTATATTCTAAGTGGGCATACTTAACCCTTGTCTAGCGGGGGTGGACTTAAGTCGGTCTAGAGAAGAAAGGACTATGTGGTGGGGCCCGACTTAAGTCTGTGTGCAATTTTTGAGCAATAATGGCTCTGAGAGAGAGACGAGCGGGAGGAGCGTAGGTCGGCTCATGACCACTCGGCACGGGTCCCGCGCGACTACTGACGTCTACTCCACGTCTACTCCGCCCTCTTCTGGAATACTGCGTTCAATCCTGGTGCCCTTATTACCAAAAAGATATAAACAAGCTAGAACGAGTTCAACGTAGAGTTACCAAAATGATACCTAGCCTAAAGAACAAACCATACGAAGAGCGTCTTAGAGAATTAAATCTATTTCCTTTAACCCAGCGCAGATTAAGAGGTGACTTAATTCAAGTGTTCAAAATCATCAAAGGCATCGACAATATGAACTGTAGTAAGTACTTCACTATCGACCAATCTAATTACACGCGGGGAAACGGTTGCAAAATTATTGGTAAATCTTTTAACTCACACGAATCTAAGAATTTCTTCTTCAATCGAGTTGTCAACTTGTGGAATGGGCTTCCCCGAAACGTTATAGACTGCATCACCGTTGATTCATTAAACTCCGCCTAGACAAATATCTCGCATCAAACCCGCGACTGACTGCGTTTGTAAATGAATAACTTTATTTTATCCCCCCCTCAGTTACTAACCCATCTGTCCCCTACTAACTTCCTAATCCTGCCACGGACATTAGTTCCAGGGCAGTATTTCCCTTTCCAATGTTCCCTTACCCACTCTAAACCACTGTTTGGACACTTGATCCTCAGTGTTTTGGAGGACAAGCAACCTAGAAGGGTCACTAGATCTGTTGTTGCTTGATTTCCTTTGTACTCCTTTGTACTCCTTTGTACTCCACACACACCCACACTCACTACCTCGCTACACAGGAAATTATGTAAGGAAATTATCGTATTTTAGGGATTTTTCCTTCGACTTGCACGATCGTTGCAAGAGAACGTGTGGTCGTAGAAGGATGGTTCTGGTGTCATTGGAAAGCTCAATTATCACCCTTTCAGGGATACATAATTGTATTACGCTCTGGCTTTTGTTTATGCATGAAAAAGAGCACGGAAACAAAGTCGTTTAGGGTAAAACCACCCGCTTGGCGGGTAGTAGAAGTTACTGACGGGCCCGCTCGTAAGGCGTTAAAATATACATTGCTAGAAAAAATAAAATAAAATGTCTAATAATAATTAAACAAAATATCATAATGGAGCGAGTTCTTTGATCTAAATGTTGGGTTAAAGCAAGGGGGTGTGATGTCACCATGGTTGTTCAATATATATATGGATGGAGTCATGAAAGAAATACAAGGAAGAGCAGTGGATGTTGGTGCTCTGCTGATAAGAGAAGGAAACGAGTGGAAGTTGCCTGTACTGCTGTTTGCCGACGATACAGTTCTAATAAGTGATAGTGAATTGGACTTGCAGTGTCTGGTAAATATGTTTGGGACAGTGTGTGAGAAATGGAATCTGAAGGTAAATGCAGGGAAGAGTAAGGTTATGGTCTTTGAAAGGGGTGCAGCCACAGAGTGTAAGGTGAGGTTGAACGGTCATGCTATGGAGAATGTCAGTTCATGTAAGTATTTGGGCAGTGTGTTGAGTAAAGATGGGAGTATGGATGAAGAAATGTGGGAGAGAGTGCAACAGGGGAAGAGGGTTGTAGGAACGCTGAAAGCAGTAACAAGAAATGGGGTGGTCAACATTTAAGTAAAAAAGTCTTTGCATGACAGTGTGGTAATCCCGACATAGACTTAAGGGAGCGAAGCATGGACTCTGTTGGAGAGACACAACCCAACAGTGAGAGGGGTGGAAATGAGTTACTTGAGAAGTGCGTGCAGAGTTACATGGAGGAATACACAGACGAATGAGGAAGTACGAGAGCAGTGTGGTTTGGATATAGATATGCTGGAAAGTGTGAAAAGGAACACCTTGAGATGGTTCGGCCATGTGAAACGTATGGGAGGTGAGAGAATGACTAAGAGAGTGTACGAGAGTGAGGTGGAAGGACGGAGAAGGAGAGATAAACCGAGAGAGAGGTGGAAGGATGGAATTAAGAAGTATATGCATGAAAGCGATGCTGGATGGGTAGAGGGGCGTCGACTGACTGGGGACAGAGGTGCATCGCGCATTTCGTTCGTAGCCACCCCTTCGGGTATCACGGCGTCCGGCAATAGATAGATAGATCATAACACTTCCCTAGACGTCGCACCAGATAGTGTTATTTAGGGCCCACGTATGTTACCTCATAATGGTACCTTACTCATTATGTAAAATGCCGATCGAGAGATGTAAATGATATTATGTATAATTCTGCCTTGTATGTATTTTTCATAAGTCTTTTATCATCACTAATAATTGACCACTTACTAGTTTCAAGCTATAAGGAAGTTGGACTTGTTGATCTTGATATTTAGCAGAATTTCCATCTAAATTACGGTCGTAGTACATTCATCAATAAGGGGAGGTGTGGTGGAGTGGTCTTGCCACTGGCCTGGTAATCCAAAGGTCCCGGGTTCAAATCCCGATGTATCAATGGGAAGATATTATTGGGATGGAATTTGTGCTGTACCTGGTATCAGTGCATTACCACAAGCCCACCGAAACGTCAATAAAATACCCTCATTGTTCCCTGATTAAATAGCACTGTATGAATATTCCCATATTCAAAATATGCTATAGGGGTGCAATGCCTGGTGAGTTATCTGCTCAACAGGTGGCGTATTGTGTGTGTAAGTGTGAGAGTCCGAGTGTAGGGGGTGAGACAGTGAAGCACGGGAACGAGGTGGCTTCAGAGATGGGGTCGTTTCGGGCCATGAGTGAGCACCGTGCCTCATGTGAAGGCAAGATGGCAGGTGCTCGTTGTACTCTACGTGCTTCACATGTCTCACTCCCTAGACTGGAACAAGACCTCACGGGCTTCACTGTTCATTTTAAAGCGGTGAATGTTAAGGCTCTCAGCCTATGCCCGAGAGGAAGTAAGTTGGAATATAGAAAAAAAAAAAAAAAAAAAAAAAAAAATGTAAAACCCAATTCAACATACTTTTTATCCATCAAAAACCTACATTATAATTGCATTTCTGTTTAACAACGATGTTTACGGCTCCAACTTCCTTATAGTTCGAAACTTCCAAGTGGTCAATTTCACTGTGTACCTGAGACTATTTGTATATATAGCTATGAACCCCTTCTGTACCGGCGATGTCTTTTACATTTTATTCTGGCTACTACTAGACGATTATATTAAGTTTAAAAAGGGCCTCCAGCAATTCACAGGCTTCAAACTATCTCATTTAACCCTTTCTACTACCACAGATCCTTCTTCAACTGCTCAAAATCGTCTAAATATAGCCAACATAAAAAAAAAAACGTCACTGGTACGCAAAGGGTTAACCTCTTTAGGATTGTGATGCGTTTTGCCATTTTTATAGACGATATTATATAGCTTAGGAAGGATCTGTGGAAGTTAAAAAGGGTGAAAACTATTACCTTTGATTTCCATATACCTTTCCTACTCTAAACGGAATAATTTAATAATAGCCAGTTACACTGTCAAAATGAGTCATAATCCTCATAGGGTTAACAATGTAAATAGCATGGTATGTTGTATTTCTTCAGATTCATTTTAGATATAACTTATTTTTGTATGATAATACATGAAAATATAGTTATAAATGAATAACATGATATATATCACCTTTAATAAGACTAATCTGGTATTACTGACAAGCGTATAGTCGGTATTTGTTTCAGCTGAGGGTAAATTGTTATGTCCTCAACTTGAGCACTTGGTTATTATTAAGATTTTGTAAGGAAATATGTTATTTATTATGACAAATTGGTAATTACATGATACAGGGATATAGTAGTTTCATAGTTTTCCATCAAGTACCAAATAATTCAGCTGCTAAGGGTTTCAATTTAGTGTAAGCTGGACAAAAAAAATATAGTTAAGTATTCTTTACTCAGGCATATTTTATGTTATTATGGTCTGATAACTTCATAATATAATGCATTACTTAAGGAATGTGTCAAGTCACACTTGAGGCTTTGCTGGAAGACTGCAGCAAGCCACTTTTGAGGCACAGGTATTGAGTATATATATGCAATAAATGCGCCGGTGGCTGGAAATTGAGTGACAAATAGGACTAAATGGCATCTCTCCATACCACCACCTACTCTCTTAACTCTTTTTCTATTCTCCCACCCCTCTCTCCCTCTAAGTCCGTCCCCCTCCCCCACCCCTTTCACTACCTCCTTCCCTCTCAAATATATTCCCCTTTCTTTAATACCCCCTCCATCCCAGCACCACCAACCCTCTCTCACACACTGTATGAGAGATCTTAGACAGACTGTCAGTTACCCTTGAGAGCGGGAGTGTGTTGCTCCTCACGAGAGATCAGCCAGTCTCTCCCTTTGCATAAAACTGGTTTGTACATTGGAATGTACATGTTGTGGTTGTTCATTCTTCACATATGCCTTGTCCTTGAATACTATGCACATGTGGGGGCAATAATAATGCTTTATTTAGTAATATAACAAACTTATTCATAATACTGCTCTCCGCAGCTCCAAAACATTCTGCATAGTGGGTGTATGCCTGCCAAAGACCTCACAAGTTTCTTGGATTAAACTATTTAGGCCCTAAAATATTCTACTCCACATATATTCAGAAATTTACTCTAAAGCCAGTGACACATGAGTGCTTTTCTGTAAATGTTTTTGGGCAATTATGGGTCTGGCAGCTTCAAAATTTACGTTTTTTCAGAATTTAGCCATCTAGCATTCAGCCTAGTAGCCGGTACCAGTGCAAAAAAGTCCTGCAATATTACAAGAAAAATCTTGATAATGGAAAATTGATGGAAAAAGCACTTATGTGATAACAGTTCAAAAAAGAGGCTCGAAATAATGTCAGTTGTTCATAACAAATAACCAGACAAAAATTGTTGCCTGACTTTTTAAAATATTCATAACATTAATAGTAAAATAACTTCACTGTTTCATGCATCAGGGGTTGCCGTTTAGTAATCGGAAATATAATTCATTTAGCCCTCTCAGTATCTGTTCATTACATATGTAAGTTAATTGATGATTTGTTTTCTTTCTCATTAAATCAATCATCCATCCTAACAGAACCCTTTTGGCGTGCCACCAAAATGTTGTATTATTGATAATTTTTCACCCACAATTATCGCCTTAATCATACTTTACTATGTATCAGAAGATAGAAGGAAGGCAATACTATAATATTACTGAAAGAACAACCATGAAACCTCTAATGATTATCGTGCAAAATGAATATTATGAATGTTTCCCAAATAATATAATGCTTGTCCACAATTAAACACAAGATATTTTGGAAATTTACAAAATTCCTATATGAATTTGTAATATGAAATCACAAGTATTTTTACGCTCTTTTCGATGGTGCATTCAGAAATATTTTATCATCAATATTGAATTATATATTAATATTCTAAAATTATAGTTTTCGCTTAGAAAATACGGCCATCAAAACCGAAAAAATTAACTTTTGGTCGGTTTTAGACCTTCAAAATTACTTTTCATACACTTTGTTATACATACATAAAACGAGGAAAGAGTATTCTATAATATTCAGGTAGACAAAATATCAAAACCTTGTATTATCATTGTGAAAATGTATGCCAAAAAGAAAGGTCTGTCTGTGCGTCATTGAACGGACAATTTCAAGGACAATTTCAGTTACAATCAATCAATCAATGGGGCATGTATCCCGACTCCACTCTGGGGGATCCTCCTGGTCGAGACTCCAAGCATTTGCCTGGCCCATGTCAAGTACCCTATCGCATGATTGGCCGACTTGTCTCAGCCATGAGTATCGTGGTCTTCCCCTAGACCTCCTCTGCTCAGAGTTGTCTTCTGTAGAGACCTCCTGGTGAGCAGGTTCAGCTTCAGGGAGGCGAACCACATGCCCATATTGCCGAAGTTGGCATTCACGGACAATGTAACTAATATATCTTCAATCAGTTTCATGGAGTAGTTGCTGGTTTGAGACGTAATAATTCCAAAGATAGCCCATAATCCTGCGAAGACATTTAGTACCAAAGGAGTTGATGCGTATCTTCAACTCACTCTTCCTAAGAAGTGCGCATGGGGGGTATGAGACACCACACTCCTGTGCTGACGTATTTGAGCTGTTCCCATCACTAACATCGTTATTTTACCATAAATAGCATTAATACTTATCCATATGCGCCTATTATAGGTTGATTATAAAGGTATTAACCTGTTACAACAATAAAACAAGTGGAAACAGCGTTTGGATGGTCAAAATCGGCGATACAGGCCGGGAGTTACATAATGTATGGCTGAGGCAACCTCCCTTCCCACCACTTTTCCCCACGTCTGGAGAGAGACTGTCGATCGATACTCTCTCTCTCTCTCTTGCGCTCACTTGCTAACAGTGATGACAATGCCCTGCTTGCAACTCGCTAATGTTAGCACGAAAATATACCACAGAATAAGGGAATAACAGGGAAAATAGATGATAACTGAAGGAGGTGAGGAAAGTGGGGAAGGAGGGGAGGTGGAGGAGTGATATTTGGCATGGCCCAGGGGCAAAAAAAAAGAAAAAAAAAAAAAAATGTTTTAGGGTGTTTTAAATGGATTTTTTAATAGCCTTACTCTTAAGAGTCTTCCCGCAGTCCGCCGGGGGAACTCTTAAGAGTCTTCCCGCAGTTCCCGGGTTAAGGGGAGGCAGACCGTTTGTTTGGTCTATTAATTCATTTATTCATAGATATTTTTAGTTTCCTCCCTAGACCTCCATCAAGCTTAGAAAAACATCCCCTAGACCCCCCTTCAATATAAATTTGTAAATTTTTCGGTAGAAAAATGTCCCGGCTGAAGGCCGGTTCCTCTTAAAATTGCAGGCTCACTTTCGCTCGCCAGGAAAAAATCAACACCTAAATGGCACGAAAGGTCTTAAAATAAACACCTAAATGGCTCGAAAGGTCTTAAAATTTACAACGAAATGGGGTACGTGAAAGGTGTTAAAATCGCCAAGCTAATGGGCCGAGCGTCTTATAATATAAATACTAGTGGGGCTAAACATTAGGGAGAAGGGGGTCCAGAAAAGCGGTCTGCCTCACCTTAAGAGTCCATGTCTCACATCCATATAATAAGACAGGGACCACCAGCGACTTGAAGATCCACAGCTTCGCCCTTCTGAGCAGGTATCGACAATGCCATATACTTTTGTTGAGAGAATACACAGCTCTATGTGTATAAGCCGAAACGATGATTGGCATCGCAGCCAAACTCACCACCATTTTTAATCACGCTACAAGGAAAAGTAAATTTATCCAAGATCTTTATTTCCTCACCACATGCATGAATAGATTGCACTGTATCATACAATAAGTCACCAAATGCTTGGACTTTGGTGTTAGTCCAAGAGACCTTTAAACCCAGCGGCTCCGACTGCTTGTGTAGTGCCTCAAAGGCCAATCTGAGAACATCAAACGTCTCCACTAGGATCACTGTATCATCTGCAAAGTCAAGATCTGTGATCCTGAACTTAGCAATGTCTGCTTTGCAGCGACACCACATGACTCTCCGGCGCAGTAACCAGTCCATACATGTGTTGAATAATGTAGTGCCAGATCACACCCCTGTCTCACACCTGAATTCACAGCAAAGAAGGTGGATGTACCCCCACCACACTTGAAGCAGGTATAGAGTCCAGACACCAGGTCAATAATTGCCGTGGGAATCTTGCATAATCGTAGTAGCTCCCAAAGTATCTCTCAGTGAACCGAAAGCACGTAGCACCCGTCTTGCAACACAATCCCACCCCTACTCTGAGCAACTCTCCAACCCAAGAGTGAAACATTATTCTCAACAGCTGAGTTCTGGGTCTCTCTCACAGAATCAGTCTTTCTCACTTCCTATGACTGAAATTCCTTCAAACTCTCTGTGTGTCTAGGCATTTTGGCTAGAACATCCCTTGAATTTGGCCCTGTTACTCTTTCAATTCTGCGAGAGGCACTCGTCGCAGGCAGTTCTTCCTATTGTCTTCCTCACTCACATAGAAGAAAAAAAATTGGTTTGGTACACATGATTACTTGAGTGGTTATTGTGTTGTGATCGGCCACTGATCGTGCTGAGGTGCTGAGGTTGAGTGAATCTTACAGTTGTCGAGTAGCGATCTGGCGGTTGTTGTGTAATGGTTGAGGATGTCGAATTTGGAAAACAATTTATTGTGTTGTCGTGTCGTGATTGAACAATAATTGTGTTGTGTGCGTGATATTGACCTGTCGATCGTACAAAAATCTTGGTCGAACAACTTGGCTGATCACAGGACGACAATGATGATTCCCATTTGATCGTGGGACGAACGCGATCGTAACACGATAACAAATAAAAACAATTTTGTTCGAGTGCCTGCCAAAAAATAGTTCATGCACTATTGTTTGGCCGATCACTACCGACAAATTCCGTGCAGTGCGACCGCCCCTTGATTATGACGAATCGAGGCGATCTTTTTAGACGATAACAGATGATCTCAGACGATTCGTTTTTTTTTTTTTTTTTTTTAAAGATCGGCTGTGATCGGCAGCTATCGTACTATGTGTGACGTAGCCTTTAGCAAGTAGGATAAAATACAGTAATGACTAGGTAGGTGTTGTCCAGACCGTAGTCAGCTCTGATATGTATAGCCTACTTGCTTGGTATACTATGAGGTGTACTGTGAGATGTCCACCCCAGGATATCATTTTGGCGAGAGATGATGATAACACCTTCAGATGGGAAATACATGATGGTGATAAAGGTGTATGACAGCGACATGATAAACTGGTTTCTTAGACAATTCTTTAAATATATTTTTTTTTTAGATGGAGCGGTTGTGTTTTAGAGATTTAGGGCAGCTATCTTCAAGAAAGTGAATTTGTTTCATAGTGAATGCTGGGCAAATATCAGAATATCAATTGGAGAATGGCATAAGCATGTAGACTCAAACCAAGTGTGGTGATTCTCAGAAGTAGAGATGAATATGTTGTCCATTGTATTGTCCAGAGATGTCGTTTAATAAGAACATAAGAACATAAGAACATAAGAACATAAGAAAATGGGAGTCTGCAAAAAGCCGATCGGCCCATACAAGGCAGATCCCTGTCACACTAACATTGGGAATGGGATAATTGTATAATGGGTGAAAGTTATTCCAGATGCAAAGGGGATTAGAACTATGTACACATTCTTATACACGAGGATTTCGATAATACCATACAGAAATTCCAATTTGTCAAGTGGAAGTTGCTGTGAAAGGTTGAACTGATATGTTGCTTAATAAATGAGAAAGTTAAATTTGTCTAGAGGAAGACGGTCCATAGTGACAAGACCGTTCTCTGCATTGATGAGAGCATTTGTAAGGTGATTGTAATCAGATTCCAATGTCATACAGATGAACATATTATCAACGGGTGTTGGAATTTCTATCGTATTCTGTAAGAAAAAAACTGTGAGCAGAGATTTTGTTATCTGCATCTTCCCCTTGAGTCATTAGCATCTGCAGTTTATATACATGATTGGTTATTAAATTTACGGTTTCCACTTCCATGTTGTAAATTTTATTTTGGCTAAATTAAGAGAACATCTAATCTATCTGAAACAAAAAATGGTTTTGCTAGAAGTGGCAGTACCAAATAGGCTACTTAAAAGATAACTTCCAGCGTCGATGAGGCCTCTTTTGCCACGTCGATTCTGAGGTGTGTACAAGTCCTTGGTGTTTGCTTGAGTGTAAAATGTTCTCCAGTGTGTTTTCTGTGATTATAACCTTTCGGTTCAACTGCTTCATGATGTCGGTGCGGTTTGCATAGAGGTATTGTTAAGTGGTTGTTACTGTACTGTTCCTTGTGGACCTAATGGTAGATATATGATCCACTAAGGTAGATACCAGGTCGCGAAAGCTTATGTTCCCAAACCTTGCTCCAAGCACGTTGGAGACTAAGTTAATTTCCCCTACCTGGTGGAAATTTGCACCATGGTGCAGACTTTATGTTGTTTGTCAAGGACGCAATAGGTGAGGGTGGTGTAAAGGAGGCAGGGGGCAAAACATAGTCTAGAGTCCTCCTGAACATATTTGGGCATTAAAAACGGTGGAGTAATGATATTAATTAGGATTAGGTTAACCTAAATTATTAAATCTATAGTGTAGAATCACTGTAGATAGGTATCACTAGATGCATAATATTACAGGTGTTTACTTTTTTAACCGAATAAGATTAGCTAGCTTGAAGTTTAAATAGTAATTTAAGTATAGTAAAACGACTTTTTAGTGTTAGTATATAATTATTTATTGGACACCTTCAAGTGTAAAATTAAAAGTTTGTAATCTTGGTTTCAAAGTTAAGGATGTGATCGCAATAGTTGCAACTAAATATACATTTTATATACAAATACATAATATAATAATTAATTATCTTATAGAATTTCATTATAAATGAATGATACTCATCAATAAATTGGCCAAAGCGCAATATTTCACAAATTCACATAATTAACAAATAGATAATTAGTGGTTTAGTGCAATGTTGGTGTTCTGTATACAATGGATTAGGTGCAATACTATTTTGTTACATACAATTGTCAATGGTTGCATAGGTGTTATAATATGCAACAATATTATTTACAGTTCTAGATCTAAGGTTATATTCATGGGTGTTAGTATTAGGAGCAGGTTGAACCGGTGTGTTAGTACTACTGGTCGCTTCAAATTGATCACTGTTCAGATTTCTATGGACAAGCTTGACATGATTTGTATTAGATGTTATATCTTTTCATTTGTGTAGGTGCTTTACAGTATATTGGTAGTGCTATTGCCAAAGCTAGTAAAACGATATGTTCCTTCGAAGAGAGGGTCTAGTTTCTCGGCCCTGTCGTGTATCCTAGCAAACACAATATTTCCTGGAGTTAACCTCTGTTGTCTATTTGGTTTATTGATATAATTATGTGATCATATTTTCTTTAGTTAGTGCTAAACTGTCTTTGACCGTATGATGAATTCTTTTGAAGGTACTATAATGGTGTTGGCGAATGCCAGGCTTGTTGTATGTGGAATGACTGAGACCAAATGGAAGGGAAATGTGGAATAAGTGTGTGTGCTGGAGAGAATGAGAATGAGAGAGCAAAAAAAAGGTGTGTGCTTGTTTGTAAGTAACAAGTGGAAGGAGTGTGTAAGGGACTATGGTTCTGTGGGTGCAAGGATTGTGTGGGTGAGCATGCAAGTGGGAATACAAACATGGGTGGTTGTGTGTGTGTGTGTGTGTATGTGCGCGCGCGCTCCGACAGAGGATAAACCTGAAAGAGAGAAAGAGAAGTTCAGGGTGAATGTTGTGGCATGCCTGGATAAGTTTGGTAAGAGTGAAAAAATATTACTAATTAAGAATATGACTGGGAAGGTAGGAGAGTGGGGTATACTGTCAGAGGTAGATGGAAATGGCAATGCACTTGTAGACGTATGTGCCGGGAGGAGGCTGTTGATAGCCAACACCTTCTTCCTATACAAAATTAGGAGGGAGAGAGAGACGGTGAAATGAAAGGCACTGATTGATTATATGTGTGGATGAACGAATTAAGAGTGTTGTGCTAGATGCTAGAGTAGATAGGGGTGTTTGTCTGACCATTACGTAGTAGTAGCTATAATTAGGATACAGAAGTGAGCTAGAGTGAGGCGGGAGGGAGGTGGAGTGGTGAAGAAAGTGGAAAGGTTACAGGAGGAAGAGTTCAAGAAAGCAGTAGAAAGACGATTAGGTAGGTTTGACTTGGAGTGTATGGAGGAAATGCAAGAGGTGAGCATGGTGTTTAAGGAAGAGATGTGTGCAGCATGTGAGGAGGTATTTGGAGTTAGGAGAAGAGGGAGAGGATTGAGTGAAGTAGCATGGTGGACTGAAGAGGTGAAACTAGAAGTTGAAAAAAAAAACAAAAAAACATAGGGAATGGCTAGGTAGTAGAAGGAATGAAGATTTGGAGAGAGAGAGAAAAGGGAAAGGTACTTGGAGAAAAAAAAGAGTGGTGAAGAGAATAGTGAAGGAAAGTAAAGGAAGAGTAGATGAGTAATTTGGAAGGAATTTAGTGTAAAGTGGAGGGAGTGCAAGACACTGTTCTGGAAAGAGGTCAAGAAAAGTTAGGGAGGGAAGTAGTAAGGGTGTGACAGATAAGAATGGGCAAGTGCTAGCCAAGAAGCAAGATAGAGTCGAGAGATGGAAGGAGCACTTTAACAAATTGCTGAACGTAGCAAATGAAACGCCAGCAAACATAGTTGGATGGGTTTATGGGAGGAAGAAGAAGAGAAGTAGTGGAGGAGGACATGGGGATCAGGAGGTCAGAAGTGTGTAAAGCCTTGAAAAGAGTGAAGATGGGGAAAGCAACAGGAATAGATGGAGTGTGTGTGGAGATGCTGAGGTATGGTGGTGAGATTGTGATTGAATGGGTATGGAACATGTATAAACTAGCATGGGAGAAGAGAAGTGCACCTGATGACTGGAAGACAGGCATAATAGTCCCCATGTATAAGGATAAAGGGGAGAGAGGAGTGTGTGGTAATCACCGGGGGATAATGTCTTCTAAGCGTAGTAGGGAAGATGTACAGTAGGGTAGTGATCCAGAGAGTGTGAGCGAGAACAGAGCAATGGGTAGCTGAGTAGCAGGGTGGGTTTAGGAAGGGAAGAAGGTTTGTAGACCAGATTTTTGCCTTGAAATATTTGTTGAGAAATATCTGGAGCAGGGACAAAAGTTGTATGCTACCTATAAGGCCTACAACAGAGTTGATAGAGTACAAAGGAAAAACAAGCAACAACAGGTCATGCGACCCCTCGAGGTTACTTGCCCTCCAAAACACTGCTGTTCCAAGTGTTGCAACAGTATTTAGAAGAGAATATGGGAAAGATGTGAGAAGAAAGTGCTGCCCTGGGGCTTAGTTCATGGCAGGGGAAATTATATTAAGATCTATTAGGTTATTGAACAAACCATAGACTGGAACAAACACTACTAAAGAAAATATTTATTCAATTACAAATGCAGTAAACCTTAGGTTCAGGCTAAGGTGCTTGTCTAGGCGAACTTTGAAGTCTATGACATCTCAAGGAAGCCCATTCCACAAGTTGACGACTCAATTGAAGAAGAAATTTTTGGATTCGTTAGAGTTGAATGTTTTACCTACGATTTTGGAGCCATTTCCCAGTGTCTAGTTTGATCGGTCGATTGTAAAATATATATTACAGTTCATGTTGTCGATGCCTTTAATGATCTTGAAACTTGATTAAGGTCACCTCTCAATCTACGCTTGGTTAATGGACATAAATTTAATTCATTAAGACATTCCTCGTATGGTTTGTTCTGAAGACAGGGTATCATCTTGGTAACTCTACGTTTAACTCGTAGAGATGGTCTGTGAAAAGTATTGAGAATAAACGGAGTAGCTGGCAAGTTGCTGAAAGTGGTGAAGACCATGTATGAGGGTGCAAAGGTGGCAGTACATGTGGAGAATGAACAGAGCAAGTTTTTTGTATCTGAATGTTGTGTTACAGCAAGGGTGTGTGATGTCCCCATGGTTGTTCAATATATATATGGATGGATTCATGAAATAAATATAAGGAAGAGCAGTGGATGTTGGTGTACCACTGATAAGGGAAGGAATTAAATGGAAATCACCTTTACTGCTTTTTGCTGACGATACAGTTCTGATGAGTGATAGTGAGTTGGAGTTGCAGGGTCTGGTAAATACATTTGGAACAGTGGGTGAGAAACAGATTCTGAAGGTAAGTGCGGGTATGAGTAAGGTTATGGTCTTTGAAAGGGGTGCAGTCACAGAATATGAAGTGAGGTTGAACGGTCAGGTTATGGAGTATGTCGGCTCATTTAAGTATTTGGGCAGTGTGTTGAGTAAAGGGCCCCGGCCAAGCAAACCCACACTGTCGGGTATAAATATATCCATTCACCGGACGACACTGGCTTATAAAGGCTGTGGGGGGCGATAGTCGTCCGACCACAATGAGGAAAGCCCTCCGGCAACGGCTTGGCATACAAGGGAGCCTTACGGCTGCGAAATTGTAAATAACCGACAAACTGACGCGGACCCCCTCCGACAGACAACCAGCTTGTTGGACTAAATTCTGATCACAATACAATTGGAGGCCACCAGAATGAGGATATTTGAGCACATTGGGAAAAGCTTCAGAACTGGTATATTTTTGGGTAAAATGGCTTTTTCGGCAATTAGGAATCATTGTTGAGCCGAAAACCATCCATTTTCACCAAAAGATTTTAAAATAATTGCTCATTTCGGGAATCAACATGATACGCTAATAGGTGAAAACATTCTCATAAAGAAGCGCAACCCTGAACTTAACGTTTCCAACAATAATTAGCATTAGTACATAATACTTCAGTTAGGTGGGATATGCCATTATTTTTTATTTTTTTTTCGTTTTTCGTTTTCGTTCTTTCTGGTACTCTGTGTAGATATATTAGTTCAATGTTGGTGTTTGTTAGTTGCTCTGATATCTCCGTGGGTGAAGGACGGTCCAGTAAATAAGGCATGTTTGTTATGTGTTTGTACATTTCTAGGCTCGATTTTAGTTATATTTTAGGTTTCATGTTTGTTACTTTAGGTGTCACAATTGATTTTCTGTTAACTTTTCAAAAATAACAGTTTAATATTTGTCAGATAAATTCCAATTCAGTGTGTAAACGTCTATATGTTTGCCTGTACTCTTTATTAGGCGTATTTTTTTAGATAGTTTTTTCTTGGTGAATTCTTCTACTATTTCTTATGTCAAACGATTATTTTAGACATTAGATATTTTCAAGTATTTGTTTTACGTACCGGTACCGGTTCTGCTTATTTTTTTATCAAACGAGTTATTTAAAAACAATCTAACTTCATTGTTGACAAATCCACGTGTTTATGTTTTTCTTATAGTTGTCTGCTCTGTTTTTAGGATCACGGTGTATACCTGAAGATGGCTGCTTGTTGATAGCCGAAAATGTGTATAATAAAGATGGCCTTGTTTAGAGTACTGTCCCTAGATATATATATATCTATCTATCTATCTATTGCCGGACGCCTTACTCCCCTTACGAGGGTGGCCATACACAGAATGCCCCCAAGCTGACCTATTCCCTGTGAGAGGGACAACCCGAGCCAGTTTAGTGAAGGACTTACAGGTTTGACCACTCAATTTAGGATCCGTCCGACTCAGAGGCCCTCTGTGTATCTTGTTAGCACTATTTTTCTACAGTGGTGTTCGGCTAATCCATCCACTAACCTGCCTTACCCTTAGGTAAGCAGTACGGATTTGTATCAGGTTTACTCCCCTAGACAGGTTGCCAACCAAGGCTGATGAGTCCCATCCACCCGGATTTGTATAAGGTTGTCTCCCCTAGATGAGTTGCCGACCAAGGTTAACGAGTCCCATCCATATATATATATATATACATATACTGTATATACTGTATATATATATATACATATAATTATATATATATATATATATATACAGTATATATATATATTTTTTCATATCATCTTCACCGTACACCGCTACTTGTACTTTTGTATTGTATTATTACTATCATTATTATTATTATTATTCACATTATTATTATCATTATTATATATATTATATCACTGGAGCAGTGATGCAGTCATTTCCAGGCTGTTTGTTCCCCGGCCACATCCAGTCTGTGAGATCTGTCGCATATCAGATTAGTGTCGGAATTTACCCACTGTTCCCGATAATAAGGGACCACCCACAGGCTGCCTCCCGATTGTTTAATAACCTTCTTTCCGTCTGTCTCCCATTTACCTCCCGTGAGATTACGACCGGTATGGTCGGGCCAGTGCTCCCGATTTTTTCGGGTAGAGGTAAAATTTGTTTGGGCTATCCACAGAAACACAGGAACACTATCCCCAGACACTGAAGTTCACCACAGGACAATGCACAGATCTTCACAACACATCATAAGAAAACACGAAAATGCTAGTCCCCTGGCGTTCTAGGAGTGTCTGGATAGCTGTGTGAAGGGCCTTTAAAGATGGGAGTATGGAGGAAGAAGTGCAGGAGAGGGTGCAACAGGGGAAGAGGGTTGTAGGAATGCTAAGAAATAGGGTGGTCACCATGGAAGTAAAGAAGTCCTTGCATGATAGTGTGCTAATCCCAACATTGACGTACAAAAGTTAAACATGGATGTTGCTCGAGAGAGACAAACCAAAAGTGAGAGGGGTGAAAATTAGTTACTTAAGAAGTGAGTATGGAGTTACATGGAGGGATAGACAGACGAATGAGGAAGTACAAGAGCGATGTGTTGTCGATGTAGATGTGCTGGAAAGTGTGAAAAGGAACACCTTGAGATGGTTCGGCCATGTGCAACGTATGGGAAACGAGAGAATGACGAAGAGAGAGTAAGAGTTTGAAGTGGAAGGACAGCGAGGGAGAAACAGACCGAGAGAGAGGTGGAAGGATGGAGTTAAGAAGTATATGCGTGAAAGTAGTGTTGGATGGGAGGAGGGGCGTCGACTGACTGAGGACAAAGGTGCATAGGGGCGATTAATTCGTGGTTATCCCTTCGGGGATCATGCCATCTGGCAATAGATAGATAGATTATAAAATCTTGTGTGTATATAGGTTTGTTTTGTTGATTAATCATGCGCGGAAGAACGATGTCCTCGCCAAAGACAATGAAATGTTGAGATTCACCTGTGGAAATGTTCTGCATAGAGTTAGGAGTACATTTCATAAAAGGGATGAATTCGTCCCATACTTTATGTTCATTATCGATACAAATGCTCTAAGTTCCTGCAAGCTTTTTCGGTTGGTTCTTTCCACAATCTGTTACTCTGTGGAGAATATGGAGCAATTATTGTGACATGATTGATACCATACTCACTACCCAGATTGGCCCTGGCTTCATTTACGAATTATCTACCGATGTCTGAAAAAGTTGGTTTGGGATATCTGCAAATGATGTCATTGACTATTACTTTAATAATGGTTTACTTTATTTATATTTTATAGGGGAGAGGATGGATTACTTGGAGAAGTGATCAGAGGCCACAAAGAGATAGTTCATATCACTGTTGGTTTTATGCAATTTAAGAATGTTCATAGCAGTCAATTGAATTATTGCTGTTAATATTTGCTGGGGGGTTGAGCTTAGGTTTGGGTCTAGCACAATGTTCACAGAAGTCTATGTGAATGGCTACATCAATGTTTATTGCTTTCCAGAAATATATCAACTTTCATTGTTTTCCAGAAAGAGAAAAGAGTTTCTCAAGCATAAGCATAGCTCTTGCTTTATTAGGATGTTGTTACGCTGGCGAGCTTTCCAGAATGCACTCGTAACTCGCTAGCGCTCGCCAGGGCAGTGAAATGGGCTACAATAATCGTAGATTATTTCATAGAGTTCATGTTGTCACAGACAGATCATTGGTGGTCTTTATTCTTGTCTGTGACACTTGGAAGTATTTTATATCATTGATAGAATATAAGATGTGTTGTGTGAAGTTGTTGGGAGAAAGAGAGCGAGCAGCGTGGTGGTAATATGTGCGTGTGTATGTACGTGTGCCTCCCTCGCTCGGAGGAGTTTCCCACGCTCGTGATTGGCCGGCGGGCCTGGCGCATCATATGACGCCTGCTCCTCATGACGTAGTCGTCTGTGATTGGGTGCTGCTGCCTTTGTTAGTGCTGGGGGGCTCCTGTCCGTGTTACTCCTGCAGAGCTTGGTACAGCGTGCTTGGTCCTACATGTCCTTTGCAATCTGTCCCCCCATCTAACCTCCTGTACTACTATTTCTCTCTCTGAACTTCTTCTTTTTCATACTTCTCTCTTTATTCAATTACTTATCCCTTCTGGTTCTGCATACGACTTCCATAGTCGGCCAGTCGTATCACCAGCACCAGTTCTTCATATATGTTTGCAGTAGCTTTAGGGATTATTAGAGTCATAGTCAAATGGTATCATAGTATTGGGGTGCTTCTAATTATTGAGTTGTTCTTTCCTACTATTTAATGCTAGACAGTGGAAGGTATCTTTTGTCGTTGTCCGAGTTATGTAGGTGGCAAGTCAGAGCCTGTACAACATCGACGAAGCTAGGTAGCCTGTAACCCTTGTGCATATCTTTCCTTTGCGAGTGTAGCAGTATACAGGTGAAGGGCTTTTGCCTACTCTTACCTTTATGCTTGCTACCTCATTTTGTTGACCTTTGTGGAGCGCCAGGGCAAGACCAGATACTAGAGATCTGGACTTACCAAGAGAGCCTCCAAGTCACTTAACGTAACATAAGGGAAATCTGTTCAAGGGGAGACAGTAGGCTATGAGCATGCTTGCGCTCTGCCTAGTTTCCTGATATCTTTTATGCCACTGCTAGACTTTATTAGTGAGAAAGACAGCATTATGTTTATTAACTTTCATTGTGTATGCTTTAGGAATTATTCACGCCTTATTTTAGCCTAGGTTGATGCATAGTGCACAACCCAGTTTGGCTGTTACGTTGGCTAAGGAAGTACTGTTTTTGAGTGGTTATTATTAGTGCTGTCACAGAGTTGTTGCACTCCCTTGTTATATATATGTATCCTACTTATTGGTGTATTTAAGATACACGCTTTGGTGTCCTGCCCCTGCATTATTTCTGTTCTATATTAATGAGCATCTTAGAGCATCAGACCTTTTCAGAAGATTCCATATCTGATTGCTGTAGGACTAGACTTCCAGTGTTTTCATAGAGCATTGAAGAGTTTAGTGTTGAGTACAGACTCACACTAAAGTTAACGTAAGCATATATTCCTTTATTAAATCTTATGATAGTTTATTCAAGCATTGTTATTACTTAAGAGCATTTTCGTAACGTAAGTACTCCTGTTGTGAGTTGGCTTTGCCGTCACCGGAAAGCCTTTGTAGAAGTGCACTAAGACCCAGTTAATTGATACCCCGTTATCCAGTAGATTAACTCTGAAAGGTTTTAAGTGTTTTGTTAACCGGCGTAATAGTTTGAGGGTTTGGAATTAGCGTACCGTTGTTGCAGATATAGCCTATCATCTAGTCCATTATTAAGTGCCCTTGTTTATTTCGTAGTGCCGGTCGTAACAAATGGCAACCTTAGACCAGTATATAGTGAACTGAATATTGCATTTTTTTTTTTGGAGAAATCTTATTGCCATTTGGGGCTGAATTTATTTCTCGCATTGTTGGCAGTAGACATTGTTTTGAGGATATATAGAACTTGTTGGAGTTATTGGTGACCTAGTATTGCACTCAAGAACATCTTCGAATATTTTTTGGTGAATAAAGCTACGCAAAAGTTTGGCTACTTTTGTCTTGACTTGAGATTTTTGTTGTTGACTCCATCATGTCACTGGACGGGTCTGAGCATAGTGAGGGCACAGTGCGAGAGGCAGGCGAGGAGGTGGAGAAGGTGGAGTTGTTTAACGGCGTTTGGGTGGTGAACAATGAGGAGGATGCTCGGAGATTTTTGGAGGAGCCTGTGTCAGCGGATCGTGTGTCGGGGCTAGACCGGTACGGACTGCAGTGTGTAGCCACGGTCTTAGGGTTTCCCGGTACTAGCGGTTTGTCGAGAAGTGAGTTGGTTACCTGTGTGCTGGGTGGGGTGCATGGGGGTACGGGTGGAGCGGGAGCTGGGGCACCTTCGTCCCAGCCCCCATTCCACTCAACTCCTACCATGGCGCCCCCTCGGGGTCTGGAGCCGAGTACGTTCCCGCAGGCCGATGCCCGCTGGCGGTTGGGTATGCCTCTAAGTGACTCACGGGGTGGGTCCCCGGTAGTAGCACCCCCTCCTCAGGGTTTGACTCCCGAGATGTTGTTCCAGCTCGAGCTCGCCAAACTCGAGCAGCGGAAGCATGAGGCTGAGCTCGAGCAGCGGGAGCGAGAGTCTGAGCGCAAGTATAGGTACCAGTCTGAGTCTGCAAGGTATTGTGCCGATATTGACCTAGAGAATACTCGTGAAGAGGTGACGAGGAACCGGGTCGCCCAGGGGGGTCGAGCCCATGACCAGACCCTGTCGCATCTACTTAAGTTGGTTCCAGTGTTTGATGAGTTAGGAGTTACAGAATTTTTTCTCCGGTTCGAGAAAAAGTGCCAGGAGCACCAATGGCCCGAGGAGAAGTGGGCAGCCCTTGTTTCTTCACGATTGACGGGGAAAGCACTCAAGGCATACGATACTTTGCCCCTAGATTCCTGTGTGAATTACGAGTTGTTGAAAGAGGCTGTCCTGAGGGCGTATGAGCTACAGCCAGAGACCTATAGGCTGAAGTTTAGGGCGGTTCCAAAAAGAAAGGAGAGTACTTTCCAGGAACACGCTAGAGAGCTGTCAGATGCATTTGAAAATTGGTTGAGGTCGGAGAAGGCAACTACTTTTGATTCAGTAAAACAATTAGTGTTGCTGGAACAATTTTTTAAATGTACTGGCAGTGATTTGACTCTTAACCTGAAAGAAAAACGACCGAAAACTCTACAAGAGGCGGCTGAGCTGGCTGACCTCAGGTTGTCATTGATTCGCGGGTGCGGGTCTGCACAGAGAGCTGAGGCAGGTAACAAGGGGCGTACCACTCCACCCCCCAGAATTAATGACACAAATAATTATCCATTCAAGAGTACTGTTGCCAATTATGATCCCAAGTCGAAACCCTTCCCGTTAAAGAAAGGCCAGGGCCCTTACCCACCTCAGGGGAAGTCCAAGAGTGAAGTGGAATGTTTCAAGTGTCAAAAGAAGGGGCATATTGCGTGCTCATGTCCGAGCGCACCGCCTACAGCAGTGGTGTCACTAGTGAGCAACATTGGTGTGTCTTTGAGGTCTTCCGCGTTTGCCCGGGGTAAACAGTCGGTTGCGAAGTCATCGCCGGTGCAGAAGCAGCAGGAGGGCTCGTCACCCATCCGTGATGTTTTTTGTGGTCATAAGGGGCACGGCACTGTGAGGTGGGCTGGTGTGAAGCATAGGCTTGAGTTGTTGCGTGATACGGGCACTTCCCAGACACTTGTTAAGAATTTCACTGGCAAGCTTATTAACGCGGCTTGGGTTGTGGTGGTTCAAGGCATCAATGCTACGCGGTCTTACCCGCTGGTTAGAGTGGAGCTTGAGGTGGACAGTGTGGCACGGGAGTTAGATGTGGGTGTGGTGGAGAAATTGCCAGTTGAGGGGGTCGACCTCCTTCTCGGCAACGACTTTATGGTGCCCACTTCCGAGGTTCCACCCTTAGTCGTTGCCGAGAGGGCGGCCGACACGAGTAGGGAGGGGCAAGAGTGGCTTGAGAGGTGCCAGATGCCGCAGATGGCGTGTGCTGTTACCAGGTCTCAGTCCGCTCAGGTGTCACAGCCTAGTACCCAAGTTCTAGACCAGCGGAGGAAGGGTCGGAAGGAGAAAGTCAAGGCTGGTCGGGTTGAGAGTTTGGATCCAGCGACACTCCTTGGTGACTCGGTACTTGCACCCATTATGAGGTCCGGAGTGGCCCCAGAACCTGTCTCCCCTAGTGACATGATAGCACTCCGCGACAGAAACGTTCCCAGGCGAAGTAGGCAAGGCTTGAGCAGCCTAGTATTGGGGGTGGCCACAAGTTGCTTCAGGAGCACTTAGATAGGTTGGCACCCTCGGATATATGTCGGTTGCAAGCAGAAGATCCTGGGCTTGAGAGTTGTGGGAACGGGGCTATTGAACTCGACGAGGACGGGGATGCAAAGTCGGGAGATTTTTTTCATGTTGGGGGAATCCTGTACCGCCGTTTTTTGGATCCCAGACGTAGTTGGGATGGTGGGGCAAGAGTGGTTGACCAGTTGGTGGTTCCTGAGAAGTGTCGTGATAGCCTGTTGCGGTTGGCGCATGATGTTCCATTGGCAGGTCACTTGGGTGTGAGAAAAACGTTGGCTTCGTTATCTAGGTTGTTCTGGTGGCCAGGTATTAAAGCCCAAGTTTCGGACTGGGTGGCGATGTGTGGTACCTGCCAGAGGGTGGGAAAGCCGAATCAGAGCATACTTAAGGCTCTGTTGCACGCAGTGCCTGCTATTGGTCCGCCCTTCAGCAAGGTTATCATCGACATGGTGGGCCCTCTGCCTCCCACTAGTGCAGGTAACAGGTTTTTGCTAACCCTCATGGATGTCTCCACTCGCTACCCTGATGCATACTCTATGAGAAATGGCAAGTCTAAAACTGTTGTGCGAAATTTGCTGTTGTATTGCTCGAGGTACGGGTACCCGCAGGAAATTCAGTCGGACCAAGGGTCGAATTTCACGTCCACACTCTTCAAACAGACCATGCAGCAGCATGGGATCAGTACGATTGTCTCTTCAGCTTATCACCCAGAGAGTCAAAAGGTGTTGGAAAGATGGCATTCCACTTTGATAAGCATGTTGCGGTGCTACTGTTTGGAGAACGGGAAGGATTGGGACCTGGGGCTACCGAACGTTTTGTTTGCGGCAAGAGAGGTACCTGGGGAGAGCCTTGGGTTTAGCCCCAATGATCTAGTTTTCGGGCATCAGGTTAGAGGTCCTCTGAGCATGGTTAGAGAGATCTGGGAAGGGACTGTGCAGCCATGTTCTTTAATTAAGTATGTCCTCGAGAGTAGAGACAGGATGCTGAAAAGCCTGGAGTTGGCAGGGAGAAATTTGGTAGATAATCAGGCCTTGATGAAGGATCGGTATGACACTAAAGCAAAGCTCCGGGAGTTTGTGGTTGGACAGGAGGTTTTGGTCTTATTGCCCTTAGTAGGCCATCCCCTGTCGGCCAAGTTTGTCGGTCCTTACAATGTCGTGCGGAAGTTGTCTGACCTAGATTACCTTGTGGCTACTCCGGATAGGCGGAAGAAAAATCAGCTCTGTCATGTGAACCTGTTAAAAGAGTTTGTGAGGCGCCCACCTGAGCAGCCTACTGTCCCTGTGTTGGTCTGCAGCGGCCAAGGTGGAGAAGGAGAGGGGGGCAGTGAGGCACAGGTGGAGGAGAGTTGGGATTGTCATGTCTTGACGGATCAGTGGGCGGGGAACACGAACCAGGTGGCTGTGGAAGCGCTAGAGTAACTGCCTGAGCAACAGCGTGCAGCGATCCAGCACCTCTTCTGTTCATACCCCACTGTGTTTGCCGAGCACCCAGGCCTCACAACTCATGCGGTGCATGATGTGGACGTTGGAGACCACCCCCCCTTTAAATCAGTGCCCTATCGTGTACCTCCCATTAAACTTCCGGCTCTCCGAGCGGAGTTAGGCTACATGTTGGAGAGGGGGCTGATAGAAAAAGGGGCGGTTAGGTGGACATCTCCCGTCACTCTGCAGCCTAAACCAGATGGCAAGGTCAGGATTTGCATTGACTTCAGGCGGTTGAACGGCTTAACTCCCACCAATGCCTACCCTCTTCCTCACGTAGATGACAGTGTTGACAAGATCGGGTGTGCACATTACCTCACCAACGTGGATCTTGTCAAGGGTTACTGGCAGGTGCCGTTGTCTGAGCGGGCGAAGCAAGTGTGCGGGTTTGTGGTGGATGGGAATACTTACCGTTGCAACGTTATGCCGTATGGGCTGAAGAATGCACCTGTAACTTTCCAATGCTTGATGAACGAGTTAGTGGCGGAGATCCCTAACTGCACCGTTTATCTAGATGATGTGATAATTTACGACGATGACTTTGAGAGCCATTGCGAGCACATCGGGGCACTGTTCAGGAAGCTGAGTGAGGCTCATTTGGTGGTCAATCTGGGCAAATGTGATTTTGTTCGGGCAACTGTGCAGTATCTGGGGTTTGTGGTAGGGTTAGGCCAGGTGTGCCCCCCCCTTACCAAGATACAGGCTATTAACCAGTTCCACAGGCCGACCACCAAAAGACAGATCATGAGGTTCTTGGGCATGATTGGGTATTACCGCAGATTCATCCATGGATACTCCTCGGTGTTGGCTCCTCTGACGGACTTACTTGCAAAGACAAAAAAGTTTGAGTGGGCACCTGAGTGTGAGAAGGCTTTCTCACTGGTGAAGCATCTGTTGTGCACTCACCCCATACTCAGGGCCCCCGACTTTTCAAGACCTTTTCAGCTAGCAACAGATGCTAGCGGCGTAGGGGCTGGTGCCGTCTTGTAGCAGACAGACACAGAAGGTGTGGAACACCCAGTAAGCTTCTTTTCAAAAAAGTTCAACTCAGCCCAAAAGAACTATTCAGTAGTAGAGAAGGAGCTTCTGGCTATTGTGCTGGCGCTCAGGCACTTTGAGGTGTATGTTCCCGCTTTTGGCCCAGTCGTGGTGATTTACACTGACCACCACCCTTTGAAGTTTTTGAATCAGTTCCACAACCGGAATATGAGGCTAACTAGATGGTCTTTAATGTTGCAGGAGTAAAATCTGGACATTCGCCATATTGCCGGTTGTGACAATGTGATAGCTGACTGTTTGTACAGGGTGGAGGACCCAGGGTAGATCACCACAGGTGTGTTTGGTGGAGTGGAGAAAAATTAGGCTTGCCCCTGTAGTGCAACGCCGCCAAAAACACTATTAAAAATATAAAAACCTCACATAAAAACTCTTTCTTTTTTATAGTATATAAGTGTAGTATATCACAGCAAGAATCTAAGACACTCTGAGTTGTTGTCTTAGTAGGCTAGGCTTGGTGAAGCTTGCTCGTTGAGTGTGATATAATTATTATGATGCTATTATTTTGGGGAAGTGTTGTGCAGATTGTTTTTTTATAATGCAGTGTTTTATGTTTGTGATCATGCCTTGTTTTCACAACTTGGGAGAGTAGCTGGGTGAGGCGGGGTTGGTGGGCATTCTGTCTGGTCAGATGTGGAGTTCACCTGAGGCTGAAACGTCCCACATCTTGGGCGGGGTGTTACGCTGGCCAGCTTTCCAGAATGCACTCGTAACTCGCTAGCGCTCGCCAGGGCAGTGAAATGGGCTACAATAATCGTAGAACAATGTTCTTTCTTTCATAGAGTTCATGTTGTCACAGACAGATCAGTGGTGGTCTTTATTCTTGTCTGTGACACTTGGAAGTATTTTATATCATTGATAGAATATAAGATGTGTTGTGTGAAGTTGTTGGGAGAAAGAGAGCGAGCAGCGTGGTGGTAATATGTGCGTGTGTATGTACATGTGCCTCCTTCACTTGGAGGAGTTTCCCACGCTCGTGATTGGCCGGCAGGCCTGGCGCGTCATATGACGCCTGCTCCTCATGACGTAGTCGTCTGTGATTGGGTGCCGCTGCCTTTGGTAGTACTGGGGGGCTCCTGTCCGCGTTTCTCCTGCAGAGCTTGGCACAGCGTGCTTGGTCCTACATGCCCTTTGCAACCTGTCCCCCCATCTAACCCCCTGTACTACTATTTCTCTCTGAACTTCTTCTTTTCATACTTCTCTCTTTATTCAATTACTTATCCCTTCTGGTTCTGCATACGACTTCCATAGTCGGCCAGTCGTATTACCAGCACCAGTTCTCCATATGTTTGCACTAGCTTTAGGGATTATTAGAGTCATAGTCAAATGGTATCATAGTATTGGGGTGCTTCTAATTATTGAGTTGTTCTTTCCTAGTATTTAATGCTAGACAGTGGAAGGTATTTTTGGTCATTGTCTGAGTTATGTATGTGGCAAGTCAGAGCCTGTACATCATCGACGAAGCTAGGTAGCCTGTAAACCTTGTGCATAGTTTTCCTTTGCGAGTGTAGCAGTATACAGATGAAGGGCTTTTGCCTACTGTTACCTGTATGCTTGCTACCTCATTTTGTTGACCTTTGTGGAGCGCCAGGGCAAGACCAGATACTAGAGATCTGGACTTACCAAGAGAGCCTCCAAGTCACTTAACGTAACATAAGGGAAATCTGTTCAAGGGGAGACAGTAGGCTACGAGCATGCTTGCGCTCTGCCTAGTTTCCTGATATCTTTTATGCCACTGCTAGACTTTATTAGTGAGAAAGACAGCATTGTGTTTATTAACTTTCATTGTGTATGCTTTAGGAATTATTCACGCCTTATTTTAGCCTAGGTTGCACAACCCAGTTTGGCTGTTATGTTGGCTAAGGAAGTACTGTTTTTGAGTGGTTATTATTAGTGCTGTCA
The DNA here is from genome assembly GCA_032716605.1 of Paralithodes platypus. Classification (NCBI taxonomy): domain Eukaryota; kingdom Metazoa; phylum Arthropoda; class Malacostraca; order Decapoda; family Lithodidae; genus Paralithodes; species Paralithodes platypus. Next base: position 51,475,614 of record CM064573.1, on the reverse strand, counting down.
CAGAGTTGTTGCACTCCCTTGTTATATATATGTATCCTACTTATTGGTGTATTTAAGACACACGCTTTGGTGTCCTGCCCCTGCATTATTTCTGTTCTATATTAACTAGCATCTTAGAGCATCAGACCTTTTCAGAAGATTCCATATCTGATTGCTGTAGGACTAGACTTCCAGTGTTTTCATAGAGCATTGAAGAGTTTAGTGTTGAGTACAGACTCACACTAAAGTTAACGTAAGCATATATTCCTTTATTAAATCTTATGATAGTTTATTCAAGCATTGTTATTACTTAAGAGCATATTCGTAACGTAAGTACTCCTGTTGTGAGTTGGCTTTGCCGTCACCGGAAAGCCTTTGTAGAAGTGCACTAAAACCCAGTTAATTGATACCCCGTTATCCAGTAGATTAACTCTGGAGGGTTTTAAGTGTTTTGTTCACCGGCGTAATAGTTCGAGGGTTTGGAATTAGCGTACCGTTGTTGCAGATATAGCCTATCATCTAGTCTATTATTAACCCGGGAACTGCGGGAAGACTCTTAAGAGTCAGAGAAAAAAAAAATCAACTTTAAACATTTTGCCCCTGGGCCATGCAAAATATCACTCCTCTACCTCCCCTCCTTCCCCACTTTCCTCCCCTCCTTCAGTTATCACCTATATTCCCTGTTATTCCCTTATTCTGAGGTATATTTTCGTGCTAACATTAGCGAGTTGCAAGCAGGGCATTGTCATCACTGTTAGCAAGCGAGTGCAACAGAGAGAGAGAGAGTATCGATCGACAGTGTCTCTCCAGCCTTGGGGGAAATTGGCGGGAAAGGAGGTTGCCTCACCCATACATTATGTAACTCCGTCCCTGTATCGCCGATTTTGACCATCCAAACGCTGTTTTCACTTGTTTTATTGTTGTAACAGGTTAATACCTTTATAATCAACCTATAATAGGTGCATATGGATAAGTATTAATGCTATTTATGGTAAAATGAATATTTTAGTGATGGAAACAGCTCAAATACATGCGCACAGGCAGAGGTGTCTAATTACCCCCATGCGCACTTCAGAGGTTAAGTGCCCCTGTTTATTTCGTAGTGTCGGTCGTAACAATGTCCAACAATTTTGGGACCATGAATATAAGGGAGGATTTCTATTACTTCAGTGTTAGGTACAGTACAACTAGTTGCAATATTTGCCTCTCCAATTGATTTTTATCTTTGATATCTCTAGTTGTAGATAATGTGCTTTCTATTATTGTGAATTCTGATAGATTTACTTCAACTTTATATAATTTATCCACATCATTATTTTCTAGGGCAAGAACGATCTCCCTTAGTCCAATATCACTTTTCTGGGATGAAATCATGTCCTCATTGAATAGTGTGATGGTGTTTAGGTGGGCCACATACTGTATATAGGATTATGGAAAAGATCATCCGTAATTAAATTCTTATGACCCTTAATGTAAATTTTCCTAGAATGGAAGCTTTACAATATGTACTTCCACCTGTCTCTTTTACCTGACAGGTTGTTATCCTCAAACAAATTGACTTATTCCACACCTCGATGTTGTAAGTGAGGATCTTATCTTTAAAAGATTGGAGTGCCCAAAATAGGCCTGCTCCTTCTATGTCAGTTACTGAGAAATTTACTTTAGCAGGTTTGACAGTCCTGCTAGTGAAACCCAGTGGTTGGAGTTTGCCTCAGCTATCCTTTTGCATCAGACAAGCACCAATACCAGTATAGAATGCATCAGTGTGAATTAACACCTTACGAGCGGCCTAGGCGGTTTATTTATATGTACTGCAGCGGGGTGTTTTTACCCAAAATAGGGCTGTTTACGTGATCATTTTCATGCCTAAATAAGACCCAGAGCGTAAAACAAGTATTTATCCCTGAAAGGGCATAAACAGAGCTTTCCAATGACACCATAACGATCCTTTTATGATGGCTAGTTTTCTTGCAACAACCGTGCAACGCGAGTGCAAAAAGCATGTAATTCGGCACTTTCCCCATACAATTCCGTATATAGCGAGTGAGAGAGGGAGGGAGGAGGTGGGATTCGTGTCAGTAGGTTCGCTGCGGTGGTCTGGAGCAGTCATACGCTCGCTACTCTCCTGCCACCACTTGTCTCTCTCTCTCAGCAACATTACGTGCTGAAATTGCCACACGACCTATGTCGAGCGCCGCCAGATAGTCCAGATTTATTATACTCGACTTATGTTGCGCCCCGACAGTTATGGGTTAAGAGTCGCATTTTCAGGTTGAAGGAAGCCAATGCTAGCTTTAGTAAGGTTATGTTTGGTTTTGATTATTGATATCATAGAACGACAGTTCATGTCCTACGAATTCAATATTTGATTTAAATGTTTTATATTTACTTAATTTGACCTTTAAATCAGCATCTTTCAGTTTATGAAAGATCTCTTCTAAGCTGTTTAAGTGTGACTCCATATCTATGTCATCAATATATATGTTCATATCTTTCTCTAAATGACCTGAATGAATGTAACGCATTAGGCTTTGAAAGAAGGCTGGGCTAGTTTTAAGCCCTCGGGGCAACCTATTAAATTCATAGGTGCCACTAGGTGCTGAAGGCCGTATATATACGAAAATGTTAATTAAAATCAATCTGATGAAAACCACCACCCAGATCTATAGTGGAGAATAATGTGTTTCTAGAATTAAGAAACTTCACTGATTGAAAGCATATATAATTGTTCAACCTCTATGACTTCATTCAGTTTGCAGATATCTTCAACACTTCTCCATTCTCCAGGAATCTTTTTGAGAATGGGGAATATTGGACTACGCCAGCGTAAAGTAGAGAGGTTAATTATTTCTTGATGTAATACATTTTGTATTGGGGTATCTACCTGTTCTCTCTGAGAATGAGATAATCTGCATGATGGACAGTAGATATGCTTGGTTTCGGAGTTACGCAGTATGATTTTGGGTTTCATAATACAGTAGTGCTGAATCCGATATCATCGCCATCTAACATGACTGTCTCTTTATATTTATGCAAAAGGTTTATCAGATTCTCCTTATAGGCTTCAAAATCAGCGGGATTTATTTGTTTTGATGCTATCCAGTGTCAATTGATGCATTAAAGACTTGGTTCTTACTTGCCTGCGGTGTTTGTTCTCTAAAGATAATGAATGTCTGCTTCCATGCCCGTTTTGCCATTGTTTAGGCAACGGGAGGTATCAGTGTATTTTACAAGAACATATTACATGTTATACTTTGGATTATATATAGTAAACATTAATACTACTATCACATACTGTATTTGTAAGTAATATACTTGCAGTGGAAATAGTAATGAACATGTATATTGGGAGGCAGCTGTACATCCCTGTATGCTTAGAAGTTAAACCAATGTCATCGCCGGGTCTTTAATTCCCGTGTCAGGTATAGCAACACCCTACTTCAGCATGCTTCAGGTCACGGGGTCTGTGGTTCACATGTGCCACAAATGATCATGGAGACTGAGGTTTGGGTTTAGGAGGAGTTTTAACACACACTTAGACACAAGGCTTGGAGCTGTTAACACAGGATGAGATATTCTCCCTGTATGGGGAATACTTCCTATTAATAATATTACTACATACAAATTAATTGTTCCTGTACTTCAACTACTTATCAATTACTAATGAAGTTCCTGTATTCTTTTTCCATATGTGAATGGACGAGACAAAAGGTAGGTAGCCTGTAACAAATGTCCTCCCCAAAGCCAAAAGAGTGACAGAGAGCCAAATTCAAGGGACGTTGGGGTCAAAATACCTGGAAGCACGAAGTTTAAAGCAGTCTAAGTCATATGATGAAGGAAAGATTGATTGAGGGACAGGGTTCTAGAGTTCACTTATTGAGTAGAAGATAGACTGAGAAAATTTGCCAATTCTTGGGTTAGAGAGATGGACGGAATAGGGGTGGGACTGTGTTGAAAAGCGGGTGCCTCGCACTCACCGTAAGGCAGAGGGTATGCACTGAGAGAGCTCTAAAGAACACCGATTGTTGTAATAGCGAAAGAAGAGTGAAAGAGATGCAACATTGCAGCGTGTAGAAGAGATTGTAGAGGGAACCAGTAAAAGGAAGGGAGTTGATGAGGCAAAATGCTTCTGCCTCTACTTTTTCGAGAAATGTGGACAATACTTGATACATGGGCGCACCGTGCCTCTATACAGAGTATGAAGCTTTGTGGGGGTGAGGAACCCACGGAGACGGTTGAGCACACCCAACTTCTGGGAAGCTGTCTTAGCAAGAGTGGTGATATGATTTTTCCATTAAAGGTCGGGTGAAGAAGATACACCAAGAATATTGAGAGAAGATGAAGAATTGATTTGTTTATCGTTGAAGAAGAATTGATAGTCTTTTGGAAGATTGCAACAGTTAGTTAAATGGAGAAATTAGCTTTTGGAGGCATTGAAAGTAACAAGACTTTCTCTGACCCAATCAGAAATAATTGATAGATCAGAAGATATTCATGCTATGGCCTCGTTACATGACTTTTGGAGTGATTGCATGCTGGGTTGATGTGAAAAATTACTTGAATCATCCAATTGCTCTCATTTAATTTTCAAATACAAAAATCTTAAGCAATTAACCTCCCATAAACTACTAGTAGATCGCCAGTACAGTTCCCTTAAAGGGCCGCTCAACTGGTGATCTGCTTGCTTATCTTACCAATTTATGGTCATCATCCCTTCGGGACATCGGTGAGACATATCGAAGGCCTTCGATAGAGTCTGGCAAAAATCTCTAATATCCAAACTATTCTCCTTCGGTTTCTATCCCTCTATCTGAGACTTTGTCTCTAATTTCCTTTCTGACCTCAATACTGATCCTTAAGGTACACCGCTAGTTACATTGGTCCATGTTGATGCTTTCTCATTTATGACCACTCTTTGCTTGCTCTCTCCGAGCCAATTTTCTATGCAATTCAAAATATCGCCTTGTATTCTGTGCGTTTTTTGCTTCATTAATAAATGTCTGTGCGGAACTTTATCAAAAGCTTTTTAAATGGAAGTCAAGGTATATTATATCTAAAGGTTAACTTTCATCATATAGGTATCTCCACTTCACGTTTCGAAATATGTGATTTTGTTATAACCGGAACGCATGGTATCTCACAGTGAGTTTTTTTGTTTGTCTATGTGTATGATGGAGACAAAAGGCAGGTTGCCTTTAACAAGTGTCTCCCCAGAGTAAAAAAAGTGTGACAGAGAGCCACATTCAAGGGAAGTTGCGGTCAAAATGCCTGGGCAAACAAAGTTTAAAGCAGTTTAAGTCGTAGGATGAAGGAAAGATTGATTGAGAGAGAGAGTTCCAGAGTTCACTAGTTGAGTAGAAGAAAGACTGGTCGTTATTAACTTGAGAAGTGCGAAGCTATGGCAGTTCAAAGTGCCCGCCAGGCGAAGGTATTGACTTTAAATCTGACGAAAATTGTCATATTTACCTATATAGCATTATTACTTCTCCTTATGCACCTATTTTTCTATTAATTAGAACATTTGAACATTGAAGAGCAATTAAAGAAATAGTAACAGCAATTGACTGGTGAAAAACGTATATTTTAGCCCCGCGGTCGTAATCTGAGGCGGACTGGCGAGAGATTTACATCCTTCCTCTCCACCATCTCGTATGCTACTGCGTGACTGGGGGAGATCTGAGACTGGCTAGAACTTCGGAGAAAGACTATCCCATACTCCCCCTTCTCCGGGAATAATAGGGAAAATACCCGATAATTGGGGAGGGGGGAAGAGGAGGGAGAAAGGGGGGGGGGACACGAGGAGTGATAGGAGGTACTGGAGGGGAATTATCTGACCTACTCACATATTGCTTTGCTTTGAGTGCCAGTGGGGTGTTTTGAAAGTATTTTTTTTATGTGTTGGCTCTCGAGAGGACGCTCGCCGTCCACCAGTAAAACCTCTAGAGAGGATACTTACCGTTCTTGGGTTAATGACCAGCTAAGGTGATAGTTATTTCTATGTGCCAATATAGCGACTATCGACTATCGCTAGATCAAGTAAATTACTTCCGTCTAACAACATTAACCTATAATTACTTCTAGCAATGTTCCAGATATCTTTTACCCTATTAAAGAATTTGAGAGATTGTGTATATTATGGATAATATACACTAGATACTTTACTTTATTTTTCTATTGGCATTATGTAGGTTTTTGGTATCTGGAGACATTTAGCGACTTCTCCATGCTATGGTAGCACATATTTGTGTTTTCATTTGTTCTGTTACTGTATTAATGTTCCTCTCATTCTCCCTAAGACTTCCTAAGTGGTGTAGTATTATTATAAAGTACTTAGAATATACGGAGTAGATGGCAAGTTGCTGAAAGCGGTGAAGAGCATGTATGAGGGTGCAAAGGTGGCAGTACGTGTGGAGAATGAGCAGAGCGAGTTCTTTGACCTGAATGTTGGGTTGAAACAGGGGTGTGTGATGTCCCCATAGTTGTCTACTGTATATATGGATGGAGTCATGAAAGAAATACTAGGAAGAGCAGTGGATGTTGGTGTATCACTGATAAGGGAGGGAAATGAGTGGAAACTAATTGTACTGCTGTTTGCGGATGATACAGTTCTGATGAGCGATAATGAATGGGAGTTGCAGGGTCTGGTAAATATGTTTGGAAAAGTGTGCGAAAAACGGAATCTGAAGGTAAATGCGGGGAAGAGCAGGGTTATGGTTTTCGAAAGGGGTGAAGCCACAGAGTGTGAGGTGAAGTTGAACGGTCAGGCTATAGAGATTGTCAGCTCATTTAAGTATCTGGGCAGTGTGTTGAGTAAAGATGGGACTATGGATGAAGAAGTGCGGGAGAAGGTGCAACAGGGGAAGAGGGTTGTAGGAATGCAGAACGCAGTAACAAGAAATAGGGTGGTCAGTATGGTAGTGAAGAAATCCTTGCATGACAGTGTGGTAATCCCGACACTGACTTACAGAAGCGAAGCATGGACGTTGGTGGAGAGACTCAGACCAAGAGTGAGAGGGGTGGAAATAAGTTACTTAAGAAGTATGTGCGGAGTTACATGGAGTATCCCTCCAGACTAATGAGGAAGTAAAAAGGAGGTGTAGTGTGGAGGTAGATGTGCTGGAAAGTGTGCAAAGGAACACCTTGAGATGGTTCGGCCTTATGGAACGTATGGGAAGCGAGAGAATGACTAAGAGGGTGTACGAGAGCTAGGTGGAAGGACAGATAGGGAGAGGTAAACCGAAAGAGAGGTGGAAGAATGGAGTAAGAAAGAATATGAATGAAGGCGGTGCTGGTTGGGAGGAGGGGCGTCAACTGACTGGGGACAGAGGTGCATGGGGGTGGTTCGTTCGTGGCCACTCCTTCGGGGATCACGGCGTCAAGTAATAGATAGATAGATAGTTATATATATACCGTATGTATGTATATATATACTGTGTATATATATATATATATACATATATATATATATATATATATATATATATATATATATATATACTGTATATACAGTATATTATATACAGTATATATATATATATATATATATATATATATATATATATATATATATATATTGTGACGTCTACCAGCGTTGGCAGAATCGCCTCTCGTTAGCCACTAGCGCTCGCCAGGGACATCGAAATGGGCTACAGTTATCAGAGAATGTTGTTCTTTCTTTCCTAGTACTCGCATGGTCACAGACAGTCCAGTGGTGGTCTTTATTTTCGTCTGTGACAACGGGAAGTATTTTATATCATCAATAGAATATAAGATGCATTGTGTAGAGTTAAGGAGAGAGAGAGAGAGAGGCGAGAGCGTGGTGGTAATATGTGCGTGTGTATGTATGTGATGCCTTGCTCGGAGGAGTTTTCCCGCTCGCGCGGGCTTTCCCTCGCCTTTGATTGGCTGGTGGATCCTGGCGCGTCCTAAGGGCCTGCTGCCTTGTGACGTCTCGGCCCGTGATTGGCCGACCATCGTGCCCTTGCGGGCTCCTGTGTAACTAACCTCCTCCATGAGGGTTCCCAGGAGCTGCCCTCCTCAGGACAGGCTTGGCGCGCATGCTTCTAACATCCCCTTGCATACTCTCCCCCGATCACCACCTTTACCACTGTTTCTCTCACTCGATTCTCTCTTTCCATACTCTAATCTTTATTCAATTACTTATCCCCTTGGGTTCTGCATACGGTTTCCATAGCCGGCCCATTGTAATGCATGCGCCGTCCTCTGAGATATTTACATGGACTTAGAATAGGTTTGAGGGTTCTTAGTTAGTATAGGTTAAGAACTTTGTGTGTGTCTCCATTATTGATTTAGTGTTTCTGCTCTTTTATTTAATGCTAGACTGGGATAAGGTAACTGTAGTCGTTGTCTCCGATGTGTGTACGGTTTGCTTATACCTACACGATTTCGACCGGTCCTGTGGTAGCCTGGGTTGTCTTTTCGGCTGCGTCTTCTGTGAGTGCAGCATTGTGTTGACTGAGGGCTTTGGCCTGTTCCAGTTCCACACTTTGCTGCCTCTTTGCTTGTCTTTTGAGGGTCACCAGGATAGAACCAGATACTTGTGATCTGGATCTATCAAGAGAGCACCCCAGTCAATTAACGTAACTTAAAGGATGCAGTCTTAAGGACATCGCTAGGCTACGAGCCTGTCTTGCTCAACCCCAGTTCCTTACCTAGAGTATCCCAGCTAGACATAATTAATCGAGTAGACACTTGTTAGTATTTAATATAAGCTCTTTGATATGATTGTACGCATTATTATTCACAGCATTTTTTATTAGTCTAGGTTGTTGCTGAGCCGCACAACCATAGCAGACTGTTTCGTTGATGAGGAAGTACTTCTTTTATTGTCGAGCATTACTACCGTTGCGCATTTATAGTATTCTCGTGTCAGTTAACCTTATATGTCCTATCTTTTTGTGTATTCAGTTTACAGGTGTGGTGTCCTGCCTCCTGCCTTTATATAATTTAAGATACGAGCATCTTATGAGCATCAGACTTTCTTCAGAAGTTTCCAGGTCTATGCTGTAGGACTATACTTCACTTTCTTTCAGATAGGAGTGAAGAGTTTATTGTTGTTTAGAGTAACTGTATTGAAGCATCTTTTTATTGTATTAAATCTTGCAGTGATTGAATTGATCTTTCCATAGATTCCCTTTTATGTATTGGCTGAAGTAGAGTACATTTATGCCCAGTTAAGGATACCCCGCTATCGCAGATTAACTCTGGAGGGTATAGGTGTTTTTGTTCGCCGGCATATAAGTTCGAGGGTTTGGATCTAGCGTACCGTTGTTGCATAGTGCCCTATTACTAGTCCAATCATTAAGTGCCCTTGTTTTATTCGTAGCTCCAGTCGTAACAAATGGCGACCTTGCCTAGTATCTTATCTTAGTCGTCATACCAAATGAACTAAGAAATAATTGCAGGATTTTTGGACATTTGTTTTTTGAGGAATATTTTGGACACGTTGAATTTTGTTTTGGCAACGTAGTATAGCACTTGAGTTGTCTTCGAGCATTTTTTGAGTGAATAGTGCTATATGAGAGTTTAGGTACTCCTTTTTTTTATAATCGTTGAGAATTTTTGGTGGACACTGTCGAACGACGGATCAATGCACAGTGAGGACACAGTATGGGAAGCAGACTCTGAGGTGCAGCAGCGGGGTTTGTTAGAAGGCATTAGAGTAGTAACTAGTGGGGAGGATGCAAGGGAGTTTCTGGAGATGCCTATTACTGTTGACCGGGTGTCGGGAATTGATCGGTATGGTCTCCAGTGTTTGGCCACAGTCATGGGGCATGTTGGCACTAGCAGCATGACGAGAAGTGACCTGGTGGCCTGTGTGCTCGGCGGGGTGCGTGGGGCTTCGGGTGGAGCGGGAGCTGGGGCACCTTCGGCCCAGCCCCCAATCCACTTGACTCCTACCATGGCGCCCCCTTGGGCTCCGGAGCCGGGTACGTTCCCGCAGGCCGATAGTCATTGGCAGCGTGGTTTGTCACTGGGTGGGTCTCCAATTGTTGCATCTCCTCCTCCTCAAGGTTTAACTCCAGATATGATCTTCCAGCTTGAGATGGCTAAGATTCAGCAGCAGCAACGAAAGCATGAGGCTGAGCTCGAGCAACAGCAGCGAGAGGCTGAGGCCGAGGAGAGAAAGGCCATACGTGAGGCTGAGCTTCAGGTTGAGGCTACGAAGTACTGTGCAGACAGAGATCTTGAGAAGTCTCGGGTGGAGTCGACAGGGCAGCGTCTCGGTTCTGGGAATCGAGGTCTTGATCAGTCTTTATCGCACCTTCTTAAGTTAGTTTAGTTCCTGCATTTGACGAGTCGGGTGTCACCGAGTTTTTCCTGCGTTTTGAGAAGAAGTGCCGGGAGCACCAATGGCCCGAGGTTAAGTGGGCAGCCCTTGTTTCCTCTAGGTTGGTTGGCAAAGGACTCAAGGCATATGATGCGTTGCCCTTGGAGTCTTGCATCGATTATGAGGTATTGAAGGAAGCTGTTCTGCGGGCGTACAAGTTACAACCAGAGACATATAGGTTGAAGTTTCAGGGTGTTACGAAGGGTCGTGAGTGCACTTTTCTAGAACATGCCCGGGAACTGTCTGATGCTTTGAGAAATTGGCTGAGGTCAGAGAAGGTGACGACGTTCGGAGAGCTTGAGCAGTTAGTCCTTCTAGAGCAATTTTTCAAATGCACAGGCGGCGACCTGACTTTGAACCTCAAAAAGAAACGTCCTAAAACTCTACAAGAGGCAGCTGAGATGGCTGGCCTGAGATTATCACTGATCCGTGGATGCGGGTCTGCACAACGGACCGATGCAGTTAACAAGGGGCGCAACACTCCACCCCCCTGAGTCAGTGATACCGCATTTAATAACAAAAGCAAGAGCAATGATACCAATTTTGATCACAAACCTAAAACCGTCCCGTTTAAGAAAGGTCAGGGCCCTTCCCCACCTCAGGGGAAGTCCAAGGGTGAAGTAGAGTGTTTTAAGTGTCATAAAAAGGGGCATTTTGCACGTTCCTGCCCTAGTAACCAATCTACAGCAGTCGTGTCTTTGGCTAGCAACGTTGGGGTGTCTCTGAGGTCTTCTGCATTTACCCGGGGTGATATGTCAGATGCGGGGGTACAGCCAGTGAAGGAGTGTCCGGAAGGCTCGAAACCTGTCCGCGATGCTTTTTGCGACCATAGAGGGCGAGGCTGCGTGAGTTGGGCTGGTTGCAAGTGTTACGATCCAGGTTCTCAAAGACACAGGGCTCTTCAACATTGGACTAGATAATGGCAAAATGCAACAACGGTAACACTAGATCCAACCCCTGCCTTAAACACTGGAAAACAAAACACCATTACCGCCCTGAGTCGTGCCTGGACAACGAGGTATCCTATGACTCGGTAACTGGTGCACACACACTAGGCTGACGCTCGATGAAACAGCCTATTCTCAAACAGTAAAAGATTACTCGATTAGGTTACACAAAGAAAAGATAGTTAACGTGATTAATTAACGTTACGGTAGATACTCAAATAACTGGCACTCCTGTATTAAAGAAAGTACAATGCTAGTCCTGCAACATCAACTGGAAACTTCTGAAATAAGTCTGATGCTGGGAAGATGTTCGTAAAGAATCATGAACAATTATAATGCAGAATACGGGTCACAATAAATACTAGGACATATAGTAATAATAGGCAGGCGAATAATAAAGACTGCGCAAAGGTAGTAATGCTCGACAACTAAAGAAATGCTTTGTGACACAACGCAACAGCCTACTAGGGTTGTGCAACTCAACAACAACCTCGGCTCAAAAGTGCAGTGAATAATAATGTTGCATACATATAATAATGGGGGCTTATCTCTAACCAGTGTCTGCTCAGTTAATAAAGTCTAGCTGGGGTATCAAGGCAGGGCAACAATGGGTGAGCATGCGGCTCGTAGCCTAACGTTGTCCGAAGGTGGTATAATGAAGATTACGTTATATGACGGGGATGCTCTCTTGATAAATCTAGGTCTCTAGTACCTAGTTCTATCCTGGCGATCCCTCAGAAGTCAACACAAAGAGGCAGCACTATGTTGTGAGGGATAGGCTATGGCCCTCTCACACCACAGTGCTGTGCTCGCAAAGTAAACCCACCCGAAGACAACTTAGGCTCCCACAGTACCTGTCGATGTCGTGCAGGGCTTAGCTAACACTGCACACATCGGAGACAACGACACAGTAACCCTACCCCTAGTCTAGCTTTAGATAACCAAGCAGAATCACTCAACACCTTGCCAGGGAGACATATACCAGTCTACAACCTTCCCGAGAGAGGACACATACGGAAAAGTCCGTCTCTCTAACCTCAATAAAGCATAATACCTCCTTAACCTAATACATGGAAATATCTGAGAGCTTCGCGTACAATACGACTGGTCGACGGTGAACGTCTATGCTGAAACCAGAAGGGATGTTGAGTTTAATAAAGAGTAGAGAATGAGAAAGGAAAAGTCGAGAGAGAGAAATAGTATGCAAAGTGGCGAGTATGGGGGACAGAATTGCAAAGGGTGTAGGCGATACGCGTGTCAGGCAAGCTCTGAGCTGGTAAAGAACACGAGGCCGCGATGGGAAGGGACTAGTTGACCACCCGGCCGCCAACGCCGTCAGCGCCCAAGCGAGCCGCGTCATAGCTCACCCCGCTGCCAGGTGTACTCCCTCACCCTCCCTCGCTCGCCTCCCACACAAGCAACATTTATATTATAGCGAATATAAAATACAAGGCGCGGTCACAGACCAAATCAAAGACCATTTCTAGACTATCTGTGGCAACACGACACTAATTAAATAAAGCAGATCATTCTAGGACAACTGTAGCCCATCCCCCCATCCTGGCGAGCGCTAGCGAGCTGCAATGCCCCACGCAACCATTCTGCTAACGCCGGGAGGCGTCACACAAGCATGGGTTGGAGTTGTTGCATGATACAGGTGCATCCCAGACTCTGATGAAAAACTTTACAGGCAAACCTATAAACGCGGCACGGGTAGTTGTGGTGCAGGGTATTAATGCTACACGGTCATACCCGTTGGTTCGAGTGGAGCTGGAGGTTGAAGGTGTGACACGAGAGTTGGATGTTGGAATCGTGGAGAAACTGCCAGTAGAGGGCGTCGACCTTCTTCTCGGCAACGACTTTGCGGTGCCTACTTCTGAGGTTCCACCCTTAGTCGTTGCCGAGAGGGCGGACGTGAGTAGGGAGGGGCAGGAGTTGGTCGTGAGGTGTCAATTACAGCAGATGGCGTGTGTTGTCACCCGTTTTCGTGCATCTAAAGTGTCACAGCCTATTCCTCAGTCTCTAGACCAGCGGAGGAACGGTCGAAAGGAGAAAGCTAAAGTTGGGAAAAGTTTTGAGAGTTTTGATCCAGCGGTTCTCCTTGGTGACTCAGTATTAGCACCAATGTTAAGGTCCGGAGTGGCCCCAGAACCTGTCACACTCCGTGAAAACTCCGAGACAGCACCGTTACTCACAAAAGCAAGAGAGGATCAAACAGTCCAGTACCGGGGGAGGCCATAAGTTGCTCCGGGAGCATCTCGATAAATTGGCTCCTTCGGATATCTGTCAGCTGCAGCTAGGTGATCCTGAGCTTCAGAAGTGTAGTAACGGTGCAATCGAACTTGAGGAGGACGGGGATGCAAAGCCGGGGGACTTCTTTCGTGTGGAGGGTATTTTGTACAGGCGTTTTCTAGATCCCAGACGGAGTTGGGAGGGTGGGTCGAGAGTGGTTGACCAGTTGGTAGTGCCTAGTGTGTGCCGTGATAGCCTACTGACTTTGGCGCATGATGTACCGTTGGCAGGGCATTTGGGTGTACGTAAGACGGTAGCAGCATTGGCGAAATTGTTTTGATGGCCAGGCATGAAGGCACATCTGGCATCGTGGGTGGCAATGTGCAGTACCTGCCAGACAGTAGGTAAACCAAACCAGTGTATTCCCAAGGCTCCGTAACACCCTATTCCTGTTATCGGGCCACCATTCAGTAAGGTTATAATCGACATGGTTGGCCATCTACCCCCTACTAGTGCAGGCAACAAGTACCTCCTCACAATTATGGATAAATTAGATAAGTGGACTGTATATTATTGATAATGAAGAAGTATTAACCATATAGAAATATTTACCCTTTGATGAACTCAGCTGGTGATTGGAGGATGGCGGAAAATAGGCTAGATGACTTGAAGTGGTTAGTAAGGTAAAGAGCGTATGAAAAGAGGCTACAATAGGCTAGGATAGGCTAGATATTTACGTTAAGTTCGTGCTAATTAACAAAGATGATGATGTAGTGACTATATGGAATATGAGATGAAAGTGAAGCGAAAACACCTGGTGAAGTAAAGGAACTATAGGAAGAAAGCTTAGCGTGTGTAGCTGGGACGGAGGTTGGTTGGAGAGTGAGCGAGCGCGTTATGTTTGTCTCTGTCGTGACATACCGCGCACGCGCATAACATATGGAAAATGTATCCCATCTTCTTTACAATGAGATACTTATAAACAATCTTAAATAATACAAATATATATATATATATGGGAATTATAATCCTACAATACTTTCCCATATACAACTATAGAATAATATATTCTACCCAATCATGGAACGTTCGACTAAGGTTATGGAAGCGTTCAACTTAAGACTACGGAACGATACGTAACGCTACATCAACCCAGATTACGTAACATCGAGACTGTTCATACTAGTTTGAGTACACTAAGTATGGACATATTTCCACCAACAGAAAACATACAAAATTTACATGATTAGATTTGCCCGGAGGCAATCTTATCCCGCCAAGCTTGGGAGGATATCTGGGCTGCCTGTCGACGTGGGCGTCCGCCGGACGCGTCAACAGGCTGCGCCAAAGTAGAAGCCAGAGAGGGGACATCAATGGATAACTGATCCGAGGGGGTGTCCTTGTGATCGAGGTCACCCTCAAGAGGATATAGTCGTACTGTTGGCCGTGTGATTTCTCCAGTCCTGGTGCGAACCTTTGCTACCCGAACCTCACCATCACGACCTGGTAAAAACTCCTTTATCCGACCCAATTTCCAAAATGCGCGCGGGCCCTCCTAATGGATGGTTACCACGTCCCCTACCCTAGGCCAATGACCCTTTAATGGTGTTAGTTTATTTTTTTGCGCTTCCCTTAAAGTCACCAGATATTCTGTTGACCAGCGATGCCAAATATCTCGCGATAATTTACGAATATATTTGTAGCGGGCCGATATCACGTCCTCACTTATGTAGTCTGGATCTTCCATAGTATCCTCGTCATGCTCTTCAGGAAGATCCCGCAGTCTGTATCCACGTACCAGTACTGAGGGTGTGATTGGGGTAAGATCTTCCAAATCACCAGAAGCATAGTATAGAGGGCGATCATTTACGGTGGCTTCAATCTCCAAGAGTATGGTGTTGAGTTCCTCAATCGAGATGAGAGCTCTACCCAACACCTTCTTCAGACCCGCCTTCACGATGCCTATGGCTCTCTCCCATATGGCGCCAAACCAAGGCGCTCTGGCGGGAATGAAACGCCATTCACATTTTACATCCGCTAGGCAGGTCTGAATCTTAGGATTGTTGCTCACTTCTTTAAGATATGTAGATGCCCCTATGAAAGTCATTGCATTGTCACTCAGCATTATACGCGGATATCCCTGTCTACTGCAGAATCTTCGGAAGGCATGTAGGAAGCTATCACAAGTGAGGTTGGTGACCAGTTCCAGGTGAATTGCCCTGGTAACAGCAAAAGTGAAAAGTATCATATACACCTTAAGATTGGGTGAATCTTTCACAGGGATTGCTCCACTGTAGTCAACCCCGGTAACTTTGTAAGGGTCACCTGGGGTGGTTCGCAGGTTTGTTAAGGGAGGAATACCGACGGGATCATAATGTGTTCCCTGTACTCTTCTACACTTTAAGCATTTGCGAAGGACTTTCTTGACCACCTGCCTGATTCTAGGCACCCACCATCGTTGTCTTACATAGGTGACTATATGACCAACCCCATAATGACAACAGAGTCGGTGACACCTATCGATGATAAGATGGGTGAGGGGATGATTAGGGGGCAGTAGTATTGGATACTTACTTGCCTCAGAGAGGGCTGCCAATCGTAATCTGCCTCCGCAATGTATCAAGTCCCCCTTCAAGTGTAAGCCCAACTGATTGATCAGGTTATTCCTAGACTTTGTTCCCTTAACCATTAATTTATATTCCTGAGTATATATTTGTTGTTGACAGAGCTTATGTAATAATTTATCTGCAATTCTGATCTTCTTCACATTGAGGTAAGCACTACCTGTGGGCTTTAATTTTTGCTTTTACATTTTCTACAAATTGTATCACCCATGCTGTAACACGTTGTAACTTCTCATAGCTGCTGAATCTATCCCAGTCCCATAACCGTGTGTCTTCGTCAGGCACCGAGTCAATTACCGGTGCCACAATAGCAGTGTGTTGCTCGCTCAAATCTATATTCTTTGGCCATTCGTTGGGATCATTAAGCCAGCATGGGCCATTCCACCACAACGCAGAAGATTTGAGAAATTTAGCAGAGATACCACGAGTAATGCAGTCACTTGGATTCTCTTTGGTAGACACATACCGATACTGTGCGGTTGGGAGCAGGGTACGAATTTCGTCGACACGGTAGGTGATGTACACTGGTAGCTTCTTTCGGCTATGTAACCAGTAGAGCGTAATTTGGCTGTCACTCCATATAACTGTCTCCGAGATATTTAGCAAATTTTTAAAAGTTTCCTCTACAAAGTGAACGAGTCTAGCAGCCAACAAAACTGCAGTCAGCTCTAATTTTGGGATGGAAAGGGATTTGATCGGGGCGACTTTCGCCTTCGCCATGACTAGACGGCTGCCACTTGTGTCAACAAAGTATATGGCGGTGCCGTACGTGACCTTGCTAGCGTCTGAGAAGGCATGAATGGAAACAGGATGGTCCGTGATAACTCTCCGAGGAAAATTAAAACCCTTACAGAGACGAAGATCCGAAATAATGTCTTCCCACTCCTGAACCAGATCGCCAGTCAAAACCTCATCCCAACCTAATTTTATCCTCCATAATTGCTGAAGGAATAATCTCGATTTGATCGACACCGGTAGAACTATCCCCAAGGGGTCAAAAAGTTTAGCCGTCATACTCAAGCAAATTCGTTTTGTAATCTGCGAATATTGCGCGTACTGAACACCGAATGAGAGGGTATCGGTGTCCGCTTTCCAAAACAACCCTAGCACTCTAACATGTTCCTGCTGTACAGCCGCCACACCATCCCGTTGCAGTACAGTCCGCAAAACAGAGTTATTAGTCGCCCATTCACGCAAATGTAGATGGGCGTCATTCATAATTTCTCGGACTACAGCATAGGTATCAATCAGGAAATCTTCTTCATTTCCTGTACCCAGTAAATTGTCTATGTACAGTTGTGGACAGATGAAACAGATACAGCTTTGGTCTGTCCAAGACCTCAATAGAGGGCAGCACAATTAGTGTAGAAAATTATCTGGTAACAGTGATGGTGTGGGGGTAGGAGGTGAAGGTATGGGGTGGAAGGAGGGAGGGGGAAGGAGGGTACAGGAGTGAGAGGGGGAACTAGCGGCGAGGTGGTAGCAGGTCGGGGTGGAGGGAAGTGGTTGGCCAAATACTTTACTGTGAAAGAATAATTCATTTTGTGTTTTGATCATTATGTGGGATCATGAATGCGAAATATTGGAGTCGTGAGGTGTGTGTAGCATAATAAACGCGCTACAGGCTGCTAAACTGCTATTGCTCTCTCTCTCTCTCTCTCTCTCCATATACAATATATACTGTATGTGACATATAGGCATTCAAATATATGATATCTTATATCTCTAATGTAGTACTACTTTATTTGTGTTCTCTGCTTAGAGTGCCTACTGAGTTGTGATATCGGGAACGTGGTATTGTTCAAACATGGGAGCGTCAGAAACAACTGAACTACCTGTTCATTATCTAACAAGGGGAAATATAGTAATTGTTAATATTTGTCAGTTGGTGAGTCAGTCAAACTTCAAATATTATAGTTAGTGTTTCAGCATAATGGTGAGTGTATAGGTCATAGTAGTAACGAAAGTATGCAATGCACATATGGTGTATATAATACGGTATCAATGACACGCCAATTAAAGTGTTTTCCAAGTGTACCGGAGGTGTTATCAGTGTTGGCATTGCCACGGGTATATAATCGCTTTACATTATATACGTCCATAAAAATTTAAACAATATAATATTATAAATGTATAAATGAATGAACAAAGGATGGTTAATATATATATACATAGCAATACACCTGTTTAAGAAAAGCAACCAGTTATATATAATGTGTCAATACAATCCTCAAAGTTTCGGTATAGAGGCGCAAAAGACCATGTTATAAAATAATATCCCCACATTAAAAACTAAGTTATATTTATTGGTCAAACCTCTTGGTAGATATGCTCAACAATAATGACGCAAGGGTGGTGTAAGCTTAATTAATATCAAATGAAAACACGATTATGCAGAACCATTCCGGTATATCAGGTATGTTTTGTTACGTGTATGCAGAACCATTCCGGTATATCAGGTATGTTTTGTTACGTTTATGCAGAACCATTCCGGTATATCAGGTATGTTTTGTTACGTTTATCCAGAACCATTCCGGTATATCAGGTATGTTTTGTTACGTTTATGCAGAACCATTCCGGTATATCAGGTATGTTTTGTTACGTTTATGCAGAACCATTCCGGTATATCAGGTATGTTTTGTTACGTTTATGCAGAACCATTCCGGTATATCAGCTATGTTTTGTTACGTTTATGCAGAACCATTCCGGTATATCAGGTATCTTTTGTTACGTTTATGCAGAACCATTCCGGTATATCAGGTATGTTTTGTTACGTTTATACAGAACCATTCCGGTATATCAGGTATGTTTTGTTACGTTTATGCAGAACCATTCCGGTATATCAGGTATGTTTTGATACGTTTATGCAGAACCATTCCGGTATATCAGGTATGTTTTGTTACGATTATGCAGAACCATTCCGGTATATCAGGTATGTTTTGTTACGTTTATGCAGAACCATTCCGGTATATCAGGTATGTTTTGTTACGTTTATGCAGAACCATTCCGGTATATCAGGTATGTTTTGTTACGTTTATGCAGAACCATTCCGGTATATCAGGTATGTTTTGTTACGTTTATGCAGAACCATTCCGGTATATCAGGTATGTTTTGTTATGATTATGCAGAACCATTCGGTATATCAGGTATGTTTTGGTACGTTTATGCAGAACCATTCCGGTATATCAGGTATGTTGTGTTTGTATATATAATGTTTGTTACGATTATGCAGAACCATTCCGGTATATCAGGTATGTTTTGTTACGATTATGCAGAACCATTCCGGTATATCAGGTATGTTTTGTTACGTTTTGACGGCATCAGTAGAAGTGAAAGCGTTAAATGAGATAGAGTTAGGGCCATTCCTTGCTACGGGTTCTAAGTTGTATACAGTTGGTTAGTGTCTCAGAGATATGAGGATACGCTTCTTCACTTATTATGGCATATAGTAAATGAGTTAATTATTTTTTGGCGGGACGACTTGTAGTTGGAGGAGTAATTGAGATAGTCATTACCGATTTTATAGATATTAAAGTGAAACAGCTTACACGTATTAAGAAAGGGTTAGGAATACATTAACCCTCCTGGCCCGGGCTAGCTCTCCTAATGACAGTGCGGCGTACCCGGGCGATCTGGCCGAAAAACGTCTAGGCCTAGGCTACCGTATTTTGGTTAATTTTAACTGTTAGAAATTTCCCACGCATCTATAAACGTAGTGCTGTTTCCAATCTGTAGACTGGCGTTGAGTAGAGCTCTCTAAGTCAACTGGTTCATTTGTGATGACGATTTTAGTGGAGAGCATTTTCAGGCAATGTTAGCAATACGACGATCTTTTCACTACTGAAACAACGACATACAGACATACAATAACAAACGAGTCTTCTCCTTCTTGTTTTCGGAGGTGCAGTGACGCAACGATCGGCTTTGTTTACATGCGTCGGACGCACGGCGTTCAGACCAAGCTGAATAGGCTTTCAAGCTTACTGTATATTAAAATGACACCCGGGTACCTGCCCATCTGCCGTGGTGTCATATTAAAATGACACCCGGGGAGGAAGGGTTAAAATGAAAATACTGAATAGGATTGTAATAATTATGGTGAGCAAAGATGCATGGTATATACAACTAGCAAAACGAAAATAGTGCATTGTGCTGCTTTATGATATATAAATGTGTTTAAGATAATTAGAGAATTCATAATATCATGACCTTGGCAAAAGTAGACTTCGAATGTTTGAGATATAGCTACTAACAATCTAGAGAAAGATGAACCAGGAGAGATACATATAAAGCTTGATAAATTAACTTTAGCAGATTACAGAACACAGGAAGAGATTAAAGGCGCAAAAGATAAACGGGAGCAACGAATTATCAGTCCTCATTAATCATTAATCCTGTTCTCAAAAAACAGGGTGAATGTTCATGTATGTGAATATATGACCTGTGATTTCGTATACTATTTAACAGTAAATTGTGAATAACATAAAGCTTAACAACAAGGTCAGTATCTAAAAAAATATAGCAAAGGAGGAGTTGCAGCATTTCCATGTTTATTGTTGTCAAAATTGTTGTACGAAAAAACACGCTTGGTATGGAATATATACACATATATTTCATTTATGGGGCTTTCACACTATTGCACGTATCATAACATTTCTTAATTCAATATTTCCTTAGGTTACCAATAATACAATCTAGACAAATATTGCCAATCAACAATATAAGGTCCATTGATTTCTTAATATAGTTAGTTACAAACCGACTTTACAATAGCATTATTGGTATCTCTAGATTTTATACATCCTTATTAACCAATATAGAGCGTAATCTTAATCTTACTAAATAATTGACTTGCAGAAAACCTGTAGAGCGAGACTGAAATAAAAGCATGGTCATATTATAGTTAGTAGATAATTTTTCTATGTGAGTTAGTGAGACAAAAGGCAGAACTGTCTGTGACAAATTCCTTCCCCATAGTTGAAAGAGTGACAGGGCCAAAATCAAGGAATGTTCGAGCCAAAATGCCTTGATACACAGAGTTTAAAGTAATTAAATTCATAGGATGAGGGGAAAATGGATTCAGGGTAGAGTGTTCCAGAGCTCAGCTGTTGAATAGGGGAAAGATTGGGAATATCGTTTCACTCTTGGGTTGGAGAAATGCAAAGAGTAGGGGTGGGATTGTATTGGAAGACAGGTTCTACGTATTCCTCGTAGAGGAGGTGGTATACATTGAGAGAGGGTGAGGAACACTGATTATTGTAATATCAGTAGAATAGCGAGAAAGATACAACTTTGCGGCGAAGAGAGAGAGATTGCAGAGAGTCAGGGAGTGGACATCAGTTAATGAGACGAAAGGTTTTCTTTTCTACTTTGTCAAAAAAATGCTGTGTGAAACGATCTTCCCCACACATGTGAACAATACTCAATACATGGACGCACTGTGCCTCTGTACAGAGCAAGAAGCTGTGCCGGGGTAAAGAACCCCCGGAGACGATTGAGCATACGTAGCTTCTGGAAAGAGGTTTTAGCAAGGGTGGTAATATGATCTTTCCAAATGAGATCAGGAGAAAAGGAGACACCGAGAATACTGAGAAAATGAAAGGTTGATTTGTGTATTGTTGAAGTATAAGGGAAAGTCCTGTGGGAGTTCTTGATGGGTAGATAAATGGAGAAATGGGTTTTGGAAGCACCAAAAGCAACAATATATTTTCTGCTCCAAGTGGGAATTGTTGATATGTCAGAAGATATGGCATCGTCACGTGACTTTTTGAGAGATTGCTTGCTGGGGGGTTCTGAAAAACTAGTTTAATAGTGTAAGGTAGAGTCATCAGCATATGAATGAAGAGCTGATAGTTGATAGGTTGAGGAAGTGAAAGATGGCCGTCCACAACTGCAGCCATGGAACGGCCAGGAATATTTTTGTGCCAGACTCTATTAAAGGACTTAGATATATCTAGCACAATAGAAAAGCTTTCACCGAAATCATGAAAGGAGGATAACCAAAAGTTAGTAAGATATGAATAAGATATGAAAGAAGATCACCAGTAGAGCGACCCCTTAGGAAGCCATACTGGCAATCTGAAAGTAGATTATATGGGCAGAGAGATGCTTAAGAAATTTCGAAGTTAGAATAGTTTCCAAAAACTTTGGAGATGCAAGAAATGAGAGCAATTGGACGATAGTTGGAGGGTTGAGAGCGATCATCCCTTCTTTGGGATAGGTTGTGTGACGCATGTCCAGTGTGAGCATGCTGTACAGAACGCCTAGTCATGCCCCACTCTCGCTAGGATCGTCAGGGCAGTAACTTTGGCTGTAGTCTATGTAGAGTTTCCTAACTTAGTTCATGTGAGCCGTTGTACTATAAGTAATATGAATATGTATTTTGTTTTCATCTGAGTCAACGAGTTCTATTTTATATCATTAGTTATAAGTATTGTGGGTAAAACTTATTTGTAATGATGGGAGAAGCGGCAGCCACAGTTGGGGGTCAGTGGGTGCGCCATGCGGGAGGTGGGCCTAACTCACTAGCACTCCCCCCCTCCCCCCTCCCCTCAGTGCTAGGAAAGCCTTTGTCTATCCCAGAGGAGAGAGAGAAATTACGTAATGATTGTCAGTGGGCGGTCCTTAGTAGTTCACGTTGGGCTCACTAGAGGGCCGGGTATAAAAAGGGAAGTCTAGCCATTTTTTCTTCAGAACTCATTAGGCAGAGCGACTTCTCATTTCCCTTGCTAACTATATATATTCTTCTGACTGATGTGAACTTTCTCTACTACCTTACATTCTTATCTCCTCTTTTCCCTACCCTTTTTAACTTCCATGGTCCCGTTGGTGCAGAGCTAGTCAGCCAACGTATTATCGCTTGAGTTCTCACGAGATATATGCCTATTAGATAGCCTATTTTGGAAGGGTTAACTTAGAATAGGATTGATTTATGTTTGTTGCACTTGTAAATGCATTTCCCTGTGTGTTATTATTATTCCTGTTTTCTGCTAGTCTAGGTAATGCTAGACTGGGGTAAGGCTTTTCTGTGTTACGAGTTGTTTGATGCAGTGGTTAAGCGATAAACCTGCATACTCGTTTCGGTTCAGTGAAGCCTAGGTTGTCTTCGCGGCTGACTGTGTTGAGTTAATAATTTACAGTGCGTGAGGGCAAGAGCCTAACCACCCTGTATTTTATTAACAGTTTGTTTTTACTTTGTCAAGGAGCCGGGAGAAAACCAGATACAAGGGATCTGGATTTCTCAAAGTGCACTTGTTAGTGTTAACGTAATACTTTAAACAGTTGTGAGGACTTCGCTAGGCTACGAGCCGTTTTTGCTCAGTCACTGCTACCTTTTGCCCACAGTACCCCAGCTAGACTTTACTCGATTAGTAGATACAGAATAGTATTGAAGCTTTCCTTATGTATGATATTGTTTATGCACTATTGATTTCATGTGTTGCACGCTTGGCTACTTTAGTGATTAGTGGCCCACGAGCACAATCCGAGTAGGCTATTGCCGTTGCATTTGCGGAGTACTTCTTTTTAATGTTTGCCATTTACTATTGCATATTCTTTTAATTATTCTTATGCCAATTTAAACCTTTAATAGTATTTAATTGCCAGTGTTTTTGCTTATTGAATTGCTGTTCAAAATCCGATACGTACTTCTTTCGAGCATCCGAGAAGCATCTAACTTTTTTCAGAAGATTCCTTGCTCGATGCTTAAGGACTATTAATTAACGTAACGTAATAGTGCCGATCCGAAGTAGAGGGTGGAGGACTTCTTAAGTTCTTAGTCAAGGGTGGATTACTTCGGCTTCGGCCAACACTATTCTTTGGTGTTGTTGTTTCTTACTTCATTGTTTGATTGTTGACCAGACTAGATAATTCCTGTCTCTTTATTAGTCTGTTGTTGAACACTAGTACCGAGTTCTTGTATACCCCGTTATAGCAGATTGAACTCTGGAGGGTATTGGTGTTTTTTGTTCGGGTGGCAGTACTCAGGGGTTGGGATCGTGTGTTTCCGTTGTGGCAGCGAGCCGTACTCGAGTCCTGATTGAGAGCCCTTGTGTACCCGAGTGCCAGGTCGTAACAAATGGCGACCTTGCTTAGGATTTTGTGAACAGTATAAATTTTTGCAGAGTTGTACAACATTTGTTTGTTTGTATTTTAGCGTGCATATTGAAGAATATTTTTTTTGTATGGCAATTAGTAAAGCATTTAAGAGACTCCAGTTAATTTAGTAATTAGTGCTTGCATAGGAAGTTTAACACTTTTGTCTCGAGATTTTTTTTTGTGGACTTCAGTATGTCGTGCATTAGCACTGACGATGAGCGAGAGATGCCATTTGAAGGTGTGCCGTTAGTAACCAGTGAGGAGGATGCTAGAGTTTTTGTGAGTAAGCGGTACCACGTGACGGAGGAGAGGCTGATTGGGGTGGATGTTTGTGGCTTGCACCTGATAGCCAAGGTTTTGGGCATTTCCAATGTAGTAGGGATGTCCAAGGGGGAGCTGATTTCCTGGGTGTTGCGTGGGCGACATGGGGTTTCGGAGGAGAGGGCGTTTGGGGGGGTTCCTCCCCAGATCCCCTCTCACTCGACTCCCACAGTGCCGTCCACTCAGTTACCGGAGGTTAGCACTCTCCCACAGAGGGATGAGAATTGGCAGATTGGAGTGCCCTCGGGTGGTGCACATGGTGGTTCCCCAGTTTTTGCCCCCCCTCTTTCAGTAGTGGCAGCTCCCTCTTCCTGCCTGTCTCCAGATATGGTATTTAGACGAGCTTGCTAAGATTGAGGCTAGGAAGCAGGAGATTGAGGCTAGGAAGCAGGAGAATGAGACCAGGAGGCAGGAGGATGAGACGAGGAGGCATGAGATTGAGGTTAGGAGGCATGAGGCTGAGCTTAGGTACGACTCGGAGAAATATTGTGCTAAATTAGATTTAGATAAGACTCGTGCAAAGTCGACAGGGACTCGGATGGGCCGTGAGGGCCAAGTAAGAGAACAGTCCTTGGGCCAATTGGTCAAATTGGTGCCGGTATTTAGTGAAACTGAAGTCACAGAATTTTTTAATCGTTTTGAGAAGAAATGTAGGGAGCATAATTGGCCTGAAGAGAAGTGGGCAGCTCTAGTCTCCTCAAGACTTACGGGTAAGGGTCTGAAGGCTTATGATGCACTGCCTTTAGAGTCTTGCATTGACTACCCAGAATTGAAGAGAGCTGTCCAACGGGCATACGAGTTGCAACCGGAAACATATCGATTGAAGTTTCGGGGTGTTACAAAGACTAGGGAGGCGACCTTTCTTGAACATGCCCGGGACTTAAAAGATGCACTTAAAAACTGGACACGTTCTGAGAAAGCTGAGACGGCCGAACAGTTGACTGAGCTGTTTCTGCTCGAGCAGTTTTATAAGTGTACTGGTGCAGAAATGACTTTAACTATTAAAGAAAAGAACCCAAAAACTCTACAGGAGGCAGCTGAGATGGCTGACCTCCGGCTATCACTAATTCGTGGGTGCGGGTCTGCCCAGCGTAGTGAGGCAGGTAACAAGGGGCGTGACGCCCCACCCCCCCGAGTTAGTGATATACCTTATGCAAACAAGTACAAGAGCCATGATACCAAGACTGACCACAAGACTAGCCCCGTCCCATTTAAGAAGGGGCCGGGCCCTTCCCAGTACCAAGGGAAGCCCAAAGGGGAGTTGGAGTGTTATCAATGTCATAAAAAGGGGCACTTTGCAAGAGTCTGTCCTAGCAAACCACCTACAGCAGCTGTGTCTTTGGCCTGCAGCATTGGTGTGTCTCCGAAGTCATCTGAGTTTGCCCGGGGCAGTTCGTCAGAGGCTGAGGCACAGCCAATGCAGAAGCACCTGGGAGGCTCTAACCCTGCTCAGGATGTTTTTTGCGACCATAGAGGGCGGGGTTGCGTGATGTGGGCGGGGCGCAAGCATGGAGTAGAGGTCTTGCGTGATACAGGTGCTTCCCACACTCTGATGAAAAACTTGACTGGCTACCCTATAAACACGGCTCGGGTGGTAGTGGTGCAGGGTATTAATGCAACTCGGTCATACCCACTGGTGTGGTTGGAGGTGGATGGTGTGACACGTGAATTGGATGTCGGGATTGTGGAGAAACTGCCAGTGGAGGGCGCCGACCTTCTTCTCGGCAAGGACTTTGCAATGCCCGCTTCTGAGGTTCTACCCTTAGTCGTTGCCGAGAGGCCGGCCGACGTGAGTAGGGAAGAGCAAGAGTGGGTCGAGCGGTGCCAGACACAACCCATGGCGTGTGTTGTCACCCGAGCTCGGGCAGCTAAAGTGTCACGGCCTAGTCCTCCGTCTTCAGACCAGCGGAGGAACGATCAACAGGAGGAGGCTAAACCTGGACTTGGTTTTAAGAGTTTTGACTCGGCGGCTGTCCTGGGTGATTCAGTATTAGCACCATTACTTAATTCTGGAGTAGCCCCTGGGCCTGTCATCGAGAGTGACGAGGCTGGGCATGACGAGTCTCCACGACAGCAACGTTATGTACATCGAGAGAGACAGAGGGAGCAGCCCAGTATCGGGGAAGGTCATGCATTGCTCCGGGAGCAGTTAGATCGCTTGGCACCCTCAGATATACGTCGGTTGCAACTAGAGGACCCTGAGCTCCAAACGTGTGCTAATGGACCTGTAGAGCTTGACGAGGACGGCGATGCACAGCCAGGAGATTTTGTTTTATTTAGAAGGCATCCTCTATAGGCGTTTTCAAGACCCTAAACGTAGTTGGCAAAAGGGGTCCGGAGTAGTGGACCAGTTGGTGGTGCCACGGGAGTGCAGGGATAGCCTACTGAGGTTGGCGCATGACATACCACTGGCAGGACATCAAGGGGTGCTTGAGCGGTGGCATGCTACACTTAAAAGCATGCTCAGGTGTTATTGTGCTGACAACGGTATGGATTGGGATCTTGGATTGCCTTATGTGCTGTTCGGGAGGTACCTGGTGAGAGCCTGGGATTTAGTCCAAACGAGCTGATTTTTGGACACCATGTCAGGGGCCCCCTTAACATGCTGAAAGAAATTTGGGAGGGGACTGTGCAGCCTTGTCCATTATTAAAGTATGTGCTTGAAAGCCGTGAGCGCATGCTTAAGAGTCTGGAGATGGCAGGTAGAAATTTGACAGAATCACAAGCTTTGATGAAGGACAGGTATGATCGCAAAGTGAGGCTCCGGAAGTTCACTGTAGGACAAGAGGTATTAATTTTGTTGCCTTTGGTTGGTAACCCTCTCTCTGCGAAGTACACTGGACCTTATAAAATTGTAGAAAAAATTTCAGACTTAGATTACCTTGTTGCCACTCCAGACAGGAGGAAAAAGAACCAGTTATGTCACGTGAACCTTATTAAAGAGCATGTGAGGCGCCCCTCTGAGCCTCTCACTGTCCCTGTGTTGGCTTGTTGCGGCCGTGGTGGAGAAGGAGAGGGGGACAGTCAAGCTTCAGAGGAGGATAGCTGGGATCAACATGTTTCAGCGGATCAGTGGGCGGGGAACTCGAGCCTAAGGGCTGACGAGGCTATAGCTCATTTGCTTGAGCCGCAGTTTGATGCTATCCGTCAGTTGTTCGGTTCATACCCCACTGTATTTGCTGAACACCCAGGCCTCACTACTCAGGCTATGCATGATGTTGACGTGGGGGACCATCTACCCTTCAAGTCAATCCCGTACCGTGTGCCCCCCATAAAACTACCAGCTCTGAGGGATGAGTTGGAGTATATGCTCGGTAGAGGGTTGATAGAGAAAGGCACAGTTAAGTGGACTTCCCCCGTAACACTGCAGCCTAAGCCAGATGGCAAGGTACGCTTTTGTATTGATTTCCGTAGGTTAAACGGTTTGACTCCAACTAACCCATATCCTCTTCCTCGGGTTGATGATAGTGTTGACAAAATTGGTAATGCTCGTTTTTTGTCTAAAGTAGATTTAGTAAAAGGTTACTGGCAAGTACCTTTGTCCGAGCGTGCTAAAGAGGTATGTGGTTTTGTTGTGGACGGGAGTACCTACCGGTGCAATGTTATGCCTTACGGACTTAAGAATGCACCAGCAACGTTTCAGAACCTGATGAATTAAATTGTAAAGGACATTCCAAATTGCACCGTATATTTGGACGATGTAATTATTTATGATGACGACTTTGAGAGCCATTGTGAGCACCTTGAGACCTTGTTCCGGAAACTTAGTGAAGCAGGTCTGGTAGTAAATTTGGCAAAGCGTGACTTCGTAAAAGCCACTGTGCAGTACCTTGGGTTTGTAGTGGGAAGGGGACAGGTGTGCCCTCCTCAGAACAAGGTACAGGCTATCAATAAATTTCCGCACCCAACAACCAAGAAGCAGATTATGAGATTCTTGGGTATGATAGGCTACTACAGACGCTTCATAAAAGGTTACTCAACGGTGTTGGCACCTCTCACAGATTTGTTATCTAAAGACAAAATGTGTTTGTGGGCACCTGAGTGTGAAAAGGCTTTCACTTTGGTGAAACATTTGCTATGTACTCACCCGATACTCAGGGCCCCAGAATTTAACAGGCCTTTTCAGCTGGCAACAGATGCTAGTGGTGTAGGGGCTGGTGCCGTCTTGCTACAGACAGACAATGAAGGTGTGGAACACCCAGTAAGTTTCTTTTCTAAGAAGTTCAATGCTGCACAAAAGAACTATTCTACAATAGAAAAGGAATTACTGGCGATTGTGCTGTCGCTCAGGCACTTCGAGGTGTATGTTCCAGCCTATGGCCCAGTCGTGGTTATCTACACTGATCATCACCCTTTGAGATTCCTGAATCAATTTCACAATCGCAATATGAGACTGACCAGGTGGTCTTTGATGTTGCAGGAGTATAACCTGGACATCCGTCATATTGCTGGATGTGACAATGTGATCGCGGATTGTTTATCAAGGGTGGATGATCAGTCGTAGGCTATCACAGGTGTGTGGGTTTGAGTGGAGGAAAATAGGCTGCCCTTATAGTGCAGCCGGGAAAAACATATTAAAATATAAAAATCATAAAAAACTCTTTCTTTTGATATAGGTAATCTTATAAGTTTGTCATAGCCTATAGAGTTTGAGTAGTCCACGAACTATCAAACGGCTGAGCTGCTGTAAGCTCGCTCTGGGAGCATGATATTGTGTCTTTTTGCTATTGTTGGGAGGAGTTATAAAATGTGATTTTTTTTTTTTTTTTTAATAATAAGATGTGTTTTGGTGATAAACTCAGCTTTGTTTTAGTGCCATGCGGTCGCTGGGTGTGAGGGGCTTGATGGGGTTCTGTGTTTGTCAGATTTTAGCTCAGGGTTGAGCAAGTAAAATCTTGGGGGAGGTGTGACGCATGTCCAGTGTGAGCATGCTGTACAGAACGCCTAGTCATGCCCCACTCTCGCTAGGATCGTCAGGGCAGTAACTTTGGCTGTAGTCTATGTAGAGTTTCCTAACTTAGTTCATGTGAGCCGTTGTACTATAAGTAATATGAATATGTATTTTGTTTTCATCTGAGTCAACGAGTTCTATTTTATATCATTAGTTATAAGTATTGTGGGTAAAACTTATTTGTAATGATGGGAGAAGCGGCAGCCACAGTTGGGGGTCAGTGGGTGCGCCATGCGGGAGGTGGGCCTAACTAACTAGCACTCCTCCCCCCCCTCCCCTCAGTGCTAGGAAAGCCTTTGTCTATCCCAGAGGAGAGAGAGAAATTACGTAATGATTGTCAGTGGGCGGTCCTTAGTTGTTCACGTTGGGCTCACTAGAGGGCCGGGTATAAAAAGGGAAGTCTAGCCATTTTTTCTTCAGAACTCATTAGGCAGAGCGACTTCTCATTTCCCTTGCTAACTATATATATTCTTCTGACTGATGTGAACTTTCTCTACTACCTTACATTCTTATCTCCTCTTTTCCCTACCCTTTTTAACTTCCATGGTCCCGTTGGTGCAGAGCTAGTCAGCCAATGTATTATCGCTTGAGTTCTAACGAGATATATGCCTATTAGATAGCCTATTTTGGAAGGGTTAACTTAGAATAGGATTGATTTATGTTTGTTGCACTTGTATATGCATTTCCCTGTGTGTTATTATTATTATTCCTGTTTTCTGCTAGTCTAGGTAATGCTAGACTGGGGTAAGGCTTTTCTGTGTTACGAGTTGTTGTTTGATGCAGTGGTTAAGCGATAAACCTGCATACTCGTTTCGGTTCAGTGAAGCCTAGGTTGTCTTCGCGGCTGACTGTGTTGAGTTAATAATTTACAGTGCGTGAGGGCAAGAGCCTAACCACCCTGTATTTTATTAACAGTTTGTTTTTACTTTGTCAAGGAGCCGGGAGAAAACCAGATACAAGGGATCTGGATTTCTCAAAGTGCACTTGTTAGTGTTAACGTAATACTTTAAACAGTTGTGAGGACTTCGCTAGGCTACGAGCCGTTTTTGCTCAGTCACTGCTACCTTTTGCCCACAGTACCCCAGCTAGACTTTACTCGATTAGTAGATACAGAATAGTATTGAAGCTTTCCTTATGTATGATATTGTTTATGCACTATTGATTTCATGTGTTGCACGCTTGGCTACTTTAGTGATTAGTGGCCCACGAGCACAATCCGAGTAGGCTATTGCCGTTGCATTTGCGGAGTACTTCTTTTTAATGTTTGCCATTTACTATTGCATATTCTTTTAATTATTCTTATGCCAATTTAAACCTTTAATAGTATTTAATTGCCAGTGTTTTTGCTTATTGAATTGCTGTTCAAAATCCGATACGTACTTCTTTCGAGCATCCGAGAAGCATCTAACTTTTTACAGAAGATTCCTTGCTCGATGCTTAAGGACTATTAATTAACGTAACGTAATAGTGCCGATCCGAAGTAGAGGGTGGAGGACTTCTTAAGTTCTTAGTCAAGGGTGGATTACTTCGGCTTCGGCCAACACTATTCTTTGGTGTTGTTGTTTCTTACTTCATTGTTTGATTGTTGACCAGACTAGATAATTCCTGTCTCTTTATTAGTCTGTTGTTGAACACTAGTACCGAGTTCTTGTATACCCCGTTATAGCAGATTGAACTCTGGAGGGTATTGGTGTTTTTTGTTCGGCTGGCAGTAATCAGGGGTTGGGATCGTGTGTTTCCGTTGTGGCAGCGAGCCGTACTCGAGTCCTGATTGAGAGCCCTTGTGTACCCGAGTGCCAGGTCGTAACAGTTGAATGAGAGCAAACTTCCAGCAAGAAGGAAAGACATTAGAGGAGAGACAGAGATGAAAGTGTTTGCCTAGGCAGGGAGTCGGCACGGAAGCAAAGTTTTTTTAAGCACAACAGGAGGAACACCATCACGCCTTCTTAGTATTAAGCCCAGAGAGGGTAGAGAGCACATATTTAAAAGAGATTAGGATATTAGGTATAAGTAGGAGAGAGGGGGTTGGAGGGGGAGGAATAACACCGGAATCATCCAAGGTGGAGTTTTTAGCGAAAGTTTGGGTGAAGAGTTTAGCTTTGTCAGAGGAAGAAGTGACGGTAGTGCCGTCAGAGTGGAAAAGGGGAGGGAAAGACGAAGAAGAACAAATGGTGGAGAGGTTTTTGGCTAGATACCAGAAAGCTTGGTATGGGAAGAGCTTTGAGTTGGATAGTTCAAAGTGAGGTAACCTGACCAAGATTCGAACCCACTCACTGCAGGTATATTTGAAAGAGCTGGGCACCATAACCACTCGGCCATGAGCATATGGCTGAGTGCTTATGGTGCTCAGCCCTTCCAAATGTACCTGGAGTGATTGGGGTCGAATCCTGGTCAAGATACCTCTCTCCCAGCCTGTCCGACATTATCATTAGATATTGGATAGTTCAGTGCATTTAATCTAGAATCGATGAAAGAGTGTTTGGTGAGTCCAAAGAACAGATTTGGCTTGATTCTGGCCAGAAACATAGGAAGAATAAGATTCTTGAGTTTGAAGGTGTCGGTACCGTTTGAATGCTTCATCCTTATTGCGGACAGAAGTTGAACAAGCGTGAGTAAACCAATTTTTTTAAAAATTAGTCTGAGGGAAAGAAAATGGAATGTATGCCTCCATGCCCGAGAGGATTACCTCGGTAATGAGTTCAGCACTCTCCGAGGGTCCCCGGCAACGGAAGGAAAAGTAATTCCATGGGAAATCAAAGAAGTACTACCGGAGAGCCTCCCAGTCGGCAGTGCCAAAGTGCTACAAGTGCCGCCGGCTGGCTAGTTCGGCTCAATCGGGTGGCTGTACTGGAGAGATAGGACAGGAAAGAGAGATAAGTAAGAGGAGCCCAAATGAGGGAAAAGATCGACAGTATAAGAAGAAGGGTTAGAAGTTAGAAACAAGTCAAGAATGTTAGGCCGATCTCCGAAGCTATCTGGGATACGGGTGGGTTGCTGAACCAACTGCTGTAGGTCATTTAGGATAGAAAAGATATAGGATTGTTCACCAGGTTAGTCAGTGGAATGAGAGGAGAGCAATTGGTGGTGAGGGTTAAAATCTCCTAAGATGGTGATTTCTGAGAAAGGAGAGATGGCTAGGATGTGTTCCAGTTAGGAGTTTAGATACTCAAAGAATTTGGGAAAGTCAATAGAGTTAAGGGAAAGATAGACAAAACAGAATTATTTAGTATGAGAATGACAGGATAACTTGAGCCATAAAGTGGAGAATTCAGAGGAGTCAAAATCGGGAACATGAGATCTTGTGAATTGCTGCATCCGCCTTTGGCTTTGAAAGTAGGATAGAGAAAGTAGGATGATACAGAGAAGGGGCTGCTGTCAGTTGCATACAATTATGTTTAAACAAATATGGTAGTATTTATTTTACAAAACCAAGGAACTGCACTGCAAATATATATAGTGTAGTGTGTAAATTATAATCATGGTCGACCCAGTTTGCTATAACAGTAAAACTGCAGACTAAAACATAATGAATATAGCAAAGATAAATAGGTAGATAAAGCTTGCTTCATCTACTATAATACTGTAGCCTATACACACACACATATATATATATATATATATATAATGTTTCTAAGTAAATTAGATATACAAATGACAAACGGTATGTGGTTATGTTCCAATAGAGAGAGAGAGAGAGAGAGAGAGCTAGCGAGAGCAAGTTGCCTATAGCGCGTTTATCATGCTACACACACCTCTACGTAATCTTATCAAGGCTTATGGTATTATGTGGCTCTGCGAAGATGTTTTTCATAGTTGAATATTTAATGCATAAGAATTCGTTATATTACTATCACAATCGAAGGTGGGTAAGTGAGATGTTTGTTAGACAACTTATTTATTATGCCATTACCAAAGTTTAAATTAATTGTTCTTCATAAAATAATTCACGCTCCAGCCACAGGTTTCTTTGTAATCCACCACCACCTACCCCTATCCTGCACTACTGCTATAGGTTGCCCTCTATAGTTTGTAACTCGGCACTTTGTATCTGGATCTCTTTATGCATTTCTGTCTCGTGCTCTTTTACCTTTCTGTAAAGTTTTTTCTCATAGCTTTGTATCTTTCTTGAATTCGCCTAGCTTACCTCTGCCGTTTTAATCATGAGTTTTAGTGCCACATAGTTTTCATGGGCTTGGTGCTAGTCTTTATAATAATAATACCTTCTCCCCTCCCCCATCTATGATTCTCGAGGTAGAAACACACAGTTTCTTATTGGAGGGTGTATGTTTCAATTTGCTACAACTTTAGCAGTATTATGCGTTTCATTAATACCAGCAATCCAATATTTTGCAATCATAATATCACATAATGATCAAAACACAAAATTAATCATTCTTTCACAGTAAAGTATTTGGTCACTCACTTCCCTCCACCCCCACCTGCCGCTGGTTACCCCTCCCATTCCTGTACCCTCCTTCCCCCTCCCTCGCCTCCCTCCTTCCACCCTATACCTTCACCTCCTACCCCCACACCATCACTGTTACCAAATAATTTATGGGCACTAATTGTGCTGCCCTCTATTGAGGTCTTGGACAGACCAAGGCTGTATCTGTTTCATCTGTCCACAACTGTACAACCCTGACCGAATCTGATGAATAATCTGTGGATCTGCACTGACATACGACAAATGTTTTAAAATGGTGGCGTTTAAAAGGAATTGGGAACAAGTCGCGCCAAATAAAACTGCCCGGAACCGGTAACAAATTAGGGGGGAATCCAGTTGCCTTGGATATTTAGGCCACATAAATCGCGTATAGTCCTGGTCGTCTTCATGGAGTCTTAACATCAGAAATGCCTTCTCAATATCAGACACCCAGGCATACTTACCGAGTCGAAACCGAAGCAAAACCTGCGCCAAGTCTGGCACCAGTGAAGGTCCAGTGTACAGGCAGTCATTAAGACTAGGATGACGTTCACTCATCTTGGCGGAACAGTCGAAGACAATACGCACTGGCGTAGTTTTGCTCTCCTTGACTACACCATGATGAGCCAAGTAATGCCCGGTATCTGATGTATCAAAAGGCACCTCTTCTATAAAACCCCGGGACACCTGTTCCTTTATGACTTTTGAGTATTCCTCGCAAAAGTCAGGCTCCTTGATGAATCTTTTCTGAAGTCCCCGAAGACGGCCTATGGCCAAACCTTTGTTAGATGACAGCTGATCCTTGGAATTGTTCCAGTGCAGTCTCACTTTATACTGTTGGCTGTCGGGATCCTAGGTAACGGTATCCTCATACGACGATAGTGCTTGACGCTCAACCAGTGAGTATTCCTTAGGGGTTATCCCGATATGATCTAATTCCCACAAAACATTTAAGTGGTGGAATATTACCAGTGGACATGTATTCGTCCATTGGTGTTACTGCTACTTTCAATACAGTAATTACTTCTGTGCTGGAGCTGGTAGGCTGTGTCACATATGAACCACTTATGGCGTACCCGTACTTGGTAGGAAGCAGAATTAGGCTACCTGACCTTTTATACCCAGGTCGCACTATATCGTAGTAGTGATCCGCACCGATGAGCAGCTCCAGCTGATCTGTGTCCGTTGCGTGAGGATCGGCTAATTTTATGCCTTTACTTTGTAAACTAACCAGTTTAGACTTTAGGTTAAGTTCACCTTTATGTTCTGGCAATTCATCAACCACTATTGCGTCTAGATGATGAAATTTACCTGTGTTTGTATTGCAGTGCCACAACATTATATTCCCTAGAGGCTTGTTTCCCGGTAAATCCGTGAAGACATAACTCCTCAGTTCCTTTAGAAATGTAGGAAAGGGAGGATAGAACAGAAGACTTCACAAAGGTCCTCTGAGAACATTGGTCAAGTAGCGATCTGATTTTAACACAATTATTATCCTTACCCTTTACCGGCAGCTGTACGGTGGGCAAGATTACTGTATTTTTACCTGTGGCAACGGACATTGTAGTTGAAGTAGCAGCAATATGCTCTCTCTTGGTGTTATCCTCCGCTGGCCTACTTTCTTTCCCTTGTTTTTGTGTACACAGGGAATGAAAGTGTTTGCCTTTACAAAACTTGCAGCTTCTTATATTAGGGTTAGTACAACCCGAATGGCCATGGTCTTTTGACAAGCACCCAGTGCAGAGACGTAGTTGACGGGCTCTTTTAACTTTAAGAGGCCCTGTCTTGTACTTCATACACTTGTACCATTAATGATTGGTGCCACTACACAGAACACAGTTGAATTTCCTGTACTCACTCTGGGTGGTAAATGTTGCCGTAGCCATGGGTGTACCCCCTACTCTGTCTTGACCCGCCATATTGTACACTTCAGCCTGGAGGCAATGAGTGTTTCTTATAATCCAGGCTCGAGTCTCCCATTTCCCGTTTTATGGTTTCTTTTAGTGGTGATGGTAATTTATTGACAAGAGTCACCACACAAAATTCCTCCAAACAAATACCATGGCTAATAATTGACCTCATCACACTCTCTGTATTGGCATAGAAGTCCTTCAGGTCAGCTGTTTGGTGTTTGGGTGACACTAATTGATTGAATTTGATAACGTAAGCTGCCTTGATTCGATCTGGATGCCCATATGTCTCTTGCAGGAGCTCAATTGCTGGGGCATAGCTTGCACTTTCGATAATGAATCCTTCGACTAGCTTATGTGCATCACCCAGAAGCTGACCCTTTAGATAGGTGAAGCGTTGTATATCTGTGAGGTCGGGATTGTCATGGATGGTACACTTGAACATCTCCCAAAATCCCGACCATAATGTGGCATCACCTTCAAATTTTGGAAGAGTAAGATGTGGTAATTTGACTGCGGATTTCTTTGGCTCTTTCTTGACCTCCTTCTTGACCTCTGGAATCAAGATCCCCTTCAGTGTGGCAACGATTACTTGTATGCCCTCCATATATAGGGTATCCTCTCTTATCACCTCGATATACTCGGCGTCCTCGTAAGTGTCAGCCAGGTCCTCTTGTTTGACCTCATACTTGTCAAGTTGCTTTTGAATACTGAGCAACCTGGCCTCCACCTCCACTCTAGACGCTGAATCAAGGAATTCGTCAATTTCAGAGGTCAAGACCGTCAAAGAGCCCTTAAGCCCAGCCCGACGCTTTTGTACACTTTTAGCCATGATTATACGGGAAGGAAATCTATTGACGTTAAATCAAACTATCAATGCCAGACCGAATAAGTTGCGGACAACAATACAGTACTCCGAGAAAGCAAATAAATCGCGAGCCGAAAATAAAACACCCTCACGAAATGCGGAATAAGAATTGTGCCCAATGTAGACTAGCAATCCGGAGCTTTTCAATTTAACTCCTTACATAATAGTTATGAAATTATAGAATCATTACACCATAAGTTAAGAAAAGCCGGGAGGGAATTTTAGTACAATACAGTATAGGCCAAAAGTCTCCAGATGTCAAAAAAGAGAGGTACCGTTTAAAGTTATAATAATTTCAAGAAATTTAAGAGAGAGAGAGCCTATAGGGTAATGTAAACAGGCTAAACTCAATGGGTACCGCTAATTTTATATTATTAAATTTAATAAATGTGAAAATTGTACACAAGAAAAGTTCATCTCAAGAAGTCACAAGGAAAAAAGTTTTGAGTTTGATTAACACACACTCAGCCTATCAGCTATCATATTACCCCGCCTCCAGGGCACACGACGAGAGAAGAATTTAGAAAGACATGTGAATTAACCCTTATTTAGCGGGTGGTAAGGTATTTTACACTGTACCGCTCAGCGGGCATAATCCCGAAATATTCGCTCAATTTCACTCGCCCTAGCGCCGTTACTATGGCTCCAATGCGAACGAAACGATCATTTTTGGAAAGAGCAACTCTCTTCTAATAAGTCTATGAATGGATGTTATGAATGAGTGTGGAGGGTGGGAAGAGGAGGTACTTTTTGGTCTATTTCCCAGGCGCGTTTGGTTGCGTTCACTTTGGCCTGACTTCGGCCTCTAGGGCGTCTACTATTCCTTCAGTAATCGGTCTTATTTTTCTCTTATTTCTCCTTATTTCTGTATTCTCTCTCTCTCTCTCTCTCTGTCTGTCTGTTTCTCTCTCTCTCTCTGGCTTGCTCGCTTTCCCTCTCTCGCGCGCTCTGTCTCTCTTCCTCATCCGTATATGTAATTCTCATTATTATTTTCTCTAATCTCTCTCACTCCTCCTGTCTGTCTGTCTCTCTGGCTCGCTCGCTTTCCCTCTCTTGTGCTCGCTTTCTCTCTTCCTCATTCGTATTATGTATTTCTCAGTATTATTTTCTCTAACTAATCCCTCTATTTCATTTATTTGCTTGTAATATTTCTGTATTATTATATCTTTTTCAGTCTGTCTTCAGTTCAGTTTCTGTATTCTCTCTATACGGTGGGAATGGTATTTCGTATGAGGGATGTGCAGCACAAATATTCAATCTTTCGTTGTTTGGTTGTATTACCGTAAGAAATTTACTGAACGCCTGCAAATAATACGCTATAAAATGCTTGCAATCAAACTCTCAAGCAATTTCAAGGTCACATGCAATTATAAATGTAGGCTATAGGTAACCGACCCAGAGAGGAAGAGACAAGAGAGAGAGTGTCGTGATAATATAACAATGTTACATATGTATCATATATATATGAAAAAATAATATATACGGTAGGCCTACATCTGTTCCCCACAATCATATAATGCCAAGCACAAATATTCAATCTTTCATTGTTTGTATTACCGTAAGAAATTTACTGAACGCCTGCAAATAATACGCTATAAAATGCTTGCAATCTCTCTATTTTCTCTAATCTCTCTCACTCTTCCTGTCTCTCTCTCTCTCTCTCTCTCTCTGGTTCGCTCGCTTTCTCTCTTCCTCATCCGTATATGTATTTCTCATTATTATTTTCTCTAACTAATCCCTCTATTTCATTTATTTGCTTGTAATATTTCTGTATTATTATATCTTTTTCACTCTTTCTTCAGTTCAGTTTCTGCATTCTCTCTCTCTCTCTCTCTCTGTTTCGCTTGCTTTGCAGGAATTTTGTTTTTGTTTTATATATAATATATAATAATTTACTTATCATTACTTACTATATCGTATAAACAATAGTAGGTAGCCAACTTACCATAATACCGATACACCAAACCGATCCGCATGCGGTTTTGTTTATCACCTGTTTACTAAAGTGCCACCATTATCGATTTTCTTGGAGCCGACTAGAGCGGGAGGGTTACCAATTGAAATTAAATCCGTTAGCATATATTTTAGATGTAAGACATGATAAATACCACTAGAAATATGAATTGGCAAAATCCATATAATATCACTTCGAAATTGTTCTGAAATTTCAAAACAAAACCGCTAGTGTAAGTCATTGCTGCTAGATCGAAGTAAAGGTCTCTAGATCTAGCGGAAGTCGCTATACGTATTGGCAGTACTGCACATTCATTCATTTCATTCATTCATTTTCTATTGAGCTCGTCCTGGAATCTTTACAACTCTGAATCTTACGATTGCCGACGGCGATACGTTGTTGACATTGTTGTTGATGTTCCAGTGGAGGGATGAACAAAATATTGTCCTTGTCCAATAATAGCTATTTCATAGTCCCACAGGACTTATTTTGATATATTTATCAAATTTATTGAACGCCTGAAAATAATACGCTATAAAATGCTTGCAATCAAACTTTCAAGCAATTACAAGGTCACATGCAATTATAAAAAGGTATATTGTAGACCACAATCTTCGCCAAGCTTCGTTGTTGCTTGTATTATCGTGAGAAATGTACCATACACCCTGGTTATCGTGAGAAATTTACCGAACGCCTGCAAATAATACGCTATAAAATGCCTTGCAATCAAACTCTCAAGCAATTTCAATGTCACATGCAGTATAGGTAGACCCAGAGAGGAAGACAGACAGAGAGAGAGGGGAGGTCAAAAACATCTGCTAGGTGTGATTTCCCCTGGGAGGGAAGAGATTAGTTAGGGGCGTGCCCTGGCCTACATCAGACAAAGAGAGTACAAAGGAGTACAAACAAAGAGAGTGAGACAGAGAGAGAGATAGTCGTGATAATATAAAAATGTTACACATGTATCATATAATATATGAAAACATAATATATACGGTAGGCCTACATCTGTTCTCCACAATCATATAATGCCAAGCACAAATATTCAATCTTTGGTTGTTTGTATTACCGTAAGAAATTTACCGAACGCCTGCAAATAATACGCTATAAAATGCAAAGGAAATTTCTTGTAGAGTGCAATTTTGAGGACGTAATGTGCTCAGAGAGAGCGGAGCGATGATTAGGAGCATAAATTACCTCAAGACCGCTCGCCACACAGGGAATTCTATAAGGAAATTACCGTATTTTAGGGTTTTTGCACTCGTGTTTTACGATCGTTGAAAGACAACCAGTGATCGTAAAAGGATGGTTCGAGTGTCATTGGAAAGCTCAATTTACGCACTTTCAGGATACATACTTGTATTACGCTCTGGGTCTTGTTTATGCATGAAAAAGAGCACGGAACAACCCCATTTAGGGTAAAAAAAAAAACCCGCTGGGCGGCACAGTGAAATATACTCCACCAGCCGCTCGTAAGGTGATAAAATGCTTGCAATCACATTTTCAAGCAATTATAAAATATAAATTGTACTTACCAACACCCACACCAGTATGTTCTTCGTCAGGAACGTCTCCAATTTGCTCAAGGGTCTGTCCAATATCAACCACAACATCCACCCCACGCAAATTATGCTTGGGGTGAAAGCCTATGATCGGGTTATTTTCGTCTTCCGAGTCATCCACACTACCAAAACTCTCACCCAGACCTTCGACGGTTTCATCCAACAGCTTATTAGAAAGTTCTGAAGAGTTCAGCATGATATCTAGTTTCTGGGTGGTGAGCCGGGCGTGGTTAGTAGGGTGGTGCGACGCACTAGGGATTGGCGGCCACCGAATCGAACACGGGCAAATCTTGACCTTCTATTATGGCTGCTTGAGGGTCACTTAGTCACGGTCACGCAGTGGGGATGTGTGGGTGGGCCCTTGTAGTACACCGCCTGACCACCAAGTTTCGCTTTCCACCTAAATTAGGGCGGGAATACGCCCACGGACTTAAGTCCGACCCCGCCATTTAGTCCAATTTTCTCGTATCGGACTTAAGTCCGACCCCGCTAAATAAGGGTTAATAAAGAAGTTATTGGACAGTATAAATTTGATATAGAATGAATAACCTTAACCCCTTCGGACTCATATGACGCAGAGGTTGCCAGATTAGCAATTAGAAATAGAGTTCTCTCACTCTTATAATTACCTCTCCAAAATTAGTTTTCTGCCCACAGCTAACTCAAAGACAACTGCAGAGATTGAAGTAACTAAACTAAAGGTTTGTAAATACCCCTGATGGTAATGAAGGCTTTAAAGTATCCCTAATAGGCTCAAAATTGTGTCATATGTTGGAGAGGGTTAACTTTTGAAATTATTATACATAATTGATGATTTTAATCTTAGTGCCAATCAATTGTTATATAATTTGGGCCTAAAGGGTTTACAATCAAAATTTAATTAATATACTGTACCGATTTGAAGGATTATTAATCTAGGCTATACTGATTTTGTTGATCAACTCTAACGTCATGGTGGGCAAACATCTCGTCGTATGACCTGGCGACCATGGCATATTCATCTTGCCCAAAGCACCGACGACAGGTGGCCAGGATCTCCGAATAGAGACGCTTTGATGCCTCGTGCGTGAGGTGTACCCCGTCGGGACTGAAGTCAGCCTCAGAGGTATTCATGGACTGATAGCGCTCCCGGGTGAATGGGATATGGCGCTTTAGCCAACGGTTAACCGCATTTCTATTGCGGTTAAACTCGTCCGTAGAGACCCCTCGTGGAGCCTGCCGCTTCTCTACCCCAATCACCCGGACTTCTCTCACCGAGAGCCGCACCACCTCCTCAGCTAGGACCTCGATCCCCTCCGCTATCTCTCTCGGACTGACCCCGCTCCTTATCTCGTTTCCTCCTATCACGAAGAAGGTCAAGTCGGGCTTCAGCTCTAAAAATTGACCCCAGGCTTCTGTTGACCTCAAGGTGCTGACGCGGGCACCTGGGGCGGCCAGAGGAGTCACGAAAAAGAAAGGCCTGTGGACGGCGTGGTCCACGTACAAATCCCTGACGTAGGAGTGGCCCAAAAGTGTCACCTTCCTAATCGGGCCTGGGTACGCAGGCCTATCAACCACCGCAGGATAATCTTCCCCTACCCCACCACCCGCGGCACCATGACGCCAAAAGCCCTGGGCCATGAGGGACAGACTAAATACAGCACAAAAAAATGAACCACATAGGCTAGGCCACCACTAACTACAAAAGGGGGGGGGGGGAACTAGTGAGAGGTTTAAGGACCAATTATATGGTTAATTTAGATAAGTGGACTGTATATTATTGATAATGAAGAAGTATTAACCATATAGAAATATTTGCCCTTTGATGAACTCGGCTGGTAATTGGAGGATGGCGGAAAATAGGCTAGATGACTTGAAGTGGTTAGTAAGGTAAACAGCGTATGAAAAGAGGCTAGGATAGGCTAGATATTTACGTTAAGTTCGTGCTAATTAACAAAGATGATGATGTAGTGACTATTATGGAATATGAGATGAAAGTGAAGCGAAAACACCTGGTGAAGTAAAGGAACTATAGGAAGAAAGCTTAGTGTGTGTAGCTGGGACGGAGGTTGGTTGGAGAGTGAGCGAGCGTGTTATGTTTGTCTCTGTCGTGACATACTGCGCACGCGCATTATATATGGAAAATATATCCCATCTTCTTTACAATGAGATACTTATAAACAATCTTAAATAATACATATATATATATATATATGGGAATTATAATCCTACAATACTTTCCCATATACAACTATAGAATAATATATTCTACCCAATCATGGAACGTTCGACCAAGGTTATGGAAGCGTTCAACTTAAGACTACGGAACGATACGTAACGCTACATCAACCCAGATTACGTAACATCGAGACTGTTCATACTAGTTTGAGTACACTAAGTATGGACATATTCCCACCAACAGAAAATATACAAAATTTACATGATTAGATTTGCCTGGAGGCAATCTTATCCCACCAAGCTTGGGAGGATATCTGGGCTGCCTGTCGACGTGGGCGTCCGCCGGACGCGTCAACAGGCTGCGCCGAAGTAGAAGCCATAGAGGGGACATCAATGGATAACTGATCCGAGGGGGTGTCCTTGTGATCGAGGTCACCCTCAAGAGGATATAGTCGTACTGTTGGCCGTGTGATTACTCCAGTCCTGGTGCGAACCTTTGCTACCCGAACCTCACCATCACGACCTGGTAACAACTCCTCTATCCGACCCAATTTCCAAAATGCGCGCGGGCCCTCCTAATCGATGGTTACCACGTCCCCTACCCTAGGCCAATGACCCTTTAATCTATCTATCTATCTATTGCCTGACGCCGTGATCCCCGAAGGGGTGGCCACGAACGAACCGCCCCCATGCACCTCTGTCCCCAGTCAGTCGACGCCCCTCCCCCCAACCAGCACCGCCTTCGTTCATGTAGTTCCTCACTCCATCCTTCCACCTCATATTCGGTCTACCTCTCCCCCTCTGTCCCTCCACCTCGCTCTCGTACACCCCCTTAGTCATTCTCTCTCGCTTTCCATACGTTCCATATGGCCGAACCATCTCAAGTTGTTCCTTTTCACACTTTCCAGCACATCTACCTCCACACCACACCTCCTTCTTACTTCCTCATTAGTCTGTCTATCCCTCCATGTAACTCCGCACGCACTCCTTAAGTAATTCATTTCCACTGCTCTCACTCTTGGTCTGAGTCTCTCAACCAACGTCCATGCTTCGCTTCCGTAAGTCAGTGTCGGGATTACCACACTGTCATGCAAGGACTTCTTCACTTCCATACTGACCACCCTATTTCTTGTTACTGCTTTTAGCGTTCCTACAACCCTCTTCCCCTGTTGTACCCTCTCCCGCACCTCTTCATCCATAGTCCCATCTTTACTCAACACACTGCTCAGATACTTAAAAGAGTTGACGATCTCCATAGCCTGACCGTTCAGCTTCA
This sequence comes from Paralithodes platypus, assembly GCA_032716605.1. Taxonomy (NCBI): domain Eukaryota; kingdom Metazoa; phylum Arthropoda; class Malacostraca; order Decapoda; family Lithodidae; genus Paralithodes; species Paralithodes platypus. Next base: position 51,431,962 of record CM064573.1, on the reverse strand, counting down.
CCTCACACTCTGTGACTTCACCCCTTTCGAAGACCATAACCTTGCTCTTCCCCGTATTTACCTTCAAATTCCGTTTTTCGCACACTGTTCCAAACTCATTTACCAGACCCTGCAACTCCCATTCATTATCACTCATCAGAACTGTATCATCCGCAAACAGCAGTATAGGTAGCTTCCACTCAATTCCCTCCCTTTTCAGCGATACACCAACATCCACTGCTCTTGATAGTATTTCTTTCATAACTCCATCCATATACAGTAAACAACCACGGGGACATCACACACCCCTGTTTCAAACCAACATTCAGGTCAAAGAACTCGCTCTGCTCACTCTCCACACGTACTGCCGCCTTTGCACCCTCATACATGCTCTTCACTGCTTTCAGCAACTTGCCCTCTACTCCGTATATTCTAAGTACTTTCCACAAACCTTCTCTATCCACTCTGTCATAGGCCTTCTCCAAGTCCATAAAGGCAACATACACCTTTTGTTTCTTCTCCAGATACTTCTCCACAACACAATTCAGGGTAAAAATCTGATCTACACATCCTCTTCCCTTCCTAAAACCTCCCTGCTCGTCGCCTATCCATTTCTCCGTTCTCACTCTCTTAATGGTGTTAGTTTATTTTTTTGCGCTTCCCTTAACCCTTCCTACCCGGGCAGTCTTACCTAAGGACGGTCGCCCGTACCCGGGCGAAATGGCTGAAAAACGTCTAGGCCTAGGCTACCGTATTTATGTTTATTTTCACTGCTAGAACTTTCCCACTCATCTATAATCGTAGTGCGGTTTTCAATCTGTATTTTGGCATTGAGTAGAGCTCTGTAAGTCAACTGGTTCAGTTGTGATGACGATTTCAGTGGAGCAAATATTGCAGAGATGTTGCCAATATGGGGGCTTTTCAGACACTAATTTCGTCTTACGTCAGAACAATAACATTGAAGAGTCTTCTCCTTCTTGTTTTCGGAGGTGCGGTGATGCAACGCTTGGGTTTGTTGACATACGTCGTACGCACAGCGTTCAGACCAAGCTTAATTAGGCTATTAAGCTGCCATCTTAGGTAAAGCAGCCCGGGTAGCGGCCCTTCTGTCGAGCTGTCCTTACCTAAGGCAGCCCGGGTAGGAAGGGTTAAAGTCACCAGATATTCTGTTGACCAGCGATGCCAAATATCTCGCGATAATTTACGAATATATTTGTAGCGGGCCGATATCACGTTCTCACTTATGTAGTCTGGATCTTCCATAGTATCCTCGTCATGCTCTTCAGGAAGATCCCGCAGTCTGTATTCACGTACCAGTACTGAGGGTGTGATTGGGGTAAGGTCTTCTAAATCACCAGAAGCATAGTATAGAGGGCGATCATTTACGGTGGCTTCAATCTCCAAGAGTATGGTGTTGAGTTCCTCAATCGAGATGAGAGCTCTACCCAACACCTTCAGACCCGCCTTCACGATGCCTATGGCTCTCTCCCATATGGCGCCAAACCAAGGCGCTCTGGCGGGAATGAAACGCCATTCACATTTTACATCCGCTAGGCAGGTCTGAATCTTAGGATTGTTGCTCACTTCTTTAAGATATGTAGATGCCCCTATGAAAGTCTTTGCATTGTCACTCAGCATGATACGCGGATATCCCTGTCTACTGCAGAATCTTCGGAAGGCATGTAGGAAGCTATCACAAGTGAGGTTGGTGACCAGTTCCAGGTGAATTGCCCTGGTAACATCAAAAGTGAAAAGTATCATATACACCTTAAGATTGGGTGAATCTTTCACAGGGATTGCTCCACTGTAGTCAACCCCGGTAACTTTGTAAGGGTCACCTGGGGTGGTTCGCAGGTTTGGTAAGGGAGGAATACCGACGGGATCATAATGTGTTCCCTGTACTCTTCTACACTTTAAGCATTTGCGAAGGACTTTCTTGACCACCTGCCTGATTCTAGGCACCCACCATCGTTGTCTTACATAGGTGACTATATGACCAACCCCATAATGACAACAGAGTCGGTGACACCTATCTATGATAAGATGGGTGAGGGGATGATTGGGGGGCAGTAGTATTGGATACTTACTTGCCTCAGAGAGGGCTGCCAATCGTAATCTGCCTCCGCAATATATCAAGTCCCCCTTCAAGTGTAAGCCCAACTGATTGATCAGGTTATTCCTAGACTTTGTTCCCTTAACCATTAATTTATATTCCTGCGTATATATTTCTTGTTGACAGAGCTTATGTAATAATTTATCTGCAATTCTGATCTCCTTCACATTGAGGTAAGCACTACCTGTGGGCGGTGTGCCTTTAATTTTTGCTTTTACATTTTCTACAAATCGTATCACCCATGCTGTAACACGTTGTAACTTCTCATAGCTGCTAAATCTATCCCAGTCCCATAACCGTGTGTCTTCGTCAGGCACCGAGTCAATTACCGGTGCCACAATAGCAGTGTGTTGCTCGCTCAAATCTATATTCTTTGGCCATTCGTTGGGATCATTAAGCCAGCATGGGCCATTCCACCACAACGCAGAAGATTTGAGAAATTTAGCAGAGATACCACGAGTAATGCAGTCACTTGGATTCTCTTTGGTAGACACATACCGGTACTGTGCGGTTGGGAGCAGGGTACGAATTTCGTCGACACGGTTGGTGACGTACACTGGTAGCTTCTTTCGGCTATGTAACCAGTAGAGCGTAATTTGGCTGTCCCTCCATATAACTGTCTCCGAGATATTTAGCAAATTTTTAAAAGTTTCCTCTACAAAGTGAACGAGTCTAGCAGCCAACAAAACTGCAGTCAGCTCTAATTTTGGGATGGAAAGGGATTTGATCGGGGCGACTTTCGCCTTCGCCATGACTAGACGGCCCCCCAGCACTAACAAAGGCAGCGGCACCCAATCACAGACGACTACGTCATGAGGAGCAGGCGTCATATGACGTGCCAGGCCCGCCGGCCAATCACGAGCATGGGAAACTCCTCCGAGCGAGGGAGGCACACGTACATACACACGCACATATTGCCACCACGCTGCTCGCTCTCTTTCTCCCAACAACTTCACACAACACACCTTATATTCTATCAATGATATAAAATACTTCCAAGTGTCACAGACAAGAATAAAGACCACCACTGATCTGTCTGTGACAACATGAACTCTATGAAAGAAAGAACATTGTCTACGATTATTGTAGCCCATTTCACTACCCTGGCGAGCGCTAGCGAGTTACAAGTGCATTCTGAAAAGCTGGCCAGCGTAACACCCCGCCCAAGATGTGGGACGTTCCAGCCTCAGGTGAACTCCACATCTGACCAGACAGAATGTCCACCAACTCCGCCTCACCCAGCTACTCTCCCAAGTTGTGAAAACAAGGCACAATCACAAACATAAAACACTGCATTATAAAAAAAAAATCTGCACAACACTTCCCCAAAATAATAGCATCATAATAATTATATCACGCTCAACGAGCAAGCTTCACCAAGCCTCGCCTACTAAGACAACAACTCAGAGTGTCTTAGATTCTTGCTGTGATATACTGCACTTATATACTATCAAAAAGAAAGAGTTTTTATGTGAGGTTTTTATATTTTTAATAGTGTTTTTGGCGGTGTTGCACTACAGGGGCAAGCCTAATTTTTCTCCACTCCACCAAACACACCTGTGGTGATCTACCCTGGGTCCTCCACCCTGGACAAACAGTCAGTTATCACATTGTCACAACCGGCAATATGGCGAATGTCCAGATTATACTCCTGCAACATTAAAGACCATCTAGTTAGCCTCATATTCCGGTTGTGGAACTGATTCAAAAACTTCAAAGGGTGGTGGTCAGTGTAAATCACCACGACTGGGCCAAAAGCGGGAACATACACCTCAAAGTGCCTGAGCGCCAGCACAATAGCCAGAAGCTCCTTCTCTACTACTGAATAGTTCTTTTGGGCTGAGTTGAACTTTTTTGAAAAGAAGCTTACTGGGTGTTCCACACCTTCTGTGTCTGTCTGCAACAAGACGGCACCAGCCCCTACGCCGCTAGCATCTGTCGCTAGCTGAAAAGGTCTTGAAAAGTCGGGGGCCCTGAGTATGGGGTGAGTGCACAACAGATGCTTCACCAGTGAGAAAGCCTTCTCACACTCAGGTGCCCACCCAAACTTTTTTGCCTTTGTAAGTAAGTCCGTCAGAGGAGCCAACACCGAGGAGTATCCGCGGATGAATCTGCGGTAATACCCAATCATGCCCAAGAACCTCATGATCTGTCTTTTGGTGATCGGCCAGGGGAACTGGTTAATAGCCTGTATCTTGGTAAGTGGGTGGGCACACCTGGCCTAACCCTACCACAAACCCCAGATACTGCACAGTTGCCCGAACAAAATCACATTTGCCCAGATTGACCACCAAATGAGCCTCACTCAGCTTCCTGAACAGTGCCCTGATGTGCTCGCAATGGCTCTCAAAGTCATCGTCGTAAATTATCACATCATCTAGATAAACGGTGCAGTTAGGGATCTCCGCCACTAACTCGTTCATCAGGCATTGGATAGTTGCAGGTGCATTCTTCAGCCCATACGGCATAACGTTGCAACGGTAATTATTCCCATCCACCACAAACCCGCACACCTGCTTCGCCCGCTCAGACAACGACACCTGCCAGTAACCCTTGACAAGATCCACCTTGGTGAGGTAATGTGCACACCCGATCTTGTCAACAATGTCATCTACGCGGGGAAGAGGGTAGGCATTGGTGGGTATCGTATAAATACGATAGAATATGACTCTTTTGTGATCTCGTATGTCTCTGTGAAGTCATGATCGCTCCTACAGCACGACGTAGGACGAGTAGATCGTATATTATAAGATTGTAAATAAGTTAAGTTATAAAAGGCCTAATATGCTATTAAGCAATATTGCCATGGTCTTATGTAGTATACATGAATTTATCGTATATATTAATATCATTTATCGTATAGAGCAACCTAGATGCGGTACGATAATTTGGGCTCCTGGCGGTTTGCCAAGGCAGCAAGGTGTGCTTTCGAGGAACGCCAGAGCCTTCACGAACACCAACCAGTCAACATCTAAATTTCAGTTGATCGTGCTTTTGTGCCTCTAATCACAATACACATACAGCAATACACTCAGCTACACCATCACGACGCTCTCATCGACACCATGACTGACTGATAGATAATGTGACGCACCCCAGTGCTGGGCAACGCAACCTGATTGTACTCCTTGGTACTCCACTGTACCGCCCGTGATCTGGCTACCGTCAGCCGCTATGTATATTGAGTGTGACAACTTATAACTATGTTCTTTGTATCTCTGCAAAGGTCTCATCATGTGCTAACCAGTGGTGGGTTTTGTTTTAAGCCATGTCGAGACCTTCCATTTAATATGTAGTATCAATAGAGAAGTTGATAGATAAGTAATGGGAGTTCAGAGAGAGAGAGTGAGTTAGGCTTCAGAGCGAGAGGGTAGCAACGCGCCGCGCTGCCGGCCGGGTGGTTGCCAGACGTATGGACTGGTTGGCAGCCTTGCCCTTATAGCTAGGCGCGATAGGGTTGGTAGTCCATTGTTGCCTGCCTGGGCTGGGCCCATGTTGTCGTACAGCACATTGCCTGGAGGCTGGCTGCGTGTTCTATGACCAGGTTGCCTAGAACCTTTGAGATTCTAACATCCCTTGCTCTCTCTCCCCACTTCTCACGGTTGCACTCTTTCTCTCTGACGACATTACTCTCATTTCATTCTTCTCTCTATTTAAATGCATAACCTTCCCTTGAGGTCCTAAAGGAGTTTCAGCACTCACCTCTCGTATTACTCTTAGGACAAGCATATATTTACATGTATTAGATTTAAGGGGTTAATGTGAACAGCGATCTTCTTGATGAGGATAGTTGGTGAACGTTCTACATGTTCACGAGTTATATGCCCTGCTCATCATCCCATTTGTGACTAGACTGGTGCCATGTGTAAGAGCCCGACCATGCCCAGGAGTTGTCTGTAGAGGGACGAGGACTTAGCCTTGATTTGCATACCGAGCCAGGAGCGAGTGTAGCACCCGAGACTACAGCTCGCTCGTAGTGCCGGTATAGTAGAGTAACGTAATTTATCTGTCCTTGTGTTCTCTACAGTCTTCTCCTGGGTTCTCGCTTTCGGTGCTGGGACTCGTTGTTCCTGTGACTTGGCCTGCTAGCTAGAATACATGGGGATGATGAGTGGGATATATCTTTATTTTACTATGCATTGCAGCTCTCTTTAAGTATATATCTATAACACTTTACAATACACATTACTCACACACAAGACAACACTATTAATACTTTCATGTATCAATTAACTGCACTGTCGTTTTGCTGCTGTGTCCGGAGTTCTGTTGCATAGGGCGCATACGGACTCGAAGGGGAGACAGAGTGAGAGAAGCGAAGTAGCCTATGCGGTAGTAGGCTACCGGCGCAGTACTGTTGCCTGCAACCTTTTAGTTATTCCAAGTATAGATTCATTATTATAATAAGTGACTACTGTTTATGTTCCTCCCATGTGTATTATTAGGTATCTACTGGATCATGAACATCTTGTATGCTACATGCTAGTGCATGTTAGTAGGGGACAGTTAGTGTAGTGCACGCGCTTTCAAGTAGGCGTGTACATTTGTCATTTAGCATTTCACTGTCATACCTTTAGCCTGCTTCTATTCTACATTATTAGAGGCTTAATATTAACGTAGTTTCTTGAGTATTGCATTTCTTTAGTAATAACGTAACCTATAAATGTCTGAGGGAGTTTAGCCTCATAGCCTACCCCTGTTGTACACTTTCGCCGAGTTAAGGTACCTCGTTACCGTAGACGATAACTCTGTAGGGCGTTGGTGCTTTTGTTGTCTGGAGCATATAGTATTTGGGACTGGAATCGAGCGTGTCGTTGTCACTTAAGCCATTTCTGTCCTACGATCAAGAATCCCGAATATGTATTGCCGATCCAGCCGTAACAAAATGGCGACCTTGCACAAGATTCAGTAGTATCCTATCACATGTTTTTTGGAGAACTATTCTATGCTACCTAGTAGAGCTGGCTAGAATTTTCTTGCATATTGGAGGAATTTTTATTGTGTCATTATTGTATTGGTGGACTTGCAGATTGTTTCGTTAGGTGTCTAGAGTAGAGTCATTCAAGCATCTTTAACATTTTGTGAGTCGAGACTGCAATTAGTAATAAGCACTTTTTTTTTGTTTATGAACAGCAATTGTATAACCAGCACTATGTCTAATGACTCATCATTTACGGGGGAGGATAACACGGTACAGCCTAGTGACCAGCAAGTACAGCAGATATTTAGGGAGGGGAGTGTTATAAGTGGAGAGAGGGATGCCCGGGCATTTTTGCAGACACCTTTGACCGAACAGCGCCTGCAGGCTATTGATTGTTACGGTCTTCGCTGTTTAGCCACGGTTTTGGGGCGGGACTGTCCTGACAGTTGGCCCAAGAAGAATTTGGTGGCATGTTTGTTGGGTGATGGCGATGGGGCGGTGGGTGGAGTGGGGTCTTGGGGGGTTCCCTCCAAGCCTCCATTCCACTCTACCCCTGAGCTGGGCCCTCAGCCAGCGAGTCTTAGCACGATGCAGCAGGAGGGTTCTCAATGGCAAGCTGGCTTACCCGTAAACACGTCTCGGTGTGGATCCCCCATTTTGTGCTCTCCCCCCCCCCAGGCCTGTCTCCTGAGATGTTATTTCAGCTGGAACTAGCTAAGCTTAAGTTGCGAGAGAGTCAACAGGCTAGTATAGCAGCAGGCTAGTATAGAACGGATTAAGCTGCAGGAGACTCAGATACAACAGGCTAGTATAGAACGCATAGAGGTTGCTAGAATCCAAGCCAATCAGGATGCAACCAGGTACCAGGCTGAAATGGATGTCGAGAAGTCTAGAGTAGAGACCACGGGGCGTCATCTCGGTGGTGGGCACCGGGTTACAGACTCACTTTCGCATTTAATTAAGTTAGTACCCGCATTTGATGAGACAGCAGTGACTGAGTTTTTTGCTCGTTTCGAAAAGAAGTGTCGTGAGTATGACTGGCCGGAGGTTAAATGGGCAGCATTAGTTTCATCACGTCTAGTGGGTAAGGGGTTGAAAGCCTATGATGCACTGTCACTGGACGAGAGTGTCGTGTATGGACTGGTGAAGGAGGCTGTGCTCCGGGCCTACGAACTGCAACCCGAAACTTATAGATTGAAGTTCCGTGGCGTGAATAAGAAGAGCGACGTCAGTTTTATGGAGCACGCACGGGACTTAACAGATGCATGTAATAACTGGTTTCGGTCCGAGCACGCAGAGTCGGCTGAAGAAATTAAGCAACTTTTCTATCTGGAACAGTTTTACAAATGTACTGGAACCGATCTAACGCTGAACATTAAGGAAAAATGTCCCAAGACAGTAGAGGAGGCTGCCAAGATGGCAGACCTCAGATTATCATTGATTCGATGTTGCGGTGCCGCTCAGAGGGCTGAGTCAGGGCAGAAGGGGCGCTATACCCCACCCACCAGAGTTTTCGATAATAACAAATCCTATGACACACATAACCACACTAAAAGCATTGCACCTAATAACACCTACAAACACAAGCCTCTCCCGTTTACTAAAGGTCAGGCCCCTTCTTCGCCCGCACAAGGGAAGAAGCCCATTGGGGATGTGAAATGTTACAAATGTCAGAAGCTAGGCCATTATTCACGTGAGTGCCCTAGTAACACTCCCGCTAAGCCGGTGTCATTGGTTCACAGTATCGGTGTGTCTCTGAAGGCTGCAGCAACTGCCCGGGGTAGGTTGTCAGCAGCTGAGGCACACGCGGTAAAGAAACGTACGGAAGGCTCGACACCTGTCCGGGACACTTTCTGTAGCCATCGGGGACACGGGTTTGTGAGCTGGGGGAGTGAACTACGGAGGGTTGACTTGTTGAGGGATACGGGGGCTTCGCAAACTTTGTTGAGGAACTTCACAGGGAAACCGATAAATGCGGCCAGAGTTGTTGTGGTGCAGGGTATAAATGCTACGAGGTCATACCCACTTGTGAGGTTGGAGTTGAGAGTGGGAGAGGTGTGCAGGGAGCTGGATGTAGGGATCGTTGAGTGTTTGCCAGTTGAGGGCGTCGACCTTCTTCTCGGCAACGACTTTGCGGTGCCCACTTGCCGGACTCCACCCTTAGTCGTTGCCGAGAGGGCGGCCGACGTGGATGGTGAGAATCGGGAATGGGTTGGGAGGTGCCAACAGGATGAGATGGCCTGTGTGGTAACCCGATCTCGCTCTGCGGCTCCTGCACAGCCTAGCACTCAACCTCGGGGACAGTGGAGGAAGGATCAGGAGAAGGTTGCTAAGGGCAGGAAAAGGGACATTGATTCTGCTGCACTTCTCGGTGATTCGGTACTTGGACCTATAATAAACACGGGAGTTGACTCTGGCCCAGATATGGTGTGTAACAAGGCAGAGTTGGGTAAGACTTCGCGTGAGGCAAGAGCTGTAGCGAGAGCCACTAAGGCAGTAGAGCCTACTAGCCGGGGTAATGTCTTATTACAAAACCATCTTGATGCATTGACGCCCGGGGACATTAGTGAGCAGCAGCTGCAAGACGCTAGCCTAGCTCGTTATAGCAATGGTGCCATAGAGTTGGAGGAAGATGGGGATGCGAAGCCGGGAGATTTCTTTAGGCTCAACAGGATATTGTACCGCAGATTTTTAGACCCCAAATCGAAGTGGGAGGGCGGTGCGAGGGTAGTAGACCAGGTGGTTGTTCCAAATAAGTATAGAGAGTCCTTATTGTGTCTGGCGCATGATGTGCCGGTGGCGGGTCATTTGGGGGTAACAAAAACATTGGCGGCATTGGGCAGGTTTTTCTGGTGGCCTGGGGTCAAGGCTGATGTCTGTGCATGGGTGGCTGGGTGTGCGACCTGCCAGACAACGGGGAAGCCTAACCAGACAATCCCGAAGGCACCTTTGTTTCCCATACCTGTCACCGGGCCTCCGTTCAGCAAAGTTGTAGTAGATTTGGTTGGCCCTTTCCCGCCTACTAGTAGTGGCAATAAATTCCTGTTGACAATCATGGATGTGGCTACGAGATACCCGGACGCATAACCCATGAGAAACGGCTCGGCAAAGGCAGTTGTTAAAAACTTATTATTGTTCTGTTCCCGTTATGGATTTCCACGTGAGGTGCAGTCAGACCAGGGAGGCAATTTTACATCCAAATTGTTCAAGCAAACCCTTCAGTTGCACGGTATATGTTCTGTAGTGTCGTCAGCCTACCATCCCGAGAGTCAGGGAGTCTTGGAGCGGTGGCACTCGACCCTGAAGAGTATGCTACGCTGTTACTGTGCAGAACATGACACTGATTGGGATTTGAGTCTGCCGTATGTTCTGTTCGCTGCACGTGAAGTCCCAGGAGAGAGCCTGGGGTTCAGTCCAAATCAGCTAGTCTTTGGCCATAATGTGAGAGGACCTTTAAGTATGGTGAAAGAGATCTGGGAGGGCGAAGAGAAGCCGGGGTCTGTACTTAAATATGTCCTTGAGAGCCGGAAGAGACTTATAGGTTGCATGGCAGCGGCAGGTAATAACTTGGTTAATGCACAGGCGGTCATGAAGCACCAGTATGACGCCAAGGTGAAGCTTCGGGAGTTTTCGGTGGGTCAGGAGGTAATGTTGCTTTTACCTTTGCCTGGACACCCCCTTTCTGTCAAGTTCATTGGGCCGTATGTGGTGGCTAAGAAACTGTCCGACCTTGATTATCTCGTTGCAACACCTGACCGTAGGAAAAAACATCAGTTATGTCATGTTAACCTCATGAAAGAGTATGTGAGACGCCCCTCAGAGCCTCTCACTGTCCCTGTGCTGGCCTGCAGCGGCCAGGGTGGAGAAGGAGGTGGGGACAGTCATGCTGCTGAGGAGGATAGCTGGGACTGTGTCATTTCCGCGGAACAGTGGGCGGGGAATACTGAACAAGAGGCTAGGCAAGTTGTAAGTCACCTGCCTGAGCACCAGGGTGCTGCTGTCCTAGGCCTGTTCAGGTCATACCCCTCTGTTTTCGCCGAACACCCAGGTCTCACTACTCAGGTAACGCACGACGTGGACGTCGGTGATAATGTGCCCTTCAAGTCAGTGCCCTACCGTGTGCCCCCGGTAAAGTTGCCAGCTTTACGGGAGGAGTTAAAGTACATGGTTGAGAGAGGGATGATCACTGAAGGTTATGTGAAGTGGACATCACCCGTCACGTTGCAGCCAAAACCTGACGGCAAGGTGCGGTTCTTCATAGATTTTCGTAGGCTAAATGGCTTGACCACTACCAACCCTTACCCTTTGCCTCGAGTTGACGACAGCGTGGACAAGATAGGGAATGCAAAGTACCTTACTAAAATTGATCTTGTAAAAGGCTACTGGCAAGTACCCCTGTCGGACCGAGCTAAGCAAGTTTGTGGTTTTGTGGTAGATGGCAAGACCTACCAATGTAACGTAATGCCTTATGGGCTTAAGAACGCACCTGCCACGTTTCAGAACCTGATGAACGATATTTGTGACGAAATCCCTAACTGCACGGTCTACCTTGATGACGTGATAGTATATGATGACGATTTTGAAAATCACCTAAGGCACTTAGAGACCCTGTTTAGGAAGTTGCACGATGCTGGGCTGGTGGTGAACCTGAGGAAGTGCGAGTTTGTAAAGGCTACTGTGCAGTATCTTGGCTTTGTGGTCGGATTAGGCCGGGTGTGCCCCCCCATGAGCAAGATACAGGCTATCAATATGTTTCCCAGGCCCACCACTAAGCGCCAGGTCATGCGGTTCCTAGGTATGATAGGCTATTATAGGCGCTTCATCCGGGGATACTCTACTGTCTTAGCACCGTTAACTGATCTACTGTCGAAGTCAGTGAAGTTCTGTTGGGCTGCGGAGTGTCAGAGGGCTTTCGACCTAGTCAAGCACCTGCTGTGTACACATCCGATTTTGAGGGCCCCAGTCTTCTCCAGGAGTTTTCAGCTGGCGACTGATGCCAGCGGTGTGGGTGCCGGGGCAGTGTTACTGCAGACTGATTCCGAGGGCTTGGAACACCCAGTGAGCTTCTTTTCTCGCAAGTTTAATTCGGCACAAAGAAATTACTCGACTATAGAGAAGGAGCTTCTGGCTATCGTTTTGTCGCTCAAACATTTCGAAGTTTATGTTCCAGCCTACGGCCCGGTAGTGACGATTTATACGGACCATCATCCCTTGAAATTCCTAAATCAGTTTCACAATCGGAATATGCGGTTGACCAGGTGGTCCCTAATGCTCCAAGAGTATAATCTCAACATTCAGCATATTGCCGGGAGTGAGAACGTGATAGCAGATTGTCTATCAAGGGTTGATGATCCAAGATAGTCGTGCACGGTGTGTGGGTTGAGCAGGAGTAAAATTAGGCTATCATAACGCCGTCCAAAAAGATTATAAAACAATAAAATCAACGAGAAAACTCTTTCTTTTTTTTAGTTTTGTAAGTCTTTATTGTTGTAGCATGAGGCATGCGATATTGTGTGGTTGCCTCAGGTGTTGTGCACCTTGCCCTTATAGCTAGGCGCGATAGGGTTGGTAGTCCATTGTTGCCTGCCTGGGCTGGGCCCATGTTGTCGTACAGCATCTTGGGAGGCTGCGTGTTCTATGACCCAGTTGCCTAGAACCTTTTCTAACATCCCTTGCTCTCTCTCCCCACTTCTCACGGTTGCACTCTTTCTCTCTGACGACATTACTCTCATTTCATTCTTCTCTCTATTTAAATGCATAACCTTCCCTTGAGGTCCTAAAGGAGTTTCAGCACTCACCTCTCGTATTACTCTTAGGACAAGCATATATTTACATGTATTAGATTTAAGGGGTTAATGTGAACAGCGATCTTCTTGATGAGGATAGTTGGTGAACGTTCTACATGTTCACGAGTTATATGCCCTGCTCATCTCCCATTTGTGACTAGACTGGTGCCATGTGTAAGAGCCCGACCATGCCCAGGAGTTGTCTGTAGAGGGACGAGGACTTAGCCTTGATTTGCATACCGAGCCAGGAGCGAGTGTAGCACCCGAGACTACAGCTCGCTCGTAGTGCCGGTATAATAGAGTAACGTAATTTATCTGTCCTTGTGTTCTCTACAGTCTTCTCCTGGGTTCTCGCTTTCGGTGCTGGGACTCGTTGTTCCTGTGACTTGGCCTGCTAGCTAGAACACATGGGGATGATGAGTGGGATATATCTTTATTTTACTATGCATTGCAGCTCTCTTTAAGTATATATCTATAACACTTTACAATACACATTACTCATTACTCACACACAAGACAACACTATTAATACTTTCATGTATCAATTAACTGCACTGTCGTTTTGCTGCTGTGTCCGGAGTTCTGTTGCGTAGGGCGCATACGGACCCGGAGGGGAGACAGAGTGAGAGAAGCGAAGTAGCCTATGCGGTAGTAGGCTACCGGCGCAGTACTGTTGCCTGCAACCTTTTAGTTATTCCAAGTATAGATTCATTATTATAATAAGTGACTACTGTTTATGTTCCTCCCATGTGTATTATTAGGTATCTACTGGATCATGAACATCTTGTATGCTACATGCTAGTGCATGTTAGTAGGGGACAGTTAGTGTAGTGCACGCGCTTTCAAGTAGGCGTGTACATTTGTCATTTAGCATTTCACTGTCATACCTTTAGCCTGCTTCTATTCTACATTATTAGAGGCTTAATATTAACGTAGTTTCTTGAGTATTGCATTTCTTTAGTAATAACGTAACCTATAAATGTCTGAGGGAGTTTAGCCTCATAGCCTACCCCTGTTGTACACTTTCGCCGAGTTAAGGTACCTCGTTACCGTAGACGATAACTCTGTAGGGCGTTGGTGCTTTTGTTGTCTGGAGCATATAGTATTTGGGACTGGAATCGAGCGTGTCGTTGTCACTTAAGCCATTTCTGTCCTACGATCAAGAATCCCGAATATGTATTGCCGATCCAGCCGTAACAATAAGCATAATAATCATGTCCATTCCCATGTAATCATTTATTCTTTCTTTAACTTGACTCGAGTCTCGGGACCGAAGTCTCGTTCCCCATTGTCCACCGCCATATTGGGTAAAACGTTCTCCCTTACCTCATTGCCACGTGGAACTATTGGTGAGTTAATTCCTGGCTAATATTAACCCTTATAACCTTACCCTATATATACATTTATTATGTGAGACCTTTGGATATAAATTAGCTTGTTTCAGATTGAATTCAATTTAGATATAAAGTAGTTTTCATTTAGATTGATTTTATTTTGATTCATTATAGCTTAGTAATATTTAACTTCCATTGATAGTTTACCACATTGGTGCCCAGACCCGGGAATTAGCTACCAGTAAGGGATTTTAAGGCAATGAACAAGGGGACATATAACAGGATGCAGGAACAGCTCTATGATAAACTGGCAAGGCTAGCCAAGCGATGGTTAGAGCCGGAATGCAGGGTTGTATCATTGCGCCTGCCTAAGTCCTGCATCCCACCCATCATCTTTCCCCAATAATTTTCTTTTCCGTTTCAGATTTCCTGTGACATATGACCTGACCTAAAAAAAAATCTTGTTCAATATGATCCATTAGTAGGTATTGCTATTTAGTGTACTATTTTTTCTCCATAACATAGAAGTCCGCCGGTTGGCGTCTCTTAAATAGACTATTATTTGGCCGTTGTTTTTGTAACTTAACATTTAGATACATAGCCTATAGGCTCACATGCAAAATGAATAAATACAATTAAGAGACACCGTCTAGTGGGGTGCTGATCAAAGCCCCTAAAAATCAAAGGGCAGAACTTCGGGGAGTATTAAATAGGCTAATTGTGGACGTCAACACTTTCATCACTACTGCTGAACTAGAGGAATTGGAGGCTTGATTAGAAAACGTCCAAGCTACCCACGGTCGTATTACGGCTCTGAGTGAGGTGATTGTGGCTGACATGATAGAGGAGGAAGAGATAGTTACAGTGTGATAATCGCGCCCTCTATGACGAACATGTCTTTAGAGCGAAGTACCTATTACAGCGTGCTGTCGCGAGTAAGAAGGGAGGCGATAATGAGGCCCATAGAAGGGCTGACCCTAAACATACTGTACACCTCCCAAAGCTCAATATTCCTACATTTGGGGGCAAGTTAACGGAGTGGTTAGCTTTTTGGGACGTATTTCGATCTACGGTTCATGAATCCTCTTTGGATAATGTCCGCAAGTTTCACTATCTGAAGGGACAAATGGAAGGAGAGGCCTTACATTTAATAGAGGGTTTTGCAGTAGTGGGTGGTAGTTATCTTGAAGCGGTACACTTATTAGAGTCCACATACGGGGGATAGAGAGCAGTTGAAGATGGCCTATGTCGTTGCCTTGTTGGGGCTCGCAGAACCACAGTATAAGGTTGATGAGTTGACAAACTTCAGGGCACATATGGAGTGCCATACTCGATCGCTAGACACCCTAGGGCTTACCACGCAGGAAATGATAGTCATTATCTTGCGTCAGAAGCTTCCTATGGTAATACTTGATAAGGTAAGATCATTTGAGCTGGGGGAGTTCAAAACTCAGTTCAGCAAGGAGATCAATAATCTACAGTTGAACAAAGGGAGAATGCATGTGTCGGGAGGGAGTGAGAATGTGGAGAAGAGGGGAACAATAAGCACGACAGTGGGGACTAAAAAGAAAGAGGGTGCATATAAGAAACCTGCTCAGATTCTATGTAAGCTATTTAACAACAAACATAAATGGAGTTTCTGCATAAAATACCCAACAAATGAGACAAAACTAGCACAGGCGAAAAGATTGAAGCTATGTGTAGGTTGTCTAAGTAAAGAACATGGTAAGCAGGGACAATGTACTGCTACATACTTAAGGCCCTGTCGCCACTGCAAAGGACATCACTTTGATAAGTTGTGTCCTACAGCAGATAAAGTCAAAGACGTCAAAAAAGAGGGTACTACAACTGTGGCACTAGGTAGCACGCAAGACACCACTATATTGCCCACAATACAGATTCCCATGGAAGGTAATGACCGTAACAAAGTTTGTCGGGTACTTCTAGATCAAGGGTCTCAACGTTCCTTTATAAAGAGGTCCGTACTAGTGGGACTGAAGCACCGAATCGTAGGGGCTGAGACTCTTCGATTACAGAGCTTCACAGGGGTTACTGATAAACAAGACTACGAGATAGCGGAGATTTCATATTTCTATCGTAAAAACCGGTACTTTATGACTTGTATCGTAGTAGATACCCTACCAGAATATGTATCTGTGGGTGTGAAGAAGGTGGAACACGCATTACGTAGCAAAGGGGTTAACTTGTCAGATCCCATGGGAAATCAGAGTGAGGTGCATGTTCTACTTGGTGTGGATCATTATTATGAAGTAGTATACCCTGGATTTAAAAGGATGTGTGGTGTAATTTTAATCCCCACTAAATTCGGATATTGCATGAGCGGAAAGGTGCATACTACACAGTCAAAGGTCCTGGTTGACACGGTCTCGATATATAGAGTCAATGTAACCGCGGCAGAGGAGTTGGGAAGGGAGGATTCCCAACCTAGTGACCCTAAGATGGCTGCCGAGTTCGACCTGGAACGACTGTGGAGATTGGATCACATAGGCATTAATCCTATGGAGACTGATTATGACTCGGAAGTTGCGCTACAAAGGTTTGACGAGTCTGTGTGCTACTGTGCCTCAGACAAGCAATATAAAGTTAGTTTACCCTGGAAGAACAGTGAGATAAGCCT
The DNA here is from genome assembly GCA_032716605.1 of Paralithodes platypus. Lineage (NCBI taxonomy): Eukaryota > Metazoa > Arthropoda > Malacostraca > Decapoda > Lithodidae > Paralithodes > Paralithodes platypus. The sequence continues at coordinate 51,415,191 of CM064573.1, read as the reverse complement.
GCCTACCAACTATGGTTTGGCATTAGGTCGCTTGCGCGCATTGCAGCGGAAATTATTTAACGAACCGAGCACGCGCCAGGCGTATGACGATATATTTCGGAGTTATGAACTAGGGGCTTTATTGAGAGAGTCGATGTCAAGGAACCATTTAAGAAGGGTAGGGTTCACTATCTGGCCCATCATGGGGTAAGGAAAGACAGCGTCACCACACCAATACGGGTGGTGTATGACTGTTCTGCCCACCAAGGTCAACAACCCAGTCTAAATGACTGCCTGTTGACAGGTCCGTCCATGGTGTCGGACCTGTCCCAACATCTATTGCGGTTTAGGCTGGGAAAGTACGCCTATACCAGTGACATCGAGAAAGCATTCTTGATGGTCAAGCTGAAGGAGGAAGATAGAGATGTTACCCGCTTTCTTTGGTTCAGCGACATTAGCGACTCTGAAAGTCCAATCATAATATACCGTTTTCGGGTTGTACTCTTTGGGGCCACGTGCTCGCAGTTTTTGTTAAATGCCACAATCAGAAAACATCTAGCTGACACTCATGAGGACACAAGTAAACTATCTAGCGGATTATATATTGACAATTTGCAGGGTTCTAGCGATAGTCAGGATGATGTTATATGCATACTGGCAAGCACGCAGATTGTTTGCGGATGCACATCTATTTCTCCGCGAGTGGGTTACTAATAGTGAAGATCTTCAGAGTTTAACCCTTAAAAAGCGGCCCACCACTTAAGTCGAGTTAAATAAAGCTGGACTATGTGGCGGCGCTCGACATAACTCGAGTGGCAATTTCAGCACGTAATGTGGCTGAGAGAGAGAGACAAGTGGTGGCAGGAGACTAGCGAGCGTATGACTGCTCCAGACCACCGCGGCGAACCTACTGACACAAATCTCAGCTCCCTCCTCCCTCTCTCACTCGCTACATACTCAATTATGTACCGAAAGTACCGAATTACCTGCTTTTTGCACTCGCGTTGCACGGTTATTGCAAGAAAACTATCCATCATACAAGGATCGTTATGGTGTCATTCGAAAGCTCTGTTTATGCCCTTTCAGGGATAGGTACTTGTTTTACGTTCTGGGTCTTATTTAGGCATGAAAATGATCACGTAAACAGCCCTATTTTGGCTAAAAACACCCCGCTGGGCGGTACACATAAATAAACCGCATAGGCCGCTCGTAAGGTGTTAATACATCTACAGGGAAGCAGCATCAACGGACAATGAAAACAACAACAACAACAACAGCAAACAACCACAGCCCGACCGCGAGTATCCCCTACTCTCTCCCGCACAAACAGCTGATCGACGCGGACCAAACCACACCTCCAGTCGTATGATAAACAGTAAGAAAAAACCATGTATAGTCTGTAATATTGGTTTCAACAATAGGAGTTCACTTTTACAATGCAACAGTTGTAATGAAATTGTTCATAACCGATGTACTTACGTTAACAGTAGAAACAAAGTTGAATGTGTTAAATGTAGGAACTCAGCTGTACAACAACGCGAAACCATTTGTTTTATTTGTGAATCACTCATAACACGACGTCAGAAGATCCAAAACTGTGTAAAGTGTAAACAGGTAGCTCACATGAAGTGCATCTCTAAGAAGACCAACAGTGAAGAACGGGAATTCCTTTGCAATAAGTGTGCCTTGCATTCATTACCGAATATTAATGTAAATGATCCAAGTATTAACAACTCAGAATCCAGCCAGGACACATTCAAAATCAAAGATGAATACAGAGTGTTCACCAACAAAGGGCTCCATCTTATCCACATTAACGCCAGATCAATGTACCATAAATTGTCAGAAATAAACTTGTTAGCTAATAAGGCCAAAGCTTCAATAATTGCAATCACAGAAACCTGGCTGGATTCAAGTATAAACGATGGTGAAATAAATATTCAAGGTTTCAACATGGTTAGGAATGATCGCAATAGGCATGGGGGAGGAGTATGTCTGTATGTAAAACACAACCTCACACACACAACTAGGACCGACCTCCATGTAGAAAATCAAGAAGCTCTGTGGATCGACCTACACCTGCCGAGGACAAGACCCATCACAATTGGGGTATGCTATAGGCCACCAGCCGACACACAATTCTTGACCAAATTTGAACGAACTTTGTCATCGCTAGACCCTCGGAACGAATCCATCATACTAGGGGATTTTAACCTGTGTTACAAACAACGAAATGATAGGCTTGTACGAGAATATAGGCATATACTGACAATGCACAATCACAAACAACTCATCACAACCCCCACACGTATCTCTGAGAACACTGCCACAATATTAGACCACATAAACTGTAACAGAGAGGACAAAATATCCCAATCAGGGGTTATACAGACTGGGATAAGTGATCACTTCGTCACATATTGCACACGGAAAACCACAAAAATTACCCTAGAGAATCACAAGATTATCAAAACAAGGTCACTCAGAAACTACAATAAGGAAACATTTCTGGACATTTTATGGAATACAGACTGGTCTCCAGTGTTTGGAAGTACAAACGTTAATGACGCATGGGTTGGCTTCAGAACCATCATCACAAACATCGTAGACGAAATAGTTCCTCTGAAAGACATACGAATTAAAGCAAGGTCAGACCCATGGATCAACAATGACATACTACACCATCTGGAACACAGAGACAATCTGTTAAAAAGGCTAGCGAAACATAGACAGGATCAAGGTCTGAAACATGAGTTCAACAGGGCCAGGCATAAACTAAGTAGGAAAATGAAATCAGCGAAAAATAATTATTTTCACAATAAGGCAGAGGAATATCAGAATAACCCAAAGAAACTATGGAGGCACCTAAAAACAACAGGCTACAGCATCAAGACAAGGGATTCGTCTAACACTAATATTGCTCTCACCATTAATGATCAGGTTTGCCACGATAAACGACAAATTTCAACCTACTTCAACTCCTTCTTCACCTCCATAGCAAAACACTTGCACAGAACCTACCTCAACCTCTCAATAAATACACGACAACAACGGCCACCTTTCGTAATTTCTACAGAGATAAAGACATACACCCGAACACATTTAGATTGCAAAATGTTACACCAAAATACACTTTTGACGAGCTGTCTAACCTAAATGTACATAAGAGCACAGGACCAGACAAAATTCCTGCCAAATTTCTACGAGATGGAGCCATTGGTATAGCAGGCCCCCTAACCCACATCATCAACTTGTCAATTAACACCAACACAGTACCTGCTGAACTGAAGGAAGCTATTGTAACCCCTCTATTCAAGAAAGGAAATAAACTAGAAGTTGGCAACTACAGACCAGTTAGCATATTATGTATTGTATCTAAAATCCTTGAAAGAGCGGTATACACCCAAATTGAACACTACCTCAAACAAAATGATCTATTCTATAAGTTTCAATCAGGTTTCAGATGCATGTACTCGACAGACTCCTGTCTCATCCACTTAACGGATCACATTCGTAAAGAAATGTCTAAAGGTAACTACACCGGTATGGTTCTTCTTGATCTACAAAAAGCGTTTGACACAGTAGACCATGATATCCTATGTAATAAACTACAAGCTATGGGCATAGGGTCTGTGAACTGGTTTAAATCTTATCTTAGTGGTAGAACCCAAAGAGTCAAAATTGATGATAATATATCTGATCCTATGCCAATTAACTGTGGGGTCCCACAGGGAAGCATCCTTGGTCCCTTACTCTTTCTCTGTTATGTGAACGACATGGAACTGAGCGTCTCGTGTAAATTATTACTGTATGCAGACGACAGCGTGCTTCTGGTTTCAGGAAAAGACCCAATAAGTATTGCCGCTTCACTTTCCAAAGAACTAGCATCATGTAGTGAATGGCTAGTGGACAATAGACTATCTCTTCACCTGGGCAAGACGGAAGCCATCTTATGTGGAACAAAACGCAAACTGAAAGACATTGTGGGCTTCTCGGTCAACTGTAATGATATTCCTATAACAACAGTGTCACAAGTTAAATATCTCGGACTGAAACTGGACGCGAGTTTGTCAGGTGAAACAATTTTGGAATCTGGCGACCAAAAAGACCCTCTGCCAAGCGCTTGTTCAATGTCATTTTGACTATTCTGTGTCATCCTGGTACTCTGCATCATCTAAATCAGCACAGCACAAACTTCAGGTCACTCAAAATAAAATGGTTAGGTTCATGCTGAACCTAGGACCCAGATCACATGTTGGCCAGGAACAACTTCAGTCACTAGGTATGCTCAATGTTTCTGACAGGGCCAAACAAATCAGGCTAACTAATGCCTTCAAAATTTTCTATGACAGAGCTCCAGAGTATCTAAAGAATGATTTTGTTAAAGCAAATGAGAGGAGTGGACATAATACAAGAAACATGATGTTTAATTTTAAGGTCCCGAGAATCCAAGGACAGGGTAAGCAAACATTCTTCTTCACTGCCATCAAAGACTGGAACGACCTACCCCAGTCAGTCCGTGAAAAGAGAACACTGTATTCCTTCAGACGTAGCCTGAAGGAACACCTGAACCGGACAGCTGCGAGAAGGGAGCACCAAGCTTATGTCTACTACTAAATACGACATAAGAGATAGACAAACCAAACTGAAATGATTACTGATTACGGATTACTGATATTTACTATAGGATGTAAGGTATCTTAAAATAACCCCCTAGAAATACTTTCTCTAAAGTGTCTATTTCTTTATCCTCCCCTTTTCCCCAGCTAACCTAATCCCACAAGGACCCCAATGGAAATACGCCTAACGGCCTTATTGGGCTATCCTTAGTTGGAATTATGCAAGGCTGGTACATGTCATATTTGTAACAAACTATGTGGTACCAACTCTGTAAATTGCTGACTGAATAAATATTATTATTATTATTATTATTATTATTAATACAGGTGGACGGTACGGCATCTCTTAACCAGGAAAAGTCCAGAAATTTGGGGATGATCTGGCAACCTAAACATGACATACTAACTTTTCAAACAAGGTCTTTTGCTCAGCAGACAGGAGCGCACACCAAAAGAAGTCTGTTGAGCAAAGTTGCGCAATTTTTTGATCCTTTGGGTCTAGCATTACCCGTTACCATAAGAGCTAGGATTCTAATGCAGGAAGTTTGGAGACGTAAAATAGGATGGGATGACAGTTTGCCCGAGGACCTGAATGACCAAGGGACATTGTTGTTGAATGAATATGCCATCCTATGTACTAAACCTATACCTCGTAAAGTGGCGGCGTTCGGTGACGTTACATTACACACGTTTCGCGATGCTAGCGCCACGGCATACGGGGTAGCCATATATGTTGTTACTTCATTTGGGGCACATTTAGTTACAGCCCGGGCCAAGGTAGCCCCGGTTAAAAAGGTAACTATCCCTAAAATGGAATTGACTGCCATGCTGCTATTAGCACGTCTGGTGCAACATGTACGCGCAGCATACGAGAGCGAATTAAATATTGAAATCATTCACGTATGGTGCGATAGTCAGGTCGCACTCAACTGGGTACATAGCAAGAAGTCTCTGCCAGTTTATGTGCGAAATAGGGTAGATGAGATTAGGGCCCTATTGCCAGACGTTGCTTATAATTATGTAAATACAAAAGAAAATCCTAGTGATCTCATAACTAGGGGTATAACGGCTAGCCAGTTAATGAAGTCCGAATTGTGGTGGCATGGTCCAAAGTGGCTGCTCCATGAAAGTGAATGGACGATATGGCATGCTGTTGGTGAGGGACTTCTGCCACTGGAAACAGTGGCAGTTACAGCCCAACCAAATGAGCCACCGGGTCCTATCATAAAGTGGGCAAGATTCGGTGACTATAATAAACTAGTCAGAGTTGTAGCTTGGGTGTTGCGATATGTATCCAATCTCAAGCTTACAGTAACGGGCCAACTCTGCAACAGGGGTCACAACATTGATGCTCGTGAATTTAAAGCAGCTGAAGTAACTTTGATCAAATGGGTTCAAGTAGAAACTTTTTCCAATGAATTAGAATCCTTGAAAAGCTCGAATAAGACATTAATGCCTAATATAGTGCGTCATCTAAGGTTGCACCTAGACAATGGCCTCATCAGGTATGAGGGTCGCCTGAAGTGGTCGGGTGTACCAGACGGCACAAACCGCCCTATACTTATGCCAACAAGACATCACGTTACTGATCTATTGATCATACGTGCACATAGGGAAGTAAAACACTACGGGGTATGTCATATTATATCAAATTTACGTCTCACATGGTCGATACCCAGAGTTCGACAAGTAGCTCGACGCGTAGTAAGAAAGTGTGTAATATGCCAGAGACTAAAGGGTAAACCATATGCAACTGGACCAGCTCCACCTCTACCTGAATGCCGTGTAAAACACGTAGAACCTTTCCAAGCGGTAGGACTAGATTACACAGGGGCATTGAAGACGAGGGAGCATGAGAAGGTTTATATATTATTGTTTACCTGTGCGACGTCTCGAGCGGTACACCTAGAACTATGTGATAATATGTAGCGAAGAATTTATGCTGGCGTTCAGACGGTTTTGTGCCCGTCGTTCATTCCCTCAACTCATTCTTAGCGACAATGCTCCCACTTATGTCCAAGCATCAAAATATCTAAAGGATATGAGTAGTGATCCTACTATCAACACTTTTTTGGGAGAGAAGAAGTGCGAATGGAGGTTCATTCCAGTTAAGGCACCTTGGTTTGGTGGAATGTGGGAACGATGTGTCGGTATAGTTAAGTCAGGACTCAGAGCGGTTGTAGGACGTGCTCTATTAAAGAAGAGTGAGTTGACGACAGTCCTCACAGAGATAGAGGCAGTCGTGAATGATCGCCCGCTTACATATGTGTACACCGACCTGCAAGAACCACTACCATTAACGCCAGCTCACTTGCTATATGGGAAACCATTGACTGCGTTTCCATCTGATTTCCAATCCATAGTAGAGTTAGAGGATTCCTCGTTGTACTCTGAGGTAGCGGTGTCTAAGAGATACCAGTATATATCCAGGATAATCGAGGATTTTAGGAAACGGTGGATTAGTGAATATCTGCTTGCATTGAGGGAAAGGAGTGTTACTCCCTCTGGTAGACCAACGGCACCTACAGTTGGCGAAGTTGTTTTAATTAAAGAAGATAGTCCTCGTTTATACTGGAAATTAGGCCGCGTATTGGAGGTATACAAGGGGGCAGACTCTGTAGAGCGGGTGGCGCTATTGAAGACAGCCACTGGAACTACTGTTCGTCCTATCGCACGTTTGTACGCTTTGGAGCTCGATTCCACATTGCAATCTGATGCTCCACTCGTATGTCTCTGTGACGTCACGATCGCTCCTACAGCACGACGTAGGACGAGTAGATCGTATATTATAAGATTGTAAATAAGTTAAGTTATAAAAGCCCTGATATGCTATTAAGCAATATTGCCATGGTCTTATGTAGTATATATGAATTTATCGTATATATTAATATAATTTATCGTATAGAGCAACCTAGATGCGGTACGATAATTTGGGCTCCTGGCGGTTTGCCAAGGCAGCACGGTGTGCTTTCGAGGAACGCCAGAGCCTTCACGAACACCAACCAGTTAACATCTAAATTTCCGCCCTCAGTTGATCGTTCTTTTGTGCCTCTAATCACAATACACACACAGCAATACACTCAGCTACACCATCACGACGCTCTCATCGACACCATGACTGACTGATAGATAAGCATAATAATCATGTCCATTCCCATGTAATCATTTATTCTTTCTTTAACTTGACTCGAGTCTCGGGACCGAAGTCTCGTTCCCCATTGTCCACCGCCATATTGGGTAAAACGTTCTCCCTTGCCTCATTGCCACGTGGAACTATTGGTGAGTTAATTCCTGGCTAATATTAACCCTTATAACCGTACCCTATATATACATTTATTATGTGAGACCTTTGGATATAAATTAGCTTGTTTCAGATTGAATTCAATTTAGATATAGAGTAGTTTTCATTTAGATTGATTTTATTTTCATTCATTATAGCTTAGTAATATTTAACTTCCATTGATAGTTTACCACAGTGGGAGTTAAACCGTTCAACCGCCTGAATCCGATGCAAAACCTGACCTTGCCGTCTGGTTTAGGCTGCAGAGTGACCGGAGATGTCCACCTAACCGCCCCTTTTTCTATCAGCCCCCTCTCCAATATGTAGCCTAACTCCGCTCGGAGAGCCGGAAGTTTAATGGGAGGTACACGATAGGGCACTGATTTAAAGGGGGGGTGGTCTCCAACGTCCACATCATGCACCGCATGAGTTGTGAGGCCTGGGTGCTCGGCAAACACAGTGGGGTATGAACAGAACAGGTGCTGGATCGCTGCACGCTGTTGCTCAGGCAGGTGCTCTAGCGCTTCCACAGCCACCTGGTTCGTGTTCCCCGCCCACTGATCCGCAAAGACATGACAATCCCAACTCTCCTCCACCTGTGCCTCACTGCCCCCCTCTCCTTCTCCACCTTGGCCGCTGCAGACCAACACAGGGACAGTAGGCTGCTCAGGTGGGCGCCTCACAAACTCTTTTAACAGGTTCACATGACAGAGCTGATTTTTCTTCCGCCTATCCTTTTTTTTTTTTTTTTTTTAAAGAGACAATGAACGGAGGAAGGAAAAACACAGATAAAACAAAAAGGTCAATGTGCCTAAAGGCATCCTCCATTCATAAAATGTTTGTAACAACTGGATTTAAACATTTGTAGATTGTAAGTTTGTGGAAAGCAATTAGAGGGAAGTGAATTCCAAAGAGTAGTAGCTCTGGGGATAAATGAATTCTGATAAGTAGTAGCCACAAGGTAATCTAGGTCAGACAACTTCCGCACGACCTTGTAAGGACCGACAAACTTGGCCGACAGGGGATGGCCTACTAACGGCAATAAGACCAAAACCTCCTGTCCAACCACAAACTCCCGGAGCTTTGCTTTAGTGTCATACCGATCCTTCATCAAGGCCTGATTATCTACCAAATTTCTCCCTGCCAACTCCAGGCTTTTCAGCATCCTGTCTCTACTCTCGAGGACATACTTAATTAGAGAACATGGCTGCACAGTCCCTTCCCAGATCTCTCTAACCAGGCTCAGAGGACCTCTAACCTGATGTCCAAAAACTAGCTCATTGGGGCTAAACCCAAGGCTCTCCCCAGGTACCTCTCTTGCCGCAAACAAAACGTACGGTAGCCCCAGGTCCCAATCCTTGCCGTTCTCCAAACAGTAGCACCGCAACATGCTTTTCAAAGTGGAATGCCATCTTTCCAACACCCCTTGACTCTCTGGGTGATAAGCTGAAGAGACAATCGTACTGATCCCATGCTGCTGCATGGTCTGTTTGAAGAGTGTGGACGTGAAATTCGACCCTTGGTCCGACTGAATTTCCTGCGGGTACCCGTACCTCGAGCAATACAACAGCAAATTTCGCACAACAGTTTTAGACTTGCCATTTTTCATAGGGTATGCATCAGGGTAGTGAGTGGAGACATCCATGAGGGTTAGCAAAAACCTGTTACCTGCACTAGTGGGAAGCAGAGGGCCCACCATGTCGATGATAACCTTGCTGAAGGGCGGACTAATAGCAGGCACTGGGTGCAACGGAGCCTTAGGTATGCTCTGATTCGGCTTTCCCACCCTCTGGCAGGTACCACACATCGCCACCCAGTCCAAAACTTGGGCTTTAACCCGGGAGCTGCGGGGAGACTCTTAAGAGTTCCCCCGGCGCACTGCGGGGAGACTCTTAAGAGTCAGAGAAAATAAAAATCAACTTTTGACATCGAAAAAAAAAAAAAAAAATTATATTTTTTTTGTTTTATTTTTTATTTTTTTTTTGGCCCCTGGGCCATGCAAAATCTCAGTCCTCTACCTCCCCTCCTTCCCCACTTTCCTCCTCTCCTTCAGTTATCACCTATTTTCCCTGTTATTCCCTTATTCTGAGGTATATTTTCGTGCTAACATTAGAAATCCGATTGGAGGGTGTGGTCATCACTGATAGCAAGCGAGTGCAAGAGAGAGAGAGAGAGTATCGATCGACTGTGTCTCAAGTGGCCTTGGGGGAAATTGGCGGGAAAGCAGATTGCCTCACCCATACATTATACAACTCGCGGGCTATATCTCCGATTTTGACCATCCAAACGCTGTTTTCACTCGTTTTATTGTTGTTTCAGGTTAATACCTTTATAATCAACCCATAATAGGCGCATATGGATAAGTATTAATGCTATTAATGGCACAATGAATATTTTAGTGGCGGAAACACCTCAAATACGTCAGCACAGGGGGACGTTTCCAATTACCCCCATGCGCACTTCAGAGGTTAATACCTGGCCACCAGAACAACCTAGATAACGAAGCCAACGTTTTTCTCACACCCAAGTGACCTGCCAATGGAACATCATGCGCCAACCGCAACAGGCTATCACGACACTTCTCAGGAACCACCAACCGGTCAACCACTCTTGCGCCACCATCCCAACTACGTCTGGGATCCAAAGAACGGCGGTACAGGATTCCCCCAACATGAAAAAAATCTCCCGACTTTGCATCCCCGTCCTCGGCGAGTTCAATAGCCCCGTTCCCACAACTCTCAAGCCCAGGATCTTCTGCTTGAAACCGACATATATCCGAGGGTGCCAACCTATCTAAGTGCTCCTGAAGCAACTTGTGGCCATCCCCAATACTAGGCTGCTCAAGCCTTGCCTGCTTCGCCTGGGAACGTTTCTGTCGCGGAGTGCTATCACGCCCTACCATGTCACTAGGGGGGACAGGTTCTGGGGCCACTCCGGACCTCATAATGGGTGCAAGTACCGAGTCACTCACCAAGGAGTGTCGCTGGATCCAAACTCTCAACCCGACCAGCCTTGACTTTCTCCTTCCGACCCTTCCTCCGCTGGTCTAGAACTTGGGTACTAGGCTGTGACACCTGAGCGGACTGAGACCTGGTAACAGCACACGCCATCTGGCACCTCTCAAGCCACTCTTGCCCCTCCCTACTCGTGTTGGCCGCCCTCTCGGCAACGACTAAGGGTGGAACCTCGGAAGTGGGCACCGTAAAGTCGTTGCCGAGAAGGAGGTCGACCCCCTCAACTGGCAATTTCTCCACCACACCCACATCCAACTCCCGTGTCACACTGTCCACCTCAAGCTCCACTCTAACCAGCGGGTAAGACCGCGTAGCATTGATGCCTTGAACCACCACAACCCAAGCCGCGTTAATAAGCTTGCCAGTGAAATTCTTAACAAGTGTCTGGGAAGCGCCCGTATCACGCAACAATTCAAGCCTATGCTTCACACCAGCCCACCTCACAGTGCCGTGCCCCCTATGACCACAAAAAACATCACGGACGGGTGACGAGCCCTCCTGCTGCTTCTGCACCGGCGATGACTTCGCAACCGACTGTTTACCCCGGGCTAACGCGGAAGACCTCAAAGATACGCCAATGTTGCTCACTAGTGACACCACTGCTGTAGGCGGTGCGCTCGGACATGAGTGCGCAATATGCCCCTTCTCATGACACTTGAAACATTCCACTTCACTCTTGGACTTCCCCTGAGGTGGGTAAGGGCCCTGGCCTTTCTTTAACGGGAAGGGTTTCGACTTGGGATCATAATTGGCAACAGTACTCTTGAATGGATAATTATTTGTGTCATTAATTCGGGGGGGTGGAGTGGTACGCCCCTTGTTACCTGCCTCAGCTCTCTGTCCAGACCCACACCCGCGAATCAATGACAACCTGAGGTCAGCCAGCTCAGCCGCCTCTTCTAGAGTTTTCGGTCGTTTTTCTTTCAGGTTTAGAGTCAAGTCATTGGCAGTACATTTAAAAAATTGTTCCAGCAACACTAATTGTTTTACTGAATCAAAAGTAGTTGCCTTCTCCGACCTCAACCAATTTTCAAATGCATCTGACAGCTCTCTAGCATGTTCCTAGAAAGTACTCTCCTTTCTTTTTGGAACCGCTCTAAACTTCCGCCTATAGGTCTCTGGTTGTAGCTCATATGCCCTCAGGACAGCCTCTTTCAACAACTCGTAATTCACACAGGAATCTAGGGGCAAAGCATCGTACGCCTTGATTGCTTTCCCCATCAATCGTGAAGAAACAAGGGCTGCCCACTTCTCCTCGGGCCATTGGTGCTCCTGGCACTTTTTCTCGAACCGGAGAAAAAATTCTGTAACTCCTAACTCATCAAACACTGGAACCAACTTAAGTAGATGCGACAGGGACTGGTCATGGGCTCGACCCCCCTGGGCGACCCGGTTCCTCGTCTCCTCTTCACGAGTATTCTCTAGGTCAATATCGGCACAATACCTTGCAGACTCAGACTGGTACCTATACTTGCGCTCAGACTCTCGCTCCCGCTGCTCGAGCTCAGCCTCATGCTTCCGCTGCTCGAGTTTGGCGAGCTCGAGCTGGAACAACATCTCGGAAGTCAAACCCTGAGGAGGGGGTGCTACTACCGGGGACCCACCCTGTGAGTCACTTGGAGGCATACCCAATCGCCAGCGGGCATCGGCCTGCGGGAACGTACTCGGCTCCGGACCCCGAGGGGGCGCCATGGTAGGAGTTGAGTGGAATGGGGGCTGAGACGAAGGTGCCCCAGCTCCCACTCCACCCGTACCCCCATGCACCCCACCCAGCACACAGGTAACCAACTCACTTCTCGACAAACCGCTAGTACCGGGAAACCCTAAGACCATGGCTACACACTGCAGTCCGTACCGGTCTAGCCCCGACACACGATCCGCTGACACAGGCTCCTCCAAAATATCTCCGAGCATCCTCCTCATTGTTCACCACCCAAACGCCGTTAAACAACTCCACCTTCTCCACCTCCTCGCCTGCCTCTCGCACTGTGCCCTCACTATGCTCGGGCCCGTCCAGTGACATGATGGAGTCAACAAAAACAAATCTCAAGTCAAGACAAAAGTAGCCAAACTTTCGCGTAGCTTTATTCACCAAAAAATATTCGAAGATGTTCTTGAGTGCAATACTACGTCACTAATAACTCCAACAAGTTCTATATATCCTCAAAACAATGTCTACTGCCAACAATGCGAGAAATATATTCAACCCCAAATGGCAATAAGATTTCTCCAAAAAAAACTGCAATATTCAGTTCACTATATACTGGTCTAAGGTTGCCATTTGTTACGACCGGCACTACGAAATAAACAAGGGCACTTAATAATGGACTAGATGATAGGCTATATCTGCAACAACGGTACGCTAATTCCAAACCCTCAAACTATTACGCCGGTGAACAAAACACATAAAACCCTCCAGAGTTAATCTACTGGATAACGGGGTATCAATTAACTGGGTTTTAGTGCACTTCTACAAAGGCTTTCCGGTGACGGCAATGCCAACTCACAACAGGAGTACTTACGTTACGAAAATGCTCTTAAGTAATAACAATGCTTGAATAAACTATCATAAGATTTAATAAGGAATATACAGGGTGATTCAGTAACCCTTTTCATAAATTTGATGGCAAATTCGGGAGACAAAAATAAGACTAATTTACTCTATGACCCTTAGGGTGAGTCTATGATATGATGGAGATATTACACCTTTAAAGTTATCGGTAGATAGAAAAGAAAAAAATCTAAGGAGTGAGAATGAAAATGTTGTTGCTAACTGGCAGGGTAGCGTAACCAAGACTTGGTATCAAAATGGCTGCATACGGTAGCTGGATGCAGTTCGTTTCGCAATTTGCAAAGGTACATTACTACTGTATTTGTATTATCATCATCATTATTATTAATAATCATTGTATTAGTAGTAGTAGCAAGGGGAGAAGCAGGCGGCGGAGGATAAGTAAGAGGAAGAGGAGGAGGAGTAAGTGGTGGAAGAGGGGTAAGTGGAGGAGGAGGGATCTTCCTGCCGACTCTGAGCTTTGATACTCCGCTCGTCTTAATGAATCTTGAATCAATCTGTACATGAATCTAAAGATTGTTTCTTTGCATACATGTGGTATGTAAATGGTTGCATATGGTAGCAGTTGTCTCAATGCTCAAAAGAACATTAGCATTTTATCACCATCATCATAATTAATACTCTATTCATCGTAGCTGCTACTACTACTATGAATAATGTACGTATAATAATGATGATGATGATAGTACAAATAGTAATGTACCTTTGTAAATTGGGAAACCAACTGCATCCAGCTACCGTATGCAGCCATTTTGATACCAAGTCTTGGTATTTTCATTCTCATTCCTTAGATTTTTTTCTTTTCTATCTATCGATAACTTTAAAGGTGTAATATCTCCATCATATCAAAGACTCACCCTAAGGGTCATAGAGTAAATTAGTCTTATTTTTGTCTCCCGAATTTGCCATTAAATATATGAAAAGGGTTACTGAATCACCCTGTATGCTTACGTTAACTTTAGTGTGAGTCTGTACTCAACACTAAACTCTTCAATGCTCTATGAAAACACTGGAAGTCTAGTCCTGCAGCAATCAGATATGGAATCTTCTGAAAAGGTCTGATGCTCTAAGATGCTCGTTAATATAGAACAGAAATAATGCAGGGGCAGGACACTAAAGCGTGTATCTTAAATACACCAATAAGTAGGATACATATATATAACAAGGGAGTGCAACAACTCTGTGACAGCACTAATAATAACCACTCAAAAACAGTACTTCCTTAGCCAACGTAACAGCCAAACTGGGTTGTGCACTATGCATCATCCTAGGCTAAAATAAGGCGTGAATAATTCCTAAAGCATACACAATGAAAGTTAATAAACACAATGCGGTCTTTCTCACTAATAAAGTCTAGCAGTGGCATAAAAGATATCAGGAAACTAGGCAGAGCGCAAGCATGCTCGTAGCCTACTGTCTCCCTTTGAACAGATTTCCCTTATGTTATGTTAAGTGACTTGGAGGCTCTCTTGGTAAGTCCAGATCTCTAGTATCTGGTCTTGCCCTGGCGCTCCACAAAGGTCAACAAAATGAGGTAACAAGCATAAAGGTAAGAGTAGGCAAAAGCCCTTCACCTGTATACTGCTACACTCGCAAAGGAAAGATATGGACAAGGGTTACAGGCTACCTAGCTTCATCGATGTTGTACAGGCTCTGGCTTGCCACCTACATAACTCAGACAACGACCAAAGATACCTTCCACTGTCTATCATTAAATAGTAGGAAAGAACAACTCAATAATTAGAAGCACCCCAATACTATGATACCATTTGACTATGACTCTAATAATCCCTAAAGCTAGTGCAAACATATATGGAGAACTGGTGCTGGTAATACGACTGGCCGACTATGGAAGTCGTATGCAGAACCAGAAGGGATAAGTAATTGAATAAAGAGAGAAGTATGAAAAAGAAGAAGTTCAGAGAGAGAAATAGTAGTACAGGGGGTTAGATGGGGGGACAGATTGCAAAGGACATGTAGGACCAAGCACGCTGTGCCAAGCTCAGCAGGAGAAACGCGGACAGGAGCCCCCAAGCACTAACAAAGGCAGCGGCACCCAATCACAGACGACTACGTCATGAGGAGCAGGCGTCATATGACGCGCCAGGCCCGCCGGCCAATCACGAGCGTGGGAAACTCCTCCGAGCGAGGGAGGGACACGCAGAGGTGGGCAGGTGCGCGCCATTTGGCGCTCTGCGCTCTGCGATCCGGTGCGCATTACCAATATAGAGGAGCGCGGAGCGAGGAGCGGCACAATTCTGAAATCGGAGTGCAGGCGGGGAGCGCAGCTAGAAATTCGCGCTCCTTTCTGGCGCTCCGGAGGCGATTTTTCCTGTCAACAACAGGTACAAGAACGTCATTATCGTGTACAGTCATCGTACCGTTCGTACGGTGTTACCCGAGCCTGTCTGACTGTCTGATAGTCAAAAGACACTATAGACTTCAGAGACTTTTATAATTTTATGGTATCAATACTATCGGAATGTTACTTGAATGTATGGGTGGGAGGGTGGTTTGGGGGATGGTGGGGGGAAGGTAGAAGCGTAATTGAATCGTGTTACAAATATGAAGCCGATTGGTGAGGTAGTTTCGCCACCACAGATTTTATTTGTTTTCCTTTTCTTCGTACGGATACGCTGGAAGTGGGTTGTGGGAGGAAGTTGGGGGTGTGGTGGAGGGAAGGCATAAGGGTAAGGCACTTGTCACACAAATATGGAACCGATTGGTGCAATCGTTTCGCCGCCACAGATTTTCTTTTTTTTTTCCTTGTGAGGCGACCGATAGTCAGCGAGTGGGTGGGAGGAGGGGTTTGGGGTAGTGGTGGTGCCGTGGTGGGTATGCAGAAGGGTAAGGTACATGTGGTAAAAAACTAAAAATATGAAAGCCATAGGTGCAGTCGTTTCGCTGCTACGATTTTTTTTCGGCGAGTCAGTATATAATTATATACGGACCTGGCACTGGGCGTGACAACTGACATCTGACAAGACCCGAGTCCCGGCCGTATATATATAATTATTATAAATTATATACCGTCGGACCTGGCAGTTTCGGACCTAGTTTCTGAGTTTGGACAGTTTCTATAATTCTTTGTCATATCATAGATATCAATGGACAGTCACAATGTCACAAACTCACAATGATATCAATCATATCATATCATTGCCATTTGCAATGATATCGATCATATCATATCATTGACATTTGATTCATTGATATGACATAAAGAATAACAGAAACTGAGAAAGTGAGAAACTTAAACAGTTAAACTTCAGAAAGACACCATGACTTGAGGTTTTTAGAATGTTTTGAATTCTTGGAATTTAGTGAAGTGAAAGACAAAGGACAAAGTGAAGGACAAAGGTAAATAATTAAATAACTTCTTGAAGCTGTTTTTTTTGTTCTGTTTTTTATATACCTATTTTTGGGAGCGCGGAGCGCAGGAGCGCGGAGCGCAGGAGCGCGGAGCGGGAAGCGCATCGGGTCTGCTGACAAAAGGAGCGCGTGAGCGCTGCCGCATTACCTTATGTCTGATGAGCGCGGAGCGCTGCCGCATTACCGGTCCCACCGGAGCGCGCCCACCTCTGGGGACACATACATACACACGCACATATTACCACCACGCTGCTCGCTCTCTTTCTCCCAACAACTTCACACAACACATCTTATATTCTATCAATGATATAAAATACTTCCAAGTGTCACAGACAAGAATAAAGACCACCACTGATCTGTCTGTGACAACATGAACTCTATGAAAGAAAGAACATCATTCTACGATTATTGTAGCCCATTTCACTGCCCTGGCGAGCGCTAGCGAGTTACGAGTGCATTCTGGAAAGCTCGCCAGCGTAATAACATCCTAATAAAGCAAGAGCTATGCTTATGCTTGAGAAACTGTTTTCTCTTTCTGGAAAACAATGAAAGTTGATATATTTCTGGA
This sequence comes from Paralithodes platypus, assembly GCA_032716605.1. Taxonomy (NCBI): domain Eukaryota; kingdom Metazoa; phylum Arthropoda; class Malacostraca; order Decapoda; family Lithodidae; genus Paralithodes; species Paralithodes platypus. Next base: position 51,397,787 of record CM064573.1, on the reverse strand, counting down.
AAGCAATAAACGTTGATATAGCCATTCACATAGACTTCTGTGAACATTTTGCTAGACCCAAACCTAAGCTCAACCCCCCAGCAAATATTAACAGCAATCATTCAATTGACTGCTATGCACATTCTTAAATTGCATAAAACCAACAGTGATATGAACTATCTCTTTGTGGCCTCTGATCACTTCTCCAAGTAATCCATCCTCTCCCCTATAAAATATAAATAAACTAAACCATTATTAAAGTAATAGTCAATGACATCATTTGCAGATATCCCAAACCAACTTTTTCAGACATCGGTAAATAATTCGTAAATGAAGCCAGGGCCAATCTGGGTAGTGATTATGGTATCAATCATGTCACAATAATTGCTCCATATTCTCCACAGAGTAACAGATAGTGGAAAGAACCAACCGAAAAAGCTTGCAGGAACTTAGAGCATTTGTATCGATAATGAACATAAAGTATGGGACGAATTCATCCCTTTCATGAAATGTACTCCTAACTCTATGCAGAACATTTCCACAGGTGAATCTCAACATTTCATTGTCTTTGGCGAGGACATCGTTCTTCCGCGCATGATTAATCAACAAAACAAACCTATATACACACAAGATTTTATAATCTATCTATCTATTGCCAGATGGCATGATCCCCGAAGGGGTAACCACGAATGAAGCGCCCCTATGCACCTTTGTCCTCAGTCAGTCGACGCCCCTCCTCCCATCCAACACTACTTTCACGCATATACTTCTTAACTCCATCCTTCCACCTCTCTCTCGGTCTGTTTCTCCCTCGCTGTCCTTCCACTTCAAACTCTTACTCTCTCTTCGTCATTCTCTCGTTTCCCATACGTTGCACATGGCCGAACCATCTCAAGGTGTTCCTTTTCACACTTTACAGCACATCTACATTGACAACACATCGCTCTTGTACTTCCTCATTCGTCTGTCTATCCCTCCATGTAACTCCATACGCACTTCTTAAGTAACTCATTTACACCCCTCTCACTTTTGGTTTGTCTCTCTCGAGCAACATCCATGTTTAACTTTTGTACGTCAATGTTGGGATTAGCACACTATCATGTAAGGACTTCTTTACTTCCATGCTGACCACCCTATTTCTTAGCATTCCTACAACCCTCTTCCCCTGTTGCACCCTCTCCCGCACTTCTTTCTCCATACTCCCATCTTTAAAGGCCCTTCACACAGCTATCCAGACACTCTCAGAACGCCAGGGGACTAGCATTTTCGTGTTTTCTTGTGATGTGTTGTGAAGATCTGTGCATTGTCCTGTGGTGAACTTCAGTGTCTGGGGGTGGTGTTCCTGTGTTTCTGTGGATAGCCCAAACATTTTTTTACCTCTACCCGAAAAAATCGGGAGCACTGGCCCGACCATACCGGTCGTAATCTCACGGGAGGTAAATGGGAGACAGACGGAAAGACGGTTAAACAATCGGGAGGCAGCCTGTGGGTGGTCCCTTATTATCGGGAACAGTGGGTAAATTCCGACACTAATCCGATATCCGACAGATCTCATGCCAATACGCCCACATCAGACTGGATGTGGCCGGGGAACAAACAGCCTGGAAATTACTGCATCACTGCTCCAGTGATATAATATATATAATAATGATAATAATAATGTGAATAATAAGAATAATAATGATAGTAATAATACAACACTAAAGTACAAGTAGCGATGTACGGTGAAGATGATATGAAAAAAAAAAATATATATATATATATATATATATATATACCGTATATATATATATATATATATATATATATATATATATATATATACAGTATATACAGTATATATATATATATATATATATATATGGATGGGACTCGTTAGCCTTGGTCGGCAACTCATCTAGGGGAGACAACCTTATACAAATCCGGGTGGATGGGACTCGTCAACCTTGGTTGGCAACCTGTCTAGGGGAGTAAACCTGATACAAATCCGTACTGCTTACCTATGGGTAAGGCAGGTTAGTGGATGGATTAGCCGAACACCACTGTAGAAAAATAGTGCTAACAAGATACACAGAGGGCCTCTGAGTCGGACGGATCCTAAATTGAGTGGTCAAACCTGTAAGTCCTTCACTAAACTGGCTCGGGTTGTCCCTCTCACAGGGAATAGGTCAGCTTGGGGGCATTCTGTGTATGGCCACCCTCGTAAGGGGAGTAAGGCGTCCGGCAATAGATAGATAGATAGATATATATATATATATATAGGGACAGTACTCCAAACAAGGCCATCTTTATTATACAAATTTTCGGCTATCAACAAGCAGCCATCTTCAGGTATACACCGTGATCCTAAAAACAGAGCAGACAACTATAAGAAAAACATAAACACGTGGATTTGTCAACAATGAAGTTAGATTTTGTTTTAAATAACTCGCTTGATAAAAATTAAGCAGAACCGATACCGGTACGTAAAACAAATACTTGAAAATATCTAATGTCTAAAATAATCGTTTGACATAAGAAATAGTAGAAGAATTCACCAAGAAAAAACTATCTAAAAAAATACGCCTAATAAAGAGTACAGGCAAACATATAGACGTTTACACACTGAATTGGAATTTATCTGACAAATATTAAACTGTTATTTTTGAAAAGTTAACAGAAAATCAATAGTGACACCTAAAGTAACAAACATGAAACCTAAAATATGACTAAAACTGAGCCTAGAAATGTACAAACACATAACAAACATGCCTTATTCACTGGGCCGTTCTTCACCCACGGAGATATCAGAGCAACTAACAAACACCAACATTGAACTAATATATCTACACAGAGTACCAGAAAGAACAAAAACGAAAAAAAAATAAAAAAAATAATGGCATATCCCACCCAACTGAAGTATTATGTACTAATGCTAATTATTGTTGGAAACGTTAAGCTCAGGGTTGCGCTTCTTTATGAGAATCTTTTAACCTATTAGCGTATCATATTGATTCCCGAAATGAGCAATTATTTTAAAATCTTTTGGTGAAAATGGATGGTTTTCGGCTCGACAATGATTCCTAATTGCCGAGAAAGCCATTTTACCCAAAAATTTACCAGTTCTGAAGCTTTTCCCAATGTGCTCAAATATCCTCATTCTGGTGGCCTCCAATTGTATTGTGATCAGAATTTAGTCCAACAAGCTGGTTGTCTGTCGGAGGGGGTTCCGCGTCAGTTTGTCGGTTATTTACAATTTCGCAGCCGTAAGGCTCCCTTGTATGCCGGGCCGTTGCCGGAGGGCTTTCCTCATTGTGGTCGGACGACTATCGCCCCCCACAGCCTTTATAAGCCAGTGTCATCCGGTGAATGGATATATTTATACCCGACAGTGTGGGTTTGCTTGGCCGGGGCCCTTTACTCAACACACTGCCCAAATACTTAAATGAGCCGACATACTCCATAACCTGACCGTTCAACCTCACTTCATATTCTGTAACTGCACCCCTTTCAAAGACCATAACCTTACTCATACCCGCACTTACCTTCAGAATCTGTTTCTCACCCACTGTTCCAAATGTATTTACCAGACCCTGCAACTCCAACTCACTATCACTCATCAGAACTGTATCATCAGCAAAAAGCAGTAAAGGTGATTTCCATTTAATTCCTTCCCTAATCAGTGGTACACCAACATCCACTGCTCTTCCTTATATTTATTTCATGAATCCATCCATATATATATTGAACAACCATGGGGACATCACACACCCTATAATAATAGTAAGCCCAAATGGTGGAATAAAGATATTTCAAACTGCCTGCTTGCTAAAAAATTTGCTAATGATAGATTAAAATCCTCACAAAATGATGAAGAACGGGTGAAATTTGTAGAGCTACGACGCAAAGCCAAAAAGTTAATTAAGCAAAGTAAAAAGACCTTAGAGTTACATATTGCGAATCAAAGTAAAACAAACCCGAAAGAATTCTATAGTTATATCAGAAAGAAAAAAGTAGTTACTTCAACTGTTGGACCGTTAGTCGATGAAAATGGAGAATACACCAAAGACGAAGTACAAATGAGTAATGCCCTCAATACCTTCTTTGCATCAGTTTTTACAACAGAAGACCTCAGTGATATCCCTACACCATTGCCGATTCAGATTGATAATTCAGATGTTCTAAGCAATATCACCGTTACAGAGAGAGAAGTATTGAATTGTTTAGATAAACTCAAGGTAAACAAAACGCCAGGACCTGATACAATCTCGCCTAGAGTTCTAAAGGAAGCTAAGGATGAGCTCTCCAAACCACTGACATTACTATTCAATAAATCCTTGCAGTCTGGAACTATGCCTGATCAGTGGAAGCTAGCCAAGGTAACACCGATATTCAAAAAAGGCAGCAAATCCCTACCCAGTAACTATCGTCCAATTAGCTTAACCTCAGTTGTATGTAAAATGCTAGCAACGGTCATACGAGACAGACTCGTAAATCACTTAGAGGAAAATAACATACTTAAAGATACTCAACACGGCTTTCGTAAAAAACGTTCCTGTTTAACAAACCTCTTAGACTTCTTCCACGATATCCTCAACCTCTACGATGAGAGTAAAGCTGTAGATATTATATACCTTGATTTTCAAAAGGCCTTTGACAAAGTTCCCCACAAACGTTTACTGCTAAAACTAAAAGCGCATGGAATACAAGACGGTGTGTTGAAATGGATAGAAAATTGGCTCAGCAACAGAAAGCAAAGGGTAGTCATAAACGGTAAGGCATCTAAATGGACCAATGTAAGTAGCGGGGTACCCCAGGGATCGGTACTAGGACCAATTCTCTTTCTAATTTACGTCAACGACATAGATGAGGGTCTCACCTGTACAATCTCAAAATTTGCTGACGATACAAAAATTGCAAATAGCGTACTCTCAAAAGAACAAGTTGACGATATGCAACACAATCTAGATAAATTGTCATGTTGGGCCCAAATTTGGCAAATGAGTTTCAATGCGGATAAATGTAAAGTACTACATGTCGGATACCTAAATGAGAAAGCAAACTATTCGATGAATGGCACTCAGCTTAAGAATGTAAACAGAGAAACCGATCTAGGAGTAACAATATCGAGTAACCTAAAACCGAGTCAACAATGTTCAGAAGTTGTTAAGAAGGCAAACAAAATAATTGGCTTTATAGGCAGGTCATTTGAGCATAAATCCAAAGAAGTTATCCTAACCCTTACAATTCCTTAGTTCGCCCTCTTCTGGAATACTGCGTTCAATCCTGGTGCCCTTATTACCAAAAAGATATAAACAAGCTAGAACGAGTTCAACGTAGAGTTACCAAAATGATACCTAGCCTAAAGAACAAACCATACGAAGAGCGTCTTAGAGAATTAAATCTATTTCCTTTAACCCAGCGCAGATTAAGAGGTGACTTAATTCAAGTGTTCAAAATCATCAAAGGCATCGACAATATGAACTGTAGTAAGTACTTCACTATCGACCAATCTAATTACACGCGGGGAAACGGTTGCAAAATTATTGGTAAATCTTTTAACTCGCACGAATCTAAGAATTTCTTCTTCAATCGAGTTGTCAACTTGTGGAATGGGCTTCCCCGAAACGTTATAGACTGCATCACCGTTGATTCATTTAAACTCCGCCTAGACAAATATCTCTCATCAAACCCGCGACTGACTGCGTTTGTAAATGAATAACTTTATTTTATCCCCCCCTCAGTTACTAACCCATCTGTCCTCTACTAACTTCCTAATCCTGCCACGGACATTAGTTCCAGGGCAGTAATTCCCTTTCCAATGTTCCCTTACCCACTCTAAACCACTGTTTGGACACTTGATCCTCAGTGTTTTGGAGGACAAGCAACCTAGAAGGGTCACTAGATCTGTTGTTGCTTGATTTCCTTTGTACTCCTTTGTACTCCTTTGTACCCTTGCTGTAACACAACATTCAGATACAAATAACTTTCTCTGTTCATTCTCCACATGTACTGCCACCTTTGCACCCTCATACATGGTCTTCACCACTTTCAGCAACTTGCCAGCTACTCCGTTTATTCTCAATACTTTTCACAGACCATCTCTACGAGTTAAACGTAGAGTTACCAAGATGATACCCTGTCTTCAGAACAAACCATATGGGGAACGTCTTAATGAATTAAATTTATGTCCATTAACCCAAGCGTAGATTGAGAGGTGACCTTAATCAAGTTTTCAAGATCATTAAAGGCATCGACAACATGAACTGTAATATATATTTTACGATCGACCGATCAAACTAGACGCTGGGAAATGGCTCCAAAATCATAGGTAAAACTTTCAACTCTAACGAATCCAAGAATTTCTTCTTCAATTGAGTCGTCAACTTGTGGAATGGGCTTCCTTGAGATGTCATAGACTTCAAAGTTCGCCTAGACAAGCACCTTGGCCTGAACCTAAGGTTTACTGCATTTGTAATTGAATAAATATTTTCTTTAGTAGTGTTTGTTCAATAACCTAATAGATCTTAATATAATTTCCCCTGCCATGAACTAAGCCCCAGGGCAGCACTTCCTTCTCACATCTTTCCCATATTCTCTTCGAAATACTGTTGCAACACTTGGAACAGCAGTGTTTTGGAGGGCAAGTAACCTCGAGGGGTCGCATGACCTGTTGTTGCTTGTTTTTCCTTTGTACTCTATCAACTCTGTTGTAGGCCTTATAGGTAGCATACAACTTTTGTCCCTGCTCCAGATATTTCTCAACAAATATTTCAAGGCAAAAATCTGGTCTACAAACCTTCTTCCCTTCCTAAACCCACCCTGCTACTCAGGTACCCATTTAGTGTTTCTGCTCTTTTATTTAATGCTAGACTGGGATAAGGTAACTGTAGTCGTTGTCTCCGATGTGTGTTCGGTTTGCTTATACCTACACGACTTCGACCGGTCCTGTGGTAGCCTGGGTTGTCTTTTCGGCTGCGTCTTTTGCGAGTGCAGCATTGTGTTGACTGAGGGCTTTGGCCTGTTCTAGTTCCACACTTTGCTGCCTCTTTGCTTGTCTTTTGAGGGTCGCCAGGATAGAACCAGATACTTGTGATCTGGATCTATCAAGAGAGCACCCCAGTCAATTAACGTAACTTAAAGGATGCAGTCTTAAGGACATCGCTAGGCTACGAGCCTGTCTTGCTCAACCCCAGTTCCTTACCTAGAGTATCCCAGCTAGACATTATTAATCGAGTAGACACTTGTTAGTATTTAATATAAGCTCTTTGATATGTACGCATTATTCTTCACAGCATTTATTAGTCTAGGTTGTTGCTGAGCCGCACAACCATAGCAGACTGTTTCGTTGATGAGGAACTACTTCTTTTAGTGTCGAGCATTACTACTGTTGCGCATTTATAGTATTCTCGTGTCAGTTAACATTATATGTCCTATCTTTTGGTGTATTTAGTTTACACGTGTGGTGTCCTGCCTCCTGCCTTTATATAATTTAAGATACGAGCATCTTATGAGCATCAGACTTTCTTCAGAAGTTTCCAGGTCTATGCTGTAGGACTATACTTCACTTTCTTTCAGATAGGAGTGAAGAGTTTATTGTTGTTTAGAGTAACTGTATTGAAGCATCTTTTTATTGTATTAAATCTTGCAGTGATTTAATTGATCTTTCCATAGATTCCCTTTTATGCATTTTAACGTAACTTGCATCTTGTTATCAGGCTATACCAGTGTGGGTTAGCCTAAAGTAGAGTACATTTATGCCCAGTTAAGGATACCCCGCTATCGCAGATTAACTCTGGAGGGTATAGGTGTTTTTGTTCGCCGGCATATAAGTTTGAGGGTTTGGATCTAGCGTACCGTTGTTGCATAGTGCCCTATCACTAGTCCAATCATTAAGTGCCCTTGTTTTATTCGTAGCCCCGGTCGTAACAATATATACAGTATATATATATATTTATAGTGTTATGCAAGTAATATAATTTTTACTGCATTTATAATGGTTCGTTATTTTCACTATCGTGAAGCTGAGAACCTGAATAAATCAATGGGGTCAGAACTGGCTCGGATAAAACAACAAGAATATCAATCTCTCCCAAAGTCTCAGAATACACAATTTCGGTTCACACGTTTTATTTCTTATTTGCTAGGGTACATAAATTACATAAATCAAGTCTCATATATAAGGAAATGAGCTTGAAGGACTATTGATCACAATAATGGATATACATCACTGTGAATAAACGTTCACATAATAATTGGAAAAAAGATGAATTCGTGGATCAAATACATGAAATAATAATGTAGTAAGTCACTAGAGAATCACAATATAAATAACACAGAGAGGTTGGTCTCAAAAACAATAATTAATATCCTGAAGGTAACTGGCAACCGCTAAAGGAGTACCCGACAAAGGTAGATCAAAGTTACTGCGTCGGTCGCGTACTCACAATAAATATTTGCTATGGAAATTAGGATATCAACTGAGGTCTGAATAACTAGTAAGTTAATTCATAAAATAAAAAATATAAATTTTAATCAACTCAAAGAGTTACAATATTGAATAATAATTTAATTCAATGTGAAATAATTATACGAGCCAGTACGCTTGGCTAAAATCGCCACGCAGCAGGTTAAGTGCCACGTAGGTCTGACAGGAATTCAAATCAATAATAAATCAAACTAGGCCTGAGGATGAGGTCAGGGAGCGAAATCTTTAAACACAGTTCTACTGGAACACGATAAGAACTCTCTCTGTGTACACTTATTTTATGCTCACATACCCAGCCAACAACAAACACAAAATTAAGATTACAAGTAGTGCGATGTATATATATCCCGAACGAATATATGTAAAGCTCTGATCTAGAATATAAACGATATTTTCCCATAATTATACATATATCAATCTCTGCAAATAGAGTGTGTAATGTTCTCCCAACACGAGGGGCGATAACAAATAAGAAGAGAATCGACATTCCCTGGTATTTACGTTAAATTGAACACTGCATAACTTAATCACCCTTCGCAATATTTAAATCAAACACTTTATACAACGAGAAGCACTTAAGTTTTGGATGAAGGTATAGGTAACGTAGCCCATGAGAGATCTGGTCACGCGTAGTAACTGAGTACGATGTAATCCAGGGGGACCCCAGACACACACACACACTCTCCCACCAGGTATCCTCGCTCCTCACTCGTGACACACCTCCGTCGTACTTTAAGGGGAGAATGGCTTGCCCCTATGACAGTACTTCCGAAATTGAGTTAGGGCTTCACGTTTTACAATCATATCCCGAAGGAAATGTGCCACCAAGCCCCAGCTGTCTTCACGTTTTACATATCCCGAAGGTAATGTGCCACAAAGACTAGCCTCAATTTTTGCCTACCAAACCTTGGTTCGGTCAGGTAATACTACAATTTAATTATTAGTCACGGGCAGAGCTTCTCGAGGTATAAAAGGACATGAAAAATCTATTTTTTTGCTCCGGTTATTAACATTCTTAAAAATACAATGCACATATGGTTATATGGGTGGACACTTCTTTATTTATTAAAATTATATACAAGGAGGAAAGGGTTTATAGGAATGAGTAAATATTAATTTAGTGTGTTGTGTAATTATATATATTTGGTTGCGTTTATGGAAAGGAATCTTTATTAAGAAGGATACTGAAAAGGTAATTGTTTCTCCATCTCGGTGTTGTTGCAGCAGTGGTCGTAGTAGAGTTGCATCGGAAGGCAAGGAGGTGGTTGATACATTGATTGCATAAACATCTCTTCATCGTAGTCCAAATCGGGTCCCTGAAGGGATGTCGGAAATTTTCTTTTGGGTGAAGGGGGTGGAGGAGATAGATTAGCAAGTACCCTTTGGGGGACCCTAGAGGGGGCACAGGTAGTGGGGTTTGGCGGGTATTTTAATAAGGATGACTAAATCCTTTTCTTCCCTTTATTTAACCTGGGTAACTCCCCTATTTTCGGTTGTTCCTTTATCACTGCAATTATGCACTCTCCCAGTTGTTGTTGAGGAGGCCTTTCTTCTTCTTCCTTTATATCACCGCCTTCGTCGATGACAAAGTCTTGGCCTCGAGGCTGGAGTATGTAGGTTATGGATTCTTGAGTTTGCTGGTAGATGGTGAGACCATATGTAAGAAGCGGTGCCATACTACAGTAGGGGCGTTGGTGGGGGCGTGGCACTTCCGGAACACGGTGAGGTGAAGAGGTATGGCTGCCTGATTTGCATAGTGTACCAGGTGGGCAAGAGAGCGTATTTGGGTGTTCTGGAGGTTTTCTCTAATGGTCAACTGGTTGATCTTCATACTGATGTTGGTGGAGCGGTTTCAGGACTACGAATGATGTTGGAGGAGGTGTTGGGGCTGGCTGTGTGCCCTGGTGTAGAAGGGAGGAGCTTAGATTGTGTAGTGTCAGCTGGCTTATCTGGTGTTTGCGGAGGTGACCTGAGGACGTGGTTGTTGTTTGCCAACTGCATAGGTGGAGGTGTGGTCGGCGATTTGGTTGTTGTGGCGACGTCCGGGGTGGCAGGGTTTGGAGGTTTGAGGTTGGTGGAGACCTTCCTGGGTTTAGGGTTGTGTACTGCTGGGGACCACCATGTCATTTGGGTCACTCGCCTGCCAGATCGTCTGCATGGGGTTTGTAAAGGAGGTTGAGTTAAGGGGGTTGAGGGGTTGAATTTGGTTTTTCTAGGGGTTGAGGGGGAAGGTTTGATTAGGGTGCGTGATGGGAAATGTGAAAGGGGTTTCTTGGTGTTTAGCAGAGATGTAGAGGTTGAACTTTTGAGAGGGGTTTCTGTGTGGGTTTGGCAATTGGAGAGGTTGCAATAGTCGGAGTGGTTGAGGAGATTTAGTGACAGGAGTAGTAGAGCGAGATGTAGAGGCTGAAACAGGGTTTGAGGTGGTAAGCTTAGGTAAAGGAGAAGGAAGTGGTGGTTTAGGCAGAGTGAGAGTTGTTGTTGTTGTTGTTCCCCAGGCTGCCTGGCCGAACAGCCCCAAGGTCCCGAGCACGGCCAAGGCCATAGAGCGCCCCCACAAAACCCTCCCTGCTTACCACTAACAAAACCCAGGTGACCCAAGCCACTCTAAGGCAGGGAGCTGAGGAGGGCGCGGAAACGCCCGGGAAACCAAAGCCCCACCCAAGGCCCTGTGCCCCTCAGCAATTAGAAGGGAAAGTTGAGGGGCAAGGGAAAAATGTGACGCTTTGGCTCCCAATCTGCCAACTTTTAGGTTGGCAGTAGGGAGGTCGATCCACGGAAAAGACGCCGTCACTTGAGATCTAGAAGATATATAAGTAAAAGGAACAGTCAGAGTAAGCTATGGGTATGGCAGAGATCGCTCAGCTCTCACTCTGATAGACCAGCCCATCACCACATGACTAGAACCCAATCCTCTCAGCATCAGCTAGGAAAGGCCCTAGAAAGCCGCCTTTGGCGGGGGGATAGCTCCCCTACTTCAACTCCTTTCAGAGTTGGGCACCCGCCTAGAGTGAGAGTAGACTGAGTAGATGGAATAAGGGAAAATGAAGGAGAAGTAGGTTGAGTAGTAGGAGAGGGAGAAAAAATAGGAATGTCAATTTTGGAGGCATCGGAAGAGAGGGGGGTGATAGGAGTGGAAGAGAGGAGGGTGATAGGAGTGCGAGGAAGTTTATTTAGTAGATTAATGGTAAGAATGGGCGGAGCTGAAAGGGTACACGAAGGGGGTGCTAGAGTGTTGGGATGATTCAGGTGATGAGAGGTAGGTCGAGGTGGTTGTGAAATGACAGTAGGTAAGTTATGCAGAGAAGGGATGGGTGTTTTTGGTAGAATGGGTGAAGGGGGGGAGGAAGTGGTGATTCTGTGGAACAAAGGTTTTGATTTTCAATTACAGGGCATGCGGTATCATTGTCTGGGTCAGCTAGCATGGTTATATTCTCGTCAATGGGTTGAAAGCGGAAAATGTGTCGGTTGCGGTACGTGCGTGATTCTCCATGGTAATTGACAGTAACCTGGTAACAGTTTGGCACGTGAGAATTTCAAATGGGCCTTTGTATCTGGGTTTGAGTTTTGAAGGAACAGGAAGGTGAGCTACCATAACAAGATCGCCTACATGGTGGGGGTTGACTTTGGGAGTTTCGTCAGGGTGCAGATCTTGCAGGTATTGGAGTTGCCTGAGTCGATTTTTCAGGTGCACTAAAGATTGGTCAAAATTGGACGAGGGCTCGTAGGGGGCAGACAGGTGACGTAACGGAAGGAGAAAGGGGGGAATCCCAAAGACGCTCTCATGCGGGTAGATCCCGTCTTGTCGAGGGCAGGTGTTTATTCCCCATTGCACGATTTTTACTTGACTGGGCCAATCGGTGGTGTTCATTTGTTGCAACCGGGTCCTGATCTGATTTGAAATGGTACAGTGGTTCTGTTCTCATATAGAATTAACCTGGGGCCAATACGGAGAGGAATGACTGATCTTAAATCTGAACATTTATGAAATTTGGGACCAGTGAACTCGGGGGCATTGTCAGAGTGAATGGCTTCAGGGAGTCCGAAATACGGAAATACGTGTTGCATCATGGCTTCGGTTACTGAAAAAGCAGTGTGATCTTTGGCTGGACAAGCTATTACATACTTAGAATAGGTATCTATGAAGGCAATGATATATTTGAACCCTTTGACCCCTTCCATAGGTCCCATGACGTCCACACCTAATAATTGCTACGGTTTGGAAGCAACGAGTTTGCCAGAGAGGCCTGGGGTGCGAGTTCGATCCTTGCCAAGGGCGCAGGCTCGGCATGCTTAAGTGACTTTCTTGGCAGTGATATAGGGGGAGGGTGTCCAGTAAATCTGCTGAAAGGACAAAACTAATTTGCGTTGAGCCAGATGGATGCCATTATGCGAGTGGAGAGATTGCATGGTTGACAAGGCGGTGGGGAAACTGAGGACAATTTTCCCGTCTGGAGTATAGAGATTGCCTCCTCGTCTTTGAAGCTGTGAAAATAGATGTCAGGGCATCCAGTCAGGTTTTTGTCGGGTTTGGAATTGTTGCAATAAGTGCTGTTGATCATGGTCTGTGGAATCTTGATGGTGGATGGCTAGAATGGGGGTGTGTTCAGATTGAGAGGTGATAGGGGTGATAGGTGAAACTATGTCATGAGGAGAGGTGATATGGGGAGTGAGTAAATCTAGATCAGGTGAAGAGGTGATAGTGGTGGTAGGTGAAGTTAGAGGGAGCCTAGACATCAGCATTAGTGTGGAGTTTCCTGGGTCGGTATGCTATTTCAAAATTAAACTCTTCGAGAGATTCTCGCCATCTAACGGTTAAGGCAATCTTGGTATCTGACTTCCGTAGCCATTGGAGGGCGTGGTGGTCGGTTATGATGGTGACTTTGACCCCGGCTAAATATGCCTTAAAGTACTGAAGGGCCCAAATGATCCCTAAACATTTTCGCTTGGTGTCCGGGTAGTTCATTTCGGCTGGATTTAATGTTCTACTGGCACATGCAATTATGTGCTCCCGTCCGTCTCTAATTTGACGTAGGACGGCGCCGATACCAAATTGTGACACATCGGTATAAAGGTGAAAAGGCTTGGTGTAATCAGGAAATGATACAACGGATGCGGCTAAAAGGAGATCTTTAAGGGAATTAAAAGCTTGAATGCGTGAATTTGTCCACAAGAATGGTTCTTCTTTCCTGGTTAGATCATGGAGAGGTTTGGCAATGGTGGCAAAGTTCTTTACGAATGGGCGATAGTAAGAGGCTAAACCTAAAAATGCCCTGACTCCTTTGACGCTCGTAGGGGGGGGGGGGGGGGATGGCACTGATGGCTCTGAGTTTTTCAGGGTCAGGGGCTATTCCTTCCTCAGAGACTATGTGACCGAGGAATTTTACTTCTTTTTGAGCTAGGATGCACTTTGAGGGCTTGAGTTTTAAATTTGCTTCCGGGATTCTCTGGAAGACTTGGCGAAGGCGTTGTAGATGCTCGCCCCAAGTTTTACCGAAAACAATTATGTCATCTAAGTAAGCTAAACAGGTCTCCCAGGTTAAGCCTTGCAATACAGACTCCATGAGTCGGGAGAAAGTGGCAGGACCGTTGCATAGGCCAAAAGGTAGCACGATAAATTCATAAAGTTGCCCTTGACTAGTGACAAAAGCTGTTTTTTTGCTGATGTTCTGGAAGTACTGGCATTTGCCAATAACCGGCCTGAAGATCTAGAGTAGTGAACCATTTCGCGCCTAGTAGTGAATCTAGAGAATCGACAATGTGAGGAAGGGGGGTCGCGTCTTTGATAGCTACGTCATTTAATTGCCTGTAATCGATGAAAAATCTATGTGGAGCCGTCTTTCTTTCTAACTAATACTACGAGAGAAGGCCAAGGACTGGTGGATGATTTGATAACCCCAGTTTCGAGCATTTCTTTTACTTGGGTTTCTTCCTCTTGTCGCTGGATAGGATTTTCCGGCGAATGGGTTGCCTAATGGGTTGCCCTACGGTATGAAGTCATGATGAAGCAAGGTAGTTTTCCCTACGTCTCAACTGGAAGTGGCAAATATATCTTGAAAGGAAGTCATTAACTTACGTATGTCAAGTTGCTGGTGAAAGATGAGATCAAATGGAATGTCAGGAAATTTAGGAGAAGGGGAGTTTTCTTGATGATTAGGTAAAGAAAGTTCCTCGTCGTTATTTTCTAGCTCTCCAATAGCTAAGCCTTTTGGCAAAGTGAGGGGCTGATCAGAAATATTTGCTATTCTGATGCAATTTAATTTATCAGGAATGATGGCTGGAGTGGTAAGGCAATCTCTATCGAAAGGACTCTGGAGATTCGGGGTGATGATGACGTCACCAGATAGAGTAGGTATAATAGGAATCCACTGTTCGTGGTGAGGGGGTAGCGTAACGATTTGGATGTGACAGCCTGAGTGGTTTTAATGTTACGAATGGCTTGTCTGTCGTGGTCGACATGAATGGAGTGAGGGGTTACGTCTTTTTTTACGTGAATTTGGGGTGGGAGGAATGGCTGTACGGTAGGATTGTTGGTTTTCTTTTTCTTTTTTTGGTTAGGAGGGGCAAACTATAAAACCCTCTGACTACAATCAATAGTGGCATTAAAGGAGGTCAGTAAGTCAAAGCCTAGGTATCCATCGTATTGGGTTTCTTTGGATGGAAATATCATGAATGAATGGCTTGTCCTGTGATCTTGAACATGGTTGCTAACATAAAGGGGGACAGTTTCACCTGAATTTGGAATAATACCATCATTTGCTTCGATTAACACTATGGTGGAGGGTTGAGGAGAGCCAAAAGAGCTTTGATTGAATTTAAAGGAGGAGAAAAGACAAGAACGGGAAGCCCCCGTGTCTATGAGAAGCTTGGTCTTTACCCAATTTATAGTGAGGTGATTGGAAATGGGAGATTTTTCATTGTTTGTCCCGTCACGAGCCCCCGCCAGTTTGGCGACCGGTGGGCAGGGGTGGATTAAAAATCCATGCTATCTTGAAGTTCTGTTCCCTCTGACACTACTTCAATTATATCTGTTTCTATTCCCTCTTGATCATCTTCGATCCCTGCAGTCCCCTCCTCAGTTATTGTGGCAACTCGTCGGGGCTTAATCCACGGAATCTGACCCCAGAATTGCGGGGGCTTAGGACGACGCTTGATCAATTCCCCGAATAATTTCTTTAGTGACACTAAGGGATATTTGGTGCTGCAGGGAGGCCAGTCGGAGGGTCGTACTCTCGCCCATTCCTCCATTTTTTCTACTGGGCGCATAGATGAAAGTGTAGTAGGATAATTGACAGAATTTTGAGGCTGAGTAGTGCAACAGCTTATGGCGGAGATTTTGTCACGTTCTGGGGTCTGTTTCAACGCCAGAATATGCCGGATTATAGGCATGTCTTCATCATAACCCTTGGATTCAGTAATCGCGAAATGATCTCGCACAGATGTGGGAAGAATTCTCAACACTGCATTGAACACACTTTCTTTTCTTTTGACAGCATTCTCTGTAGGAAAGGCTGTATCTACCAGTTGGTTCAACTGGCTAATAGTGTGGTCGAGATTCCATGAGAATTTGACATCATGAAACTGTTTATTCGCGAGAATTTTACCGAGAGAAGGGTTAATGGCTGCCTTGGTATAGCTTTCGAACTGAGCCCAGGTCAATAACGGAGTATCACGCACGTAACCCGACACGAGGGACATATGCCTGCCTAATTTCATGACAACAGTAAGGATTTTTGAGGTATCATCGTCCTTAAATACAATGTCAAGGACAAGTTTCACAACTTCAATATAGGTAGCAATATCGTGATCTTCTTGCTTGAAAGAAATAATTTTGAGCGATTTACCAGCCATGTTGATTCGTGAATTGGGTAGATTGAAAAACTTTGTAAATCCAAGTCGTTATGCGGTGTTGAGACACTGCTGCCACCAATGTTACGCAGTGTTGAGACACTGCTGCCACCAATGTTATGCGAGTAATATAATTTTTACTGCATTTATAATGGTTCGTTATTTTCACTATCGTGAAGCTGAGAACCTGAATAAATCAACGGGGTCAGAACTGGCTCGGATAATACAACAAGGATATCAATCTCTCCCAAAGTCTCAGAATACACAATTTCGGTTCACACGTTTTATTTCTTATTAGCTAGGGTACATATATGACATGAATCAAGTCTCATGTATTAGGAAATGAGCTTGAAGGACCATTGATCACAATAATGGATATAAATAACTGTGAATAAACGTTTACATAATAATTGGAATAGAGATGAACTCGTGGATCAAATACATGAAATAATAATGTAGTAAGTCACTAGAGAATCACAATATAAATAACACAGAGATGTTGGTCTCAAAAACAATAATTTAATATCCTGAAGGTAACTGGCAACCTCTAAAGGAGTAGCCGACAAAGGTAGATCAAAGTTACTGCGTCGTCGGTCGCATACTCACAATAAATATTTGCTATGGAATTAGGATATCAACTGAGGTCTGACTAACTAGTAAGTTAATTAATAAAATAAAAGATATAAATCTTAATCAACTCAATGAGTAACAATATTGAATAATAATTTAATTCAATGAGAAATAATTATACGCTTGGCTAAAATCGCCTCGCCGCAGGTTAAGTGCGACGATGTAGGTCTGACAGGAATTCAAATCAATAATAAATCAAGCTAGGCCTGAGGTTGAGGTCAGGGAGCGAAATCTTTTAACACAGTTCTACTAGAACACGTTAAGAACTCTCTCTGTGTACACTTATTTATACCCAGCCAACAATAAACACAAAATTAAGATCTGCTGGGTGTTTACAATAAATTACGTGTAGTGCGATGTATATATATCCCGAACGAATATATGTAAAGCTCTGATCTAGAATATAAGAGATATATTCCCAGAATTATACATAATATTATATCAATCTCTGCAAATAGAGTGTGTAATGTTCTCTCAACACGAGGGGCGATAGCAAATAAGAAGAGAATCGACATTCGCTGGTATTTACGTTAAATTGAACACAATATACCTTAATCACCCTTCGCAATATTTAACACCTTACGAGCGGCCTATGCGGTTTATTTATGTGTACCGCCCAGCGGGGTGTTTTTAGCCAAAATAGGGCTGTTTACGTGATCATTTTCATGCCTAAATAAGACCCAGAACGTAAAACAAGTACCTATCCCTGAAAGGGCATAAACAGAGCTTTCGAATGACACCATAACGATCCTTGTATGATGGATAGTTTTCTTGCAATAACCGTGCAACGCGAGTGCAAAAAGCAGGTAATTCGGTACTTTCGGTACATAATTGAGTATGTAGCGAGTGAGAGAGGGAGGAGGGAGCTGAGATTTGTGTCAGTAGGTTCGCCGCGGTGGTCTGGAGCAGTCATACGCTCGCTAGTCTCCTGCCACCACTTGTCTCTCTCTCTCAGCCACATTACGTGCTGAAATTGCCACTCGAGTTATGTCGAGCGCCGCCACATAGTCCAGCTTTATTTAACTCGACTTAAGTGGTGGGCCGCTTTTTAAGGGTTAAATCAAACACTTTATACAACGAGAAGCACTTAAGTTTTGGATGAAGGTATAGGTAACGTAGCCCATGAGAGATCTG
Source organism: Paralithodes platypus (assembly GCA_032716605.1). Lineage (NCBI taxonomy): Eukaryota > Metazoa > Arthropoda > Malacostraca > Decapoda > Lithodidae > Paralithodes > Paralithodes platypus. Next base: position 51,379,729 of record CM064573.1, on the reverse strand, counting down.
GTCACGCGTAGTAACTGAATCCGATGTAATCCAGGGGACCCCAGACACACACACACACTCTCCCACCAGGTATCCTCGCTCCTCACTCGTGACACACCTCCGTCGTACTTTAAGGGGAGAATGGCTTGCCCATACGGCAGTACTTCCGAAATTGAGTTAGGGCTTCACGTTTTACATATCCCGAAGGTAATGTGCCACCAAGCCCCAGCTGTCTTCACGTTTTACATATCCCGAAGGTAATGTGCCACCAACACTAGCCTCAATTTTTGCCCACCAAACCTTGGTTCGGTCAGGTAATATTACAATTTATTTATTAGTCACGGGAAGAGCTTCTCGAGGTATAAAAGGATATGAAAAATATTGTTATTTAATATTGCTCCGGTTATTAACATTCTTAAAAATAAAATGCACATATGGTTATATGGGTGGAAACATTCTTTATTTATTAAAATTATATACAAGGAAGGAGTACTTAAATGAGTTGCTAAATGTAAGGAATGGAGAGCCAGCAAACATAGTTGGATATGGTATGGGTGGGAGAAGAGGAGAAGTAGTGGAGGAGGAGGTGGGGATCAGGAGGTCAGAAGTGTGGGAAGCCATGAAGAGAGTGAAGTTGGGGAAAGCACCAGGAACAGATGGAGTGTGTGGGGAAATGTTGAGGTATGGTGGTGAGATAGTGATCGAATGGGTATGGAAAATGTGCAAACTAGCGTGGGAGAAGGGGAGTGCACCCGATGACTGGAAAACTGGCATAATAGTCCCCCTATATAATGGCAAAAGGGAAAGAGGAGTGTGTGGTAACCACCGAGGAATATGTCTTCTAAGCGTAGTAGGGAAGGTATACAGTAGGGTAGTGATTGAGAGAGTGAGAGTGAGAACGGAGAAACGGATAGGCGACGAGCAGGGAGGTTTTAGGAAGGGCTGAGGATGTGTAGATTTTTACCCTGAATTGTGTTGTGGAGAAATATCTGGAGAAGAAACAAAAGGTGTATGTTGCCTTTATGGACTTGGAGAAGGCCTATGAGAGTGGATAGAGAAGGTTTGTGGAAAGTACCTAGAATATACGGAGTAGATGGCAAGTTGCTGAAAGCAGTGAAGAGCATGTATGAGGGTGCAAAGGCGGCAGTACGTATGGAGAGTGAGCAGAGCGAGTTCTTTGACCTGAATGTTGTTTTGAAACAGGGGTGTGTGATTTCCCCATGGTGGTTTACTGTATATATGGATGGAGTCATGAAAGAAATACTATCAAGAGCAGTGCATGTTGGTGTATCGCTGAAAAGGGAGGGAAATGAGTGGAAGCTACCTATACTGCTGTTTGCGGATGATATAGTTCTGATGAGCGATAATGAATGGGAGTTGCAGGGTCTGGTAAATGAGCTTGGAACAGTCTGCGAAAAACGGAATTTGAAGGTAAATGCGGGGAAGAGCAAGGTTATGGTCTTCGAAAGGGGTGAAGTCACAGAGTGTGAGGTGAAGCTGAACGGTCAGGCTATGGAGATCGTCAACTCTTTTAAGTATCTTGGCAGTGTGTTGAGTAAAGATGGGACTATGGATGAAGAAGTGCGGGAGAGGGTGCAACAGGGGAAGAGGGTTGTAGGAACGCTGAAAGCAGTAACAAGAAATAGGGTGGTCAGTATAGAAGTGAAGAAGTCCATGCATGACAGTGTGGTAATCCCGACACTGACTTACGGAAGTGAAGCATGGACGTTGGTTGAGAGACTCAGACCAAGAGTGAGAGCAGTGGAAATGAATTACTTAAGAAGTGCGTGCGGAGTTACATGGAGGGATAGACAGACTAATGAAGAAGTAAGAAGGAGGTGTGGTGTGGAGGTAGATGTGCTGGAAAGTGTGAAAAGGAACAACTTGAGATGGTTCGACCATATGGAACATATGGAAAGCGAGAGAATGACTAAGAGGGTGTACGAGAGCGAGGTGGAGGGATAGAGAGGGAGAGGTAGACCGAAGGAGAGGTGGAAGGATGGAGTGAGGAAGTATATGAACGAAGGCGGTGCTGGTTAGATAGATAGACAGATATACAAGGAGGAAAGGGTTTATAGGAATGAGTAAAAAATAATTTAGTGTGTTGTGTAATTACATATATTTGGTTGTGTTTATGGAAAGGGATCTTTATTAAGGATACTGTAAAGGTAATTGTTTCTCCACCTCGGCGTTGTTGTAGCGTCGTAGTAGAGTTGCATCAGAAGGCAAGGAGGTGGTTGATGCCTTGATTACATAAACATCTCTTCATCGTAGTCCAGATCGGGTCCCTGAAGATATGTCGGCCATTTTCTTTTGGATGAAGGGGGTGGAGGAGGTAGATTAGCCGGTACCCTTTGGGGGACACAGGTTGGGGGGTTGGGCATTTTTTTTTTTAATATGGATGACTGATTCCTTTTCTTCCCTTTATTTAACCTGGGTAACTCCCCTATTTTTGGTTGTTCCTTTATCACTACAATTCTGCACTCTGCCGGTTGTTGTTGAGGAGGCCATTCTTCTTCCGTTATTTCAAAATATAATTATATATTGTGACAAGCTCCGGATCTCGCTGTCTACATAGCCTAGCCTTCTCTTCATGTCTATGGTGGTATAGCCTATGGACTTGCTGTCGGATGTTTGGTGGTAGCTCGAGTTTTCTCCATGTATTATATTTTATAACTACTTACACCACCAGTTATAATTACCTTGTGTATCTAGGAGATGTAGGGTACATTTTGTATTTAGTTCATATGAAGTTGATATTGGGACAATATTGTTTATTGTGTGAAATATGGTGGGGAGATTGTAGGCACCAATCGATCAGGGCTAGACCCAGGTGAGGTTATAGGCATGTGATAAAGAGTCGCTGGAACTCCTGTTTCATTTGCTTGGCCTCTCTTACTGATTTTCTTTGTGCCTCATTTACACTGAGAGCAATCCAGCTAGCTCTCACAAACACCTCCTCCTCCTATCCACTTCACTACACTAAACATGCACACCACACTTCATTCCTCCACACCAAAATTAAACAAAAACAAAATGATGAATTTTAGCCCAGCCTCGGAGTCCCCAGGGGGGGGGACCATAAATGCCCCCTCACCCGACCGTCCATCCCCTGACGACCCCACACAATTACCTGGACCTCGGCCTGTTACTCTTTCTATTAATTTCTGCAACATTCGCGGACTTTCCTCTAACTTTCACTCTGTTGAGCACCATCTCTCCTCCTACAAACCTGATCTTCTCTTCCTCACCGAAACCCAGGTGTCTGTAGCAACATCCAGCAACCCCTTCTCTGTATCCTCCTACTTTCTCTATCCTAGTTTCAAAGCCAAAGGCGGATGTTGTGCATATGTGCACAACAAACTCACTTGCTCTCGTGTTCCCGATTTCGACTCCTCTGAATTCTCAACTTTATGGCTCAAACTTTCCTGTCATTCTCTTACTAAATATTTCTGTGCTGTCTATCTTTCCCCTAACTCTACCAACTTTCCGAAATTCTTTGACTATCTAAACTCTACAGTGGAACACATTCTATCCATTTCTCCTTTCTCAGAAATCTCCATCTTAGGAGATTTCAACGTTCACCACCGCCAATGGCTCTCCTCTCACACTACTGATCCACCTGGTGAACAAGCCTACGTCATTTCTATCCTAAATGACCTAGAGCAGTTAGTTCAGCAACCCACCCGTATCCCGGATCGCATCGGAGATCGGCCCAACATTCTTGACCTGTTTCTAACTTCTAACCCTTCTTCTTATACTGTCGATCTTTTCTCTCCTTTGGGCTCCTCCGACCATAAACTTATCTCTATCACCTGTCCTATCTCTCCAGTACAGCCACCCGATCCTCCTAGCCGGCGGCGCTTGTGGCACTTTGGCGCTGCCGACTGGGAGGCTCTTCGGCAGTACTTCTTTGATTTCCCATGGAATGATTTCTGCTTCCATGGCCGAGGACCCTCGGAGAGTGCTGAACGCATTACCGAGGTAATCCTATCGGGCATGGAAGCATACATTCCATTCTCTTTCTCTCAGACTAATGCTAAAAAATCTTGGTTTACTCACGCCTGTTCTACTGCTGTCCGCAATAAGGAGGAAGCATTCAAACGGTACCGACGCCTTAAAACTCAAGACTCTCATTCTTCATATGTTTCTGCCCGGAATCAAGCCAAATCTGTTCTTCGACTTGCCAAACACTCTTTCATCAATAATAAGTGCACTGAACTATCCAACTCTAGCTCTTCCCAAGCTTTCTGGCATCTAGCCAAAAACCTCTCCAACAATTTCTCTTCCTCGTCTTTCCCTCCCCTTTCCCACTCTGATGGCACAACCATCACTTCTTCCTCTGACAAAGCTAAACTCTTCGCTCAAACTTTTGCTAGAAACTCCACCTTGGATGATTCCGGTGCTATTCCTCCCTCTCCGCCCTCCTCTCTCTTACTTATGCCTAATATCCTAATCTCTTCTAAAGATGTACTTTCTACCCTCTCTGGGCTTAACACTAATAAGGCGTACGGTCCGGACGGTGTTCCTCCTGTTGTTCTCAAAAACTGTGCTTCCGTGCTGACTCCCTGCCTAGGCAAACTCTTTCGTCTCTGTCTATCCTCTAACGTCTTCCCTTCATGCTGGAAGTTTGCTCACATTCAACCTGTCCCAAAGAAGGGTGACCGCTCTCAACCCTCCAACTATCGTCCAATTGCTCTTATCTCTTGTCTTTCTAAAGTTTTTGAAACTATTCTTGCTTCCAAATTTCTTAAGCATTTCTCTTCTCATAATCTGCTCTCAGATCGCCAGTATGGCTTCCTTAAGGGTCGCTCTACTGGTGATCTTCTTTCATATCTTACTAACTCTTGGTCATCCTCCTTTCGGGACTTCGGTGAGACTTTTTCTATTGCACTAGACATATCGAAAGCCTTCGATAGAGTCTGGCATAAATCTTTAATTTCTAAACTACCCTCCTTCGGTTTCTATCCCTCCATCTGTGCCTTTGTCTCTAATTTCCTTTCCGGCCGTTCCATAGCTGCGGTTGTGGACGGCCATTGTTCACTTCCTCACCCTATAAACTCCGGTGTTCCTCAGGGCTCTGTCCTATCTCCTATTCTCTTTCTAATTTTTATAAATGATCTCCTTAACTGTACCTTAATTCCCATCCATTCATACGCAGACGACTCAACCTTACACTACTCCATTAGTTTTTCAGAACGCCCCAGCCAGCAATCCCTCAACGACAAACGTAATGAAGCCATAGAACTCTTAAATTCTGATCTAAATACTATTTCCAATTGGGGCAGAGAAAACCTTGTTAACTTTAATGCTTCCAAAACCCAATTTCTCCATCTATCTACCCGTCAGGATCTCCCAGCGGACTATCCCTTATTCTTCAACAATACAAAAATCAACCCTTCATCTTCTCTCAATATTCTTGGTGTCTCTTTTTCTTCTGCTCTCATTTGGAAGGACCATATTACCAGTCTTGCTAAGGCAGCCTCCCAGAAGCTGGGTGTGCTCAACCGCCTTAGGGGTTCTTTTCCCCTGCACAGCTTCTTGCTCTGTACAGGGGCATAGTGCGCCCTTGTATTGAGTATTGTTCACATGTGTGGGGAGGTTCCTCTCACACCGCTCTCCTAGACAAAGTTGAAAGGAAGGCCTTTCGTATCATTAACTCCCGTCCACTCACCAACTCTCTGCAATCTCTCTCTCTCTCCGCCGCAATGTTGCATCTCTCTCGCTATTCTATCGCTACTATAATAATCAGTGTTCCTCAGAGCTATCCCAGTGCATACCACCTCCTTTACGTAGGACACGTGGTACCCGTCTTGCAACTCAATCCCACCCCTACTCTGTGCAACTCTCCAACCCAAGAGTGAAACGTTACTCTCAAACTTTCTTCTACTCAACATCTGAGCTCTGGAACTCTCTCCCAGAATCAGTCTTTCCCTCTTCCTATGACTTAAATTGCTTCAAACTCCGTGTGTCCAGGCATTTTGACTCGAACGTCCCTTGATTTTGGCCCTGTCACTCTTTCAACTATGGGGGAGGCACTCGCTATAGGCAGTTATGCCTTTTGCCACCCTCAATCACATAGAAAAAAAAAAAAAAAAAAAAAAAAAAAAAAAAAAAAAAGGAGAATGTTCAAATTTACCTTATCATTATATCTTATTTAGTGTGTGTACAATAACATTTGTGTAGGTGCCATGTTGATCAGAAACGCACTTAAAGTATGATGTTATCATAGCACGCATTATACTAGGAGTGAATAGAGTCGTAAAATTTACTACAGGCCTTATGGGAATAAATTTGAGTTGATTTCGGGCTATCCGAATTTTGGCGGGAAAACGATCACAACTGCAAAATTCGCATTATGTGTTTGTGGCCACGTCTTATTTTATGTTTTGTCAAGCTAGGACGCCTTTATATATCACATTGCTTATTCATGCGAGATACATCATTGAAGATTCTTGAGATTTGAGTAAGTAATTTTTGTTCAATAATAAAGAAGTGCATGGATATATGATGGCTTCGATTTCGTGTCACTCTTGTTGTGCTATTATTAATCATTGTATTGTAGGATTCATAGGATGTTCTGATTTGTATAATGTCGTGAGCTTGGTGTGGGATTGAGATAGCTTTATTTCGGTATATTCATTATTATCAAGCATTGTAGCATTGCCGAGTTATCTTGGACTGTGTTTGGTTTAGAAAACAATTCTTCAAAGGATCCGCTTTAGTAGGGACCTGGTACATTTGCATCCGCACGCAGTGCATAAATATGGGGGATCACTTCGCTCCTGAGTCCAGTCGGAAATCAGAGATCGTAGACTCAACAAGTGTGTGTGTGCTGGGAAGGAAGATAGGAGTTCTAGTGTTTCAAGATACATCCTTAGTGGTCAAGTAAGTAGCTGATGGATTATTTCACTGAGTATGTAAGGTAACTTGTCTTGGTTTTTCCTTTGTTTATTACTATTGAATTTAATTATTTTTATTTTCAGTGCGAGCAAATTCCCACATCATGTTTTACAATTGTGAGCTATTATTAGATAATTATAAGGTTAAGTGCATACGAGTGCCATTTATGTTGGGATTAAGACATTGTCATATGTGTATTGATAGTGTCTAATATGTGTTGTACACATTTATTTATGCAATAGGCTAATAAGCTTAATTTTATAGCAGTGTATTTCGGATTATAGCTTTGACAGTATGGCCTAGTGTATGTTTAAATGCAGGCATCGATTCGATTACTATAAGTGGACAGATTTTAGATTCATGTATTTCTGTTGTTGTTTGGATCTGAGCTGCGCACAACTTGAATATATTACCTAGTGAGCATAATAATTGCCCCTCTTTCATAGATTTATTAATTATTTATATTTTCTTATTGTATTAGTACAGTAGTATGTAAATCTATAGGAGTTCAGTATTGACCTAGGATATGATACCAGGCCTGCACAGTCCAGTAGGGCCTACATTGATTGATATACAGTATATGACTATTTTATTGGGGATTTATTAAGAGTGGTACTGTAATAATTTCAGTATTATTAACCCGTCATCTGCACTTGTCATCAACTCTAGTATGTTCGGTAGTTAGATTTTATTTCATATTCCAAAGCAGATAATAGACCTGTGTAATTTATGAATTATACTTTGTTGCAAATTTGAGATGTGTTTCTATAATAGTTTGGCTATATAAATATATATATATATATATATATATATATATATATATATATATATATATATATATATATATATATACCGGTATATATATATACAGTATATAATATATATATATATATATATATATATATATATATATATATACCGGTATATATTAGGAGATTTCAACGTTCACCACCGCCAATTAGGCTCTCTTCTCACACTACTGACCAACCTGGTAAACAAGCCTACGTCTTTTCTATCATAAATTACCTAGAGCAGCTGGTCCAGCAACCCACCCGTATCCCAGATCGCTTCGGAGATCGGCCCAACATTCTTGACTTATTTCTGACTTCTAACCTTTCTTCTTATACTGTCAATCTTTTCTCTCCTTTGGCTCCTCCGACCATATACTTATCTCCGTTACCTGTCCTATCTCTTCAGTACGGCCACCCGATCCTCCCAACCGGCGGCGCTTGTGGCAATTTAGCGCTGCCAACTGGGAAGCTCTCTGGCAGTACTTCTTCTATTTCCCATGGAATCACTTCTGCTTCCGTGGCCGAGGACCCTCGGAGAGTGCCGAACGCATTACCGTGGTAATCCTCTCGGGCATGGAAGCGTATATTCCATTTTCTTTCTCGCAGTTTAATGCAAAAAAAATCTTGGTTTACTCACGCTTGTTCTACTGCTGTCCACAACAAGGAGGAAGCATTCAATCGGTACCGACGCCTTAAAACTCAAGAATCTCATTCATCCTATGTTTCTGCCCGGAATCAATCCAAATCTGTTCTTCGACTTGCCAAGCACTCTTTCATCAATAATAAATGCACTGAACTATCCAACTCTAGCTCTTCCCAAGATTTTTGGCATCTAGCCAAAAACCTCTCCAACAATTTGTCTTCCTCATCTCTCCCTCCCCTTTTCCACTCTGATAGCACAACCATCACGGTTGAGTTAGATAAACTCAAGGTAAATAAAACGCCAGGACCTGATACAATCTCGCCTAGAGTTCTAAAGGAAGCTAAGAATGAGCTCTCCAAACCACTGACATTACTATTCAATAAATCCTTGCAGTCTGGAACTATGCCTGATCAGTGGAAGCTAGCCAACGTAACACCGATATTCAAAAAAGGCAGCAAATCCCTACCCAGTAACTATCGTCCAATTAGCTTAACCTCAGTTGTATGTAAAATGCTAGAAACGGTCATACGAGACAGACTCGTAAATCACTTAGAGGAAAATAACATACTTAAAGATACTCAACACGGCTTTCGTAAAAAACGTTCCTGTTTAACAAACCTCTTAGACTTCTTCCACGATATCCTCAACCTCTACGATGAGAGTAAAGCTGTAGATATTATATACCTTGATTTTCAAAGGCCTTTGACAAAGTTCCCCACAAACGTTTACTGCTAAAACTAAAAGCGCATGGAATACAAGACGGTGTGTTGAAATGGATAGAAAATTGGCTCAGCAACAGAAAGCAAAGGGTAGTCATAAACGGTAAGGCATCTAAATGGACCAATGTAAGTAGCGGGGTACCCCAGGGATCGGTACTAGGACCAATTCTCTTTCTAATTTACATCAACGACATAGATGAGGGTCTCACCTGCACAATCTCAAAATTTGCTGACGATACAAAAATTGCAAATAGCGTACTCTCAAAAGAACAAGTTGACGATATGCAACACAATCTAGATAAATTGTCATGTTGGGCCCAAATTTGGCAAATGAGTTTCAATGCGGATAAATGTAAAGTACTACATGTCGGATACCTAAATGAGAAAGCAAACTATTCGATGAATGGCACTCAGCTTAAGAATGTAAACAGAGAAACTGATCTGGGAGTAACAATATCGAGTAACCTAAACCGAGTCAACAATGTTCAGAAGTTGTTAAGAAGGCAAACAAAATAATTGGCTTTATAGGCAGGTCATTTGAGCATAAATCCAAAGAAGTTATCCTAACCCTTTACAATTCCTTAGTCCGCCCTCTTCTGGAATACTGCGTTCAATCCTGGTGCCCTTATTACCAAAAAGATATAAACAAGCTAGAACGAGTTCAACGTAGAGTTACCAAAATGATACCTAGCCTAAAGAACAAACCATACGAAGAGCGTCTTAGAGAATTAAATCTATTTCCTTTAACCCAGCGCAGATTAAGAGGCGACTTAATTCAAGTGTTCAAAATCATCAAAGGCATCGACAATATGAACTGTAGTAAGTACTTCACTATCGACCAATCTAATTACACGCGGGGAAACGGTTGCAAAATTATTGGTAATCTTTTAACTCGCACGAATCTAAGAATTTCTTCTTCAATCGAGTTGTCAACTTGTGGAATGGGCTTCCCCGAGACGTTATAGACTGCAGCACCGTTGATTCATTTAAATTCCGCCTAGACAAATATCTCGCATCAAACCCGCGACTGACTGCGTTTGTAAATGAATAACTTTATCCTCCCCTCAGTTACTAACCCATATGTCCCCTACTAACTTCCTAGTCCTGCCACGTTAGTGGCAGGGCAGTAGTTCCCTTTCCAATGTTCCCTTACCCACTCTAAACCACTGTTTGGACACTTGATCCTCAGTGTTTTGGAGGACAAGCAACCTAGAAGGGTCACTAGACCTGTTGTTGCTTGATTTCCTTTGTACTCCTTTGTACTTCTTCCTCTGACAAAGCTGAACTCTTCGCTCAAACTTTTGCTAGAAACTCTACCTTACCTTAGATGATTCCGGTGCTATTCCTCCCTCTCCATTCCCCTCTCTCCTACTTATGCCTAATATCTTAATCTCTTCTAAAGATGTAATTTCTACCCTCTCTGGGCTTAATACTAAGAAGGCATACGGTCCGGACGGTGTTCCTCCTGTTGTTCTCAAAAACTTTGCTTCCATGCTGACCCCCTGACTAGGCAAACTCTTTCATTTCTGTCTCTCCTCTAACGTCTTCCCTTCTTGCTGGAAGTTTGCTCTCATTCAACCTGTCCCAAAGAAGGTTCACTGTCTCAACCCTCCAACTATTGTCCAATTGCTCTTATCTCTTGTATCTCTAAGTTTTGAAACTATTCTTGCTTCCAAATTTCTTAAGCATTTCTCTTCTCATAATCTGCTCTCAGATCGCCAGTATGGCATCCTTAAGGGTCGCTGTACTGGTGATCTTTCATATCTTAATAACTCTTGGTCATCCTCCTTTCGAGACTTCGGTGAGACTTTTTCTTGCACTAGACATATCGAAGGCCTTCGATAGAGTCTGGCACAAATCTGTATTTTCTAAACTACCCTACTTCGGTTTCTGTCCCTCCATCTGTGCCTTTGTCTCTAATTTCCTTTCCGGCCGTTCCATAGCTGCGGTTGTGGACGGCCATCGCTCACTTCCTCATCCTATCAACTCCGGTGTTCCTCACGGTTATGTCCTATCTACTATTCTCTTTCTAATTTTCAGTCTCGCTAAGGCAGCCTCCCAGAAGCTGGGTGTGCTCAACCGCCTCAAGGGGTTCTTTACCCCTGCGCAGCTTCTTGCTCTGTACAGGGGCACAGTGCATCCTTGTATTGAGTATTGTCCACATGTGTGGGGGGGATCCTCTCACACTGCACTCCTAGATAAAGTAGAAAGGAAAGCCTTTCGTATCATTAACTCCCGTCCACTAACCAACTCTCTACAATCTCTCTCTCTTCGCCGCAATGTTACATCTCTCTCGCTATTCTATCGCTACTACAATAATCAGTGTTTCTTGGAGATTTCCCAGTGTATACCACCTCCTCTACGTAGGGTATGTAGTACCCGTCTTGCAACACAATCCCACTCCTACTCTGTGCAACTCTCCAACCCAAGAGTGAAACGCTATTCTTAGAATTTCTTCTATTCAACTGCTGGGCTCGGGAACTCTCTCCCAGAATCAGTCTTTCCCTCTACCTATGACTTAAATTGCTTCAAACTCCGTGTGTCCAGGCATTTTAGCTCGAACGTCTTTTGATTTTGGCCCTGTCACTCTTTTAACTCTGGGGGAGGCACTCGCTGCAGGCAGTTATGCCTTTTGTCTCCCTCATTCACAGAGAAAAAATACAAAAAATATAAATGTATATATATACCGGTATATATATATATATATATATATATATATATATATATAGAGTATATATATATACCGGTACTGTATATATATACCAGTATATATATATATATATATATATATATATATATATATATATATAGGGGAGCCGGGGCAAACAGATGCTCTAATAGCCTAGCTCACAGCACCGTACTACCCTGCAACAGCCACGCTCTTAATATCTGACTCAAACACCAAGACACGTAGGTTCTCTAGGAAAAATGGTTATAATAATAATAATAATAGTTCTTAAAGCTAGCGCATGCTAAGCTAGCTAAGGATAGCTCAATAAGGCCGATTAGGCGTATTTCCATTGGGGTCCTGTACTACTACCCCATCCCTTTGCTCATGAGGGATGGTAACGACTCAGTGCTTGTGAAAAATCTTTAATGCGCCGAGCGTGGGCGCGAACCCGGGCCTTCTGGGTGGAAGTCCGAGACGCTAGTCACTACACCAAGCGAGCCGCTCCTCTTTGTTTATTAAAGCAGTAACAAGGAGACACAAAAATATCTATTGTCCCCGAGTCTATTCCATAGTGCGTGTAGTATGCAAGAGAACTTCTAAGGTTATTCTATACTGCACCAACATTACCCAACCATACCACTACTAGACTCCCAAAACACTCTGTATCATGCCCAATCGCTTAGGAATTGAGAGCAATACAAAGCAAAAACCTATGGAAAGTCCAGTACAATAAACCTCTGTGCCAAGCCTATTATCCCTAGCCTATGTCCTAATAATACACCGAGTGGCTCTCTTCAGCACTGAACGGCGGTGGTGTTAAAGGGATAAACAACTTTAATGACTTATCGCTTACATCATCTGGGGTTAGCTCAATACACCCGAGTACAATGGGGACAACCTCACCTAGTAACAGGCTCCACCCCTAGTCCTTAACTGCACCAGATGTATTGTTGCTAAAACTACACAAGGCCCAAGGGTTGATATCCTAGTAGGTTGGAAATTGGCTGCCACCCTTAAAGGGTTATATAAGGCCCGAGTTGGAGGATGCTGTGTGGTGGAAGGAAAAACAAGGTACCCTATTATGGCAGTATACAGGCCTCCTCACCACCCAACAACCTCAGTCCTCCAGGGCTCAACAACTGCTGGATAAACAGGCCAATCTCCAAACCACTAGCGACATCAACCAGGAATAATATGCACATATAATGATGAACAACAATGCAGCCAAATAATGGAAAAGAACCTGGAGAAATAAAAGGGGAAGCTTGTATGCTAGATTGCCAAAGAATGAATGAATGCAGTAATTAGGATTAAACTAAAGATGTTAAAACAAAACAATATACTCAATATGACTCCAGCCCCTGCTATGCTCCAATCGAATAAAGAACCAAAAAGAAATATGCGGTATTCAAGGGAAAACACGAAGCAAGAATATCCAACACCAAACAGAGATATTGACAGTGCGAGAGCTACGACTGGAGTGAAGCTCTTGCACTCGCTCTGGTTCCCTCGACCAGACGAGGGAGGAAGGGAAGCGCCAGGCACCACGAGAACATACAATTAACTAGGCAGCCTGGGCTCTCACTAGCAATACAAAGTAATCAAGTAAAACATAAGACAACATTGTGTAAACTTATGATAGATGAAATAATTGCACAAAGGCTAAATAAACTAATTAATTATAATTATACCTGCCTGACCTTTGCTGAGTGAGGACCTGTCCCTAGTGACTCCCAGTGAATTATCTTTGCCCATAGTGTGGTGATAGTATTAACGCTTTCTTAAAATGGCTGGTGTTGACGAGATTGCTACCTCCTCTCATATTCTCCAGCTTTGTCTTGCTTTGCAAGAAAGGCTGGAGAATGTGGAGAGAGAGGTGCAGTCTCTCAAAGACGAGAATTTGGCCTTAAAGCTGACTTTGGCTGACAAGAAAAGTGAGGATAGTGCAACTGTTGTTAGGGATCGTGATGCTCCCTGGACAGTTGTTCCAACAAGTGCAACAACCTGCAAATTTCTACGGCGGCCAGTTGCCCTCAGCAACAAGTTCATCACCTTGGATGACTAATGTGATGGTGAGGCTGCGAGTGCTTCCTTCGGCGAGGAAACCAGGAGAAAGGTAAATAAGTTGCCTCCAACAGGGAATGCTGTGACTGCTGCCCCCCCAGGAGTACCTTCAACTGCTGCCCCAGGAGTTCCTGCCGCTGCCGCAGCTGCTACCAAGTCATCGACAAGGAGAGGCAAGTCCTTCTCAATTGTTGGGGACTCCATGGTCAGACACTTAGCTAGGTCCACCTGTACTGATATTAGGAAGCTTGTCTGCCTGCCTGGTGCCGGGGTTGGGAAGGTGTTAGAGGAAATTGATTACATCATGAAAGATATTGGAGATAGCCCCATTATCTGTCTCAGTACAGGGAGCAATGATGTTGGTAAAGGTAGGACGGAAGTACTGCTTCGGCAGTACAGGGAGGTGTTAGATAAAGTTAGGAGGAAGGGAGGCATACCTGTAGTACACAGTATCTTGCCACGGAGAGGGGTCAGCAAGGAATGGTCATCTAGGGCAATTGGTATCAATTGTCAGCTGGAAAAATACTGTAATGCAAATGCAATACCATTCCTTGATAACTGGACCCGTTTCTATGGTAAAAATCAGTTGTACGCACAGGACGGGGTTCATCTTTCTCGGCTAGGGGTGGCAAATTTAGCTAGGTCAATAGATAGGATTGTCGCGGGGTTTCGCTGAAAATAAAGCCTGAGAATATGAGTAAGAATAATTGTCTAGATAGGGTAAATTGCCGTACTGGTACATCAGATAGGAATAGAAAATATCAGTCACAGGATTTTAATTGTACTGCTAGTAGAAATATTGAAGGTGTAACAGAAGATGGGAATTCAGTTAGAAATAAAGGTAAATCCGATACCAGTAAAATAAATTCATTGCGATTATATTATACAAACTGTAGGAGTTTATGTAACAAAATGGATGAACTTAGAGCACTTGTTAGCAACGAAAATATAGACATTATAGCACTGACTGAAACATGGATTAATACAGAATCAAGACATTTTTTAGCAGAATTCCATATACCAGGATATAGTTTGTTTAAACGCGACCGAACAAGTAGGAGGGGCGGCGGAATAGCAGTGTTTGTCAGGAGTTCTTTAAAAAGCTGTATTAAATCAGGTATTAGACTAAATACTGATAACGAAAGTGTTTGGGTTGAGGTTAGCGAAGGTAGTGAGACCATAATTATTGGAGTTATTTATAGACCACCAAATATGAGTAGAAACGAAGGTACAGCTTTATGGCAGGAAGTGAAAATAGCATCAAGGTTTAGCAATATGTGTATTATGGGGGATTTTAATTTTCCGAATATTGATTGGCAGCATCAAATCGGCGACTCAGATTCAAAAGAGTTTATTGAGGCGGTACAGGATAGTTTTTTATTTCAATTCATAAACTCGCCTACTAGAGGTAATAATATCCTCGATTTAGTTCTCAGTAATAATGAACAAATGATAAATAATGTAGAGATAGGAGACCAACTAGGAAATAGTGATCATAAATCAATTTATTTTAGCATACAATGGACAGGAAAGGCTAAAGAGAATACGACACTTATCTCAGATTTCAGAAAAGCCAATTATGGTGGATTAAGACGAGCCTTAAGAGTCGATCCTATGGTTAAACTATTAAGTGGACCCAGGTGCGCTAATGAACATACTCTCTCTCAGATACCTGTCTTAACTCAGGATAATTTGACAGCTACATATAATCATTTATTTCTTCACTCCACAATGCGCAAAATAAATATATCCCCAAAAGAAAATTTAGATCAACACAGAACCAACCCAAATGGATGAATAATAGACTATTAGACCTTCTAGGAAAAAAGAGAGGAATATATCGAAAAATTAAGAAAGGCGAAATTCACCTACTTGCTTACTATCAGAATCTATCAAGAGAGGTTAAAAAATGTATAAGGACAGACAAAAGAAATTATGAAATCAGGATAGCCAATGACTCAAAAAATAACCCTAAGGCTTTTTACCAGCTATATAAATCTAAAGTTAGAGATAAAATAGGCCCCCTTAAAACTTCGATAGGAGAAATGACAGAAAATGATTTAGAAATGTGCAGTACATTAAATAGTCAGTTTCTATCCGTTTTCACTAATGAAAATTTGGCACAGATTCCAGAAGTCCGTAAGGTATATAGCGATAGTATAGACAATAGGTTAAGTACGGTTACTATAAGTAGAAATTATGTGCTTAAGGAAATTGACAGACTGAAACCTCAGAAATCGCCTGGTCCCGATGAGGTATATGCCAGAGTATTAAAAGAATGCAGAGATGAGTTAAGTTACCCATTAACATTTCTTTTTAACAATTCATTAGAAACAGGTATAGTTCCAGAAGCTTGGAAGCTTGCAAATGTAGTTCCGATTTTCAAAAAAGGTGATAAATCAATAGCATCCAATTACCGTCCCATTAGTCTCACTTCAATCATAGGAAAGCTACTAGAGTCAATTATTGCTAGGAAAATGAGAAACCACTTAGAAACATTTAACTTAATCAATTCTTCTCAGCATGGATTCACTCAGGGACGTTCTTGCCTTACTAATTTGCTTAGTTTTTTCTCAGAGGTATATGAAGCAGTAGATAATGACAAGGCATACGATATTATATATTTAGATTTCAGTAAAGCTTTCGACAGAGTCCCTCATGAGAGATTGATGAGAAAGGTTGAGGCACATGGAATAGGTGGGGCGTTGTTGGGATGGATTAGGTCATGGCTAATTGGTAGGAAACAGAGAGTCAGCATAAATGGTACCAAGTCAGAGTGGGGAGCAGTCAAAAGTGGTGTCCCCCAGGGATCGGTATTAGGTCCCCTGTTGTTTCTTATATACATAAATGACCTAGATTTAGGTATAACTAGTAGGATAAGTAAATTCGCAGACGATACTAAAATGGGGAGATCAATTGATTCAGATAGCGATATAGAGTGCCTCCAAAGGGATCTAGATACCTTACATGAATGGTCAGTAAATTGGCAGATGAAGTTTAACATTGACAAATGCAAGGTATTAAAGATAGGGAAGATGCAAACAAATGTTAATTATAAACTAGCTAATTTAGAATTAGAAAATTCAGACTGCGAGAAAGATCTAGGTGTGTTTGTTAGCAATGATTTGAAGCCTAGAAAACAGTATATAGGCGTTCGTAATAAGGCTAACAGGATTCTCGGGTTCATCTCTAGGAGTGTGAGTAACAGAACTGCTGATGTTATCTTAAAACTTTACTTGTCATTAGTGAGACCCCATATGGATTATGCTGTCCAATTTTGGTGTCTTTATTACAGAATGGACATAGATTCATTGGAGAGAGTACAGCGTAGAATGACAAAAATGATCCATAATATTAGAAATCTTCCGTATTTTTTTTTTTTTTTTTTTTTTGTTAAGAGACAATGAACGGAGGAAGGAAAAACACAGATAAAATAAAAAGGTCCATGTGCCAAAAGGCATCCTCCATTCATAAAATGTTTGTAACAACTGGATTTAAACATTTGTTGATTGTAAGTTTGTGGAAAGCAATTCGAGGGAAGTGAATTCCAAAGAGTAGTAGCTCTGGGGATAAATGAATTCTGATAAGCAGAAGTTCTGCATTGTGGAGGAGAAAGTGTAAATTCATGGATGAAGAAAGGTTGAAGAAATTAGGTTTACATTCGTTAGAGAGACGCAGAGTTAGAGGGGATATGATAGAGGTGTTCAAGTGGGTTAGTGGGATTAACAAAGGGGACATGACAAATGTACTAAAGCTCAGTGATAGCGAAAGAACTCGTACCAATGGTTTCAAATTAGATAAATTTCGTTTCAGAAAAGATATAGGCAAATATTGGTTTGGTAACAGAGTTGTAGATGGGTGGAATGGACTACCAAGTGCTATAGTGGGATCTAAAACTGTAGGGAGCTTTAAGATAAAATTGGATAAGCATATGGACGAGAAGGGTTGGGTGTGAAGGGGGATCAGCCGGGTTGGGCCAATCAGCGCTCTGCAGACCCCCATAATCCTGCGTTAATCTCTAACCGTTTTGGTAAGATGATCCTCAGGGTATTAGAGTGTTGAGCCTATAATTGGGCTTTGTAATTGATTTGGGGTTGTGTGGGACAGGGATCTGCCTTGCTTAGGCCAATCGGCTTTCTGCAGACTCCCATTTTCTTATGTTCTTATGTTCTTATGTAATAGCCAACCAGCCACACAGACTACAGGCGCCGTCCTGCTAACCACGAGGGCTAGCTAGCTACTAGCCTCGAACAGGGTCCCCCCCCACAACAGGCCTTGCAACTATAACTCACTCACAAATTATATAGGCTACAAACTCATTTGGGAGTGACAATATATATATATATATAAATATATATATATATATATATATATATATATATATATATATATATATATATATATATATATATATATATATATATGTATACTGTATATACCGGTATATATATATATATATATATATATATATATATATATATATATATATATATACTGTATATTATATATATCCTTTTTCTTCTATATTCCAACTACTCCCTCTCGGGCATAGGCTGATAGCCTTTACACTCTACCGCTGAACACGGTGAGGCCCGTGAGGTCTTGCTCCAGTCTAGGGAGTGAGACATGCGAAGCTTCACGGCTCGAAGCAACTCCATCTCTGAAGCTGCCTCGCCTCTGCGCTTCACGATCTCACCCCTTAGACTCGGACCCTCACTCTCAGAGCCCCTCTGGGGCACTCTCAGGTGCCTTTCTCTCAGAACGCCACCTATTGAGCAATTAACTCACTAGGCATTGCCCCCCTGTAGCATATTTTTGAATATGGGAATATTCATACAATGCTATTAATCAGGGAACAATGAGGGTATTTTGGGGGCATTTTGGAGTGCTGTGGTAATGCACTGATACTAGGTAGCCTACAGCACAAATCCCATCCCAATAATATCTTCCCATTGTCATATTGGGATTCGAACCCGGGTCCATTGGATTACTAGTCCAGTGGCAAGACCACTCCGCCACACTTCCCCTATATATATATAATTATATCGGAAACAAACATACGGTTACACGTTGACGATCACATTATTTTCGAATCTGCAGTTGGCGGAGATAAAGAAAATTTTCTTTTAGGTGTTTTAAACCAGTCACAATTTTTGTTTTTCCCTGCAAGATTAGATGCTTTATTATACTGACATGTTTTTGGGCTCTGTTACAATAATATCGGCAACCATATTAGAAGCAGATTATTTCAGGTACTTAAGGTGGTGTCAGACAAGCAATTTTTCTGTCAATTTTGACGGGCATCTTAAAAATTCAAGTTTTATCAGAAATCAGCCACCTAACAGAATCTACCTTCAGTCTAGTTTGCGATTCCAATGTGAGAGAAGCTCAAGATAATACGAGGAAAAACAAGCTCATCGAAAATTGCCAGAAAAGACGCTCGTGTGACTTTACGCTGCTATAATGATGAAGATGTGAGACCAGAGTTGCGAATATATTGCCGAGAAAAATGCTTGTGTAATGCGATGGATGTCACACGAGCGATTTTTCCATCAATAGTCGATGAGTAACTTTGTTTTAATTCTAGTTTATGGTATTGAAGCATTGGAATCAACAACTAGACAGCATGCATACGATTTGAAAAGACTGGAATAATATATAACTTTACCAAAGACAATGTTATACCATAATTGCCTGGAGAAAAATGCAGCAAAAAACGCTTTTGTAACACCGGCTTGTGTAACTGTCTTTTATATACGATAATCACTACTCTACCCTCCCTTGTTGACATTCTTTCGTCAGTCGGGAAGCCGAGTTCAGATAAAGACAGATAGGGAGATAACAGCTGTATCGTGCTGTCGAGAATAGAGAACGATATATTGGTAAATGATAATGTAGCATGTGTTCCTGATGTGATACCTAACATTAATCTATATTTTATTAATTTCACCACAACACCAAACACCCCCAATGAAACTAATTAAAGTATATATGATCCCGCCGGGATTCGAACCCGGGTTATCACACACAGATTCTTGCCTTAGGGACCCCGTTAGTAGGGACCTTGTACATTTGCATCCGCACGCAGAGCATAAATATGGGGGATCATTTCGCTCCTGAGGCCAGTCGGAAATCAGAGATCGTAGACTCAACAAGTGTGTGTGTGCTGGGAAGGAAGATAGGAGTTCTAGTGTTTCAAGATACATACTTAGTGGTCAAGTAAGTAGCTGATGGATTATTTCACTGAGTATGTAAGGTAACTTGTCTTGGTTTTTCCTTTGTTTATTACTATTGAATTTAATTATTTTTATTTTCAGTGCGAGCAAATTCCCACATCATGTTTTACAATTGTGAGCTAGTATAAGATAGTTATAAGGTTAAGTGCATACGAGTGCCATTTATTTTAGGATTAAGACATTGTCATATGTGTATTGATAGTGTCTAATATGTGTTGTACACATTTATTTATGCAATAGGCTAATAAGCTTAATTTTATAGCAGTGTATTTCGGATTATAGCTTTGACAGTATGGCCTAGTGTATGTTTAAATGCAGGCATCGATTCGATTACTATAAGTGGACAGATATTAGATGCATGTATTTCTGTTGTTGTTTGGATCTGAGCTGTGCACAGCTTGAATATATTACCTAGTGAGCATAATAATTGCCCCTCTATCATAGATTTATTAATTATTTATATTTTCTTATTGTATTAGTACAGTAGTATGTAAATCTATAGGAGTTCAGTATTGACCTAGGATATGATACCAGGCCTGCACAGTCCAGTAGGGCCTACATTGATTGATATACAGTATATGACTATTTTATTGGGGATTTATTAAGAGTGGTACTGTAATAATTTCAGTATTATTAACCCGTCATCTGCACTTGTCATCAACTCTAGTATGTTCGGTAGTTAGATTTTATTTCATATTCCAAAGCAGATAATAGACCTGTGTAATTTATGAATTATACTTTGTTGCAAATTTGAGATGTGTTTCTATAATAGTTTGGCTATATAAATATATATATATATATATATATATATATATATATATATATATATATATATATATATATACCGTATATATATATACAGTATATAATATATATATATATATATATATATATATATATATATATATTAGGAGGTTTCAACGTTCACCACCGCCAATTAGGCTCTCTGCTCACACTACTGACCAACCTGGTGAACAAGCCTACGTCTTTTCTATCATAAATTACCTAGAGCAGCTGGTCCAGCAACCCACCCGTATCCCAGATCGCTTCGGAGATCGGCCCGACATTCTTGACTTATTTCTGACTTCTAACCCTTCTTCATATACTGCCAATCTTTTCTCTCCTTTGGCTCCTCCGACCATAAACTTATCTCCGTCATCTGTCCTATCTCTTCAGTACGGCCACCCGATCCTCCCAACCGGCGGCGCTTGTGGCACTTTAGCGCTGCCAACTGGGAAGCTCTCTGGCAGTACTTCTTCTATTTCCCATGGCATCACTTCTGCTTCCGTGGCCGAGGACCCTCGGAGAGTGCCGAACGCATTACCGTGGTAATCCTCTCGGGCATGGAAGCGTATATTCCATTTTCTTTCTCGCAGTCTAATGCAAAACAAATCTTGGTTTACTCACGCTTGTTTTACTGCTGTCCACAACAAGGAGGAACCATTCAATCGGTACCGACGCCTTAAAACTCAAGAATCTCATTCATCCTATGTTTCTGCCCGGAATCAATCCAAATCTGTTCTTCAACTTGCCAAGCACTCTTTCATCAATAATAAATGCACTGAATTATCCAACTCTAGCTCTTCCCAAGATTTCTGGCATCTAACCAAAAACCTCTCCAACAATTTGTCTTCCTCATCTCTCCCTCCCCTTTTCCACTCTGATGGCAAAACCATCACTTCTTCCTCTGACAAAGCTGAACTCTTCGCTCAAACTTTTGCTAGAAACTCTACCTTACCTTAGATGATTCCGGTGCTATTCCTCCCTCTCCATTCCCCTCTCTCCTACTTATGCCTAATATCCTAATCTCTTCTAAAGATGTACTTTTTACCCTCTCTGGGCTTAATACTAAGAAGGCATACGGTCCGGACGGTGTTCCTCCTGTTGTTCTCAAAAACTTTGCTTCCATGCTGACCCCCTGACTAGGCAAACTCTTTCATTTCTGTCTCTCCTCTAATGTCTTCCCTTCTTGCTGGAAGTTTGCTCTCATTCAACCTGTCCCAAAGAAGGTTCACTGTCTCAACCCTCCAACTATTGTCCAATTGCTCTCATCTCTTGTATCTCTAAGTTTTTGAAACTATTCTTGCTTCCACATTTCTTAAGCATTTCTCTTCTCATAATCTGCTCTCAGATCGCCAGATGGCATCCTTAAGGGTCGCTGTACTGGTGATCTTTCATATCTTAATAACTCTTGGTCATCCTCCTTTCGAAACTTCGGTGAGACTTTTTCTATTGCACTAGACATATCGAAGGCCTTCGATAGAGTCTGGCACAAATCTGTAATTTCTAAACTACCCTACTTCGGGTTTCTGTCCCTCCATCTGTGCCTTTGTCTCTAATTTCCTTTCCGGCCATTCCATAGCTGCGGTTGTGGACGGCCATCGCTCACTTCCTCATCCTATCAACTCCGGTGTTCCTCACGGTTATGTTCTATCTACTATTCTCTTTCTAATTTTCAGTCTCACTAAGGCAGCCTCCCAGAAGCTGGGTGTGCTCAACCGCCTCAAGGGGTTCTTTACCCCTGCGCAGCTTCTTGCTCTGTACAGGGGCACAGTGCATCCTTGTATTGAGTATTGTTCACATGTGTGGGGAGAATCCTCTCACACTGCACTCCTAGATAAAGTAGAAAGGAAATCCTTTCGTATCATTAATTCCCGCCCACTAACCAACTCTCTGCAATCTCTCTCTTTTCGCCGCAATGTTGCATCTCTCTCGCTATTCTATCGCTACTACAATAATCAGTGTTCCTCGGAGATTTCCCAGTGTATACCACCTCCTCTACGTAGGGTATGTAGTACCCGTCTTGCAACACAATCCCACCCCTACTCTGTGCAACTCTCCAACCCAAGAGTGAAACACTATTCTTAGAATTTCTTCTATTCAACTGCTGGGCTCTGGAACTCTCTCCCAGAATCAGTCTTTCCCTCTACCTATGACTTAAATTGCTTCAAACTCCGTGTGTCCATGCATTTTAGCTCGAACGTCTTTTGATTTTGGCCCTGTCACTCTTTTAACTCTGGGGGAGGCACTCGCTGCAGGCAGTTATGCCTTTTGTCTCCCTCATTCACAGAGAAAAAATACACAAAATATAAATATAAATATATATATATATATATATATATATATATATATATATATATATATATATATATATATATATATATTGTTACGAGGGGAGCCGGGGCAAACAGATGCTCTAATAGCCTAGCTCACAGCACCGTACTACCCTGCAACAGCCACGCTCTTAATATCTGACTCAAACACCAAGACACGTAGGTTCTCTAGGAAAAATGGTTATCTTCCTCTTTGTTTATTAAAGCAGTAACAAGGAGACACAAAAATATCTATTGTCCCCGAGTCTATTCCATAGTGCGTGTAGTATGCAAGAGAACTTCTAAAGTTATTCTATACTGCACCAACATTACCCAACCATACCACTACTAAACTCCCAAAACACTCTGTATCATGCCCAATCGCTTAGGAATTGAGAGCAATACAAAGCAAAAACCTATGGAAAGTCCAGTACAATAAACCTCTGTGCCAAGCCTATTATCCCTAGCCTATGTCCTAATAATACACCGAGTGGCTCTCTTCAGCACTGAACGGCGGTGGTGTTAAAGGGATAAACAACTTTAATGACTTATCGCTTACATCATCTGGGGTTAGCTCAATACACCCGAGTACAATGGGGACAACCTCACCTAGTAACAGGCTCCACCCCTAGTCCCTAACTGCACCAGATGTATTGTTGCTAAAACTACACAAGGCCCAAGGGTTGATATCCTAGTAGGTTGGAAATTGGCTGCCACCCATAAAGGGTTATATAAGGCCCGAGTTGGAGGATGCTGTGTGGTGGAAGGAAAAACAAGGTAGCCTATTATGGCAGTATACAGGCCTCCTCACCACCCAACAACCTCAGTCCTCCAGGGCTCAACAACTGCTGGATAAACAGGCCAATCTCCAAACCACTACCGACATCAACCAGGAATAATATGCACATACAATGATGAATAACAATGCAGCAAAATAATGGAAAAGAACCTGGAGAAATAAAAGGGGTAGCTTATATGCTAGATTGCCAAAGAATGAATGAATGCAGTAATTAGGATTAAACTAAAGATGTTAAAACAAAACAATATACTCAATATGACTCCAGCCCCTGCTATGCTCCAATCGAATAAAGAACCAAAAAGAAATATGCGGTATTCAAGGGACAACACGAAGCAAGCCTATCCAACACCAAACAGAGATGTTGACAGCGCGAGAGCTACGACTGGAGTGAAGCTCTTGCACTCGCTCTGGTTCCCACGACTAGACGAGGGAGGAAGGGAAGCGCCAGGCACCACCAGAACATACAATTAACTAGGCAGCCTGGGCTCTCACTAGCAATACAAAGTAATCAAGTAAAACATAAGACAACATTGTGTAAACTTATGATAGATGAAATAATTGCACAAAGGCTAAATAAACTAATTAATTATAGTAATAGCCAACCAGCCACACAGACTACAGGCGCCGTCCTGCTAACCACAAGGGCTAGCTAGCTACTAGCCTCGAACAGGGTCCCCCCCCCCCACAACAGGCCTTGCAACTATAACTCACTCACAAATTATATAGGCTACAAACTCATTTGGGAGTGACAATATATATATATATATATATATATATATATATATATATATATGTATATATATATATATATATATATATATACTGTATATATATATATATATATATATATATATATATATATATATATACTGTACAGTATATATATATATACTTTTACTTCTATATTCCAACTACTCCCTCTCGCGCATAGGCTGATAGCCTTTACACTCTACCGCTGAACACGGTGAGGCCCGTGAGGTCTTGCTCCAGTCTAGGGAGTGAGACATGCGAAGCTTCATGGCTCGAAGCAACTCCATCTCTGAAGCCGCCTCGCCTCTGCACTTCACAATCTTACCCCTTAGACTCGGACCCTCACTCTCAGAATGCCACCTATTGAGCAATTAACTCACTAGGCATTGCCCCCCTGTAGCATATTTTTGAATATGGGAATATTCATACAATGCTATTAATCAGGGAACAATGAGGGTATTTTGGGGGCATTTTGGTGTGCTGTGGTAATGCACTGATACTAGGTAGCCTACAGCACAAATTCCATCCCAATAATATCTTCCCATTGTCATATTGGGATTCGAACCCGGGTCCATTGGATTACCAGTCCAGTGGCAAGACCACTCCGCCACACTTCCCCTATATATATTATGATATCGGAAACAAACATACGGTTACACGTTGACGATCACATTATTTTCGAATCTGCAGTTGGCGGAGATAAAGAACATTTTCTTTTAGGTGTTTTAAACCAGTCACAATAATTTTTTATTCCCTGCAAGATTAGATGCTTTATTATACTGACATGTTTTTGGGCTCTGTTACAATAATATGGGCAACCATATTAGAAGCAGATTATTTCAGGTACTTAAGGTGGTGTCAGACAAGCAATTTTTCTGTCAATTTTGACGGGCATCTTAAAAATTCAAGTTTTATCAGAAATCAGCCACCTAACAGAATCTACCTTCAGTCTAGTTTGCGATTCCAATGTGAGAGAAGCTCAAGATAATACGAGGAAAAACAAGCTCATCGAAAATTGCCAGAAAAGACGCTCGTGTGACTTTACGCTGCTATAATGATGAAGATGTGAGACCAGAGTTGCGAATATATTGCCGAGAAAAATGCTTGTGTAATGCGATGGATGTCACACGAGCGATTTTTCCATCAATAGTCGATGAGTAACTTTGTTTTAATTCTAGTTTATGGTATTGAAGCATTGGAATCAACAACTAGACAGCATGCATACGATTTGAAAAGACTGGAATAATATATAACTTTACCAAAGACAATGTTATACTATAATTGCCTGGAAAAAAATGCAGCAAAAAGCGCTTTTGTAACACCGGCTTGTGTAACTGTCTTTTATATACGATAATCACTACTCTACCCTCCCTTGTTGACATTCTTTCGTCAGTCGGGAAGCCGAGTTCAGATAAAGACAGATAGGGAGATAACAGCTGTATCGTGCTGTCGAGAATAGAGAACGATATATTGGTAAATTATAATGTAGCATGTGTTCCTGATGTGATACCTAACATTAATCTATATTTTATTAATTTCACCACAACACCAAACACCCCCAATGAAACTAATTAAAGTATATATGATCCCGCCGGGATTCAAACCCGGGTTATCACACACAGATTTTTTGCCACCTTAACCATTACACCACCAGGACGGTTAAAGGTTCATGCACACGCCTACGACTTATTGATAATTGATTCATTAAATGCTTAAGGGGGCCCTCCTCGCTTTTTTTTCTCTTTATCTCCCTCTCTCTTTGGCTTGTATCCATTAGGCCCCATTCAGCCTACTGTTTTAAGACTTTTACCCCCATCCAGGTGTCAATATTTTCCTTACGAGCTACAATTACAATTATCACCATCATCCCCACTATTACTACCATCACTTCTAATATCAACTAAACTAACCATCACCAATAATTTCACCATCATAACTACTACTATCCCCATCATCTACTACCATCATCACTGCTACTATCACTACCACTATCACAACTACTTTCACAATCACGACTGCCCTCACTACCATAATGACCATCATCATTACTACTGGCAATATCATAACTGCTACCATAATCACCACAACTATCATTACTACACTCCACAATATCGTCACCACTACAGATCATCACTACCATGACAAATATTATCACAATTACCAACACCATACCTACAAATACAATAATCACCAATATCATCACTTCTGTGATGTGTGGCGTTCTGTGATGTGTCACACACAGAACACCATCATTATTGCTGCCACAGAAGAATGTTAGAGAGGGGTATCCTTCTGGGGGGTCTGTCCTGAGGGGAGGAGGGTCGAGGGGAGCTGGTACGGGGTGTCTGGAGGTAGGGGGGGTGGGGGGGGGGGGGGGCACAACCATATTTTTTACCTAAAATCATAACTATTGCACACATTCAAACACTCTTTTTTTGACTGACCGTCGCATTCACGCGCCGAATGTTCGTCTGCAGTTTGGTGAAAATCCGTTGTACTGTCTAGGAGGAGTATTTGGACAGACAGACAGACATTTCGGGCACCATGGTACCACTATACGGGGGGGGGGGGGGGGACCAGAGTTAATACATTTATTAAACTCAGACTTTTACATAAAAAGTATGGAGCATAATTTCATACCTTTTCTGTTTTACACATATTCATTATCACTCAGATCACAATATAAACCATGCTAATTAAGCACGAGGAAAAGAATGGTAAATTAATAGAATACAATACTTGAAATAAACTGAGACACCAAAAAAGAATTTAGATCTAAATAAATTTCCCGGTTAATTCTATTCCCTATTGACCCTCTGAATAGTTAACAATACAATGATAATATTTTTTCAAGGAAAAAGACAAATTGTATTGTATTTTTGTTTTTTTGTCTCTTACTAGTCTGCAGAATTTATGCATGTTTGCTCTACAGTAATCATGTAATACCTTGCAATATATTTATTTATATACCTAACAACTTCTTCATTAGAGCATTCAAGCACCGCATGATATTCATCACCAAGGACATTGAGAATACCGATAGTGCATTTTCCATTTTCTCTTGGAGTGTTATTATATCGACCTGTGACGATTGGTAATTTATTATTGTTTGTTCTAATTTTGTTTACAGTATATTACAACGAGTCTCCCTATTCAGCGCCAAATATATTTCATATTCGCATATGCCTTTGTATAGTTCATGAGTTGAGCATGAAGTTTTAGTATTCAGTTCGCTGTACCATTTCTGAATCCTCTTATCTCTGAGACATCTATTGATTGCCTTCTCTAGCCAATCTGGGTTGATATCACGACTCTGAGTTTCCAAAAATTACTGTAACCACACGCGTTTACAATATTTCTTATCTGCTTCAGCCATGGCCATTCATAACTACCTTCACACTTAATTTTATACATGCAAGTATACCATATATGGCTTAATTTGCTAGTTTTACCCTGGAGAATGTGACACCAAACTCCAATAATTCGTGTGTATATTAGGATATAAATAGGATACAAGCCGGTTTCCCCATATATGACAGCATTACACGCGCTTAATTTAACGTTCATTATCATTTAAACAAATTTGTTTTAATTTCTCAAGATGTTTACATATATTATATCCCCAAACCTCACATCCTTATGTAGAGCACTAAGAATAACCATGGAAGAGACCAGTTCCATTAATATATCTATGGGAAGGTCTAGTCTCCTGCCTTTGCTTATTAAACTGTACATGGCCCTTGAAACTTGTATTATTAGTTCTAGTTGTGATTTAATTAGGTTAGCATTATAGTTAAAATTGATACCTAGATATTTGTATGAATCTACAATTGCAATACGCTCATTAAATAATTTAAATTCACAGTTCGGCAAATATTTACCATATCCAAATTTTGTAATATTAATCTTGGTACAATTTATCTGTAATCGCCACATTTCACAATATGTCTGCAAGTCAGCCATAACACATTTCATATTAACTAAACTATTTGCCAGAATAATAGTGTCATCTGCGTACTGTGACGTCTACCAGCGTTGGCAGAATCGCCTCTCGTTAGCCACTAGCGCTCGCCAGGGACATCGAAATGGGCTACAGTTATCCGAGAATGTTGTTCTTTCTTTCCTAGTACTCGCATTGTCACAGACAGTCCAGTGGTGGTCTTTATTTTCGTCTGTGACAACGGGAAGTATTTTATATCATTAATAGAATATAAGATGCATTGTGTAAAGTTAAGGAGAAAGAGAGATATAGGCAGCGTGGTGGTAATATGTGCATGTGTATGTATGTGCTACCTCGCTCGAAGGAGTTTTCCCGCTCGCGCGGGCTTTCCCTCGCTTTTGATTGGCTGGTGGATCCTGGCGCGTCCTAGGGGCCTGCTGCCTTGTGACGTCTCGGCCCGTGATTGGCCGACCATCGCGCCCTTGCGAGCTCCTGTGTAACTAACCTCCTCCATGAGGGTTCCCAGGAGCTGCCCTCCTCAGGACAGGCTTGGCGCGCATGCTTCTAACATCCCTTTGCATACTCTCTCCCGATCACCACCTTTACCACTGTTTCTCTCACTCGATTCTCTCTTTCAATACTCTAATCTTTATTTAATTGCTTATCCCCTTGGGTTCTGCATACGGTTTCCATAGCCGGCCCATTGTATTGCATGCGCCGTCCTCTGAAATATTTACATGTACTTAGAATAGGTTTGAGGGTTCTTAGTTAGTATAGGTTAAGAACTTTGTGGGTGTCTCCATTATTGATTTAGTGTTTCTACTCTTTTATTTAATGCTAGACTGGGATAAGGTAACTGTAGTCGTTGTCTCCGATGTGTGTACGGTTTGCTTATACCTACACGACTTCGACCGGTCCTGTGGTAGCCTGGGTTGTCTTTTCGGCTGCGTCTTTTGCGAGTGCAGCATTGTGTTGACTGAAGGCTTTGGCCTGTTCCAGTTCCACACTTTGCTGCCTCTTTGCTTGTCTTTTGAGGGTCGCCAGGATAGAACCAGATACTTGTGATCTGGATCTATCAAGAGAGCACCCCAGTCAATTAACGTAACAGGATGCAGTCTTGAGGACATCGCTAGCCTACGAGCCCGTCTTGCTCAACCCCAGTTCCTTACCTAGAGTATCCCAGCTAGACATTATTAATTGAGTAGACACTTGTTAGTATTTAATATAAGCTCTTTGATATGTACGCATTATTATTCACACCATTTATTAGTCTAGGTTGTTGCTGAGCCGCACAACCATAACAGACTGTTTCGTTGATGAGGAAATACTTCTTTTAGTGTCGAGCATTACTACCGTTGCGCATTTATAGTATTATCGTGTCAGTTAACATTATATGTCCTATCTTTTAGTGTATTCAGTCTACACGTGTGGTATCCTGCCTCCTGCCTTTATATAGTTTAAGATACGAGCATCTTATGAGCATCAGACTTTCTTCAGAAGTTTCCAGGTCTATGCTGTAGGACTATACTTCACTTTCTTTCAGATAGGAGTGAAGAGTTTATTGTTGTTTAGAGTAACTGTATTGAAGCATCTTTTTATTGTATTAAATCTTGCAGTGATTTAATTGATCTTTCCATAGATTCCTTTTTATGCATTTTAACGTAACTTGCATCTTGTTTGTTATCAGGCTATACCAGTGTGGGTTAGCCTGAAGTAGAGTACATTTATGCCCAGTTAAGGATACCCCGTTATCGCAGATTAACTCTGGAGGGTATAGGTGTTTTTGTTTGCCGGCATATAAGTTCGAGGGTTTGGATCTAGCGTACCGTTGTTGCATAGTGCCCTATTACTAGTCCAATCATTAAGTGCCCTTGTTTTATTCGTAGCCCCGGTCGTAACAAATGGCGACCTTGCCTAGTATCTTATCTTTGTCGTCATACCAAATGAACTAAGAAATAATTGCAGGATTTTTGGACATTTGTTTTTTGAGGAATATTTTGGACACGTTGGAATTTTTTTTGGCAACGTAGTATAGCACTTGAGTTGTCTTCAAGCATTTTTTGAGTGAATAGTGCTACATGAGAGTTTACGTACTCCTTTTTTTTTATAAACGTTGAGAATTTTCGGTGGACACTATGTCGAACGACGGATCAATGCACAGTGAGGACACAGTACGGGAAGCAGATTCTGAGGTGCAGCAGCGGGGTTTGTTAGAAGGCATTAGAGTAGTAACTAGTGGGGAGGATGCAAGGGAGTTTCTGGAGATGCCTATTACTGTTGACCGGGTGTCGGGGATTGATCGGTATGGTCTCCAGTGTTTGGCCACGGTCATGGGGCATGTTGGCACTAGCAGCATGACGAGAAGTGACCTGGTGGCCTGTGTGCTCGGCGGGGTGCGTGGGGCTTCGGGTGGAGCGTGAGCTGGGGCACCTTCGGCCCAGCCCCCATTCCACTCGACTCCTACTATGGCGCCCCCTCGGGCTCCGGAGCCGGGTACGTTCCCGCAGGCCGATAGTCATTATCAGCATGGTTTGTCACTGGGTGGGTCTCCAATTGTTGCATCTCCTCCTCCTCATGGTTTAACTCCAGATATGATCTTCCAGCTTGAGATGGCTAAGATTCAGCAGCAGCAACGAAAGCATGAGGCTGAGCTCGAGCAACGGCAGCGAGAGGCTGAGGCCGAGGAGAGAAAGGCCATACGTGAGGCTGAGCTTCAGGTTGAGGCTACGAAGTACTGTGCAGACAGAGATCTTGAGAAGTCTCGGGTGGAGTCGACAGGGCAGCGTCTCGGTTCTGGGAATCGAGGTCTTGATCAGTCTTTATCGCACCTTCTTAAGTTAGTCCCTGCATTTGACGAGTCGGATATCACCGAGTTTTTCCTGCGTTTTGAGAAGAAGTGCCGGGAGCACCAATGGCCCGAGGTTAAGTGGGCAGCCCTTGTTTCCTCTAGGTTGGTTGGCAAAGGACTCAAGGCATATAATGCGTTGCTCTTGGAGTCTTGCATCGATTATGAGGTATTGAAGGAAGCTGTTCTGCGGGCATACGAGTTACAACCAGAGACATATATATAGGTTGAAGTTTCGGGGTGTTACAAAGGGTCGTGAGTGCACTTTTCTAGAACATGCCCGGGAACTGTCTGATGCTTTGAGAAATTGGCTGAGGTCA
Source organism: Paralithodes platypus (assembly GCA_032716605.1). NCBI lineage: Eukaryota > Metazoa > Arthropoda > Malacostraca > Decapoda > Lithodidae > Paralithodes > Paralithodes platypus. The sequence goes on along the minus strand of CM064573.1, from coordinate 51,347,977 downwards.
GAGAAGGTGACGACGTTCGGAGAGCTTGAGCAGTTAGTCCTAGAGCAATTTTTCAAATGCACAGGCGGCGACCTGACTTTGAACCTCAAAGAGAAACGTCCTAAAACTCTACAAGAGGCAGCTGAGATGGCTGACCTGAGATTATCACTGATCCGTGGGTGCGGGTCTGCACAACGGACCGATGCAGTTAACAAGGGGCGCAACACTCCACCCCCCCGAGTCAGTGATACCACATTTAATAACAAAAGCAAGAGCAATGATACCAATTTTGATCACAAACCTAAAACCGTCCCGTTTAAGAAAGGTCAGGGCCCTTCCCCACCTCAGGGGAAGTCCAAGGGTGAAGTAGAGTGTTTTAAGTGTCATAAACGTAAGGTGTTAAGTGTCATAAAAAGGGGCATTTTGCACGTTCCTGCCCTAGTAACTAATCTACAGCAGTCGTGTCTTTGGCTAGCAACGTTGGGGTGTCTCTGAGGTCTTCTGCATTTACCCGGGGTGATATGTTAGATGCGGGGGCACAGCCAGTGAAGGAATGTCCGGAAGGCTCGAAACCTGTCCGCGATGCTTTTTGCGACCATAGAGGGCGTGGCTGCGTGAGGTGGGCTGGTTGCAAGCATGGGTTGGAGTTGTTGCATGATACAGGTGCATCCCAGACTCTGATGAAAAACTTTACAGGCAAACCTATAAACGCGGCACGGGTAGTTGTGGTGCAGGGTATTAATGCTACACGGTCATACCCGTTGGTTCGAGTGGAGCTGGAGGTTGATGGTGTGACACGAGAGTTGGATGTTGGAATCGTGGAGAAACTGCCAGTAGAGGGCGTCGACCTTCTTCTCGGCAACGACTTTGCGGTGCCTACTTCTGAGGTTCCACCCTTAGTCGTTGCCGAGAGGGCGGCCGACGTGAGTAGGGAGGGTCAGGAGTTGGTCGAGAGGTGTCAATTACAGCAGATGGCGTGTGTTGTCACCCGTTCTCGTGCATCTAAAGTGTCACAGCCTATTCCTCAGTCTCTAGACCAGCGGAGGCACGGTCGAAAGGAGAAAGCTAAAGTTGGGAAAAGTTTTGAGAGTTTTGATCCAGCGGCTCTCCTTGGCGACTCAGTATTAGCACCAATGTTAAGGTCCGGAGTGGCCCCAGAACCTGTCACACTTGTTGAGGAGGTAGGGCGTGTGAAAACTCCGAGACAGCACCGATACTCACAAAAGCAAGAGAGGATCAAACAGTCCAGTACCGGGGGAGGCCATAAGTTGCTCCGGGAGCATCTCGATAAATTGGCTCCTTCGGATATCTGTCGGCTGCAGTTGGGTGATCTTGAGCTTCAGAAGTGTAGTAACGGTGCAATCGAACTTGAGGAGGACGGGGATGCAAAGCCGGGGGACTTCTTTCGTGTGGGGGGTATTTTGTACAGGCGTTTTCTAGATCCCAGACGGAGTTGGGAGGGTGGGTTGAGAGTGGTTGACCAGTTGGTAGTGCCTAGTGTGTGCCGTGATAGCCTACTGAGGTTGGCGCATGATGTACCGTTGGCAGGGCATGTGGGTGTACGTAAGACGGTAGCAGCATTGACGAAATTGTTTTGGTGGCCAGGTATGAAGGCACACGTGGCGTCGTGGGTGGCAATGTGCAGTACCTGCCAGACAGTAGGTAAACCAAACCAGTGTATTCCCAAGGCTCCGTTATACCCTATTCCTGTTATCGGGCCACCATTCAATAAGGTTATAATCGACATGGTTGGCCCTCTACCCCCTACTAGTGCAGGCAACAAGTACCTCCTCACAATTATGGATGTTGCCACTCGTTATCCGGATGCATACCCCATGCGAAACGGTATTGCTAAGACTGTTGTTCGTAACTTGCTATTGTACTGTTCTAGGTACGGGTACCCGCAGGAATTGCAGTCAGACCAAGGGTCCAACTTTACGTCTAACCTTTTCAAACAGACCATGCAGCAGCACGGTATCAGTACAGTTGTCTCTTAGGCCTATAACCCAGAGAGTCAAGGGGTGTTGGAGAGGTGGCACTCGATTCTGAAGAGCATGTTGCGTTGTTACTGTGTTGAGAATGGCAAGGATTGGGATCTTGGGTTGCCCTATGTATTATTCGCTGCTCGGGAGGTACCTGGTGAAAGCCTAGGGTTCAGTCCCAATGAGTTAGTTTTTGGACATCAGGTCAACCTGGTTAGAGAAATCTGGGAGGGCACAGCAAAACCATGTTCCATGTTAAAGTATGTCCTCGAGAGCAGAGAGAGAATGCTGAGAAGCCTTGAGTTGGCAGGTAGGAATTTGGTAGGGTCGCAAGCACTTATGAAGGACAGGTACGATGAGAAGACAAAACTCCGGGAGTTTAAGGTGGGGCAAGAGGTGTTGATTCTGTTACCTCTGCCAGGTCATCCGGTGTCTGCCTAGTACGCTGGTCCTTATAAGGTGGTAAAATAGATCTCTGACCTAGACTATCTTGTGGCTACTCCAGATAGGCGTAAAAAGAACCAGCTGTGCCATGTGAATCTGGTGAAAGAGTTTGTGAGGCGCCCCCCTGAGCCTCTCGCTGTCCCTGTGTTGACCTGCAGCGGTCATGGAGGAGAAGGAGTGAGGGACAGTGAAGCTCAGGTGGAAGATAACTGGGAATGTCATGTCTCTGCTGACCAGTGGGCGGGGAACTCCAGACAGGTGGCTGACGACGCTCTAGTGCACCTGCCTGAGCAACAGTGTGTAGCCATGCAGCACCTGTTTGCTTCATACCCCACTGTGTTTGCAGAGCACCCAGGCCTCACAACTCGAGTGGTGCATGACGTGGACGTGGGAGATCACCCCCCTTTAAATCAGTACCCTACAGAATTCCACCCATTAAACTCCCAGCCCTCAGAGCGGAGTTAGAGTATATGTTAAAACGTGGGCTGATTGAGAAGGGGGCAGTTAGGTGGACATCTCCTGTCACTCTGCAGCCCAAGCCTGACGGGAAGGTTCGCTTCTGCATTGACTTTCGGAGATTGAACGAGTTGACTCCCACCAATGCTTATCCCCTTCCCTGTGTTGACGATAGTGTAGACAAGATTGGTAAGGCACAGTTTCTAACTAAGGTAGACCTAGTGAAAGGCTACTGGCAGGTGCCCTTGTCTGAGCGGGCGAAGGGGGTATGCGGATTTGTGGTTGATGGGAACACCTACCATTGCAATGTGATGCCGTATGGCCTTAAAAATGCCCCAGCAACCTTCCAGAGTCTTATGAATGAGTTAGTAGCTGACATCCCTAACTGCACTGTCTACCTAGATGACGTTATACTATACGATGACAACTTTGAGAGTCACTGTGAGCACATAGAAGCCTTGTTTCGGAAGCTCAGTGAGGCCAGCTTGGTGGTCAATCTGGGCAAGTGCGACTTTGTCCGGGCAACTGTGCAGTATCTTGGGTTTGTGGTTGGGTTAGACCAGGTGTGCCTCCCCCCAAAACAAGATACAGGCTATTAACCAGTTCCCCAGGCCGTCCACTAAGCGGCAGATCATGAGATTTTTGGGCATGATCGGTTACTATCGCCGCTTCATTCGGGGTTATTCTACTGTGTTAGTTCCTCTGACAGATTTACTAGCAAAAGAGAAAAAGTTCAAGTGGGGCCCTGAGTGTGAAAGGGCTTTTTCGCTGGTCAAGCACCTACTATGCACTCACCCAATCCTCAGGGCCCCTGACTTTGAAAGACTATTCCAGCTGGCAACAGATACCAGCGGTGTAGGGGCTGGTGCCGTCTTAATGCAGACAGACGAGGAAGGTTTGGAGCATCCAGTCAGTTTCTTTTCCAAGAAGTTAAATTCCACTCAGAAAAACTACTCTGTGGTGGAGAAAGAACTGCTGGCAATAGTGTTGGCACTCAGGCACTTTGAAGTATTATGTTCCTGCCTGCGGGCCAGTCGTGGTGATTTACACCGACCACCACCCTCTTAAATTTCTGAACCAATTCCACTGGTTCTAATTGTGAGAATGTGATTGCAGACTGTTTGTCGAGGGTGGAGGAGCCGGCGTAGATCACCACAGGTGTGTGGGTTTGAGTGGAGAAAAATCAGGCTTGCCCCTGTAGAGCAGCCATCAAAAACAACATTAAAATTAAATAAAAAAAATCACATAAAAACTCTTTCTTTTTTATAGTTAATTGTAAGTTGCCAATGTTATAGCTAAAGTCCTAAGTTGAACCTGTCTTTCACTTAGTAGGCTGGGCTCTGTGAAGCTCGCTCAGGGAGCATAGCAGGCTAAATTATACTATTGTGTTTGGGAGGGGTTATAAGATTTTCTTTATGCTAATATGTTGTTTTATTTAAGATTGAGCTTTGCATTTCATTTCTGGTGGGGTGGCTAGGTTTGGCGGGTCTTGTCGGCATTCTGCCTTGTCAGATATGGTGCTCGCCTAATGTTGAGCGTCCCATATCTTGGGCGGGTGTGACGTCTACCAGCGTTGGCAGAATCGCCTCTCGTTAGCGCACTAGCACTCGCCAGGGACATCGAAATGGGCTACAGTTATCCGAGAATGTTGTTCTTTCTTTCCTAGTACTCTCATTGTCACAGACACTCCAGTGGTGGTCTTTATTTTCGTCTGTGACAACGGGAAGTATTTTAGATCATTAATAGAATATAAGATGCATTGTGTAAAGTTAAGGAGAAAGAGAGATATAGGCAGCGTGGTGGTAATATGTGCGTGTGTATGTATGTGCTGCCTCGCTCGGAGAAGTTTTCCCGCTCGCTCAGGCTTTCCCTCGCCTTTGATTGGCTGGTGGATCCTGGCGCATCCTAGGGGCCTGCTGCCTTGTGATGTCTCGGCCCGTGATTGGCCGACCATCGCGCCCTTGCGGGCTCCTGTGTAACTAACCTCCTCCATGAGGGTTCCCAGGAGCTGCCCTCCTCAGGACAGGCTTGGCGCGCATGCTTCTAACATCCCTTTGCATACTCTCTCCCGATCACCACCTTTACCACTGTTTCTCTGACTCGATTCTCTCTTTCCATACTCTAATCTTTATTCAATTACTTATCCCCTTGGGTTCTGCATACGGTTTCCATAGCCGGCCCATTGTATTGCATGCGCCGTCCTCTGAGATATTTACATGTACTTAGAATAGGCTTGAGGGTTATTAGTTAGTATAGGTTAAGAACACTGTGGGTGTCTCCATTATTGATTTAGTGTTTCTACTCTTTTATTTAATGCTGGACTGGGATAAGGTAACTGTAGTCGTTGTCTCCGATTTGTGTACGGTTTGCTTATACCACACGACTTTGACCGGTCCTGTGGTAGCCTGGGTTGTCTTTTCGGCTGCGTCTTTTGCGAGTGCAGCATTGTGTTGACTGAGGGCTTTGGCCTGTTCCAGTTCCACACTTTGCTTGTCTTTTGAGGGTCGCCAGGATAGAACCAGAAACTTGTGATCTGCATCTATCAAGAGAGCACCCCAGTCAATTAACGTAACTTAAAGGATGCAGTCTTGAGGACATCTCTAGGCTACGAGCCCGTCTTGCTCAACCCCAGTTCCTTACCTAGAGTATCCCAGCTAGAAATTATTAATTGAGTAGACACTTGTTAGTATTTAATATAAGCTCTTTGATATGTACGCATTATTATTCACACCATTTATTAGTCTAGGTTGTTGCTGAGCTGCACAACCATAGCAGACTGTTTCGTTGATGAGTAAGTACTTCTTTTAGTGTCGAGCATTACTACCGTTGCGCATTTATAGTATTCTCGTGTCAGTTAACATTATATGTCCTATCTTTTAGTGTTTAGTGTAGTGTAGCCGTCCGGCTGGCTCAGTTGATAGCATGCCTGAATCCCATCTTGAAGGTCTAGCGTTCAATCCCCGCTCAGATTGAAAAGTTTTTCTGGGATATAGCCGGCGGTTACCATCTCCCCATGAGCAAGGGGGATGGGTAATGGTCTCTGGTAGACTGAAGAAAGCCAAGCGCTTGTGAATCCTCGAAGGAGGAGAACGAGCGCTATATAAGTAACCAGAAGATTATTATTATTATTATTATTCAGTCTACACGTGTGGTGTCCTGCCTCCTGCCTTTATATAGTTTAAGATACGAGCATCTTATGAGCAACAGACTTTCTTCAGAAGTTTCCAGGTCTATGCTGTAGGACTATACTTCACTTTCTTTCAGATAGGAGTGAAGAGTTTATTGTTGTTTAGAGTAACTGTATTGAAGCATCTTTTTATTGTATTAAATCTTGCAGTGATTTAATTGATCTTTCCATAGATTCCTTTTTATGCATTTTAACGTAACTTGCATCTTGTTTGTTATCAGGCTATACCAGTGTGGGTTAGCCTGAAGTAGAGTACATTTATGCCCAGTTAAGGATACCCCGTTATCGCAGATTAACTCTGGAGGGTATAGGTGTTTTTGTTTGCCGGCATATAAGTTCGAGGGTTTGGATCTAGCGTACCGTTGTTGCATAGTGCCCTATTACTAGTCCAATCATTAAGTGCCCTTGTTTTATTCGTAGCCCCGGTCATAACAGTACATAAATACAAATAATCGTAACATGTTATTAACGTATTCATTGTCTAGATCCAAATATTTACTGTTATTGTTCAGCATAATAGTTTCTAAATCATTAACAAATAATGAAAACAAAAATGGCGACAAATTTTTCCCCTGTCTAACACCATTAAGACTAACAAAAAAGTCAGATTTCTCGTCATCCAGCGCAACACACGATTTTATATTTGTGTACATACTCTGTATAACCTTTAGGATTTTACCACATATTCTATGGCGGATCATTTTATACCATAACGCATCTCTCCATACCATAGGATAAGGACCTCTAACAATGAAAAGGTTACAGGCTCAACTAATCTCAATTAGAAGCTCCACACACAAGCTTCTTGTGGTGACCACCAGTCGAAAAATTGTCACATTGTCGAAGGACCCTAGGACAAGTGGTAATTTACTTGGCCCCATAAATATAATTTTATTGGCAACAATATAATCAGCTTCGTTTAAAAGACACTCCATTCACAAATGGTATTTTTGGTAGTAACATATTTATTTGTGCACACACAATTGATATATGTATCAACTATACAGTGGTGGGCGCGCTCCGGTGGGACCGGTAATGCGGCAGCGCTCCGCGCTCCTCAGACGTAAGGTAATGCGGCAGCGCTCACGCGCTCCTTTGGTCTGCCGACCCGATGCGCTTCCCGCTCTGCGCTCCTGCGCTCCGCGCTCCCAAAAATAGGTATATACTAAAACAAAATAAAAAACAGCTTCTAGAAGTTATTTAATTATTTACCTAAATTAATACAATCTTTTGTCTTTCACTTCATTAAATTAAAAAAAATAAAAAATTAAAAAAAAAAATCAAATCATGGTGTCTTTCTGAAGTTTAAGTTTCTCACTTTCTCAGTTTCTGTAATTCTTTATGTCATATCAATGATATGATTGATATCATATCATGGATGACCCGCTGACCAGTCTTCGACGGTATATATACGGCCGGGACTAGGGTCTTGTCAGTTGTCACGCCCAGTGCCAGGTCCGTATATAATTATATACTGACTCGCCGAAAAAAAATCGTAGCAGCGAAACGACTGCACCTATGGCTTTCATATTTTTAGTTTTTTACCACATGTACCTTACCCTTCTGCATACCCACCACCACTACCCCAAACCCCTCCTCCCACCCACTCGCTGACTATCGGTCGCCTCACAAGGAAAAAAAAAGGAAAATCTGTGGCGGCGAAACGATTGCACCAATCGGTTCCATATTTGTGTGACAAGTGCCTTACCCTTCTGCCTTCCCTCCACCACACCCCCAACTGCCTCCCACAACCCACTTCCAGCGTATCCGTACGAAGAAAAGGAAAAAAATAAAAATATGTGGTGGCGAAACTACCTCACCAATCGGCTTCATATTTGTAACACGAGTCAATTACGCTTCTACCTTCCCCCCACCATCCCCCAAACCACCCTCCCACCCATACATTCAAGTAACATTCCGATGGTATCGATACCATAAAATGATAAAAGTCTCTGAAGTCTATAGTGTCTTTTGACTCTTTTCAGCTACGTTCGTGACTATCGGGGACCTGATTTCTGGCGAAAATGGACAAGGGGTGTTTTTTTTACCATTATCCTTCCTTTCTCACCCAACTTGATAGATTTAGCCAAAAAAAAAAAAAAAAAAAATCTCTGGCACTGGCCAGGTTCTTACCTTTCCAGGGTTTGAAGGTGGCACTGTCAGTCTGTCACTATCGTAGTATCACTGTATCACAGTTCACTAACACCGTGAGTAACACCGTACGATGACTGTACACGATAATGACGTTCTTGAACCTGTTGTTGACAGGAAAAATCGCTTCCGGAGCGCCAGAAAGGAGCGCAAAATTCAAGCTGCGCTCCTCGCCTGCACTCCGAGTTCAGATTTTTGCCGCTCCTCGCTCCGCGCTCCTCTATATTGGTAGTGCGCACCGGATGGCAGAGCGCAGAGCGCCAAATCGGCGCGCCCACGCCCACCACTGCAACTATAACTCTACAATCATTACACATGGTGATTTTTTTTTTTATGAGAATCCACAAATTGCTTGCAAAGTATGAATGTTAACTTGCTAAGCACCAAATCCTTATAGAAATAGTATATATAATAAACACATGTTATAGTAGAATTATTTACAGTGGAATAAGCTACTGTCAGTAGGTTTAACTATTGTTAAAACTCACTGATATAAATGCGGATATAAATGAGAATATGGCAGGACCTCATCATTCATCACTGCCCGACGTACGATATAACCTCTCCCTCACCCTTCTCCCCACAAACAAACTCACACGCCCCGAGCAACCCACTGTCATTTTCGTTTCCAAAAACTATATCAACAGCTTTCTAAATTGTCCAGAACTTCTTTTGATTTCTTGTAAAAACTTATCTTATTATGATAATACATAGCATCAATTAATAGAGCATACTTATATGAAAATATAGTCATGTGATATAGTAATAAAGGGTAAGGGAATGGCGAAATCAGACACAGCCAAGAACGGCAAGAAGTCCTGTATAGTATAAAGGTTTTCGTACTGTAGCGGTAGTAAAAAAGATAATCCTGAGACCACGCCCAAGACCAATATTTGGTAAAGCCTATCTTATTTTATGGTCTATTATAATATTCTACTTTATGTGAGGTTTAAACGCTATATATGTCAAACACTTCTAAGAAACTTACATTGGATAAATTGTTTACTTCATAAACCTCTGAATAAAAGAACTGATACGATAATATATTTTGTACAAAGGTTTGAGATATTCAAAGAAATCTAGTTTTATATTTACAAAAGGCAAATATGTTACAAATTAAACAAACGAAAACTGTTTCAACAATCATACTCATGGCTGCTAATAGTATACTGTATAACGCATAATCTTGGTATATTTCTTCTTGTCTCCAAAATTATTCTGGTTAGTCCCCAAAGCGACCATTCTCCATCTGGTGGTCACCCCAAGAAGCTTGTGTGTGGAGTTTCTAATTAATCCTTTTTGATAACACATATCCTTCCTAAGCGAAAAAATTTAATAGTTATCAGAAAATGATTAATTGGACGTCACCTGTACTGAACGGGTTAACTCTATAGCTAAAAATACGACTAGAGTAATCGAGATGATGTTTCTACAATTTATGATGGTTCCCCCAGGGAATGGATGTGGAAATGTACAGCCCATTTGTTCTAGCCCTTTTTAAGAGACAGAGTTTAGGATTCAAGATCTCTGGCCTACCTATAATGAATGGACTATAGGCATTATCATCATCTCCATCCGTTATTACGGCAGTGCCAAACTGCCCCTAGTGGACGACGGCAATGTATGTCCCTCACCATAGTGGCTTATTTCGGCTTAGTAATACTGTTTGTATGGTGAACTCGGATTGCTGTTTGTGATGCTACTGTTCATAAGGATTGACTGTAGATGTATGTGTTGTCTGTAATCAGAGTAATGAGGCATGCTAACAAGCTGACCAGTATGGCATCGTTTCGGGGCCAGGGGTACGCGTCACTTACTCGAACCTACGCATAGCTTTATAGCTAAGTGTATGTAACCAATATGAGTGATATTGCGTTTATTAGGCAAATAAATAGTCTATATTAGGGTTAGGTTAGGTTAAGTTAGGTTCTAATATATAAAATATAACGAATTTATAGGGAAAAGAACGGGAGGCCATGCACGCAGCCGGATCCCATGTCTTGGCCCCGCCCACTGCCGGATCCCATGCCTTGGCCCCGCCCACTGCCCAAAATTTATAAATATTATATTAGATTAGATTAACCTAACTTAACCTAACCTAACCTAACCTAACCCTAATATAGACTATTTGTTTGCCTAATAAACGCAATATCACTCATAAAAATATTACATTAGAATAGATTAACCTAACTTAACCTAACCTAACCTAACCCTAATATAGACTATTTATTTGCCTAATAAACGCAATATCACTCATATTGCTTACATACACGTAGCTATAAAGTTTGTTTACAAACACATTCGGTTCTTTTTCGTGGACACAGTTTGTGTATATAAATGATGTTTCCCATTACGATATGGTTTAATATGTACCGTGTAATTATTTTGTTAATAATATAGATGATAATTATTAAGGCTCTATTTCCATAATAAACGAAATATAACTCATATTCCTACCATACACGTAACTACAGAAGCTACGCGTAAGTTTGAGAAGAAGCTACGCGTAAGTTTGAGAAGGTGACGCATACCCCTGGCCCCGAAACGATGCCATAGACCAGGGACTAGCAGTAAGGTGGTGGTCTTCCTGGAGACCATTCTCCCTCTCGTTTAGCCCCATTAGTTTTGAGATTGTAAGATGTTCCTCCCATTAGTTTGGCTATTTTAAGAACTTTTGCCCAATATCATTGTCAATTTTAAGATCTCTGGTGCTCCATCTGTGCTTAAATTATTATTTCCTTTCTGACCGTTCCATAGCTGCGGTTGTGGACGGCTATTGCTCACTTCCTCAACCTATCAACTCTGTGTTCATCAGGGTTTATTCCTGTCTCCAGTTCTAAAGCAATATTCTTTAATGATCTTCTCAACTGTACCTCTAGTCCTATTCACTCGTATGCTGATGACTGTACCTTACACTATTCAACCAGCTTTCCACAACGACCCAGCATGCAATCACTCCAAAATTCACATGATTAGACCATAGCATACCTATCTTCTGATATATGAACTATTTCCGGTTGAGCCTGATAAAATCTTGTTACTTTCAATGCCTCCAAAACCTCATTCCTCCTTCTATATATACCTGTCCCCATCTTCCACACAACTTTCCATTATTATTCAACAATACACATATCAACCTTTCATCTCCTCTCAGTATTATTGGTGTTTGTTTTCTCCTTACCTTTCTTTTAAAGATTATATTACCAATCTTGCTAAAACAGCTTCTCAGAAGCTAAGTGTGCTCAACCGTCTCTGTGGGTTCTTCACCCCTGCACAGCTTCTTGCTCTTCATAGGGGCACAGTGCGCCCATGTATCGAGCATTGTTCGCATGTGTGGGGAGGTTCCCCATATACTTTTCAAAAATTTAGAGTCTACCAGTGCTTACCTGCTTACAATGCTATAAAAAGAAAAACAAAAAATCAAACCAGTATTTAAGCGACCCTGAGTTCTCGATTCCTGGCTACCCTGGCTTCCTTCGCACGCCCTCTGTACACACATCAGCAGCTGATATTTGACAGTTTGGTTGATAAGCATCTATGACCTCTATCACCTCCCATATTCATTCTCATGCTCTCTCTTCTTCCCTTATTCCATATACTTCGCTTTATAAATCATTAGATAAAGTGAAGACACTCAGGTGATATTGTTCATATTAGGAAGGACCTCATATACAGTATATATGCATATATATAACTAAAACACTAAAACATTTATATATATATATATATATTTGTGATATATTCTCAATATATATATAACTCTCATATATATATATATAGAATTAAATGAAATCAATTTCTACCCGAGTTGCGTCGGGACACTCAAAAATCCATGTATGGTATTCTGGAAATATGGATCCTACAACTAGGTTTGAATTGAAATATATTCGCCTAGTGGGTTTCCCTTCTCCCTAACATAAATAGTATAGAAGGCTGAGTGTCTTTTAGACTGCCTTGGTGTAATTGATTAAAGCGTCGGCTATCATCCTGATGGTCGATGGTTCGATCCCCACTGAGAGACTAGAAACATTTAGTGGCTCACGTGTATTTGTGATATATTCTCAATATGTGTAACTCTCATGCTTTGTGGGTTAGAATTAAATTAAATAAATTTCTACCCGAGTTGCGTCGGGACACTCAAAAATCCGTGTATGGTATTCTGGAAATATGGATCCTACAACTAGGTTTGAATTGAAATATAATCGCCTAGTGGGTTTCCCTTCTCCCTAACATAAATAGGATAGAAGGCTGAGTGTCTTTTAGACTGCCGTGGTGTAATTGATTAAAGCGTCGGCTATCATCCTGATGGTCGATGGTTCGATCCCCACTGAGAGACTAGAAACATTTAGTGGCTCACGTGTATTTGTGATATATTCTCAATATATATATATATATATATATATATATATATATACTGGTATATATAATATATATATATATATATATATATATATATATATATATACACATATATATTTACATATACATTTACATATACATATATATATATATCTATATATATATATATACAGTATATATATATATATATATATATATATAGAGATATATATATATATATTCATTTATAATTATGTACTGTATATGCATATAATATATGCATATATGCATATACTGTATATGAGGTCCTTCCTAATATGAACAATATCACCTGAGTGTCTTCACTTTATCTAATGATTTATAAAGCGAAGTATATGGAATAAGGGAAGAAGAGAGAGCATGAGAATGAATATGGGAGGTGATAGAGGTCATAGATGCTTATCAACCAAACTGTCAAATATCAGCTGCTGATGTGTGTACAGAGGGCGTGCGAAGGAAGCCAGGGTAGCCAGGAATCGAGAACTCAGGGTCGCTTTTATACTGGTTTGATTTTTTTTTTCTTTTTATAGCAGTGTAAGCTGGTAAGCACCGGTAGACTCTAAATTTTTGAAAAGTATATGGGGAACCTCCCCACACATGCGAACAATGCTCGATACATGGGCGCACTGTGCCCCTATGCAGAGCAAGAAGCTGTGCAGGGGTGAGGACCCACAGAGACGGTTGAGCACACTTAACTTCTGAGAAGCTGTTTTTAGCAAGATTGGTAATATAATCTTTAAAAGAAAGGTAAGGGGAAAACAAACACCAATAATACTGAGAGGAGATGAAAGGTTGATTTGTGTATTGTTGAATAATAAGGGAAAGTTGTGTGGAAGATGGGGACAGGTAGATATAGAAGGAGGAATGAGGTTTTGGAGGCATTGAAAGTAACAAGATTTTATCAGGCTCAACCGGAAATAGTTCATATATCAGAAGATAGGTGTGCTATGGTCTAATCATGTGAATTTTGGAGTGATTGCATGCTGGGTCGTTGTGGAAAGCTGGTTGAATAGTGTAAGGTACAGTCATCAGCATACGAGTGAATAGGACTAGAGGTACAGTTGAGAAGATCAATAAAGAATATTGCTTTAGAACTGGAGACAGGAATAAACCCTGATGAACACCAGAGTTGATAGGTTGAGGAAGTGAGCAATAGCCGTCCACAACCGCAGCTATGGAACGGTCAGAAAGGAAATTATAATTTAAGCACAGATGGAGCACCAGAGATCTTAAAATTGACAATGATATTGGGCAAAAGTTCTTAAAATAGCCAAACTAATGGGAGGAACATCTTACAATCTCAAAACTAATGGGGCTAAACGAGAGGGAGAATGGTCTCCAGGAAGACCACCACCTTACTGCTAGTCCCTGGTCAGCTTGTTAGCAGGCCTCATTACTCTGATTACAGACAACACATACATCTACAGTCAATCCTTATGAAGAGTAGCATCACAAACAGCAATCCGAGTTCACCATACAAACAGTATTACTAAGCCGGAATAAGCCACTATGGTGAGGCACATACATTGCCGTCGTCCACTAGGGGCAGTTTGGCACTGCCGTAATAACGGATGGAGATGATGATAATGCCTATAGTCCATTCATTATAGGTAGGCCAGAGATCTTGAATCCTAAACTCTGTCTCTTAAAAAGGGCTAGAACAAATGGGCTGTACATTTCCACATCCGTAATAACGGATGGAGATGATGATAATGACTATAGTCCATTCACTATAGGTAGGCCAGAGATCTTGAATCCTAAACTCTGTCTCTTAAAAAGGGCTAGAACAAATGGGCTGTACATTTCCACATCCATTCCCTGGGGGAACCATCATAAATTGTAGAAACATCATCTCGATTACTCTAGTCGTATTTTTAGCTATAGAGGTTAACCCCTTCAGTACAGGTGACGTCCAATTAATCATTTTCTGATACCTATTACATTTTTTCGCTTATGAAGGATACAGTATGTGTTATCAAAAAGGATTAATTAGAAGTTCCACAAACAAGCTTCTTGGGGTGACCACCAGATGGAGAATGGTCGCTTTGGGGACTAACCAGAATACTTTTGGGGACAAGAAGGAATATACCAAGATTATGCGTTATACAGTATACTATTAGCAGCCATGAGTATGATTGTTGAAACAGTTTTCGTTTGTTTAATTTGTAGCATATTTGCCTTTTGTAAAAAAATAGATTTCTTTGAATATCTCAAACCTTTGTACAAAATATATTATCGTTTCAGTTCTTTTATTCAGAGGTTTATGAAGTAAACAATTCATCCAATGTAAGTTTCTTAGAAGTGTTTGACATAATTATATAGCGTTTAAACCTCACATAAAGTAGAATATTATAATAGTCCATAAAATAAGATGGGCTTTACCAATTATTTTTCTTGGGCGTGGTCTCGGGCTTATCTTTTTTACTGCCGCTACGGTACGAAAACCTTTATACTATACAGGACTTCTTGCCGTTCTTGGCTGTGTCTGATTTCGCCATTCCCTTACCCTTTATTACTATATCACGAGAAGCATGATTATATTTTCATATAAGTATGCTCTATTAATTCTATCTATTGCCTGACGCCGTGATCCCCGAAGGGGTGGCCACGAACGAACCGCCCCCATGCACCTCTGTCCCCAGTCAGTCGACGCCCCTCCCCCCAACCAGCACCGCCTTCGTTCATGTAGTTCCTCACTCCATCCTTCCACCTCATATTCGGTCTACCTCTCCCCCTCTGTCCCTCCACCTCGCTCTCGTACACCCTCTTAGTCATTCTCTCGCTTTCCATACGTTCCATATGGCCGAACCATCTCAAGTTGTTCCTTTTCACACTTTCCAGCACATCTACCTCCACACCACACCTCCTTCTTACTTCCTCATTAGTCTGTCTATCCCTCCATGTAACTCCGCACGCACTCCTTAAGTAATTCATTTCCACTGCTCTCACTCTTGGTCTGAGTCTCTCAACCAACGTCCATGCTTCGCTTCCGTAAGTCAGTGTCGGGATTACCACACTGTCATGCAAGGACTTCTTCACTTCCATACTGACCACCCTATTTCTTGTTACTGCTTTTAGCGTTCCTACAACCCTCTTCCCCTGTTGTACCCTCTCCCGCACTTCTTCATCCATAGTCCCATCTTTACTCAACACACTGCCCAGATACTTAAAAGAGTTGACGATCTCCATAGCCTGACCGTTCAGCTTCACCTCACACTCTGTGACTTCACCCCTTTCGAAGACCATAACCTTGCTCTTCCCCGTATTTACCTTCAAATTCCGTTTTTCGCACACTGTTCCAAACTCATTTACCAGACCCTGCAACTCCCATTCATTATCACTCATCAGAACTGTATCATCCGCAAACAGCAGTATAGGTAGCTTGCACTCAATTCCCTCCCTTTTCAGCGATACCAACATCCACTGCTCTTGATAGTATTTCTTTCATAACTCCATCCATATATACAGTAAACAACCACGGGGACATCACACACCCCTGTTTCAAACCAACATTCAGGTCAAAGAACTCGCTCTGCTCACTCTCCACACGTACTGCCGCCTTTGCACCCTCATACATGCTCTTCACTGCTTTCAGCAACTTGCCCTCTACTCCGTATATTCTAAGTACTTTCCACAAACCTTCTCTATCCACTCTGTCATAGGCCTTCTCTAAGTCCATAAAGGCAACATACACCTTTTGCTTCTTCTCCAGATACTTCTCCACAACACAATTCAGGGTAAAAATCTGATCTACACATCCTCTTCCCTTCCTAAAACCTCCCTGCTCGTCGCCTATCCATTTCTCCGTTCTATTAATTGATGCTATGTATTATCATAATAAGATAGGTTTTTACAAGAAATCAAAAGAAGTTCTGGAAAATTTAGTAAGCTGTCGATATAGTTTTTGGAAACGAAAATGAAAATGGGTTGCTCGGGCGTGTGATTTTGTTTGTGGGGAGAAGGGTAAGCGAGAGGTTATATCGTACGTCGGGCAGTGATGAATGATGAGGTCCTGCCATATTCTCATTTATATCCGCATCTATATTTTCAGTGAGTTTTAACAATAGTTAAACCTACTGACAGTAGCTTATTCCACTGTAAATAATTCTACTATAACATCTATCTATTATATATACTATTTCTATAAGGATTTGGTGCTTCGCAAGTTAACATTCATACTTTGCAAGCAATTTGTGGACTCTCATAAAAAAAAAAATCGCCATGTGTAATGATTGTAGAGTTATAGTTGATACATATATCAATTGTGTGTGCACAAATAGATATGTTACTACCAAACAAATACAATTTGTGAATTGAGTGTCTTTTAAACGAAGCTGATTATATTGTTGATTTGCCATATGGCAATATGGCATATGGCAATGGCGGGAGGGATGAAGGGTGCGGGCGTAGCCCTCTCTCTATGTATCATCCTTCTCAACATCCAGAGGGGCTGTGCTGATATACAGGTGCAGAGGGGACCGGTAGTGTACCAGGTCAACACTAAACAAGTATTGAGGGACCTCGTCACACAGAAATCACACACGAGTGAAATTTCTGTCACCATTCCTGCCTGGTCTATTTCATATATCGGGAAGACGCCGCGACTGGGCAAATACTCTGGCACAGCCTCGCTACAACACCTATTGTGCTACACTCTAATTAGCTGCGGAGATGTAGAGACCAACCCCGGCCCTAGTTCAACGTTGAAGAAACCTCACCACCAAACAAGTAAGGCAGACACCGACATTTCAACAGTCCCTAGCAGTAAAATTCGTTATAACAAACTGGGCCAGCAGGCACCCAAGTCTCCCGTCACGCTCCAACTCACAACCAAGACCGCAGGGTAACCGCCAGCACAGTGCCAACATTCTACCTACTCAACATTACCCTCAACTGTATCATCACTACCACAGATATCGGTGACCCAAGTAACACAACATGCAACCAGAACACCCAAACAAACAGGAAGCTCTAGCAAACACATCGACAATGAAGTAACAGCAACAACGGCCAAGAACAAGGACATAAAACAACAAATACAGGTAGGGGTGGGAGGGGGGCAAGGGGGAGCCACAACCTGTCCTCATCTCACGCGCTCACACACCATCAGCCGCTCACGGCGCACAGCTGATCACCACACCGCCAGACGTACGATGAAAAGTAACAGGAAAATATGTATAGTGTGCGATATTGGATTCAACAAAAGGAGTACAACGTCACAATGTAGTAGTTGTAATGAAACAGTACACGATCGATGTACTTACGTTACTAGCAGAAAAGAAGTGGAATGCGATACATGTAGGGAAATAGCTATTAAGGGTCCTAAAATCATTTGTGAAATATGTGAATCACTCATAACAAGAAAACAAAGGATCATAAACTGTGTTAAGTGTAAAACTGTAGCTCACATTAAGTGCATCTCTAAGAAGACCAACAGTGAAGAACGGGAATTCCTATGCAACATATGTGCCTTGCATTCATTACCGAATATTAATGTAAATGAACCAATTAGTATTAACAACTCAGAATCCAGCCAGGACACATTCAAAATCAAAGATGAATACAGAGTGTTCACCAACAAAGGGCTCCATCTTATCCACATTAACGCCAGATCAATGTACCATAAATTGTCAGAATTAAACTTGTTAGCTAATAAGGCCAAAGCTTCAATAATTGCAATCACAGAAACCTGGCTGGATTCAAGTATAAACGATGGTGAAATAAACATTCAAGGTTTCAATATGGTTAGGAATGATCGCAATAGGCATGGGGGAGGAGTATGTCTGTATGTAAAAAACAACCTCACACACACAACCAGGACCGACCTCCATGTAGAAAATCACGAAGCTCTGTGGATCGATCTACACCTACCGAGGACAAGACCCATCACAATTGGGGTATGCTATAGGCCACCAGACGACACACAATTCTTGACCAAATTTGAACGAACGTTGTCATCGCTAGACCCTCGGAATGAATCCATCATACTAGGGGATTTTAACCTGTGTTACAAACAACGAAATGATAGGCTTGTACGAGAATATAGGCATATACTGACAATGCACAATCACAAACAACTCATCACAACCCCCACACGTATCTCTGAGAACACTGCCACAATAATAGACCACATAAACTGTAACAGAGAGGACAAAATATCCCAATCAGGGGTTATACAGACTGGGATAAGTGATCACTTCGTCACATATTGCACACGAAAAACCACAAAAATTACCCTAGAGAATCACAAGATTATCAAAACAAGGTCACTCAGAAACTACAATAAAGAAACATTTCTGGACATTTTATGGAATACAGACTGGTCTCCAGTGTTTGGAAGTACAAACGTTAATGATGCAAGGGTTGGCTTCAGAACCATCATCACAAACATTCTAGACGAAATAGCTCCTCTGAAAGACATACGAATTAAAGCAAGGTCAGACCCATGGATCAACAATGACATACTACACCATCTGGAACACAGAGACAATCTGTTAAAAAGGCTAGCGAAACATAGACAGGATCAAGGTCTGAAACATGAGTTCAACAGGGCCAGGAATAAACTAAGTAGGACAATAAAATCAGCGAAAACTAATTATTTTCACAATAAGGCAGAGGAATATCAGAATAACCCAAAGAAACTATGGAGGCACCTAAAAACAACAGGCTACAGCAACAAGACAAGGGATTCGTCAAACACTAATATTGCTCTCACCATTAATGATCAGATTTGCCACGATAAATTACAAATTTCAACCTACTTCAACTCCTTCTTCACCTCCATAGCAAACACACTTGCACAGAACCTACCTCAACCTCTCAATAAATACACGACAACAACGGCCACCTTTCGAAATTTCTACAGAGATAAAGACATACACCCAAACACATTTGGATTGCAAAATGTTACACCAAAATACACTTTTGACGAGCTGTCTAACCTAAATGTACATAAAAGCACAGGACCAGACAAAATTCCTGCCAAATTTCTACGAGATGGAGCCATTGGTATAGCAGGCCCCCTAACCCACATCATCAACTTGTCAATTAACACCAACACTGTACCTGCTGAACTGAAGGAAGCTATTGTAACCCCTCTATTCAAGAAAGGAAATAAACTAGAAGTTGGTAACTACAGACCAGTTAGCATATTATGTATTGTATCTAAAATCCTTGAAAGAGCGGTATACACCCAAATTGAACACTACCTCAAACAAAATGATCTATTCTATAAGTTTCAATCAGGTTTCAGATGCATGTACTCGACAGACTCCTGTCTCATCCACTTAACGGATCACATTCGTAAAGAAATGTCTAAAGGTAACTACACCGGTATGGTTCTTTTTGATCTACAAAAAGCGTTTGACACAGTAGACCATGATATCCTATGTAATAAACTACAAGCAATGGGCATAGGATCTGTGAACTGGTTTAAATCTTATCTTAGTGGTAGAACCCAAAGAGTCAAAATTGATGATAATATATCTGATCCTATGCCAATTAACTGTGGGGTCCCGCAGGGAAGCATCCTTGATCCCTTACTCTTTCTCTGTTATGTGAACGACATGGAACTGAGCGTCTCATGTAAATTATTACTGTATGCAGACGACAGCGTGCTCCTGGTTTCAGGAAAAGACCCAATAAGTATTGCCGCTTCACTTTCCAAAGAACTAGAATCATGTAGTGAATGGCTATTGGACAATAGACTATCTCTTCACCTGGGCAAGACGGAAGCCATCTTATGTGGAACAAAACGCAAACTGAAAGACATTGTGGGCTTCTCGGTCAACTGTAATGATATTCCTATAACAACAGTGTCACAAGTTAAATATCTCGGACTAAAACTGGACGCGAGTTTGTCAGGTGAAACAATTTTGGAATCTATCCTGAGTAAGTGTAGAGCACGTATAAAATACCTGTATAGACAGGTGGGATGCTTGCCCGCGGCGACCAAAAAGACCCTCTGCCAAGCGCTTGTTTAATGTCATTTTGACTATTCTGTGTCATCCTGGTACTCTGCATCATCTAAATCAGCACAGCACAAACTTCAGGTCACTCAAAATAAAATGGTTAGGTTCATGCTGAACCTAGGACCCAGATCACATGTTGGCCAGGAACAACTTCAGTCACTAGGTATGCTCAATGTCGCTGACAGGGCCAAACAAATCAGGCTCACTAATGCCTTCAACATTTTCTATGACAGAGCTCCAGAGTACCTAAAGAATGATTTTGTTAAAGCAAATGAGAGGAGTGGACATAATACAAGAAACAGGATGTTTAATTTTAAGGTCCCGAGAATCCAAGGACAGGGTAAGCAAACATTCTTCTTCACCGCCATCAAAGACTGGAACGACCTACCCCAGTCAGTCCGTGAAAAGAGAACACTGTATTCCTTCAGACGTAGCCTGAAGGAACACCTGAACCGGACAGCTGCGAGAAGGGAGCACCAAGCTTATGTCTACTACTAAATGCGACATAAGAGATAGACAAACCAAACTGAAATGATTACTGATTACGGATTACTGATATTTACTATAGGATGTAAGGTATCTTAAAATAACCCCCTAGAAATACTTTCTCTAAAGTATCTATTTCTTTATCCTCCCCATTTTTCCCCAGCTAACCTAATCCCACAAGGACCCCAATGGAAATACGCCTAACGGCCTTATTGGGCTATCCTTAGTTGGAATTATGCAAGGCTGGTACATGTCATATTTGTAACAAACTATGTGGTACCAACTCTGTAAATTGCTAACTGAATAAATATTATTATTATTATTATTATGCCAAGTAAATTACCGCTTGTCCTAGGGTCCTTCGACAATGCGACAATTTTTCGACTGGTGGTCACCACAAGAAGCTTGTGTGTGGCGCTTCTAATTGAGATTGGTTGAGCCTGTAACCTTTTCATTGTTAGAGGTCCTTATCCTATGGTATGGAGAGATGCGTTATGGTATAAAATGATCGGACATAGAATATGTGGTAAAATCCTAAAGGTTATACAGAGTATGTACACAAATTTAATATAAAATCGTGTGTTGCGATGGATGACGAGAAATCTGACCTTTTTGTTAGTCTTAATGGTGTTAGACAGGGGGAACATTTGTCGCCATTATTGTTTTCATTATTTGTTAATGATTTAGAAACTAGTATGCTGAACAATAACAGTAAATATTTGGATCTAGACAATGAATACGTTAATAACATGTTACGATTATTTGTATTTATGTACACAGATGACACTTATTCTGGCAGATAGTTTAGTTAATATGAAATGTGTTATGGCTGACTTGCAGACATATTGCGAAAAGTGACGATTACAGATAAATTGTACCAAGATTAATATTAAACAATTTGGATATGGTAAATATATTCCGAACTGTGAATTTAAATTATTTAACGAGCGTATTGTACTTGTAGCTTCATACAAATATCTAGGTATCAATTTTAACTATAATGCTAACCTAATTAAATCACAACTAGAACTAATAATACAAGTTTCAAGGGTCATGTACAGTTTAATAAGCAAAGGCAGGAGACTAGACCTTCCCATAGATATATTAATGGAACTGGTCTCTTCCATGGTTATGCTTAGTGCTCTACATACGGATGTGAGGTTTGGGGATATAATACTGTATAATTATGTAAACATCTTGATAAATTAAAACAAATTTGTTTAAATGATAATGAACGTTAAATTAAGCGCGTGTAATGCTGTCATATGTGGGGAAACGGGCTTGTATCCTATTTATATCCTAATATACACACGAATTATTGGAGTTTGGTGTCGCATTCTCCAGGGTAAAACTAGCAAATTAAGCCATATATGGTATACTTGCATGTATAAACTTAACTGTGAAGGTAGTTATGAATGGCCATGGCTGAAGCAGATAAGAAATATTGTAAACGCGTGTGGTTACAGTAATTTTTGGAAACTCAGAGTCGTGATATCAACCCAGATTGGATAGAGAAGGCAATCAATAGACGTCTCAGAGATAAGAGGATTCAGAAATGGTACAGCGAACCGAATACTAAAACTTCATGCTCAACTTATAAACTATACAAAGGCATATGCGAATATGAAATATATTTGGCGCTGAACAGGGAGACTCGTTGTAATATACTGTAAACAGATTTAGAACAAACAATAATACATTTCCAATCGTCACAGGTCGATATAATAACACTCCAAGAGAAAATGAAAAATGCACTATCGGTAATCTCAATGTCCTTGGTGATATCATGCGGTGCTTGAATGCTCTAATAAAGAAGTTGTTAGGTATATAAATAAATATATTGCAAGGTATTACATGATTACTGTAGACCAAACATGCATACATTTTGCAAACTAGTAAGAGACAAAAACAAAATACAATTTGTCTTTTTCCTTGAAAAAATATTATCATTGTATTTTTAACTCTTCAGAGGGTCAATAGGGAATAGCATTCACAGGGAAATTTATTTAGATCTAAATTCTCTTTTGGTGTCTCAGTTTATTTCAATTATTGTATTCTATCATTTACCATTCTTTTCCTCGTGCTTAATAAGCATGGTTTATATTGTGATCTGAGTGTTAATGAATATGTGTAAAACAGAAAATGTATGAAATTGTGCTCCATACTTTTTATGTAGAAGTCTGAGTTTAATAAATGTATCAACTCTGCGTAAGCAGAGTGGTATCCCCCCCCGTGTAGTGGTACCATGGTGGCCGAACTGTCTGTCTGTCTGTACAACTACTCCTCCTAGACCGTACAACGGATTTTCACCAAACTGCACACGAAACATTTGGCGCGTGAATGCGACGGTCAGTCAAAAAGTGTTTGAATTTGTGCAATAGTTATGATTTTTGGTAAAACATATGGTTGTGCCCCCCCCCCCCCCCCCACTACACGTGAGCAACTAAAACATTTAGTGGCTCACGTGTATTTGTGATATATTCTCAATATTTGTAACTCTCATGCTTTGTGGGTTAGAATTAAATGAAATCAATTTCTACCCGAGTTGCGTCGGGACACTCAAAAATCCGTGTATGGTATTCTGGAAATATGGATCCTACAACTAGGTTTGAATTGAAATATATTCGCCTAGTGGGTTTCCCTTCTCCCTAACATAAATAGGATAGAAGGCTGAGTGTCTTTTAGACTGCCGTGGTGTAATTGATTAAAGCGTCGGCTATCATCCTGATGGTCGATGGTTCGATCCCCACTGAGAGACTAGAAACATTTAGTGGCTCACGTGTATTTGTGATATATTCTCAATATGTGTAACTCTCATGCTTTGTGGGTTAGAATTAAATGAAATCAATTTCTACCCGAGTTGCGTCGGGACACTCAAAAATCCGTGTATGGTATTCTGGAAATATGGATCCTACAACTAGGTTAGAATTGAAATATAATCGCCTAGTGGGTTTCCCTTCTCCCTAACATAAATAGGATAGAAGGCTGAGTGTCTTTTAGACTGCCGTGGTGTAATTGATTAAAGCGTCGGCTATCATCCTGATGGTCGATGGTTCGATCCCCACTGAGAGACTAGAAACATTTAGTGGCTCACGTGTATTTGTGATATATTCTCAATATATATATATATATATATATATATATATATATATATATATATATATATATTTACATATATATATATATATATATATATATATATATATATATATATATATATATATATACAGTATATATACAGTATATATATATATATATATATATATATATATATAAAGATATATATATATATATATATATATATATATATATATATTCATTTATAATTATGTACTGTATATGCATATAATATATGCATATATGCATATACTGTATATGAGGTCCTTCCTAATATGAACAATATCACCTGAGTGTCTTCACTTTATCTAATGATTTATAAAGCGAAGTATATGGAATAAGGGAAGAAGAGAGAGCATGAGAATGAATATGGGAGGTGATAGAGGTCATAGATGCTTATCAACCAAACTGTCAAATATCAGCTGCTGATGTGTGTACAGAGGGCGTGCGAAGGAAGCCAGGGTAGCCAGGAATCGAGAACTCAGGGTCACTTTTATACTGGTTTGATTTTTTTTTTTCTTTTTATAGCAGTGTAAGCTGGTAAGCACCGGTAGACTCTAAATTTTTGAAAAGTATATGGGGAACCTCCCCACACATGCGAACAATGCTCGATACATGGGCGCACTGTGCCCCTATGCAGAGCAAGAAGCTGTGCAGGGGTGAGGAACCCACAGAGACGGTTGAGCACACTTAACTTCTGAGAAGCTGTTTTTAGCAAGATTGGTAATATAATCTTTAAAAGAAAGGTAAGGGGAAAACAAACACCAATAATACTGAGAGGAGATGAAAGGTTGATTTGTGTATTGTTGAATAATAAGGGAAAGTTGTGTGGAAGATGGGGACAGGTAGATATAGAAGGAGGAATGAGGTTTTGGAGGCATTGAAAGTAACAAGATTTTATGAGGCTCAACCGGAAATAGTTCATATATCAGAAGATAGGTGTGCTATGGTCTAATCATGTGAATTTTGGAGTGATTGCATGCTGGGTCGTTGTGGAAAGCTGGTTGAATAGTGTAAGGTACAGTCATCAGCATACGAGTGAATAGGACTAGAGGTACAGTTGAGAAGATCATTAAAGAATATTGCTTTAGAACTGGAGACAGGAATAAACCCTGATGAACACCAGAGTTGATAGGTTGAGGAAGTGAGCAATAGCCGTCCACAACCGCAGCTATGGAACGGTCAGAAAGGAAATTATAATTTAAGCACAGATGGAGCACCAGAGATCTTAAAATTGACAATGATATTGGGCAAAAGTTCTTAAAATAGCCAAACTAATGGGAGGAACATCTTACAATCTCAAAACTAATGGGGCTAAACGAGAGGGAGAATGGTCTCCAGGAAGACCACCACCTTACTGCTAGTCCCTGGTCAGCTTGTTAGCAGGCCTCATTACTCTGATTACAGACAACACATACATCTACAGTCAATCCTTATGAAGAGTAGCATCACAAACAGCAATCCGAGTTCACCATACAAACAGTATTACTAAGCCGGAATAAGCCACTATGGTGAGGCACATACATTGCCGTCGTCCACTAGGGGCAGTTTGGCACTGCCGTAATAACGGATGGAGATGATGATAATGCCTATAGTCCATTCATTATAGGTAGGCCAGAGATCTTGAATCCTAAACTCTGTCTCTTAAAAAGGGCTAGAACAAATGGGCTGTACATTTCCACATCCATTCCCTGGGGGAACCATCATAAATTGTAGAAACATCATCTCGATTACTCTAGTCGTATTTTTAGCTATAGAGGTTAACCCCTTCAGTACAGGTGACGTCCAATTAATCATTTTCTGATACCTATTACATTTTTTCGCTTATGAAGGATACAGTATGTGTTATCAAAAAGGATTAATTAGAAGTTCCACACACAAGCTTCTTGGGGTGACCACCAGATGGAGAATGGTCGCTTTGGGGACTAACCAGAATACTTTTGGGGACAAGCAGAAATATACCAAGATTATGCGTTATACAGTATACTATTAGCAGCCATGAGTATGATTGTTGAAACAGTTTTCGTTTGTTTAATTTGTAGCATATTTGCCTTTTGTAAAAAAATAGATTTCTTTGAATATCTCAAACCTTTGTACAAAATATATTATCGTTTCAGTTCTTTTATTCAGAGGTTTATGAAGTAAACAATTCATCCAATGTAAGTTTCTTAGAAGTGTTTGACATAATTATATAGCGTTTAAACCTCACATAAAGTAGAATATTATAATAGTCCATAAAATAAGATGGGCTTTACCAATTATTTTTCTTGGGCGTGGTCTCGGGCTTATCTTTTTTACTGCCGCTACGGTACGAAAACCTTTATACTATACAGGACTTCTTGCCGTTCTTGGCTGTGTCTGATTTCGCCATTCCCTTACCCTTTATTACTATATCACGAGAAGCATGATTATATTTTCATATAAGTATGCTCTATTAATTGATGCTATGTATTATCATAATAAGATAAGTTTTTACAAGAAATCAAAAGAAGTTCTGGAAAATTTAGTAAGCTGTCGATATAGTTTTTGGAAACGAAAATGAAAATGGGTTGCTCGGGCGTGTGATTTTGTTTGTGGGGAGAAGGGTAAGCGAGAGGTTATATCGTACGTCGGGCAGTGATGAATGATGAGGTCCTGCCATATTCTCATTTATATCCGCATCTATATTTTCAGTGAGTTTTAACAATAGTTAAACCTACTGACAGTAGCTTATTCCACTGTAAATAATTCTACTATAACATCTATCTATTATATATACTATTTCTATAAGGATTTGGTGCTTCGCAAGTTAACATTCATACTTTGCAAGCAATTTGTGGACTCTCATAAAAAAAAAAAATCGCCATGTGTAATGATTGTAGAGTTATAGTTGATACATATATCAATTGTGTGTGCACAAATAGATATGTTACTACCAAAAAAATACAATTTGTGAATGGAGTGTCTTTTAAACGAAGCTGATTATATTGTTGATTTGCCATATGGCAATATGGCATATGGCAATGGCGGGAGGGATGAAGGGTGCGGGCGTAGCCCTCTCTCTATGTATCATCCTTCTCAACATCCAGAGGGGCTGTGCTGATATACAGGTGCAGAGGGGACCGGTAGTGTACCAGGTCAACACTAAACAAGTATTGAGGGACCTCGTCACACAGAAATCACACACGAGTGAAATTTCTGTCACCATTCCTGCCTGGTCTATTTCATATATCGGGAAGACGCCGCGACTGGGCAAATACTCTGGCACAACCTCGCTACAACACCTATTGTGCTACACTCTAATTAGCTGCGGAGATGTAGAGACCAACCCCGGCCCTAGTTCAACGTTGAAGAAACCTCACCACCAAACAAGTAAGGCAGACACCGACATTTCAACAGTCCCTAGCAGTAAAATTCGTTATAACAAACTGGGCCAGCAGGCACCCAAGTCTCCCGTCACGCTCCAACTCACAACCAAGACCGCAGGGTAACCGCCAGAACAGTGCCAACATTCTACCTACTCAACATTACCCTCAACTGTATCATCACTACCACAGATATCGGTGACCCAAGTAACACAACATGCAACCAGAACACCCAAACAAACAGGAAGCTCTAGCAAACACATCGACAATGAAGTAACAGCAACAACGGCCAAGAACAAGGACATAAAACAACACATACAGGTAGGGGTGGGAGGGGGGCAAGGGGGAGCCACAACCTGTCCTCATCTCACGCGCTCACACACCATCAGCCGCTCACGGCGCACAGCTGATCACCACACCGCCAGACGTACGATGAAAAGTAACAGGAAAATATGTATAGTGTGCGATATTGGATTCAACAAAAGGAGTACAACGTCACAATGTAGTAGTTGTAATGAAACAGTACACGATCGATGTACTTACGTTACTAGCAGAAAAGAAGTGGAATGCGATACATGTAGGGAAATAGCTATTAAGGGTCCTAAAATCATTTGTGAAATATGTGAATCACTCATAACAAGAAAACAAAGGATCATAAACTGTGTTAAGTGTAAAACTGTAGCTCACATTAAGTGCATCTCTAAGAAGACCAACAGTGAAGAACGGGAATTCCTATGCAACATATGTGCCTTGCATTCATTACCGAATATTAATGTAAATGAACCAATTAGTATTAACAACTCAGAATCCAGCCAGGACACATTCAAAATCAAAGATGAATACAGAGTGTTCACCAACAAAGGGCTCCATCTTATCCACATTAACGCCAGATCAATGTACCATAAATTGTCAGAATTAAACTTGTTAGCTAATAAGGCCAAAGCTTCAATAATTGCAATCACAGAAACCTGGCTGGATTCAAGTATAAACGATGGTGAAATAAACATTCAAGGTTTCAATATGGTTAGGAATGATCGCAATAGGCATGGGGGAGGAGTATGTCTGTATGTAAAAAACAACCTCACACACACAACCAGGACCGACCTCCATGTAGAAAATCACGAAGCTCTGTGGATCGATCTACACCTGCCGAGGACAAGACCCATCACAATTGGGGTATGCTATAGGCCACCAGACGACACACAATTCTTGACCAAATTTGAACGAACGTTGTCATCGCTAGACCCTCGGAATGAATCCATCATACTAGGGGATTTTAACCTGTGTTACAAACAACGAAATGATAGGCTTGTACGAGAATATAGGCATATACTGACAATGCACAATCACAAACAACTCATCACAACCCCCACACGTATCTCTGAGAACACTGCCACAATAATAGACCACATAAACTGTAACAGAGAGGACAAAATATCCCAATCAGGGGTTATACAGACTGGGATAAGTGATCACTTCGTCACATATTGCACACGAAAAACCACAAAAATTACCCTAGAGAATCACAAGATTATCAAAACAAGGTCACTCAGAAACTACAATAAAGAAACATTTCTGGACATTTTATGGAATACAGACTGGTCTCCAGTGTTTGGAAGTACAAACGTTAATGATGCATGGGTTGGCTTCAGAACCATCATCACAAACATTCTAGACGAAATAGCTCCTCTGAAAGACATACGAATTAAAGCAAGGTCAGACCCATGGATCAACAATGACATACTACACCATCTGGAACACAGAGACAATCTGTTAAAAAGGCTAGCGAAACATAGACAGGATCAAGGTCTGAAACATGAGTTCAACAGGGCCAGGAATAAACTAAGTAGGACAATAAAATCAGCGAAAACTAATTATTTTCACAATAAGGCAGAGGAATATCAGAATAACCCAAAGAAACTATGGAGGCACCTAAAAACAACAGGCTACAGCAACAAGACAAGGGATTCGTCTAACACTAATATTGCTCTCACCATTAATGATCAGATTTGCCACGATAAATTACAAATTTCAACCTACTTCAACTCCTTCTTCACCTCCATAGCAAACACACTTGCACAGAACCTACCTCAACCTCTCAATAAATACACGACAACAACGGCCACCTTTCGAAATTTCTACAGAGATAAAGACATACACCCAAACACATTTGGATTGCAAAATGTTACACCAAATTACACTTTTGACGAGCTGTCTAACCTAAATGTACATAAAAGCACAGGACCAGACAAAATTCCTGCCAAATTTCTACGAGATGGAGCCATTGGTATAGCAGGCCCCCTAACCCACATCATCAACTTGTCAATTAACACCAACACTGTACCTGCTGAACTGAAGGAAGCTATTGTAACCCCTCTATTCAAGAAAGGAAATAAACTAGAAGTTGGTAACTACAGACCAGTTAGCATATTATGTATTGTATCTAAAATCCTTGAAAGAGCGGTATACACCCAAATTGAACACTACCTCAAACAAAATGATCTATTCTATAAGTTTCAATCAGGTTTCAGATGCATGTACTCGACAGACTCCTGTCTCATCCACTTAACGGATCACATTCGTAAAGAAATGTCTAAAGGTAACTACACCGGTATGGTTCTTTTTGATCTACAAAAAGCGTTTGACACAGTAGACCATGATATCCTATGTAATAAACTACAAGCAATGGGCATAGGATCTGTGAACTGGTTTAAATCTTATCTTAGTGGTAGAACCCAAAGAGTCAAAATTGATGATAATATATCTGATCCTATGCCAATTAACTGTGGGGTCCCGCAGGGAAGCATCCTTGATCCCTTACTCTTTCTCTGTTATGTGAACGACATGGAACTGAGCGTCTCATGTAAATTATTACTGTATGCAGACGACAGCGTGCTCCTGGTTTCAGGAAAAGACCCAATAAGTATTGCCGCTTCACTTTCCAAAGAACTAGAATCATGTAGTGAATGGCTAGTGGACAATAGACTATCTCTTCACCTGGGCAAGACGGAAGCCATCTTATGTGGAACAAAACGCAAACTGAAAGACATTGTGGGCTTCTCGGTCAACTGTAATGATATTCCTATAACAACAGTGTCACAAGTTAAATATCTCGGACTAAAACTGGACGCGAGTTTGTCAGGTGAAACAATTTTGGAATCTATCCTGAGTAAGTGTAGAGCACGTATAAAATACCTGTATAGACAGGTGGGATGCTTGCCCGCGGAGACCAAAAAGACCCTCTGCCAAGCGCTTGTTCAATGTCATTTTGACTATTCTGTGTCATCCTGGTACTCTGCATCATCTAAATCAGCACAGCACAAACTTCAGGTAACTCAAAATAAAATGGTTAGGTTCATGCTGAACCTAGGACCCAGATCACATGTTGGCCAGGAACAACTTCAGTCACTAGGTATGCTCAATGTCGCTGACAGGGCCAAACAAATCAGGCTCACTAATGCCTTCAACATTTTCTATGACAGAGCTCCAGAGTACCTAAAGAATGATTTTGTTAAAGCAAATGAGAGGAGTGGACATAATACAAGAAACAGGATGTTTAATTTTAAGGTCCCGAGAATCCAAGGACAGGGTAAGCAAACATTCTTCTTCACCGCCATCAAAGACTGGAACGACCTACCCCAGTCAGTCCGTGAAAAGAGAACACTGTATTCCTTCAGACGTAGCCTGAAGGAACACCTGAACCGGACAGCTGCGAGAAGGGAGCACCAAGCTTATGTCTACTACTAAATGCGACATAAGAGATAGACAAACCAAACTGAAATGATTACTGATTACGGATTACTGATATTTACTATAGGATGTAAGGTATCTTAAAATAACCCCCTAGAAATACTTTCTCTAAAGTATCTATTTCTTTATCCTCCCCATTTTTCCCCAGCTAACCTAATCCCACAAGGACCCCAATGGAAATACGCCTAACGGCCTTATTGGGCTATCCTTAGTTGGAATTATGCAAGGCTGGTACATGTCATATTTGTAACAAACTATGTGGTACCAACTCTGTAAATTGCTAACTGAATAAATATTATTATTATTATTATTATGCCAAGTAAATTACCGCTTGTCCTAGGGTCCTTCGACAATGCGACAATTTTTCGACTGGTGGTCACCACAAGAAGCTTGTGTGTGGCGCTTCTAATTGAGATTGGTTGAGCCTGTAACCTTTTCATTGTTAGAGGTCCTTATCCTATGGTATGGAGAGATGCGTTATGGTATAAAATGATCGGACATAGAATATGTGGTAAAATCCTAAAGGTTATACAGAGTATGTACACAAATTTAATATAAAATCGTGTGTTGCGATGGATGACGAGAAATCTGACCTTTTTGTTAGTCTTAATGGTGTTAGACAGGGGGAAAATTTGTCGCCATTATTGTTTTCATTATTTGTTAATGATTTAGAAACTAGTATGCTGAACAATAACAGTAAATATTTGGATCTAGACAATGAATACGTTAATAACATGTTACGATTATTTGTATTTATGTACGCAGATGACACTTATTCTGGCAGATAGTTTAGTTAATATGAAATGTGTTATGGCTGACTTGCAGACATATTGCGAAAAGTGGCGATTACAGATAAATTGTACCAAGATTAATATTAAACAATTTGGATATGGTAAATATATTCCGAACTGTGAAATTATTTAATTATTTAAATTATTTAACGAGCGTATTGTACTTGTAGCTTCATACAAATATCTAGGTATCAATTTTAACTATAATGCTAACCTAATTAAATCACAACTAGAACTAATAATACAAGTTTCAAGGGTCATGTACAGTTTAATAAGCAAAGGCAGGAGACTAGACCTTCCCATAGATATATTAATGGAACTGGTCTCTTCTATGGTTATGCTTAGTGCTCTACATACGGATGTGAGGTTTGGGGATATAATACTGTATAATTATGTAAACATCGTGATAAATTAAAACAAATTTGTTTAAATGATAATGAACGTTAAATTAAGCGCGTGTAATGCTGTCATATGTGGGGAAACGGGCTTGTATCCTATTTATATCCTAATATACACACGAATTATTGGAGTTTGGTGTCGCATTCTCCAGGGTAAAACTAGCAAATTAAGCCATATATGGTATACTTGCATGTATAAAATTAACTGTGAAGGTAGTTATGAATGGCCATGGCTGAAGCAGATAAGAAATATTGTAAACGCGTGTGGTTACAGTAATTTTTGGAAACTCAGAGTCGTGATATCAACCCAGATTGGATAGAGAAGGCAATCAATAGACGTCTCAGAGATAAGAGGATTCAGAAATGGTACAGCGAACCGAATACTAAAACTTCATGCTCAACTTATAAACTATACAAAGGCATATGCGAATATGAAATATATTTGGCGCTGAACAGGGAGACTCGTTGTAATATACTGTAAAAAGAGTTAGAACAAACAATAATACATTTCCAATCGTCACAGGTCGATATAATAACACTCCAAGAGAAAATGAAAAATGCACTATCGGTAATCTCAATGTCCTTGGTGATATCATGCGGTGCTTGAATGCTCTAATGAAGAAGTTGTTAGGTATATAAATAAATATATTGCAAGGTATTACATGATTACTGTAGACCAAACATGCATACATTCTGCAAACTAGTAAGAGACAAAAAAAAAATACAATTTGTCTTTTTCCTTGAAAAAATATTATCATTGTATTTTTAACTCTTCAGAGGGTCAATAGGGAATAGCATTCACAGGGAAATTTATTTAGATCTAAATTCTTTTTTGGTGTCTCAGTTTATTTCAATTATTGTATTCTATCATTTACCATTCTTTTCCTCGTGCTTAATTAGCATGGTTTATATTGTGATCTGAGTGTTAATGAATATGTGTAAAACAGAAAATGTATGAAATTGTGCTCCATACTTTTTAAGTAGAAGTCTGAGTTTAATAAATTTATCAACTCTGCGTAAGCAGAGTGGTATCCCCCCCCCGTGTAGTGGTACCATGGTGGCCGAACTGTCTGTCTGTCTGTACAACTACTCCTCCTAGACCGTACAACGGATTTTCACCAAACTGCACACGAAACATTTGGCGCGTGAATGCGACGGTTAGTCAAAAAGTGTTTGAATTTGTGCAATAGTTATGATTTTTGGTAAAACATATGGTTGTGCCCCCCCCCCCCCTACCTCCAGACACTCCGTACTAGCTCCCCTCGACCCTCCTCCCCTCAGGGCAGATCCCCCAGAAGCCCCCCTTCTGGGGGGCAATGGCAGGGTCAATGGGGGGGTCTGTGGCAGCAATGATGATGGTATTCTGTGTGTGACACATCACAGAACGCCACACATCACAGAAGTGATGATATTGGTGATTATGGTATTTGTAGTGATGGTGTTGGTAATTGTGATAATATTTGTCATGGTAGTGATGATCTGTAGTGGTGACGATATTGTGGAGTGTAGTAATGATAGTTGTGGTGATTATGGTAGCAGTTATGATATTGCCAGTAGTGATGATGATGATCATTATGGTAGTGAGGGCAGTCGTGATTGTGAAAGTAGTTGTGGTAGTGATAGTAGCAGTGGTGATGGGGATAGTAGTAGTTATGATGGTGAAATTATTGGTGATGGTTAGTTTAGTTGTTCTTAGAAGTGATGGTAGTAATAGTGGGGATGATGGTGATAGTAGTGATGATGGTGATAATTGTAATTGTAGTGATGATGATGACTAGTTATGATGATGGTAGTGATGATGATTACAGTAGTAGATATGATGGTGACTACTATATAGTAGTGATGATGGTCATGATAGTAGTGATGATTGTAAGATGATGGTGATTATAGTAATGATGATGGTGATAGTTTTACTGACAATGATGACAGTAGTGATGATGGTAGTGACAGTGGTGACAGTATTAGTGATGTTGGTGAGTAGTAATGATGATGGTGAAAGTTGTAGTGATAATGACAGTAGTAGTGATGATGGTGAGAGCAGTGATGATTATAATAGTTGTAGTGCTGATGAAAGTAATTATGGTAGTGACTAGTAGTAATGATGGTGACCCATCGTAGAGTTGGGTATGCCGTTTTGATTTTGGGAAACACGGCACGTCTACTTTATTATTATTAAGCTAACTAATATCATCTAAAAATACCAGAATACAATGAAAAGGACGTCACCGGTACTGAAGGGGTTAATAGTCAAGGGTTTTGGCGTCTTACCTATAGAGAATGGACTTTATATACAACATATCTGAGTGAAGGTTTCCAGTTAGGTGAGAAAGGCTTGTGTACGAGTTATTATACAAAAGCAGAAGCGGTAAGGGGTAAAATGAAGAGGCTATTAACCCTATGTAATGTATAAGTTTGTATTTTGTTTTCTATTTTGTTTTTCTTTTTTGCCTTCCTGGTTTCACACCATTATTTTGGAGGGTCAATATGTATTTTAGGTCACGTATGTGTTTTTTGTATTACATTTCTTTTTCTCGTCAGTTCCTTCATTGATTAGTGTGATTTAAGGTGTTTCCTTCTGCAAATGCATGTTAACCCATTATTTAGCAATATTAAAATATGCCCCCCAAAAATCATATTTTGTCATTACCTTAACCTAACCTAACCAGACCCCCGCTGGGTTACCGTTGATATAGATGGAAAAATACTAAAATTAACAGTAAAAAAGTTAAAAATACTAGTTCTCAACTGATCATAGATGTCCGCCATTTTTCCTCTCACTCTTATTTTAACCGACAAAGTCTAAGGACAAATACATTTAATTTGCAGCAGTAAAGACACACACTGTGGTGACTAATGCTGTAAGACAAAGCTATAAAAAACACATTGAAAATTATATCTCATACGTGACTAATGCTGGGGTCACACATTCACGTATATGCTCCCGTATGCTCCCGTACGAAGGTTTATTGGTAGTTGGCAACCGAATACGTAAAACGTAAGGGCTTAGTAAGCAAAACGTAAATGAAATTGTGTGTAGTCGTGGGGGTTGGTACGCATGGCGGGAGTAGCCACGCTGGTCGGGGAGGTGGTGGGTGCGGCCAAGGCCGCCCGGTATGTTTTGGATTTCGAATCAGATATGTGGCTCGCGCTCACGTATGTCAAAAGGCGGGACATCCTACGTCTGACCGGGCTAGCTGCTACGTCTTACGGGAGCAGCCCCGTAAGACGTAGCAGCTAGCCCGGTCAAACGTAAGCTTCTCCCGCCAATCGTACAATATTCCCGTCAAACGGGACAGTTAAAGTTAGTCCGGGCGCATCTGGCAGCACCGCCGCACTGCGTGTTGGCGGGAAGACGCAGCAACGTTGTAGGGGGGGGGGGGGGTATATAAGGACCAGCGGGGGACACTCCAGTCACACCTCTCACCACACCAGAGCAGCAACCAACGTATATATACGTCCTCGCCGAAAATAAATCGTAGCAGCGAAACGACTGCACCTATGGCTTTCATATATTTACCACATGTACCTTACCCTTTAGGCTACCCACCACAAAAATCCCAAATCCCTTCTCCCACCCACTCGCTGACTGTCGGTCCCGTCAGAAGGATAAAAAAGGAAAATCTGAACGGTCAGAAAGGAAATTATAATTTAAGCACAGATGGAGCACCAGAGATCTTAAAATTGACAATGATATTGGGCAAAAGTTCTTAAAATAGCCAAACTAATGGGAGGAACATCTTACAATCTCAAAACTAATGGGGCTAAACGAGAGGGAGAATGGTGTCCAGGAAGACCACCACCTTAATGCTAGTCCCTGGTCAGCTTGTTAGCATGCCTCATTACTCTGATTACAGACAACACATACATCTACAGTCAATCCTTATGAACAGTAGCATCACAAACAGCAATCCGAGTTCACCATACAAACAGTATTACTAAGCTGGAATAAGCCACTGTGGTGAGGCACATACATTGCCGTCGTCCACCAGGGGCAGTTTGGCACTGCCGTAATAACGGATGGAGATGATGATAATGCCTATAGTCCATTCATTATAGGTAGGCCAGAGATCTTGAATCCTAAACTCTGTCTCTTAAAAAGGGCTAGAACAAATGGGCTGTACATTTCCACATCCATTCCCTGGGGGAACCATCATAAATTGTAGAAACATCATCTCGATTACTCTAGTCGTATTTTTAGCAATAGAGGTTAACCCCTTCAGTACAGGTGACGTCCAATTAATCATTATCTGATAACTATTACATTTTTTCGCTTAAGAAGGATACAGTATGTGTTATCAAAAAGGATTAATTAGAAGCTCCACACACAAGCTTCTTGGGGTGACCACCAGATGGAGAATGGTCGCTTTGGGGACTAACCAGAATACTTTAGGGGACAAGAAGAAATATACCAAGATTATGCGTTATACAGTATTCTATTAGCAGCCATGAGTATGATTGTTGAAACAGTTTTCGTGTGTTTAATTTGTAGCATATTTGCCTTTTGTAAATATAAAACTAGATTTCTTTGAATATCTCAAACCTTTGTACAAAATATATTATCGTTTCAGTTCTTTTATTCATAGGTTTATGAAGTAAACAATTCATCCAATGTAAGTTTCTTAGAAGTGTTTGACATATATAGCGTTTAAACCCCACATAAAGTAGAATATTATAATAGTCCATAAAATAAGATAGGCTTTACCAATTATTTTTCTTGGGCGTGGTCTCGGGCTTATCTTTTTTACTGCCGCTACGGTACGAAAACCTTTATACTAAACAGGACTTCTTGCCGTTCTTGGCTGTGTCTGATTTGGCCATTCCCTTACCCTTTATTACTATATCACGAGAAGCATGATTATATTTTCATATAAGTATGCTCTATTAATAATTGATGCTATGTATTATCATAATAAGATAAGTTTTTACAAGAAATCAAAAGAAGTTCTGGAAAATGTAGTAAGCTGTCGATATAGTTTTTGGAAACGAAAATGAAAATGGGTTGCTCGGGCGTGTGATTTTGTTTGTGGGGAGAAGGGTGAGGGAGAGGTTTTATCGTACGTCGGGCAGTGATGAATGATGAGGTCCTGCCATATTCTCATTTATATCCGCATCTATATTTTCAGTGAGCTTTAACAATAGTTAAACCTACTGACAGTAGCTTATTCCACTATAAATAATTCTACTATAACATGTATTTATTATATATATTATTTCTATAAGGATTTGGTGCTTCGCAAGTTAACATTCATACTTTGCAAGCAATTTGTGGACTCTCATAAAAAAAATTTTTTCGCCATGTATAATGATTGTAGAGTTATAGTTGATACATATATCAATTGTGTGTGCACAAATAGATATGTTACTACCACAAAAATACAATTTGTGAATGGAGTGTCTTTTAAACGAAGCTGATTATATTGTTGATTTGCCAAGTAAATTACCACTTGTCCTAGGGTCCTTCGACAATGCGAATTTTTTTCGACTGGTGGACACCACAAGAAGCTTGTGTGTGGCGCTTCTAATTGAGATTGGTTGAGCCTGTAACCTTTTCATTGTTAGAGGTCCTTATCCTATGGTATGGAGAGATGCGTTATGGTATAAAATGATCGGACATAGAATATGTGGTAAAATCCTAAAGGTTATACAGAGTATGTACACAAATATAAAATCGTGTGTTGCGGTGGATGACGAGAAATCTGACTTTTTTGTTAGTCTTAATGGTGTTAGACAGGGGGAAAATTTGTCGCCATTATTGTTTTCATTATTTGTTAATGATTTAGAAACTAGTATGCTGAACAATAACAGTAAATATTTGGATCTAGACAATGAATACGTTAATAACATGTTACGATTATTTGTATTTATGTACGCAGATGACACTCATTCTGGCAGATAGTTTAGTTAATATGAAATGTGTTATGGCTGACTTGCAGACATTATTGTGAAAAGTGGCGATTACAGATAAATTGTACCAAGATTAATATTAACAAATTTGGATATGGTACATATATTCCGAACTGTGAATTTAAATTATTTAACGAGCGTATTGTACTTGTAGATTCATACAAATATCTAGGTATCAATTTTAACTATAATGCTAACCTAATTAAATCACAACTAGAACTAATAATACAAGTTTCAAGGGTCATGTACAGTTTAATAAGCAAAGGCAGGAGACTAGACCTTCCCATAGATATATTAATGGAACTGGTCTCTTCCATGGTTATGCTTAGTGCTCTACATACGGATGTGAGGTTTGGGGATATAATACTGTATAATTATGTAAACATCTTGATAAATTAAAACAAATTTGTTTAAATGATAATGAACGTTAAATTAAGCGCGTGTAATGCGGTCATATGTGGGGAAACGGGCTTGTATCCTATTTATATCCTAATATACACACGCATTATTGGAGTTTGGTGTCGCATTCTCCAGGGTAAAACTAGCAAATTAAGCCATATATGGTATACTTGCATGTATAAAATTAACTGTGAAGGTAGTTATGAATGGCCATGGCTGAAGCAGATAAGAAATATTGTAAACGCGTGTGGTTACAGTAATTTTTGGAAACTCAGAGTCGTGATATCAACCCGAGCAAACTAGTAAGAGACAAAAAAAAAACAAAAAAACAATACAATTTGTCTTTTTCCTTGAACAAATATTATCATTGTATTGTTAACTCTTCAGAGGGTCAATAGGGAATAGCATTCACAGGGAAATTTATTTAGATCTAAATTCTTTTTTGGTGTCTCAGTATATTTCAATATTGTATTCTATCATTTACCATTCTTTTCCTCGTGCTTAATTAGCATGGTTTATATTGTGATCTGAGTGTTAATGAATATGTGTAAACCAGAAAATGTATGAAATTGTGCTCCATACTTTTTATGTAAAAGTCTGAGTTTAATCAATTTATCAACTCTGCGTAAGCAAGGTGGTTTCCCCCCCCCCCCCCCCCCACCGCCCGTGTAGTGGTACCATGGTGGCCGAACTGTCTGTCTGTTTGTCCAACTACTCCTCCTAGACCGTACAACGGATTTTCACCAAACTGCACACGAAACATTCGGCGCGTGAATGCGACGGTCAGTCAAAAAAGGTGTTTGAATTTGTGCAATAGTTATGATTTTTGGTAAAACATATGGTTGTTCCCCCCCCTCCCCCCCTACCTTCAGATACTCCGTAACAGCTCCCCTCGACCCTCCTCCCTTCAGGACAGACCCCCCAGAAGGGGGGGTCTATGGCAGCAATGATGATGGTATTCTGTGTGTGACACATCACAGAACGCCACACATCACAGAAGTGATGATATTGGTGATTATGGTATTTGTAGTGATGGTGTTGGTAATTGTGATAATATTTGTCATGGTAGTGATGATCTGTAGTGGTGACGATATTGTGGAGTGTACAATGATAGTTGTGGTGATTATGGTAGCAGTTATGATATTGCCAGTAGTGATGATGATGATCATTATGGTAGTGAGGGCAGTCGTGATTGTGAAAGTAGTTGTGATAGTGGTAGTGATAGTAGCAGTGGTGATGGGGATAGTAGTAGTTATGATGGTGAAATTATTGGTGATGGTTAGTTTAGTTGTTATTAGAAGTGATGGTAGTAATAGTGGGGATGATGGTGATAGTAGTGATGATGGTGATAATTGTAATTGTAGTGATGATGATGACTAGTTATGATGATGGTAGTGATGATGATTACAGTAGTAGATATGATGGTGACTACTATATAGTAGTGATGATGGTCATGATAGTAGTGATGATTGTAAGATGATGGTGATTATAGTAATGATGATGGTGATAGTTTTACTGACAATGATGACAGTAGTGATGATGGTAGTGACAGTGGTGACAGTATTAGTGATGTTGGTGAGTAGTAGTGATGATGGTGAAAGTTGTAGTGATAATGACAGTAGTAGTGATGATGGTGAGAGCAGTAGTGATGATTATAATAGTTGTAGTGCTGATGAAAGTAATTATGGTAGTGACTAGTAGTAATGATGGTGACCCATCGTAGAGTTGGGTATGCCGTTTTGATTTTGGGAAACACGGCACGTCTACTTTATTATTATTAAGCTAACTAATATCATCTAAAAATATCAGAATACAATGAAAAGGACGTCACCGGTACTGAAGGGGTTAATAGTCAAGGGTTTTGGCGTCTTACCTATAGAGAATGGACTTTATATACAACATATCTGAGTGAAGGTTTCCAGTTAGGTGAGAAAGGCTTGTGTACGAGTTATTATACAAAAGCAGAAGCGGTAAGGGGTAAAATGAAGAGGCTATTAACCCTATGTAATGTATAAGTTTGTATTTTGTTTTCTATTTTGTTTTTCTTTTTTGCCTTCCTGGTTTCACACCATTATTTTGGAGGGTCAATATGTATTTTAGGTCACGTATGTGTTTTTTGTATTACATTTCTTTTTCTCGTCAGTTCCTTCATTGATTAGTGTGATTTAAGGTGTTTCCTTCTGCAAATGCATGTTAACCCATTATTTAGCAATATTAAAATATGCCCCCCAAAAATCATATTTTGTCATTACCTTAACCTAACCTAACCAGACCCCCGCTGGGTTACCGTTGATATAGATGGAAAAATACTAAAATTAACAGTAAAAAAGTTAAAAATACTAGTTCTCAACTGATCATAGATGTCCGTCATTTTTCCTCTCACTCTTATTTTAACCCACAAAGTCTAAGGACAAATACATTTAATTTGCAGCAGTAAAGACATACACTGTGGTGACTAATGCTGTAAGACAAAGCTATAAAAAACACATTGAAAATTATATCTCATACGTGACTAATGCTGGGGTCACACATTCACGTATATGCTCCCGTATGCTCCCGTACGAAGGTTTATTGGTAGTTGGCAACCGAATACGTAAAACGTAAGGGCTTAGTAAGCAAAACGTAAATGAAATTGTGTGTAGTCGTGGGGGTTGGTACGCATGGCGGGAGTAGCCACGCTGGTCGGGGAGGTGGTGGGTGCGGCCAAGGCCGCCCGGTATGTTTTGGATTTCGAATCAGATATGTGGCTCGCGCTCACGTATGTCAAAAGGCGGGAAATCCTACGTCTGACCGGGCTAGCTGCTACGTCATACGGGAGCAGCCCCGTAAGACGTAGCAGCTAGCCCGGTCAAACGTAAGCTTCTCCCGCCAATCGTACAATATTCCCGTCAAACGGGACAGTTAAAGTTAGTCCGGGCGCATCTGGCAGCACCGCCG
Source organism: Paralithodes platypus (assembly GCA_032716605.1). NCBI lineage: Eukaryota > Metazoa > Arthropoda > Malacostraca > Decapoda > Lithodidae > Paralithodes > Paralithodes platypus. The sequence goes on along the minus strand of CM064573.1, from coordinate 51,306,305 downwards.
CACTGCGTGTTGGCGGGAAGACGCAGCAACGTTGTAGGGGGGGGGGGGGGGGGTATATAAGGACCAGCGGGGGACACTCCAGTCACACCTCGCACCACACCAGAGCAGCAACCAACGTATATATACGTCCTCGCCGAAAATAAATCGTAGCAGCGAAACGACTGCACCTATGGCTTTCATATATTTACCACATGTATCTTACCCTTTAGGCTACCCACCACAAAAATCTCAAATCCCTTCTCCCACCCACTCGCTGACTGTCGGTCCCGTCAGAAGGAAAAAAAAGGAAAATTTGTGGCGGCGAAACGACTGCACCAATCGGTTCCATATTTGTGTGACAAGTCCCTTACCCTTCTGCCTTCCCACCACCACACTCCCAATCGCCTCCCACCACCCACTTCTAGCGTATCCGTACGAAGAAAAGGAAAAGAAGGAAAATCCGTGGTGGTGAAACTACCTCACCAATCGTCTTCATATGTGTAACACAAGTCAATTACCCTTCTACCTTCCCCCCACCAACCCCAAAAATACCCTCCCACCCATACATTCCGATACCATAACAGTCTCTGTAGTCTATAGTCTTTTCAGCTACTTTCCGGACCATCGGGGACCTGATTTCTGGCAAGGGGAGTGTTTTTTTTACCATTATCCTTCCTTTCTCTCCCAACTTGATAGATTTAGCCAAAAAAAAAAAAAAACAACAAAAAAAAAAATCTGGCACACTGTCAAAATTGGCTGGCACTCAGCTGGTTAAAGGTTACAAGGATGAATGGTCTCTCCTCTTGCTCCTTTCCTTCTTCTCTTGTTCCTCTTGATAGATGAACGTTGCTATTGCAAGTAGTTCCAAGATTTCGATGTAGGAAAGGATCCATTGCATTAGCCGCGTGTTATGCCTGTTCTCCGGTTATATTAGGGAGTTCACAAAATTGAACTCCTCCAGGATGAATTCCGCGATGTTGTTCATGGTGCCGATGAAGGACTGGGAATGGGAATGGTGTGGCCATTCCTGCCCTTTTGTAGTTCCCAGATTCCAACCCAGACCTACGTGGTTGACAAAGACTGTCTTTGTCTGTGTTTGGACAGACGGGGTGTGCCTACGCTTGTCCGGAAATGGTCCACGTAAGTCCTAAACACTCCCAAAACGTACGGCCTCAGCTACGCAGGTCTTGTGGGGGCGTGGCCATGGGCTTGGCCTGTGTTCCCGCAAATCGGGCAGCCCAGGCGGACTAACGGGGACATGCTTACGTAAGTCGCAAGCACGTACGTAGTTCCATACGACTACATTACGCCTGACGTAACACTGGCCCCGTCACGGTACGTCTGTCGGGAAGTGCAACAGTCGTGCTCTATACGGGCGTACACGGCCGGACTACGCCCGTCAGAACACAAAATTGGCGATTACGCCTGACGGAAGCTGTCGGGAGCGATATACGGGAATGTGTGACCCCAGCATTAAATACAGAATTGTCCGCTTAGAGGTTATAAACCATTTGAATTCCTTAAAGGGAGATTTATAGTTTACTCCCTAGACCTCCATCAAGCTTAAACAAAAAATAATAATACATAAAAAAAAGAGACCCCCTTCGAGATAAATGTGTACATTTTTCTGTAGAAAAATGTCCCGGCCAAACTCTCATATTTACACGCGCGATTTCGCTCGCCACGAAAAAATAGACACCTACAGTAGACGCCACAAAAGATCTTAAAATTGACAGAAACGGGTTGAAAGGTCTTAAAATCGCCAAGCGAATTGGACAAACGTCTTAAAATGTCAAAACTAATGGGGCTAAGCATGAGGGAGAAGGGAGTCCAGAAAAATCCCTCAAGTGAATATCTCCCCTTAATTTGACGATTATAAGACGCTTCACACCACGCAAGTGTCGATTTTGTTGTCTGGGCGAGAAATATATATATATATATATAATTTATATATATACAGTATAATATGTATGGTATCTATATATATATATATATATATATATATATATATATATATATATATATATGATATTTATAATTTATTTTATTTATGATTTTTTTAATTTATATATTGTTTTTTATTTATTATTATTATTATTTTTTTTTTTATTAGGCCTATTTTTTTTTCTTGTCCCCTTCCCTGTTGTGTTGTTGTTGATGCTGTTCCCCAGGCTGTCTGGCCGAACGGCCCTAAGGTCCCGAGCAAGGCCAAGGCTATAAACGAGCACCCCTTCCTGGCTATATATGACTATATGACTACTTTACAAGAGTACAAAATTGAAGGCAATTTCCCCCAAAAAACATGTTTTTGCGCGCTCACGCGCACGCGGTTGGACTTTGAGAGTTTTTAACCATCGGCATGGGTGCGTGGGATACTTACACAGTTCCCATACAAATCTGAGCCCTCGGGGTGCCATAGGACCGGAGTAATTAGGACCGGACTGGCCAGGACGCAAACCCTGCGTCGCTGGGGCTCAGTGGGTTAAGGGTCGCTCTGCTGGTGATCTTCTTTCATATCTTACTAACTCTTGGTCATCCTCCTTTCGGGACTTCGGTGAGACTTTTTCTATTGCTCTAGACAAATCGAAAGCCTTCGATAGAGTCTGCCACAAATCTTTAATTTCTAAACTACCCTCCTTCGGTTTCTATCCCTCCATCTGTGCCTTTGTCTCTAATTTCCGTTCTGTTCCGTTCAGTATATGTATATATATATATATATATATATATATATATATATATATATATATATATATACAGTATATACATGTATGTATATATATATGTTAGTATAGCCAGGTAATAGATTCTCTTTTAAACAGACGAGGTTAAAAGCAATAGCAGTTTCAGCATTAAGGATTTTAGTGTTACTGCTTTCAATAGTTCTAACAATTTTCCTCTGGGGTTCAGAGATGAGGTACAACAGGTTAGCAAAATTCATGGTGGATCCAACGTTTCACAAGTAAACATCTTGCATCTTCAGGGAAAGGAGAGGTAATGATTAGAATAGGGACAAAGCATCATATTTATACAAAATTCGAGGATCAAGGAGAGGGAGGTGGGCGGAGCTACTGGGTGTGTGGTGGCTGTTCATTGGTGGAAGGCAGTCTATTCGCGAGACGGGCACTAAATATTATCGGTGGTTGGTTGTTGGCTGTGGGTGGCTGTGATTGGTTGGTGTTGTCAGTTGTGTGCTGAGCGCAGAAGCGTAAGGGAGGGGGGCACGGGGCGAGAGGAAGGGGGGCAGCATGCCTGTAGCGCTTGCCTGAAGGAAGAATTTGAAGGTCTTGTGTTTGGTTGTTGATGCTGGGGTTGAGTGTTTGGATGTATAGAGCTTCTAAAATAGCTAGTCTTCTGGGATCTGATTCTTTGTCGAGTATGGTGGTTTGTTTGTCTAGGTCGGCGCGAGTTAGGGCAAGATGGTGGGGGGCTTGATAGTGATCTTTTATAGCGCCAGATTGAAGGTGGAGGGTTAGTCGACGGGAAAGGCGAGTCTGTGTCATTCCAACATAGGATAGGGGTCCACAGTCCCCAGAGGTGCAAATATGCTGGTATATCATATGATCGTCTTTCGGTTGGTTGGTGGAAATGGGGCGGTTACGGAGGACAAGGTTGGAGGTCTTAGGAGATTTGTAGTAAATAATGAGTTTTATTTTATTGTCAGGGTTGGTGGGGAGGACGTTTTTGTGAATTATTTCTTTCATAATGGATTCGTCTGTTGTGTGGTCGGAAGACATGTAGTTTCTGTAGACAAATGTAATGTCATTGGCCGGGTTGGTGCTAGGGGGGTCTTGTTTGTACCATTTTTCTAGGTGGTGGTTGATGGCATTGGTGACGTCAGTGTTGGAATACCCATTGTTGACTAGGACCTGGGTGAGCCTTTCCAGTTCATTGTGTGTGTCATTCCAGGTGGTGCAATGGGTGAGGGCTCTCCTGACATAGGCGGCGATGGTGGACTGATGGTATCGTTTAGGGCATTCACTTTCCCCATTAAGACATTGGCCATTGTTAGTAGGTTTGGTGTACACTGTAGTTTTGAAGCCGTGGTCGTGGAGGGAGACAAGGAGGTCGAGGAAGTGTAGATGTCCATCGGTGGTTTCTTCGTATGTGAAGTTGAGTCCGGAGGCGGCCATGAAGCGCTGCTGGAGGTCCCTGAGTTCGCCCAGGTCCTTCACCCGCACGAAGATATCATCGATGTACCTGCAGTAGACAGTGGGCCAGTGGGCAGCCAGGAGTTCCTCTTCGATAGTTCCCCTGAAGAAATTGGCGAACAGGACCCCCAGGGGGCTTCCCATCGCTACACCGTCGATTTACTGGTACATATTCCCGCGGGGGCAGAGGAAAGGGGACTCCTTGGTGCATAGTTCCAAGAGCGTCTTCAGGGCCTTCTCCGGGATGTCCAGGGGGGGCGTGTTAGGGCAGTGGTAAACTCGACGTAGGATAAAATCTATGGTCTTGTCAACGGGCACGTTGGTAAACAAACTCTCTACGTCGAGGGAGGCGATGATGTGGTCGTTAGCTGGAGGGGCATCTCGTAAAATTTCTAGGAAGTCATAAGCAGAGTTGAGGTTGTATTGTCGAGGAACAAAAGGGGTGAGGAGTTTGTTCAGGGCCTTGGCGGTCTGGTAGGTAGCAGTAGGGATCTGTGATATGAGGGGGCGGAGGGGGTTCCCGGGTTTGTGGGTTTTTATAGTACCGTAAGCATAACCTGGGGTGAATTCGCCGATGAGTTTCTTCAGGTGTACGCCATCGGCTTTGGCGTTGATAGCAGTGATGGTGGTGTTGGCTTTCCTTTTTATTTCGTCAATGAACAGCTACCACACACCCAATAGCTCCGCCCACCTCCCTCTCCTTGATCCTCGAATTTTGTATAAATATGATGCTTTGTCCCTATTCTAATCATTACCTCTCCTTTCCCTGAAGATGCAAGATGTTTACTTGTGAAAAGTTGGATCCACCATGAATTTTGCTAACCTGTTGTACCTCATCTCTGAACCCCAGAGGAAAATTGTTAGAACTATTGAAAGCTGTAACAATAAAATCCTGAATGCTGGAACTGCTATTGCTTTTAACCTCGTCTGTTTAAAAGAGAATATATATATATATATATATATATATATATATATATATATATATATATATATATATAATATACATATATATATATACAGTATATATATATATATATATATATATATATATATATATATATATATATATATATATATATATATATATATATATATATATATATATATATATATATATATATATATATATATATATATAATACCATTAATTGCTCTTTCCATTCACATATGCATAGCCTACGTGAGTTGCAGTTGGGATGTGTGTACATGCTTAGATTGATATGCAGGATTCGAAGTTGCATAATAAATTGTAGGCAGTGTCCACCATCCTTTAACTGTCTTCGTGGTGCGATGCATAAGGTGTTGATTTTCGGTGTGAGCGTCCTGGGTTCGAATCCACGGACTGCCACATGTGTTTGTAAATTTCATTAATCGATTTTAGGAGTAGAGTTGGTTGTTGGAAGGAACATAATAATATATATATATATATACCAGTATATATATATATATATATATATATATATATATATATATATATTCATATGTATATATATATGTATATATACAGTATATATATATTATTTTTCGAGCAGATGATGTTGAGCAAGGAAGGAAATAGTCAAAGATACTTCAGTTGTTAACTCTTTGGCTGCGGGGTGTTTTGGGCAATTTAGGGCATATTCAGGAACTCCTGAATGATGAATCAAGCATCTGCATTAAATGAACTGTATTCTGCCGAAAACTAGGCAAAAATATCGATAGCTTCAAAATGAGACCAGAACGGGCCTCGTACGTGGTCTGGTTCACCCGCAGCGGTGCCATAGAAACGCGGGAAACCCGCTATTTGTTAGCACTCGCTCGCTTGGCAACACTGTTGTGGGAGGCAGTGAGAGACCCACGCGAGACACAGTCTATCTCAGTGGGCTGCTCGCTGCTCTGAGGAACGGAGGTGGGCCCCTCACGCTCCAACCCTCTGACACTCGATTTTTACGTTTTTTACATGTTTTTGAAGCCTGGAAATTGCTGTAAATTGCCAGGACTTTCCAGAAGGTCACCCGCAGCGAAAGGGTTAAAGAACTTTTAATATCAATTTACACTTACCCTGCGGGCACATTTCCGCCTATTTCCGCCATATTAGGGCTCATTCAGGTAGTCCTGATTAATTAAGCAACTGTCTGAATGAAATTAAATGTATTCAGCTAAAAGCTAGAAGACAATAGCTTTAGAATGACATCATAACGAGCTTCATAGCGCCAGGGCTTCACTTGCAGCGCTACCATAGACATTTGCTAATACTGAGCAATTATTGTCAATGTTGCCCTACATTTGCCTTTGGCAGCGCTGTATATATAGCAAGAGTATTGCTCATAGTTCTCAGTGCCCCGGCCGGCTGGCTGGAGAGAGGATGGGTGGCCTGTCGCGCCCCCGCTCACTCGCACTCGATTCTACAGGCTTTAAGAGGCTTTAGAACCCTGGAAATTGCTGTAAATTGCCATGGCGTTCCGGAACGTGTCCCGCAGTCAATGGGTTAAATTACTTTATGGTAGTGTGAAATGTTATTGGGAGACTTCTTTAATACATTAATAAGGACTATGACAGTCAGAGACAAATTAACTAAAAGTCCTAAAGCCAAGTTAACGGATATTATTCCTGGGGGTATCAGGGATGTCAAGATCTCGTCTCATCGTTTTCTTCTCGATCTGGACTGGTGACCTCTGCTCATTACATATACTTCTTGGATTTTGTCTTCTGCTTTTTAGGTTTGGTAAAAGAGGAAGTGTTGCTGAACTCTCTAGGTGCCTCACAGGGGTTGCGGAATGAGGTTGTAGATACACAAGGGTTGCTGAGATTGGTCACAAAGTTGGTGCCAGAACAGTGGTTGCCAACTTTAACTGAGAGCAAGAGTTACTGAATTCTTGATGTGCCTCACAAGGGTAGCCGAATGAGGTTGTAGCCTTCCAAGGGGTGCTGAGGTTGGTCACTAGGTTTGCCTTCCATGAGTTGCTGAGGGGCGTTGATTTTAGAAAAGGGTTGCTTAATTTAAGAGAGAAGGTAAGCGTGCCGAACAATCTATCCTCTCGCTCCTTGATCATTTTTCTGTTCTTCCTGATCTTGGTGTCCTTGAGGGAAGGAAGGGCCTGTGTGGTGAGGCTGGGGCAGCTCTTGTGCAATTGTTTCTCTGGCTCGGCGCTCTCCTGTCTTTTACCCACCCAGGTAGCAGGTGTGGGGGAAGATAAGCAGCCATCTGCACAATGAGTGTCCTTGGTGGGCAGCACTCAAACGTCACAGGCTCTGTGATTGGCAATACCTGTTTGTGTGATAGAGAATTTGGTGGGAAGAGGTAAAGAAAACTGTCTTGGAGGGGGAACCGTGTTATATTTCCTGATTACGTCAGTTCTGTTGGTTGGAATTGCAGCTTGTCGGGAATAGTGAGATGATCCAGACAGTTTTGAGTCCAATTGGGTATTTGAATTTGGCGGTATTGTATAGCAAGTACGATTTCGGCTAGTTCTGTATGTACTATAGTTTATTATTAAGTGTAGGTTAAATATTAACTGTAATGCATAAATATTTACATCAGCACTAGATGTATCATGAAACCAAATCATAGGTAATAATTATTATGAGCCGGCAGTCATTATGTAACTTCGCGAAGTGATAGAACGCCGTCGGTTAGTCTCTCAAAAACCACCATACAGCCAACATCTCCCCCCGGCCCTGACTCAACCTATAGTTCACCATGTGCTACCAGAGCAAAGTCTTTTTGATTCTCTGTCCTCACAACTCAGTGTCCTCAACTTAAATGCTTCTTCTGAAATCACTGTGTTGGGTGATTTTAATGTCCATAATGTTGAATGGCTCACTCATTCAGCCAGGACTGATGATGCTGGTCTTGAATGTGAGCTATTTGCAGACTCATTTAATCTCATTCAACTAGTCAACCAACCCACCCGTGTACCAGATAATCCTAATCATAATTCCCACCTACTGGACTTATTTTTAACAACCAATTCAGAAAATTATGATGTTACAGTGAGGTCCCCACTTGGATCTTCTGATCACTGTCTGATACAGGCCACCTGTCTATCACCTACCACACCTTCCCACTCTGAACCTGTTTTGGTGACTAAATGGCATTACGATAGGGCAGACTGGGAGGGTCTTCAAGGTTGCTTTATTGATATTCCCTGGACCTCTTTCTTTTCTAATGATGCACACTCCACCTTGAGCCACATACAAGATTTTGTAAAAATTGGAATGGAAACTTTTATTCCTCATCAAAAGTACAGTAAAAGATCTAATTCACCTAAATGGTTTGACCATAATTGTGCTAGAGTAACTGAACAAAAAGCAATAGCCTACAATGCATACACAAGATCAAAAACACATGAAGCCTTTAATTACTTTAGAAACATCAGAAATCATGCCAAAACTGTATTAAACCTAACTAAATCAAACTTTCTCCATAAGGCAAATAAACTTCTAAATAATCCAAATGATAACAAAATATTTTGGTCTACTCTTAACTCATTCAAATCCAACTTCACTACTGCTTCATCCATTCCACCATTAAAATCTCCGACTGGCAATCTTGTAAGTGACCCACGAGGTAAAGCTAACCTTCTTGCGGATATTTTCTCCACCAACTCAACCTTAGATGAAATAAATCAAGATGTCCCTGTACTTAATTTTAATTCACCTGAAATTCCCTCACTTAACACCTTACGAGCGGCCTATGCGGTTTATTTATATGTACCGCACAGCGGGGTGTTTTTAGCCAAAATAGGGCTGTTTACGTGATCATTTTCATGCCTAAATAAGACCCAGAACGTAAAACAAGTACCTATCCCTGAAAGGGCATAAACAGAGCTTTCGAATGACACCATAACGATCCTTGTATGATGGATAGTTTTCTTGCAATAACCGTGCAACGCGAGTGCAAAAAGCAGGTAATTCGGTACTTTCGGTACATAATTGAGTATGTAGCGAGTGAGAGAGGGAGGAGGGAGCTGAGATTTGTGTCAGTAGGTTCGCCGCGGTGGTCTGGAGCAGTCATACGCTCGCTAGTCTCCTGCCACCACTTGTCTCTCTCTCTCAGCCACATTACGTGCTGAAATTGCCACTCGACCTATGTCGAGCGCCGCCACATAGTCCAGCTTTTTTAACTCGACTTATGTTGCTCGCCGCTAATTAAGGGTTAAGATCCACACCAGACATGTCAAAACTATTTTGCAGAATCTCTCAGTAGATAAGGCTCCTGGTCCAGATGAAATTCCTCCAATAGTACTTAAGAATTGCTCCTTGGTGCTCGCTCCTGTATTGGCAAAATGTTTCCGTCTGTGTACTCATACCTCATGCTTCCCAGTACCCTGGAAAGAAGCAAACATCCATCCAGTTCCTAAAAAAGGTGCCTCTTCAGATCCATCAAACTACAGACCAATAGCTATAACTTCCACTCTTGGTAAAGTCTTTGAAATTATAATAATCACATAATTAAGCATCTTGAATAATAAATTAATCAGTGATAGGCAATATGGTTTTAGACGATGTCGATCAACTGCAGACATTCTTTGCCTTCTTACGCATCAAATCAACCAAGCTACAGACCAACATGGTGAAACACATACAATAGCACTGGATATATCAAAGGCATTTGATAGAGTCTGGCATCAATCCTTATTGTCGAAGATGTCACACTACGGCCTTGCATCATTAGTTCCACTAATTTCTTCTTATCTTCATAACAGAAAAATTGTAATGGTAGATGGCCTTTATTCTCAATTTCACTCAATAAATGCTGGTGTTCCCCAGGGATCAGTTTTGGCCCCAACTCTGTTCCTCATTCATATCAATGATCTCATATCTACCACTCATAATCCAATACATTCCTACGCAGATGACTCAACACTCCACAGTTCCTTCACATTTACCAATTCTTTCACCCAACCCGATCTTATAAATTCAAAAATAAACACTGCAATTTCTCTGAACCAGGACCTTTCTAGAATTAATGAATGGGGACAAGAGAATCTAGTTTCCTTTAATGCACAGAAAACCAAGTACATTCAATTTTCTAACCGACAGAATCTCACTGACTCCCATATATTTTTTAATGATGTAAATATTCCCACTTCCCCTAGTATTGACATTCTCGGTGTAACATTAACTACTAACCTGAGCTGGACACATTATGTTAGAAGCATTGCTAAGAATGCCTCTAAAAACTGGGACTCCTGTACAGAGTTCGAGAATTCTTCACTGACGAGCAGTTGGCCGTAATATATAAAAGTCATGTGCGCTCTCAGATGGATTACTGTTCACCTCTGTGGGGTGGAAGTGGAGTGGTTGCATTGAGGCAGTTGGACAAAATTCAAAATAAAGCTATTAGATTAATCAATAACCCTGCAATCACACAGGACCTTCCTACATTATTCATACGAAGAAACGTTGCATCCCTTGCATTATTCTACAGATATTTTCACAGCAATTGTTCCGAGGAACTTGCTTCAATTGTGCCGCCTCTCCACATCTTTCCCCGTAGAACTAGGGCAGCTGAGAGCGCCCATGAATTTACACTTTCTCCTCCACAATGCAGAACTTCTGCTTATCAGAATTCATTTATCCCCAGAGCTACTATTCTTTGGAATTCACTTCCCTCGAATTGCTTTCCACAAACTTACAATCTACAAATGTTTAAATCAAGTTGTTACAAACATTTTATGAATGGAGGATGCCTTTAGGCACATGGACCTTTTTGTTTTATCTGTGTTTTTCCTTCCTCCGTTCATTGTCTCTTAAAAAAAAAAAAAAAAAAAAAAAAATTATTAATCCATATCAACAGTCCTACATCACCAGTCCTCTAAGCTAAGTTCATTGTATCGATATTGTATTATGTGAACATCCTACATGTCATGCAAATTAATGACCCTTGTGTAGAGGACCGAATTCCACTCATCGAATTCATCATTGGTAATTATTATATAACTATTTGTTGGGATAATTTCATGTACCAGTGAGTTAGAAAATTAACCTATCTATCTAAATTCCCTACAAATATATGGTCCTTCGTGCTCTAGTACTTGATATTTTGCCGTTATAGCGTTTTGTTTACTTCCACTTCACTTGGTATTGCAAATGGCTGCCGCGTCGTACATAGTTGGGCCGACCGCCCTTTCACTAGTTTGGTAGCCTAGCTTTTTCCCTCGATTTTTTTTTCTCAGGGTGGTGCCGTCTCTTTAGTTTTTTGGAGCTAGTATCCCGGTTGTTTGGACGTTGTGCTCCTTGTATTGGCGTTCTTGGAGGGTTTGCTGGGCTAGTGCTAGGTGTGGGAGTATTTTCGCTGGTTACCATTTCGTGCGGTTTGCTTGGCTAGATATATGTGTAGGTGAGCCTCAGTTTGATTCCCATTCGCGTAGGTAGTTCTACAAGTGTAAGTGGTTGTTTTATTTATAACACTGTTAGTGGTAGCCTACTTGGTGTCTTTATGTTTAGCCTTTAGGCCTTATGAGACTCTTTTATTATTTTTGCCGGAGGGGAGGGTTCTCATGTGACTCATTTAATTAAATTTTATAGCCTAGTTGCCTTATTACGGTCATGAGGTTCGGTCTCTGTTGATTCCTAAGCGATTGACAGCCAGTAGTCAGACCTCATGATTGTAGCATGGGCAGCTGGGCTAGGCCTAATATATTCTACTAGTCAGTTCTTGTCATTTACCCTTCTTTCTCTAGCCCTAGTTTTGTTTCTGGTCTTTGTCTATCAAGGCTCAATTAATTCATCCTACTGCAGCTAGTAATGACAGTTTCCAAATTGGGAGTGGCAATGCTATTGCCACATAATTTAAATTAATTTGTGTAACTAGTTTGCTTTGTAGTTTAGAGAGTTGATAGCCTAGATTAAGACCTTAACGATGACAGATTTAACCCTTAAAGAGCGGCACCCGGCTATAGTCGGACAAGAGAACCAAGGACTATGTGGCGGGGCCCGGCTATAGTAGCATGCAATTTTGAGCACATTATCGGCTCTGAGTAGAGTCCGAGCGGTGGGAGGAGCGTAGGTTGACTCTGACCGTTCGGCACGGGTCCCGCGAGGCAACTGCCGTCCCCTCCACACACATCCACACTCGCTACCTCGCTACACAGGGAATTATGTAAGGAAATTACCGTATTTTAGCGATTTTGCCATTCGGTTGCACGATCGTTACAAGACAACCAGTGATCGTAGAAGGATGGTTCAGATGTCATTGGAAAGCTCAATTAATGCCCTTTCAGGGATACATAATTGTATTACGCTCTGTCTCTTGTTTATGCATGAAAAAGAGCATGGAAATAAGCTTGTTTAGGGTAAAACCACCCACTTGGCAGGTAGTAGAAGTTACCGCCTAGGCCGCTCGTTGAGTGTTAAAGAAACTTAAGATTTGAAAGGGAGGGATGAAGAGAAGTTTGAATAGATGTATAAGAGATCTGGATGATTTTCTAGAAAGTGCCTCGGCTGATCAGATAAAGGGCAAGAATGCTACTGTAACTAAATCGCTAGCCACCTTTGATAGTTATGCTCAGCAGGTATATAGTTTGTTGTCCAGTCCTGAAGATGTGGAAGAAGAAATGTCAGCAGATCTGGAGTATATTGAAGATGTTAATACAGCCTTAGCCAGATTAGCTTCAACTCAAGAATCACACCCTGTTAAGGATACCGGTAATCCAAAAGCAACTGGTTTTAACCTTCCAAAGCTTACTTTGCCTACCATTTCCGGCGATCCAACTACCTGGACTGGATTTTGGGATATATTTGAGTGTTCCATTCATCGGAATAAGACCCTTACATCCATCCAAAGGTTTACTTATCTCCGTGGACAGTTGAAAGGGCAGGCATTGAATCTGATAGAGGGGTACAAGCTAGAAGCTACAAGCTATGAGTCTGCAGTGGAGCTCTTGAAAAGAACTTATGGGCGATAGTAAGTAATAAAGACAGCGTTAATAACAAAATTCTTCGCTCTAGATTCTCCATCGTATGATGTGACCGAGTTAAAGGAGTACTATGCCTCTTTTGAGAGCCTCCTCCGGTCAATGGAGACGATGGCCATCACGAAGGAGGAAATCTACAGTGTAAACATCTTGTGCAAGGTACCCTCTCCCCTTAAGAAAATAATTAGACGACAATTAAGTGACACTCCACTGGACTTAGAAGCGTTGGTGCAGAAATTCCAGACCGAAGTCTTCAATATGGAGAGTACTGGACACTACCGACAAGTGGAGATATCGCTATCCACTGCGGCTTTCCCGGTACAGACATCTCCTAAACAGAAGAGGACGATCACATCAGGTTGCAAGTTGTGTACTGTACGCGATCATCCATGGTACCAATGTCCTAAGTATCCTAAGGCTAAACAGAAAATTGGCAAGGCTAAATCACTTCATTTATGTACCAGTTGTCTGGCAAGAGACTTCAACAGTACTTGCACCAATTCCTACATCAAACCATGTAAGTATTGCAAGGGGAAACATTGGTTTTCCCTTTGTACCCAGTCTGATCGGCACGACGGCAAAGAAAAAGAGAGAACCACCAAAGAGTCACATGATAAAAATAAAAGCGAGAGTAACAAGGTATCTGCTATGTCCATTGCTTCTAGAGAGTGTCAAATGCTTCCTACTATAATGCTGCCAGTGGTAGGGAGTAATAATAAGCATGTAATAACGCGTACCTTACTCGACCATTGCTCACAGAGGTCATTCGTTCTACGGTCATCATTGCCACAGCTCAAGTGTACCAGCAAGGGTCAAGAGAATTTCCGTCTCCATGGTTTCACTGGTGAAGTAGATTCCAGTGACTATGATATAGTGGAGATTTCATATGTATATAAAAGGAAGGTATGTCCCATCAAGGCTTTTGTGGTCGACAAACTTCCCAGTTTCTATGTGGCATCAAAGATTCAACCACAATTGAAATATCTCAGAAGCAAGGGTTTTAAACTGGTGGATGATCAACTCTCTGCTAACAATGGAATTATGCTACTGGTCGGAGCTGATTATTACTACGACCTGGTTCACCCTGGATATCGGAGGATAGATAAGCTGATATTGCTCCCCACGATACAAGGGTATGCCATTTCCGGATCCTATGCCACTTCATCTCAAGACACAAAGGTGGAGGTAGTTACAGTCCTTAAAGTAGTAGTAAGCCCCATAGACAAATATGTTAGGTCTACTGTTCCTGATATTCCATGCACTGATATAGACAAGCTATGGGACTTAGATAATATTGGAATTGACCCACATGAACTTGATTGGGAGTCCAAGCTAGCGTTGTGCTCGTACGAAGAAACTGTAACATATGATTCTGGCAGGGGTCAATATGTGGTAAAGCTCCCTTGGAATAACAATAAGAGTAAATTACCTACGAATGTCCATCTAGCACTTGGTAGGTTACGGGGCCTTCAGAAGCAGTTTGTCAAGGATCAAAATTATTGCTAGACTTATGCGGCAGTACTAGAAGAGCAAGTACAACGTGGTTTTGTTGAGAGAGTCGATACCGGTGAGTATGGGGATAACATTCATTACCTTGCTCACCATGGGATAAAAAAGGACAGTTCCACCACTCCTGTTCGTATTGTATATGATTGCTCAGCAAAATCCAGTGATCGCTCTTATAGCCTGTATGATTGTCTGTACACGGGTCCGTCCCTGGTCTCTGATCTCGCGCAAATTATGTTACGCTTCAGATGTCATAAATTTGCATGGGTCGCCGATATTGAGAAGGCCTTCCTGATGCTTCAACTCCATCGTGAAGACAGGGACTCGACAAGATTTTTATGGCCAAGGGACCCAATGGATCTAGATTCAGAGTATCTGGTCTACAGATTCCGAGTCGTCTTAATCGGAGCGACCTGTTCCCAGTTCCTTCTCAACGCTACTATCTTGCGACATCTTGAGGAGGCTGGACTAGATCCGGACTTCAAGAATGAGATCAAGCGGGGGATCTATGTGGACAATCTTCAAGGCACTGGAGACGATGAAGATTTATTGCTCAAGAGATGCTGGGAGATGCGCGATATATTTGCCAAGGCTCATTTATACTTGAGAGAATGGGCCACTAATAGTGATCTTTTGAAAGGTCAATTTGCTTCTGACGGTGTAGCTACTGAGTATAGTGAGGTGAAGTTTTTAGGCCACAAATGGGACACTACCACAGATTGTATATCCTTCTGTCATACACCATGCGCCAGTGAGATTATGACCAAGCGCAACTGCTTAAGCTTGTCTGCAAGGTAGTTTGATCCCCTAGGCTATTTGCTGCCTGTCACTATTGTTACGTCCTGGGATATATAAACACTGGGCTCTTTCTATTGGACTAGGTATGCGGCAAGAAGCAACAACGGAAAACGCTAGATCCAACCCTTATCTATAAACCCAGGCAACAAACCACCCTAAACCGTCAAGAGTCCTGCCTGGACAACAAGGTATCCTATGACTCGGTTACAGGGTGCACGCACTATAGACTGCTGATAGTCAAGCAGGCTATATAAAAGATCACACAATTAAGTTGACTTAAAGCTTCAAGGAAAAGATAGATAACGGAATTAAATTGCAGAAACAATTTAATAACAAACTAGAAGAAAGTACATTTAACGTTACGTTAATTAATACAACTAATCACCCCTGCGTGAAAGAAGGTGAAAGCAAACAGTCCTCAAAACATTGTACAGGTAGACAAGATGCGGGTTTCTAAACTGCATGTGGCTACTGTAGGATCTGATGCTTAGCAAAGAAAGTACGTTACGGATTTAGAGAACTCTTAACTCATAAGCAGGAATAAATACTAGTGATAGGCCATACAGTGTATAATGGCATAGGTATAATTAAATAAAGGCAGCAACTCGCAACATAACCACATACAGGTGTGCTTCTCACTCTTAGTCAGGCAAGCCTGCTCGGACAGAGTCTCTAAGCCACACCCTGACTCACAATGCTCACAAAAACGGTAAACTGTGGCACAATAACAAGCATACAGAAATAATAAACCCCTAGCTGTTAATCTGCCAGGTGGCAGAGGTCTAGCTGGAAGGATATAGGCTTCGGATACCCGGGCTGAGCCACCTGCTCTAGCCTAGGGACGTTCCCAAGTCTGTGCGCCAAATTACTCTAATTGAAAGGGTGCTCTCTTGAGAGACTAAGATCGCAAGTATCTGACTCTCTCCTGGCGACCCTAAAACAAAAGCAAGACGTGCTAGCGCATTGCTGAGTGGACTAGGCAAGGGCCCTCACACAACACAACACTAGACAGACAGGGACACAGACAAGAAAATGCCCCCAGACTCCCACGGGTATCCTAGTAACGTCGTGCGGATCCACAGGACTCGCACCAGCAGACTTTACTTAAAGGATCGCAAAAAGCCTCCCCTCCGGTCTAGCCCCTGCTAACCTGACACAAGAACACACTAGCAAGCATGAAACCACCAAATATGAGACAACAAAAAAGCTTCCTAGGTCTCATTAACAATTACACATCTGCATAAGGCCCAAAATCCAATCTAGTTATCTGAGAGCTCGTCGTTAATACAATAATAGATATAAGGTCTACCAAGGGGATGGGATAATTAAATAGATTGGTGAAGTAGTGGAAGGAAGGTATACAAAGTAAGAGAGAAAGTTTCTAATTGGGGTTGAGAGGGATAGATATCAAGGGGGTCCGAAGGGTACGACAGTGAGGTGAGCTCTGAGTCTTGAATCTGTCTGGACCCCGCCCTAGGCATGCAGAATACATCCCATGCTTGGCAACACTCAACACAGTTGCCGGGTCAAAATCCTCTACCCCGTGCGTGAGTCGAAACTAAGCCTAACGTTGCAATCAAATGCATATGGCAACGCTTCAGGCTCGTCCCAAGCTGGCAAGCGAAGCAACGTCCCAAGCCGGTCTCTCTCTCCCGCTCGTCTCCTCCCGCCCTCACTAGACTTACATCTTATATATTATAATGAAACAATCAACTATCGAGAATAAAATTTACTAAGATGCGTTGGTTAAGAATAAGGGCAGCTACAAGCTGTGAAACAACATAAGAATATCCCAGACATTAGTTACATTGTCGTAGGATATATACTAAGGAAAAGCCTGCCGGCCGGCTGCCGCCAGCCGGTTTCTAAACGGCTGGGCAGCCGACGCGCGCGCATGCCCGCACGTGGCTACTATGCAGAAGCGTCACACCTCCCCCAAGATATAAGACCCTTGACTAAGTTCTTCATATTTAACAGAAAGCTTCTCATAGTACCACACACTGTTGCGACACAAGGCACTATATATAAAAAAATAAAGACTGTTGCGCTCCACCGAGCAAGTTCAACTAACTTAGCGACAATAAGCGAAAACATTCAACTTAGATACTGCTACAACATCTTATACAAAATTCTACACGTTATAAAAAATAAAGAGTTTTTATAAGGTTTTTGCTTTTTTAATTTGTTTTTTTTGGCTGAACTACAGTGACAGCCTATTTTCCTCCACACTCAACCCTCAATCCTGTGGCAGTCTAACCAACATCATCCACCCTTGATAGACAATCCGCTATCACATTATCAGAACCGGCAATATGGCGTATGTCCAGATTATACTCCTGAAGCATGAGTGACCACCTGGTCAGCCTCACATTCCAGTTATGAAACTGATTCAAGAATTTCAGAGGGTGATGATCGGTATAAACCACTATGACTGGTCCGAAAGCAGGAACATATACATCGAAGTGCCTGAGCGCCAGCACTATCGCCAGGAGTTCTTTTTCAATTACAGACTAATTCCTTTGTGCACTATTGAATTTTTTACTGTAAAAACTCACTGGATGTTCGATACCTTCATCATCTGTCTGTAACAAGACAGCCCCAGCCCCTACGCCACTGGCATCAGTCGCCAGCTGAAAAGGTCTGCTGAAGTCCGGGGCCCTGAGTATGGGGTGGGTACATAACAGGTGTTTCACCAAGAAAAACGCCTCTGCACACTCAGGAGACCACCGGAACTTCTTGTCCTTAGATAATAAGTCAGTTAAAGGTGCAAGTACAGTCGAATAGCCTTTGATGAAGCGACGATAATAGCCTATCATACCTAGAAACCGCATGATTTGTTTCTTAGTCGTAGGCTGGGGAAACTGATCGATGGCTTTGATCTTTGTCTGTGGAGAACCCCAGGTACAAAACTGTGGCTTTGACAAAATCGCACTTACCCCGGTTTACCACCAAACCTACTTCATTCAGTTTATTAAAAAGCTGTCCGATGTGAGCACAGTGACTGTTAAAATCCTCGTCGTATATTATGACATCATCTAGGTACACCGTACAGTTGGGAATGTCGGCTACAATGTCGTTCATTAATTTCTGAAACGTTTCAGGGGCATTTTTCAGCCCGTATAGCATAACATGGCAACGATATGTGGCACCGTCCACCACAAATCCACACACCTCTCGCGCTCGCTCAGACAAGGGCACTTGCCAATAACCCTTAACAAGGTCTATCTTAGTGAGGAACTTGGCTTTTCCTATCTTATCCACACTGTCGTCCACGCGAGGGAGAGGGTAGGCATTTGTGGGGGTTAAACCATTCAACCTGTGGAAATCTATACAAAACCGCACCTTGCCATCTGGTTTGGGCTGCAGTGTGACTGGGGAAGTCCACCTTACTGCACCCTCAGAAATCAGCCCACGTTTCAGCATATAATCCAGCTCTTCCCTAAGTGCTGGTAATTTAATAGGGGGGACACGGTATGGCACTGATTTCAAGGGCGGGTGGTCCCCAACATCGACATCGTGCACCGCTTGAGTAGTGAGGCCAGGATGCTCCGCGAAAACAGCTGGGTTTGAATCAAACAAGTGCTGCACAGCTACACGCTGTTGCTCAGGCAGGTGCAATATCAACTCGTGAGCCACTTGTCTAGAATTCCCCGCCCACTGATCCGCGGAAACATTACAATCCCAATTATCCTCTCCTGCAGCTTGACTGTCCCTTCCTCCTTCTCCACCATGATCGCTGCAGATCAACACCGGGACAGTGAGAGGCTCGGAGGGGCGCCTCACATACTCTTTCATCAGATTTACATGGCAAAGTTGGTTCTTTTTCTTACGATCAGGAGTAGCTACTAAATAGTCGAGATCAGAAACCTTCCTTACAACCCGATACGGACCAGAATACTTGGCAGACAAGGGGTGTCCCACCAGAGGCAGTAGTATCAGTACCTCCTGATCTACTTCAAACTCCCTCAGCTTCACCTTCTGGTCGTATCTGTCCTTCATCTGAGCTTGTGAACTCTTAAGGTTCCGACCTGCTACCTCCAAGCTCTTTAGCATTCTCTCACGGCTTTCAACTACATACTTTAGAAGCGAGCATGGCTTTGTGACTCCCTCCCAGATCTCCTTGACTATGTGGAGGGGCCCCCTGACCCTGTGTCCAAAAACCAACTCGTTCGGGCTAAATCCCAAGCACTCCCCAGGTACTTCTCTTGCAGCAAATAAAACATATGGGAGACCTAGATCCCAGTCCTTCCCATTTTCCATGCAATAACACCGCAACATACTCTTGAGAGTCGAGTGCCACCTTTCCAAAACTCCCTGACTCTCGGGATGGTAGGCAGATGACACCACAGACACTATCCCATGTTGCTGCATGGTCTGCTTAAACAGAGCAGAAGTAAAATTGGATCCCTGATCAGACTGGATCTCCTGAGGGTAGCCATAACGAGAGAAATAGAAAAGCAGGTTTTTGACAACAGTCTTAGCCATCCCGTTGCGCATGGGGTAAGCATCTGGATACCGTGTTGCTACATCCATTACAGTTAGTAAAAATTTATTGCCGGCACTAGTGAGGGGCAATGGGCCAACCATATCGATAACTACTTTGCTGAAGGGCGGCCCAATGACAGGGATGGGTTGTAACGGGGCTCTCGGGATGACCTGATTGGGTTTCCCAACAACTTGACAAGTGTGACACTGTGACACCCATGACACGACACTCGCCTTTAACCAAGGCCACCAGAAAAGCTTGCTCAGAGCTGCCTCCGTCTTACGTGCCCCCAGGTGCCCTGCCAGAGACACATCATGAGCTAATCTCAATAAGCTCTCACGGCACACCCTCGGTACTACTAACTGGTCCACTAATCCTGACCCGCCATCCCACTTTTTCTTGGGATCCTGATGTCTCCGATACAAGATCCCCTCGGACAAGAAAAAATCACCAGGCTGCGCATCCCCATCGCTCTCCAGTTCGACAGCACCATTACCACACACCCTGACTTCAGGATCTTCCAGCTGCAAGGAACATATATCAGCAGGTGCGAGATTATCCAAGTTCATCTTAAATAATTTATTTCCACCTCCAATGTCCCGCTGAGCCATCCTTTCCTCACGCTGCGCATAACGATGCTGTCGCAGAGTCTCTTCCTGCCCTGCACCTGCACTAGCGGTGACAGGCCCCGGGGCCTCTCCAGACTCTAACATAGGTGCCAATAATGAGTCACCAAGAAACACTGCCGGCTCAAAACTCTCCAATTGACCAACACTTCCCGTTTTCTTGTGACCTTTCCTCTGCGGTTTGATAGACTGAGGTGGTGGTTGCAAGGCTCTGGATGTCTGAGAACGCGTCACAACACACGCCATGGTTTGTACGCTACACTTCTCAACCCACTCCTGTTCCTCCCTACTAACGTCGGCCGCCTTCTCGGCAACGACCAAGGGTGAAACCTTAGAAGCAGGCACCGCAAAGTCGTTGCCGAGGAGGAGGACGACGCCCCCAACAGGCAAGTTCTCTACAATTCCTACATCCAGCTCCTTCGCCACACCACCCACCTCCAGCTCCATCCGCACCAGCGGGTAGGACTTCGTAGCATTGATCCCCTGAACTACCACCACCCGAGCAGCGTTAATCGGCCTACCAGTAAAGTTCTTTAACAAGGTCTGAGAAGCCCCCGCATCACGCAATAGCTTAACTCCTCGCCTTTCGCCAGCCCACCTCACAAAACCATGCCCTCTATGACCCCCAAAGACGTCGCGGACAGGGTTCAAGCCTTCCGGACTCTTGAACACAGGCTGTGTCCCAACCTCTGACGAACTACCTTTGGCAAACTCAGAAGATATAGGCGACACCCCTATGCTGCGGGCCAATGACACAACCTTGTTTGGTGGCTTGTTCGGACAAGCATTTGCAAAGTGACCCTCCTTGTGACATGCAAAGCACTCTTTACTCTTTGGTTTCCCTTGGGAGTGGGAGGTACCATTAGACTTCTTATACGGGACGGTATTTGGTTTATGTTCAGTTTTATTGTCAGTGCTAGATGGTTTTGTGTATTTATGTGTATCAAAATTCTTGGGAGGGGGAGGGGTACGATCCTTTGCACCCGACTCACTCCTAGCTGCTGCTCCGCACCCTCGAATTAATGACAGTCGGAGGTCAGCCATTTCTGCTGCCTCCTGGAGAGTTCTAGGATTTTTTTCCTTTATATTTAATGTTAAGTCCCCGCCTGTGCACTTAAAGAACTGCTCCAAGAGAACCAGCTCACTCAACTCCTCAAAAGTAGCTGCCCTCTCAGAACACTGCCAATGTCGTAGTGCATCAGACAAGTCCCGGGCGTGTTCTAGGAAGGTACTATCCTTGCCCTTAGTAACACCCCGAAACTTCAAGCGGTAAGTTTCTGGTTGTAACTCATAGGCCCGTAGCACAGCCTTCTTTAGCTCATCATAAACTACACAGGACTCTAAAGGTAGTGCATCATACGCTTTTAGCCCCTTTCCTAGGAGTCTTGATGAAACTAATGCTGCCCACTTTTCCTGAGGCCACTGGTGTTCCTGACACTTCTTCTCAAATCGCATAAAAAACTCAGTCACACATAATTCATCGAACACAGGAACTAGTTTAAGCAGGTGCGACAATGATTGGTCCCGATGTCTGTTACCTCCCCCAATATTTCGCCCTGTTACCTTCACTCGAGATCTCTCCAGCTCCCTGTCAGCCCGATACCTAGTAGACTCTGCCTGCAGTTCAGCCTCTCGTATAGCTGTTCTCTCTGCAGCCTCAGCCTGCACACTAACCTGTCTCTCGGCAGCCTCAACCTGAACTCTAACCTGTCTTTCGGCGGCCTCAACCTTGGCTCTAGCCTGTCTTTCGGTGGCCTCAACCTTGGCCATCTCAAGCCGAAACAACAAATCTGGAGTCAACCCTTGAGGAGGGGAAGGTGCATTTAATGGAGAGGGTCCCTGTGATTGAATTCCACGCTGCCATTGACCATCAACTTGGGGGTATGTACTAAATTCAGGCACCCTGACGTTTGATATGGGGGTAGAGTGGAGGGGGGGCTGGGGACCGGGACCCCCAGTCACCTCTCCACCCAGGTCTCTCCCTTCTAAACCCAATATCAAAGTCCTCAGCTGATCTTTCCTCATGCCACTTAAACCCTGGTTACCCTGAAGACCTGCCACACACTTTAAGCCATACTTATTCAGCTTCAACGCCCTGGCAGCGGTAAGGGGCACCTCTAAAAATCTTCTAGCACCCTCCTCGCTATCGACTAGCCACTCCACAGGGCTTTCTCTCCCCGAGCCCGTATCGTGACCTGACCCATCACTGTGTTCGGATGTATTAGACATGTTTGTGTACTGCAGTAATTATCACGGTTATAAAATGTGCCTTATCTCCTATGCAAGTATGTATATACTAATGTTATTTAAAGTCTTTAATGTGTTATATTGGTCGCTCCAAAAAAAAAAAACTCTATGTCCACTGTATTCCTCTAATCATAAGGAATCTCAAAACAAATGACCACTATATTCCTCTGTTCAGTAAATCCTATGCAAGGTCGCCATTTGTTACGTCCTGGGATATATAAACACTGGGCTCTTTCTATTGGACTAGGTATGCGGCAACAAGCAACAACGGAAAACGCTAGATCCAACCCTTATCTATAAACCCAGGCAACAAACCACCCTAAACCGTCAAGAGTCCTGCCTGGACAACAAGGTATCCTATGACTCGGTTACAGGGTGCACGCACTATAGACTGCTGATAGTCAAGCAGGCTATATAAAAGATCACACAATTAAGTTGACTTAAAGCTTCAAGGAAAAGATAGATAACGGAATTAAATTGCAGAAACAATTTAATAACAAACTAGAAGAAAGTACATTTAACGTTACGTTAATTAATACAACTAATCACCCCTGCGTGAAAGAAGGTGAAAGCAAACAGTCCTCAAAAGATCGTACAGGTAGACAAGATGCGGGTTTCTAAACTGCATGTGGCTACTGTAGGATCTGATGCTTAGCAAAGAAAGTACGTTACGGATTTAGAGAACTCTTAACTCATAAGCAGGAATAAATACTAGTGATAGGCCATACAGTGTATAATGGCATAGGTATAATCAAATAAAGGCAGCAACTCGCAACATAACCACATACAGGTGTGCTTCTCACTCTTAGTCAGGCAAGCCTGCTCGGACAGAGTCTCTAAGCCACACCCTGACTCACAATGCTCACAAAAACGGTAAACTGTGGCACAATAACAAGCATACAGAAATAATAAACCCTTAGCTGTTAATCTGCCAGGTGGCAGAGGTCTAGCTGGAAGGATATAGGCTTCGGATACCCGAGCTGAGCCACCTGCTCTAGCCTAGGGACGTTCCCAAGTCTGTGCGCCAAATTACTCTAATTGAAAGGGTGCTCTTTTGAGAGACTCAGATCGCAAGTATCTGACTCTCTCCTGGCGACCCTAAAACAAAAGCAAGACGTGCTAGCGCAGTGCTGAGTGGACTAGGCAAGGGCCCTCACACAACACAACACTAGACACAGGGACACAGACAAGAAAATGCCCCCAGACTCCCACGGGTATCCTAGTAAAGTCGTGCGGGTCCACAGGACTCGCACCAGCAGACTTTACTTAAAGGATCGCAAAAAGCCTCCCCTCCGGTCTAGCCCCTGCTAACCTGACACAAGAACACACTAGCAAGCATGAAACCACCAAATATGAGACAACAAAAAAGCTTCCTAGGTCTTATTAACAATTACATCTCTGCATAAGGCCCAAAATCCTATCTAGTTATCTGAGAGCTCGTCGTTAATACAATAATAGATATAAGGTCTATCAAGGGGATGGGATAATTAAATAGATTGGTGAAGTAGTGGAAGGAAGGTATACAAAGTAAGAGAGAAAGTTTCTAATTGGGGTTGAGAGGGATAGATATCAAGGGGGTCCGAAGGGTACGACAGTGAGGTGAGCTCTGAGTCTTGAATCTGTCTGGACCCCACCCTAGGCATGCAGAATACATCCCATGCTTGGCAACACTCAACACAGTTGCCGGGTCAAAATCCTCTGCCCCGTGCGTGAGTCGAAACTAAGCCTAACGTTGCAATCAAATGCATATGGCAACGCTTCAGGCTCGTCCCAAGCTGGCAAGCGAAGCAACGTCCCAAGCCGGTCTCTCTCTCCCGCTCGTCTCTCCCGCCCTCACTAGACTTACATCTTATATATTATAATGAAACAATCAACTATCGAGAATAAAATATACTAAGATGCGTTGGTTAAGAATAAGGGCAGCTACAAGCTGTGAAACAACATAAGAATATCCCAGACATTAGTTACATTGTCGTAGGATATATACTAAGGAAAAGCCTGCCGGCCAACTGCTGCCAGCCGGTTTCTAAACGGCTGGGCAGCCGACGCGCGCGCATGCCCGCACGTGGCTACTATGCAGAAGCGTCACACTATTCGTGCTCGTATGTTTTTACAGCAACTGTGGCGGCTAGAACTAGATTGGGACACACCACTCCCGACTGAGCTACAAGATACTTGGCGGTTAATTCAATCGGACCTTTCCACATGTTGCAAGGTCCAACTTGATCGTCAGGTTATTAGTGGTCAACAGGTGGATCTACATGCCTTTGCTGATGCCAGTAATATTGCGTACGGTACTGCCATATACTAATGCAATGGTAGTGAAGCGAAACTAGCTATAGCAAAGGCCAAAGTAGCCCCTATTAAGAAAATTACTGTTCCTAAATTGGAACTTACTGCATTGCTTCTGTCTGCTCGGCTACTAAAGTTTACACTGGATGCTTATACAGCCATACTACAGATTAATAACGTCTATGTCTGGAGCGACAGTTAAATAGCGCTTTCATGGGTACACAACCAGAAAGTGTTACCTGTTTATGTTTCGAATCGCACTGATGAGATACATAACTTAGTTCCTACAGCTAAATTTCACTTTGTGAGCACCAAGGATAACCCTGGTGACATAATTTCCCGGGGATCTCGGCGCAACAGTTTATATAATCCTCTATTTGGTGGCAAGGACCTACATGGCTTACATCTCCAACTGAATGGCCTCAGGATTTCAGGGAATGCATATCTGAGCCATCAAGTCGGCCCCAAAATGATGTGTTAAGTAGTTTGACTGTGAGTACTACACATCAGGATAACAAGTTGGTAGAGTGGGAACGTTACGGCAGCTATGATCAAGTAATACGGGTATTTGCATGGATATACCGTTTCATTAACAACATGAGAAGTCGGGCTAACGGGTCTTTCCTTAGTGAAGATTCGAAGCATATTAGACTTCATGAATTGAGATCAGCAGAAGCGAAAATAATATGTTTAGTACAAAGGGAATCTTATCCTACTGAACATGAAATACTGAACAAGGAGTCAAAGGACAAACCCTCAAACTTGATGAGGCAGCTAGGACTATATATGGAAGGAGGCATAATTAAGTGTAGAGGCAGGATCCAGAAGGCGGACATTATTGATTCTGTGAAATATTCTGTCCTCCGTATTACTAAACTGTTGATTCGCAAATGCCATGGGACCTGCCTACATTTTGGCGTAAATTATATCCTGGCGTATATGCGACAACGTTGGTGGATCCCTAAGGTGCGACAAGCGATTAAGGAGATCCACAATAGCTGTACTATCGGTAAAAGATTACAGGGTAAGCCTTACTCCCCAGTTGATCTACCTCCTTTACCTGAGTTCAGGGTACAAAGGACTGAACCATTTCAGGTAACCGGGGTAGACTATACGGGAGCGATTCAAATTAGCGAATCGCCCGGTAATATCGCAAAGGTATATGCCGTACTCTTCACATGTGCGGTAACCAGAGCGATTCACATTGAATTGATTGACGACTTATCCAGTGAGGGTTTTTTACATACTCTTAGGCGCTTTGCAGGTCGCAGCGGTTTCCCTCAAATTATTCTGAGCGATAATGCGACTTGTTTTGTCGGGGCATCCAAATTTCTCAAGGATATAATGGATGACCCGCAGGTTGTGTCTACCCTCACTGGAAAGAGCTGTCAATGGAAATTTATACCAGCACGTGCACCATGGTTCGAGGCGATTTGGGCGAGGACAATAGGAATTGTCAAGTCTGCCATGAAGAAAGTATTAGGGAGGGCCCTGGTCAACAAAAGGGAGTTGCAAACAGTCTTGACAGAGATTGAGATGTCAGTCAACCACAGGCCCTTGACCTATACCTCGGCAGATCTTGATGATCCTTTACCCATTATGCCTTCCATGCTAACACATGGACGGAATCTTAATCCCTTTCCTAGGTCGTCAGTAACCCACGAGGATATACAAGACCCTACGTTCGGGGATGCTGACGCCACACGTCGTCGCTTCCAGCATATGATCAAGGTGTCAGACGACTTATGGAAAAGGTGGACACAGGAATATTTGCTGTCTCTTCGCGAACGTCACTCGAATGTAATCAAGGGGACGAATCAATGGTGGCCTCATATCGGGGATATCGGGGATATCGTATTGATTCATGATGAGCGTCCCAGGTTATATTGAAAGCTTAGTAGGATTGTCAATTTGTTCCAGGGCATTGATAGTCATATTAGGGTTGCTAGATTACAGACTCCGACTGGGATTACTACTCGCCCAGTCGTAAGGTTATACCCCTTGGAGCAGGATGTAGAACTGTCTGATGATACCGGTAACTCTACTGATATACCTCCACAGGGGAGTGCTGGTGACAGTGCTCCTCAGGGTGGAGCAGTTGATAATGAGAAGGATGATCCTTCTCTGGCTTCCAGTGGTGCTCGCCCCAAAAGGAGGGCAGCTATGAGTTCCATGGATCTTTGGAGATCTAAGATTAACCAAGGTGATCTTTGAATCTTTGGTATCCTTTTTTGTATATAGCTACTGTATATTGTTTTTGGTGGCGGGCAGTATGTCGGGA
Organism: Paralithodes platypus; assembly: GCA_032716605.1. Classification (NCBI taxonomy): domain Eukaryota; kingdom Metazoa; phylum Arthropoda; class Malacostraca; order Decapoda; family Lithodidae; genus Paralithodes; species Paralithodes platypus. The sequence continues at coordinate 51,279,042 of CM064573.1, read as the reverse complement.
ATAGTGAGATGATCCCGACAATTTTGAGTCCAATTGGGTATTTGAATTTGGCGGTATTGTATAGCAAGTACGATTTCGGCTAGTTCTGTATGTACTATAGTTTATTATTAAGTGTAGGTTAAATATTAACTGTAATGCATAAATATTTACATCAGCACTAGATGTATCATGAAACCATATCATAGGTTATAATTATTATGAGCCGGCAGTCATTATGTAACTTCGCGAAGGAAGCGTTAGAACGCCGGCGGTTAGTCTCTCAAAAACCACCATACAGCCAACATCTCCCCCCGGCCCTGACTCAACCTATAGTTCACCATGTGCTACCATTATTAATCCATATCAACAGTCCTACATCACCAGTCCTCTAAGCTAAGTTCATTGTATCGATATTGTATTATGTGAACATCCTACATGTCATGCAAAATATGAATTAGCCTTGTGTAGAGGACCGAATTCCACTCATCGACTTCATCATTGGTAATTATTATATAACTATTTGTTGGGATAATTTCATGTACCAGTGAGTTAGAAACTTAACCTATCTATCTAAATTCCCTACACAGCTGGTGTTTTCCTTGGTGATGGGGCTGGTGTAGTACTGCTGTGGACATCTTGGTTCTCCTCTTTCTTGACTCTCTGCAAAGTAATATCTTATTCTTAATTCGCTCGATGCCGCCATTGTTTCATAGGCTTGACGCAGCCAGTGCCAGAATGTTTTTTATTTTGTTTTTGAGGCTCAAACTAAGAGGACGGTTTTGGCTAAGGGGTGGGCACAACAAGTCAGAAGGGGCTCATACTTTGGACACTGGTCTGCCCATGAGCTGCCAAAAGAATTTAGACAAAAAATACTTTTTGAATTTCTTAAGATTTTTGTTTTTCGAGTCGGACAAATATATATACATGATTGGCACTAGCTGCACCCAACTATTTTGACGTATATATACGTTCTTGGTAAATGGGAGAGTTACTCAAAATTCATTAAGGTCCTTCAGTTTGACAACCAGAAATCATCATAGAAGTGTTTAATCCAGATTGAATTTATGCCTAGCAGCAGCAGTGGTGTTGAAGGTTCCTTCGGATGGAAGAAACCTATAGCCACGAAGATCACAAGTCTTTTGCTTCACCTTAGGTATTTGATTGTTATACGTTTCAGAGTCATAGCAAGGACGTCTACTACGATAGAGCTTTCACAAGGTGGTTTTATAATAACTGATAATTGCAGCAGGGGAGAGTGGTCGAGGGGACTGCATCCTTAACCCGTGAACTGAGGGAACACTCTTAAGAGTTCCCCCGGCGGACTGCGGGAAGATTCTTAAGAGTCAGGGGGAATTTTTTTTTTAAAACACCCAATTTTTTTTTTTTTGGTTTTTGGTTTTTTACTTATTTATTTTATTTTTTTGCCCCTGGGCCATGCCAAATATCACTCCTCCACCTCCCCTCCTTCCCCAGTTTCCTCTCCTCCTTCAGTTATCACCTATTTTCCCTGTTATTCCCTTTTCCTGTGGTCTATTTTCGTGCTAACATTAGCGATTTGGTAGCAGGGCGTTGTCATCACTGTTAGCAAGCGAGTGCAAGAGAGAGAGAGAGAGTATCGATCGACAGTCTCTCTCCAGAGGTGGAGGAAAGTGGTGGGCTGGGAGGTTGCCTCAGCCATACATTGTGTAACTCCCGGCCTCTATCACCGTTTTTGACCATCCAAACTCTGTTTCCACTTGTTTTATTGTTGTAACAGGTTAATACCTTTATAATCAACCTATAATAGGCGCATATGAATAAGTATTAGTGCTATTTATGGTAAAATAAATATTTTAGTGATGGGAACAGCTCAAATACGTCAGCACAGGAGTGTGGTGTCTCATACCCCCCATGCACACTTCAGAGGTTAACAATCGATATAGGTATTACCATAGAACTATTGTACATGAGAAATTTTGAAACAAAAAATAACGTCATTTCCAAGATACAGTTCTAACAAGGTGTGATACATAGTATCAGCGGAATGCCATTAAAATAACATTGGTATGCCTCATAGAGACTAAACACAGAAAATGTACAAAACATGCCAACCAAAGTGAAGGTGGCATGGGAATAAAGGAGAGACTACACTAACTCACCTGAGAACATCATAGCCGCTGTGTGGTAAAACAATTCCCGCCATACATTAAAAAGAAAAACCTGCCGCACTTCCATGCACACCAAGCCAGTGCACCGTTCTTATCATCAAGCTGCACACACCTGATGCTGCCGCCAGGGTTAAGGCAATCTTGTTGCATCCAACATTCAGCACCTCAGGGCAGCAGCCAAAACCCAACAGGCTTGCAACACCAGAAACCTTTAAGTATAAATAGTAGACAAGTAGGGCCTCTACAGGTGTCACACCAGTGCACCACATATCTATAGACAAAGTGGGGTGACACATGAACTGCGGCATTATAGCGAGCTGATGCATGAGGTGCAGCATTATAGCATTAGATGGAGCATTGTAGCGGGCTGACACATGAAGCGCAGTATTCACTACCACATTTACTGCCTAGCCACAGCGAGCCGAATTCACCTCACCGCCCAGCTGCAGAGTCACCAACATCGGCCAGCCACCAAGAAGAAAAGCAGTACTTGACAGCTTGGGGAGCGTCCGCCATGTATTTCAATATGGTCCGATCGTGTTCATTTTTGTACAGGTGATAGATACCACTTCTAGGAACAACATATCCAAAAATAAATAAATTCGGATGAATAGTTTTTTCGCTACCTCGGATTTTGGCCAAATTTTCAAAACCTAAAAACTAAAAATCTTTTGGTCCAATCTACATAAAAAAAATACCATTGGAAAGAGGAGAAAAAATGCAATAACATGTTCAGAGGGATTTTTGATACACTGTTACGTCCTGGGATATATACACACTGGGCTCTTTCTATTGGACTAGGTATGCGGCAACAAGCAACAACGGAAAACGCTAGATCCAACCCTTATCTATAAACCCAGGCAACAAACCACCCTAAACCGTCAAGAGTCCTGCCTGGACAACAAGGTATCCTATGACTCGGTTACAGGGTGCACGCACTATAGACTGCTGATAGTCAAGCAGGCTATATAAAAGATCACACAATTAAGTTGACTTAAAGCTTCAAGGAAAAGATAGATAACGGAATTAAATTGCAGAAACAATTTAATAACAAACTAGAAGAAAGTACATTTAACGTTACGTTAATTAATACAACTAATCACCCCTGCGTGAAAGACGGTGAAAGCAAACAGTCCTCAAAACATTGTACAGGTAGACAAGATGCGGGTTTCTAAACTGCATGTGGCTACTGTAGGATCTGATGCTTAGCAAAGAAAATACGTTACGGATTTAGAGAACTCTTAACTCATAAGCAGGAATAAATACTAGTGATAGGCCATACAGTGTATAATGGCATAGGTATAATCAAATAAAGGCAGCAACTCGCAACATAACCACATACAGGTGTGCTTCTCACTCTTAGTCAGGCAAGCCTGCTCGGACAGAGTCTCTAAGCCACACCCTGACTCACAATGCTCACAAAAACGATAAACTGTGGCACAATAACAAGCATACAGAGATGATAAACCCCTAGCTGTTAATCTGCCAGGTGGCAGAGGTCTAGCCGGAAGGATATAGGCTTCGGATACTCGGGCTGAGCCACCTGCTCTAGCCTAGGGACGTTCCCAAGTCTGTGCGCCAAATTACTCTAATTGAAAGGGTGCTCTCTTGAGAGACTCAGATCCCAAATATCTGACTCTCTCCTGGCGACCCTAAAACAAAAGCAAGACGTGCTAGCGCAGTGCTGAGTGGACTAGGCAAGGGCCCTCACACAACACAACACTAGACACACAGGGACACAGACAAGAAAATGCCCCCAGACTCCCACGGGTATCCTAGTAAAGTCGTGCGGGTCCACGGGACTCGCACCAGCAGACTTTACTTAAAGGATCGCAAAAAGCCTCCCCTCCGGTCTAGCCCCTGCTAACCTGACACAAGAACACTCTAACAAGCATGAAACCACCAAATATGAGACAACAAAAAAGCTTCCTAGGTCTCATTAACAATTACCTCCCTGCATAAGGCCCTAAATCCTATCTAGTTATCTGAGAGCTCGTCGTTAATACAATAATAGATATAAGGTCTATCAAGGGGATGGGAAAATTAAATAGATTGGTGAAGTAGTGGAAGGAAGGTATACAAAGTAAGAGAGAAAGTTTCTAAGTGGGGTTGAGAGGGATAGATATCAAGGGGGTCCGAAGGGTACGACAGTGAGGTGAGCTCTGAGTCTTGAATCTGTCTGGACCCCACACTAGGCATGCAGAATACATCCCAGGCTTGGCAACACTCAACACAGTTGCCGGGTCAAAATCGTCTACCCCGTGCGTGAGTCGAAACTAAGCCTAACGTTGCAATCAAATGTATGTGGCAACATCAGGCTCGTCCCAAGCTAGACTCTCCGCGCGAAGCAACGTCCCCCAGCTGGTCTCTCTCTCTCCCGCTCGTCTCCTCCCACTCTCACTAGACTTACATCTTATATATTATAATGAAACAATCAACTATCGAGAATAAAATATACTAAGATGCGTTGGTTAAGAATAAGGGCAGCTACAAGCTGTGAAACAACATAAGAATATCCCAGACATTAGTTACATTGTCGTAGGATATATACTAAGGAAAAACCGGCTGGCCGGCTTCCGCCAGCCGGTTTCTAAACGGCTGGGCAGCCGACGCGCGCGCATGCCCGCACGTGGCTACTATGCAGAAGCGTCACAACACCTTATAGTTTTTTATTAATATATATTTTTTTGTTTTTTATATTTAAACGGTTTCAAGCCTCCTGTCAAAAAAGTTATGGGTTTATCAAAAAATCCTCTGTACATTCTACTGCATTTACTCTCCTCTTTCTAATGGTTTTTTATTTATTAAAATCGGACCAAAATGCCTAAAGTTTTTAGTTTTTTTGTTCGAACAATTATAGTTTTGAGAAATAGTTGAAAAACTAAATTTATCCATTACCCAACGATTCCTCTCTCAAATGACGATTTATTGCATCTGTTTGCTCTTGATTGATTTGATACATGTTCTGGTACTAAGATCCAGTGCAATTTACTAAGTCTAAGTGAATAATATTCCAGCTGGACCCCCAAAAGGTATTTTATTCATTTGGCGCAAATCGCGTCATAAACCGCGCACCTGGTGGTGGGGGGGGGGGGCTGTATTTACGGTAATTTTTATTTTACGAGTCTAAAATTTTGCCAGGAGATGCCTAGAGTGTTGCCCTCACGGGAGCAGTGAAAATCTCAATTTCAGATTTTTCAACTTGCACCTCTAATACCCCATGGCGGACGCTCCCCTTAACTACATAATGCTTGCTCTTCCATGCTGTCTTCGACCACTGAAGAAGACATGGAAATAACACCACCTTCATCATTGTGGGACTGAGGCACCTTCACTGCCACCCTACCAACTCCAGAATGTCAACGGTGTAGCATTTGAAAACATGTGGTAGGACTAAAGCCCACATAAAAATACTAAACTCTTATGTCCTCTGTTTTAAGAACTCTGTACAATAAACAATAGTATAACTGTCCCAGCATATGCAAGAACTCGTAACCAACGTTTAATTTAAAATTACCGGGAGAAGAATATACGGATAAAGGTAAATATATCCATCCGTCAAGAACATTGTCAAGAAACTCAACAGCAGCAAAAGGAACTGTGTATCAGTCATAGATATATCAACAAACTACATAGACAGATTATCTGGGGAAGATAATTAAATGATGCAACAACAAGTGTAGTGAGAGGTGTGTTAACTGATTGTTAACCTTGACAGTAGCATGCACCAACCTGCTCTACCAGAATAACCAGTCTGCCTGCCTCTGTCTGGCCTACCACACCACTTGCACAACACGCTCATTAGTGGACCTTAGGATGTGTGTTAGGTTTCTTAAGGGGAGTTTATTTGTTTGTTTATTTATTTATTTAAGTATTACTTCTTATAGTTTCCTCCCTAGACCTCCATCAAGCATAAATAATTACCCCAAAGGCCCTGCTTCGAGATAAATTTGTGCATTTTTCAGTAGAAAAAGGCCCTGGCCAAAGGCCGGTTCCTCCTAAATTGCAGGCTAGCTACCGCTTGCCAGGAAAAAATCGACCTCAAAATGGCACGAAACGTCTTAAAATTGCCAAACTTATGCGACTAATATATTAATAGCTCAAAACGAACGGGGCTAAATATGAGGGAGAAGGGGGTCCAGAAAACCACCCCTTAAACGTGCAGAAAGGAAGTTGGTTCTCTCCTATTGAACAGCGTCAACAACTACAGCTGGAGTCACACAAACATTTTCTTTGTCAATGATATTCAGGTAACGTGTGGAGGTTCTTTAACCCACAAAACGCGATAAGCCTCACAGAAGGATCACTATAGCGAACGCGATAGGCCTCACGGAAGCAATACCATAAAAAAACCTTCCAAAACACCCCAGGGGCTCTCAAAATAAAGGAATATGTGATTAGGTGAGATAATTCCCCTCTAGTACCTCCTAACACTCATCCACATGTGTCCCAACTACTCACCTTCCCCTCCTTTTCCCCTTCTCTTCCCCCCTCCTCAATTATCATCTATTTTTCCTCTTATTCCCCTAATTTATTGATTATTTTCCGCACAAATTATCATCAGCCGGGCTCAAGGTAGGGTTGAGTCACTTAAAAACCTTATGCAACTGTGAGATAACTCCTGCAAGCCTGCAGTGTGGCGCTAGAGGTTGGAGAGGGAGGGTGTATGTCGTGACAGGAAATTACAAAGAGCAGAGAAGAGAGACAGAATATAGGTTTGACTCCTGTAAGGAGATAAAGAAAACCTAATATTTAGTAGTGGCCCCGTAATCATTGACGAACATGCCTATTACATAAGGCATCCTCTTCAAACACTAATCCGCCGTAGTTTGAATCTACCGCGCAGAGCATTTAAAAACTGAGGAGCCTTCATCATGAGCGCACGCGACCTCACTCATGGCTTCAGTCATTATGAATTGGGTTCTCACTACGAAAAAACTTCGTAAAAAATAAAAACAAAAAGAAAATAAGAATAACTATCCAATAAGCTTTCCATCATATCGTGGATGTACTTGTGTGGATTTCTGACCAGACGCTGAATCAGGCGTCATTCCTCCTTCACTGACATATCAAGTAAACCAAAATCCTTAATACATTAACGAATGGGAAGGGGACGGTCGGGAGGGCCCCAGTCGTCAATGATTACGGGGCCACTACTAAATATTAGGTTTTCTTTATCTCCTTACAGGAGTCAAACCTATAATTTATTAGTGGCCCCTCCATCATTGACGAACATGCCTGATATCTAAGACTGGAGGGGGACATTCGTAATCATATCATAACTCTAGAAAAGCAGATAATAAAAACAACCACATAGTATTCTTACTTTTTGAAAAATGTATTTAATACGGCGTAGGCCGGAAATATACAAGAAAAAGGGGTTCAGGCAGGTGCGTGCTTCAAAGAAGCCTGCCCGACAAAAATAGGTAACCCTGAAGATTCTGAACACAGATCTGTAGTTACAAAAGGCACCCCACTCAACGAGTGGTGACAAAAATAATAAGTTATAAGTTTATATGTGCACATCATAAACCCCAAAATACATGTGGAGATCAATTGCTAATGAACTCCATTGAACTAATGTTACATTGCTTTCGCAGCTAAAACTACTATAACAACACCGTTGTTTTGTACTAAACTTTGTACTAGCACAAATTCTCGCAGAGAAATTTTCATATCACATTTTAACCTTAAATTGTATCACAGCTCTCATACTCCGGCGGGGTCTAGGGTGTCCTATGTCAACTGACTGCACCCCCCCCCCCCCTTCCTTGAAAATAAACATAAGTGACTGCAGGGCCACCTAGACCCTCTGCCTTAAAGCTATACATGGTAAGGAAGGTTTGTCTAGAGCAACTGACAAGTATCTAGAGAGAAACGTATGATTAGACGCCCACAACTGTGTGGACGCAATATCTTCAACTGAAAAGTTTTTCGGGAAACGTAAAGAGGCCGCCCACTTGCGTAAATCGTGGGCCCTACCCACAACGCCGGGATTACTCTCTTTAATGACTTCTACCAGAAGAGAGGCTAATCGCCGTTTAAGTAAGCGTTTACCCGTACTCGCTACCCATAAAGCACCTTGGGGGTTATGAGGAGCTATTCTCAAATATTTGGTTAGAGCTTGCACTGGACATAAATTATGATGCACCTTTCCCCTTTTTAGCGCCGGCACCGTGAACTCAGAAAACACGTGTGCACTATGCTCATTCTTGGCTACAAACGCCGGGGAGGGTGCAATGGAAATTGAATCATTAAGTCTACCAAACCTAAGACAATTAGGTGTGTTGCTCATCGCCGCCAGCTCAGACACTCTGTTTCCGATGGCCAAAGCCAAAAGGAAAACTGCCTTCTTTAAGATTAAAGCAAAGTCTGCAGTATTTTGATACAGACGAGAATGAAGTAAAGACAAAGCTTTGTCCAGAGACCAAGTAGGCATGAGCTGACGGGGAGGTGGGCGGAGTTTAAAACACGCTCTCATAAATCCTGTTTCCTCCGCCACCGGTATGGATAGACCTGTAAGGTCGAAAAAGGGCACTCTAATCGCAGTTAAGTGATTCTTCAAAGTAACCACAGATAAACGTTTCTGCTCAAACAGATAGTTCAAGTAATTAAAAACCAATGCCACTGAGGGTACAGTTTGTTCCGTGCTAACAATCCAAGAAGTAAAAGCTTTCCAATGAGATTGATATTGTCGCTTAGTAGACTGAGTATATTGATTGAGCAATTTATTGGTCACATCCCTACCGTATGGTGCTAGTCACTTGGCCTCCTGAATGTCCATAATGCAAAAGTCAGCGAGGTCTCTAGGTTGCCAATCGTGTCTAAGTGGAAGTACCCGACCGGGAGCGATACCGGGTCCGGGCACCACATTATTAATTGCTGGTGCCACACCTGCGCCGGCCACAGGGGCGCGATTAGCGAGACTAAGCCTCGATAAACTCGTAGTTTGTTCACTACGTGGCACATTAGTGACGCATCTGGCGGCGGAAACAGATAGATGGAGCTCCATCTGTTCCAGTCTGTCACTAGGGCGTCTGGCCCCCCTGCCGGCGTTATCGCCCGGCGGGTGAGGTATAGAGGGAGCTTCTGAGTCTCCTCGGACGCAAAAAGATCCACTTGTGGATGGGAGAGCTCCGCAATTTAGGTCGAAAATGGGTTGCTTGAGCTCCCATTCTACTGTCGTGCTCTGTCTCCGGGACAGAGCGTCTGCCCAGACGTTCGCTACGCCTGGGAGATAAGATGCGTGAAGATAAATATCTAGACTGGTGGCTAGAACAAAAATCTCTTCCGACACGAGTAGCAACTTCCTTGACCTCGTTGACCCTTGTTTCTGAATACAGTGAACTGCATTCAGATTGTCCATTCTGAAGGCCACTGACTTGCCCCGTAACGCCGGGCCGTGAGCCTGAAGGAAATACAAGGGGACTAGTAACTCTTTGACATTTATGTGAGAGATTTCTAAGTGGGACCAAAGTCCCTGACCCTGGTGCCCCTGATTTGACTGAAATCCCCACCCTATGGTGCCTGACGCATCCGTGTCTACCCATACCGTTGGAGGAGGAGAGGTCCATGACATGATTGAGTGCAATGTTTCCCTCTTCGCCCAGACCGCTAGTAAGGTGTGGATTAATTTTGGTATGGGCCATAATTTTCCCGCCGGTAAGAGTGGGAAATATGTGTTGCCTTCCAATATTAATCGTTTTACTTTCAACCGGCCCAACTTGACAGTTAGCTGAATCCAGTTGAGAGAGCCGACCAGAGACTCCCAGACTCTTCGTGTCGTAGTCAGACTGTGAAGAAACCTGAACAGTTTCCTGCGAAACCTGTTGCGATTGTCCACACTCTGACTCAGAGTGAGAGCGGCGGTGTCCCAGACCAGCCCTATCCACTGAATTACTCTTGAGGGAACAAGGTTTGACTTTACCAGATTTACCTTGAAGCCTAGAGTTTTGACATGATTTAAAATGATATTGACATGTTTTATGCATAATTGTTGTGTCTCTGCCACCACCAGCCAGTCGTCTAGATACCACAACACTCTGATTCCCTGTTTTAACAACGGCATCAGGGCTTGCCGGACTAGTTTCGTGAATAATCGAGGTGCTAGGTTCAAACCGAACGGCATCCTCTGAAAAACAAAATTTTGGTGCCTGATCCTCAAGGCCAGAAACCTTTGAAATCTTTTGTTGACCGACACGTGCCAATAGGCGTCTGTCAGGTCTAGGGAACACATCCAGCCTCCCGGCGGAAGTGTTAGCCTGATTTGATGAACTGTTAACATTCTGAAAGACTCGTTGTAAATGTGAAGATTCAGATAAGACAGGTCTACGACCGGCCTCATCTGAACACTGTCCCGTTTGGGAACCAAAAACAGTTTTGACGTGAATACAGGGTAATCTGGAGGGACCGGGATGATGACATTCTTGGCAATCATCTCCTGGACCAGCAACTCCATCTCTAATGAAACACAATTTGCCGTTGTCGGCTGACGTAAGCGAGGTCGCCGGAGCCACTGCCAAGTGATGCCTTTGCGTGCCACCATCCGTGCCCAGGTTTTTAACGGCCATGCTTGGTGACACGTTCGGAACGACCCAGTTAGCAGACAAGGGTTCGCCGGCTGTACTTCCCTCGGTTCCTCCGGCTCTAAGATAGGCACTGGGAGTGAGAAAGACTTTAGTTTTTTGATGGTGGGTTTGGTGGTGTTGGACGCTTCGCCGGCTGGCTGGTGTGGGCCGAAGACTGGCCCTGCCCCGGCTTATACTGGCCGCGTCCCCTCTGTCCTGAAAACCCTCTCTGTCTATGCCTGAACTGACCCAGGGGGGATTGGGAGGACTTAGGCGGAAGAAACGGCTTAGAACCCCCTGGCTGAGCTTTAGTAGGAGGCTTAGGTTTGGGGAAGTTAAATGTGGGTTTCTTAGCCTGTGCGGGACTGTGCTTCACGGCCTGTGCCATGTTAAACACTGTTCGCCATACATCAGGGGACATTAAAGAAGGTGTAAGTACTGGGGACATTACCACCTGGTTAGCAATGCGATCAGGCAGCTTGCGAACTAATGACATCCTAAGATCCTGTCGTGCTCGCACCGCCTCAAGTAAGGCTGTGCGTATGTCACCTAAGGATTGAATCGACGACTGAAGAATCAGACGCCGGGATAACTCAACTGATCTTCGAGCATCCGCGTCTGCGATTGCCTGAGTAGACCTGAGTAAAGACTTAGCCACCTGTTGAGAAACTATGTACTGTGAAAACAGGCGGAAAGCTTTTCCCCTTAGCCTAAATTCTCTGTCTAGGTGAGAAGGGGTAGGGGTAGTGAATGGTTCCTTTAGTTCACAAAGATTAATCTTAGGGGCAGCTAAAAAAGAAAATAAAGCTGACGGAACTCCGCCGGCAGAACCTACCGGCATGGAGAACCATGAATGTGTATCCTGAGGGATCTGGTGGGAAGATTTAGAAGTGAAAGTGGTTGCAAAGTTTTGAGCCTCTACCTCCCAATCCACCCAAGGTCCTGGTCCCAACTGTCCCACCTTCAACACTGGATTAGCTGTCTCGTCTGTGACGGTCTGTAAATCTAGTTCAGGAGTAAGAGCCGACAGAGCCTTAATATCATTAAACCCATCCAGCTTAGACCAGTCTGAAAAAAGTTTTGAAGCTGAGGCAGGGGGTAAAGCAGGCTTAGATGCATAAACAAAATAATCCTGATGATAATAACTAGGTATAGCCTTGATATTTACGTCCAAAACATTACCCAAGGCATCCAATGCCCTTAATTTCTTAGACTTATTTCCCTGGATAAACCACTCACGTGGTACCGGGAGTTCCCCTGACAAGGTAGGCTGGGCAAGCTCTGGCTTAGAGGGGTTCAAAGGGACCCATGACTCGTCTGGCCCATAAAGCAGGGGCATAGCTACCTTTCTAAGAGGCGCTTTGTCTAGAGGGGGTGGATTAACATCCGTAATGACCCTGACATTTGACGTAGTGAATGCCGCCGTAGCTGGCTTAGAGCTCCCTGCCGGTGACAGAGTAGGAGGGTTAGGAATCTTAGATAAATCGATTGACGTTATCAGAGGCCGTACCGCAGAACTTGTCAAGGGAGCCCCCAAGTCCATTGTGGGGTTTTCTCGTTGTTGATTAAAGAATTTTGATAGAGCATGAGTAAGTAACCCATCAATTTCTTGTGCTGTAACAAACTGGATAGATGCAGAACTTTCAGGTGAATCAGTATTATCATGGGCGGCGTCCAGGCCTGAGCCTGACCCTTGTCCCTCCCTATCTGAAATTAATGACACTTCATCTTGTTCCTCCCGATCCTCCTGAGAAGACCCCGCCGAGGCAGGGGCACCTTGTTTCCAAGATAAATCAGGGATAGAGGATGGGGTCGCCGCGTCCCTGTGGACATCGGCTACTGTGTGACTCGTATGAGTCGGACGTGGATGGTCAGACCCTGGCTGAGCAAACCGCCAAACACCGAGGCTCTGGCCTACGCTCTCTTGAGAGTCTGAAACATTCTCAATTATTGAATTTCCTGAACTTTCCGTTTCTAGGGTTAAAATATCAATAGGTAAATCTTGTTTAGGGACAGGCGCTTCACTATACTCTGAGGCTGTAACAGAAACATTTTCAGGTGTAGAGGTACGATGAGATGCACTAGACTTAGTAGAATGTCGAGAGGACTTCTTATGGGAATCCTTTTTGGAGGATTTGTGGCTACGGTGTGACCGCGAACTAGACCTAGGTTTGGAAGAATCACCACCATGGCCACTGGGGGAAGCTTCAGTCTTACACTTCTTACTAGCCGGGGAAGAGGCCCGACTTGAAGACCGCTGTCTGAGGGGTGACCTTGACCTCGATCTCGCCTGCGACGAGGAGGTGGCTGCCGGGGGAGTAGGCTCTCTCGGGCGTTTAAACGTATCCACAGACGATACAGAACCCTGGCTAGTCTCTGTCGGCTTAAAACCCGTTACTCTAGAGGTACGTTTAGGGGGAGGGTGCTCTGACAGCAACTTATCCCAAAGTGGGACGTTGTCACATTGAAGTGACTTATGTGCGACAATGGTATAGGCCGACATTTGTTGTCTGACCTCTCTCAACGCTACCGCCGCGGTCTTGTCATTGTCACTCAGGACTTTATTGGCTAATTGGGAGCAAAAGGAACAATTAAGTGTAACCCAGAGACCCCTTGAATGGTCTAGACATCTAACACACCTTATGCAAAGGGTATGCGCAAAAATTGGGATACCCGCGCAAGTAGGGGTAATGCACAGGGCAAAAACTGGGGCCACATTAGCCATGACAGAGACTGGTGTGAGGAAACTACCGCCGGGTCTGTATTGGTCCGCCGGAGCTCAGCTCTGGAAAAATAAAGAAAAATTTCCAGGAATTAATGCTCATAAGGTTAACCCACGTGTTCGCATACAAGTGTTAATAACCCGCCGGGTAACGGGATGCAAAGACACAGCTAACACATCTCGCTACGCGGCTGGGTGTAAAGAGGCTAAACAAATCTTCTTAGCTAAAGAACATGAAGAATACCCTCTGATATAATGGTCCAGTATGGCACTTATAGTCTGTAGGAGGTGGTGACTGTCTCAAGATTCAATTTTGTAACAAAGCCCCCCCTCATAAAGACGCCGGCCCTTGAAATATTTTAGTAGAATAGCCCAGGGCAGGAATATACGAGATCTGATTTTTTAACGAATTGTCCCAAACGATCGTCGTAAAAATAGAAGGCGGCGATACTGAAAGTATCACCCAATTAAGGTTAATCGAAATTGAATTTGTTTATAAATTCCTTAGTTCCTCCACTTAGGGGCACCCGCCGGGTGTGGGAATCGATTTGGTTAAACCTCACTGATCCTTCAATTGCCGTAAGAGTAAAGGCAGCGATACACAGAGTATCACTCAAATGGATTGGTTAACTATATGAGACCTAAGTCGTTTTATCCCACCCTGCTCAGGTGCACCCGCCGGGTGAGAAGTCTAAAAGTTAACCCCACAAGTTCCTGACCCCACTTCTTTGTAAAAGATCGCCGGGGAGGAACGCCTAAACAACAGCTAGGTTTTCCATGTGGTTGTCGTAAACCAGGTAGAAAAACCTATAAAAAACGAGTGTTCTCAAGAACGTCGTTTCTTTATATATATCTAAATATATATGTAAGGATGGGTACAGCCATCCCGCCGGGAATTTAAAGGAGGCCTGAAACCAGGCACCCACAGAGACGCAGTCCTGGAGAGCCACAGACACCTCCCCACGCCGGGGAACCAGCCAGAGTTAAAAACCACGTGTGGCCCAACACTGCTCATCGGTCAGGATTTTTCATGGTGAAACCGAGAAAAAACCCGCCGGAAGGCAAACCCCACCCTGAACAGACACCATCTGAACAAAACGACACGAGGAGAGACACGCACGACTAACCAAGGTCACAACATAATCCGTGGAATTAGCCAATACACAACTAAACCAGGAAACAAATATAGTCCGAGGAATTAGCCAATACACAACTAAAACCCGGATACACATGACACAGTAGGGCATATTTATAAAATAAATAATAACACTAGACATGTGGCAAAGCTACGAGCGGCTGGCTAGGCCTAGGTAGACGGCATGAAAATAGTTGAAATATAAACACACACTGGAATATCACAACAGGAACCACCGCCAACACACCACCGAAGCGATAACTTCCCACCCCGGGAAGCCTGACACGGACCCAGAAAAAACTTCACTAAGTGAAGAAAAATACGCTGGGAACGTCAGCAAACACACAGCTTACCTCATCAGAAGGATAAAAGGCAGCAATAATTAACGCGTAATGAAAGCCGCCTGCATCACCAACTAACACAACTGTGAAAAGTTCACGTGTCCACAACAGGACCACGAGGGTACATCCGAAATAGATGCCCCATACATACGACCCAAAATACACTGCACTGCGGGCAACCAGCCCAGGACACTCTTGCTACGCCTATCCTAACCTTACTCGATACATCCTAGAGTAAACAAATGAGAAAAAACTCACTAGGGACGCAACGAATGCGGAACCAGCGGAGCCTGAAAGGTACGTCCGGGCAGGCTGAGCGCAGAGCAAAGAAGGAGGAATGACGCCTGATTCAGCGTCTGGTCAGAAATCCACACAAGTACATCCACGATATGATGGAAAGCTTATTGGATAGTTATTCTTATTTTCTTTTTGTTTTTATTTTTTACGAAGTTTTTTCGTAGTGAGAACCCAATTCATAATGACTGAAGCCATGAGTGAGGTCGCGTGCGCTCATGATGAAGGCTCCTCAGTTTTTAAATGCTCTGCGCGGTAGATTCAAACTACGGCGGATTAGTGTTTGAAGAGGATGCCTTATGTAATAGGCATGTTCGTCAATGATGGAGGGGCCACTAATAAATACATAGCCTAGAACAAATTAAGACCAGATGTAGGGAAGAACTGAAAATGAGAGTTGAGATGGCACAAGACACGGGGGCTTCAAATTGGCTCACATCATTACCAATAAAGGAGAAAGGCTTCAGCTTAAATAAACAAGAATTCAATGATGCCGTAGCCTTGAGGTATTGGTGGCCAGTTTCGAACCTGCCGCTGAAATGTGCATGTGGTGAAATAAACAACTCAGACCACTGTATGACTTGTAAGAAAGGAGGATTCATCTGTATCCGGCATGATGAAGTACGAGACATCACTGCACAAATGCTGGACGAGGTGTGCCATGATGTCAGAATCGAACCGGAACTTCTGCCTATGGACGGACAGCGCTTGGCCCACAATACTGCAAATACTTCAAATGAAGCAAGAGTGGACGTAAGTGCTCGAGGTTTTGGACGAGGGGACAACGGCCTTTTTTCGACATCAGAATCTTCAACCCAAGAGCACAAACATATCGTGAGCGAGGACACAAGGCGGCATACTTGAGAAACGAAAGTGAAAAAAAACGCGCTTATGAAGAAAGAATTTTGAACAGGGATCAAGGAAGCTTTACTCCTCTGGTCTTCTCATCGTCAGGAGGTATGGGACCTTCTGCAAGTGTCTTCTATGCCAGATTAGCTGAACAAATATCGGAGAAAAAGCGCCAGCATAGAAGCCAAGTCATAACTTGGATGAGATGCCGGCTCTCTTTCTCTCTTCTCAGGTCTGCACTCCTATGTCTCAGGGGTACAAGGTCCTCCCCGCTACAGAGGACAAGAGTGAGAAACTTGGACTTTGAAATGGTCGTGGCGGAGGGACGAATTGGGGAACAACTAGGTTGATTGTAGGGAGGTACTGGTACAATAAGATAAACTACAATGTAACTAGAATAAGATAGATTGTACACCACTTTGTAACTGTCACCTTAATAAAATAAAAAAAATAGAAGGAAACATGCTTGCATTACTGAAATGTTTGTGGACATGCAGTAATGCAAGTAATGGTCACTCTTCTGTAAATCTAAAATGGCTTACTTAAGAATGGGAAAGGGGTGGGACCTTCTATTTTTTTTTTTTTTTTTATTTAGTTTACAAAAAAAAGTGTATTATCATACGTACACATATTTCTGTGTGACTTACATAATTATAAGAGTGTTACTAAACCCACAAAAAAAAAAAAAAAAAGTGTGTACAGTATGTCGCCTGGCATCCCGCCCCAGGATATGTCGGGGCAGTAATAATATAAGTTTTTCATAACCCAATTGCTGTCCCCACTTCTTTTATCGCTCTTCAAGGTTCATATGTTCATCATATAAGTAAAATAAACACACACGGAGAAGAAATAATGCTTTATATTGTAAATATATAAAATTCTGCTGGAATTGAAGGCTAGAAATTACCCGTTTTTGGCACATTTCCTTACATCTATTTTGCGTTTCTTGGGTTAATGGGAGCAGAGATTTGTGTTTTCCTGATCCCCTTCTCCATAATGTTTAGTCCCAATAGTTTTGAGATTTTAAGATGCTTGCTCAATTAGTTTGGCGATTTCAAGACATTTTGCACCATTTCTTTGTCAATATCTAAGACCTTTCGTGCCAATTAGCTGTCGATTTTTTTTCCTGGCAAGCGAAAGCGAGCCTGTAAATTAGGAGGAACCGACCTTCATCCGAGACATTTTTCTACCGGAAAATGTACAAATTTTTACATCTCGAAGGGGGATCTTGGGGATGTTTTCTTAACCCTTTCACGCATATATGACGCAGAGGTTGTCAGATTAGCAATAAGAAATAGAGTTCTCTTACTCTTATAATTACCTCTCCAAAATTAGTTTTCTGCCCACAGCTAACTCAAAGACAACTGCAGAGGTTGAAGTAACTAAACTAAAGGTTTCTATATACCCCTGATGGTAACAAAAACTTTAAAGTATCCCCAATAGGCTCAAAATCGCGTCATATGTCGGAGAGGGTTAAGCTTGATGGAGGTCTAGGGAGGAATCTAATAACATAATAAATAAATATATAAATACACAAATATATACTCCCTTCTTCCCTTAATATAAGGTTTTGGTACCGACATTTACTGTAAACTGATAATAAGTAATTTGCGCAAGGAATTCTCATGAAACTCTAATCTGAAACTGAACAACCAAACTTGCCCAAATCTATTGTCGGAAAGCGTGCTTGTGTTGTTGTTGTTGTTGTTCCCCAAGCTGCCTGGCCGAACAGCCCCAAGGCCCCGAGCAAGGCCAAGGCCATAACCGAGCGCCCCCACAGAACCCTCCCTGCCTACCACAATAAAGCCTGGGTGACCGAAGCCACTCCATGGCGGGGAGCTGAGGAGGGTGCGGAAACGCCCGGGAAACCAAAGCCCCACCCAGGGCCCTGTGCCCCTCAGCAATTATGAAGAGAAAGTTGAGGGGCAAAGGAAAAATGTGACGCTTTGGCTTCCAATCTTGGTAGATTGGGAGGTCAATCCACGGAAAAAACGCCGTCATTTGAGATCTAGGAAATACATAAGTAAAAGGAACAGTCGGAGTAAGCTATGGGTATGGCAGAGATCGCTCAGTTCTCACTCTGATAGACCAGCCCATCACCACAAGCACAAGCGTGCTTGTGTAACTCTACGTCAGTGAAGTGTAAATTGATATCTGAAAGAGAAATATTAAAAATCCCCTGCTACTTAACCCTTTCAGTACCAGTGATATCCTTTATAATTATATTCTGGCAACTATTAGACGATTTTATTCAGCTGAGGAAGGACGTTTACCAATTGAAAGGCTACAGACTATCTCAATTAATACTTTTAACTACCGCACATCTTTCCTAAGCTACATAAATCGTCTACATGTAGCTGAAATTCAATAACAAATACATCACCGGTACTGAAGGGGTTAACATGTAATATATTCTATTCTTGCAGTGTAAACAGTCAAGGGTGTATATAAGGTATACCAAATGTGTACAATCATTGAGTGTACTGGGTGGGATTTAACTTACTATAATTATTTAGATGGGTTTATTAATACCAATATACCTTTAAATAAGGGGAGATGGGTCGTTTTTATGGTCCCTCTTCTTCCCCATGTTTAGCCCCATTAGTTTTCAGATTTTATGACGTTCGCCCTTTTAGTTTGTTGATTTTTAAGAACTTTTGTCCCATTTCTATATCAATATCAAGACCTTTCGTGCCAGATGTCGATTTTTTCCTGGCGAGCGATAGCGAGCCTGTAATTTTAAGAGAAACCGGCTTTCGGCTGCGACATTTTTCTATCGAAAAATGTACAAATCTATCTTGAAGGGGGGTCTAACAAGTGCTTTTTAGAGCTTGTTGAAGGTCTAGCAAGGAAACTAAAAATAAATGACTATATAAATAAATAGACCCCCAAAATTACCACTGTCTCCTTAATAGGGTATGTTATTATAGACATCTGAATTGCCATATTATACCCACCATTGTAACCTTTGAAGATTATGACGCATTTTGACAGTTTATTCTGGCTGTTATTAAACGATTATTACAATTTAGGACAAATCTGTAGGAATGAATATGGTAAATACTATCACAGTTAACCCTCTTTCTTCCATATAGCCTTCAAAATATGAATATAATCGACTTCTAATAGCAAGACAACAGAACACAAATGCGTCATCGTATGTTCCAAGGGGTAATTAAGGGGATAGTGGTTATTTTGGGGGGTCTATTTACTGTATATATACAGTATATATAGTCAGTTTATATAGGTTTTGTTTGTTTCTTCGCTAGACCTTCATCAACCTTAAAAAAAACATTCCCTAAACCCCCCTTCAAGATAAATGCGTACATTTTTCGATAGAAAAATGTCCCGGCCGAAGGACAATTTCTCTTAAAATTAAGGGCTCGCTATCAATCGCCAGGAAAAAAATCGACACCTAAATGGCACGAAAGGTCTTGATATTCATATAGAAATTGGACGAAAGGTTTTAAAATCGACATACTAATGGGGCGACCGTCTTAAAATCTGAAAACTAATGGAGGAAGAAGAGGGACCAGAAAAATGACCCATCTCCCTTTAACATCGTACTGTACTTACTTAACCCTTTCTGTACCGATGACGTATTTTGTATTTGATTTCAGCTACATTTAGACGACTGAATTAAGATTAGGAAGGATATGTGGTAGCCAATGGAATTCATTGAGAACATTTGTAGCCTTGTAATGGGTAGACGTCCTTCCTACCTTGCATTCAATCTTGCAACCACAATAAAGCCTGGGTAACCGAAGCCACTCCATGGCGGGGAGCTGAGGAGGGTGCGGAAACGCCCGGGAAACCAAAGCCCCACCCAGGGCCCTGTGCCCCTCAGCAATTATGAAGAGAAAGTTGAGGGGCAAAGGAAAAATGTGACGCTTTGGCTTCCAATCTTGGTAGATTGGGAGGTCAATCCACGGAAGAGACGCCGTCACTTGAGATCTAGAAAATATATACTGTAAGTAAAAGGAACAGTCAGAGTAAGCTATGGGTATGCCAGAGATCGCTCAGTTCTCACTCTGATAGACCAGCCCATCACCATTAAGGGGGAGTTAGTCGCTTTTTCGAGATCCTTTCTGCCTCATGCTTGGCCCAATTAATTTTGAGATTTTAAGACGTTAGGCCCATTAGTTTGTGATTTTAAGATATTTCGCCCCATTTCCTTGTCAAAACTAAGACCTTTCGTGCCATTTAGCTGTCGATTTATTCCTGGCGAGTGATCGCGAGCCTGTACTTCTAAGATGATCCGGCCTTTGGCTGGGAAGTTTTTCTACCGAAAAAGGTACAAATTTGTCGGGGGGTGGGGGGGGGGGTATATAAGCTTGATGGAGGTCTAGCGAGGAAACTAAAAACTAAGTTAACGTATAAATAAATGGACCATAATACAAGCACTACCCCCTTAAACGATTTTAGACAGCTTAGGAAGGATTTATGGGAGTTAAAAGGGTTTTGGCTCGAACGTCCCTTGATTTTGGCCCTGTCACTCTTTCAACTATGGGGGAGGCACTCGCTATAGGCAGTTATGCCTTTTGCCTCCCGCAATCACATAGAAAAAAAAAAAAAAAAAAAAAAAAAACTATCTCAATCAATTCTCAGACTTTCATATACCCTTCCTAATCTGAATAAAATCGTCTACTAAGAGCCAGAAAACAAAAGAAGTGCGTCATCGTTCCTCAGAGGGTTAACCTCTAGGGGATTATGACGCGTTTCGACTGTGTATTGTGATTAATATATAAAGGTTATAATTAGATTAGAGAGGATGTATGTAAGTCAAGGGGTAAAGTGGGGATAGTCTGTACTCTTTTAATCCACAAAGATCTTCCCCAAGCTGTATGAAATCGTCCAATGATAGCCAGAATAAACAGTCAAAATGCGTCATAATCCTCAAGGGGTACATAAAGACGACGATACACGATTGCATTTTCCGGCAACTTACGATGAGCCCAAGTTTTCTCGTGATATTTCGGGGCTCTTCTGCATTGGTATCGTAAACTAGAGTGAAGGAAGGTTAGGTGGCACCAGGTTTCTGTTCTAACGTTTTATTAATATATGTTTTAAATGAGAATTACTGACAAATATTGCCAGAGAAAGTGCCACTGTGACATTGACTTAGCCCTTGAAGATCATGAAGCGTATTAACAGTGTATGCTGGCTATTATTAGACCATGGTATTTAGATTAGTAAGGGTATGTGACCGTCAGAGGGTTAATTTAGCTTGTCTTTACCCTTTTATTTCCACATATCCTTCCTAAGCTATATCAAATCGAGTAATGATAGCCAGAATAAACTGTACAAAAACGTCATAATCCTAAAATTCAATTTAGAAAAATAAGTTGCTTATTTCAACTTACACTGTACGCCGATTGTCACTTTAATTGTGATATTTTGTTCTTACAATTGAATAAACTAAACTTGCTATTTCTATTAAGCTGGCGAGATATTGGCTAGTTATCCCTCTTAACCCTCTCAAGATTCTATGTTTCTGGCTATTATTAGACGATTTTATTCAGATTAGGAAGGGTTTAGGGGTATCAGAGGGTCAAGTGAGACAGTCTTTGCCCTTATAATTCCCACAGATCCTTCCTAAACTATAAAATATTTTAATGGTAACCAGAATAAACTGTCAAAGTGCGTCATAATCTTCTAATGGTAACTTACTCAGCTATCACAACGTTTGTAAAGCCACGCGTCATGTGCTGTTAATTATGATATATTGGCAATAATATGATGCAGAAACACAATAGTTTCTTATCTTTCTACTAGTTATCAAATAATCAGCTGCTAAGGGGCTAACATTTTCGCCTAGATAAAATGTAACGAGTATAGTGTGTGACCTGAAATTAATTGGTGGGACAATTCTGATAAGCACGCGTATGAACTCAGAACTCGACCAGTTCATTGCACTTCAATGGTCAAAATTCTACTGTTAAATGAAGATATAATTCTAGTTTCACAATAGTAAAAAACATAGAGATGTTCAATTGTTCATGGTCAAATTGTACACCGTAACATTTTTGATCAGTTATTAACCCTTTCGGGATTTCTAATTTCTGGCTATTATTTGACGATTGTATATAGATTAGGAAGGATGTATGGAAGTCAGAGGGTTAAATGAGATAGTCTTCTGGCTATTATTAGACGATTGTATTCAGATTAGGATGGGTGCATAGAAGTTAGAGGGTTCATTTGGAAATCCATGAACGCCATCAGACAGTACACTTGGACCATACGGCTGGGAAAGTGTAGATAACAGAGAAGGGGTGTTGTAGATAGAGGAAGCTGTTGGAATGGATTTGTTATGTGTGTTAATAGTCTGTATACGCCGTCGAGGTGTTCCCCGACTGGGTGCGAACATGATATACATGCTAGGACGTACTACCACACCC
Source organism: Paralithodes platypus (assembly GCA_032716605.1). Classification (NCBI taxonomy): domain Eukaryota; kingdom Metazoa; phylum Arthropoda; class Malacostraca; order Decapoda; family Lithodidae; genus Paralithodes; species Paralithodes platypus. The sequence goes on along the minus strand of CM064573.1, from coordinate 51,256,610 downwards.
ACTAAATGTCCGCCACGGCTGGGATCGAACCCAGGTCAAGCAGATTCACACGTGAGCGTGCTCTCCACTCGACCGCCACGGTTCCCACAGATCCTTCCTAAGCTGCAGAAAATTGCCAAATGATAGCCAGATTAAGCTGCTAAAATGGGACTAAATTTTCAGAGGATTAATACAATGGTAAGCTACCTCATTATATATGAGTAGTAAATATGGTATGTGTAATTATGCGTAGTATTATAACAGTGTATTTACTAATTGAAGTTGTCATGTGCTTCGTTATTGTTGAAATGTGAACCGTGAATTATCATTGAGAGTGAAATTAAAATTGCTCATTTCTCGATAGGTAGACGAAATATGCAGTTTTCAATTTATAGAAACAATATGATAGATTTCGCTCATTTTACTGATGGTTTTTCATCACAAAATACATTTATGTTTAACCAAATTAAGTTAAACAGTTGTCTAATTACATGACAAGTGGGCTTGTAAGTTAAAGTTTCTTGGCTAGTTTATTCTGTGTATAACTAGTATAGTAAAGACTTTTAGGAGTGAAGAGTTAAAAATAAAAATGTTTTCAAAACCAATGACACCACGTAATATAATCCTATGCTGCAAGAGTTGGCTCGATATTTAAAGTTAGCTTTCAGAACAGGTAAGCTATACAAGTTGTGACTCGAGAAGTAGGGTTCTGGATTAGCTTTCTGATCAGGTGAGGATTTTGGGTGACCTTGATAAGCCCTAAGCGTTTACTTTCATTAATAATCATCATTAATTATTGGACTGGCTAACATTAATCTTGTGATGCTTCAGGTTATAAAGCAGGTCAAGCCATGGGAGGGAAAGATGTGGGAGGACCTGGTGCGAGGACCAGGGCCCCAGACGGTGGCTGGGGATGGATGGTGGCCATTGGTTCCTGCTTTAGTGGGGTAAGTTTCAGTCTTTGATAATATTACCAAAATAGCAAATAATGCTATCTTAAATATTGTACCATGCTCTACATTTAGTAAACGATACAACTTTGTCTAAGTATTCAGATGTTAAAACTATATATTTAGGTAAATATATCCTCGACAGTATATTTTCATGAGGCCCAAACTGACATAAAAGTGAAAAGTTTGTCAATCTACTGTAATAATTATAGATAGTAACAGGAAGCTAAGGATTCAAAGATGACCTTAATAGGTCCCAATTTATTATTATTCTGTTTTGTATTCACGCCAAACGAAGTTTGCAGATATTATGTGATTGTCAATGTTTGTCTGTCTGCCAGCAAGAATACCTAAAATCTAGTGGACGGACTTCAGATAAAACTTCGTCGGTTCCTTCATTTGATTCCAGAATAGAAGTGAATAACTTATGGACAATATCCAATGACCTCCTTCCCCCCCCCCCTCTCCCTTCTCCTCCTCCCACGTACACACACACATACACACATAATGCTCAGACAAGTTTTTGGTCGATTTTCGCGACACTCTGAGACATAGCCTACTGGTTACCTAAGGATTACTCACAGAAAAGAGGGTGATAATTTGTATCTATTTATCTGTTGCCAGACGCCTTAATCCCTGATGGGGTGGCCGCGAACAACACTCGTCCTTCATCCCAGCCCAACCCCCGTAAGATAACGAAAATAAAGAATAGTACCCTACAACCACCAAAGAAAACAACAAGGAAGCAAGGAGGAACTCACAAAGAAAATAAAACGAGAAGGAACAATGGAGACCACCAAAGAAAGCGTTTCCCCATCCCAAAACAAAAGGAAAACTAAAACAAAAACAACAGAGGAAACACAGAAGAAAGCCCTGCCTACCAAAATATCTGCCATGCCCCGGGTTCCTAAATTGCCCCACAACAATCAACAATCAACGGACTACAAGCAGAATCAAGGACAGAAGCCAAGAGGAAAAGAAGAAATAATAACCAAGGAATGCGTGCCCCGGGAAACAACACGTGTACCATTTGTTCACCATTTCCCGAGAGGCAATAATATTAACCCACCACCAGTCCTCACCACCAGAAGAGAAGCCCGGGTAGCTACTATTACTACAAAATATCCTACGACACCCGGGAAGAACATCAATATATCTTCTACCTCCAAACAACAACAGAAGTCACTTGTGTAGTTCAGGGCTCCGCGAGATACCTTAACAGGCACTCTGCATATGGAAGTCCTTGGTGCATTTGTCTGTAGCATACTATTGGACTTCTGCAACTAAAAGGCTTAAACCCCCCCCCCCCCCCCAGTTCCTTGAACCTTTTACAAAGGTCAGTGGCAGTCGAGAAGATAAGAGTGGCCATAGCCATATTCAGAAGACGACAAGCTGTTCCCCTCAAAAACCCCTTTGAAAGTGTTCACTTTTGGAGAAGTTAGAGAAACACATAAAGAAGTTAATACCAGTGACGAGGTATACAAAGTTAGAGTCCCAAGATATTGACTCTGACATAAATCCTACAAGTGCAACAAAGTTAGAGTCCCTACATATCGACTCTAACATATTACCACCAGTGCGCAAGGTGCCCCTACAAAGTTAGAGTCCCACAATATTGACTGTGTCTAAATTATCCGAGTGAATACAAAGTTAGAGTCCCTCACATATTGACTCTGTCATAATTCTACAAGTGAATATAAAGTTATCGTCCCCACATATCGACTCTGTCATAATTCTCACCAGTGCGCAAGGTGCCAACAAAGTTAGAGTCCCACGATATTGACTCTGTCTAAGTTATACGAGTGTATACAAAGTTAGAGTCCCTCACATAATTTATAGACTCTGTCATAATTCTAACCAGTGCGCCAGGTGTGATTTTCAAAAGTAGAGTTTAGTATAGTGACTCAAAATAATTCCTCGTCAACTAAGTATAACTAAATATTATTGTCGGGAATAGGGTAATGATCACGACAGGTTTTGGTCCAATAGGACATTTGAATTTGGCGGTATCGTATCGCTTGTACGATTTCGGCTGGTTCTTTGTGTATTGTAGTTTATTCTTAAGTTAGGTTAAATATTAACTGTAATGTGTAAATATCTACATCAGCTCTAGATGTATTATGAAACCAAGTTATGGGTTATAATTATTATGAGCCGGCAGCCATATGTAATTTCGCGAAGCGATCGGACGCCGGCCCTTTAGTCTCTCAACCAACACAATACAGTCAACATCTCCTCCCCCGGCCCTGACTCAACCCACAGTTCACCATGTGCTACAACTACTAATAATATTAACAACAGTCCTACATCACCAGTCCTCTAAGCTAAGTTCATTGTATCGATATTGTATTATGTGAACATTCCTACATGTCATGCAATTGAACTAGCCGCGTGTGGGGGACTGGATTACACCCATCAACGACTACGTCGTCGTTGGTAATTATAATATAACTATTTGTTGGGATATTTCATGTACCAGTGATATGTAATTTAACCTCTTTATCTAAATTCCCGACAAATAATGGTCCTTCGTGCCCTAAAGCTTCCTTACCGTAGTACCGTTTTGTTTGCTTCCTTGACGCTTGTGGGCTTACAAATGGCTGCCGCCTCGCGCGTTGTTGGCCGAATGCCGTTCCCTAGTTTACACCCAGCTTCTTCCCTCATGTTTTTTACCATTTAGGCGACGTCTCTATCTTTTTTGGGACTAGTTTCCAGGGTTTTTTGGGCGTGTGATCCTTGGCGTTTTTTTGGTGGGTTAGCTGGGCTGGAGATTGGGGTTGGGGTAATTTCGTCGGGCGCCATTTCGCGCTCATAGGCTAGGCTAGGCAGTCTAGGCCTGCAGGTGTCTGTGGTGGCTTTTCATTTCGCTTTGGTGGTGTGCCTGTGGTGTTGCTTGTGTTTTGTCATTGTGGGACTCATTATTAATTATGCTGGTGGGGAGGGTTCTCATGTGACCTTTTATATTTAAATTTCATAATAGCCTAGGCCTAGTTGCTTAAAGTGGCGGTCATGAGTAAAGAGTTGAGCGGTAAAGAGTTGCTAGAGTCTATTATTGCTAGGAAAATTAGAAGCCACTTAGTAAAATTTAACTTAATAAATTCTTCTCAGCATGGATTCACTCAGGGACGTTCTTGCCTTACTAATTTGCTTAGCTTTTTCTCAGAGGTATATGAAGCAGTAGATAGTGACAAGTCATATGATATTATATATTTACATTTCAGTAAAGCTTTCGACAGAGTCCCTCATGAGAGATTGATGAGAAAGGTTGAGGCACATGGCATAGGAGGGTCGTTGTTGGGATGGATTAGGTCATGGCTAATTGGTAGGAAACAGAGAGACAGCATAAATGGTACCAAGTCAGAGTGGGGAGCAGTCAAAAGTGGTGTCCCCCCCAGGGATCGGTATTAGGTCCCCTGTTGTTTCTTATATACATAAATGACCTAGATTTAGGTATAACTAGTAGGATAAGTAAATTCGCAGACGATACTAAAATGGGGAGATCAATTGATTCAGATAGCGATATAGAGTGCCTCCAAAGGGATCTAGATACCTTACATGAATGGTCAGTAAATTGGCAGATGAAGTTTAACATTGACAAATGCAAGGTATTAAAGATAGGGAAGATGCAAACAAATGTTAAATATAAACTAGCTAATTTAGAATTAGAAAATTCAGACTGCGAGAAAGATCTAGGTGTGTTTGTTAGCAATTATTTGAAGCCTAGAAAACAGTGTATAAACGTTCGTAATAAGGCAAACAGGATTCTCGGGTTCATCTCTAGGAGTGTGAGTAACAGAACTGCTGATGTTATCTTAAAAATTTTACTTGTCATTAGTGAGACCCCATATGGATTATGTTGTCCAATTTTGGTGTCCTTATTACAGAATGGACATAGATTCATTGGAGAGAGTACAGCGTAGAATGGCATAAATGATCCATAATATTAGAAATCTTTCGTATGAAGAAAGGTTGAAGAAATTAGGTTTACATTCGTTAGAGAGACTCAGAGTTAGAGGGGATATGATAGAGGTGTTCAAGTGGGTTAGTGGGATTAACAAAGGGGACATGACAAATGTACTAAAGCTCAGTGATAGCGAAAGAACACGTACCAATGGTTTCAAATTAGATAAATTTAGTTTCAGAAAAGATATAGGCAAATATTGGTTTGGTAACAGAGTTAAGATGGGTGGAATGGACTACCAAGTGCTATAGTGGGATTAAAAACGGTAGGGAGCTTTAAGATAAAATTGGAAAAAAAGGGGGATCAGCCGGGTTGGGCCAATCAGCGCTCTGCAGACCCCGTAATCCTGCGTTAATCTCTAACCGTTTTGGTAAGATGATCCTCAGGGTATTAGAGTGTTGAGCCTATAATTGGGCATTGTAATTGGGGTTGTGTGGGATAGGGATCTGCCTTGCTTAGGCCAATCGGCTTTCTGCAGACTCCCATTTTCTTATGTTCTTATGTTCTTATGAGTGTCGGTCTTTGTTAATTCCTAAGCGATTGACAGTTAATAGTCAGACCTCATGATTGTAGCTTAACCAACTAGGCTTACCTATAAAGGGCTTTAAATAATTAGAGCTTCACCTTACCCTTTCTTTTAATGGATTTAGTATTTAATTCTTTTGTCTAGTTAGATAATTTCCTTTCGATAGTTTATGTTAAGGGGGATGGAAGTACTATGTAATTCTTAAGTAATGGGGGTTTGCCGCTGTTGATTCCTAAGCGATTAACGGTTTGTAGTCTGACCTCATTGTAGTTTAAGTTGCTTAAAATTAGACCTTAACGATGACAGATTTAAAGAAACTTAAGATTCTTAAGGGAGGGATGAAGGGAAGTTTAAATAGATGTTTAAGAGATCTTGATGAATTTTTAATAAGTGCCACGGCTGATCAAATAAAGGGTAAATTCGCTACTGTTACTAAATCGCTAGCTACTTATGATAGTTATGCTCAGCAGGTATATGGTTTATTGACAGTTACTGACGATGTGGAAGAAGAAATGTCGGCAGATCTTGAGTACTTTGAGGACGTTAATACAGCCTTAGCCAGACTATCTTCCACCCAAGAATCAACCTCTGTTAAGGATACCGGTACACCAAAGGCGACTGGTTTTAACCTGCCGAAACTTACTTTGCCTACCTTTTCCGGGGATTCGGCTACCTGGACTGGATTTTGGGATATTTTTGAGTGTTCCGTCCATCATAATAAAACACTCACATCCATCCAAAGGTTCACATATCTCCGTGGTCAATTGAAAGGGGAGGCATTGAAGTTAGTCGATGGGTACAAGCTAGAAGCTACCAGCTACGAGTCTGCAGTGGAGTTGCTGAAGAGAACTTACGGGAGAGTGGAAGTCATCAAGAGCGCGTTAATTACTAAGTTCTTCACGCTAGATCCTCCATCCTATGATGTGACGGCCCTAAAGGAGTACTATGCCTCCTTTGAGAGCCTCCTCCGATCTATGGAGACAATGGCCGTCACCAAGGAGGAGATATTTAGTGTGAATATCTTGAATAAAATACCCTCTCCCCTAAGGGAAATCTTAAGACGACAACTAAGCGACTCTCCACTAAACTTGGAAGCGTTGGTGCAGGTGTACCAGACTGAAGTCTTCAATATGGAGAGTACTGGACACTACCGACAAGTGGAGATGTCGCCATCTACTGCAGCTTTCCCGGTACAGACTTCTCCTAAACAGAAAAGGCCAATATCATTAGGTTGTAAGTTGTGCAGTGTCCACGGTCATCTGTGGTATCAGTGTCCTAAGTATCCTAAGGCTACACAGAAGATTAGCAAGGCTAAATCGCTTAAGTTATGTACCAGCTGTCTGGCAAGAGACCACTTCAACAGTACCTGCACCAATTCCTACATCAAACCTTGTAAGTATTGCAAGGGGAAACATTGGTTTTCCCTTTGCACCCAGTCTGATCGGCACGACGGCAAAGAAAAGGGGAGAACCCCCAAAGAGTCACATGAGAAAAGTAAGAGCGAGGGTGATAAAGTATCTGCCATGTCCATTGCTTCTTGAGAATGTCAATTGCTTCCTACTATGATGCTGCCAGTAGTGGGGAGTAATAATAATACTATAATGACACGCACCTTACTTGACCAGTGCTCACAGAGGTCATTCGTTCTGCGGTCATCATTACCCCAGCTCAAGTGTACCAGCAAGGGTCAAGAGAATTTGCGTCTCCATGGTTTCACTGGTGAAATAGATTCCAGTGACTATGATATTGTGGAGATTTCATATGTTTATAGAAAAAGGTATGTCCCATCAAGGCTGTTGTGGTCGACACACTACCCAGTTTCTATATAGCATCAGAGATTCAACCACATTTGAAATATCTCAGAAGCAAGGGGTATAAACTGGCTGATGATCAACTCTCTGCTAACAATGGTATTATGCTACTGGTCGGAGCTGATTATTATTACGACCTGGTTCACCCTGGATATCGGCGGGTAGATAAGCTTATAATGCTCCCCACGATCCAAGGGTATGCCATTTCTGGATCCTATGCCACTTCCTCTAAAGACACACAGGTGGAGGTGGTTATGGTCCTCAAGGTAGCAGTAAGCCCCATAGATAAATATATTAGGCCAAATGTGCCTGATAATACATGTACTGATATAGATAAGCTATGGGACTTGGACAATATTGGAATTGACCCACATGAACTTGATCGTGAGTCCAAGCTAGCGTTAAGCTCGTATGAAGAGACTGTAACGTATGACTCTGGCAGAGGTCAGTATGTGGTAAGGCTCCCTTGGAATGATAACAAGAGTAAATTACCTACTAACTTCCATCTAGCACTTGGTAGGTTACGTGGCCTTCAGAAGCAGTTTGTCAAGGATCCAAGTTATTGCGAGACTTATGCGGCAGTTTTAGCCGAGCAGGTACAACGTGGATTTGTGGAGAGAGTAGATCTCAGTGAGTATGGGGATAACATCCATTACCTTGCTCACCATGGGATTAAAAGGGACAGTTCCACCACTCCTGTTCGTATTGTGTATGACTGCTCTGCTAAATCCAGTGATCGCTCCTATAGCCTGAATGATTGTCTGTACACGGGTCCGTCTCTGATCTAGCGCAAATTATGTTGCGCTTCAGATGTCATAAGTTTGCATGGGTCGCCGATATTGAGAAGGCCTTCCTGATGCTTCAACTCCATCGTGAAGACAGGGACTCGACAAGATTTTTATGGCCGCGGGACCCAATGGATCTAGATTCGGAGTATCTGGTCTACAGGTTCAGAGTCGTCTTATTCGGGGCGACCTGTTCCCAGTTCCTTCTCAACGCTACTATCTTGCGTCATCTTGAGGAGGCTGGACTAGATCCTGACTTCAAGAATGAGATCAAGAATGGGATCTATGTGGACAATCTTCAAGGCACCGGAGACAATGAAGATTTATTGCTCAAGAGATGCTGGGAGATCCGTGATATATTTGCCAAGGCTCATTTATACTTAAGAGAATGGGCCACTAATAGTGATCTTTTGAAAGGTCAATTTGCTTCTGACGGTGTAGCTACTGAGAATAGTAAGGTGAAGTTTTTAGGCCACAAATGGGACACTACCACAGATTGTATATCCTTCTGTCACACCCCATGTGGCAGTGAGCTTATGACCAAGCGAAACTGCTTAAGCTTGTCAGCGAGGTTGTTTGATCCCCTAGGTTTTTTGCTGCCTGTAACAATCCGTGCTCGTATGTTTTTACAGCAACTGTGGCGGCTAAAACTAGATTGGGATACGCCCCTCCCGATTGAGTTACAAGATACTTGGCGGTTGATTCGGTCGGACCTTTCCACGTTGCAAGGTCCAACTTAATTGTCAGGTTATTAGTGGTCACCAGGTGGATCTACATGCCTTTTCTGATGCTAGTAATAGTGCGTACGGTACTGCCATATACATATGTAATGGTAGTGAAGCGACGCTGGCTATAGCGAAGGCCAAAGTAGCCCCTATAAAGAAGATTACAGTTCCTAAATTAGATTTTTTTTTTTTTTTTTTTTTTTTTATATATTCCAACTTACTTCCTCTCGGGCATAGGCTGAGAGCCTTAACATTCACCGCTTTACAATGAACAGTGAAGCCCGTGAGGTCTTGTTCCAGTCTAGGGAGTGAGACATGTGAAGCACGTAGAGTACAACGAGCACCTGCCATCTTGCCTTCACATGAGGCACGGTGCTCACTCATGGCCCGAAACGACCCCATCTCTGAAGCCACCTCGTTCCCGTGCTTCACTGTCTCGACCCCTACACTCGGACTCTCACACTTACACACACAACGCCACCTGTTGAGCAGATAACTCACCAGGCATTGCACCCCTATAGCATATTTTGAATATGGGAATATTCATACAGTGCTATTTAATCAGGGAACAATGAGGGTATTTTATTGACGTTTCGGTGGGCTTGTGGTAATGCACTGATACTAGGTACAGCACAAATTCCATCCCAATAATATCTTCCCATTGATACATCGGGATTTGAACCCGGGACCTTTGGATTACCAGGCCAGTGGCAAGACCACTCCACCACACCTCCCCTACTGCATTGCTTCTGTCTGCTCGTTTAATAAAGTTTACACTGGATGCTTATACAGACATACTACAGATTAATAACGTCTATGTCTGGAGCGACAGTCAAATAGCGCTTTCATGGGTACACAGCCAGAAAGTGTTACCTGTTTATGTTTCTACTCGCACTGATGAGATTCATAACTTAGTTCCTACAGCTACATTTCGCTATGTGAGCACCAGGGATAACCCCAGTGACCTACTTTCCCGGGGGATCTCGGCGCAGCAGTTTATGTCGTCCTCTATTTGGTGGCATGGACCTCCATGGCTTACATCTCCAACTGAATGGCCTCAGGATTTCAGGGAATGCATATCTGCTCCTTCAGGTCGGCCCCAAGATGATGTGTTAAGTAGTTCGAATGTGAGTACTACACATCAGGATAACAAGTTGGTAGAGTGGGAACGTTACGGCAGCTATGATCAAGTAATACGGGTATTTGCATGGATATACCGTTTCATTAACAACATGAGAAGTCGGGCTCACGGGTCTTTCCTTAGTGACGATTCGAAGCATATCAGACTCCATGAAATGAGATCAGCAGAAGCAAAACTAATATGTTTAGTACAAAGGGAATCTTATCCTACTGAACATCAAATCCTGAGCAAGGAGTCAAAGGCCAAACCCTCAAACTTAATGAGGCAGCTAGGATTATATATGGAAGGAGGCATAATTAAGTGTAGAGGCAGGATACAAAAGGCGGACACTATTGATTCTGCGAAATATCCTGTCCTCCTTAGCTCCTCTCATTTGATTACCAAACTGTTGATTCGCCAATGCCATAGGATCTGCCTACATTTTGGCATAAATTATGTTCTGGCGTATATGCGACAACGTTGGTGGATCCCTAAGATGCGACAAGCAATTAAAGGGATCCACAATAGCTGTACTATCTGTAAAAGATTACAGGGTAAGCCTTACTCCCCAGTTGATCTACCTCCCTTGCCTGAGTTCAGGGTACAAAGGACTGAACCATTTCAGGTAACCGGGGTAGACTACACCGGAGCGATTCATGTTAGAGAATCGCCCGGTAATATCATAAAGGTATATGCCGTCCTATTCACATGTGCGGTAACCAGAGCAATTCATATTGAATTGATTGACGACCTATCCAGTGAGGGGTTTTTGCATACTCTAAAACGCTTTGCAGGCCGCAATGGTTTCCCTCAAATTATTATGAGCGATAATGCGACTTGTTTTGTCGGGGCCTCTAAATATCTCCAGAGTTTAATGGATGATCCGCAGGTTGTGGCTACCCTCACTGGAAAGGGTTGTCAGTGGAGATTTATACCAGCACTTGCACCATGGTTCGGGGCGATTTGGGAGAGAACTATCGGTATCGTCAAATCTGCCATGAAGAAGGTATTAGGAAGGGCACTGGTGACCAGACAGGAGTTGCAAACCATCTTAATAGAAATTGAGATGTCAGTCAACGACAGGCCCTTGACCTATACCTCGGCAGATGTTGATGACCTCTTACCCATTTCGCCTTCTATGCTAACACGTGGACGAACCCTTAATACCTTTCCTAGATCGTCCGTCAATGACGAAGATCTGCATGACCCTACGTTCGGCAATGCTGACGCCACACGTCGTCGCTTCCAGTATGTAAACAAGGTGTCCGATGATCTATGGAAACGGTGGACCCAAGAATATTTGCTGTCTCTTCGCGAGCGTCGCTCTCATAAGATCAAAGGGACGAATCAACGATGGCCTCGTATCGGGGATATCGTCCTGATTCATGATGAGCGTCCTAGGTTATTTTGGAAGCTTGGGAGGATTATCGATTTGTTCCAGGGCATTGATGGTCTTATAAGGGTTGCTAGAATACGAACTTCGACTGGGGTTACTACTCGCCCAGTCGTAAGGTTATATCCCTTGGAGCAGGATGTAGAACTGCCGGATGATCCTGGCGTCTCTACTGATACCCCTCCGCGGGAGAGTGCTGGTGACAGTGCTCCTCAAGGTGGGGCAGCTGATGATGAGAAGGATGATCCTCCTCAGGCTTCAGGTGGCGCTCGTCCCAAAAGGAGGACGGCTATGAGTTCCGTGGATCTTTGGAGATCAAAGATCAAACAAGGTGATCTTTGACTTCGATGTCCTTTTTTGTTCTCTGTATATAGCTCCTGTATATCATTTTTGGTGGCGGGCAATATGTCGGGAATAGGGTAATGATCCCGACAGGTTTTGGTCCAATAGGACATTTGAATTTGGCGGTATCGTATCGCTTGTACGATTTCGGCTGGTTCTTTGTGTATTGTAGTTTATTCTTAAGTTAGGTTAAATATTAACTGTAATGTGTAAATATCTACATCAGCTCTAGATGTATTATGAAACCAAGTTATGGGTTATAATTATTATGAGCCGGCAGCCATATGTAATTTCGCGAAGCGATCGGACGCCGGCCCTTTAGTCTCTCAACCAACACAATACAGTCAACATCTCCTCCCCCGGCCCTGACTCAACCCACAGTTCACCATGTGCTACAACTACTAATAATATTAACAACAGTCCTACATCACCAGTCCTCTAAGCTAAGTTCATTGTATCGATATTGTATTATGTGAACATTCCTACATGTCATGCAATTGAACTAGCCGCGTGTGGGGGACTGGATTACACCCATCAACGACTACGTCGTTGGTAATTATAATATAACTATTTGTTGGGATATTTCATGTACCAGTGATATGTAATTTAACCTCTTTATCTAAATTCCCGACAATTATAGTTAAAGATAAAAGTACCGTCTGACTATATTAATATTAATCAGTGTTTTCTCAAATTTAAAAGTGTTGGGTAATTGTGTAAGAGGAAAGTTAAACTTATATTTATACCTGAGCTCCCTCTAGATCCTCACTCGTGCTAGAAGCGTATTAGTTATTTTTGTATAAACTTATCTGTTCATTGTTAAAACAATTTATCTCTCATATACGTACCTAGAACTCAAGATTGAAATATACTGTTCTTTAAATTACATGTCGGTGTTATATAAATCCTCTGCTTGTCTTCTATGCATGTATTGTATGAACTCTGATATCTCCAGTCTTGAAAGAACTCACTAGAACCAATAGGAAACCTGACGAAAATCACGGTATAACATTGGTGGCGGATGGTGGTTCTTGATTCGGGAAGAAGAGACCATATCATTACAAAAATTAGAAGCAGTAGAGCGTTGTATAACATTAGAAATATGGCAGTTAATCGCTCTCATATTCCCATTCTCAAATATGATGGCGAAAAGTACGAGATAGAAGCTTACCTGGATATGGTAAAGCCAGTACTCGACCTGGCGTATAACGAAGATCGCGAAAAAACGCTGTATTACTAACGCACTTGGGAAAAGCCGTATCCCTAGTTGCCACCCAGGTAACGCCAGACCTTACCTGGGCTGAGTTTAGATCCATTGTGATCAATGCCATCAGGCCATCATTGGGTCCTTTCGTAGCCCATGCCCAAATCAAGGACATCAAATACGAAGGCGACCTAGATATTACTCTAGCCACCATCAGCCAACAAATAATAGCTGCATTCCCCACACTTACCGTGGAACAACAAAAACAACACACGTTTGTTCACCTGGTACAAGTGTTACCCCCTGCCATCCAAGAACACTTTACTGTTCACGACCCTGTTAGATTTCAGAGAGATCTGCTAACCATCAGAAAAATCCTCGCGGCACGCCCTATGTCAAAAACCCTAGCCGTCATAAAGAGGTTCCCCACTCATCCACAAATGAATAATAGATCCAGAAACCAACAACTTTTCTATCAGAGACCAGCCCCAGCACAGAAGCCTCACTATAACTCTGGCTCAACTCAAGCATTCCGGCCTAAATTCTCCACAAATCAGCCAAGGAGAATATATCCCATAAACAAGCCAGCTGGACGTTTTGCACCCCGCCCAAACAGTAACTACAAAAATAGAGACCAACCTCTAGTCATAATAAATCCATTTGACTTCCAAGCTTGCAACCCCACTTGCCCCATGCACCACATCCGAGACTCTGCCAAATCCCGAAACATGACCCCGCGCATCTCAGCCACCGAAGAAGAAGAAACAGACCGTTTTGAAGAAGACGAGACTGAAGAACACTATGACCCAGAAGATATCGCCCAGGTCTTGAATGAAGAAGAGGAAATCCTGGAGGACGCAGAAGACCCCCAGGATTTTTAAAACCTCCCCCGCCCATCATGGCTTCGGCGGGAGAGTCTACCATTGAGAGGCCACCCCTCATATACCATCTCGCAAAGATACAAAACATTCCAGTGCGGTTATTAAATTATCTAAAAACCTTCTCGTAAATCCAGAACAGCCTCCAAGAAACACCATTAAAATTCCTCTAACCACTCCCATCATCATCATCAGCCCTGCCATAACTAATCAAAAGATAAATATTCCCCCCCAACATTAACAATGGGTGCCTCTTCGCCTGATACCCCAAGAAAATATGATTTTGACTCCCACCGAGCTTAACAATGGCCGAGATCGATGTAGGGTCCAGCCGGCAGTAATATCCTCCCACCAAAATTCAATCCTCATTGCTAATATCTCCGATGAAGTTTTAACTCTCCCCAAAGGTCTTATAATTGGAGATCTAGAAACGTTCGATGAAATTGTCCCTACTCATCACAAAAACACCCTTCCCACCACATTACCTGTCATTTCCACCACCTTAACCCTCTCCGTCACATATGACGTGATCGCGTCATTTGGCGGTTTCACCCAAAAGTATCATATGACACGATCGCGTCATATGAACTTGGTGAAAAAGCTCAATAATAAGTTTCTGACGCGATTTGCGTCATATTGAGCTCAGTAAGTTAGGTAAGTTAGATCATAATCTGTCGGTTGATGGCAACCCGAAATTCCTCCGACTTATAATGGTCCCTCAGTGTAAGAAAGACTGTTGTGGGGGAAATACCGGGCACTTGGGCAACCCCTAACTTTCATAAGTTAATATGTCTGGGGGGGTTAACAGCATTACAAAAATATCAGATGCGACAACGTCTACAGGAATTCTCAAAAGTATTCGCACAATCTCCTACCGAGATTGGAAAAACTCACATGGAAAAGCACTCAATACATATCACCGGTCCCCCCATGCATCAACTGTCTCACAGAAAAAATCCCCTGCAACGGCAAGAAGAGGACTGCCAAGTGCAAGAGATGCTAGACGCCGGGATTGCCACGCCCTCCGTCAGTCCAATGTCTTAACCCGTCGTGTTGGTCAAAAAGAAGGATGGTTCTACATGAATTTGCGTAGACTTCCGACGCCTAAATGACGCATCCCTGAAAGACACAACTCCGTTACCTCGCATTGATGATTCGTTAGACTCCCTTCATGGCTCAAAATGGTTTACCACCCCGAATTGCAAGCTGGATATTGGCAAGTCCTCATCAATGCTGAGCACCAATAGAAGACAGCCTTTTCCACTAGCGGAGCACATTTATTCGAGTTTAACGTATAGCCTTTCGGACTATGTAATGGTCCTGCTACGTTCTCCCGTCTCATGGAATCAGTTTTACGAGGACTAACTTAGGAAACTTGCCTCGCCTACCTGGATGACGTAATTGTATATGCCAAAACCTGTCCTGAGCATCTCCAACAACTTCGACAGGTATTGAAACGTATCCGACAGGCCGGTCTAAATCTCAAACCCTCAAAATGCGAGATTGCACGTACAACAGTGTACTTCCTAGGCCACGTTATATCCGATAAAGGTATCTCTCCCGACCCTCGCAAATTGTCAGCAATATCAGACTAACCACCCCTCATGACCGTCAAAGGTGTGAGACCTTTTCTCGGCCTAGCAACATACTACAGACGTTTCGTACCAGATGTTGCAGCCATCGCCAGGCCCCTTCATCAACTTACCCACAAAGATACAGATTTTGTGTGGACACCTGAGAGAAATACCGCATTTGAAACTCTAAAAACCAAACTTGTAAACGCCCCGACCGTAACTTTCCCCGATTACCGTCAACCCTTCCGGCTATATACGGATGTATTCTTATACGCCATCGGAGCCGTTCTTGCACAAATACAAGACGGAAGAGAACATGTGATTACCTACGCTAGCTCTACCCTCAACAACGCCCAACAAAAATACGCCGCCACTAAAAGAGAATGCCTAGGTCTTAAATGGGCCCTAAATAATTTCAGATCATTTTTATTAGGGACCAAGATAAATATAATCACGGATCATCAATCCTTACAGTGGTTACGACGATCCGAGACTAACTCAGCTTTGTTAGTAAGATGGAGAGAAAATCTCGAGGAATACGATTTTGAAATCCATTATCGACCCGGCAAACTTCTCACGAACGCCGACGCCCTCTCCCGCCTTCCAGTACTAGATGCCTTACACCTCAACTTAGCTGCCCTAATAAACTCCACACCAGCCACGATAACCGGACAAGCAATTAATCAAAACCCTGAACCTACACTCCTACAGCCATGGAAGAAGAAAATTAAACCGAAGTGGATTCCTTAGGACATTTTCTACAACTTAAGTCAATCAGGAGACCAACTCTACACGGAATTGGCACACATAGTCCTAGAACCAAAACTCGCACAAGACTATATGATCGTCGTACATGAAGGAAATGGAATTCATTTGGGGCAAGCAAAAATTTTAAAAGCATTTCAACAACAATATTGGACTGCCAACCCTTCCACCATCACAAAACGTATGGCAGAAGCCTGTAAACCCTGTGCGTTAGGAAAAGATAGATGCAAAACCCCCGGACCAACAGGGACCCTTTCCGCAAATAAACCTTGGCAAACACTGTCCCTTGATGGCATGGGTTCTTTTACAGCAAGCCATGGGAAACGATTCAATGTCACTTTTGTAGACCTCTATTCAAAGTTTCTAATTGCCTGCCCCGTAAAAGATCACAGTGCCCTTACGGTCACCGAAATACTGGCCACAGAGATTTCCCATGTGTTCGGATTACCCATCACCATACTCTCCGACATCACCCCGGAATTCTCCGGACAGGTTTGGGAAGGATTCACAAAAAAATGCGGAATAAAAGCCAATCACTCTTCACCCTACTGGCCCCAAGGCAATTCCGTCTGCAAACGCAGTCATCGCATGATAAACAATCAGCTTCGAACAAGACTGATTGCCTTAAATACGACGGACTGGCCAGCACAAGTGAAGATGATACAGTGGGGAATCAACTCGTGCCCCAGAGTGGACGGCATTACCCCATACGAGTGAATTTTTGGCGTAGCCCCCATGCTACTACCATTCTACCACCTAGCTCAGCCATCCACCTCAGAAGTCACCGCCGACCCCCTACAAACCTTAAGAATACCCTACACACAGCCCAAACATGCCAAGATGTGCGACGAGACACCACTGCGCACCAAAATCCATTTGCCATAGGAGACACCGTAATGGTGGCAAAACTAACAATACTGAATAAATTAGGCCCTCGATAAGTGGGACCCTACAAAAAAACGAAAGTCCCCAACCCCTACCAGATAATCATAAACTACCACGGAGAAACAAGAACATACAGAAATAGATACGACAGGATTTACCGTCCCTTACCTGATGACAAAGATCGCAACCGTCAAAATCTGCCCACACCATCTAATGACCTTCATGGTGCCTCCACACCAACCAAAGAACCGCCCACACAAATCAACACCAAGACCAACCAACTACGCATATCCCTGTACCCACCACACAACCTAACAAACGGCTACTCCAACCTCAACGTACACCACCTCCAATATCCTCTTCCCCTCACTCAACCCTCTCAAGCTAACAAGACGAAGCGAGAACAACCAAACACAAACGCCGAGTAAATCCACCATTCTCCTCTCACTACAAACTTCGCCTCTGCATAAAAGCTAAACCTTCAGCTAAAACCAGCAAATATTAGTTCCTACAACCTAAAGCAACAACCCAACAAACAAACAACGAGGCACACCAAACAAACTCATCACAAACGCTCGTCCACCTCACCACCCAACTCCTCTCCTCCATCTCCTAAACGAAGATGCCCACACCTTTCCCCCACACCCTCTCCACCCCCATCAACCCCTACCTCACACAAATCCACCACATCCCCCTCATCCAACACCTCTTCACCTTCAAAAAACCTTCCATAACCACTACCTCTACTCATACGACGTTCACCAACATCTACAAACCGTCAACCTCGAACCCCCACCACATCCTCACCTTCACCAATCCTTCCGCAACCACTAACCTTAAAAAAATTACGTATAGCACCACCACTCACAGCCCAGCAACCCCCAACAACAACCACAACCCAAGGCAAACAAACGCCCTCCACCTCAACTGACCAACAACCTCACCAAATCAACCCACCTAGCCTTGCCCCCCCAACCTCTCCCCCTATCCATCCACCATTCCTTCAACACCTAACCGTCCTCCAAATAAATCCTCTATATCTCAACAAATCAACTCGTACACTAACCCCTCTTTTAACCCCCAACCCTTGCCCACACAACCCACCCACAACTACCCCCTCAGCCACACCAGATGCCAGCCCTGAACCTCCACCCAGACCAAATTTTACGACTAGAGCAGGTCGCTTTACAAAGCCCCCGTACCGATTTTCATCAATTATTCTGCCAAATCATACATCAAAACTGTTTCTTTCCTCAGCAACCAAAACAAAACACATAACACACATGAACACGTCTAAAACACTAAGGATATCTTCCGCAACAAACACAAGTTCCAACATTCCACGCTCATATTTTGACAAGGACATAATCCCTAGTACTTTCGCGTCCGCAACAGTTAGTAAAACCCTTCCGGTCAGTGACCAGGTCA
This sequence comes from Paralithodes platypus, assembly GCA_032716605.1. Taxonomy (NCBI): domain Eukaryota; kingdom Metazoa; phylum Arthropoda; class Malacostraca; order Decapoda; family Lithodidae; genus Paralithodes; species Paralithodes platypus. Next base: position 51,238,284 of record CM064573.1, on the reverse strand, counting down.
CCACTTGCCCTCACACCACCAGCACAGCAACAACAACTATCTCCTCCAGACGTCACTAGCCCTCTACCTCTGCCATGACGAACTCCACCCTCTACGTGAAAAGAGTAAAATGGTCCGCTGACCAGGATCTTTAGGATCCGATATATTGAAGAAGCCATAACAACCGCTATTATTGAGGAAACCCATCGTTCCTGACAGTAATTATCAACCGTCTCCAAACCCCGGATCAACGTTCCATCGACTTGTGGAAATACCTTCATTCGCTGCCCAGTTTCACCCACCAGGGAAATTCTCTTATATTCCCCCTTGAGGCACGAGGACGTGCCTACGATGCCATAGAGGGAAGTAAGATAACGAAAATAAAGAATAGTACCCTACAACCACCAAAGAAAAATAATAAGGAAGCAAGGAGGAACTCATGAAGAAAATAAAACAAGAAGGAACAATGGAGACCACCAAAGAAAGCATTTCCCCACCCCAAACAAGAGGGAAACTAAAACAAAAACAATAGAGGAAACAAAGAAGAAAGCCCTGCCTACCAAAACATCTGCCATGCCCCGGATTCCTAAGTTGCCCCACAACAATCAACAATCAACGGACTACAAGCAGAATCAAGGACAGAAGACAAGAGGAAAAGAAGAAATAATAACCAAGGAATGCGCGTCCCGGGAAACAACACGTGTACAGGAAACAACACGTGTACCATTTGTTCACCATTTCCTGAGAGGTAATGATGTTACCCCACCACCAGTCTTCACCGCCAGAAGAGAAGCCCGGGTAGCTACTATTACTACAAAATATCGTACGACACCCGGGAAGAACATCAATATATATTCTACCTCTAAGCAACAACAGAAAAGGAAGATAGTGTTCAGCCAGGATAAAAAGGACTCCTATCAACACCAACCAAGTAAGCACTTGCACCCCTGTTCCACCAAAAGGCCAAAAACCTCATCCCCCAGCTTCTAAAGGATTCTCCTAATCTCTAGGATTAACCCCTGACCGCACCTATGACCTTTATGCTCCCACACACCAAACACGGGACATATCAGCCAACGTCATCACTATGCTGTAGAAAGCTGAATATGGCAAGCAATTTTAGGGCTTCACATTACTGGCATACCAGGTTGTAATGTCGTAGAATTACCCTCCCATTCAGTTGGATAAACGGCATACCGAATGTCTCACAGGTCTGAGGAGTTATTTTCCCTATTGAGGGATCGTTGTTAATTGTGTGGCATACCATCTGTTAACATAGAACCTGGAATAGGCTTCAACTTTAATAGTAGAAGATTGAAGTACCAGGCTATACCCACACTTCACCTTTTATTATTAAAACCGCACTGTAAGAACTACCAAGAGATAGTTGGCATACCAAAATCACTTGTGTAGTTCAGGGCTCCGCGAGATACCTTAACAGGCACTCTGCATATGGAAGTCCTTCGTGCATTTGTCTGTAGGATTATGTTGGACTTCTGCAAATAAAAGGTTTAAACACCGCCACAAGTTCCTTGAACCTTTCACAAAGGTCAGTGGCAGTCGAGAAGATAAGAGTGGCCATAGCAATATTATCTCCTCGCGTTCGCCCGATATATTGCCAATTTGTCATAACTGAGGCATTATATTAAAGACTCTACATCAAGAGTACCTGAATGGAACTTCATCACCGATTAATATAAAGGTCAGGATAGTCGAGTATCCCTAAGCTATATGCTATATATACTCGCGTTCGTCTGATGAGGTGCCCAAATATATTTATATATTTACGGAGCCGCATTCAAGACCCCACACCATTAATCCATCTGTAACTACTTCACACGACAAGCCAACCTGGATGGCCCTATGGAGACTCAGAAGACGAAAAGCTGTTCTCCTCAAAGAACCCTTTGACTCCAAGTGTTCACTTTTGGAGAAGTTAGAGAAACACGTAAAGAAGTTAATACCAGTGACGAGGTATACAAAGTTAGAGTCCCAAGATATTGACTCTGACATAAATCCTACAAGTGCTACAAAGTTAGAGTCCCTACATATATCGACTCTGTCATAATTCTCACCAGTGCCCAAGGTGCCTACAAAGTTAGAGTCCCACGATATTGACTGCTAAATTCTACAAGTGAATATAAAGTTAGTCCCCCCACATATCGACTCTGTCATAATTCTCACCAGTGCGCAAGGTGCCTACAAAATTAGAGTCCCACGATATTGACTCTGCCTAAATTATACGAGTGAATACAAAGTTAGAGTCCCTCACATAATATATCGACTCTGTCATAATTCTCACCAGTACGCCAGGTGTGATTATCAAAAGTAGAGGTTAGTATAGTGACTCAAAATAATTCCTCGTCAACTAAGTATAACTAAATATTATAGTTAAAGATAAAAGTTCCGTCTGATTATATTAATATTATTCAGTGTTTTCTCAAATATACAAGTGTTGAGCTCCCTCTAGATCCTCACTCGTGCTAGAAGCGTATTAGTTATTGTTGTATAAACATATCTGTTCATTGTTAAAACTATTTAGCTCTCATATACGTACCTAGAACTTAAGATTGAAATAAACTGTTCTTTAAATTACATTTCGGTGTTATATATATCCTCTGCTTGTCTTCTATGCATGTATTGTATGAACTCTGATATCTCCAGTCTTGAAAGAACTCACTAGAACCAATAAGGAAACCTGACGAAAATCACGGTATAACACCCTACTTCCCCATATATCTCTCCACTCCAACCCTCCACCTCGTTCTCGGTCTAACCCTCCCTCTAATCCTTTCCATCTCACTTACATGCACCCTTTTTGCCATCCGCATGCTAATAGGGAATTTAGGCACTTAACCTTAAAAATCTACATGCTGATATCTCTATAACGAATGGACGGAATTGATATCTAACGGAAATAGAGCTACAATACCTCTGTACTTCACATAAGAAATATAATGAAATTACAAATTATATCCTAACTATCCTCCACAAACCCAAATATTATTGCAGTTTCACATAAATAAATTTGTCTACAGCTTATGCTTCCTTACGTAGCTTTGTTTGCTAGTAGAGTATTTGTTTTGTGTCATAGATTCCTTCTTATTATATTTAAACACAATGCAAACTTGTGAAAATATACCATACACATTATATAGACGAACAAGATTGCAGTTGACGATCTCAGTGCAATGCCTCATCGCGTAAATTACTTTGTTCTTAGGGCCCTTTGATATACCTTTCCATTGTTACTCCAATCAATAAAACATCACCATTGCATTAATATCGCCACCTAACCTATATTCGCTAATAAAACCACTAACACCACTTTCACTAAATCATTCGTAAAATTATCCCACGTTGCCTGGCAATTAAATAGCCTAGCCTATGTAAATCACATATCAGGATGTAGCATTCACTGTTATCTTGAGAATAGCAATGGCTATACCATTCTACACCAAGTGGTTATGGTTTAATGGTGAAAATAAAAGGATAAGTTTGGCTGCGTTTCTGGGATAAGTAATGAAGATTCGGCAATTTCGTGATATTTACATATTTATATCTTGATAATGAAATGGCCTAACCAAGATCAAATATATATCATGATGCAGAACTCACTATTCTCTTGAGAACATTGAGGCCTAGAATATTCTACACCAAGTGGTTTCGATTTGATGGTGAAAATACTAGGATTACTTTGGCCTACAGGTCAAATACATATGTGTTTTTGTTCACACATTCGCCAGGTATATGATTTCAGCTTGTAAAGTTTATGCAGCTATTGATTATTGATTATGGATTATTATTGATTATATTGACAATTGATTATCGTTTTTAGATTTATTTCACCATTGTAACCATTCCTGTTTCATCGAACACTGCTTGCGTGCAACAATTCTGACGGCCAAAAACTATCGATCGACTAACTTGGGCTGTGCTTGCAACACAAGTCAGCAAGCAAACTGATTGAGGGTATGTTGTTGTGTGTATTGTAGACCGCCCGTAATGACAAGAAAGATTTTTGTCACATGGTTTTAATTGGTTTAAGGACGAATTCAAGCCTGTGCCTTTTAAAAGTAAACTTGAAGTGTACTTTTAAAGTACACCCGGTTTTGATGGGGTAAGCCCAGTGAAAATCTCCTTAAGTTGTATAACTTATGAAGTTATACTGGTGATTTATAGGATATGTAGTGACTTTCATGCAACCTATAGGACGAATGGCAACACACAACTTTAGTGCAAGCAATTGGACGAAGGGACCTTTATTACCGTCAATACCAATTCATTCACTTTAACCTGGGGGCTGCATTGACGATGTTTTTAAACATCCACCAGTGCGTGACTTTTAACCCATACTATACCAGAGCATTTTGTAATTTATGCACCCCTCAGTACCAGCAAGTCTAGCCAAAATGACTCATCCGCGGCAAGACAGCATCCTCCCACCACAACGGCTGAGGAGCGACTAACTGTTCTGTGGATGTAGTTGGCTAGGGGAGGCATGTGTTGCCAACATCTAACAGTATTGCCTTCAAGTCATGTTAGCGGCTTCCACTCGATATTAGCAGGAAGAAGGTTTGAGTAATAGTGACGGATGACAGCCGTCGCTGGTACTAGTGTTACCCTATTGTAGTGACGGATTAGGGCCGACATTGATACAGGATGTATAAAAGACCAATTCGGACGAAGTTTGTTATATTTACCAAATATAGCAATATTACTGTCCCATATGCAAATATTTTACTTGTATAATGAACATGAATATTGAAGAACCAGGAAATAGATGTAAAGAACAAGTATCACTGACAAAATTTATTATTAAGACGGGAGAGGTGGCATAAGAGGGAAAGCGACATAGGTGTGCTATCTATGGTGTCTCTAGAGACACTGACGGGTTCAGCTGTCTCTCGCGCATGTGTGAGGGAGAAGAGAGGTAGGGAGAGTGCATAGGAGGGTAATTGGATGTATTTGAGGTGGAGGGAGGCAGTAGGGAGGGAAAGGGAAAGGGAACATGTATAATAAAGGAGGAGAGGATAGAGAAAGTGGGGGGATGGGGAGGGATGGGGGGTGAGACAGATGTAAGGGAAACACAGGAGGTGGTGGTTAAGAGACATGCCACCTAATCACATATTGCTTCCCTTTCATTGGCACTTGGGTATTTGTTGTTGTTTGTAAGTACCATCTCCCGGAAGGAACATCACATTCGCCCAGTAAAACCTTCTTGAAGAAACGTCGATGTCCTTGAGATAATTCACACCATCTGTCTCATTCATTCTTCCACCATCAGAATTTGATGTTCAATGATTTACTTTTTTACTACCTCATTATCCTATTGCTACATAGTGCAGAAAGACAAATTTACTATTATCAACTCTGCAGAGTTTGGTACCCCCCCCCCCCCCCCCCCGTATAGTGGTTACCACCGGAAAAAAATGTCTGTCGTCGTTGTTGTCCGTCTGTCCCGAAACCCCTCCTAGACCGTTGGAAGGATTTTCACCAAATTTCTCACGAACATTTGTTGGGTGAATGCGAACGTCCGTCAAAAAAGATTTTTGGAATTTGTGCAATAGTTATGATTTTAGATCCAAAATATGGTTTTACCCCCCCCCCCCCAAGAGCCCCTACAGGGCACACACACAGAACGCCTTCGTTCTGGGGGCGAAAACATCTCGCCCCGCATTTGTTAGGTTAAGTTAGTTTAGTTGACATTAGAAGTGATGGTAGCAATAGTGGGGATGATGGTAATTGTAGTGATAATGGTGCTAATAGTAATGATGATGTTTGTAGTTGTAGTGATGATGACAGCAGTGATGATGATGGTAGTGATGATGATGACAGTAGTAGATATGATGGTGACTACTAGTAGTAGTGATGATCGTCATAATAGTAGTGATGATGGTTGTAGTGATAATGATGACAGTAGTGATGATGGTGACAGTATTAGTGATGATGGTGACAGTATTAGTGATGATGGTGAGTTGGTGACAGTACTAGTAGTAGTGATGATGGTCATAATAGTAGTGATGATGGTGAGTAGTAGTGATTATGGTGAAAGTTGTAGTGATGATGACAGTAGTAGTGATGATGACAGTAGTAGTGATGATGAGAGTAGTAGAGATGATGGTAAGAGTAGTAGTGATGACTATAACAGTAGTAGTGCTGATGATAGAAATGGCGATAGTGATTAGTAGTGATGATGGTGACCCATCGCAGAGTTGGGTATGCCGTTTTGATTTTGGGAAAAACGGTACGTCTACTTTAATTCCATCTTTCCTCATTGTCATTCACTCTTTTTCAACTCTGCCTAAGCAGAGTTTGGTATCGCCCCCCCCCACCCGCCCCCCGTATAGTGGGTACCACCGGAAAACCCCCCTGATACTACTCTCCTTGACGCGGTTGGGGGGCTTCGGGGCCGGCGACTGGAGCTTGATGGGGGATGGTTGTGGTACTTACCCTTCCTATCTCCCCTCGAGCTTTCGTCCTCAGCTTGACTAATTTTGAGTAGTTTTTCATTCCTCATTCTATGTTTTTCCCCTTCTATTCTTATTCTGTCCCATTTGGCTGTCCTCAAGCAGCCTATATCTCATGTCTCCCTGGCCTGGCTAGGTAGCAGACTCCTGACCTGATTTGTCTCTTCGGTTGCTGATGTGGCCGGACTGACTTGATTCCCTTCGGTAATGCATGTTTTGCTTCTCAGTGTGATTTTTTCTACCTTCGACCTGATCTTTCATTCTTCGCCCTGACCATTTCTTGGTTGGTGTTGCGGTGTAGCAGTTCTTGCCTCATCCTTCGGCCCTGCCCTATAAGAGCTCTGATGTGGAGCTCATGTGGTCCGGCTGAACTGGTGAAATGGCGAGAAATGTCTGCGTGTCTTCACCTTCCTCGATTTGTTCCCCTACTGCCCTTTCCGATCTATCTTGACTCGTTTAGTTATATATCTTGATCGAATCCTTCGGGCCAGCCCTATGAGAGTTCTTTTGTAGAGCTCAGTGGTCTGGTTAAACTAATATTAAAAAAAAAACAAAAAAAACACCGGAAAAAAATTCTGTCGTTGTCGTCCGTCTGTCCCGGAACTCCTCCTAGACATTTAGACGGATTTTCACCAAACTTCACACGAACATTAGTTGAGTGAATGTGAAAGTCAGTCAAAAAATATTTTTTAAATTTGTGCAATAGCTATGATTTAACCCTTGTCTAGCGAGGGGTTTTGGGCTTATTTGGGCATATTCAGGCCCTCCTGCATGATAAATCAAGTATCTCCATGAAAAACAATTTATTTAGCAAAAACCTAGGCGCTAAAAGCTTCAAAATGAGACCAGAACGAGCTACGTAGCACTCGTGGTTCTCATACAGTGATACCAGTAACATGGGAGTTTAGCGTCTAGCGGCATATTTTTCCCAGCTATGCTCACTACTGGCTACACTGCCGGTCTCTCGAGAACACAGGGAACATGAAATTAATGAGCGGCGGTAAGCCCTGGGAGTCGGCTGTCTGGCCCGCTGCGCTCCCGGCCATTTGCACTCGATTTTAACCCTTTAAAAGCCTTAATAATGCTCCTAACTTGCTGCAAATTGGAACCGGACTTAAGTCCGACCCCGATCTTTAAGGGTTAAGATCCAAAATATGGTTTTACCCCCCCCCCCTGAACCTCCCCCCCCCCACCCAGGGGGCCCCCCAAACCCCCCCCCCCCCAAACCCCCCCCCCTGCAATAATGGCATTCTGTGTGTGTGTGAACGTCTTCGTTCTGGGGGAGAAAACATCTTGCCCCGCATTTGCTAAGTCAAGTTAGTTTAGTTGACATTAGAAGTGATGGTAATTGTAGTGATAATGGTGATAATAGTAGTGATGTTGGTAATTATAGTGATAATGGTGATAATAGTAGTGATGATGGTTGTAGTTGTAGTGATGATGACAGCAGTGATGATGATGACAGTAGTAGATATGATGGTGACAGTACTAGTAGTAGTGATGATGGTCATAATAGTAATGATGATGGTGACAAGCAATGATCAACTCTGCGTAAGCAGTGTTTGGAATCGCCCCCCCCGTATAGTGGGTACCACCCGAAAAAAATGTCTGTCGTTGTCGTCGTCGATGTCTGTCTATTGCTGAACTCCTAGACCGTTGAACGGATTTTCACAAAATTTCACACGAACATTTGTTGGGTGAATGCGAACGTCAGTCAAAAAAGATTTCTTGAATTTATGCAATAGTTATGATTTTAGGTCCAATATATAGTCCCCCCCCCCCACCTCCAGACCCCTCCCACCCACCCACTCAGCAATGATGGCGTTCTTAGTGTGTGTGCCCCGAAGGAGCTTACACACAGAACGCATTCGTTCTGGGGCCGAAAACATCTCGCCCCGCATCTGTTTGGTTAATTAAGTTAGTTTAATTGACATTAGAAGTGATGATAGTAATAGAGGGGATGATGGTTGTAGTTGTAGTGATGCTGACAGTAGTAATGATGATGACAGTAGTAGTAGTAGTAGTAGTGATGATTGTCATAATAGTGGTGATGATGGTAGCAAGTAATGATGATTGTAAGATGATGGTGATAATAATGATTATGGTGATAGTTGTAGTGATAATGATGACAGTAGTGATGATGGTAGTGACAATGGTGACAGTATTAGTGAAGATGGTGAGAGTAGTAGTGATGATTGTAATATTAGTAGTGATGATTATAGTAATGGTAATGATGATAGTAGTAGTGATGATGGTGACAGTTTTAGAGATGATAGTATTAGTGACAATGGTGACAGTATTAGTGAAGATAGTGAGAGTAGTAGTGATCATTGTAATAGTAGTAGTAATGATGATGGTAATGGTGATGATAATAGTAGTAGTGATGATGGTGACGGCTGTAGTGATGATGATAGTACTAGTGATGATGGTGGTAATATTAGTGATGATGGTAACCCATCGCAGAGTTGGGTATGCCGTTTTGATTTTGGGCAAAATGGCACGTCTACTTTATTAATATTATTCGAAATCCTTTATTCATTTCTTTCTCCACCCTATTACATAAATTCCCCCCCCCCCCTCCCCCCCACACACACACACTTTCAAGGTCAGCTGTCCAAATCCTTCTACATTTTTAAAAGACCTCCGTCTACATATTGTTAAAAACCTATTATCCTCTGCCAAATGGTGGGGGTGACTGGGTAAATTGAGAGAAAGTATATTAAATGATGGATACATGTTTTTCATAATAAGTGTTGCTAGCCCCAAACGCAAGAGCAACTGTGGCCTTCAACCATCCGACACACCTCCTTTTATTCATGTACATTGAACAACATGTAAAATACAAATATATGTACATATATATATACATATATATATATATATATATATATATACGGTATATATATATATATATATATATATTATAGGTTTGATTCCCGGAGGGAAGTAAAGAAAACCTAATATTTAGTAGGGCCCCGTAATCATTGATGATATGCCTATTAGTATAATAGTCTCCCATCAAACACCGCGGTCGCTAGTTTGAATCTACCTCGCGGGAGGACAGGAGTACTAACCCCATAAGTGCAACGCGTATTCTCTTATGGAATCGTCTTTATGATTGGGTACTCACTACGAAAAAAACTTCGAAAAAAATAAAAAATTACTTAATAATTGCTATACTCAAGCTCTCCCATGCGTGGATTTCTTGCGTGTGGATTCCTGACGCTGGCCCTCTAGCATCCATACTTCCTTCACTGATATATCAAGATACAACTCAGAAATCAAGCGAATGGGAAGGGGATGGCAGGGATGGGACTAACATCGTCAATGATTACAGGGCCCTACTAAATATTAGGTTTTCTTTACTTCCCTCCGGGAATCAAACCTATAATTTAATAGTGGCCCCTCCATCATTGACGATGTGCCTGATATATAAGACTGGAGGGGGACATTCGTGGCAATATCAAAACCACCAACCTAAATACCATAGGTAACAGAGAATCCGTACAACATTATCAGGTTTATATTGTGTACATACAATATATAAAAATATAAAAGGAGGTAAGCAGTGCGTTACTTCGAAGAAGAGCTGCTTGGACATGACTGGATCTCCACTTGAGATCTACTGCATGTTTAGTGAGAACATTCATGTACTCTCATAACTAGAACCTTAATCCTTTGGATCATGTTCTGGCCTTAAAATTATTTGTACAATAAAATCTGTTTGTACATTCTGTTAATACTACATAGATGCAACTATGATAGATTTCTTAAAATAAAAATAAAATTTGATTAAACTGTATAACCAGTTTGATTCATTTCGCCGCTCGTGATTCGTGATTTCATCACAATCTTCGGCGAAGGGGTTCTGTACCCCTTGTTATAATTGGCCGACTAGGTACAAATGGTCAGATCTCTCGTGACTTCATGCTATCCGGCGGAGGGGTTCTAGGGTTCTTTGGGCTTACCGGCGCTCCCCCCCCCCCCTCCTTATTTCCTTGTAAGATCAAACTTAATGAGAAGCACATGGACTACTAGACCCGTTGCCTTGATACCACACAGGGCAGTTGCTGGCTTATCCAGAGCCATAGACAGGCATCGTGTCAAGAAAGAACGGTTGGGAGCCCACAACTTAGTGCTAGCTATGCCATCAATGGAAGATTTTGCAAAAAAACGAGAGGCAAACACTCTAACTCGTGACTTTTGCCTAGTCCTTGAGCCGAGGTAAGGAGATGCATATTCCAACCTCAGCGTTACGTGTCAACCGGATAGGAATAACTAGAATTCCTGATTCCTTGCCCTTGGCTAAGCAACTAAGGAACATAACTGATCACTGGAAGTATATGTCTCTATCTCTAACATACTAAAGAGAACACATCATCTTCGTGGATTGTCCATTCAGTTCTGGACAATCAGCAAAAGAAAATTTTCGTCGTTGCTTAAAATGTTCTCGTTCTGTGCTTGTGTGTGTTGCTTGCCTATGCCCCACCTGTCCGGCGGGTTTGATGGTCTTGGTCTTCCAGTACCCCCCCCCCCCCCCCTCCCCTCCTTTTCTCTAACTTGTAAAGCAACTTAACACTAAAGTACCATGCCTTCAGACCCGTTGCCGTACTGGGCCACCAAATTGATTTGGTTGAGCGAGAGAGAGAGGGAAGATAATCCGTGAGAAAAACCTGGTTGGCTCAGCCGGAATAATTCCCTCAACTTGCCTTAGATCTGGCACCGAGTATACACGCCGGTGGCTAGCTCAGTGTTTGTAAACACCGGGAGCCTGAAGAAAGTTAGGCAACCACACGGTTCGTTAGTGACCGTGAAGGTAGAGGAAGATGCCCTAAGGCCGATGGTCATGTGTCGTTTGTTCCTGGAAAGATCCAGGTTCGACGCTTCCCGATGGGATACCCATTTTGACTGGGTACCCCTCCGCTGACGGGGCGGGGTGAAGTGTAAACACTCGACCCAAAATCCTGTTTCTTCATCTTCGGAAACGAGGACCCCAAAAGAGGGCGGCGTCTCAGATTGTTGCCGCGTGATTCTGTAAATTCATGATTGAATTAGTTTGAATAGTAATATCGAAGAAAAAAAAAGGGAATGCGAGCGATTTTGGAGTTTCAGTTCGATCGGATTCCTCTATTTCTGTAATCACCAAAGACTAGCCTGACTGTTAGAGGTAAGGCGAGGCTACAAAGGGTCTTATCTCGGAATTTGTTAATGCCGAGATTAGTTAGCTACCGAGGCGCTAGCTATCATCTTGCATCCAAATTGGATCTTGCCCAAGGATCGATTAGCACCCGAAACCCGTGATAGGTACAACACTGTGGATGTCGGGAAAAAACTGGGGTGAAACACCGGAGATATGTTTATTCCCCCTTTTTAGGCGAATGCCGGGATGAAGTGCCAACTACGAAGTCGGTCCAACCGGACGTAGTTACATAAGGTGTGACACTGTGGGCGTAGGGTAAGGCCGGGGTGGAAGAGATACTGTCATTCCAACGTCTTAGGCCACGCCGGGAAAAGTAAACAGTCGATATCCAACTGCCAGAAGGCAGTCTACTAAAAGTTTTAAGGGGTGGGCGCCGGGACATAGTGAAACCCGGCGGATACCCACCGTGGATTTTTACAATAGCCAAGTCCTTTATCACTGTAGTGAGATAGAGACGGGCGGCGCGCCAGCCCCAAGGGGTCGGCCAAGGCAGGTGTTAACTATCAACATCGAATTCCTTTAGAGTCCTTGACAAATTGCATGTATGAGCACCCCCAATCGAATGATTGGAATTGCTCTGCTGGTGCCTGGTAGAGCATAGTCTGCTGACGTCGCAAAACTGTACAGACAATTACCTCTAGACCTCAGATGAAGTGCATCTCCGAGGAGTGGAACCAACAACTTTCGAAGCCGGGCTTAACCCTCTCACGTTCTTGACGCAATTTTGAGCCTATTAGGGATACTTTAAAGCCTTTGTTACCATCAGGGGTATTTAGAAACCTTTAGTTTAGTTACTTCAACCTCTGCAGTTGTCTTTGAGTTAGCTGTGGGCAGAAAACTAATTTTGGAGAGGTAATTATAAGAATGAGAGAACTCTATTTATTATTGCTAATCTGGCAATCTCTGCATCATAAAAACGTGAAAGGGTTAATAAACACCAATAAACGCCCGTTTCTGAAGCCTCGGTATTACACCTATCGTAGGCAGAGGATAAGAAAGCGACAGAAAACTGTGGTGCCGGTTCAACCTCAGCGCAAAGCAATTTCATACTTGTTACAAGTGTTCGTTAATTACTAGCGGTAAAACGCTCTTGTGACGCTCACCGCTTCCCCCAGAACCGCATGGCTTACTCGCTAGGACTCGCCAGGGCAGAGAATGTAGCTACAGTCTACCTATCATTGTGTACTTTCCTTCTCGAGAAAGCTTGTGTTGCAGACAGTTCAGAACTGTTCTTTGTTTTCGTCTGTCACAATCCTTTCTATTTTATTTAGTCAATTAAAAGTATTGTGTTAAGTAGTTGAATGATGGGAAGGCGAGCGGGAGAGAGAGAGAGAGAGAGAGAGACCAGGTGGTGTGACTTGGTGGTGAGTGTGGCGCGTGGCTGGCCCCCTTACATAGGCCTCGCAGGATTCGTTGCCTCCTGCCTAACACGGCCTACTAGGCGGCTGCTTACTGGGCGACTGTCGCGCGCCCTCGTGCCATTCCTGCGAACTGGGACTCCACCCATGCGGTCCCTGGAAATATCCTGGTCAGATCCGTCCCAGACAGCATACTCTAAGCATCTCCCTTGAACTGTTCCACACTCTTGTCTTAGAATCTTTCTCTTCTACTGCCTCTATCATTTCCACTACTTCCTCACCTTTTATTAATATCAATCCCCCTCTGGTTCCCTGCATCCACACCTTGAATTGGTGGCCAGACTGTATTATATGCTGGATCTCACATTTCTTATGTACTAGGCTAAGGTTGAAGATAGTCATTGTCTTTTTGGGAGATTGTATTGCTCGGACTGTCTCCATCAATCACTAATGTTTCTACAGGGTTAAATAATGCTAGACTAGGGATCAGGTACCTTGCTGTTGGTGTTTTCACTGTGTGTAGGCTACTTTTGAGCTGCATGACACTACGGATTCTGTGGGTTACCTGGGTGGATCTTTTGTCTGTGTACCTTGGGGTTTAGACTGTGTAGTGTGTGAGGGCTGCTTGCCTAATCCACCCTACACTTATCTAACTCTATTTTCTTTTTCTTTTGAGGGTCGCCAGGAGGATACTCGATACTTGTGATCGAGAATCCTCAAGAGAGCACCCCTTCATATTAACGTAATCAGGCCGCACAGACCCAAGGTCCACACTAGGCTAGGAGCTGCCTTGCTCCACCAGAATTCTGTACCTTTGCGCATCCCAGCTAGACTTTGTTAACCCGGGTAGACATTAGCTGGATTAGATCATAAAATTATACTCTTTTATGCATACCCATTATTTCTACACAAGCATTTTGAGGTCTAGGTTGCTGTAGAGAGACACAACCAGCATAGACCGGTTTTGTTAATAGGAGTACTACTTTTTCGTGGCGAGCATTATTACTGTTGCACCGCTTATAATATTCTCATTGTCCTGCCTCCTGCTATTTTGTGGTTCCATTTCCGATACGTTCTTCTTAGTAGCATCCGAGATTATTCAGAAGATTCCTTGTTCGGTGCTTGAGGACTTTACAACACTTTCTTTCATAAAGGAGTGACAGATATTATTGATTAAAGTAACGTTAAGTAAACCATCTTCTTGTTTGCATTAGATCACTCTTGTGATTTAATTTAGTTAACTATCTTTTCCTGGTGTACCATAACTAAGCAACCATATGGTATAGGTAATAGGCTGTTTCAGAGAACATCAGCCTATAGTAGAAGCACATAGATACTGAGTTAAGATACCCCGCTATCGCAGATATAACTCTGGAGGGTATATGTGTTCTTTGTTCGACGGGATTATATATCAGGGGTTGGATCTAGCGTTTCCGTTGTTGCATTTATGCCAGTCTAGTCCAATGTATAAGAGCCACTGATTTATACGAGACCCGATCGTAACAAATGGCGACCTAGCTCAGGATTTGGTGAACTGACATATAATTGCAGGTTATTGTGCAGTTTTTCTCACAGTTTAGTCAGTGAAGATTTGTTGATTTTGTGGAATATTTTTTGAGGACATGCAAGAATTATTTTTTTTAGCAAAGTAATATAGCACTTAAGCGGTCTCCGAGAATTTATTATTGTGAATATTGTGGTATAAGAGTTTGGGGTACTTCTTTTTTGTGTATCAAAGTGAAAAATCTTCAGTGAGCATCATGTCTTATAGCGGATCAGTGCAGGATGAAGACACAGTACGTGATGTAGAAGCTGAGGAGCAGCAGCATGGGCAGGTTGTTAACTTGGTGAACAGTGAGGAGGATTCAAGGATTTTTTTACAATGGCCTGTTACTTCCGACCGGTTGGTGGGTGTGAATCGGTACGGTCTCCAGTGCTTAGCCGCAGCTATCGGTCATGTATGTACTAGTGGCATGACCAAGGATGACCTGATGACGTGTGTGCTGGGTGGGGTGACTGGCGTACGAGGTAGGGTGAGTGCTCAGAGCCCTTTGGCCGAGCCTCCCCTTCACTCGACTCCCAATCCTCCTATTGGAGTACCGACCCTGAGCACGCTTCCGCAGGTGGGTAGTGACTGGCAAGGTGGTTTGCCCCTGGGGGGATCACCGGGTATTTCTTACATCATTGCATTTCCTCCTCCTCCTCAAGGTTTGACCCTGGAGATGCTCTTTCAGCTCGAGATGGCAAAGATGCAACATCAGAGTCAACAGCAGACAGAGCTAGCTAAGATAGAAGAGAGAAAAGAGCTAGCTAAGATAGAAGAGAGAAAAGAGCTAGCTAAGATAGAAGAGAGCAATGAGCTAGCTAAGATAGAAGAGAGAAAAGAGCTGGCTAGGATGCAGCAACAGACGAGGGAAGCTGAGCTTAGGACTGAACTAGAATCTACAAGATACTGTGCCGACATGGATTTAGAGAAGTCTCGTGTTGAGACGACGGGACAGCGACTCGGTACTGGAAACCGTGCGCATGATCAGTCTCTGTCGCACCTTCTCAAACTGGTCCCTGTATTTGACGAGTCTGGTGTCACAGAGTTTTTCAATAGATTTGAGAAGAAGTGCCGGGAGCATCAGTGGCCTGAAGTTAAGTGGGCGGCCCTTGTGTCCTCTAGACTCGTAGGTAAGGGGCTCAAGGCTTATGATGCACTGCCTTTGGAGTCCTGCGTTGTTTATGAGGAGCTCAAGGAGGCTGTCCTGCGGGCATTGAGCTACAACCCGAGACATATAGGTTAAAGTTCCGGGGTGTGACTAAGGGGCGAGACAGTACCTTCTTGGAGCACGCCCGGGACCTGTCCGACGCTATGGGAAACTGGCTCAGATCAGAGAAGACAACTACGTTTGATGAGATGAAACAGTTGATGCTTCTAGAGCAGTTTTATAAGTGTACGGGTGGCGACTTGACTTTAAACCTTAAAGAGAAGAACCCAAGAACTCTCGTAGAAGCAGCAGAGATGGCTGATCGTCGGTTGTCACTAATTCGGGGGTGCGGCTCGGCACAGAGAAACGATGTAGGCGTTAAGGAGCGTTACCCTCCACCTCCCCGGAATATGGACACACATAAATTTAAAAGCAATGACACCAAGACTGATCACAAACCTAGCACCGCCCCGTTTAAGAAGGGTCAGGGGACTTTTACACCTCAGTATAAGTCCAAGGGGAAATTTGAGTGTTATCACGGTCACAAAGAGGGGCACATGGCAAAAGCTTGTCCGAGCAGACCTCCCTCGGCGGCTGTGTCATTGGCTCGCAGCATTGGGGTGTTCCAGAAGTCTCCCGTGTTTGCTGGAGGCATAAGATCAGAGGATGGAGCACCGCCAGTGAAGAAGGATCCGGAAGGCTCGAACCCTGTCCGCGATGCCTTTTGCGACCATAGAGGGCATGGCTGCGTGAAGTGGGGGGGCAAGAAGCACGGGGTACAGCTTTTGCGTGACACAGGTGCCTCTCAGACACTCTTGAAGAATTTCACTGGTAGACCCATAAACGCGGCGCGGGTAGTTGTGGTGCAGGGAGTTAATGCAACTAGGTCATACCTGCTTGTTAGAATGGAGCTTGAAGTTGATGGTGTGACTCGCGAACTGGATGTGGGAATCGTGGAGAAATTGCCTGTTGGGGGCGTCGACCTCCTTCTCGGCAATGACTTTACGGTGCCTGCTTCTAAGGTTTCACCCTTAGTCGTTGCCGAGGAGCTGGCCGACGTGAGTAGGGAGGAACAGGAGTGGGTTGAGAAGTGTCAGGTGCAACCAATGGCGTGTGTTGTAACCAGATCTCTCGCATCCAGGGAGTCACAGCCTAACCAACAGTCTTCAAATAAGCGGAGGAACGGTCACGAGAAGGTGCTGAAAGCTGATACGGTGGAGAGTCTAGTACCAGCAGCGCTTCTCGGGGACTCGGTATTAGCACCGTTATTAGAGTCTGGAGAAGCACCACCACCTGTCACTGAGAGTGTAGAGGCAGGGCTTAAAGAGACTCGGAGGCAGCAACGGTATACACGGAGAGAGCAACGGGATGCAAAGTTCGATGTTGGGGGAGGGCATGAGTTGTTTCGCAAACACTTAGACAGGCTAGCTCCCTCAGATATTCGCAAATTGCAGCTAGAAGACCCGGAGGTTCTAAAGTGTAGTGACGGTGCTGTCAAACTTGAGAGTAGAGAACGAATGTTGCGTAGTCTGGAGTTGGCTGGCCGCAATCTGGTAGGCTCTCAGGCCCTCATGAAGGACAGGTACGACCACAAGGTGAAACTCGGGGAGTTTCACGTGGGTCAGGAGGTGTTGATACTACTCCCTCTTGTAGGTCACCCTTATCCGCAAAGTACGCTGGTCCTTATAGGGTAGCAGAGAAGCTCTCAGACTTAGATTACCTGGTGGCCACTCCAGACAGGCGTAAGAGGAATCAGTTATGTCATGTCAACCTGATGAAGGAGTATGTGAGGCGCCCACCTGAGCCTCTCACTGTCCCCGTGATGACTTTCAGCAGTCAAGATGGAGAAGGAGAACGGGACAGTCATGCG
Source organism: Paralithodes platypus (assembly GCA_032716605.1). NCBI lineage: Eukaryota > Metazoa > Arthropoda > Malacostraca > Decapoda > Lithodidae > Paralithodes > Paralithodes platypus. Next base: position 51,220,714 of record CM064573.1, on the reverse strand, counting down.
CAGGTGGATGACAACTGGGATTATCATGTTTCTGCAGATCAGTGGGCGGGAAACACGAGACAGTCGGCTCATGAGGCTTTGCAACACATACCTGAGCAACAGCATGTGGCTGTCGAGCGCCTATTTTGTTTATACCCTACTGTATTTGCGGAACACCCAGGCCTCACTACTCAGGAGGTGCACGACGTTGATGTCGGAGACCACCCACCCTTCAAATCAGTGCCCTATAGGGTGCCCCCTATTAAACTTCCGGCCCTCCGGGCGGAGTTGGAGTATATGTTGCAACAGGGACTGATCGAGAAGGGGGCGGTAAGGTGGACATCTCCCGTAACGCTGCAACCTAAGCCGGATGGCAAGGTGCGCTTCTGTGTTGATTACCGCAGGCTAAACGGCTTGACTCCCACCAACCAATATCCTCTTCCCCGGGTCGATGACTGTGTAGACAAGATTGGCAGGGCCAAGTTCTTGACCAAGGTGGACCTGGTAAAAGGTTACTGGCAGGTGCCTTTGTCTGAACGGGCGAAAGAGGTGTGTGGGTTTGTGGTGGATGGTGCTACATATCTTTGTAATGTCATGCCGTACGGTCTAAAGAACGCACCAGCGACCTTCCAAAGCTTGATGAACGAGTTAGTGGCTGACATTCCGAACTGTACCGTGTACCTGGACGACGTCATTATCTACGATGACGATTTCAAGAGCCACTGTGAACATGTAGAATCCCTATTTAAGAAATTAAGCAAGGCAAACTTGGTGGTCAACTTGGGAAAGTGTGATTTTGTGCGGGCTACCGTGCAGTATCTGGGGTTCATGGTGGGTTTGGGCCAGGTGTGCCCCCCACAGAACAAGATATTGGCTATTAACCACTTCCCCAGGCCGTCCACCAAGAAGCAGATCATGAGGTTTTTGGGCATGATTGGTTACTACCGCCGCTTTATAAAGGGCTATTCTACTGTGCTGGCTCCTCTGACGGACCTATTGGCCAAAGATAGAAAGTTTAAGTGGGCGCCTGAGTGTGAGAGGGCTTTTTTGCTAGTAAAACACCTGTTGTGTACTCACCCAATCCTCAGGGCCCCGGACTTTAGCCGACCATTCCAGCTGGCAAACTGATGCCAGTGGTGTGGGGGCTGGTGCCGTTCTGATGCAATCAGACGAAGATGGGCTGGAGCACCCAGTCAGTTTCTTCTCAAAAAAGTTCAACTCGGCGCAGAACTATTCAGTAGTTGAGAAGGAACTGCTGGCGATTGTGCTAGCGCTCAGGCACCTTGAGGTGTATGTTCCAGCCTATGGACCAGTTGTGGTGATCTACACCGACCATCACCCCCTCAAGTTCCTGAATCAATTCCATAACCGGAATATGAGGCTGACCAGGTGGTCATTAATGTTGCAGGAATACAACCTAGACATACGCCATATTGCCGGTTCTGAGAATGTGATTGCAGATTGCTTGTCGAGGGTGGAGGACCCAGGGTAGATCATCACAAGGGTAGCCTCCTACTTTGGTTTGATTAGTATGTTTACGTCTGGTGCTTGTTGGCTCGCGTGGGTAAACCCAGCGTATTGGGTCGTAAAGTAGGAGTTGCTGTGTTGGTATAGAAGAAAAAAAACTAGGCTGCCCCTGTAGTGCAGCCGCCATAAACATATTAAAAATAAAAAAAATCTTATAAAAACTCTTTCTTTGATAGTTAAATTTTGTTTAAGTATGTTATAGCAGAAATTCTGAGTTGTACTCCTCTCAGAAGGCTGGGCTAGTGAAGCTCTCTCTTATGAGCATAACTATGTAATTTAATCTATTGTGTTGGAAGGGGTTGTTCATTTTTATAATGTGTTATTTTGAAGAGAACTGTGCTTTACATTTCATTGTCGCTGGGTGACTAGGAGTGGCGAATTTTGTATGGGTTCTGCGTGTCAGATTTAGGGCTCATAGTTGGAGCCTCTTAATAATCTTGGGTGGGGTGTGACGCTCACCGCTTCCCCAGAACCGCATGGCTTACTCGCTAGGACTCGCCAGGGCAGAGAATGTAGCTACAGTCTACCTATCATTGTGTACTTTCCTTTTCGAGAAAGCTTGTGTTGCAGACAATTCAGAACTGTTCTTTGTTTTCGTCTGTCACAATCCTTTCTATTTTATTTAGTCAATTGAAAGTATTGTGTTAAGTAGTTGAATGATGGGAAGGCGAGCGGGAGAGAGAGAGAGAGAGAGAGAGAGAGACCAGGTGGTGTGACTTGGTGGTGAGTGTGGCGCGTGGCTGGCCCCCTTACATAGGCCTCGCGGGATTCGTTGCCTCCTGCCTAACACGGCCTACTAGGCGGCTGCTTACTGGGCGACTGTCCCACGCCCTTGTGCCATTCCTGCGAACTGGGACTCCACCCATGCGGTCCCTGGAAATATCCTGGTCAGATCCGTCCCAGACAGCATACTCTAAGCATCTCCCTTGAACTGTTCCACACTCTTGCCTTAGAATCTTTCTCTTCTACTGCCTCTATAATTTCCACTACTTCCTCACCTTTTATTAATATCAATCCCCCTCTGGTTCCCTGCATCCACACCTTGAATTGGTGGCCAGACTGTATTATATGCTGGATCTCGCATTTCTTATGTACTAGGCTAAGGTTGAAGATAGTCATTGTCTTTTTGGGAGATTGTATTGCTCGGACTGTCTCCATCAATCACTAATGTTTCTACAGGGTTAAATAATGCTAGACTAGGGATCAGGTACCTTGCTGTTGGTGTTTTCATTGTGTGTAGACTACTTTTGAGCTGCACGACACTACGGATTCTGTGGGTTACCTGGGTGGATCTTTTGTCTGTGTACCTTGGAGTTTAGACTGTGTAGTGCGTGAGGGCTGCTTGCCTAATCCACCCTACACTGTTCTAACTCTATTTGCTTTTACTTTTGAGGGTCGCCAGGAGGATACTCGATACTTGTGATCGAGAATCCTCAAGAGAGCACCCCTTCATATTAACGTAATCAGGCCGCACAGACCCAAGGTCCACTCTAGGCTAGGAGCTGCCTTGCTCCACCAGAATTATGTACCTTTGCGCATCCCAGCTAGACTTTGTTAACCCGGGTAGACATTAGCTGGATTAGATCATATACTCTTTTATGCATACCCATTATTTCTACACAAGCATTTTGAGGTCTAGGTTGCTGTAGAGAGACACAACCAGCATAGACCGGTTTTGTTAATAGGAGTACTACTTTTTCGTGGCGAGTATTATTACTGTTGCACCGCTTATAATATTCTTGTGTCCAATAACATTATAGGTCCAGCCTTTTCGTGTATTTAGCCTACACGTGCATTGTCCTGCCTCCTGCTCTTTTGTGGTTCCATTTCTGATACGTTCTTCTTAGTAGCATCCGACATTATTCAGAAGATTCCTTGTTCGGTGGTTGAGGACTTTACAACACTTTCTTTCATAAAGGAGTGACAGATATTATTGATTAAAGTAACGTTAAGTAAACCTTCTTCTTGTTTGCATTAGATCACTCTTGTGATTTAATTAAGTTAACTATCTTTTCCTGGTGTACCATAACTAAGCAACCATATGTTATAGGTAATAGGCTGTTTCAGAGAACATCAGCCTATAGTAGAAGCACATAGATACTGAGAGTTAAGATACCCCGCTATCGCAGATATAACTCTGGAGGGTATATTTGTTCTTTGTTCGACAGGATTATATATCAGGGGTTGGATCTAGCGTTTCCGTTGTTGCATTTATGCCAGTCTAGTCCAATGTATAAGAGCCACTGATTTATACGAGACCCGATCGTAACACTCTTTTACCCCCCAAAAGTCTACTTCTGGGAGGTCTATCTGTCCGTATATCACGGGCGATGAAACCAGATCAGTAAGCGTACTTGAGGTATAGAAACTTTAGTTGTGCCTCCTTGAAGAGCCAAACGGCGAGTGACTAAATCCTTGCAATTTTTGTGATCTTAAGCAAACGTTTTCCACTACGTGGGGGAAATGTAAACCTGATCTGAGTCCTCTAATGTCTTTTTACATATGCTATGAACGGAGTGAATCTGGTGAGATTGAGCTACGCCCTGGTGCAGTGGACCAGTAACCCACTACGGCAGGAGGACTCTTGTACTCGGTAGTCGGAGTCAACCTTGAAGGGACGTTATTGCTTTCCACTACTTGTGCTAAAGTCTGGTGGCACAGCCGAGGGAGCATCGGTATTGTTACGAACTGGCACTCGGGTACACAAGGGCTCTCAATCAGGACTCGAATACGGCTCGCTGCCACAACGGAAACACACGATCCCAACCCCTGAGTACTGCCAGCCGAACAAAAAACACCAATACCCTCCAGAGTTCAATCTTCTATAACGGGGTATACAAGAACTCAGTACTAGTGTTCAACAACAGACTAATAAAGAGACAGGAATTATCTAGTCTGGTCAACAATCAAACAATGAAGTAAGAAACAACAACACCAAAGAATAGTGTTGGCCGAAGCCGAAGTAATCCACCCTTGACTATGAACTTAAGAAGTCCACCACCCTCTACTTCGGATCGGCACTATTACGTTACGTTAATTAATAGTCCTTAAGCATCGAGCAAGGAATCTTCTGAAAAAAGTTAGATGCTTCTCGGATGCTCGTAAGAAGTATGTATCGGATTTTGAACAGTAATTCAATAAGCAAAAACACTGGCAATTAAATACTATTAAAGGCTTAAATTGGCATAAGAATAATTAAAAGAATATGCAATAGTAAATGGCAAACATTAAAAGGAAGTACTCCGCAAATGCAACAGCAATAGCCTACTCGGATTGTGCTCGTGGGCCACTAATCACTAAAGTAGCCAAGCCTGCAACGCATGAAATCAATAGTGCATAAACAATATCATACATAAGGAAAGCTTCAATACTATTCTGTATCTACTAATCGAGTAAAGTCTAGCTGGGGTACTGTAGGCAAAAAGGTAGCAGTGACTGAGCAAAAATGGCTCGTAGCCTAGCGAAATCCTCACGACTGTTTAAAGTATTACGTTAAAACTAACTAGTGCACTTTGAGAAATCCAGATCCCTTGTATCTGGTTTTCTCCCGGCTCCTTGGCAAAGTAAAAACAAACTGTTAATAAAATACAGGGTGGTTAGGCTCTTGCCCTCACGCACTGTAAATTATTAACTCAACACAGTCAGCCGCGAAGACAACCTAGGCTTCACTGAACCGAAACGAGTATGCAGGTTTATCGCTTAACTACTGCATCAAACAACAACTCGTAACACAGAAAAGCCTTACCCCAGTCTAGCATTACCTAGACTAGCAGAAAACAGGAATAATAATAATAACACACAGGGAAATGCATATACAAGTGCAACAAACATAAATCAATCCTATTCTAAGTCAACCTTTCCAAAATAGGCTATCTAATAGGCAAGTATCTCGTGAGAACTCAAGCGATAATACGTTGGCTGACTAGCTCTGCACCAACGGGACCATGGAAGTTAAACAGGGCAGGGAAAAGAGGAGATAAGAATGTAAGGTAGTAGAGAAAGTTCCCATCAGTCAGAAGAATATATATAGTTAGCAAGGGAAATGAGAAGTCGCTCTGCCTAATGAGTTCTGATGAAAAAATGGCTAGACTTCCCTTTTATACCCGGCCCTCTAGTGAGCCCAACGTGAACTACTAAGGACCGCCCACTGACAACCATTACGTAATTTCTCTCTCTCCTCTGGGATACACAAAGGCTCCCCCTAGCACTGAGGGAGGGAGGAATGCGAGTGAGTTAGGCCTACCTCCTGCCTGGCGTACCCACTGACCCCTAACTGTGGCTGTTTCTCTTCCTATCATTACAAATAAGTTTTACACACAATACTTATAACTAATGATATAAAATAGAACTCGTTGATTCAGATGAAAACAAAATACATATTCATAATACTTATAGTACAACGGCTCACATGAACTAAGTTAGGAAACTCTACATAGACTACAGCCAAAGTTCCTGCCCTGACGATCCTAGCGAGAGTGGGGCATGACTAGGCGTTCTGTACAGCATGCTCACACGTGGACATGCGTCACACCTCCCCCAAGATTTTACTCGCTCAACCCTGAGCTAAAATCTGACAAACACAGAACCCCATCAAGCCCCCCACACCCAGCGACCGCATGGCACTAAAACAAAGCTGAGTTTATCACCAAAACACATCTTATTATAAAAAAAAAAATCACATTTTATAACTCCTCCCAACAATAGCAAAAAGATACAATATCATGCTCCCAGAGCGAGCTTACAGCAGCTCAGCCGTTTGATAGTTCGTGGACTACTCAAACTCTATAGGCTATGACAAACTTATACGATTACCTATATCAAAAGAAAGAGTTTTTATATGATTTTTATATTTTAATATGTTTTTCCCGGCTGCACTATAAGGGCAGCCTATTTTCCTCCACTCAAACCCCCACACCTGTGATAGCCTACGACTAATCATCCACCCTTGATAAACAATCCGCGATCACATTGTCACATCCAGCAATATGACGGATGTCCAGGTTATACTCCTGCAACATCAAAGACCACCTGGTCAGTCTCATATTGCGATTGTGAAATTGATTCAGGAATCTCAAAGGGTGATGATCAGTGTAGATAACCACGACTGGGCCATAGGCTGGAACATACACCTCGAAGTGCCTGAGCGACAGCACAATCGCGAGTAATTCCTTTTCTATTGTAGAATAGTTCTTTTGTGCAGCATTGAACTTCTTAGAAAAGAAACTTACTGAGTGTTCCACACCTTCATTGTCTGTCTGTAGCAAGACGGCACCAGCCCCTACACCACTAGCATCTGTTGCCAGCTGAAAAGGCCTGTTAAAGTCTGGGGCCCTGAGCATCGGGTGAGTACATAGCAAATGTTTCACCAAAGTGAAAGCCTTTTCACACTCAGGTGCCCACAAAAACTTTTTGTCCTTAGATAACAAATCTGTGAGAGGTGCCAACACCGTTGAGTAACCTTTTATGAAGCGTCTGTAGTAGCCTATCATACCCAAGAATCTCATAACCTGCTTCTTGGTTGTTGGGTGCGGAAATTTATTGATAGCCTGTACCTTGTTCTGAGGAGGGCACACCTGTCCCCTTCCCACTACAAACCCAAGGTACTGCACAGTGGCTTTTACGAAGTCACACTTTGCCAAATTTACTACCAGACCTGCTTCACTAAGTTTCCGGAACAAGGTCTCAAGGTGCTCACAATGGCTCTCAAAGTTGTCATCATAAATGATTACATCGTCCAAATATACGGTGCAATTTGGAATGTCCTTTACAATTTCATTCATCAGGTTCTGAAACGTTGCTGGTGCATTCTTAAGTCCGTAAGGCATAACATTGCACCGGTAGGTACTCCCGTCCACAACAAAACCACATACCTCTTTAGCACGCTCGGACAAAGGTACTTGCCAGTAACCTTTTACTAAATCTACTTTAGACAAAAAACGAGCATTACCAATTTTATCAACACTATCATCAACCCGAGGAAGAGGATATGGGTTAGTTGGAGTCAAACCGTTTAACCTACGGAAATCAATACAAAAGCGTACCTTGCCATCTGGCTTAGGCTGCAGTGTTACGGGGGAAGTCCACTTAACTGTGCCTTTCTCTATCAACCCTCTACCGAGCATATACTCCAACTCATCCCTCAGAGCTGGTAGTTTTATGGGGGGCACACGGTACGGGATTGACTTAAAGGGTATATGGTCCCCCACATCAACATCATGCATAGCCTGAGTAGTGAGGCCTGGGTGTTCAGCAAATACAGTGGGGTATGAACCGAACAACTGACGGATAGCATCAAACTGCGGCTCAGGCAAATGAGCTATAGCCTCGTCAGCCCTTAGGCTCGAGTTCCCCGCCCACTGATCCGCTGAAACATGTTGATCCCAGCTATCCTCCTCCGAAGCTTGACTGTCCCCCTCTCCTTCTCCACCACGGCCGCAACAAGCCAACACAGGGACAGTGAGAGGCTCAGAGGGATGCCTCAGATACTCTTTAATAAGGTACACGTGACATAACTGGTTCTTTTTCCTCCTGTCTGGAGTGGCAACAAGGTAATCTAAGTCTGAAATGTTTTCTACAATTTTATAAGGTCCAGTGTACTTCGCAGAGAGGGCGTTACCAACCAAAGGCAACAAAATTAATACCTCTTGTCCTACAGTGAACTTCCGGAGCCTCACTTTGTGATCATACCTGTCCTTCATCAAAGCTTGTGATTCTGTCAAATTTCTACCTGCCATCTCCAGACTCTTAAGCATGCGCTCACGGCTTTCAAGCACATACTTTAATAATGGACAAGGCTGCACAGTACCCTCCCAAATTTCTTTCAGCATGTTAAGGGGGCCCCTGACACGGTGTCCAAAAATCAGCTCGTTTGGACTAAATCCCAGGCTCTCACCAGGTACCTCCCGAGCAGCAAACAGCACATAAGGCAATCCAAGATCCCAATCCATACCGTTGTCAGCACAATAACACCTGAGCATGCTTTTAAGTGTAGCATGCCACCGCTCAAGCACCCCTTGACTCTCAGGGTGATACGCTGACGATACTACTGCTCGTATCCCATGCTGTTGCATTGTTTGCTTGAACATGTTGGAGGTGAAATTAGATCCCTGATCAGACTGAATCTCCTCCGGGTACCCGTACCTTGAGAAGTACCACAACAAGTTACTGACTACCGTCTTAGCCATTCCATTTTTCATAGGGTATGCATCGGGGTATCTAGTGGCAACATCCATTATGGTTAACAAATATTTATTTCCAGCCTTAGTTGGAGGGAGTGGACCAACCATGTCAACAATAATTTTACTAAAGGGTGGCCCAATCACAGGAATAGGGTGTAACGGAGCCTTAGGAATAACTTGGTTCGGTTTCCCGACACGTTGACAAATATCACATGAGTTTATCCATGACTGCACATGAGACTTCATCCCCGGCCACCAAAACAATTTCCCCAAAGCCGCCACCGTTTTCTTGGCACCCAAATGTACTGATAATGGAGAATCATGAGCCAACCTAAGCAAACTTTCCCTGCAGCCCTCTGGCACGACCAGCTGGTCAACTGTACCTGATCCGCCCTCCCAGTTCCTTTTAGGATCTTGATATCGGTGGTATAAAATTCCATTAACGAAAAACAAATCCCCTGCCTTTGCATCCCTATCTTCTTCTAACTCCACAGCCCCATTGGTACACTGCAAAACCTCTGGATCCTCTAATTGCAACTTTCGAATGTCTGTGGGAGCCAACATGTCTAACTGCTTGGTCAACAACTCATGCCCTCCCCCAACATCCAACTTAGACATCCGGTTTTCTCGCTGCAGGTAACGGTGCTGTCTCTGAGTCTCTGCCTCCTCCACTACTTTATCAACTGTGTTAGGCACTGGAGTTACAACAGACTCGGTCAAAGGTCCTGCTATTGGGTCTTTTGGGAGAGCCACTGGTTCTAAACTCTTCAAACTTTTCCCAGCCTTCCGCTTCTCCTTATTTTTTTTATTTTTTATTTTTTTTAAGAGACAATGAACGGAGGAAGGAAAACCACAGATAAAACAAAAAGGTCCATGTGCCTAAAGGCATCCTCCATTCATAAAATGTTTGTAACAACTGGATTTAAAAATGTGTAGATTGTAAGTTTGTGGAAAGCAATTCGAGGGAAGTGAATTCCAAAGAGTAGTAGCTCTGGGGATAAATGAATTCTGATATGCAGAAGTTCTGCATTGTGGAGGAGAAAGTGTAAATTCATGGGCGCTCTCAGCTGCCCTAGTTCTACGGGGAAAGATGTGGAGAGGCGGCACAATTGAAGCAAGTTCCTCGGAACAATTGCTGTGAAAATATCTGTAGAATAATGCAAGGGATGCAACGTTTCTTCGTATGGATAATGTAGGAAGGTCCTGTGTGATTGCAGGGTTATTGATTAATCTAATAGCTTTATTTTGAATAATGTCCAACTGCCTCAATGCAACCACTCCACTTCCACCCCACAGAGGTGAACAGTAATCCATCTGAGAACGCACATGACTTTTATATATTACGGCCAACTGCTCGTCAGTGAAGAATTCTCGAACTCTGTACAGGAGTCCCAGTTTTTTAGAGGCATTCTTAGCAATGCTTCTAACATAATGTGTCCAGCTCAAGTTAGTAGTTAATGTTACACCGAGAATGTCAATACTAGGGGAAGTGGGAATATTTACATCATTAAAAAATATAAGGGAGTCAGTGAGATTCTGTCGGTTAGAAAATTGAATGTACTTGGTTTTCTGTGCATTAAAGGAAACTAGATTCTTTTGTCCCCATCCATCAATTCTAGAAAGGTCCTGGTTCAGAGAAATTGCAGTGTTTATTTTTGAATTTGTAAGATCGGGTTGGGTGAAAGAATTGGTAAATGTGAAGGAACTGTGGAGTGTTGAGTCATCTGCGTAGGAATGTATTGGATTATGAGTGGTAGATATGAGATCATTGATATGAATGAGGAACAGAGTTGGGGCCAAAACTGATCCCTGGGGAACACCAGCATTTATTGAGTGAAATTGAGAATAAAGGCCATCTACCATTACACATATTTTTCTGTTATGAAGATAAGAAGAAATTAGTGGAACTAATGATGCAAGGCCGTAGTGTGACATCTTCGACAATAAGGATTGATGCCAGACTCTATCAAATGCCTTTGATATATCCAGTGCTATTGTATGTGTTTCACCACGTTGGTCTGTAGCTTGGTTGATTTGATGCATAAGAAGGCAAAGCATGTCTGCAGTTGATCGACATCGTCTAAAACCATATTGCCTATCACTGATTAATTTATTATTCTCAAGATGCTTAATTATGTGATTATTTAATATAATTTCAAAGACTTTACCAAGAGTGGAAGTTATAGCTATTGGTCTGTAGTTTGATGGATCTGAAGAGGCACCTTTTTTAGGAACTGGATGGATGTTTGCTTCTTTCCAGGGTACTGGGAAACATGAGGTATGAGTACACAGACGGAAAAATTTTTGCCAATACAGGAGCGAGCACCAAGGAGAAATTCTTAAGTACTATTGGAGGAATTTCATCTGGACCAGGAGCCTTATCTACTGAGAGATTCTGCAAAATAGTTTTGACATGTCTGGTGTGGATCTTAAGTGAGGGAATTTCAGGCGAATTAAAATTAAGTACAGGGACATCTTGATTTATTTCATCTAAGGTTGAGTTGGTGGAGAAAATATCCGCAAGAAGGTTAGCTTTACCTCGTGGGTCACTTACAAGATTGCCAGTCGGAGATTTTAATGGTGGAATGGATGAAGCAGTAGTGAAGTTGGATTTAAATGAGTTAAGAGTAGACCAAAATATTTTGTTATCATTTGGATTATTTAGAAGTTTATTTGCCTGCTTGTGGAGAAAGTTTGATTTAGTTAGGTTTAATACAGTTTTGGCATGATTTCTGATGTTTCTAAAGTAATTAAAGGCTTCATGTGTTTTTGATCTTGTGTATGCATTGTAGGCTATTGCATTTTGTTCAGTTACTCTAGCACAATTATGGTCAAACCATTTAGGTGAATTAGATCTTTTACTGTACTTTTGATGAGGAATAAAAGTTTCCATTCCAATTTTTACAAAATCTTGTATGTGGCTCAAGGTGGAGTGTGCATCATTAGAAAAGAAAGAGGTCCAGGGAATATCAATAAAGAAACCTTGAAGACCCTCCCAGTCTGCCCTATCATAATGCCATTTAGTCACCAAAACAGGTTCAGAGTGGGAAGGTGTGGTAGGTGATAGACAGGTGGCCTGTATCAGACAGTGATCAGAAGATCCAAGCGGGGACCTCACTGTAACATCATAATTTTCTGAATTGGTTGTTAAAAATAAGTCCAGTAAGTGGGAATTATGATTAGGATTATCTGGTACACGGGTGGGTTGGTTGACTAGTTGAGTGAGATTAAATGAGTCTGCAAATAGCTCACATTCAAGACCAGCATCATCAGTCCTGGCTGAATGAGTGAGCCATTCAACATTATGGACATTAAAATCACCCAACACAGTGATTTCAGAAGAAGCATTTAAGTTGAGGACACGGAGTTGTGAGGACAGAGAATCAAAAAGACTTTGCTCTGGAGGAGTATTTGGGGAACGGTAGATGCAACATATGTATTTAAATTTACCAGCAGAAATTAATTTGTATATAGAATAATCAAAATAGGGACAATTGAAACTAGTAACCTCCTCCAGGGCAATTTCAGATTTTGCGAAGCAACATACACCTCCCTTAGGTCTGAAATTTTGGAGCAGTTGATAACCTGGAAAATTAAATCTAGACGTGTCAGATGTGGATGTTACTTGAGTCTCTGTCAAAAAAAGGAGAGTAGGGGATTCTGCTTGAAGAAATTGGTGTACAGAATTGATGTTAGAGTGAAGTCCCCTTATATTACTAAAAAAAAAGCTGCACCGACGAGCAGCTTTGGGACGTTGCAATGCTCTTCCTCCGCTGTTCTGTGGCCTGGGAAATAGGCTGTGATACCTTAAATGCTTGGGAACGAGTTACCACACATGCCATCTGTTGGCGTTGACAACTCACTACCCACTCTTGTTCCTCCCTACTCACGTCGGCCGGCCTCTCGGCAACGACTAAGGGTGGAACTTCTAAAGTAGGTACCGCAAAGTCGTTGCCGAGAAGAAGGTCGACGCCCTCCACTGGCAATTTCTCAACGATCCCAACATCTAAGTCCTTAACCCGTTGAGCCCCGGCTAGTTATAATATTTTGTTCACCCCAGTCCCAAGCCATTTTCACTTATTTTTTTTGTTTTCTAAAATGGAAGACAAGGATGAGAAATGAAAAAAAAACAAAAAAAAATCACCTCTGACATTTTTTTTTGGGGGGGGGGCCGGTGGGGGGTTGGGGGGGGGGAGCTTCAAAAAAATTTGTTGAGCCAAAATGGAAGAGAATGGTGAGAAATGAACACACAAATAAAAAAAAACTCATTTCGGTCATTTGGGGGGCGGGGGGGGGGGGGGGTTTCAATAGTTTGTGTCCCCCGCATGACCTCCCGCCCGGGAGCACTAGGGTAAAAACTGAGTATGGCATTGTACGGCATACATCCTAAGGAGTATCTCACATAAATCTCAAGCCTCTAGCTCCCATACGACCGGAGTAATGAAGGTTCAAAGTGGCGGTAAACTAGGGGTGTAAACTATCCCCACTAAGCCCACCACCACCAGCCGCGCGGCTGTCTCGGCCCGCTCACACCTACTGGCCCGGCTCCCCCACACACTACGGTACCGCCCCCTCCTATTCTCCCGCCATTTCCTACCTTACGAGCCACGTAAGTGTTTTTTATATGTCGGACGCACGTGATGCGTCGCTGGGAGTTGGTGATCAAAGACTGCCGACGCAACACGTGCGACGCTGGGTCTCAACGGGTTAATCACACCATCAATTTCCAGCTCCACATGAACCAACGGGTATGACCTGGTCGCATTAATACCCTGAACAACAACCACCCGTGCCGCATTAATTGGTCGCCCCGTGAAATTCTTCAAAAGTGTTTGTGAAGCTCCAGTATCACGCAAAACTTCCACCTCATGCTGGCAACCCGCCCAACTTACCCTACCGGTCCCTCTATGGGCGCAAAAGACATCACGGACAGGGGACGAGCCTTCCTGAGTCTTATACATAGCCTGTGACCCTGCCGCTGGCAAACTACCCTGGGTAAATCCAGACGACATTTCAGCCACACCTATGCTGCGCACCAAAGACACAGCTGCAGTTGGCGGCTTACTAGGACAAGATTTTGCATAATGCCCCTTCTTTCTACAATGAAAACATTCCACTTCCCCTATCGGTCTCTTCCGATAAGGGGCGGAGTTCTGACCTTTCTGTAATGGGACGGCTGTAGTCTTTGGTTCAGTCCTGGTATCTTGGCTTTTAAACTGAGGTTTATATCTATAGTGATTGTCCTGAGCTCGAGAGTTTGGAGTATCGCACCCCTTGGGAACTGCATCAACACGCTTTACAGATTCACATCCCCTGATTAGCGACAACCTGAGGTCATCCACCTCAGCTGCCTCTTGAAGAGTTCTTGGGTTCTTTTCTTTAATATTTAAAGTCATTTCTGCACCAGTACACTTATAAAACTGCTCGAGCAGAAACAGCTCAGTCAACTGTTCTGCCGTCTCAGCTTTCTCAGAACGTGTCCAGTTTTTAAGTGCATCTTTTAAGTCCCGGGCATGTTCAAGAAAGGTCGCCTCCCTAGTCTTTGTAACACCCCGAAACTTCAATCGATATGTTTCCGGTTGCAACTCGTATGCCCGTAGGACAGCTCTCTTCAATTCTGGGTAGTCAATGCAAGACTCTAAAGGCAGTGCATCATAAGCCTTTAGACCCTTACCCGTAAGTCTTGAGGAGACTAGAGCTGCCCACTTCTCTTCAGGCCAATTATGCTCCCTACACTTCTCAAAACGATTAAAAAATTCTCTGACTTCAGTTTCACTAAATACCAGCACCAATTTGACTAAGTGGGCTAAGGACTGTTCTCTTACTTGGCCCTCACGGACCATCCGAGTCCCTGTCGACTCTGCACGAGTCTTATCTAAATCTAATTTAGCACAATATTTCTCTGAGTTGTACCTAAGCTCAGCCTCATGCCTCCTGGTCTCATCCTCCTGCCTCCTAACCTCAATCTGAAGGAGGGGGGGCAAAAACTGGGGAACCACCACATGCACCACCCGAGGGCACTCCAATCTGCCAATTCTCATCCCTCTGTGGGAGAGTGCTAACCTCCGGTAACTGAGTGGACGGCACTGTGGGAGTCGAGTGAGAGGGGATCTGGGGAGGAACACCCCCAAACGCCCTCTCCTCCGAAACCCCATGTTGCCCACGCAACACCCAGGAAATCAGCTCCCCCTTGGACATCCCTGCTACATTGGAAATGCCCAAAATCTTGGCTATCAGGTGCAAGCCACAAACATCCACCCCAATCAGCCTCTCCTCCGTCACGTGGTACCGCTTACTCACAAAAACTCTAGCATCCTCCTCACTGGTTACTAACGGCACACCTTCAAATGACATCTCTCGCTCATCGTCAGTGCTAATGCACGACATACTGAAGTCCACAAAAAAATTCTCGAGACAAAAGTGTTAAACTTCCTATGCAAGCACTAATTACTAAATTAACTGGAGTCTCTTAAATGCTTTACTAATTGCCATACAAAAAAAATATTCTTCAATATGCACACTAAAATACAAACAAACAAATGTTGTACAACTCTGCAAAAATGTATACTGTTCACAAAATCCTAAGCAAGGTCGCCATTTGTTACGAACTGGCACTCGGGTACACAAGGGCTCTCAATCAGGACTCGAATACGGCTCGCTGCCACAACGGAAACACACGATCCCAACCCCTGAGTACTGCCAGCCGAACAAAAAACACCAATACCCTCCAGAGTTCAATCTGCTATAACGGGGTATACAAGAACTCAGTACTAGTGTTCAACAACAGACTAATAAAGAGACAGGAATTATCTAGTCTGGTCAACAATCAAACAATGAAGTAAGAAACAACAACACCAAAGAATAGTGTTGGCCGGAGCCAAAGTAATCTACCCTTGACTATGAACTTAAGAAGTCCACCACCCTCTACTTCGGATCGGCACTATTACGTTACGTTAATTAATAGTCCTTAAGCATCGAGCAAGGAATCTTCTGAAAAAAGTTAGATGCTTCTCGGATGCTCGTAAAAAGTACGTATCGGATTTTGAACAGTAATTCAATAAGCAAAAACACTGGCAATTAAATACTATTAAAGGCTTAAATTGGCATAAGAATAATTAAAAGAATATGCAATAGTAAATGGCAAACATTAAAAGGAAGTACTCCGCAAATGCAACGGCAATAGCCTACTCGGATTGTGCTCGTGGGCCACTAATCACTAAAGTAGCCAAGCTTGCAACACATGACATCAATAGTGCATAAACAATATCATACATAAGGAAAGCTTCAATACTATTCTGTATCTACTAATCGAGTAAAGTCTAGCTGGGGTACTGTAGGCAAAAAGGTAGCAGTGACTGAGCAAAAACGGCTCGTAGCCTAGCGAAGTCCTCATGACTGTTTAAAGTATTACGTTAAAACTAACAAGTGCACTTTGAGAAATCCAGATCCCTTGTATCTGGTTTTCTCCCGGCTCCTTGACAAAGTAAAAACAAACTGTTAATAAAATACAGGGTGGTTAGGCTCTTGCCCTCACGCACTGTAAATTATTAACTCAACACAGTCAGCCGCGAAGACAACCTAGGCTTCATTGAACCGAAACGAGTATGCAGGTTTATCGCTTAACCACTGCATCAAACAACAACTCGTAACACAGAAAAGCCTTACCCCAGTCTAGCATTACCTAGACTAGCAGAAAACAGGAATAATAATAATAACACACAGGGAAATGCATATACAAGTGCAACAAACATAAATCAATCCTATTCTAAGTCAACCCTTCCAAAATAGGCTATCTAATAGGCAAGTATCTCGTGAGAACTCAAGCGATAATACGTTGGCTGACTAGCTCTGCACCAACGGGACCATGGAAGTTAAACAGGGCAGGGAAAAGAGGAGATAAGAATGTAAGGTAGTAGAGAAAGTTCCCATCAGTCAGAAGAATATATATAGTTAGCAAGGGAAATGAGAAGTCGCTCTGCCTAATGAGTTCTGATGAAAAAATGGCTAGACTTCCCTTTTATACCCGGCCCTCTAGTGAGCCCAACGTGAACTACTAAGGACCGCCCACTGACAACCATTACGTAATTTCTCTCTCTCCTCTGGGATACACAAAGGCTCCCCCTAGCACTGAGGGATGCGAGTGAGTTAGGCCTACCTCCTGCCTGGCATACCCACTGACCCCTAACTGTGGCTGTTTCTCTTCCCATCATTACAAATAAGTTTTACACACAATACTTATAACTAATGATATCAAATAGAACTCGTTGACTCAGATGAAAACAAAATACATATTCATAATACTTATAGTACAACGGCTCACATGAACTAAGTTAGGAAACTCTACATAGACTACAGCCAAAGTTCCTGCCCTGATGATCCTAGCGAGAGTGGGGCATGACTAGGCGTTCTGTACAGCATGCTCACACGTGGACATGCGTCACAGTATACAACAGGGTGCACACGGCGGAATGAATATTTCTAAAGTCATTCTTATCCTATTGGATCACGGACCGAAATACCATTTTGGACCGTGAGATTGAGTCTAGAACAAACGGACAAAATATCTCAACTGAGGTAACTCCTAAGGCTAAATTCGCAGATTTAGAGAGGGGCCTTATTAAGTTTTGTGACTTCTCCTGTACTAGGGAGGCAGTCAGTGTTAAACTCTACTAGGTTACAATCCTTCTAACCTGAATCCTGACTTGAAAGATTCGATGGTAAGATTGGGGAAAACGACCCGTGACTGTTATTGTGTTGGGGAGGCAGACAGCGTCCGATTGCACTGGGCTACACGTAGTCTACCCAAGGGTATAAAACTATATCATCCGGGCAGATATCAATTTGTAGACTGCGCCAGCTAATCATCTATCCCCGGGGGGCAAGCCCTATGCAGTGTTAATGTTTTTAGTACAGGCTTAAGTAGTCCCGACTAGCACTTGTGCTATATTGGTGAGTGAGCTGGGAAACATACCAGCGGCACCTCCCTGACCGCCCATCCGGCGGGGATCACAGGTTTTATGCCGTTCTGCATCAACTCTGTGATATGAATCCGAAAAACTAGCCTTTAACCCTTAACTGACGGGACTCGACAATAGTCGAGTGAGAGAACCATGGCCTATTCAGCGGGTCCCGACAAAATTCAGGTGGGATTTTGAGCACATTATCGGCTCTGAGAGAGAGTCCACGCGTTGCAAGGACCGCAGGCGGGCTCTGACCGCTTGGCCTGGACCTAGCGAGGTGACTGGTGTCATTATTACACCCCTACAATTGCCTGGCCTCGCGAGGCAAGGTAATATCTCGGGAAATTACCGTATTTTAGGGTTTTTCCCCTCGTGTTGCACGATCGTTGCAACCGAACCCTTGGTCGTACAAGGATGATTCAGGTGTCATTGGAAAGCTCTATTATCGCCCTTTCACGGATACATAATTGTATTATGCTCTGGCTCTTGTTTATGCATGAAAAAGAGCATGGAATGAAGGTCGTTTATGGTAAATATACCCGTCACACAGGTAGTAGAAATTACAAATGTCCCCGTCCGACAAGGGTTAAGCGAAAATTCCTTGGATTGTCTTTCCCGGCTTCATGACATTTTGTACCGCGACATGCAGCATATGTAGGTCAATTATGGGAAGACATCTTGGGTTAGGAAAATCTGGTTAATGCCCCAGATGATCGTTTGAACTCATTACCGAAACGGGTCGACATTCGAAACCCGGAAACCGAGGCGACGTAGATCGCCTATTATTAAGTGGTGTTCCGGCCGGGATATAGTGAACCCCGGCGGGCCATATCCCTAAAGTTTATTGTGAACGACCCACCACCATATCTAGTGTGAGTTTTCCAAAAAAACGTGTATGTCACTTTCCTTGATCCATACCCTTTCTCAGAGAAAGGGAAGGAACTGAAGCTAGAAATCACTGGGTTACTAAACCTGTGCCCGTGACTTAAATCCTAAGTCTGCCTTCACCAATGGTGCCTAAAAGTCCGAGAGGCTAGACAAAGACTTGACACTAGACCCCGCCGTCATAAGCTGACGTGGGGTAAGAAAAAACAACTAATGTGTTTGACACATCTCCCACTACCGGCGAAGAATAGCGTCTATCTAAACAAAAAAATTGAATTCTAATTGCTGTCCTGGTTCTTCAAAACCTGGTTGTCCGCCGCGACGGATCTAACGGGGATTATCCAATCCGAGTTGTTACCGTAAACGTAGTGTCGGGGGCGTGCAAGGTAGTGAACCTGAAACTTTCTAGTTTTTAGAACTTATCCCACTATAGGCGACGAACAGCGTCTATTTAAACTAAAGAGTTTGAATTCTGATTGCTGTTCCGGGTCTTCAAAGCCCGGTTGTCCGCCGAGAAGGATCTAACAGGGATTATCCAATCCGAGTTGTTACCGTAAACGTAGTGTCGGGGGCGTGCAAGGTAGAGAACCTGAACCTTTCCAGTTTGTAGCACTTAGCTTTGGAGACGTCCAGGTACCTGTGTAAAGAATACAACCTGTAGATACAATGAAATTGGTGTCTACGAATATTCTCGCAATTTGTTCCACAAAATGAAAGCCCAAATCGGACCTTTGCCTGTAAGCTTGATGTCCTAAATGTACAGCCGTACACACCCTATTTTATACAAGTTATCCGTAATAGCCTATGGTTGGAACTATGACAGATTATAGGTTTGATTCCCGGAGGGAAGTAAAGAAAACCTAATATTTAGTAGGGGCCCCGTAATCATTGACGATATGCCTATTAACATAATAGTCTCTCTTCAAGCGCCGCGGTAGCCAGTTTTGAATCTGCCGCGCGGGGAAGAACAGAGTACTCGTCATAAGTGCAATGGTAATTCTCTTATGGAATCGTCTTATGATTGGGTACCCACTACGAAAAACCTTTATAAACAAATAAAAAAGAAAAATATACTTAAAATGTGTTATACTAAGCTTTCCATCTCGGTGGATTTCTTATGTGTGGATCCCTGACGCTACTAACCAAGCGTCCATACATCCTTCAGTGACATATCAAGATAAAACTTTAAGACGTCAAGCGAATGGGAAGGGGATGGACGGGAGGGCACTGCTTCATCAATGATTACGGGGCCCCTGCTAAATATTAGGTTTTCTTTACTTCCCTCCAGGAATCAAACCTCTAATTTAATAGTGGCCCCTCCATCATTGACGTTATGCCTGATCTCTTAAGACTGGAGGGGGACATTCGTGACAATATCAACAAACCTACCAGCCAACCAATCCAAAGGCAAAAAATCAGAATCCGTATAACTATTTAAGTCTACATTGTTTACATACAATACTTATACAAAATATAAAAGGAGATAAGCAGGCGTTACTTCAAAAAATCTCTGCTTTTAAGTGACTGGGTATCTTGTTTGAGATCCCGTCTGACTATTGTAACTGTAAACCTTCTCATACTATCCAGACTTATAACTTTTTATAGTTCATTCTCTGGGTAAAAAAATAACCAGTATACCACTTTCTAGTTGTATACTGTAACATACACTATATAGATGCAACTATGATAGATCTTAAAATAATAAAAGGAAAAATATTTTGAGCTTTTTTCTTTATGGATTTGAACAGTTGGACTTGAGCTGACGTGACGGAGGCTGTAGACATGAATATGACTCTGTTTGCATACAGTGTATAGACATGAATATTAACTCCTGATGCCTACAGAAAGAGGACGATCGTCGCGACATACTTATGGAATGACCTTAATATTAACTTCTGTTTGCATACAGTATGAGTAAGTAGCAGGAGGACGACCGGGAGGGAGTTAACTTATTGGCCAGCTATATTGGTGGAAAACTGCTAAGGTCCTTGAAAAGGGTAAGAGAGCTTGTTTTTTAATTTACTTAAAATGTGTAACATCCTAAGGAATGACCGCTAACCTGATTCCCGTCTTGCGGATTCAGATGACCTGTTGCATCATGTCCTATGGGGACCCTGCGACTAATAGACTTCCACTCGTCGTTTCGCCTGCGAGTTGTCTAGAGTTCTTGGTTGTTCCCGGGGATTACCCTTGAATTTAACATTTCTACCGATAAGGTATGAATTAACTGATTGAGACAGCGTGAGGGGAGGTCATGTTGGTACTACTCTATTCCCGTCAGAGTTGGGATACCCATTTAAATACTCTTCCGGGGCATCCCCGGTGAGGTATATGGGTGGATGAGAGCCGTCAGACCTGATGAAAACCCTTTCAGGGTTACTCCCGGTCTTATAAAAGGAAACCTGCTAGGCAGATGTCCCGTGCTTAGGACCCTGTCCAGTCCCGGCGTACTCGATACTGCGGGAAGGTCCGGTGTGGTTGACAACCCATCGTCCTTTGATTGTGTATTATTACAATTTGGCATGATACTTTACTAGGGCTTTAACTTCCCGGAAGAGACCGCAAAGTACTTGTTTGCGCAGGCCATACGAAACCGCAAGAGGGGAGGCTCGTTCTACCTTGACCCTAGGATTTAACCTGTTAGTTTAAAACCTGTCTTCCCCAATTCGTAGTCTGTTTAACCTTGCATAAGATACAAATTTTATTTGACCGAAGTCCTCGGGGTCCTTTCCTAGTTTACTCATACTGTAGGCGTAAGAATACATTTCTTCCTGCAGAAAATACCACAACCTAGTGATAGTGGTCTGAAAACTTAAGAAGTCGGGAAATTTCCACTTATTATCCCATGAACGAGTCTTACTCCAGAAGGAGGGGAGGTCCGGTGGGACCAACCGGAAAAACACCTCTCACCCTTTGTCTTACCGTAGAGCCGACCGGGATATGTCGGCGACAAATCTCCCGGTCGCCCCAAGCATGACCAAGAGGCAGTCGTGAATTCCAGAGTGGTTCGAGCGCCTGATTATCTTGAAGAGCACCGAGTCCCGGCGTATCACGCCAGAGTGCTATAGGTTATTTAAGCTAATAACTTTGCCACCTCCTTCTGAAGTTTTGGTCATGACCCTTTCATGAGTGTACAGAATTGAGCGTCTTATCCTTAACATGTCCTATTTATTCTTGTGTCTATAAGATTACCTATCTCAGTTTCGTTTGTAGGATTGTTCTCATAGCGATGCTGAACCTATGCTCCTGTGGAACCATCTATCCAACCTTATCCGAGAGTATACTCCAGTGGTATAGAGCTGGAGACCTAGGATCGTTTATCGTCCCATTTGACTGGAGTAGCCGGCGACCGGCGGACGTCCATCTCCCTGATTCCTTTCAAACACTACAAGTGTGTAGATTCCCTTTGTTTTTTAATGTACCATTATAGTAAGAAGTGCCGGATTAAAATTTTGTCAAATGCATCAACTGCTTATGAAGTCTAAGTCCTCGAGGGGAAAGTTGTGCCGGCAGAGCTTATAGGTACTTGGACGTGACACATAGGCTGTTGGTTCGGTGTGAACTAGCAGGGGGAATCCTGCATTACTCGTTTAGTCAGTCTATCATAGGGGGACGGCCGATGCGTTAGAGGTCGCCGTGTAACCCCTGTGTCTACGTCCGCCGGGGCGCAACCCGGGTACAACCGTAAAGCCCCTTGGCGCATGCCTGGGTGCTGTCTACGGGAACTACCTCGTATCCGCATGCCTGTAAAAGGCTTTGGAAGGGAGGAAGAATCTGGGAATCCTCCAGGAGTAGAAAACATTTGAAGTCCGCCTGCCGCTGGCCACAGACATGCCCTTCATTCAAGTGGTAGTTAACCTAGCCTTACCGATGTCTAAACTGAGTTTGGTAAGGCAGGGTTAAAAATTATTTCTACACCCTTCTTAGTTTGTGCATTCAAAATGGATGGTGTTAACACTGGGGAAAAATTACTCTGTAATATACATTCTCAGGCACGCCTTTTACCATATGGAGTCTGAGAAGCTGTCTAGCCCGAACTGCCTCAAATAGGGACGTCCGTATGTCCATGATTGACCTAGCCGGATTGGGTAGCAGATAATTATGAAATGCTTTGATTGCCTCATTCTGGCCCTTTTTGGGATTAGCATTAGTTTTAGCAATGACTTGGGCCGTGTCTCTCGACAGTAGGAAGCCCGTGAATCTACGTTGAGTACTATCCCGTAGGAGGAACTCACGTTGGAGGTCAATAGGTTCAGGAGCAGTGAAAGGTTCCGGAAAATCAGTTAGTGCTAATTGAGTGGATGTAAGGAACTCAATCACGGCTCTGGGAACTCCCCCAGGTTGGGGCTTCAGCAAATCAAACTCGATATGGCGAGGTGGTGGAACCGCCAGAGAAGTGTTAGACGTTAGAGCAATGGCAAACTGTTGGACTTCCTGATTCCATTCTACCCATGGCCCGTGTCCCACCTCCCCCAGGTATATTGCCCTTTGTCCCGCCGACATAGTTTCTGGGGATGTAATGAATCTCGGTTCATTTGGTCTAACCGAATCGTAACTGTGAACACTGTAAGGTCGGAAGCAGTCAGGGCAAGGAAGGTCTCATGGGGAAGGAGGGGCAAGTTGCCTGGGTACATATACAAAATATTGACAGTTCGTGTTGTCTGGGAACGTGTCTATCTGTACTTTCACCAACCTACCCTGGGTATCTTTTGCCCTAAATTCCCTATGTTTGTTCACTTCTATGGTCTACTCCCCCGGTACTGGAATTTCCCCCTTTATGGATCTGCGTCCCTCTCCCGACTTGGGCGGGTTAACCAGACACCACATACCTACTGGTTCTTGCCAGTGAGGGATTGCACCCTTTGTCTGTTTTGAAACTGAAAGAGGGTGAAAGGCCGGATTGGAGCAATGGTAAGCCATGTTTCCCGGCGGAGGTTTAATATTTTCCGCCGGTGGACTAGATGTGACGTTAAACAAAAGCCTCGTAGGCTGTGAAAAACTAGCAGGCTGTGAAAAACTAGTAGCCGGCATTGAAGCTGTGGCTATAGCTGAGTCTGACAATAGATTTACTTTAGGTAGTGACAAGGGGTGAACTGGTACGCTTCGTTGCGCTCCCGTACTAATCAAGGGGACAGAGGTGAGTGGTCGAACGTCATCGTCCACGGCGGGAGAGAGCACTGATGCAACTGAGGGAAATCCCACTGCCGGTGGGAGAATATCACAGGACCGCTTGGAGATAGCACACTTTTTCAACACTTGTTGTAATAGTTCATCCAAATGTTTCGCCGTAACACAATGAGGGCGTGGTCTATTGAGAGACTTGGATCTTACCTTTTCTACTGTCTCGGTCTCCTCAACCTGTCCACTAGTACCTGGGCTGTCGATTGCCTTATCTACCTCTTGATTAGCCGGGGAATGGAGCATTTCCCCCGGCGATTCTACACTATGTGGTACCGGCTCCGAATGGATCGCCGTTTCAGGTTGCCCCTGCCCTACATTACAATAAGGGGTTAGCTTACTAGGTGTAAGAATGCTACTTGTACCACACGTGTCTGGACAGGGTGTCGAGGCACCCTCCGCTACCTTGCAGGGCTCCGTGGCAGATGCCATAGAATCAGACAAATTTACCTCAACACAAGGGAAATATCCTTTAGATAGAACTAATTTAGCTCCTTGCAGTAAAACCCTCGCCTTGGATATAACCCTAGTGGCTGACTGATGCCCCCCGGCGTCTGTCCCGAGGAGACCAGGAAAAACTCCGGCATCTCCGAGGCAGACGCCGATGGGACGGGTCGAGAACCAGACTTACACACTTGGGTGGGGGGGCTATCGGGCTCCGTGGACGAAAAGGAATCCTGTGATGGACTGGACAATTTTCGTCTCTTGGGGGACTGCTGGTCCATGCTCGAAGTTCTCTCTTTAAGTCGTCGGGGTGACTGCGGGAGAGAAGGAGGCCGGAGCTCCGGCGACTCAGAACGAGTCCTTCTCTTGGAGTGGGGAGAGGAGTGAACCTCACGCGCAAAAGGCTCTACAGAGAGTGCTGACTGACTAACTGACTTGTGGAAGTTAGTTGCATCAAGGGGATTTGACTGAAAACATGAGGGATCTTCAAAAGAATAGAGGGAAATCAGCCTTAGCAATTCGGCATTATCACAAAAAAATTCTACATTCGTCACCCTGGTGGTGTATGAAGCAAATTTATTCTTTATTTGTATTACGGCTAGCAAGCATGACATATCTTGGCTAGCGATCCATTCTTCAAAAAGGTCTGAACAAATTGGGCATCTCCGAGAAGTCCACAAATTGTTTTACTTGTCTAGGCATTTTACGCATCTAATGCACAGCTTGTGCGCTGTGACTGGGACTAGAAGACAGGTAGGCGTGGCACAAATTGAAAACTGAGGCATGGATACTGAACTCCCCTCCCCGCCGGGAACAGATCCTCTGAAGTGTTGCTCAAGATGTGATGATATCTGGAAATAGAAATTTCCAGGAATCAATGCTCATAAGGATAACCTGAGAGGTGTTTAAAACATCCTACCAACTCCTAGATGCCGGAAAACAAGTTGACCACTGTCAACTATATTTGCGCCGCCTGAGAGCTAACGTGAAAAAACCCCACCCCCTTTTAAACTGGGCTTTCACGTGACTGCTTACCTGTGACATGGGTCACTGGCCCTAACCGGAACCCGGTCCTGTGTCTTCCTGTGGCTAGTTGGCTAGCCGGAAAGATGCTTTTCTTACTTTCGCCGCTGAGCGGGGTGAGGTAAGTGGACCGTCCACAGTGCCAATGGCTATTCCGTTAGCCGGACCAACTGCTTGTACCCTCTTAATACCGCCGGGTGGCGAGGTACTGGACTATTCGCAGGGCGAGTAAAAAAAACGGTCAACAAACCGACCCTTTCCGCCGGAATATGCATGCCCGCCGCAAAAGGTGTGTAGTGGCACACTACATAGGGTTGGTTGTGCCCGGCCACTGGTATGGCAGGACCCAGACCTCGAAACGCAAAACGAGGTCCGGCGGGACAGAAACAACCACGGGGAAGTCGTCCACTACAAAAGACGACTAAACCGCAAAACCCAAAGAACAAAGGACGTCTCCTAGGCTCCCAACATGCGTGATCGACACATGACAAACAAGAGGCCAAGAAGAGGGGAACATATATCACACATAACATGGTAAATATAAAACAAACCCCTAACAGCTAACAGAGACCCCTACTGAGGCTAGCCACGAGGATTGAAGAAGTATCCTGAATGAAGACGTCGACACCTGGAGACATCACAGCCACAGCACGATGAGAAGAGGCCCACGAGAGAGGCCCGTATGCAGACTCATACGCTAGAAGGTTCCACACCACGTGTGACAACCCTTAAACTAGCGCGTCTGCTACAAAAACAAACATGCGGCATCTTTTCACGATGTACAACGCATGATATTCTGCGAAGATAATAGCCTCCTAACTAGAGAAAACAATAGCTAAGGCGCAGCAGAAACAAAATATCACAAACCATGAGGCGTCGGTCCTGGAGAACACGTAGGCGCCTGTGACATGTACCCTAATTTAACACTTCCTGCGGGCACACCAATGGGGCAGCCTGAGCTAGCTAGTCTAAACCCTGTTCAATACAACTCAGATATATATCTAAATGAGTAAGGACTCACAAGAATTGCGCGAACGAAGATTGTGGCGGAGCTCAGGCGACACACATCCAACCAGGTTGCCCGCGGGAAAGAGAAGGACGTATGGACGCTTGGTTAGTAGCGTCAGGGATCCACACATAAGAAATCACCGAGATGGAAAGCTTAGTATAACACATTTTAAGTATATTTTAATTTTTTAATTTTTTACGAAGGTTTTTTCGTAGTGGGTACCCAATCATAAGACGATTCCATAAGAGAATTAGCATTGCACTTATGACGAGTACTCTGTTCTTCCCCGCGCGGCAGATTCAAAACTGGCTACCGTGGCGCTTGAATAGAGACTATTATATTACTAGGCATATCGTCAATGATGGAGGGGCCACTATTAAATATGTAAAATACGATATAATGTTGAGCTGTCTCACCGGCTTTACTAAGGATAAACAAGGCAAGCCGTCTTCCCGGCTTGGTGTCAGCTGGGGAATTTTGAGCCGTTTTCCCGGCGTATCCTACGATAAAATTTATGAGCCGTATCACTGGCTTGATTAACCGTTCCTCCTTGAGGAAAGGCACAATAACTTTATCGATCATTGAATGAGAAACTAGTTGAACCACCCTTACTTTATACCTAGCTTAGAGATCTGACTCAATCTCCCCAGCTCCTGCCAGAAGGAGTCCGGGAAAAAACTCCGGCACCTTTGAGGCAGAAACCGAGGGGAGAGGTCGTGAAAACCGACTTACCCTTTTTGTGCGACATCGGCTCTATACTGTCGTTTGGGAGAGCGGGGGCCCTGGCCGGAAGCTGTTTGACCTACCGCCGGGGTATCAATCTAGACGGAGTTTGGCGATGTCGGATGGGTTCTTATGTATTGGGGGGGGGGGGAAGTTCGGGTTTACCTCAATGGATTCCTGGTCACTGCTAATGGCTAATTACTCAACTAAGTGTTGAGTATTGGATGCCTAGAAAAGCGATGACTGTGACACTGGGGAATTCTTATTGAATAAGTAGAGCAGAAAGAGTTGCAACCGGTCTGCGACCTCGAATGCCACTCTTGTGGCTTAGGAGGTAAATTTTGTTATATATCGATCAAGGCCGCTAGGCCCGGATGATCTAGAAAAGAAACTCATCCATTCCGTAAAAAGATCTACGCCCACCAGGCATTTCTGGGAAGTCCAGAGAAACTGAGACCCATCCATGCACATATAATAGTGTGCAATTATCGAAACTAGAGCAAAACAGGTAGGTATGGCATAAAAGTGAAAGCATGCAAGAAGGAATTGAACCCCCCCCCCCCCCCCCGCTGGGAACGGTTTCGTCCTTTGCCGTGCTGCTCACGATGTGAAGAGATCTGGAAATAGAATTTCCAGGAATCAATGCTCATAAGGATAACCTGAGAGGTGTTAATACATCATACCTCAAGTACGCCGGAAAATTAGCTATAGGCACTGCTACTCTAACCTTCCGCTGGACCCGATAGAAAAACCTTGGGTTTTTCTTTTCATATACATATGAACTGCTTACCTGTGACAAAATGACACTGGCCCAATCGACCTTAAGCATTTTACTATCATTGACTATTTGCACTAGATAGATAGTTACTTAGCTTTATGACTCGAGTCATAGTTAAGCCCATTTGACTGTTACGCTGGGCGAGAGAAGTCTTACTGCGTGAGGCTATCGGTCAGGGCGAGTTCACTCGGCGGGCCGAGTCGACTCTATTAAGAATGTAGCAAATTCTGCCGGAAGGTTCGTGGTTGAGGATACCATGGATAAACATGGGAAAGTCAACACCCCCCTAAAAAAAAAAACATAAAAAACGGGACAGCTCTCACAACCCCTAGAACATGTAAAGAACACATGCCAAAAAACACACATAGGGGAAACATTAGGCTTAAAATTTACAAACTTTAAAATTTGTAAAACTAAATAACCCCTAGCCTACATTGGAGACCCCTAATGAGGCTGGCCATGAGGAAACGACGAAACATCAAGGTGGCTGCAACCAGACGCTCCGAAGACCCAGCAGCAGCAGCACGTGAAGGAGAGGCCCACGATAGGGGCCCATGTGCAGATACGGACTCCAGAAGATTCCACACCACGTGCGGCAACCCTTGAACTAGAGCATCTGCAAAAATAACTATGCAACTGCCTCATAGCGACGGCCTGAAGCATAAACTTGCGGAATGGTAGCCTTCTAAATAACTATCAGAGAGCTAAGGCGCAAAAATAAAACACAAATAACAAACCTGGCGCGAGGGTCCTGGGACATGTAGGCGCCTGTTACAATAGTACCCTAATTTACCATCTCCTGTGAGCGTACCAATGGGGCAGCCTGTGCTAGCTAATTGAAAAACCTGTTCAATACAACTCAGAGATATACAAATGAGCAAGGACTCACTAGAATCGAATGAACGACGAATGAAGCAGGAGCACAGCGCAACCCGCCCTCACGGTATGGCCGCGGGAGGAGGAAGGAAGTATGGACGCTAGAGGGCCAGCGTCAGGAATCCACACGCAAGAAATCCACGCATGGGAGAGCTTGAGTATAGCAATTATTAAGTTAATTTTTCTTTTTTCTTCTTTACAAAGTTTTTTCGTAGTGAGTACCCAATCATCAAGACCCATAAGAGAATACGCATTGCACTTATAGGGTTAGTACTCCTGTCCTTCCGCGCGGTAGATTCAAGCTAGCGACCGCGGTGTTTGATGGGAGACTATTATACTAATAGGCATATCGTCAATGATGGAGGGGCCACTATTAAATATATATATATATATATATATATATATATATATATATATATATACCTGTATATATATATATATATACTGTATATATACTGTATACAGTATATATATATATATATATACTGTATATATATATGTATAATTTGTTGTTGTTTTGATAGACACTACCATGAAAAAACTAGGGATACACCACTCCTCCCCAGGCCTCACCCAGTGGCATGGCCCAGTCGTGCTGAGCTCATGATGCTGGTGGCATTGCCCCGGAGGATAGCTATCTTTAGTCTTTGCTTGAGCCAGAGGGTTTCCCGGGGTTCTCCTGTAACTTCTCTGATTTTGCAGCCTATTTCATTCACCATATTGAGTGTGGTAGGGTCGAAGACTCCTGATGTTTCGAACGACAGAGGCTTGAACTGTTGTTGTCTGGCGAGGACTTGATATTTTTCCCGCTTTCTACGTTCTGCTATACGGGCGGCTTCACCTGCTTCGTTGGCACTTCTGGTGATGTTGGTCATTGAGAAAGTGTCAACACATGTGGCATCCCACATGAGGCACCGGCCATTCTTGTAAGGGAAGGTGGTCATCCCATCTGTCTGTTTGCCGTTATCTCTTAAAAGTCCAGGAGGTTCAAGGAGTGATGCACGGTTACCACTCTGCAGGGCCCGTTTTATGACATAATTTAATGCTGAGTGTCTTGGCAGGTGGCCTGCGCTGTGACAACATGACAGGGCATGGTGACCTTTAGCATCCATCAATGCACCACACTTGCAAATGTGTGGGTGACAAACTGACGCACCTACTCTGAGCGCGATGGCAACCCGAAGCGTTTCAGCATCTGAGTGAGTTCCAAGAGGTAGGATGGGGATGACATGTAACCACAAGCCACTCTCCAAACGGGCGGCTGCCTGGAGGCGTGCTTTAGCAACCTGGTCCGTATTGGTTAGGAGACTTTCTTGTATTTTCTTCGCCGAGATGGTATCCCATGCTTTCTGCTTGCTCCTGGAGGTCCCCTGAGGCTTCTTCTCTGATCATATACTTTCCCTTCAGGTGTTAGTCGCTTCTGCTACTTCCTCATCAAGTGGCATTCCGGGTTGAGAAGAAAGGATGGACACTACGAGGTCGTTGGTTGCAATTAGGGAAGAGATAAAGGCAGGGGAGGCAATGTCCGTGGCTCTCCGTATCCCCAGGCCCCCAAGGCGGACAGGGAGAGTGACTTGTGCCTAAATCCGATCTTGAAAGTCCACGTTAGTGATACTGGTCACTGATTCTTGGATTATGTTGTCTAATTTTTGGAGGCTGCCAGTGTTCGTGTAAGTCATCGATGTGCGCAAAAGGTACTGGAGCTTTGGGATGGAGAAGCAATTCTTGAGAAGGGCCAGAGCTGAGTGGGCATCGATGTGTATCAAGCGGCTCACAAGACGTTGAAGCTCCTCCTTTTTACCTTGAAGTGCTGGTGGGATTGCTGCTGGAGTAAGTGGGGAACCTAAGAGGGTTTGCTGGTGCTCCTGAAGGACCCTTACACCTGGCAATACGTCTCGGAATTGGGCCAAAGTGTGTTCTCTTTCTTGTGCATGGTTGAGGAGGACAAGTTCACATTTGGTGTCATTTACCTCTAGCCCAGCCTGGCCGAGGTCAGTAATGATGATATTTAGATCAGTTAGGACATTCTCTACAGACCCACCGAAAGTAGCATCATCCAGGTACCAAACATTCAACTCTGACCTAGCTTTGTTAGCTGCTGTGTCCACCCCTAGTGAGAAAAGTGCAGGACCAACAGGATCTCCCTGCTGTAACCCGGTCGCTGATGGGATTGCCATCTCGCCGAAAATCAGAATTGAAGTTTTGGAATAAGCCTGCCAAAGTAGGGGGTACAGAGTGGGTATGTGCTCTTGTGCTGCACGGAGGAAGACATCCCTGCGAATGCTGTTGCATGTGTTCCAAATGTCTACCTGTAGAAGCACTCGCTTATCCCGGGTTTTGTTGAGGTAGGTGCGAGTTGCGTGTACAGCAGCTTCACATCCCCCTGGTGTTCCAAAACCTAGTTGAAGTATTCTTAAGTGTTGTCCTAGGCCATTCGAAAGCGGTTTCAAACCCACTCTTGTGGCAAGGCGGCGGAAGGTGTTCCCTACTGTTAGTGGGTGCTCACCGCCATTTTTTTTTGGCCAGTGCACAGAGTGATGCACCCAAAAATAAGGGTGTGGCACAGTCGGGTACTTCCCCTCTTAAAACCATGTTGATAAATTTGGTGAGGGTTTCCAAGAGTACCTCCCCAGCTGCTCCTGATCCCTGACCCAAGAGGCCTTTGAGGTGGGTGGGTCAGATATCATCTGGGCCCGCGGCTGAACCTGCTGGAAACGAAGTCACTGCAGCAACCACCTGCTCCTTCATGACAACTAAAGGTTTGGGCATTTGGGGCTGGGGGGAGGCTTAGGTCCCCAGGTGAACATGGATGTTTTCCTCGTAGGGCTTCGACAACTTCGGTGCCATGGCCAGTGAAACCTTCTGAAGAGGACAACAGTCTGACGGCCCCTTTGATGTCACTATCGGCCAGCTTTGCTGCGGATCTCTTTTGTAGCTGTTCAGCCTCTTCCTCTTCCGTGTCCTGTTGCTTCTGGGCCCTATTTGGTTGCTGTTTGGGGGGCTCTAGCAGTTTGTTTGCCTCCCTTATACTCTGCTACTTGACGTTTCACCCTGGTGGCTAGTGAAACCTAAAGATGGTCTTGTATGTTGGTTCTGGGTAGTTTTCGGAGATCCCCATAAGAGAAACCAAGTAGTCATGCCCATGCGAGGGGTGTCTTGAGCTCTAGGGCTTGCTTTATGATGGTTGCAAGGGACTCCGCTACTTGGATTCTGGCTCCTTTCGGTACGCGTCAAGGACCCGGATCCGCGCTTTCCATTTGGTCACAAGTTGGGTCAAGTTGGCGTCCGGCGTTGCCCTGGTTGGCCCTGAAGCGGGCT
The DNA here is from genome assembly GCA_032716605.1 of Paralithodes platypus. Taxonomy (NCBI): domain Eukaryota; kingdom Metazoa; phylum Arthropoda; class Malacostraca; order Decapoda; family Lithodidae; genus Paralithodes; species Paralithodes platypus. The sequence goes on along the minus strand of CM064573.1, from coordinate 51,188,836 downwards.
CTGGGTATGACTGACATTCCCAGTTCGGTTGTTCCTCTGAAGTCTTCTCGGTCAATTTAACACAACTTAAATTAACATTGAACAGGTCTTAAACAACCGGAACATTTTCGCAACACCTTTCTCGCTTTGAGTTGTTCACAGACAAAACACTTAGTATCTGCTAGACCATAGTCCTCCAAGATTATCCGTTCTTCTGCCTCTACCAAGCCGACCTCCTGATCTGCCTGGTTTTCCAGTGGAGCTTCCACCTCTGCCATGTCTCCCTTGTTTCAGAGACCCCGGGAAATCTCTCCTGGCACAAATCTAGATTATTGCTGTTGTTATTAATGTAAAATTTATTGTATGCTTAAAGTTCCCATATCTTAACACTCAAGCCATGGGGCCTTACATATGACGTATCAGAGAATCATGGCCACCCCCGCGGTGTCCAACATATGCCGAAAGGGATTGTGAGCACATTATCGGCTCTGAGAGAGAGTCTACGTGTTGGGAGGATGATAGGCGGGCTCTGACCGTTCGGCACGGACCCAGTGCCGCGACTGACAGTACCTCTACAACATTCCACACCCACGGCCTCGCGAGACCAGGAAAAAAAATCGGGAAATTACCGTATTTTAGGGGTTTTCCCCTCGTGTTGTGCGATCGCTACAGGATAACCCGTGGTCGTACCAGGATGATTCAGGTGTCATTGGACAGCCCTATTATTGCCCTTTCACGGATACATAATTGTATTATGCTCTGGCTCTTGTTTATGCATGAAAAAGAGCATGGAATGAAGTTCGTTTAGGGTAAATATGCCCGCCAGGCAAGTAGTAGAAGTTACTAACATCCCCGTTCGTAAGGGGTTAATCCAACTTGCTGTTGGGCTCATACATACAATTGGCCTACTTCTCCTAAAGCTAAGTGATTACATGTGTAAATCTTCGGCATTGGGCACCGGTACAACTAAAAGATCCTACTAATTGAAAGGAAACACACCAATTGTATCCTATGATTAAATGATGAGAGAGAGAGAGAGAGAGAGCGGGAGTGGGGGCGAGAGAGAGTGAAAGCGAGAGGGAGACGGAGCTGGCCTAGTTGGGTACTGAATAATGTTGGAGAACAAAATCTATCTATCTATCTATATGCTCAGGCCCAATCCCCATTTTGGGGGTAGCCGACTCAAGACAGAGCAAGAACAGGGAAAACACAAAAATAACATAAAACAACAAATAAACACAGATAAAAAGCACAAACTCACACACATCCAGGTCACCCAGGAGAAGACCCAGAGACCAGGGTCACCAAGGTCGCTCCAGCACTCCCCCGGCCACTGACCACCCGGAGAGGTTCCGATCTCGGCAGGCAGACATGCAGCGGAGCCAAAGCCACAAGCCCTCCCACCACACTTCCAGGCGCACCCTTCATATTAATCGTCTCCCCGGGCCAGGCGCCTGATGGACTATTATCTAGTCCAACTTGCGCCCGACCCCTTACTCCAAATTACCACGTGTTCACTCAACTATTCACAAGCATTCTCCATTCACGCCTGTCCACCACCACTTCCCCTGCCTGATCTATAGTCATTCCTCTATCATCCAAAGCCTTTCTTACACAGTCTCTCCACCTCAATGGGGGTATTCCTGCCCTTCTATCTCCCCTTGTACCTGACTCACATATTCTCTTTGTAAGCCTTTAATCTCCCATTCGTTCAACATGACCATACCTGCTCAGCATCCTTCTGTCCACTCTGGCTGACAAATGTTCCTGCTGCCCCACTCTCCTACGTATCTCTTCATTCCTCAATCTGTCTCTACGAGTAACTCCACACATACTCCTCAAGCAGCTCATCTCCATCACATCCAGCCCTCTTTTCTCCTTTTTCTTCAGAGCCCATGTTTCAGCCCCATACATCACTGTTGGCACAACAATTCCTTGATACAGTGCACTTTTTACTTTCACTCCGAGATTTCTCGTCTTCCACATACTTCCCATTGCTCAGAAAACCTTCCTTCCTTCACACACCCTCTGTTTTACCTCCACTTCCATACCTCCACTCCTGCTTATCGTTCCTCCTAGATATTTAAAACACTCTACTTGTTCCAATATTTCCCCATCCAGCCTCACATCTAGATTCACCCTATGCTCTCCCCTATTACACACCATTACTTTACTTTTATTGACATTCACCTTCAGTTTCCTCCTTCCACAAACCACACCAAACTCTTTGACTACCCACTGCAGTTTCTCATCAGAATCCGCCACCAATGCTGTGTCATCAGCGAACAGCAACTGATTCAACTCCCAATCTCTACCATTCTTTCCTACTAAACCCAATCCTCTTCCCATAGTTCTCCTTTTCACCTCCCTCACCACACCATCCATAAACATATTAAACAGCCATGGTGACATTACACAACCCTGTCGAAAACCTACCTTTACCTCAAACCATTCACTCAACTCACCATTTCCTACTCTCACACATGCTCTGCTCCCTTCCTAAAAACTCTTAACTGCTTCTAACAAATTTCCTCCTATTTCATAAATCCTTAACACCTTCCACATTGCTTCACGGTCCACACGATCATACGCTTTTTCCAAGTTCATAAAAGCCCAAAATATCTCCTTATGCTTCTCTAAATACTTCTCGCATAACTGTCTTACTGCAAACATCTGATCCACGCACCCTCTTCCCCTCCTAAAACCGCACTGTTCTTCTCCTATTGCAACTTCCGTACACTTTATTATCAAAGGAGTACAAAGGAAATCAAGCAACAACAGATCCAGTGACCCTTCTAGGTTGCTTGTCCTCCAAAACACTGAGGATCAAGTGTCCAAACAGTGGTTTAGAGTGGGTAAGGGAACATTGGAAAGGGAATTACTGCCCTGGAACTAATGTCCGTGGCAGGATTAGGAAGTTAGTAGGGGACAGATGGGTTAGTAACTGAGGGGGGGATAAAATAAAGTTATTCATTTACAAACGCAGTCAGTCGCGGGTTTGATGCGAGATATTTGTCTAGGCGGAGTCTAGATCAACGGTGATGCAGTCTATAACGTTTCGGGGAAGCCCATTCCACAAGTTGACAACTCGATTGAAGAAGAAATTCTTAGATTCGTGCGAGTTAAAAGATTTACCAATAATTTTGCAACCGTTTCCCCGCGTGTAATTAGATTGGTCGATAGTGAAGTACTTACTACAGTTCATATTGTCGATGCCTTTGATGATTTTGAACACTTGAATTAAGTCGCCTCTTAATCTGCGCTGGGTTAAAGGAAATAGATTTAATTCTCTAAGACGCTCTTCGTATGGTTTGTTCTTTAGGCTAGGTATCATTTTGGTAACTCTACGTTGAACTCGTTCTAGCTTGTTTATATCTTTTTGGTAATAAGGGCACCAGGATTGAACGCAGTATTCCAGAAGAGGGCGGACTAAGGAATTGTAAAGGGTTAGGATAACTTCTTTGGATTTATGCTCAAATGACCTGCCTATAAAGCCAATTATTTTGTTTGCCTTCTTAACAACTTCTGAACATTGTGACTCGGTTTTAGGTTACTCGATATTGTTACTCCCAGATCGGTTTCTCTGTTTACATTCTTAAGCTGAGTGCCATTCATCGAATAGTTTGCTTTCTCATTTAGGTATCCGATATGTAGTACTTTACATTTATCCGCATTGAAACTCATTTGCCAAATTTGGGCCCAACATGACAATTTATCTAGATTGTGTGGCATATCGTCAACTTGTTCTTTCGAGAGTACGCTATTTGCAATTTTTGTATCGTCAGCAAATTTTGAGATTGTACAGGTGAGACCCTCATCTATGTCGTTGATGTAAATTAGAAAGAGAATTGGTCCTAGTACCGATCCCTGGGGTACCCCGCTACTTACATTGGTCCATTTTGATGCCTTACCGTTTATGACTACTCTTTGCTTTCTGTCGCTGAGCCAATTTTCTATCCATTTCAACACACCGTCTTGTATTCCATGCGCTTTTAGTTTTAGCAGTAAACGTTTGTGGGGAACTTTGTCAAAGGCCTTTTGAAAATCAAGGTATATAATATCTACAGCTTTACTCTCATCGTAGAGGTTGAGGATATCGTGGAAGAAGTCTAAGAGGTTTGTTAAACAGGAACGTTTTTACGAAAGCCGTGTTGAGTATCTTTAAGTATGTTATTTTCCTCTAAGTGATTTACGAGTCTGTCTCGTATGACAGTTTCTAGCATTTTACATACAACTGAGGTTAAGCTAATTGGACGATAGTTACTGGATAGGGATTTGCTGCCTTTTTTGAATATCGGTGTTACGTTGGCTAGCTTCCACTGATCGGGCATAGTTCCAGACTGCAAGGATTTATTGAATAGTAATGTCAGTGGTTTAGAGAGCTCATCCTTAGCTTCCTTTAGAACTCTAGGCGAGATTGTATCAGGTCCTGGCGTTTTATTTACCTTGAGTTTATCTAAACAATTCAATACTTCTCTCTCTTTAACGGTGATATTGCTTAAAACATCTGAATTATCAATCTGAATCGGCGATGGTGTAGGGATATCACTGAGGTCTTCTGTTGTAAAAACTGATGCAAAGAAGGTATTGAGGGCATTACTCATTTGTTCTTCATCTTTGGTGTATTCTCCATTTTCATCGACTAACGGTCCAACAGTTGAAGTAACTACTTTTTCTTTCTGATATAACTATAGAATTCTTTCGGGTTTGTTTTACTTTGATTCGCAATATGTAACTCTAAGGTCTTTTTACTTTCTTAATTAACTTTTTGGCTTTGCGTCGTAGCTCTACAAATTTCAGCCGTTCTTTGTCATTTTGTGAGGATTTTAATCTATCATTAGCAAATTTTTTAGCAAGCAGGCAGTTTGAAATATCTTTATTCCACCATTTGGGCTTATTATTATGGCCTGGACGCCGAGTTTTCGATGGTATGCAGTCTTGCACTGCTTTTAGGTAAGTGGCTTCGAATAACTTCCAAGATGTATTTATGTCGTTATTGTGAATTAAAAAACTCCAGTCAGTTTCTTTAAACATAGCTCTAAGTTTATGGAAGTTTGCTTTCTTGAAATTAGGGACTTTTTCGATGCTACTATTTGGTTCGTTACTAGTAAACTTTAAAGTGAAAGTTATCGTATGATGGTCGCTGTTACTGAATTCATCACCAACATTCAAATTCTCTATTAATTCTTCTTTTGTTGCAAGTACAATGTCAAGAACGTTATTACCACGGGTCGGCGTTCCAACAAATTGATAAAGCGAACTCTCTTGCAAGTTCGTATACAAGTCATGTCCGGAGTGTGAAGTAAGAGTATCGCCCCACTTGGTCACAGGTAAATTAAAGTCACCAAAAATTACGGTATCTTGCGAGTTACTTATATCTGCAATTTGTTCGTAAATTTCTCGGTCAGTTTGCACTGATTGAGCTGGAGGTCTGTATATTAATGCAAGTATTATTTTGGTACCTTTATTATTCTTTATTAGCACAAAAGATGCGTCGACGTTCACAATTTGAGGTTTTGACAAGAGGGTAGGGTTAAGACTTTCTTTGATATAAAGTAAAACGCCACCTCCATTTCGATTTATTCGGCTTTTCTCAAACATTACATAACCGGGAAGTGAATACTCTGCTAAAAAGTCTCTATCTTCTGTATTGAGCCAAGATTCTGTTATGCCAATCACATCATAATTTTCTGTAAACACTAGCTCCTCTAAATCTGAAAATTTATTGCGTATGCTACGAGCGTTTGCATAGAAAACCTTTAAATTCGTTATTTTAGAACTCACGGAACGCGCTTCAATAATATTTTTGGTTCTTGTCGGATCTACATTTATGTTCATGGCTGTCACCTCTGTTTTTTTTCTTGGCGTTGGATGATTCTGCTGCTGCTTCTTCTCGGATGGCGGTTTTTGATCCATGGCTGCGGACTGCTTCGTGTAGGAGACGACCCATGCGTGCTGAACCCACAGGGTTTAGATGAGTGCCATCCTTGCGGAACAGAGTAGGCTGGTTGTAGAAGTTGTCCCAGAGGTTGATGAATTCAACTTCTTCCCTCAGACACAAATGTTTAGTCGGCTATTTGTGCTGAAGGCCTTGTCGTAGAATTTGTCAGGTGCGTCGATCTTGGGGAGAATGCCTGAGATGATGATATTCCTTGACTTGTTTTTGTAGTGCTGGATCATCTTGCGATATTTATCCATCAACTCTTCGGATCTGGTGCGCATGACGTCATTTGAACCAGCATGGATGACAAAAAGGGTATTTTCATTTGCATCCTTTGTGGTATCTTCGAAGGCTTCCACAATGTCGTCCAGTCCAGCTCCTGGGATGCAAAATCTTTTTCGTTGAATTGGGACTCTGTCGCAGAACTCTTCGACCTGTCCTCGTAGGATGGAATCCCCAACGAGCCTGGTCTCTTCTGGTTCGTCTTCCATCTCTACCAATATCTCAAATCTGTTGGACATTGTGACTGGTAGATGAGACCTTTTCTGCGTTGGCCGTGCACCGTTCCTCCGGAAACCTGTGGTGGCGGGACTCTACGTACAGGTCGGGGAGAGGAGTGGTTAGAACGGGGGCGAGGGGTTGGTACTGTTCGTGCTAGCAGGCTTCTTGCACGAGGAGTGGGGGAGAGACTAAGGTGAACAGGGCGGCTGTCCTGGTTTGATGTCGGCTCAGGTTCGTCAGAAGCATCTGCTGCAGTGTCTACTGCAGGTGTTGGATTGTTGGCAGATGACGTTGGGGCGGTGGTGGATGCTGGAGTTGAAACAATTTGAGTTAGTGATACTCCAACGTTGAGTGTTACAAACTCTTGGAGTGATTCCAGCTTCCTGGTGAGGGCGTTGATCTTGTTGAGGGCTTCATCCAATCAATCAACTCTATCAACACCCTGCCATACAGGTTTCCAACCACTGACAATAAACAAATACCTCTATAACTTGAACACTCCTGCCGATCTCCCTTCCCCTTGTACAACGGCACAATACATGCACTCTTCCTGTCTATTGGTACCATTGACACAGCAAAGCACACATTGAAAAGTCTCACCAACCAATCTATTATCACATCTCCACCCTTCTTTATACACTCCACAGCAATACCATCCAAACCTTCTGCTTTTCCCGCTCTCATTTGTTTCACTGCTTCTTTCACCTCATTTTCCTCAATCCTTTCATTCATTCCCTGCCACCTGGGTGGCTGGGTAACCTATCTCCATCCACCTCTGCTTCAATCACTGCTTCTCTTCCATCTCTTGTATTTAACAAAGATTCAAAATACTCAGTGGTGGTAGAAAAAAAAGTAAAGAAAAATACGAAGAAAAAAATCAAACAAATAAATAATAAAAAGCGACCTGTGATGGTTACGTGCGGTAGTTGAAAGTTGTTCAGGGTACAAAGTAGCAATCTCTGAGGATTACGGATTACGTAATGGTGTATGTGTTTATGAGGAGAGCATATAACCTGTCTTTATTGAAGAGGAGCGGAGAGAGAGAGAGAGCGAGAGAGAATATGCCTTACAGCAAGTACTTCGTAATGGTTAGAGTTGCTTGAGAAATTGAAAGACCGAGGGTTATGTCCTCGGGGTAGGTGGGAGGTAAGCCCTATGGTGGGGAAACATAAGGGTGAAATTGTTTGTCTTACACATGGTCACTTCACTCACCTTGTGGTTTCTGGGGGCTTATGACACTGCAAGGGCTGGTAACGGTTTCCTTGTCCGCTTACTGACACTGGCATTAACACTCTTAAAATTACACTAAAGATGCTTTATGGTCGATATTTAAACAAAAAACCACGTTCTGTTTACTATGTGCCGAAACACCGTATCATCGCGGATCTTCTAATACGTATATCAGTCACTTAGCTCCACTATACCCCTCCGAAATTCCCCTCTTTTGAGGAGCCTAACCGACCTGTGTGCTCGCTCTCCTCTCTTGTATTGGTTTTCCAATCATCTTCCGATATCTGATGGACGATAGCGTTTCCAGAACTGCTGTCAAAAGCTTTCTTCCCTCTCACTCTCTCCATCACTATTATTCACCCCTTGATTTACAGTGCTGTTTACACTGTTCAGTGTGACTCCATAATCTTGTCCCGGTACCCAATGAATAAGGGAGTTTCCACCACCACCACCAATATCCTTCACCCTCATTCACCTCCATCATTCTTATTTAATCTACCACTATCATAATTTACTCCTTCACTTCAAGGGTCTGCTGTCCATGCCATTCCTGTGCTACTCCATCATCTTCTCCCGGTACCTGATGAACGAGGGTGTCTCCACCACCACCGCCAACTGGATCCTCAACCTCCACCTTTTCCTGAACAACCTGGCCGGGCTACTCATCGGGACTCTGGTGAAGGAGGTTGGCTATCGGAAGGTCTGCATCGTTGGCTCCTTGGGCGCCAGCCTGTGTTTCTCAGCTCTGGTCTTTACCAACTCCGTCTGGTACTTCATGGTTTTCTTCAGTGCTTGTGGTAAGAATATATTTGGTATTTTAATGGCTACAGTATAAAACTTCTTATACTATTTGATGGATTATAAAGAATGGGTCTATATATTTAAAATAACCAGATTTACGAAGACCCCCATAATAAACAAAAGGAAGCAAGGCGAAGAAGGGGAGACCAAAACAAACAACAGCCACATTCCATCACGGCAAGGAAAACGGAGTAGGAAAGAAGAAGGAATAACTAAAGCAGAAATAAACACAACGCAGGAGAAGAATACAAAGAACAAGATCAACACGATGCCCAGGATACCTAAATTACCCCACGTCACCAACAAGCAAGACCGGAATATACACGCAAAGCAGAGCCTATACACCGAGAAGGAAAACTTATCCCCATCACAGAGAATCACCATGCAGATAAAACCATGTGCGAGAAATACCATCGGAAATAAAACCATCACATCTAGCCGCTCAAACAAACCCTGTACATCACTACCTAACACCAGACGAGATGCCAGAACTGCCACCATCACACCAGATATACCAACAACACCAGGCAAGACCATCACCACATCACAACAACACCATGAGGCTCCCAGAAAGAAGATAGTCTACAGTCAGGTACAGAAGGACCAACATCGCCACACTAAGCAGGGACACTTACGCCCCTCTTCCGCCAAAAAGTCGACTCACCTGCCTGCAAGCTTCTGAGAGGTCCTCCTAATCCCCCCGGAATACGCCCCACTGGACTTATGACCTTTTGACCCCTGCACACCTGCCCTGGGACATCTCAGCTAAAGTCATCACTACTCCGACGAAAACCTGAATAAGGCAAGCAATTCTAGGGCTTGATTTAATGTACATGTTCATAATCTAGCCCTAAAATTACCCTCCCATTCAAGGATAGTACTGAAACCATGGTGCATGTATATCGAGGTCTGAGGAGTTATTTTACCTATTGAGGAATTAATATTATCACATGCCATGGAATAGTGTTTATTAATAAGATCCCTAGTAGGCTGCACCTTTAATATTAGAAGCATAACCGTCGGACATATCCCCACCTTACTTCTTTTGCTAAAACCACACTCTCAAACTATAGAAAGATACTTGCCATGGTAAAGGTCATTCGACTAGTTAGGGCTTTGTGAGATACCGCTAACAACGGCACTCTACATATAAAAGTCCTTAGTGTATCTGTCCGACGCCATGGTCGAGGACACTTACAATTGAAAGGTTTCAACACCGTCCCTGAGTTCTTTGAACCTCTTATAATGGTCAGTGGCTATCAAGTCAAATCAGTAAGTTCATGATCTTACTATCTCCTCGCATTAGCCCGATACTTTGTCACGGTGTCATGACACTAGAGACATCATATTAAAGACCCCAAGTCAAGAGTACCGAAACAGAACTTCATCAACGATTAGCATAACGGTCAGGATACACGAGTACCTTTAGCCCCAGGACATGTCCTAGCTAATTACTCGCGTTAGTCCGATGAAAGTGCCCCATGTCATGATATTAAGGAACTATCATTTAAGACACAATACCAGCTAATCCATCTGTATCCCAAACTACCCATCCACACGGCAGGACCACCTAAACGGCCCAACGGAGAACTAGAAGACCAGCCCGCTGTTATCTCATCTCACCTACTACTCCAACTTCAGGTGTTAGTCTAGGAGTAAATGTTGAAAACTCACACACAATAATACACCAGGGAAATAAGGTGAAACTAACATAATGATGACAGAGTCCCCAAGTTTAGACTCTGACTAAATTACACCAGTGCACCAGGTGCCATAATAAGTTAGAGTCCACAAATATTGACTCTATTTATTTTCATCACTAAGTGTATCCAAGCAAGTAGCTAAAACGATAGAGTCCCTAACTTTAGACTCTATTTTCATTCACCTTATTGAAACTCTGAATATTTCCTCAGTGCGCACAAGGGTTACTTCTCAGACAGAGTCCAGCAATTTGACTCTGATTTTGATCCAGGTTCTTATGAGAGTTCCTATATATTGTGTAAGTAAATTCAAGATAGATACAGCTGCAATATTCCTAGTCCCAATGCGGATCCTCGCCCGTGCTCGGCACATTTATGTTTTAACTATTTATTCACTTATAAGAACTTAGTATTAGTATTGTTAACTTTAGGAGTATACAAATAAAATTGTTCATATATGTATGCAGTGTTATATGTTACCCTTTGTTTCTTTTGTGCATGTGTTGTGTGATTTTGACTTCTCCAGTTAAGTAGAACCTACCAAATCCAATCTAAAAACCTAGTAAAAACCCTGGTATAATATTGACGGCAGATGGTGGTTCTTGATTCGGGAAAAAAAAGTCATTTCAGCACACAAATCAGAAGAGATAGAGCGTTGTATGACACTAGTCATAATGGCAGTTAATCGCTCCCATATTCCCATCCCCAAATACGATGGAGATACATACGATATTCAAACTTATCTGGATATGGCTAAGCCAGTACTCGAGCTGGCCCATAACCACGATCGCGAAAAGATCGCTGTGTTATTAACGCACCTGGGAAAAGCCGTTTCCATGGTAGCCACACAGGTAACACCGACACTTACCTGGGACCAATTCCGATCCATTGTGATCGATGCAATCCAGCCATCATTGGGCTCCATCATCACCCAAAAAAAAATTTACGAGATAAAATACGAAGTGGATATCGACGTCACCCTGGCCACAATTAACCAGCACGTCAAATCCGCCTACCCGACACACACCACAGAGCAACAAAAACAACAAACCTTCAGTCATCTCCTCAGAATACTACCAACGTTCGTCAAAGAAAACTTTACTATTCATGACCCTACCGGATTCCAAAAGGACATCCTACCATCAGGAAACTTCTCGCCGCCCGCCCCAAGACGCCTATGGTAGCGGCCATAAGAGATTCCCTACTCACCCACAACCTAACAACAGGCCAAGGAATTTTCAAATGTAAAACCCCAGACCAACACCGGATCGCTCTCAGAGACCCACGTCAGGGTTCAACCCTAGAGATCACCCACTAGTGACGATCAACCCATTCGATTTCCTAGCATGCAACTCTACCTACCCCATCCATTTCATCCGAGACCAAGCAAAGAACCGGAACACTATACCTTGTGTATCAGCAGCAGAGGAAGAGTCCAGAAACCTAGAAGAAGACAATCACGAAGAGGAATATGAAACGGAAGAGATCGCACAAATCACAGAGGAAGAAGAAATCCTGGAGGACACCGACGATGCCCCCCAGGGTTTTTAACACCTCTCCCGCCCGTCTTGGCTTCGGAGGGGGAGTCCGCACTCGACAAACCACCACCAATCTACCACCTTGCAAAAATTCAAGGTATTCCGACAAGATTCCTAATTGATAAGGCGCCGCACGATCATGCTTGTTCAATTCTTTTTATGACAAACATAAAAAAAAAAAAAGGAAACTTAAAAACTGCCACCATAAACCTCATCAGTGCTGGAGATACCCCCCTACTGATTAGAGGAGAAACAGCACCACTGCATATCACCCACCCCCAACCTAACGCCACATGTAACCACCCATTCGTCGTATTCCACTCTGACTGTCAACAGTACAATGGTTACATGGGCCTAGACCTGCTCCAACGTCTTCAAGCACAACTTGACTGCAGCAGACGACTCTTCACCTTTCAAAAAGAAAAAAAAAAAAAAAAAAAAAAAAAGACCAAGAGAAGCCCACCAAGACCCACCCCTTGCCCTCCCCAAGAACCCTAGAAAGACCTCAACTAGCAAAAATTAAAAAAATCCGTAACGCCAAATCCATTATTTCTCCGATAAATGCCTCCCGCTCAACTCTACCAAAAAACAAACTTGCCACACCTCCTATCCCAGCGACTTTAACGCTGCCTAACAACTTATCCATCCTACCACCCAAAACCCTCACCACGCCCCCCCCCCGCTTCAGTGATGTCAACACCGCCCCACAACCTATCCAACTTAACCACCACCACAGAAAAACACCACTCACTTCCTCAATCCCATCAGCAACCCACCATCATTAGCCCCGCAGTAAAAAACCAACGTATATCTATCCCTCCCAGACATCAGCAGTGGGTGCCCCTTCACCCCCTCCCACAGCACAACATGATCCTCACCCCCCCAAAAAAAAAACCCTGAATGGAACGCTGCAGGATTCAACCCGCCCTATTATCATCCAAACGTAACGCCATCCTAATTGCCAACATATCGGAGGAAGTTTTGACACTCCCAAAAGGCTTCATAATTGGAGACCTCGAAACTTTCGACGACGTAGACCCCACACCAATCAAATCAGCTCCCCCCACCATACTTCCACCCCTTCCCAAAACTCTAACACCACTGCAAAAGCACCAAATGAACCAAGTATTGCATGAGTTCGCCGACGTCTTCGCTCAAACCCCCACCAAAATAGGAAAAACCCATATGGAAGAACACCTCATCCATACCACAGGACTACCCATCCGTCAGCCCTCCCGCAGAAAAAACCTACTACAAAGACAGGAAGAAGTTCGCCAGGTTCAAGAAATGTTGGATGCCGGCATCGCCACGCCCTCCGTTAGTCCCTGGTCCTCCCCCGTAGGGTTGATAAAAAAGAAAGACGGATCCACCCGGTTCTACATCGATTACCGACGCCTCAATGACGCAACCATCAAAGACGCCACACCATTACCAAGAATTGACGACTCGCTAGACTCCCTCCACTGCTCAAAATGGTTCACCACCCTCGACCTCGAAGCCGGGTACTGGCAAGTCCTTATCAAACCCGAATACCAACAAAAGACAACATTTTCCACTAGCGGATGACATCTTTATGAATTCAATGTCCTACGCTTCGGTCCTTCAACGTTTTCCCGCCTCATGGAGTCCGTGCTAAGAGGATTAACTTGGGAAACTTGTCTAGCATAGCAAGATGACGTCATCGTGTACGCGAAGACGTGGCCCGAGCAAATTCAGTGACTCTGGCAAATGCTCCAACGCATCAGACAGGCAGGATTAAAGCTAAAACCATCGAAATGCGAGATTGCCCGACAAACAGTAGATTTTTTGGGACACGTAATCTCGGAAAATGGCATCTCCCCAGACCCTCGTAAACTATCCGCCATAGCAGCCTAACCGGCCCCTACTACAGTTAAAGGAGTACGGTCCTTCCTCGGCCTAGCTACGTATTACCGATGCTTCGTGCAAAATTTCGCTACAATAGCCAAACCCCTACACAAACTCCCCCACAAAGACACAGAATTCGTATGGACACCAGAACGTGACCAAGCTTTCAATACCTTAAAAAACAACTTAGTGAACGCCCCTACAGTAGCCTTCCCAGACTATCGACAACCCTTCAGGTTATACACAGACATATCACTCTATGCAATAGGTACAGTCCTAGTACAAGTACAGGACGGGAAAGAGCACATAATAGCCTGCGCCAGCTCAACTCTAAATAATGCCCAACAAAATTACGCGGCCAAAAAAAGAATGTCTCGGCATCATTTGGGCCTTGAATCACTTCCGGTCGTTCCTCATCGGCACGAAAGTAGACCTCATCACCGACCACCAATCCCTACAATGGCTACGTTGGTTGGACACCAATTCAGCCCTCCTAGTAGGATGGCGAGAGACGCTCGAAGAATACGACTTCGAAATTAATTACCGGCCAGGTAAATTGCACACCAACGCCGAGGACCTCTCCCGCCTACCAGTACCAGATGCCACACCATCCACCATGGCCGCCCTAACGACCTCAACCCCAGTCACTCAATCACACAAAACACCACAAGGAGACACCGAACCGACCTTACTACAAGCTTGGCAAAGAAAGATCAAACCCAAGTGGATACCTAACAAATGTTTCTACCACCTCCATCAGGTCGGTGATCAATTATACACAGAGTCTGGTCACATCGCCGTCGACCCCCGCACCGCCCAGGACCTCATGATAATCATCCACGAAGGCAATGGAATAAATTTAGGTTAAACAAATATGTTAAAAACCTTCCAACAAATCTATGGACCATCGCTAAACGAGTCACAGAAGCCTGCAAACCCTGTACCTTAGGAAAAGGTAGAGGTAAAACACCTGGACCAGCTGGAAAGATTTAGCCAACAAATCTTGGCAAACCCTCTCCCTGGACGTGATGGGCCCATTTCCTGCAAGCAACGGAAAACGTTTTAGTCACATTCGTCGAAGTATATTCAAGATTCCAAATAGCTTGCACAATAAAAGACCATAACGCCCTCACCGTAGCAGAAGTCCTCGCCACTGAAATCTTCCCAAACTTCGGCTTACCTATTACCTTACTATCCGACAACGCCCAAGAGTTCTCAGGTCAAGAATGGAAAGCATTTACCCAGAAATGTGGCATAAAGATCGCACATTCATCACCATACTGGCCACAAGGTAACGCCATTTGTGAACGAAGTCGTAGAACGATTAATAACCAACTACGAACGCGCCTCATGGCCCTCAACACCAACGACTGGCCCGCGCAAATGAAGATGATACAATGGGGTATTACCTCATGCCCTAGAGAGGACGGCATCACCCCCCCATGAACGCCTGTACGGCGTCGCCCCCCCTACTACTTCCATTTCACCACCTCACCTAACCCCCCACCTCGCAAATAAACATAGACCCCTTACAACACCACAAAAACACCCTACACACAACACAAGCGTGTCAGGACATACAGCGGGACACCACCACACCTCACAACCCCTATGCCATTGGCGACACAGTTATGGTAGCCAAGTTACCCATCATCAACAAACTGGGTCCCCGTTACTTAGGGCCTTACAAAGTGCTAAATTTCCCCAATCCTTACCAAATCATTGTGGATTATTACGGAGAGACTAGGACATACCGAAATCGCATCGTGATGATCTACCGTCCTTTTCTCATCGATGGGGACAGCCACAAACAGCCTCCTACAACACATTACCAAACACGTGACCAGCCAACAGCTCCCTCACCTAAGCCAGTACAACCTACTACGACAAACCCCACCAAGATACCAACATCTTTTCCAAAAACAGAATTCAGCCACTCCGAACAAAGCTATCAACCTCCAACCTCACCTCCCCTACCATCGCCCTAACCCCACTCAACCCCACCCACCCACAAAACCAAGTCAACACCAGCAAAAAAGAAGCATTCCACCAAACCGCATTTTCATACCCACTACAAACTACGCACCCCACACAAAACAAACCACTCAAACCACCCCTAACCCACCAGCAAGAAGTCCCACAGACAAACCTCAAACCAAGCGATCTTCCACCTCTCCGCCCACTTCCTCTCTACCTTCACCTAAACGATAACACAGAACCCCATCAACCACCCCGTCTCCACGCACATCCACCCCAAACTCACACACCTCAAACAAATCAACATCCTCATCCCCACCAACTCATATCTTACCCCAACCTCTCCCCTACTAACCCCACCACCCTCCAAAACCCCAAACCCAAGACCATTCTCAACTCTCAAATCTACCTTCCATGTCACAAAACCCTCAAACTGCACCCTCCGCCTCTCCTACAAACCTCCAAGATCAAACTCCAACTCCCACCCACACCCTCCATCTAGACCCCCGCCCCCCACCCTACGACCTACCCTTCTACCATACCCTCCCCCACCAGAAACTACCACAAAAATCATCCATTTCTTCACAAATAACTTTATACCCTAACCTCACCAGTCAACCAATCACCCACAACCCCCGACCTCAAACCCCACTGTCATCCACACCCTCTATACCCTCAAATACCAGCCCAATTCCACCCCCAGACCTAATTTCCAGACAAGATCAGGCCGGTTATCAAAACACCCGGTCCGATTCCCTCCAATTTTGACACACAAATCTCACCTAACCTTTGACCACCACATCACACACACCAAACAAACCACATAGTACCCACTCACACATCAACAACGCTCAGAATATCATCAGCAACGAACACAAATTCAGCCTTCCCACAAACATTTATTGACAGTTCTATAAGCCCAAGTACTTTCGCGTCCGCATTGATCAATAAAGCAGGTGTGCAGTTTTCGCATTACCCCCCCCCAAAAAAAAAATATCATAAACAACTCTGCGACCTAGAATTCTGCAAGTAGTATTGAATCTCTTAGGTAAAATCGGTTTATATTATAGTATAATTATACTGTGTATATATATATATATATATATATATATACAGTATAAATATATATACATATATATATATATATATATATATATATATACAGTATATATATATAATATATATATATACCGGGTATATATATACAGTATATATATATATATATATATATATATATATATATACAGTATATATAATATATATATATATATATATATATATATATATATATATACAGTATGTATACATATACAGTATATATATATATATATATATATATATATATATACGGTGCATATATATATATATATATATATATATATATATATATATATATATATATAAATATATATATATATACCGGTATATATATATATATATATATATATATATATATATATATATATATATATGTAGATGTATGTATATATGTATATCGCAAATACACATAAGCTACTAATTGTTTTTATACTCACAGCCGAACTTGAACCACCGACAGTCAGAACAAGTGCCCATACTTTAATGCACTATACCACAGCGTGATAGAGGATACTTGTGTGCAGTGGATTAAAGCATGGACACTCGTCCTGACTGTTGGTGGTTCATTTCCGCCTGGGAGTATATATACTGTATATATAAAGTAGGTGTGCAGTTTTCGCATTACCAAAAAAAAAAAAAAAAAAAAAAAAATGCATACGCAACTCTGCGACCTAGAATTTTGCAAGTAGTATTGAATCTTTTAGGTAAAATCGGTATATATATTATGTATATACAGTATATATATATATATATATATATATATATATATATATATATTGGTACGTATCTTGATTCAAAAGTGGTTAACTAAATAAATATAGATAGAACAGTTAATATGAAAGTGTAGCAAACAGCTGAAGGCCAAAAGAACGTAAAATAATAAAGTTAGTTTTGTTGTTACTTGATTTCCTTTAGTTATTGGGACAGTTATCCTTTATACACTGATACACTTCAATTATTTTTAATCAGGAAACTATTTAAAGTTACATTGAATGTTTAATAGGAAGTAGGCTATTAATTAAGAATATAATAAGCTTGGTATGTAAGCAAGGGTTTTTAAGTCATTATATAATTATAGAATAAAGCAATTAGTTATGATTATCAACAAATTATTAAGATCTTTTTATATAATCAATTTAAGTTTGTTAACCCTTTAAATATTGTTTAACTCTCTCTTCTCTCGTTATTCTCTTATTTTATGATTATTCTCTCTTTAATATTTGATCTTATTTATTCTTTTTAATGTAAGAAAAGATGGTAAGGAATATTACAAAGTCACATATGAAATGGAATTGTATTTATAAACATAAATAAGGTATTTTACAATTAATCAAAATAATAAGCAATGAAAGATATAGATATTATTTTTATTAATCTCACCACCACACCCCCAGTGAAATTAATTAAAGTATATATGATCCACCGGGATTCGAACCCGGGTTATCACACACATATTTTTGCCACCTTAACCATTACACCACCAGGACGGTTAAAGGTTTATGCACACGCCTACGACTTATTATCCATTCTCGAATACTGGATATTAATCTAATCATGTTCATATTCCCAACCGCACTATGGTAGCCTACTGTTTAAGTGAGAGGAAAGAATATTCATGGGGCACAGATCATATAGACCGGCCTCTCGAAGAAATATCCCTAAACCTACTAATAATATTATGTTTATTAATCTCACCACCACACCCCCAGTGAAATTAATTAAAGTATATTTTTTTTTTTTTTTTTTTTTTTTCTATGTGATTGAGGGAGGCAAAAGGCATAACTGCCTATAGCGAGTGCCTCCCCCATAGTTGAAAGAATGACAGGGCCAAAATCAAGGGACGTTCGAGCCAAAATGCCTGGACACACGGAGTTTGAAGCAATTTAAGTCATAGGAAGAGGGAAAGACTGATTCTGGGAGAGAGTTCCAGAGCTCAGCTGTTGAGTAGAAGAAAGTTTGAGAGTAACGTTTCACTCTTGGGTTGGAGAGTTGCACAGAGTAGGGGTGGGATTGAGTTGCAAGACGGGTACCACGTGCCCTACGTAAAGGAGGTGGTATGCACTGGGATAGCTCTGAGGAACACTGATTATTATAGTAGCGATAGAATAGCGAGAGAGATGCAACATTGCGGCGGAGAGAGAGAGATTGCAGAGAGTTGGTGAGTGGACGGGAGTTAATGATACGAAAGGCCTTCCTTTCATATATGATCCACCGGGATTCGAACCCGGGTTATCACACACATATTTTTGCCACCTTAACCATTACACCACCAGGACGGTTAAAGGTTTATGCACACGCCTACGACTTATTATCCATTCTCGAATACTGGATATTAATCTAATCATGTTCATATTCCCAACCGCACTATGGTAGCCTACTGTTTAAGTGAGAGGAAAGAATATTCATGGGGCACAGATCATATAGACCGGCCTCTCGAAGAAATTATTTCAGGATCTTTTGCATACGTTCTGATTTCACTAAAGTAAAAATTAAAGCTTAGTAGGCTTAAGTAGACAATATAATTTATAGGACTTTTACAATGCCTAATGGCAATGGCTTAACATCAAGTCAGCTAAGTATTAACAGGTAAAGTATTCAAGATTCAATCACAAATTATCTCTACATCAAACATTATTTCTAATCACCAAAAGTAATCGCCAATCCAAAATATATGTTTCTCCAATCACAAAATCTTAAATCAAATGAGTGTATGTTTCCGACATACCTCTGGTTAATTAACAGTCACGAATAATCCCTAACTAACGAGTAAGTGATCGCTCGGGACGCTTCTTAACATATAATAACACCTATTATACAAGCCTGTGAAGTGTGTCTCGTCTCCCCAACACACTGCTTTTCTCCCCAGCCAAGAATGTACTACTTTGAATCTCAAATATCTGTCCTTATATATGAGTCCATCACCACACTAATCCAATCAGAAGTCAGGAAACTGATGCCGGAACCAATGAACCTGGCGAGGCCAGGTGTGTGAGAGCCAATTACAGACGAGAACAGGTAAGCGAGGTAGCATGAGTGGCGGGACAAGAGGGAGAAGGGGGGCTGGTTCCGCCCCACCTCAAGCCCCCCATACAGTCGTTTCCCCCCCCCCCCATACTGTGAAGTGTGTCTCGTCTCCCCAACACACTGCTTTTCTCCCCAGCCAATCATATCAGTGAAATTAGATGAAGCCTACAACAAGATCAACGTCCTCACCATGAAGCTGGAATCACTCCAAGAGTTTGTAACACTCAACGTTGGAGTGCCACAAACTTCAATTGTCACCGCAACTCCAGCAGCCACCAACGCCCCAACATCAACTGCCAACAATTCAACGCCTACAGTAGCCATTTCAGCTGATGTTTCCGATAATCAAGATACAAATAGCGACTCTCTTCCCCCTCAAGACAACTTCCGTGTCGTGAGGAACAACGTTTGCCCCAAGACCAGGAAACACATACCGATTACCGAGTGTCAAAACCGTTTCCAGATACTCGCAGACTCAGATGACGAAGAGGAAATAGAAGAAGTCCGGCTCGTGGGAGACTCGATGATATGTGGTCAGCTCACAGAGTTTTGCGCCAGGGCACCTAAGACCAGGAAGCGTTTTTGTATCCCTGGTGGTGGTGTGGATGACGTAGTTGCAGCAGTTGACGAAGTATCAAAGCTGGCCCCTGCTAATACAATGTACGTCATCCACGTTGGATCCAACGATGTACAGCGAACCCGGTCGGAAGATTTGCTTTTAAAGTACCAGCAGCTGATCAAGTCGTTTAAGGAGAAGTCATCAAGGATCATCGTCTCAGGAATCGTCCCCCGGCTCGGTGTAGAGAGCCGATTTTACAACATAGCCACCAGCACAAATCGTTGTCTAGCAAACCTCTGCAGGAAGGAGAACGTGGGATTCGTCGACACCTGGGACAATTTCTACTACAATGACTATTTGTTTTCGGAAGATGGAGTTCATCTGAACCAGGTGGGAGCAGCGCGTTTTGGGCGTCTTCTCAACGATGCGGTGAAGGATTTTCGGAGAAGAAATCGACTCAGCACAGGACAACCAGAAAGGAGGACCGAAGACAGCGAGGACGGCAATCTACAAAGGAATTAAATACTAATCCGTCAAGAACCGCGAATTTGGATAAAGCTCCACCAACACGACCCAAATTCAAAACCGTCAGGGATAACGACCGAGGACCGAGGACAGCCATGAATGTAAATGTAGATCCGACCAGAACCAAAAATTCGATGAAAGAACGATCTGCGAGTTCTAAAACCGCAACTTTAAAGGTTTTCTATGCAAACGCTCGTAGCATACGCAATACATTTTCAGATTTAGAGGAACTAGTGTTTACAGAAAATTATGATGTGATTGGCATAACAGAATCTTGGCTCAATACACAAGATAGAGACTTTTTAGCAGAGTATTCACTTCCCGGTTATGTAATGTTTGAGAACAGCCGAATAAATAAAAATGGAGGTGGCGTTTTATTTTATATCAAAGAAAGTCTTAACCCGACCCTCGTGTCAAAACCTCAAATTGTGAACGTCGACACATCTTTTGTGCTAATAAAGAATAATAAAGGTACAAAAATAATACTTGCGTTAATATACAGACCTCCAGCTCAATCAGTGCAAACTGACCGAGAAATTTACGAACAAATTGCAGATGTAAGTAACTCACAAGATACCGTAAATTTTGGCGACTTTAATTTACCTGTGACCAAGTGGGGCGATACTCTTACTTCACACTCCGGACATGACTTGTATACGAACTTGCAAGAGAGTTCGCTTTATCAATTTGTTCGAATGCCGACCCGTGGTAATAACGTTCTTGACATTGTACTTGCAACAAAAGAAGAATTGATAGAGAATTTGAATGTTGGTGATGAATTCAGTAACAGCGACCATCGTACGATAACTTTCACTTTAAAGTTTACTAGTAACGAACCAAATAGTAGCATCGAAAAAGTCCCTAATTTCAAGAAAGCAAACTTCCATAAACTTAGAGCTATGTTTAAAGAAACTGACTGGAGCTTTTTAATTAACAATAACGACATAAATACATCTTGGAAGTTATTCGAAACCACTTACCTAAAAGCAGTGCAAGACTGCATACCATCGAAAATACGGCGTCCAGGCCATAATAATAAGCCCAAATGGTGGAATAAAGATATTTCAAACTGCCTGCTTGCTAAAAAATTTGCTAATGATAGATTAAAATCCTCACAAAATGACGAAGAACGGGTGAAATTTGTAGAGCTACGACGCAAAGCCAAAAAGTTAATTAAGCAAAGTAAAAAGACCTTAGAGTTACATATTGCGAATCAAAGTAAAACAAACCCGAAAGAATTCTATAGTTATATCAGAAAGAAAAAAGTAGTTACTTCAACTGTTGGACCGTTAGTCGATGAAAAAGGAGAATACACCAAAGACGAAGTACAAATGAGTAATGCCCTCAATACCTTCTTTGCATCAGTTTTTACAACAGAAGACCTCAGTGATATCCCTACACCATCGCCGATTCAGATTGATAATTCAGATGTTCTAAGCAATATCACCGTTACAGAGAGAGAAGTATTGAATTGTTTAGATAAACTCAAGGTAAATAAAACGCCAGGACCTGATACAATCTCGCCTAGAGTTCTAAAGGAAGCTAAGAATGAGCTCTCCAAACCACTGACATTACTATTCAATAAATCCTTGCAGTCTGGAACTATGCCTGATCAGTGGAAGCTAGCCAACGTAACACCGATATTAAAAAAAGGCAGCAAATCCCTACCCAGTAACTATCGTCCAATTAGCTTAACCTCAGTTGTATGTAAAATGCTAGAAACGGTCATACGAGACAGACTCGTAAATCACTTAGAGGAAAATAACATACTTAAAGATACTCAACACGGCTTTCGTAAAAAACGTTCCTGTTTAACAAACCTCTTAGACTTCTTCCACGATATCCTCAACCTCTACGATGAGAGTAAAGCTGTAGATATTATATACCTTGATTTTCAAAAGGCCTTTGACAAAGTTCCCCACAAACGTTTACTGCTAAAACTAAAAGCGCATGGAATACAAGACGGTGTGTTGAAATGGATAGAAAATTGGCTCAGCAACAGAAAGCAAAGGGTAGTCATAAACGGTAAGGCATCTAAATGGACCAATGTAAGTAGCGGGGTACCCCAGGGATCGGTACTAGGACCAATTCTCTTTCTAATTTACATCAACGACATAGATGAGGGTCTCACCTGCACAATCTCAAAATTGCAAATAGCGTACTCTCAAAAGAACAAGTTGACGATATGCAACACAATCTAGATAAATTGTCATGTTGGGCCCAAATTTGGCAAATGAGTTTCAATGCGGATAAATGTAAAGTACTACATGTCGGATACCTAAATGAGAAAGCAAACTATTCGATGAATGGCACTCAGCTTAAGAATGTAAACAGAGAAACTGATCTGGGAGTAACAATATCGAGTAACCTAAAACCGAGTCAACAATGTTCAGAAGTTGTTAAGAAGGCAAACAAAATAATTGGCTTTATAGGCAGGTCATTTGAGCATAAATCCAAAGAAGTTATCCTAACCCTTTACAATTCCTTAGTCCGCCCTCTTCTGGAATACTGCGTTCAATCCTGGTGCCCTTATTACCAAAAAGATATAAACAAGCTAGAACGAGTTCAACGTAGAGTTACCAAAATGATACCTAGCCTAAAGAACAAACCATACGAAGAGCGTCTTAGAGAATTAAATCTATTTCCTTTAACCCAGCGCAGATTAAGAGGCGACTTAATTCAAGTGTTCAAAATCATCAAAGGCATCGACAATATGAACTGTAGTAAGTACTTCACTATCGACCAATCTAATTACACGTGGGGAAACGGTTGCAAAATTATTGGTAAATCTTTTAACTCGCACGAATCTAAGAATTTCTTCTTCAATCGAGTTGTCAACTTGTGGAATGGGCTTCCCCGAGACGTTATAGACTGCAGCACCGTTGATTCATTTAAATTCCGCCTAGACAAATATCTCTCATCAAACCCGCGACTGACTGCGTTTGTAAATGAATAACTTTATCCTCCCCTCAGTTACTAACCCATATGTCCCCTACTAACTTCCTAGTCCTGCCACGTTAGTGGCAGGGCAGTAGTTCCCTTTCCAATGTTCCCTTACCCACTCTAAACCACTGTTTGGACACTTGATCCTCAGTGTTTTGGAGGACAAGCAACCTAGAAGGGTCACTAGACCTGTTGTTGCTTGATTTCCTTTGTACTCCTTTGTACCTTTGTACTGTGGAATGTGAGGATAGTCACGTAGGCCAGCTCGAACCAGGTAGAAGGAAAGAGGGAGAACCAGCATGGGCGCTTTCTCTCTCTCACGCGTGTAGGTGTTGAAGAAAGAAAGAGAGAATGTCTTGCCACGAGGTTGTAAAGTCACGTTCAACAGGTTGGTCTGGTCACATGACATCCGGTCGGTACGGATGTTACACCTCCTCCGCTAGAAAAGAGTTCAAGAGGAGGAAAGTATATGACAATATTATCAGACTCTTGACAAACAATCTGCAAGCACATTCTGGACACCCTTAATATGTTTGACATCTAAGGCGTACTCCTGCAGCAACAAGCTCCACCTGGTCAGTCTTTGGTTCTTGTTTTGGAACTTGTGCAAACACTTTAATGGGTGATGTTCAGTATATACAGTGATGGAACCAGGGGCAGATTGAACATAAACACTAAAGTATTGGAGTGACTATATCAATGCTAACAGCTCCTTTTCTATAACAGAGTAATTACGTTGAGCAGAATTTAACTTTTTACTAAAATAGCAAACAGGATGCAATACATTACAGTCATCCTCCTGGAGTAACACGGCTCCGACCCCAGTATTACTTGCATCAACAGTTAGGGAGAAACATCTGGTGAAATCAGGGGCACGGAGAACAGGATAGTTAGATAGAATGTATTTAGTAGCACTGAAAGCTTCCTCACATTTGGAGGACCACTCAAACTTCACATCCTTTCGGAGAAGATCTGTTATAGGTGCTGTTAACCTTGAGAAATTTAAAATAAACCTCCTGTAGTATCCAATCATTCCTAAGTATCTTTGAATTTCTTTCTAATTGGTAGGCATTGGAAAATTTTAAATTGACTCTACTTTAGCTTGAGGAGGTGCAACCTGACCCTGTCCTACTATATATCCAAGATATTGGAGAGTACTCTTAATGAAAGTGCATTTCCTTAAGTTCACTACAAGATTTGCTTCAGCAAGGTTAGCAAAAAGCAATCTGATTTGTTGGAGATGTTCTTCCCATGTATGGGAAAAGAGGAGGATATCATCAATGTACAGTCTACGACAGAACTTGTTGTCATGGCCTGAGGCAATGTGTTAGTTCACTTATCTTTTAATAGATGGCCCTTTAATTGCTTCTAATAAAAGGGGGCGGGGTTAATATAGAGGTTGGAAGGAGGAGGAGTCAAACGTGTGTGTGTGTGTGTTCTAAAACAGCAAGCAGAATACGTTTATTTTAACATAACACACAGGCTATATTATTAGATTAGCCCATGCCGGATCACAAATAAGTAACACACATCAGGTGTTGCGTTATTTATGGAATTTAATATACAGACAATCAACTTTCTATCCTTCGAACTTCCCATTCCCCCCTCCTCCTCTTCTCTCTGCTGCCTTCCCCTATCTCTATCCCCTTCTCTCTTTTTCTCTCCCCCTTCTCTCTCCTAACCAAGTATATAATTTTCCTCATCATCGTGTTCAAAGCAGTCCATGAAAATTACTTTGGTGTTTTAATAATACTGTTCCTTTTACCTTTAGTGATTCTCAATTATTAACTCGTATTCTATTCTTTACCTTGTACAATGTGTTATAGAAAATAAATAGATATGCTCCGTTGCAAAACACTCAAAGTTGCCAACTTTTGCGTCCTTGTTAGTGTGAACAATCGTATAAATATGTAAGTAATTGAAACGGGATGCTACAATCCACGCATCTAGACAAGTTGGATCACATTGTAATCTAGCTTGGATCAAATTATAACCAAGTTATAACCATATCATAAAAACAAGATAATATCGGCTCAGTTACAGAAAACATTTTAGATGAGCCGAAACGTGTTTCTTTGTAATAAAAACAAATTTTGATATTAGAGTAAATATTGTTTTCTTCCATACCACTATTCACAGCACTGTGGTTGACCAATTCATAATCTACCTTAACATGTAATATGACACGCTATGATTATTGCATTATACTTTTCTCAGTGGATTCTTAATTACTAGCTTAATTACTGTGGCTTCCCATTATCAGTAAACAGTTTGGCGCTAAACATTGTAATGATTTACTATAAAGTAAGTCATCGAATTGAACAATTAACGATAATCCAAGCAATCTGGTTATGTTGTTTTAAAGTTGATATAAATTGTTTAGGCTTTTATATTTTTACTTCGAATTGTTTAAATTATCCTCCAAACATAATTAAAAGTATACTATAGCTCTGTGTATGTTACCTTGAATTTAATATAATATGTATTATTTCACCATCATTATGTTACGGTGAACATTGGAAACACATACACATTATATAATATATATAAAGGGTTCTTAAATGTAAACATTTACAATTTATATGTATTCAATCAATATGATCTCCACCCACCAGCTGCATCAACTACCTCCTGTATTCTCGTTGGAGCTGATTTAAAAATGTTCCAACTTATATTAAGGCGGCCACGGATCCCCCCCCCCCCCCCCCCCCCGATCCCACTCCTCCCGCCCTTTCCAATCCTAACCTGGACCACATTCCACTCCATGACATGATCACCCACAAATTCTCTATTGGGTTCCTGTCACACACCCTTGTGGACCAGCTAAACCCCGGATTGGGTCAGGTCAGGTGAAGGTATTGAAGGATAAGCCTTTACAACGGCACCTCGTAACTACTTTCTAAAGAGTGTAGAGAGGGGAGAATTAGGGGTGTTGGAGAGAGACGAATTTGTTGTAATGGCTTTTGTGACGTTAACCACTCCGTTAGAACCGCATGGCTTGTCCTACAGTGACTCGCTAGGATCGCCAGGGCAGTGGATGTGGCTACAGTTGATGCATTATTGTGTGCTTTATTTCATATGAAAGCTCGTGTCATGGGCAGTCCAGAAAGGCTCTTTGTTTTCGCCCATGTCAAGGCTTTATATATTTAATTGCAAAGTATATGTTTTATCATTAAGTAGTAATGATAGGATTTGAGAGAGAGAGAGAGAGAGAGTGAGAGGAGGCGCGCAGTGTTTTTTGCCGTTCTTGATGACGCCACGGCTGGCTGGCCTGGGATTGGTTGGAGGAGTTTTTTACCATGCTTGGTGACGTCATGTTTGGCTGGCTTCTTTGTCATTGGCTGAAGGAATTGTTACCGCTTTGACTACGCGGTGCGAGCTAGTGCTAGTATATATACAGCTCTATTGCTACTCTCTCCCTCAGATCTGGTTTCTAGAACGCATCCCTCTTATCCCTTTGATATCTGTCCCCATCACTGCACCTGAGAACCTTTTCCTCTGCCTACCTCTCTCATTTTCCATATCTTTCACCACCTTTTATTAATATTATACCCCCTCTGGTTAACTCTGCATAATCAGCTTCATGCTGGCCAGTTGTATTGTGCGTTAAGGTCTTATATAACCCATGTATGTTAGTTGTTAAGATAAGTTGATCACGAAGCATTGGTTGGCATTCATATTGTTCAGTACCGGTTCCTATAATTATTAGTGTTCTGCTGGATTAGATAATGCTAGACTAGGAGTCTGATACTATAAGGTATTGTTTCCGATTGGTGTTGGCTTTAGTTAACCCGGGAACTGCGGGGAGACTCTTAAGAGTTCCCCCGGCGGACTTCGGGGAGACTCTTAAGAGTCAGAGAAAAAAAAAATCAACTTTTGACCGAAAAAAAAAAAATATTATTATTTTTTTTTTTTGGCCCCTGGGCCATGCAAAATCTCAGTCCTCTACCTCCCCTCCTTCCCCACTTTCCTCCTTTCCTTCAGTTATCACCTATTTTCCCTGTTATTCCCTTATTCTGAGGTATATTTTCGTGCTAACATTAGAAATCCGGTTGCAGGGTGTGGTCATCACTGATAGCAAGCGAATGCAAGAGAGAGAGAGAGAGTATCGATCGACTGTGTCTCAGTGGCCTTGGGGGAAATTGGCGGGAAAGCAGCTTGCCTCACCCATACATTATACAACTCGCGGGCTATATCTCCGATTTTGACCATCCAAACGCTGTTTTCGCTCGTTTTATTGTTGTTTCAGGTTAATACCTTTATAATCAACCCATAATAGGTGCATATGGATAAGTATTAATGCTATTAATGGTACAATGAATATTTTAGTGACGGAAACACCTCAAATACATGCGCACAGGGAGAGGTGTCTAATTACCCCCATGCGCACTTGTTAGGTTAAAAGCTGCCCGACATACCTGAGAACTGGAGTTGATTGGGTAAATTCTAGTCTGTGTGCCATTGAGAGTAGAGCATGCACGAATGAGGGCTTTTTGCCTATACCATTCTGCACTGTTCTAAGCTCGTTGTTTGTCTTTGAGGTACGCCAGGAGAACGCTTAATACTTCGGTATTAAGGTTTCTCAAGAGAGCTACCCTTCATTATAACGTAATATTTGACGCACAGACTTGAGATTTGCACTAGGCTATGCGGCATGCCATGCGCACCAGTATCTCGTATCATTGACTCTAGCTAGACTTTATCAGTCATAGTAGACATTAAGTATATTAACCCAATTACTCTTTTTATGCATACCCGTTTATGATTACACAAGCATTTCGCAGCCTAGTTTGATGTATTGAGACACAAACGACTTAGGCTCTTTTTGTTGATAGGAATACTGCATTGTCGTGGCGATTATTATTATTGTTGTGGTGTTTAGGATATTCTTGGCTCTGACTGCATTATATCTCCTGCCTTTTTGTGTGCATAGTCTGCACGAGCATTGTTCCGCTGCCTGCCTTTTTGGGTTCCATTTCCGATTCGAGCATCTTGATAGCATCTAACATTTAAAGAAGATTCCTTGTTGGTGTTGAAGGACTTTAGTGCACTTTCTTTCATGCAGGAGTGCCTGACATTTATTGATTAAAGTAACGTAAGCTGTAACTTCTCTTACCACCTTACTTTGCATACCATAACCAAGCACCTTCGGTTATAGGTAGTAATAGGCTGTGTTCACATAACATTAAGCCTAGAGTAGACGCACATTTATTGAGAGTTTAATAAGCTATTATTGCATATAGAACTCTGGAGAGTATTTGTGTTCTTTGTTCACTGGGAATATACATCAGAGGTTGGATCTAGCGCTTTCCGTTGTAGCATTTATGCCATTACTAGTCCAATGAATAAGAACCCTGATATATTTAAACCTCAGTCGTAACAAATGGCGACCTTACCTAGGATTTGGTGAACCTACATTTATTAGCAGGGAACATTTGTTGTTTTGGGGAATATTTTGCGGGGATCAGCAAGAATATTTTTTTTTTTGCAACATAGTATAGCCCTTGAGTATTTCCGAGAATTTGTGTGTATATTGAGGTATAAGAGTTTGGGGTGCTTCTTTTCTGAATATTGAGGTGAGAAATTTTTGTGAGCATCATGTCTTATACCGGATCAGAGGAGAATTGAGACACAGTACGTAATGTCGAAACTGAGGAACAGCAGAATGATGAAATGGTTAATCAGGTGAACTGTGAGGAGGATGCTAGGATATTTTTGCAATGGCCTGTTACTGCCGAGCGGTTGGAGGGTATGGATCGGTACGGTCTTCAATGCCTGGCCACAGCTATCGGTCATGCGGGTACTAGCAGCATGACCAGGGATAACTTGATAACGTGTGTACTGGGCAGGGTGACTGGTGAGCGAGATGGGTTGAGTGCTCAGAGCCCTTCGGCCATGCTTCCCCTACACTCGACTCCCAGCCATCCCAGTGGTTTGCCGACCCCGGGTACGCTTCCACAGTTGGGTGGTGACTGGCAGGGTGGGTTGCCCCTGGGGGGACCACCGGTAATTTCAAACATTGTAGCACCTTCACCTCCTCCAGGATTAACCCCTGAATTATTGTATCAGCTCGAATTAGCTAAGATTCAACAGCAACAAAGGGCATGTGAGCTTCAGCATCAGCAGCAAATAGAATTAGCCAAGATAGAAGAGAGAAAAACTATCAGTCAAGCAAAAATCCAAGCTGAGTCGACTAGGTACTGTGCCGACAGGGACGTAGAGAAGTCGCGAGTAGAGACAACGGGACAGCGACTTGGGGCTGGTAACCGTGCTCATGATCAATCTCTCTCTCACTTATTGAAACTGGTTCCGGTGTTTGATGAGAGCGGGGTAACAGAATTTTTCGCACGCTTTGAGAAGAAGTGCCAGGAACACCAGTGGCCAGAGAATAAATGGCAGCACTTGTATCCTCTAGATTAATAGGCAAGGGTCTTAAAGCCTACGATGCGTTACCTTTGGAGTCATGTATTGTGTATGAGGATCTCAAGGAGGCTGTCCTGAGGGCTTACGAACTGCAACCAGAAACGTACCGTTTGAAGTTCCAGGGTGTAACCAAGGGAAGAGATAGCACCTTTTTGGAACACGCCCGGGACTTGTCCGATGCTATGGGGAACTGGCTCCGATCTGAGAAGGTAACAACATTTGATGGAATTAAGCAGTTAATGATGTTGGAGCAGTTCTTTAAGAGCACGGGCGGTGATCTAACTTTGAACTTAAAGGAAAAAAAACCCAAGAACTCTAGTCGAAGCAGCAGAAATGGCTGATCGACGGCTGTCATTGATTCGGGGTTGCGGGTCCTCACAGAAGTACGATGCAAGTGCTAGGGACCGTTATCCTCCCCCTCCCCGTAGCAACGACACATTTAAACAAAAGAGCAATGAAACTAAAACTGAATCCAAACATGACACCACGCCGTATAAGAAAAGTCAGGGGCTTTTTACATCACAGTATAAGCCGAAACCGAAATTTATGTGTTTTAAGTGCCACCAGGAGGGTCATAAGGCAAATGAGTGCCCTAGTCGACCTCCTCCTGCAGCCGTGTCTTTTGCTCACGGCATTGGAGTGTTCAAGAGGACATCGGAGTTTGTTAGAGGCAATTCTTCCGAAGTAAATACACTGCCAGTGCAGAAGGATCCGGAAGGCTTATTCCCTGTCTGTGATGCCTTTAGTGACCACAGGGGACTCGGTTGTGTGGAGTGGGGCGGTAGAAGACATGAGGTGAGAATTTTGCGTGACACTGGGGCATCGCAAACACTGTTGAGAAATTTCACTGGTAAACCTGTAAATACGGCACGGGTGGTTGTGGTTCAGGGAGTTAATGCAACAAGGTCATACCCGCTTGTAAGAATGAAGATGGAAGTTGATGGTGTGACTCGTGACCTGGATGTAGGAATTGTGGAGAAGTTACCTGTTGGGGGCGTCGACCTCCTTCTCGGCAACGACTTTGCGGGGCCTACTTCTGAGGCTCCACCCTTAGTTGTTGCCGAGAAGCCGGCCGACGTGAGTAGGGAGGAGCAGGAGTGGGTTGAGAAGTGTCAGGTGCAACCTATGGCGTGTGTTGTCACTAGATCTCTTGCATCCAGGGAGTCGCATTCTGGTCAACAGTCTTTAGACAAGCGGAGGAAAGGTACCGAGAAGGGGTTGAAAGTTGATGCGGTTGAGAGTTTAGTATCAACGAACATTCTCGGGCACTCATTATTAGGACCGATTTTCGAGTCTGGAGAAGACCCATTAACTGTTACTAAGAAGGCAGAGGATGGGCTTAAAAAGACGAAGAGACAGCAACGATACACAGAGAGAGAGCAACGGGAGGCTAAATTCAATGTAGGAGGGGGGCATGAGTTGTTTCGCAAACACTTAGATAAGCTTGCTCCTTAGGACATTCGTAAATTGCAATTAGAAGACCCGGAGGTTCTTGAATGTGGTACCGGTGCTGTCGAGTTGGAGGAGGACAGTGATGCACAGTCGGGAGATGTAGCAACAAGGTACCCTGATGCGTACCCTATGAGAAATGGGTCAGCGAAGACGGTGGTCCGAAACTTGCTAGTGTATTTTTCTCGGTATGGTTACCCGCAGGGGATTCAGTCAGACCAAGGATCCAACTTCACTTCTAGCCTCTTTGTTCAAGCAGTGCCGCAGCATGGGATTGTTACGGTTGTGTCATCTGCGTATCATCCGGAGAGCCAGGGTGTGTTAGAGCGATGGCACTCAGCCTTGAAATCTGTGCTTCGTTATTGTTGCTTTGAGAGTGGGAAAGGTTGGGATCTTGGCCTGCCATATGTTTTGTTTGCTGCACAGGAGGTACCTGGGGAAAGTTTGGGATTCAGCCCTAATGAGCTCGTCTTTGGATACCGTGTCAGAGGGCCTCTCCATATGGTTAGAGAAATATGGGAGGGCGCAGAAAAACCTTGTTCTATGCTCAAGTATGTCCTCGACAGTCGAGATCGGATGTTGCGCAGTCTGGAGTTGGCTGGCCGTAATTTGACTAGCTCTCGGGCCCTCATGAAGGACAGGTACGACCTCAAGGTTAAACCCAGGGAGTTTCACGTGGGTCAGGAGGTGTTGATTCTACTGCCCCTTGTAGGTCATCCCTTATCCGCGAAGTACACTGGTCCTTATAGGGTGGTTGAGAGGCTATCGGACCTGGATTGCTTGGTGGCCGCTCCAGACAGACGTAAGCGCAATCAGTTATGTCACGTTAATCTCATGAAGGAGTATGTGAGGCACCCCCCTGAGCCTCTCACTGTGCCTGTGATGACGTTTAGCAGTCAAGGTGGAGAAGGAGAACGGGACAGTCAAGCTCAGGTGGAGGATAACTGGAAGGATAAGAAAGTCAAATGGGCGCCTGAGTGTGAGAAGGCGTTTAGAGTAGTAAAACATCTGTTGTGCACTCACCCGATCCTCAGGGCCCCTGACTTTACCCTACCTTTCCAACTAGCAACGGATGCTAGTGGTGTGGGGGCTGGTGCCGTCCTTATGAAAATGGACGATGATGGGCTGGAACATTCTGTTAGTTTCTGCTCGAAGTTCAATTCAGCCCAGGGAAGCTGCTCTGTTGTCGAGAGGGAGCTGCTGGCAGTTGTGCTTGCACTGAGGCATTTCGAGGTCTATGTTCCAGCCTATGGTCCGGTCGTTGTAGTTTACACAGATCATCACCCTCTCAAGTTCTTGGACCAGTTTCACAATCGGAATATGAGGCTGACCAGGTGGTCACTAAGGTTATTGGTATATAACCTGGACATACGCCATATTGCCGGTTGTGACATCGTGGTTGCAGATTGTCTTTCAAGGGTATATGATCCTGGGTAGATTGACACACGGGTTGCCTCCTGCTATAGTTTGAATAGTATTTTGCCCTTGGTGCTTGTTGGCTCGCGGTTGTAGCCCAGCGTATTGGGTCGTAAAGCAGGAGTTGAGCGTTTGGTATAGAAGAAAAAACTAGGCTTGCCCCTATAGTGCAGCCGAAATAAACAAATTAAAAACATAAAAATCAAATAAAAGCTCTTTCTTTGATAGTTGAATTTTTTCAGTATGTTATAGCAGTAATTCTGAGTTGCACTCCTCTCAGAATGCTGGGCTAGAGAAGCTCGCTCTTGAGGAGCATAACTACATATGATTTAACCTATTGTGTTGGGGAGGGTTATAATTTTGTAAAATGTTTTGTTGAAGAACTGTGCCAGATATTTTACTGCCGCTGGGTGATGGGAAGTAGAGATATAGCATGGGTTCTAAGCATCAGATTTTTTTTTAGCTTTGGGCCTCTGAGAAAATTCTTGGGGGGGGGTGTGACGTTAACCACTCCGTTAGAACCGCATGGCTTGTCCTACAGTGACTCGCTAGGATCGCGAGGGCAGTGGATGTGGCTACAGTTCATGTATTATTGTGTGCTTTATTTCATATGAAAGCTCGTGTTATGGGCAGTCCAGAAAGGCTCTTTGTTTTCGCTCATGTCAAGGCTTTATATATTTAATTGCAAAGTATATGTTTTATCATTAAGTAGTAGTGATAGGATTTGAGAGAGAGAGAGAGAGAGTAGAACAGAGTGAGAGGAGGCGCGCAGTGTTTTTTGCCATGCTTGATGACGTCACGGATGGCTGACCTGGGATTGGTTGGAGGAGTTATTTACCATGCTTGGTGACGTCATGTTTGGCTGGCTTCTTTGTCATTGGCTGAAGGAATTGTTACCGCTTTGACTACGCGGTGCGAGCTAGTGCTAGTATATATACAGCTCTCTTGCTACTCTCTCCCTCAGATCTGGTTTCTAGAACGCATCCCTCTTATCCCTTTGATATCTGTCCCCCTCTCTGCACCTGAGAACCTTTTCCTCTGCCTACCTCTCTCATTTTCCATATCTTTCACCACCTTTTATTAATATTATACCCCCTCTGGTTAACTCTGCATAATCAGCTTCATGCTGGCCAGTTGTATTGTGCATTAAGGTCTTATATAACCCATGTATGTTAGTTGTTAAGATAAGTTGATCACGAAGCATTGGTTGGCATTCATATTGTTCAGTACTGCTTCCTATAATTATTAGTGTTCTGCTGGATTAGATAATGCTAGACTAGGAGTCTGATACTATAAGGTATTGTTTCCGATGGGTGTTGGCTTTAGTTAAAAGCTGCCTGACATACCTGAGAACTGGAGTTGATTGGGTAAATTCTAGTCTGTGTGCCATTGAGAGTAGAGCAAGCACGAATGAGGACTTTTTGCCTATACCATTCTGCACTGTTCTAAGCTCGTTGTTTGTCTTTGAGGTACGCCAGGAGAACGCTTAATACTTCGGTATTAAGGTTTCTCAAGAGAGCTACCCTTCATTATAACGTAATATTTGACGCACAGACTTGAGATTTGCACTAGGCTATGCGGCATGCCATGTGCACCAGTATCTCATATCATTGACTCTAGCTAGACTTTATCAGTCATAGTAGACATTAAGTATATTAACCCAATTACTCTTTTTATGCATACCCGTTTATGATTACACAAGCATTTCGCAGCCTAGTTTGATGTATTGAGACACAAACGACTTAGGCTCTTTTTGTTGATAGGAATACTTCATTGTCGTGGCGATTATTATTATTGTTGTGGCGTTTAGGATATTCTTGGCTCCGACTGCATTATATCTCCTGCCTTTTTGTGTGCATAGCCTGCACGAGCATTGTTCCGCTGCCTGCCTTTTTGGGTTCCATTTCCGATTTGAGCATCTTGATAGCATCTAACATTTAAAGAAGATTCCTTGTTTGTGTTGAAGGACTTTAGTGCACTTTCTTTCATGCAGGAGTGCCTGACATTTATTGATTAAAGAAACGTAAGCTGTAACTTCTCTTACCACCTTACTTTGCATACCATAACCAAGCACCTTCGGTTATAGGTAGTAATAGGCTGTTTTCACATAACATTAAGCCTAGAGTAGACGCACATTTATTGAGAGTTTAATAAGCTATTATTGCATATAGAACTCTGGAGAGTATTTGTGTTCTTTGTTCACTGGGAATATACATCAGAGGTTGGATCTAGCCCTTTCCGTTGTAGCATTTATGCCATTACTAGTCCAATGAATAAGAACCCTGATATATTTAAACCTCAGTCGTAACACTTTGTTATGTGTGTTATTAGTCGGTATACGTCGTAAGGCTCAGG
Organism: Paralithodes platypus; assembly: GCA_032716605.1. NCBI lineage: Eukaryota > Metazoa > Arthropoda > Malacostraca > Decapoda > Lithodidae > Paralithodes > Paralithodes platypus. The sequence goes on along the minus strand of CM064573.1, from coordinate 51,153,511 downwards.
ATGGCCATGGTACGCACTGAAGACAGCAGCATTTCCTCAATAATGCTAATACCTTTTCTAGTTTGCCTGGACCAGTGTATGTGTGTGTGTGTGTGTGCGTTTTATGTTATCATGTGTGAGTGATTTGTGCCCATTACGTTGTATGTGATCATGTGTGTGATGTGCGTTTTATGTTATCGGGTGTGAGTGTGTGTGTGTTTTGTATCCTGTGTTAGTGTTGGTGCTTGCATGTGATGGACAGAAGAGAGAGGTTGAAGCGCCGTCTCCCTAAACATTACAAATTGTGGAGGTCATACATATATGTATTATTCAACTTATTCCTTAAGCCAACACAAATAACTTGAATCCTAAGTGTTATTGTTACACTTAATATATATACAAACACATATAGACGTGTTCTTCGGGAATCGTAGCTTAAGTAGGAATAGGATAACTAGCGAGGCAGCGAGCAATAGGTGTTGTTCGCTTCCTCGCTATAGTCTATTTTTTTCCAGCTGAGGGTAAATTGTCATGTTTCTATCTTTGTTACTCGGCTATAAGGTAGATTTTGTAGCGAAAGATGATGGTAATTCTGAAAACTTGGCATTAATATGACACATAGCCATAGTAGTTTCATATATTTCCATTAAGTATCGAGAAATCAGCTAATAAGTGGTTCAATTTACGATCAGCTGGAAAAAAATAGAGTATAGTTATTCTATTCCTAATCAATATATGTTTGTTATTTTAGTCATCCCTAACATTTAGTATGTATATGTAAATTCAAAACAATCGCATAGTATTAATCTGCGTATTTTAGAGGGTATCATTTACTTCCTTGAGAGAGAGAGAGAGAGAGAGAGAGAGAGAGAGAGAGAGAGAGAGAGAGAGAGGTGGGAGGGAGGGGAGAGAAAGCGGGTGAAGAAGGAGAGTTGGGTGAAAGGGAGAGGGGGAGGAGGGGGAATGGGAAGTGCGAAGGATATAAACTTGATTGTCTGTATATTAAATTCCATACGTAACACAACACCTGATGTGTGTTACTTATTTGTAATCCGGCATGAGCTTATCTCATAATATAGCCTGTGTGTTATGTTATAATAAACTTATTCTGCGTGCTGTTCTAGAACACACACACACGTTTGACTCCTCCTCCTTCCAACCTCTATATTAACCCCGCCCCCTTTTATTAGAAGCGATTAACCCATGGAGCCCCGGCTAGTTTTGTAATGTTTGTTCACCAGAACCCGGCCGGTTTTAAAAAAAAAGTTTTATTCCAGAAAGAATAGCGAATGGGTTAGGAATGAAGGAAAAACCACGAAAAACCGCTCAAAAAGCTTAAAGAATGGTCCTACAGAGCCCCCGAAAACATATTTTACAAGAGTAAAAAATTGAAGGCAATTACCCCAAAAAAACAGGTTATTGCGTGCTCACGCGCACGCACGTGGACTTTGAGAGTTTTCAACCATCGGCACGGTTGCGTGGGATACGTACACAGTTCCCATACAAATCTGAGCCCTCTCGAGTGGCTACACCTGAGGTTATGGTCGGAGCAATTTTTTTTTTTTTTTTTTTCTATGTGATTGAGGGAGGCAAAAGGCATAACTGCCTATAGCGAGTGCCTCCCCCATAGTTGAAAGAGTGACAGGGCCAAAATCAAGGGACGTTCGAGCCAAAATGCCTGGACACACGGAGTTTGAAGCAATTTAAGTCATAGGAAGAGGGAAAGACTGATTCTGGGAGAGAGTTCCAGAGCTCAGCTGTTGAGTAGAAGAAAGTTTGAGAGTAACGTTTCACTCTTGGGTTGGAGAGTTGCACAGAGTAGGGGTGGGATTGAGTTGCAAGACGGGTACCAGGGAATTAGGGTGACTCGTCAGACGCTTCGCTGGGGCTGTGCATTACTTACATCGCCGAAGCGTCAGACGCGTCGCTGGGGCTGTACGGGTTAAAGGGCCATCTATTAAAAGATAAGTGAACTAATACATTGCCTCAGGCCATGACAGCAGTTCTGTCGTAGACTGTACACTACACATCCAGATACCCCTTCAGTCACCTGATTCATTAGGCGCTGAAAGGTAGCTGGAGCGTTTTTCAGGCCATAAGGCATTACTTCACAGCAGAAGGCTTGATTATTTACCACAAAACATGAAATCTCCCTTGCTCGGGGTGTAAGAGGTACCTGCCAATATCCTTTCATAAGGTTAATTTTACTTATATAACTGGCTGTGCCAATCTGGTCAATACAATCATCAATCCGTGGCAGTGGATAAGTATCATTTGTTTGTTATGGCATTGACTTGTCTGTAGTTCATACAAAATCTATGACTCCCGTCTGGCTTAGGCACAAGTGTGACCGGACTACTATCTATCTATCTATCTATCTATCTATTGCCTGACGCCGTGATCCCCGAAGGGGTGGCCACGAACGAACCGCCCCCATGCACCTCTGTCCCCAGTCAGTCGACGCCCCTCCCCCCAACCAGCACCGCCTTCGTTCATGTAGTTCCTCACTCCATCCTTCCACCTCATATTCGGTCTACTCTCCCCCTCTGTCCCTCCACCTCGCTCTCGTACACCCTCTTAGTCATTCTCTCGCTTTCCATACGTTCCATATGGCCGAACCATCTCAAGTTGTTCCTTTTCACACTTTCCAGCACATCTACCTCCACACCACACCTCCTTCTTACTTCCTCATTAGTCTGTCTATCCCTCCATGTAACTCCGCACGCACTCCTTAAGTAATTCATTTCCACTGCTCTCACTCTTGGTCTGAGTCTCTCAACCAACGTCCATGCTTCGCTTCCGTAAGTCAGTGTCGGGATTACCACACTGTCATGCAAGGACTTCTTCACTTCCATACTGACCACCCTATTTCTTGTTACTGCTTTTAGCGTTCCTACAACCCTCTTCCCCTGTTGTACCCTCTCCCGCACCTCTTCATCCATAGTCCCATCTTTACTCAACACACTGCCCAGATACTTAAAAGAGTTGACGATCTCCATAGCCTGACCGTTCAGCTTCACCTCACACTCTGTGACTTCACCCCTTTCGAAGACCATAACCTTGCTCTTCCCCGTATTTACTTTCAAATTCCGTTTTTCGCACACTGTTCCAAACTCATTTACCAGACCCTGCAACTCCCATTCATTATCACTCATCAGAACTGTATCATCCGCAAACAGCAGTATAGGTAGCTTCCACTCAATTCCCTCCCTTTTCAGCGATACACCAACATCCACTGCTCTTGATAGTATTTCTTTCATAACTCCATCCATATATACAGTAAACAACCATGGGGACATCACACACCCCTGTTTCAAACCAACATTCAGGTCAAAGAACTCGCTCTGCTCACTCTCCACACGTACTGCCGCCTTTGCACCCTCATACATGCTCTTCACTGGCTTACTCCACTGGCTTAAGGCTCGAGTAATTTGGACAACATTGGACAACATGAAATCTAATTCAACTTGCAGAGAATACTCCTGCGCTGTGGTGAGATACGGTATGGGGATAATTTGATGGGTGCTACATCCCCGACATCTATGTCATGCACGGCCAATGAGGTGAGCTCTGGAGTATCACGGAACACACTGGGAGACAGTGATAAAACATGGATTAGTTCGTTATCTTTCTCGGAGGGAAGATGACATAATTTAGTTGGTAATTCCCCCCATGCTACTGAATTACACTTAAAGTTTGAGAGACCACTAGACAAGTCAAAGTCATTATCGATACCTTCAGGATCTGGGACAGTCTGCTGCGAGATCTGTGGGTAAGGACTACAAACATCACCCGCACCAGGGTGTCCACAGGTCCTTATTACTGCCACAGAAGGAGAATCTGGAGGAGAGGAGTCAGGGGCCCTATGATAGGGTTTTAACATATTTATGTGAAACACTTGCTTAGGCTTCCTCCTGTCTGGGGTAACCACTAAGTAGTCAGTAACACTCACCCTTTTTACTACTTTATATGGGCCTCTAAACTTTGCTGATAATGGTTGGCCAAAAAGGGGAATGAGAACCAAGACCTATTCAGCGGGCTGAAACTCCCTCACACGGGCTCTTTTATCGTACCATATTTTCATGGTGTTTTTAGCCACTCTTAGATTTTGTGCTGCAAAGTCGCACGAGGATCTCAGCTGGGTTTTGAACTCTGACACATACTTGTGGAGATTCTGGTTCCCTTCCTGACCAACTAGGCTGTCCTGCAATGGCTGCAAAGGGCCACGTACCTGGTGACCGAAAACTAGTTCATTGGGTGAGAAGCCCAGAGATTCAGTTGGAACCTCACGTGTCCGATAGACCGTTTTTTTTTTTTTTTTTTTTTCTATGTGATTGAGGGAGGCAAAAGGCATAACTGCCTATAGCGAGTGCCTCCCCCATAGTTGAAAGAGTGACAGGGCCAAAATCAAGGGACGTTCGAGCCAAAATGCCTGGACACACGGAGTTTGAAGCAATTTAAGTCATAGGAAGAGGGAAAGACTGATTCTGGGAGAGAGTTCCAGAGCTCAGATGTTGAGTAGAAGAAAGTTTGAGAGTAACGTTTCACTCTTGGGTTGGAGAGTTGCACAGAGTAGGGGTGGGATTGAGTTGCAAGACGGGTACCACGTGCCCTACGTAAAGGAGGTGGTATGCACTGGGATAGCTCTGAGGAACACTGATTATTATAGTAGCGATAGAATAGCGAGAGAGATGCAACATTGCGGCGGAGAGAGAGAGATTGCAGAGAGTTGGTGAGTGGACGGGAGTTAATGATACGAAAGGCCTTCCTTTCAACTTTGTCTAGGAGAGCGGTGTGAGAGGAACCTCCCCACACATGTGAACAATACTCAATACAAGGGCGCACTATGCCCCTGTACAGAGCAAGAAGCTGTGCAGGGGAAAAGAACCCCCTAAGGCGGTTGAGCACACCCAGCTTCTGGGAGGCTGCCTTAGCAAGACTGGTAATATGGTCCTTCCAAATGAGAGCAGAAGAAAAAGAGACACCAAGAATATTGAGAGAAGATGAAGGGTTGATTTTTGTATTGTTGAAGAATAAGGGATAGTCCGCTGGGAGATCCTGACGGGTAGATAGATGGAGAAATTGGGTTTTGGAAGCATTAAAGTTAACAAGGTTTTCTCTGCCCCAATTGGAAATAGTATTTAGATCAGAATTTAAGAGTTCTATGGCTTCATTACGTTTGTCGTTGAGGGATTGCTGGCTGGGGCGTTCTGAAAAACTAATGGAGTAGTGTAAGGTTGAGTCGTCTGCGTATGAATGGATGGGAATTAAGGTACAGTTAAGGAGATCATTTATAAAAATTAGAAAGAGAATAGGAGATAGGACAGAGCCCTGAGGAACACCGGAGTTTATAGGGTGAGGAAGTGAACAATGGCCGTCCACAACCGCAGCTATGGAACGGCCGGAAAGGAAATTAGAGACAAAGGCACAGATGGAGGGATAGAAACCGAAGGAGGGTAGTTTAGAAATTAAAGATTTATGCCAGACTCTATCGAAGGCTTTCGATATGCCTAGTGCAATAGAAATAGTATGCCTCTAGGTGACTCACAGGATGGGTCCCCGGTAGTAGCACCCCCTCCTCAGGGATTGTCTTCCGAGATGTTGTTTCAGCTCGAGCTCGCCAAACTTCAGCAGCAGGAGCGACAGGCTAAGGATGAGGCTGAGCTCGAGCAGCGGCAGCGACAGCATGAGGCCGAGCTCGAGCAGCAGCAGCGAGAGGCTGAGCTGTCGCTCGAGCAGAAAAAGTGAGAGGCTGAGCTCAAGTTTGAGTCTGCAAAGTATTGTGCCAATGTTGACCTAGAGAAAACTCGTATAGAGGTGACGGGGAACCGTTTCGTCCAGGGGGGTCGTCCCTATGACCAGTCCCTGTCACATCTACTAAAGTTGGTTCCAGTGTTTGATGAGTTAGGAGTTACAGAATTCTTTCTCCGTTTTGAGAAAAAGTGCAGGGAGCACCAATGGCCCGAGGAGAAGTGGGCAGCCCTTGTTTCTTCACGATTGACGGGAAAAGCACTCAAGGCGTACGATGCTTTACCCCTAGAGTCTTGAATTGACTACGAGGTGTTGAAAGAGGCTGTCCTGAGGGCGTATAAATTGCAGCCAGAGACCTATAGGCTGAAGTTTAGGGCTGTTCCTAAGACAAAGGAGAGTACTTTCCAGGAACACGCTAGAGAGCTGTCAGATGCGTTTGAAAATTGGTTGAGGTCGGAGAAGGCAACTACTTTTGATGCAGTGAAGCAATTAGTGTTGCTAGAACAATTTTTCAAATGTACTGGCAGTGACTTGACTCTTAACCTGAAAGAAAAGCAACCAAAAACTCTGCAGAAGGCAGCTGAGCTGGCTGACCTTAGGGTGTCATTAATTCGTGGGTGCGGGTCTGCACAGAGAGCTGAGGCAGGTAACCAGGGGCGTACCACTCCACCCCCCAGAATTAATGACACAACAAATTACCCATTTAAGAGTACTGGTGCCAATTTTGATCCCAAGTCGAAACCCTTCCCGTTAAAGAAAGGCCAGGGCCCTTCCTCACCTCAGAGGAAGTCCAAGAGCGAAGTGGAGTGTTTCAAGTGTCATGAGAAGGGGCATATTCTGCGCTCATGTCCGAGCACACCGCCTACAGCAGTGGTGTCACTAGTGAGCAACATCGGTGTGTCTTTGAGGTCTTCCGCGTTTGCCCGGGGTAATATGTCGGTTGCGAAGTCACAGTCGGTGCAGAAGCAGCAGGAGGGCTCGTCACCCGTCCGAGATGCTTTTTGCGGTCATAGGGGGCATGGCACTGTGAGGTGGGATGGTGTGGAGCATAGGCTTGAGTTGTTGTGTGATACGGGCACTTCCCAGACACTTATTAAGAACTTCACTGGCAAGCCTATTAACGCAGCTCGGGTTGTGGTGGTTCAAGGCATCAATGCTACGCGGTCTGACCCGCTGGTCAGAGTGGAGCTTGAGGTGGACGGTGTGACAGGAGTTGGATGTGGGTGTTGTGGAGAAATTGCCAGTTGAGGGGGTCGACCTCCTTCTCGGTAACGACTTTGCGGTGCCTGCTTCCGAGGTTCCACCCTTAGTCGTTGCCGTGAGGGTGGCCGACACGAGTAGGGAGGGGCAAGAGGGGCTCGAGAGATCTCAGTCCGCTCAGGTGTCACAGCCTAGTACCCAGGTTTCAGACCAGCGGAGGAAGGGTCGGAAGGAGAAAGTCGAGGCTGGTGGTCGGGTTGAGAGTTTGGACCCAGCGATACTCCTTGGTGACTCGGTACTTGCACCAAAATTGAGCTCCGGAGTGGTCCCAGAACCTGTCCCCCCTAGTGACATGGTAGGGTGTGATGGCACTCCGCGACAGAGTAGTTCCCAGGTGCAACTAGAAGATCCTAGTCTTGAGAGTTGTGGGAACGGGGCTATTGAACTCGACGAAGACGGAAAAGCATGCCATGTGAACCTGTTAAAGGAGTTTGTGAGGCGTCCACCTGAGCAGCCTACTGTCCCTGTGTTGGTCTGCAGCGGCCAAGGTGGAGAAGGAGAGGGGGGCAGTGGGGCACAGGTGGAGGAAAGTTGGGATTGTCATGTCTCGGCGGAGCAGTGGGCGGGGGACACGAGTCAGGTGGCTGTGGAAGTGCTTGAGCACCTGCCTGAGCAGCAGCAATCCAGCCCCTGTTCGGTTCATACCCCACTGTTTGTGCCGAGCACCCAGGCCTCACAACTCATGCGGTGCATGATGTTCCGCTGGCAGGTCACTTGGGTGTGAGTAAACCGTTGGCCTCGTTGTTGAAGCTGTTCAAGGTGGGCGACGAGGCTGTGGCATGGTTGTCAGGTCAGGGTCGACCCATGGCTGCTAAGGGTGGTGGTCAGTATCAGGACATTGAGCAGATTGGTGAGGTTGGCTGTGGAGTGGATGCGCCCGGTCGTCGCATAGCCTCCCAATGCTGCTCTAGTAGAATGCAACAGCCCTACCATAGACCGACTGTATCTGGCCGTGGCTCTGAAGGCGGTGATGCTGCGAGGCCAGATGTAGTCGCAAGGAATGCGGGGGTGCGCATGTACGGTATCGGTGGGGAAGCATTAGCACTTATGAACTATGGGAGTGACTGCACAGGTGGTACAGATTGTCCCTCTTATGACCTGGCTGTTTTAGGGACAGAGGTGGAGAAGGAGGGAGACTATAGTTTAGAAGCTGCGGTCTCGGCTGGGTTGTGGGAGGACACTGAGCATGTTGTTCTTCGAGATAAGTTGCAACCTCTTGTTCCTAAGCATCAAGAGAAGTTGTTTACTAGGCTGTGGCAGTACGTCCACATGGTTGTTGATTCTCCAGGCCTGATGCACGGGGTAGAACCCGACATGGAGGCTGGAGACAGTGCAAGGCTCAAATTGGCTCCCTACCGTATAAATCCTGCTCAACAGCCTGTCGTGAAAGCAGAGCTAGTCTTCATGTTGGAGAAGGGTCTGAGGGATAAAGGATATCGTGAGTGGTCGTTGCCAGTGACTTTGCAACCTGAGTTTTTTTTTTTTTTTTTTTTTTTTTCTATGTGATTGAGGGAGGCAAAAGGCATAACTGCCTATAGCGAGTGCCTCCCCCATAGTTGAAAGAGTGACAGGGCCAAAATCAAGGGACGTTCGAGCCAAAATGCCTGGACACACGGAGTTTGAAGCAATTTAAGTCATAGGAAGAGGGAAAGACTGATTCTGGGAGAGAGTTCCAGAGCTCAGATGTTGAGTAGAAGAAAGTTTGAGAGTAACGTTTCACTCTTGGGTTGGAGAGTTGCACAGAGTAGGGGTGGGATTGAGTTGCAAGACGGGTACCACGTGCCCTACGTAAAGGAGGTGGTATGCACTGGGATAGCTCTGAGGAACACTGATTATTATAGTAGCGATAGAATAGCGAGAGAGATGCAACATTGCGGCGGAGAGAGAGAGAGATTGCAGAGAGTTGGTGAGTGGACGGGAGTTAATGATACGAAAGGCCTTCCTTTCAACTTTGTCTAGGAGAGCGGTGTGAGAGGAACCTCCCCATACATGTGAACAATACTCAATACAAGGCCGCACTATGCCCCTGTACAGAGCAAGAAGCTGTGCAGGGGAAAAGAACCCCCTAAGGCGGTTGAGCACACCCAGCTTCTGGGAGGCTGCCTTAGCAAGACTGGTAATATGGTCCTTCCAAATGAGAGCAGAAGAAAAAGAGACACCAAGAATATTGAGAGAAGATGAAGGGTTGATTTTTGTATTGTTGAAGAATAAGGGATAGTCCGCTGGGAGATCCTGACGGGTAGATAGATGGAGAAATTGGGTTTTGGAAGCATTAAAGTTAACAAGGTTTTCTCTGCCCCAATTGGAAATAGTATTTAGATCAGAATTTAAGAGTTCTATGGCTTCATTACGTTTGTCGTTGAGGGATTGCTGGCTGGGGCGTTCTGAAAAACTAATGGAGTAGTGTAAGGTTGAGTCGTCTGCGTATGAATGGATGGGAATTAAGGTACAGTTAAGGAGATCATTTATAAAAATTAGAAAGAGAATAGGAGATAGGACAGAGCCCTGAGGAACACCGGAGTTTATAGGGTGAGGAAGTGAACAATGGCCGTCCACAACCGCAGCTATGGAACGGCCGGAAAGGAAATTAGAGACAAAGGCACAGATGGAGGGATAGAAACCGAAGGAGGGTAGTTTAGAAATTAAAGATTTATGCCAGACTCTATCGAAGGCTTTCGATATGTCTAGTGCAATAGAAAAAGTCTCACCGAAGTCCCGAAAGGAGGATGACCAAGAGTTAGTAAGATATGAAAGAAGATCACCAGTAGAGCGACCCTTAAGGAAGCCATACTGGCGATCTGAGAGCAGATTATGAGAAGAGAAATGCTTAAGAAATTTGGAAGCAAGAATAGTTTCAAAAACTTTAGAAAGACAAGAGATAAGAGCAATTGGACGATAGTTGGAGGGTTGAGTGGCATGATCCGTGTTTGTATTGATTGCAAGAGTGTGGCTGCATTATCCCTGACAGACGCCTATCCATTACCCAGAGTTGACGACCCCATAGACTGCATCGTGGCTGGCTCGTGTTACGACCTGGCACTCGGGTACACAAGGGCTCTCAATCAGGACTCGAGTACGGCTCGCTGCCACAACGGAAACACACGATCCCAACCCCTGAGTACTGCCAGCCGAACAAAAAAACACCAATACCCTCCAGAGTTCAATCTGCTATAACGGGGTATACAAGAACTCGGTACTAGTGTTCAACAACAGACTAATAAAGAGACAGGAATTATCTAGTCTGGTCAACAATCAAACAATGAAGTAAGAAACAACAACACCAAAGAATAGTCTTGGCCGAAGCCGAAGTAATCCACCCTTGACTAAGAACTTAAGAAGTCCTCCACCCTCTACTTCGGATCGGCACTATTACGTTACGTTAATTAATAGTCCTTAAGCATCGAGCAAGGAATCTTCTGAAAAAAGTTAGATGCTTCTCGGATGCTCGTAAGAAGTACGTATCGGATTTTGAACAGTAATTCAATAAGCAAAAACACTGGCAATTAAATACTATTAAAGGTTTAAATTGGCATAAGAATAATTAAAAGAATATGCAATAGTAAATGGCAAACATTAAAAAGAAGTACTCCGCAAATGCAACGGCAATAGCCTACTCGGATTGTGCTCGTGGGCCACTAATCACTAAAGTAGCCAAGCGTGCAACACATGAAATCAATAGTGCATAAACAATATCATACATAAGGAAAGCTTCAATACTATTCTGTATCTACTACACTGTAAATTATTTACTCAACACAGTCAGCCGCGAAGACAACCTAGGCTTCACTGAACCGAAACGAGTATGCAGGTTTATCGCTTAACCACTGCATCAAACAACAACTCGTAACACAGAAAAGCCTTACCCCAGTCTAGCATTACCTAGACCAGCAGAAAACAGGAATAATAATAATAACACACAGGGAAATGCATATACAAGTGCAACAAACATAAATCAATCCTATTCTAAGTTAACCCTTCCAAAATAGGCTATCTAATAGGCATGTATCTCGTGAGAACTCAAGCGATAATACGTTGGCTGACTAGCTCTGCACCAACGGGACCATGGAAGTTAAAAAGGGTAGGGAAAAGAGGAGATAAGAATGTAAGGTAGTAGAGAAAGTTCACATCAGTCAGAAGAATATATATAGTTAGCAAGGGAAATGAGAAGTCGCTCTGCCTAATGAGTTCTGATCAAAAAATGGCTAGACTTCCCTTTTTATACTCGGCCCTCTAGTGAGCCCAACGTGAACTACTAAGGACCACCCACTGACAATCATTACGTAATTTCTCTCTCTCCTCTGGGATAGACAAAGACTTTCCTAGCACTGAGGGGAGGGGGGGGGAGTGCTAGTGAGTTAGGCCCACCTCCCGCATGGCGCACCCACTGACCCCCAACTGTGGCTGCCTCTCCCATCATTACAAATAAGTTTTACACACAATACTTATAACTAATGATATCAAATAGAACTCGTTGACTCAGATGAAAACAAAATACATATTCATATTACTTATAGTACAACGGCTCACATGAACTAAGTTAGGAAACTCTACATAGACTACAGCCAAAGTTCCTGCCCTGACGATCCTAGCGAGAGTGGGGCATGACTAGGCGTTCTGTACAGCATGCTCACACTGGACATGCGTCACACTCGTTTATCACTAAGGTGGAAATAGTGAAAGGTTATTGGCAGGCCCCGTTGCCGGAGAGAGCGAAGAGAAGTGCCAGTCTTGTGATGGACTGGGCAGTTTATCAATGTCAGGTGTTGTTTTGCTGCCGGAACACAAGTTGGATGTGTGGCATGTTAAGGGCACTGATAATGTTCTGGCTGATTGTTTGTCATGGGAGGGTATGTTTTAAGGAGAACCCTCGCCGTTCAGTCAGTGTTTGTTTGAGAGTGGAGAAAAATTAGGCTTGCCCCTGTAGTGCAAAGCTGCCAAAAACACTATTAAAAATATAAAAACCGCACATAAAAGCAGTATGTTACAGCAAGAATCTAAGACACTCTGAGTTTTTGTCTTAGTAGGCTAGGCTTTGTGAAACTTGCTCATTGAGCATAATATTGATAAGCTATACTATTATTTTGGGGAAGTGTTGTGTAGATTTTTTTTCATAATGAAGTGTTTTATGTTTGTGATCGTGCCTTGTTTTCACAACTTGGGAGAGTAGCTGGGTGATGCAGGGTTGGTGGGCATTCTGTCTGGTCAGATGTGGCGTTCACCTGAGGTTAAAACGTCCCACATCTTGGGCAGGGTGTTACGCTGGCCAGCTTGCCAGAATGTACTCGTAACTCGCTAGCGCTCGCCAGGGCAGTGAATGGGCTATAATAATCGTAGAACGATGTTCTTTCTTTATTAGTGTTCATGTTGTCACAGACAGATCAGTGGTGGTCTTTATTCTTGTCTGTGACACTTGGAAGTATTTTATATCATTGATAGAGTATAAGATATGTAGTGTGAATTGTAAGGAGAAAGAGAACAAAGGAGGCAGCAAGGTGGTAATACGTGCGTGTGTATGTACGTGTGCCTCCCTCGCTCAGGCGGAGGTTCCCACGCTCGTGATTGGTCGGCTGGCCTGACGCGTCATATGACGCCTGCTCTTCATGACGTAGTCGTCTGTGATTGGGGGCCGCTGTCCTAGTAGGGTGGTGCGGGCATCCTTCTCGCGTGTCTCTTCAGAGCTTGGCATGGTGTGCTTGGTCCTAGACATCCCTTGCAATCTGTCCCCAATCTAACCCCCTGTACTACTGTTTATCTCTCTTAACTTCTTGTTTTCCAATACTTCTTATCTTTATTCAATTACTTATACCTTCTGGTTCTGCATACGACTTCCATAGTCGGCCAGTCGTATTACCAGCACCAGTTCTCACATATATGTTTTGCACTAGCTTTAGGGATTATTAGAGTCATAGTCATATGGTATCATAGCATTGGGGTGCTTCTAATTATTGAGTTGTTCTTTCCTACTATTTAATGCTAGACAGTGGAGGGTATCCTTGGTCGTTGTCTGAGTTATGTATGTGGAAAGTCAGAGCCTGTACGACTTCGACGAAGCTAGGTAGCCTGTAACCCTTGTACATATTTTTCCTTTGCGAGTGTAGCAGCATACAAGCGAAGGGCCTTTGCCTACTCTTGCTCGTATGCTTGCTACCTCATTTTGTTGATCTATGTGGAGCGCCAGGGTAAGACCAGATACTTGAGATCTGGACTTACCAAGAGAGCCTCCTAGTCACTTAACGTAACATATGGGAAATCTGTTCAAGGGGAGACAGTAGGCTACGAGCATGCTTGCGCTCTGCCTAGGTTCCTTGTACCTTTTATGTCACTGCTAGACTTTATTAGTGAGAAAGACAGCATTGTTTTTATTAACTTTAATTGCGTATGCTTTAGGAATTATTCACGCCTTATTTTAGCCTAGGTTGATGCATAGTGCACAACCCAGTTTGGCTGTTACGTTGGCTAAGGAAGTACTGTTTTTGAGTGGCTATTATTAGTGCTGTCACAGAGTTGTTGCACTCCCTTGTTTTATATATATGTATCCTACGTGTTGGTGTATTTAAGATACACGCTTTGGTGTCCTGCCCCTGCATTATTGCTGTTCTATATTCGACGAGCATCTTAGAGCATCAGACATTTTCAGTAGATTCCATATCTGATTGCTGTAGGACTAGACTTCCAGTGTTTTCATAGAGCATTGAAGAGTTTAGTGTTGAGTTCAGACTCACACTAAAGTTAACATAAGCATATACTCCTTTATTAAATCTTGTTATAGTTTATTTAACACCTTATTAGCGGGCTAGGCGGTCAAGCGGACCGTAGCGCCCAGCGGGGTGTTTTTACCCTAAATAGGGTTGTTTACGTGATCACTTTCATGCCTAAATAAGACCCAGAGCGTAAAACAAGTATCTATCCCTGAAAGGGCATAAACAGAGCTTTCCAATGACACCCGAACCCTCCTTGTACGACAAGTGGTTCTCTTGCAACGATCGTGCAACACGAGTGCAAAAACCCTGTAATTAGGTAATTTCCCTACATAATTCCCTGTGTAGCGAGTGAGAGAGGGGAGGGAAGGGTGGGAGGCACCTCAGTTGGTCCACCGCGGTGGTCGTGAGCGGTCGTAGGGTTGCTAGGCTCCTCACACCGCTCAGCTCTCTCTCTCAGCAACATTACGTGCTGAAAATGGCGCACGACATAAGTTGTGAACCGCCACTTAGTCCAAATTTATTTCACATGACATAAGTTGCGCGCCGCCAATTAAGGGTTAAGCATTGTTATTACTTGAGCATTATATTAACGTAAAGTATTCCTGTTGTGAGTAGGCTTTGCCGTCACCGGAAAGCCTTTGTAGAAGTGCACTAAAACCCAGTTAATTGATACCCCATTATCCAGTAGATTAACTCTGGAGAGTTTAAGTGTTTTGTTCACCGGCGTAATAGTTCGAGGGTTTGGAATTAGCGTACCGTTGTTGCAGATATAGCCTATCTTCTAGTCCATTACTAAGTGCCCTTGTTTATTTCGTAGTGCCGGTCTTATCAAGATAAAGGTCAAAGGTCAAGGTCAACTATTTTATTAATATATATGAAACTAACTGATGGGTTTTAATGAAATTAGGCATGCTTATTTGAGTTTCCGGGGCAATGTCTATGAAAAGGAAAAAGAAAATACTCTAACATAAAGGTCAAGGCCACAGGCAAGGTCAAAGATCAACTTTTACAATATATTTTACCTTTTATATATCTTCATTTTCACTACAAGTTATTGGTAACCTTGATATAGTGTTGCACACATTTTAGTAACATATTCTAATGGGTAAGGTCAAAGATAAGGTCAAAGGTCATAATAAGTTTTTCACTAGTAGCCTATATCTTATACTAAATGTTTGATTCTCACTAGGCTTACCGTGTATATTCGGAATGCCTAGGCCAAGGTCGTACAAGAAACTATACAACTCCATATGAAAGGTCAAGGTCACAGGTCAAGGTCAAATAAAAGGTCAAAATGCTATTTTCTTTACTTTTCATGCAAATTTATAACAACATTGTTGAGATAGTTGCACTCTAATTGAAAAGGAAAATAATAAATTTTGAGACATACCATGAAGGTCAAGGTCAAGGACAAAGGTCAAGGTCAACTATTCTATAAATATATATGAAACTATACTTGATGGGTTTTAACCCTTAAAGAGCGGCTCGCAATATAAGTCGAGTTGAAAAAACTGGCAAAAAATGGGTGAAAAAAGGGTTGAAATCGAGTGAAAATGGGTGGGATAGTAATGATCCATACGTCCGACATCTGTGGCCTCCCGGCCCACACTAACTCCAGTTCCCCCACCGCGCGTGAGGATGACAGTGTAACCAATAGTTCGCTAAAAGTGAGCAAGGTAGCAAAATCAGCTAAACTTCCAACTTCGAGGTAACACTATCAGTGCTCCACGAGTGCTACGTAGCTGTATGTGGTGTCATTGTGTAGCGATTTCCACCTAGTTTTCGGCGCAATACAGTTCCTTTCATACTGATGGTTGATATAGCAGTCAGAACGGCCCGGAAAGGCCCAAAACGGCCACAGAGCACCCGCTAGAGGGGGGTTAATGAAATTAGTCATGCTTATTTGATTTTCTTGGGCAATGTCAATCAACAAAAAAAATGTACTCTTACATAAAGGTCAAGATCACAGGTCAAGATGAAAGGACAACTTATACTATTTATTTTTAGTTTTTATTCAAATGTCTTCATTTTCACTACTTGTTACTGGTAACCTTGATTTCGCATTGCCTAAATTTTAAATAAATATTATAAAGGGTAAGGTCAAAGTTCAAGGTCAAAGGTAAAAAAAAAAAAAAAAAATTTTTTTTGGGTAATGCGAAAACTGCACACCAACTTTATATATATATACTACCAGGCTGACATGAACCACCAACAGTCAGGACGAGTGTCCATGATTTAATCCACTGCACACAAGTATCCTCTATCACGCCGTGGTATAGTGGATTAAAGTATGGGCACTTGTTCTGACTGTCGGTGGTTCAAGTCCGGCTGTGAGTATAAAAACAATTAGTAGCTTGTGTGTATTAGCGATATCTATATATACCGGTATATATATATATATATACAGTATATACTGTATATACTGTATATAAAGCGATTATACCTAAGAGATTCAATACTACTTGCAGAAGTCTAGGTCGCGGAGTTGCGTATTCATTTTTTTTTTTTTTTTGGTAAGGCGAAAACTGCACACCTACTTTATCAACTCTGCGAAGCAGAGTGTTATGGCGCACACAGATCCCGCCCATATAATGTGCGCCACAAGTCGGCTTGTCCGTCGTCTTCCATCAACGTTCCGTCTGTCTGTCCGGTAACTCCTCCTAGACCGTTCAATGGATTTTCCCCAAATTTCACAGTTATATCGATTTGGTAAATGCGATGGTCAGTTAAAAATAAATGTTTAACTTAATATAAAAGTTAAGGTCAAAGGTCAAGGTTTAAAATAAGGTCAGTGTTTCATATTTTTTAGTTTTTGATAAAATTTCTTAATTTTCACTATACAAGTTACTGGCAACTTTGATATCTTATTGACCAAATTTCATATAAATGTTCTAAAAGGTAAGGCTAAAAGTCAAGGTCAAAGGTCAAAACACAATTTTTACTAGTATTTCTTATACTTACTGTTAGATTTTCACTAGGCTTACCAAGTATATTCGGAATACCTAGGCCAAGGTCATACAATAAACTAAAAAATTCCATGTGAAAGGTCAAGTTTACAGGTCAAGGTCAAATAAAAGGTCAATATGCTAATTTCTTTTCTTCTCATGCAAACTCCAGGAAATTTGGTGATATAGTTGCACTCTAAATGAAAAGGAAAATAATACATTTTGCGACACATATCATGAAGGTCAAGGTCAAGGTCAAAGGTCAAGGTCAACTATTCTATAAATATATACATGAAACTAACTGATGGGTTTTAATGAAATTAGTCATGCTTATTTGATATTCCTGGTCAATGTCAATGATATATTTTCTTTACTCTTACATAAAGGTCAAGGTCAAGGTGAAAGGTCAACTTATACTATTTATTTGAAGTTTTTATTCAAAAGTCTTCATTTTCACTATACAAGTTACTGGTAACCTTGATATCGTATTGCCCAAATTTTAGATACATATTTTTAAGGGTAAGGTCAAAGTTCAAGGTCAAAAGTCAAAATAGTGTTTTTACTAGTATTTCTTATACTAACTGTTAGATTATCATTAGGCTTACCATGTACAGTATATTCGGAATGCTTTAGCCAAGGTCATACAATAAACTATTCAATTCCATATGGAAGGCTAAGGTCACAGGTCAAGGATAAATAAATGGTCAATATGCTAGTTTCTTTACTTTTCAAGCAAACTTCACACAATTTGGTAAAATAGTTGCACTTCAAGTGAAAAGGAAAATAATAAATGTTGATACATATAAAAGGTCAAGAAAAAGGTCAAAGGTAAAGGTCAACTATTCTATTAATATATATGAAACTAACTGATGGGTTTTAATGAAATTGGGCATGCTTATTTGATGTTCATGGGCAATGTCAATGCAAACAATAATGTACTCCTACATAAAGGTCAAGGTCACAGGTTAACTTCTATTATTTATTAAACAAAATTACAAACATTATAGAAAACTGGCTGTGCTATGGCTTATTACTTAAATATCACATATATCAAATTTCACAATAATATTGCAGTAGTTAAGGTCAGAGGTCAAGGTCAAAACAAGAGTATTTGTCATTTTCCCTAAACTCCTCCTTGACTGTTTAATGTATTGTCATGAAATTATACAGACAAATTCAGTTGGTCAATGCGACGACCATCCAAATATATGTAGGTCAAAGGTCGAAGTCACAGTATATGATCACTATTTGTAATCAATAAGTTTTTATACGAATTACACCATATTCATTGTAGTATTTATTTTCTTATTTCGAATATACTAGTAGAGTGGGGGATAAATCGACAGTCATTTAGAAGTTTGTATACTTTATTTAACAAACTTGCTACTACACTAGTAACTGTTTCTCTGTTCGGGCCGAGATGAGTTCAAGACACGTATTGAATATTACGTCGGCCCACCATAGGTTGTACTTTGGAACCCTAGAACTCCCGTTACTCCCTATTTGGATTCCCGATATTCAGGTATTGACTCAAGTCGGCTTCGATCCAAAGACACGTTACTAGTTTTTAAAATAATATGGTTTTTACCGAGCCCTGCTATGTCTACTCCAGAGACCAGGGCATCAATGAATCATACCTTTATTCACTTATCTAAAACATGAGTTACATTCCTAAACTAAACTTCGGAATGATATACTTTTACCGGGCCTACTATGTCTACTCCAGAGACCAAGGCGTTACTACATATGACCTTTTAATTAATATTTTCTCTTAACCATATACAATACATTTACTCATAATATGACAAAGGCGTTTTTACAATTTTACCTCAATTGCCTTATCTAAATACTCTTTGATTATATAATATTCTCGTTACTTCATACAATAAGTTTACTCAAATGACCAGGGCGTTGTTACAAGTTACCTCGATTGCCCTATCGAGAACACTCTCAGATTATATATTCGCATAATTCTATTACAAACAATTTACATTCACATATACCACCTAGTCAATAATAATTCTTAACCTCAATAACTCTACATGGACAAGATTCTCCGCTTTTATCCTTTTACATAGATTCTTACGATTACAATATTATCCCAGACTTAACACCCGTAACGCTAAACACAGAACTGACCGAATATTCCTTTAACTATGATAATATATAATGTTTCCTTTTTAAACAAAGATTTCGTTGATCATACGGACTAGTGTCCTTCCTACCTATATCTCAAACTAAAGCTAGTCTAATGGCAACTATTATTTATTCCCCTGAGCCTTATAATTGCGTGTCTATCCTCAAGAATTATTCCCTTTTACTTTACTATTAATATCTATTTGCTGTCCTAGCAGATCCTATACTAGTTATAGCTAATCTGCATGGAGCCTTCTCTAACAAGAATAACTATTTCCCTCTTAACACATCATAATTTTATTTATTAACAAAAGTTTAGTATCTTTTCTCTTTAGTTTGTCCTATAAGGACACATCAACTATTATGGAACCACTGGGTTAGTCACGCATTTTCTCTCTCTCTCTTTAAGCCTGGTTCGGGCCCAATATTGGTCATTTAAAAATATATATATTGACATACTGCTAGGTGTGTGCTGGAATAATTTCACCACCTCAGAGCTGGCCAATAGCTCTTCTGGAAATTCTCGCTCCCGTCTACTATCTGTCGTCCCTCTTGAATTGCTTGGCTGTAGGTATGCAAGCCAGCGATGTGACGACAGGCAGCAGGATACTGAAGGTGTATCCGCCTAGTAGGAGAGAGCGATGCTAGACCTGAGGTGGTCTTTACTGGAACATTTGGTGAGGGCTGGGTGGCTGGAATAAATGGTTCCGAGTTCCCTTTGGTGCCCAAGCGATAGAGAGGAAGTGGGTTGCAAGAAGCGCGCCCAGTGGGTTTCGAGAGGTGAATGACCGCTGCAGCCTCCCCCACCCCCTTAATATAGTCACGCCTCCCGCTCTCTGGCGCTGTGATTGGCTGAGCCGGCTGCTCGGCCACCCGCCGCTCTAGCCACTTGTCTTGAATTCTCTCTCTTTTCGCCTCCACTCTTCTCTCTTCATAATACGTTCCTGGAAGCTGGTTGCGAATGTCTTTTAGTGGCTTATGGGAGTATAGGGCTGGCACTGATGTATTAGACCCATTGCAACCAGAGGAAATGGCCGGTAAAGAGAGTGAGAGCGAGATTGAAGGTGTGGCGGTACACGTAGCTGTCAGCTCCGAAAACGGCGGCTTCTGATTGGTCGGCCGGGAAGGCGTGGCATGTTTATGTCGAGAGCCCGAAGTGTCAAACTCAGCTGATTTAGAGGGAAGGTTAAAGGGGGCGCGTTGATTGGTGGATGGCCTTTTTACTTTATCACTCCCTACTAAATTAAGGCGAGCTCCTGATCGCCGTAATACTGTTCCTGATGGTTGTGCCATCAGAGTGAAAAAGGGGAGGGAAAGACGAGGAAGAAAAGTTGTTTGAGAGGTTTTTGGCTAGATGCCAGAAAGCTTGCGAAGAGCTAGAGTTGGATAGTTCAGTGTATTTATTATTGATGAAAGAGTGCTTGGCAAGTCAAAGAACAGATTTGGCTTGATTCCGGGCAGAAACATAGGAATAATGAGAGTCTTGAGTTTTAAGGCGTCGGTACCTTTTGAATGCTTCCTCCTTGTTGTGGACAGCAGAAGAACAAGCGTGAGTAAACCAGGATTTTTTTGCATTAGACTGAGAAAAAAAAATGGAATGTACGCTTCCATGCCCGAGAGGATTACCTCGGTAATGCGTTCAGCACTCTCCGAGGGTCCTCGGCCACGGAAGCAGAAATAATTCCATGGGAAATCAAAGAAGTACTGCCGGAGAGCCTCCCAGTCGGCAGCGCCAAAGTGCCACAAGCGCCGTCGGCTGGGAGGATCGGATGGCCGTACTGAAGAGATAGGACAGGTGATGGAGATAAGTTTATGGTCGGAGGAGCCCAAAGGAGAGAAAAGATTAATTATAAGAAGAAGGGCTATAAGTCAGAAATAAGTCAAGAATGTTGGGCCGATTTCCGAAGCGATCCGGAATACGGGTTGGTTGCTGGACCAGCTGCTCTAGGTCATTTATGATAGAAAAGACGTAGGCTTGTTCACCAGGTTTGTCATTAGAGTGAGAGGAAAGCCATTGGCGGTGGTGAACGTTGAAATCTCCTAAGATGGAGATTTCAGAGAAGGGAGAGATAGATAGAATGTGTTCCACTCTAGAGTTTAGATAGTCGAAGAATTTGGGAAAGTCGGTAGAGTTAGGGGAAAGATAGACAGCACAGAAATATTTAGTATGAGAATGACAGGATAGTTTGAGCCATAAAGTTGAGAATTCAGAGGAGTCGAAATCGGGAACACGAGAACAAGTGAGTTTGTTGTGCACGTATGCATAACATCCGCCTCTGGCTTTGAAACTAGGATAGATAAAGTAGGAGGATACAGAGAAGGGGCTGCTGGCAATTGCTTCAGACACCTGTGTTTCGGTGAGGAAAAGAAGATCAGGTTTGGAGGAGGAGAGATGGTGTTCGATAGAGTGAAAATTAGAGGAAAGGCCTCGAATATTACAAAAGCTGATAGTAAGAGTGACAGGCCGTGGTCCAGAGTATTTAGTGGGGTCGTCAGGGGAAGGTCGGGCATGTGTGGGGGTATAATGGTCCCCCCCCCCCCCCCCCCGGGGACTCCGAGGCTGGGCCTGTGTTTATCATTTTTGTTTTTAATAATTATGAAGGAGGAAGTGTGGTGTGCATGTTAACCCCTTATTAGCGGGGCCCGACTTAAGGCGGTCTAGAGAACCAAGGACTATGTGGCGGGGACCGACCTAAGGCGGTGTGTAATTTTGAGCAATAATTGGCTCTGAGAGAGAGACGAGCGGTGGGAGGAGCGTAGGTCGGCTCTGACCGTTCGGCACGGCTCCCGCGCGGCAACTGCTCTCCCCTCCACACACATCCACACTCACTACCTCGCTACACAGGGAATTATGTAAGGAAATTACCGTATTTTAGGGATTTTTCCTTCGTGTTGCACGATCGTTGCAAGGGAACGCGTGGTCGTAGAAGGATGGTTCTGGTGTCATTGGAAAGCTCAATTATCGCCCTTTTAGGGATACATAATTGTACTACGCTCTGGTTCTTGTTTATTCATGAAAAGAGCACGGAAATAAGCTCGTTTAGGGTAAAACCACCCGCTTGGCAGGTTGTAGAAGTTACCGACCTACCCGCTCGTGGAGTGTTAAGTGTAGTGAAGTAGATAGGAGGAGGAGGGGGTTATGAGAGCATGTTGGACTACTCTCAGTGTAAGTGAGGCACAAAGGGAATCAGTAAGAGAGGCCAAGCAAGTGAAACATATATATATAGTATATATATATATATATATGTTAGTAAAGCCAGGTAATAAATTTTCTTTAATACATACGAGGTTGAAAGAAATGGCAATTTCTGCGTTGGAAATTTTATTATTCAAAGTTTCCAGGTCTCTGATGAGTTTTCGCTGGGTGGCAGGAAGTAGATGAAGGAGATGAGCAAAATTCATGGTGGTACAGGGTTACATAAATGTACATGATGATACAGGATATACGACGCGTTTCACTGGACAACCAGCATTATCAAGTAAGGAAGGAATGATATAAAAGGTAAACAGGAAGGGTATATATAGAGGGTGGAGGATCAGAGCAGGCGGAAAACAGGGGGCAAAAGTCTGCTATTGGTGGAAGCGTAAACTAGGAGAGAGAAGGGGTTAACCGCTTCACGCATGCGCACTGGATGCGGGATGGTGGTCAGTAGGTGGGGTCGAAGCTGATTGGCTGCGTGTCGAGGGGCGTGGCCTAAGTTGTGTGGCGCCTGCAGAAGACGAAGCTGAAGGAGGTAGCGCGGGGGGCTGCGTCAAGGGCACCGGGGGGCGAGGAGGGGTGTTAGGTCCTGTAGGGTAGTGCCTTTTGGCAGAAGGAAGGATCTGAAGGTCCAGAGTTTGGTTGTTGATGTTGGGATGTAAGGCTTGGATATATAAAGCTTCGAGTATAGGTAATCTCCTTGGGTCACTTTCTTTATCGAGTATGGTGGTGTGTTTCTCTAACTCGTTGCGTGTGAGGTGAGGGTGGTTAGGGGTGAGATAGTGGTCTTTGATGGCTCCAGCCTGAAGGTGAAGAGTTAACCGACGTGAAAGACGAGTCTGCGTCATACCAATATAGGAATGAGGTCCACAGTCCTCATAATTACAGGTATGTTGGTAAATGACGTGATCGTCGGTCATCGGGCTCTTTATCTTGGTGGAGGCTGGTTTGTTGCGGAGAACGAGGTTGGAGGTCTTGGGTGATTTGTAATAAATTATTAATTTGATTTTGTTTTCCGGGTTGGTTGGGTGGACATGCTTGGAGATTATTTCTTTTAAGACGGCCTCGTCATTTTTGTGTTCAGAGGACATGTAATTGCGGTAGAAGATCTTAATTTCATTGGGGGGGTCAATGTTGGGAGGGCTTTGGGTGTACCATTTTTCAAGATTTTTAGTAAATAACGGATACTCCAACTCCGACATCTCCAGCACCATCAACCACCATCTTGAAAAATGGTACACCCAAAGCCCTCCCAACAATGACCCCCCCAATGAAATTAAGATCTTCTACCGCAATTACATGTCCTCTGAACACAAAAATGACGAGGCCGTCTTAAAAGAAATAATCTCCAAGCATGTCCACCCAACCTCATACTCAGCCAGTCTTGTCCATTCAATTGTAATTATTAATACCATATCAGAAAAGTGGGTTATGGTGCCTCGTAAATTAGTGCTATTTTATGAGAAAAATACTGTTTCGGTGTATGCATGAAATGTGTGGACCTAAACTCGTATTCTTGCAAATTCAAACGCTATATTTTCCCCATTTGGTTATTTTTTCATCAATATGTCGTATTCCAGGCAGTGAATTATCCGGCTCATGGCTTATGCGGCTCTCACTCTGAATATGTCCATAACTTTTGGCTTTCTTAAAAAACATTAGTGAATAACACTGACCTAGGCCAAGGTCATACAATAAACTATTCAATTCCATATTAAAGGCCAAGGTCACAGATCAAGTTCAAATAAAAGGTCAATATGCTATTTTCTTTACTTTTCATGCAAACTTCACAACATTTGGTGAAATAGTTGCACTTTATGTGAAAAAGAAAATACTAAATGTTGAAACATAAAGGTTAAGATAAAGGTCAAAGGTCAAGGTCAACTATTCTATTAATATATATGAAACTAACTGATGGGTTTTAATGAAATTAGGCATGTTTATTTGATGTTCATGGGTAATGTCAATGCAAACAAAAATGTACTCTTACAGTCAAGGTCAAAGGTCAACTTTTATTATTTATTAAAAAAAAAAACTAACATTTTAGAAAACTGGCTGTGTTATGGCTTATAACTTAAATATCATATATATCAAATTTCAAATGCATATTGTAATAGTTAAGGTCAGAAGTCAAGGTCAAAACAAGAGTATTTGTCATTTTCTGTAAACTCCTCCTTGACTGTTTAATGTATTGTCATAAAATGATACAGGCAGATTCAGTTGGTCGATGCGACGACCATCCAAATATATGTATTTTATTTTTAGTCAAATGTCAAAGTTCAAGGTCACAGTATATGATCACTATTTGTAATCATTAAGTTTTTATACGAATTACACCATATTCATAATGCTAGTTTACACGAACATTGCTGTTAAGCTAACTAAATTCTTGATAAGAAATTCTAAGGTCGAAGGTCAAGGCTAAAAGTCGAAATATGATTTTTACTAGTATTTCTTATTTAATGTAAGATTCTCATTAGGCATATCATTACGAAATGCCTGGACCAAGGTCATACAAGAATAAACATAATTACATATATTAGGTCAAGGTCACAGGTAAACGTCCTATATAAGGACAATATGCTAATTTCTTTACTATTCATGTAAACTTCACAAAATTCGTTAAGACAGTTGTGCTTTAAGGGAAAATTAACCCTCTCACGACCATATGATGCAGAGGTTGCCAGATTAGCAATACTAAATAAAGTTCTCTCACTCTTATAATTACCTCTCCAAAATAAGTTTTCTGCCCACAGCTAACTCAAAGACATCTGCAGAGGTTGAAGTAACTAAACTAAAAGGTTTCTAAATACCCCTGATGATAACAAAGGCTTTAAAGTATCCCTAATAGGCTCAAAATTGCGTCAAGAACGTGAGAAAGTTGACATGTGAAATTTTCAGACATCATGAAGGTCAAGATGAAGGTCAAAGGTCATGGTCAACTATTCCTTTAACACCTTTGAAACTAACTGATAATCTTCAATGACATTTGATACACTTATTTGATTTTCCAGGGTTACATCAAAGCAAACAAAAAATATAATCCTACATAAAGGTCAAGGTCACAGGTCAAGGTCCCAAGTCAGTGGTCTTCATTGCGTGGCTCGCGAGCCAGTGGCGGCTCGCAATGACCTGATTAACGGCTCACAAGAGAGAGAGAGAATTCATCACTAATCAGAGAAAAGTCCAAAGTATTAGATTAAATTGCATCATCATGCCGTATCAGACGTATCACTTAATAAAATTGCTAATGGGTATAGGCCTAGTGGCCCAGGCAATTATTTACTTTTCATAATTATTCAACACAAAGAGAAAAGGAGGAAAGAGAGAGCACCCATTATACAGGAATGATGAGAGAAAGAGAGAGGACAACGATCCTTCTGTACAGGAACTGTACGTGTGGTTTAGGTAAGTCCAGCGCTCGGCGGCCCATACTCAGCCAGTCGTATCCATTCACTCGTAATATATATATATATATATATATATATATATATATATATATATATATATATATATATATATACTGTACATATACATATATATATATATATATATATATATACTGTCTATACCAGCGATTCCCAACCTTTTTTCTGTCATGTCCCCCTCCAACCAGTTCAACCATCCAGATTTCCCCCTTCATGTGGACAAGGGAAAGAGTAGTCGAAACACACTGTGACTACACACTCTCTCTCTCTCTCTCTCTCTCGGGCATGAGAAAATCCATCTCCGAGATTTGTTTTTTTATTGCTAGTAGTAGTTGTTGTTGTTGTTGTTGTTCCCCAAGCTGCCTGGCCGAACAGCCCCAAGGCCCCGAGCAATTCCAAGGCCATAACCGAGCGCCCCCACTGAACCCTCCCTGCTGACCACAATAAAGCCTGGGTGACCGAAGCCACTCCATGGCGGGGAGATGAGGAGGGTGCGGAAACGCCCGGGAAACCAAAGCCCCACCCAGGGCCCTGTGCCCCTCAGCAATTATGAAGAGAAACTTGAGGGGCAAGGGAAAAATGTGACGCTTTGGCTTCCAATCTTGGTAGATTGGGAGATCAATCCACGGAAGAGACGCCGTCACTTGAGATCTAGAAAATATATAAGTTAAAGGAACAGTCAGAGTAAGCTATGGGTATGGCAGAGATCGC
The DNA here is from genome assembly GCA_032716605.1 of Paralithodes platypus. Lineage (NCBI taxonomy): Eukaryota > Metazoa > Arthropoda > Malacostraca > Decapoda > Lithodidae > Paralithodes > Paralithodes platypus. The sequence goes on along the minus strand of CM064573.1, from coordinate 51,127,401 downwards.
TCAGCTCTCACTCTGATAGACCAGCCCATCACCAGCTAGTAGTAGTAGTAGTAGGCAGTGTAATCATGTAATTATTTCCCCCCTGGTAGCTTCGAATTTCCCCCAAGGGGAAAATTTCCCCCAGGTTGGGAAATGCTGGTCTATACGGTACTGTATATAAACCGATTTTACCTAAGAGATTCAATACTACTTGCAGAATTCTAGGTCGCAGAAGTCCGTATGCATTTTTTTTTTTTTTTTTTTTTTTGACAATGCGAAAACTGCACACCTGCTTTATTATTATTAGGGGTTCGGCCCCTATGGGGAACCCCTATTGTAATCATTAAACCTACTTATTCATCCAAATTATTTTTCCACGCAGGTTTTTACGCAATAACTCCAGAACCGCTTTTTGTATCGAGATCAAACTTTCACAAGATGTGCGTTTTTGTATTGGGCAACTGTTGATATGCTAAACATCTGGCATGGTGGCCAAACAGATCCGTGGCAGCCGATTTCCTGAAAAATTTGACACCTAAATACCGTCTCTCCCACTCTTAGGAAATGATTGGGCTTTAGCATAATTATGGACTCCACTACTAATGCTCCGCAAATGTTATAGAAAGGGTTTTGCTTTTGCACCGTGTGGGGTTTTTTCCGGCAATCTTGAAAAAAAACTTGAATTCCACTTAAAATTCCACATCTTTAAAACTACGCCGATGATCAAAGCCATTTTTGCGTACTTGGGTGAGGCTCGCGATTCTGAACGTTTTGATGTCAAAATAATATAAATGGGTGGAATAGTTTGGCCGCAGCATTGAAAACTGTCTATTCTTAAACTACTTTAAAACCGTATTCGGTACCCACACATAGTTTACAGTCTACAGTCAAGAACATAGTCGATTAATCATTCAGATCTATAATTTGTTTTTAATTTAACTCTCTTAAAATAGTTCGAGTCCCTACGAATTCCAGCAATTATTTAGCCAACCTACCTATACATACCTACCCTACCAAATAATAATGATAATTCAAATTTATTTTTGGTGAATAACAGAGTATTGGTTAAGGTTTTTAACAATTACTCCCTTTGCCAAATGCTTTGTTTAATAACAAGGTTCTAGACCTTCAGAGTTTTGACAATTTTTGGTGTGGTGTGACTTACCTTTCCTCCTCCCTCAAACAGCAAGCAACGTTATCAGGGGTTCAAGAAGGTTGAAGGGGTTGCATGCTTCCATAAAAATATATATAGTCCGGGTTTTACGCAATAACTCCGGAACTGCTTGTCGGATCGGGACCAAACTTTGACACAAGGTGCATTTTTGTATTGGGCAACTTTTGATATGATATCCAAAATGGTGGCCAGACATGCCCGTGGCAGCCTTTCACACCCAACCCATCTCGTCCTATCTAATTTTATGTTGAACTCTATTGTTCTTGATCCCACTATAGGACTCGGTAGCCTATTCCACATTATCTACAACTCTGTTACTAAACGAATAGAGGCAGATCCCTTACACACCCAGTCTCTCTCTGTCGCTCGTTTGCTTGCACACCGGTACAAATAAGGCAGATCCCTTACACATGCAACTAAGATGAACATGGGAATCTGCAGAGAGACAAGTGGCCCACAAAAGGCAGATCCCTTTCACATCCAACCCATTTTGTCCATATGACTATCTGATTTTATCTTGAAATTCTCTATTGTTCTTGATCCCACTATAGCACTAGGTAGCCTATTTCACATATCTACGACTCTGTTACGAGAGAGGCAGATCCCTTACACAGCCAATCTCTCTCTCTCTCTTTTATTTGCACACTTGTACAAATGAGGCAGATCCCTTACATATGCTACCAAGATGAAAATGGGAGTCTGCAGAGAGCCGATTGGCCCACACACGGCAGATCCCTTTCACACCCAACTCATCTCGTTCTATAACATTTTATGTTGAAGCTCTATTGTTATTAATCCTACTATAGCACTCGGTAGCCTATTCCACATATCTACAACTCTTATACCAAGGGAATAGAGGCAGATCCCTTACACAGCCAATCTCTTTCTCTCTCGCTCTTGTTTGTTTGCACACCGGTACAAATGAGGCAGATCCCTTACACATGCAACCAAGATGAAAATGGGAGTCTGCAGAGCCAAGTGGCCCACATAAGGCAGATCCCTTTCACACCCAACCCATCTCATAAACGTTACCTGTTATTTACACTACTTACTATACACCCATGTTATCATATACCTGCAACCAAAACACAATTGTAAGAAATAGGAACATAAAAAAATGGGAGTCTGTAGAGAACCAATTGGCCCACACAAGACAGATCCTTTTCACACCCAACCCATCTCATAAAAACTCTCTCTCATTTATCTCTGTCTTCCTTACATTTATGACATCCTAGTCTCTGTCTCTCACACATATCAGATCCCTTTCACACCCAATCCATCCCGCGCTCTCTCTCTTATATTTATCGCTATCTTCCTTACGTTTACGACATCCTTTTCTCTCTTGCCATACTCTCTCTCTCTCCCTCACAAATGAGAACATAAACAAAATAAGGAAACGGGAGTCTGCAGAGAGCCAATTGACCTACACATGGTAGATCCCTTTCACACAACCCATCTCGTTCTATCTAATTTCAAGTTGAAGCTCTATTGTTCTTGATCCCATTATAGCACTCGGTAGCCTATTCCACATATCTACAACTCTGTTACTAAACAAATATAGGCAGAGCTTATACAGCCAATCTCTCCCTCTCTCGCTCATATTTGTTTGCACAATCTGTTCCTTCTGTAGTTTCTCCATGCCCGATAAGTGAAATGATCCTTTGATATCTGTGACACAGCTTTTGTATCCAACACAATACCCTGCTTGCAAAACCGCTCGAACCCCGGACAGCGTTGCTTGCAACTTTAATTATTATTATTATTATTAATATTTAATAGTGTCAACTTTGGCAATGAGTCATCAGAACAGTTGAACAAGACTTAATATTCGTGAGATAGCATCTCTGCCAATAGAGGTGCCGAAGCTACCACTATCATCAGAGTTAAATGTGGCTGGAAAAGGTTCAGAGAACTGCTGCTGACTCTAACCATGAGCACACTTGAAGGGAAGAGGTGTATGCTTTGTGTAGTAGAAGGGCAATGACCTATATCTCAGGAACATGGTAAGTTAAAGTGGATACTAGAATGGAATGTTATGATGGACCATGGAATGGAAGTGACAGAATGAAACGTAAAGAAATAAGAATGGAAACGAATGTGTTGGGCCAAACTGTAAGATAGAATACCTAGAGAGGAATTGAGGGGTGCACTTCCGTATGAAAAGCATTTAGGGGAGGTGTGGTGGAGTGGTCTTGTCACTGGACTGGTAATCCAATGGTCCCGGATTTGAATCCCGATATATCAATGGGAAGATATTATTGGGATAGAATTTGTGCTGTACCTAGTATCAGTGCATTACCACAAAGCCCACCGTAACGCCAAACAAATACCCTCATTGTTCCCTGATTAAATAGCACTGTATGAATAATCCCATATTCAAAATATACTACAGGGGGGCAATAGCTAGTGAGTTAATTGCTCAATTGGTGGCGTTCTGAGAATAAGGGTTCGAGTCTAGGGGGTGAGACAGTGAAGCACAAAGGTGAAGCAGCTTCAGAGATGGGGCTGCTTCAAGCCTTCAGTGGAGCTTTAAGTGCTTCACATGTCTCACTCCCTAGACTCGAACAAGACCTCACGGGCTTCACCGTGTTGAGCGGTTGGATGTACAGTCTGGGACTAAAGTCGTGGTATGGATCTTTAACCATCCATTAGTGCCCCCTGATGGCGGTATTTGAAACAATCCGAGATATGATGTTTTTGGCTCTCCATAGATGGCTCTGTTTGACACGTCAAGGTAGCACCAAAAGTAAGCGAGAAACTTCCTGTTTCTTGGTGGATTACGACCCTGCCAACTAGAACACACATACACACACACACACATGCACAAACACACTACATTATTTCATTATTTGCATGTATGGAATATATATGCTAAAAAGAAGCGAAAATGCACTGGGTATCCATGACAGATGTAACAGGCACACATTTCAGAGTTAGAAGTGGTGTGTGTCATTTTCCTTTATACGTAATAATATAGGTAGATATCCCTATATACAGTAGTTTATTTATGCGAATAATATAACCAATAATGGGTGTTTATAGTATAGGTCGTTAAATGACGGTGTTGTTAGCGCAAATAATATGTATATAAAATTGAGAGTAGGATACTAACAATGAAACACAAATACTGTAACTGAATATGGCATGGTTCATAGGAATGACAAAGTGGTGTAACCTAACATTAATCAAAGCACAAAATATATGATATTAATATAATTTCGAGGAACAATAGAAGGAAACGATTGCAGGATTATATACCTATAAGAATATTAATATACAGTATATACTGTATTAAAGCAATATTGTGATTTATTTAATTCCATCATTCCAAACAGTAAATTGTGTTGGAGATCCCTCCGCCCAACCTTGGCCTTTATCACACCACCCTTCGATCATCCCGACAACTGTTTTATTAAAATAATACCACTACGAACGGTAATATGTTTCACTATTTCATACCTCCTTCAACTGAGTTTGATCGTAGTGAAATAAATAAAATCCATATGTTATTCCCATACCGTTAACACCTTACGAGCGGCCTATGCGGTTTATTTATATGTACCGCCCAGCGGGGTGTTTTTAGCCAAAATAGGGCTGTTTACGTGATCATTTTCATGCCTAAATAAGACCCAGAACGTAAAACAAGTACCTATCCCTGAAAGGGCATAAACAGAGCTTTCGAATGACACCATAACGATCCTTTTATGATGGCTAGTTTTCTTGCAATAACCGTGCAACGCGAGTGCAAAAAGCATGTAATTCGGTACTTTCCCCATATAATTCAGTATGTAGCGAGTGAGAGAGGGAGGAGGGAGCTGAGATTCGTGTCAGTAGGTTCGCCGCGGTGGTCTGGAGCAGTCATACGCTCGCTAGTCTCCTGCCACCACTTGTCTCTCTCTCTCAGCAACATTACGTGCTGAAATTGCCACTCGACCTATGTCGAGCGCCGCCACATAGTCCAGCTTTATTTAACTCGACTTATGTGGTGAGCCGCTAATTAAGGGTTAATATCTCATATCTTTATGGAGGAGAGTGAAAGCTTATGAAACGCTCCGAAGCAAGGAGAACAGAACTATAGCTCTTTTAGTACTCTAGGGCGTAGGGATATAACGTTAACATCCAATTATTCATAGGTCAAACCAGGTCTTATTAAACCCTTTTCTTCCATGAATACTGTTTAATGATGTATAACATACTATATAACATACTGATGTATAACATACTATATAACATACTTTTAGAGGTAGTACAAGATAGTTTTTTATTTCAATTCATAGATACGCCGACTAGAGGTATTAATATTCTTGATTTAGTTTTCAGTAACAATGAACATATGATAAATAATGTAGAGATTGGTGACCACCTAGGAAATAGCGATCATAAATCTATTTATTTTAATATACAATGGACAGGGAATGCTAAAGAGAATACGACACTTATCCCAGATTTCAGAAAAGCCGATTATGGTGGGCTAAGAAGAGACTTAAGGGTGGACCCTATTGTTAAGCGATTAAGTCAGGATATGCCAGAGTTAAACTTGCCACCTACATATAACCAGTTTATTGCTTCACTCCACAATGCTCAAAATAAATATATCCCTAAAAGAAGATTTAGATCGACGCAGAACCAACCAAAATGGATGACTAATAAGCTAATAGATCTTATAGGAAAAAAGAAAGGAATATATCGAAAAATAAAGAAAGGTGAAAATCATTTACATATATACTATCAGACTCTATCAAGACAGGTCAAAAAGGAAATCAGGAAAGCAAAAAGAAATTATGAAATAAGGATAGCCAGCGACTCAAAAAATAACCCTAAAGCTTTTTACCAACTATATAAATCTAAAGTTAGAGATGAAATAGGCCCCCTAAAAACTTCAATAGGAGAAATAACAGAAAATGATTTAGAAATGTGCAGTACATTAAATAGTCAGTTTCTTTCCGTTTTCACTAATGAAAATTTGGCACAGATTCCAGAAGTCAATATGGTATATAGTGATAGTATAGACAATATGTTAAGTACAGTTAGTATAAGTAGAAATGATGTGCTTAAGGAAATTGACAGACTGAAACCTCAAAAATCGCCTGGTCCTGACGAGGTATATGCTAGAGTATTAAAAGAATGCAGAGATGAGTTAAGTAGTCCATTAGCATTTATATTTAACAAGTCATTAGAAACAGGTTTAGTTCCAGAAGCTTGGAAGCTTGCAAATGTAGTTCCGATCTTCAAAAAAGGTGATAAATCGATAGCATCCAATTACCGTCCCATTAGTCTCACATCAATCATAGGAAAGTTGCTAGAGTCTATTATTGCTAGGAAAATTAGAAGCCACTTAGTAAAATTTAACTTAATAAATTCTTCTCAGCATGGATTCACTCAGGGACGTTCTTGCCTTACTAATTTGCTTAGCTTTTTCTCAGAGGTATATGAAGCAGTAGATAGTGACAAGTCATATGATATTATATTTAGATTTCAGTAAAGCTTTCGACAGAGTCCCTCATGAGAGATTGATGAGAAAGGTTGAGGCACATGGAATAGGAGGGTCGTTGTTGGGATGGATTAGGTCATGGTTAATTGGTAGGAAACAGAGAGTCAGCATAAATGGTACCAAGTCAGAGTGGGGAGCAGTCAAAAGTGGTGTCCCCCAGGGATCGGTATTAGGTCCCCTGTTGTTTCTTATATACATAAATGACCTAGATTTAGGTATAACTAGTAGGATAAGTAAATTCGCAGACGATACTAAAATGGGGAGATCAATTGATTCAGATAGCGATATAGAGTGCCTCCAAAGGGATCTAGATACCTTACATGAATGGTCAGTAAATTGGCAGATGAAGTTTAACATTGACAAATGCAAGGTATTAAAGATAGGGAAGATGCAAACAAATGTTAAATATAAACTAGCTAATTTAGAATTAGAAAATTCAGACTGCGAGAAAGATCTAGGTGTGTTTGTTAGCAATGATTTGAAGCCTAGAAAACAGTGTATAAGCGTTCGTAATAAGGCAAACAGGATTCTCGGGTTCATCTCTAGGAGTGTGAGTAACAGAACTGCTGATGTTATCTTAAAACTTTACTTGTCATTAGTGAGACCCCATATGGATTATGCTGTCCAATTTTGGTGTCCTTATTACAGAATGGACATAGATTCATTGGAGAGAATTCAGCGTAGAATGACAAAAATGATCCATAATATTAGAAATTTTCCGTATGAAGAAAGGTTGAAGAAATTAGGTTTACATTCGTTAGAGAGACGCAGAGTTAGAGGGGATATGATAGAGGTGTTCAAGTGGGTTAGTGGGATTAACAAAGGGGACATGACAAATGTACTAAAGCTCAGTGATAGCGAAAGAACTCGTACCAATGGTTTCAAATTAGATAAATTTCGTTTCAGAAAAGATATAGGCAAATATTGGTTTGGTAACAGAGTTGTAGATGGGTGGAATAGGCTACCAAGTGATATAGTTGGATCAAGAACGATAGGGAGCTTTAAGAAAAAATTGGATAAGCATATGGACGAGAAGGGTTGGGTGTGAAGGGGGATCAGCCGGGTTGGGCCAATCAGCGCTCTGCAGACCCCCGTAATCCTGCGTTAATCTCTAACCGGTTTGGTAAGATGATCCTCAGGGTATTAGAGTGTTGAGCCTATAATTGGGCTTTGTAATTGGGGTTGTGTGGGACAGGGATCTGCCTTGCTTAGGCCAATCGGCTTTCTGCAGACTCCCATTTTCTTATGTTATGTTCTTATGTTCTTATAACATACTGATGTATAACATACTATATAACATATATACATACATATAACATACTGATGTATAACATACTATATAACATAATGATGTATAACATACTATATAACATAATGATGTATAACATACTATATAATGATGTAACATAATACATAATGATGTATAATATACTATATAACATAATGATGTATAACATACTATATAACATAATGATGTATAACATACTATATAACATAATGATGTATAACATACTATATAACATAATGATGTATAACATACTATATAACATAATGATGTATAATATACTATATAACATAATGATGTATAACATACTATATAACATAATGATGTATAATATACTATATAACATAATGATGTATAACATACTATATAACATAAGGCATGATATTGATTTAGGGATTACCGAAAAGTTTAAACAGCTTCCCAGACTGCAATAAGGTAGTTAAGCTATTTGTATTCGTAAAATTAAAACGATAGTTGAGTCAATTGTTTATATTATAACGCATACTTTTTATTGTTTAGAGGTTTGATAATCATCAGGCCTCGTCAGTATTTGATAATATTGAATAACTTTTCATAGTAACTATTTTATGTAAGGTTTCATAAGCCATATACTCCACATTAAATCTAGTGCCCTCGAGAACTCCTAGCTTCTCGCATCGACTGACACAATTATTGACACAACTATTTGTGTTAGGTGTTCTATTTATGTCTATGCTTAACAGGGCAAGCATATTTTCTTTACCAGTTAATACATCTGAATGATAGTAGGCTGTATTTTCTACCATGTTAAGATTATTGGCTTAACATAAAACATTTATATAATATTGTTTTCAATTTTCCTCTTATATGAATCGAGAATATATTTCCACTATAAAGGGCAACTTACCCAGTTCATTACCCATTACAAAATGTGTCTCTATTCTATTTATCCTGTTGTAGCATGCTGCCTAATAATGCACATCTTGTTACACGAGAGGAATCTTCTTAAAATCAAGATGTACTGACTGCATTTTGTTTTCTTTCACTCTCTGGGTAATATAAGCTGCCCATTGTCGTGAATCCTAGCTGGTATATATACCGTAGTTTGAATTTCCCGGGTTCACGACAGCTGGTTCCTTTTTGTTTATACGCATTACTTTATTTATCTTTGTGGATAAGTATTACTGTGGTTGCACCAATTATATCTTAGTTTATTTTCCCTTATTATTTAATCACGGGGGGCGATATAGAACCCTTTAAATATATTTATATTGTTACGATAAGAGGGAATCTCAGTACACTTCACACAGAGACTTCGTCCCGCTCACAACAAACCTCCAGTTGCTGCCACATTACAACAGAACTTCACTGATCTACACCTATCAACATGTCCATCACCTAACCTACACTCTTTGCATCACAGCTAAGTTCCTTTAATACTAGAAGTACTTCATAGATATTACTGGGACTACCACAGATAGCCTACATATACAATTTAACATGTAAGTTCAACACCGGTATGGTATCATATTTTTAGCCTAGGCCAATTCATCTTTCCAGGTCTGAACATTTACTTTATATCCGTTTCTCCTCTACCCCCTAGGAATAATACTCAGGATATAAGTGGTGCCGTGTGACCAGGATACTGGGCCATCTGTTATATATTGATAAGAATTGGGGGGGTATTAGGCCTGACTTGTCTGCCTTTGTGTAGAGCTGGGCGATCCAGTGGACAAATGTTGAGGGGCGCATAGGCTATGTCCGGGATTTTCCGCTGGACCCTCCAGTGCAGTGCCCTGTTTGTTTTTTTAAAGAGTTCTATAGACCAGGGGCAAGGGTGGACACTGTCAGGCAGACCTCAGCCTGGGTTAGATGTGCCAGGGAGCCGGAAGGTGTTAGATAGGCTATTAGACAGAGCGCGTGCCTTCTTTGAGGAGAAGGACGGTGCCGAGGAGGAGCAGTCGACGCAATAAGCTAGATCTCAAGACTAGGACGATGGCTGTGGCTGTTCCTCCTTCAGAGGAGTCTTGATCCTTCTTTCTTTTTCTTTGTAATTTGTTAAAATTTAATATAGCCTAGCCTAGTAAAGTAAATATTGTAAAGTAGAGTAATATGACATAGGGTAATTTTCCTTTTCTTTGATCATTTGTAAACTCACAGGGGGCACGCGGTCTGCATGCTTCAATTTGCTTGGTTGCTGTCGTCATCAATGTAAGTAGGTTAACCTAGGCTTAGAATAGATTAGAATAGGTTAGCCTACAGTGACGATTAGTATTGTTGTTCCTTAAGCTTTAGTTACCGTAAACTTTTTAAGAATGGATGAGAAAATAAAGTCATTGCGGCGGTTCAGGGCCGCCAAGAAGGGAGGGATTACTAAGCTTACCTCTAATCTGTCTGAATTTATTGAACATGCTGCTACACTGCATGATGTAAGGGGTGTGAAAATCACTTTAGAAAAGGCCCTAGCTGATATTGAGTCGTATAACGTAGAGTTGTATAGCTTATATTCAGATGATCAGTTAGAGGATGAGATGGTGAACGATATGCAGTATGTTAATCAAGTAAACAGTCATTTAGCTGAGTTAGATAGTGCTCTACAGACAACCACTACTGGTAGATCTCATGATAGTGCAGCAAGTAGGAAACAGAAGGGTATTAAGCTACCCTCCCTGAAGTTTCCAGTTTTTTATGGGGATCCAACACAGTGGGTGGGTTTCTGGGAACTCTTTGATTGTAGTGTTCACACCCAAACAGACTTAAATGACATTCAGAAATTTACGTATCTAAAGGGACAACTTAGTGGTGAGGCTCTACAAATTGTTAGTGGATTTAGTTTGGTCGCTGCAAGTTATGAACCAGCGGTCACTATACTGAAAAACAGTTATGGTCAAAAGGATCGCATCAAAGCAGCTCACATATCGAAACTGTGTAATCTCCCGCATCCTAGCCAGGAGGTCAGTGCTCTGAAAGATTTTTCCGCGTCATTTGAGTGTGCGTTAGAATCATTACGCTCTATGGATGTAACAGTAAGTGAAATGTGTGCAGTACTGTTGCATAATAAACTTCCTAGTGCACTCTCTGAAGTGATTAAGCGTGAATTAAAAGACAATTGGCTGGATGTGGATGAATATGTTCGTGTGTTTAAGACTGAAGTGTGCAATCTAGAAAGTAGACATATTCCACTAGAACAGTTTGGGGCGACCGCCACAGCAGCATATACGGTGTATCAGAAACACGATACCAAGCAGAAGTATGGATGTAAGTTGTTTTTAAAGACAGGACATTTTTGGGCAAAGTGTGCAAAATACAAGAACAGTCCCGCCAAGGCCAATAGAGCAAGGCAGTTGAAATTGTGCGTCGGGTGCCTGTCGTCAGAACATGGCAGCCAGGGGTGTACTAACCCTAAAATTAGGCGGTGCCGATTCTGCCAACAGAAACATTTTAATTATTTGTGTCCGACGCCACGCCTTGAACAAACTGGATAACCAGCAGCCCCTGAACCAACAGTGACCATGGCTGTGGCTTCGGGCCGTAATGCAGTGTTGTTGCCTACCGTTCAGATTCCCTTGACCGACAGAAACGGTCATACCAGTAAAGTAAGAGCTTTGTTGGACCAATGTTCGCAGCGTACCTTCATCTTGCGCTCTGCTTTATCGCAGCTTGATTACGTTAGGGTCAGTAAGGAACAGCTAAAGCTCCAGGGATTTACTGGCTCACTTGGTAGTACTGAGTATGAAATAGTAGAGATAACCTATCATCACAGAAGGAAGGTGCGTAATTTGAGAGCCGTTGTGGTGGAGGAGTTACCAGTATACAAGTCAGGGAGGGGATTAGAGATGGAGGTAAATGCTATCAAGGCTCGGGGTTACAAATTAGCAGATTCAGGTATCACTGATGGAGATATGATAGGGTTACTGATTGGGGCAGACTTTTATTACCACTTTGTACATTCAGGCTATGTCAAGGAAGGAAGTATAGTTATGTTACCCACAATATATGGTTATGCAATGAGTGGCACTTATCAGTCAGATATAGAAGAGACCCATGTAGAGTTAGTCACTGTTCTTAAGTTAGCAGTAGACCCTTTAGTGGAGATACAGGAAGATATTGGCAGGAATTCTCCAGAATTAAAGGATCTGACAGCTCTATGGGACTTGGACCATATTGGTATAAGTCCTAATGAGACTGGTAAGGGTGGGGAGAAAGTCTTAAATAGATTTTCTGAAACGGTACAGTATTCCGAAGCACAGGGACAGTATATAGTGGAACTGCTGTGGAGAGATAACATAGATAAATTACCTGATAACTTTAAGTTAGCCCTGGGCAGAATGAGAGGCTTGCAGCGTAAGTTTATAAAAGATCCCAACTACTGTCAACAGTATACAAAGGTTCTGGATGATCAGATAGAAAGGGGGTTTATTGAAAGGGTAGAAAACAGGAGTCAAGCTGGTCATCCCATTCACTACTTAGCTCACCATGGTTTTACCAAGGATAGTGTTACTACGCCTGTACGGATAGTGTTTGACTGTTCGGCTAGGATGGACGAGAAGGCGTTCAATCTGAATGGCTGTCTCCATACAGGTCCATCGCTAGTGGCTGACCTCACCCAGGTGCTTCTGCGCTTTAGATGCCATCAATTTGCCTGGGTGAGTGATATTGAGAAAGCATTTCTCATGGTGGGGTTGAGTGAGAAAGATAGGGATGCTACTAGGTTTCTGTGGCCCGTTGATCCCTTGGATGTTGCAAGTCCTTACATTGTCTACCGGTTCCGTGCAGTTCTGTTCGGGGCCACCTGTTCCCAGTTCCTCCTTAATGCTACCATTCAAAAACACCTGTCTATGATACAGGAGAACAGTGAAGTAGTTAATAAGCTAAAAAGGGGGCTGTATATTGATAACTTGCAGGGGACTGGTGATGATGTAAGTGATTTGCAACAACAATGTTGGGATGCCCGTAGAATATTTTCCAGCGCTAACCTGTCTTTACGTGAGTGGGTCACAAATAATGATAGTTTGCGGGAACTGTTGCACCTGAATGGTATAGCTTCCGCCAAACAAGACGGGGTTAGGGTGCTTGGCGTTGGGTGGCTAACTAATAAGGATATGTTACAGGTTAATTTCCGCGGAAGTAGCCCTGCATTGGTTACGATACGCGAGGCTCTAAGTCTAACCGCGAGTGTGTTCGATCCTCTAGGAGTGTTGCTACCAGTAACCATCCGGGCGCGGAGGTTCGTACAGGACTTGTGGAGATTAGAGTGTGGGTGGGATGTCCCCATTCCAGATGACATGAGAGCTAACTGGCAGGGTATTTATAACGATATGATAGATAGTACAGGTATCATGTTTCCCCGTCAGGTCACTAATTCTAAGAGGGTTACGCTGCACCTATTTAGTGACGCTAGCTCAGTAGCATATGGTGTAGCGGCCTATGCGGTTGGTGATGAGGTGAGTAGGTTAGTAATGGCCAAAGCTAAGGTGGCGCCTATTAAGTCCCTCACCATACCTAAGATGGAGTTGACTGCTGTTCTTCTCGCAGCTCGTATCACATGTTATATATGTGAGGCCTACGCGGACGAGCTGATTATAGAGAATGTATACCTCTGGTCGGACAGCCAGATAACCCTATGCTGGTTGTCTAGTAAAAAGATTTTGCCTATATATGTTCAAAATAGAGTTGATGAGATAAAGTCATTAGTCCCCGGCGCTCATTTTCGTTATGTGTCCACAGGGGACAACCCCAGTGATCTAGTTACCAGAGGGATTTCATATGTGTCCTTAGTTGCTTCTTCGCTTTGATGGGGAGGGCCCACATGGCTACCTCACCAAATGCTATGGCCTGATCATGGCCCAATAGGGGGCTCATTAGGAGGGGACACCACTGTGGGTTGTAACACGAGTCAAGAAGGAACCCTGTCATTGCTGGTACCGGTTGCCCCTACTGCCATATTGAATTGGGACCGGTATGGCTCATATATGAAGTCATGGCATGTAATGGCATGGGTCCTTAGGTTTATTAGGACTCTTAAAGAGAAGACACAAGGGAACTATCAGGCAAAACCGGCATACCTGACGGTGCCGGAATTAAGAGCAGCAGAGTCAGCCATGATTAAGGTAGCTCAGAGAGAAGCTTACTCTGAAGAACACCACTATTTGTCAAAAGGACAGGGCACACCAAGCAATATAGTGAAGCAGTTAGGCCTCTATATGGAGGGAGGCATGATACGCTGTGGAGGTAGGCTACGCTTTTCAGCTTTACATGATAGCGCCAATTACCCTATCCTTATCCCTAATAAACATCGTATAGCCACTCTCCTTAGAAATTACTGCCACAAAATGTGTAACCATAGTGGTGTTAGTTATGTTGTAAATTACATAAGGCAAAGATGGTGGATCTCCAAGATTAGACAGGTAGTAAAGAAAGCCTTAAGGGGATGTATCATCTGCAAGAGATTGCAAGGTACAGTTGTGGACAGATGAAACAGATACAGCCTTGGTCTGTCCAAGACCTCAATAGAGGGCAGCACAATTAGTGCCAATAAATAATCTGGTAACAGTGATGGTGTGGGGGTAGGAGGTGAAGGTATGGGGTGGAAGGAGGGAGGCGAGGGAGGGGGAAGGAGGGTACAGGAGTGAGAGGGGGAACTAGCGGCGAGGTGGTAGCAGGTGGGGGTGGAGGGAAGTGGTTGGCCAAATACTTTACTGTGAAAGAATAATTAATTTTGCGTTTTGATCATTATGTGGGATCATGAATGCGAAATATTGGAGTCGTGAGGTGTGTGTAAGATAATAAACTCGCTACAGGCTACTAACCTGCTATTGCTCTCTCTCTCTCTCTCTCTCTCTCTCTCTCTCTCTCTCTCTCTCTCTCTCTCCATAAACAATATATATGTGACATATAGGCATTCAAATATATATCATAAATCTCTAATGTAGTACTACTTTATTTGTGTTCTCTGCTTAGAGCGCCTACTGAGTTGTGATATCGGGAACGTGGTATTGTTCAAACATGGGAGCGTCAGAAACAACTGAACTACCTGTTCATTATCTAACAAGGGGAAATATAGTAATTGTTAATATTTGTCAGTTGGTGAGTCAGTCAAACTTCAAATATTATAGTTAGTGTTTCAGCATAATGGTGAGTGTATAGGTCATAGTAGTAACGAAAGTATGCAATGCACATATGGTGTATATAATACGGTATCAATGACACGCCAATTAAAGTGTTTTCCAAGTGTACCGGAGGTGTTATCAGTGTTGGCATTGCCACGGGTATATACTCGCTTTTGATTATATACGTCCATAAAAATGTAAACAATATAATATTATAAATGAATAAATTAATGAACAAAGGATGACTAATATATATATACATAGCAATACACCTGTTTAAGAAAAGCAACCAGTTATATATAATGTGTCAATACAATCCTCAAAGTTTCGGTATAGAGGTGCAAAAGACCATGTTATAAAATAATATCCCCACATTAAAAACTAAGTTATATTTATTGGTCAAACCTCTTGGTAGATATGCTCAACAATAATGACGCAAGGGTGGTGTAAGCTTAATTAATATCAAATGAAAACTCGATTATGCAGAACCTTTCCGGTATACCAGGTGTTTTTTGTTACGTTTTGACGGCATCAGTAGAAGTGTAAGCGTTAAATGAGATAGCGTTAGGGCCATTCCTTGCTACGGGTTCTAAGCTGTATACAGTTGGTTAGTGCCTCAGAGATATGAGGATACGCTTCTTCACTTATTATGGCATATAGTAAATGAGTTCATTAATTTTTGGCGGGACGTTTTGTAGTTGGAGGAGTAATTGAGATATCCATTACCGATGTTATAGATAAATAGCATTCCAAAACTGAGGAACATCCTATAATGATCGTGAAATTAAAGTGAAAAAGCTTACACGTATTAAGAAAGGGTTGGGAATACATTACAATGAAAATACTGAATAGGATTGTAATAATTATGGTGAGCAAAGATGCATAGTATATACAACTAGTAAAACGAAAATAATGCCTTGTGCTGCTTTATGTTATATAAATGTGTTAAAGGTAGTTAGAGAAATTCATAATATCATGACATAGGCAAAAGTAGACTTCGAATGTTTGAGATATAGCTACTAATAATCTAGAGAAAGATGAACCAGGAAAGATACATAAAGCTTGATGAATTAACTGTTAACAGATTACAAAAACAGGAAGAGATTAAAGGCGAAAAAGATAAACGGGAGCAACGAATTATCAGTCCTCATTAATAATTTAATCCCGTTCTCAAAAAACAGGGAGAATTTTAATTTATGTGATTTCGTATACTATTTAACAGTAAATTGTGAATAATATAAAGCTTAAAAAGGTCAGTATCTAAAAGATGATTGAAAAAGGAGGAGTTGCAGCATTTCCATGTTTATTGTTGTCAGAATTGTTGTACGAAAAAACACACTTGGTATGGAATATATACACATATATTTCATTTATGGGGCTTTCAAACTATTGCACGTAACATAACATTTCTTAATTCAATATTTCTTTAGGTTACCAATAATACAATCTTGACAAATATTGCCAATCAATAATATAAGGTCCATTGATTTCTTAATATATTTAGTTACAAACCGACTTTACAATAGCATTATTGGTAACTTTAGATATTATACATCCTTATTAACCAATAAAGAGGGTAATCTTAATCTTACTAAATAATTGATTCACACAAAACCTGTAGAGCGAGACTGAAATAAAAACATGGTCATTTTATAGTTAGTAGATAATTTTGCAATGTTCGAGCCAAAATGCCTGGACACACGGAGTTTAAAGTAATTACATTCATAGGATGAGGGGAAAATGGATTCAGGGTAGAGCGCTCCAGAGCTCAGCTGTTGAATGGGGGAGAGATTGGGAATATCACTTCACTCTTGGGTTGGAGAGTTGCAAAGAGTAGGGTGGGATTGTGTTGGAAGACGAGTTCTACGTACTCTTCGTAGAGGGTTAGGAACACTGATTATTGTAATATCGGTAGAATAGTGAGAGAGATGCAACTTTGCGACGAAGAGAGAGAGATCGCAGAGTCAGGGAGTGGACATGAGTTAATGAGACGAAAGGTTTTCTTTTCTACTTTGTCAAGAAATGCTGTGTGAGAGGATCTTCCCCACACATGTGAACAATACTCAATACATGGACACACTGTGCCTCTGTACAGAGCAAGAAGCTGTGTCGGGGTAAAGAAACCCCGGAGACGATTGAGCATACCCAGCTTCTGGAAAGCTGTTTTAGCTAGGGTGGTAATATGATCTTTCCAAGTGAGATCAGGAGAAAAGGAGACACCGAGAATACTGAGAGAAGATGAAAGGTTGATTTGTGTATTGTTGAAGTATAAGGGAAAGTCGTGTGGGAGTTCTTGATGGGTAGATAAATGGAGAAATGGGTTTTGGAAGCACCAAAAGCAACAATATATTTTCTGCCCCAAATGGGAATTGTTGATAGGTCAGAAGATAAGTGTTTTAAGGCATCGTCACGTGACTTTTTGAGAGAATGCTTGCTGGGGGATTCTGAAAAACTAGTTGAATAGTGTAAGGTAGAGTCATCAGCATATGAATGAATATCTGATAGTTGATAGATTGAGGAAGTGAAAGATGACCGTCCATAACTGCAGCTATGGAACGGCCAGGAAGGGAAATAGAGATAGAGGCACAAATTGAGGGACAAAAACTAAAGGTGGGTAGTTTAGAAGTTAGAGATTTGTGCCAGACTCTATTAAAACACTTAGATATGTCTAGCACACTAGTAAAGGTTTCACCGAAATCATGAAAGGAGGATGACCAAAAGTTAGTAAGATATGAAAGAAGATCACTAGTAGAGCGACCCCAAAGGGCTTCCATACTGGCGATCTGAAAGTAGATTACATGGGCAGAGAGTTGCTTAAGAAATTTTGAAGTAAGAATAGTTGCCAAAACTTTAGAGATGCAAGAAATGAGAGCAATTGGATGATAATTGGAGGCTTGAGAGCGATCACCCCTTCTTTGGGATAGGTTGAATGAGAGCAAATTTCCAGCAAGAAGGAAAGACATTAGAGGAGAGACAGAGACGAAAGAGTTTGCCTAGGCAGGGAGTCAGCACGGAAGCACATTTTTTTTTAGTTCAACAGGAGGAACAACATCACGCTTTCTTAGTATTAAGCCCAGAGAGGGTAGAGAGCACATATTTAAAAGAGATTCGGATATTAGGTATAAGTAGGAGAGCCCCTCAGGGGGTTGGAGAGGGAGGAATAACACCAGAATCATCCAAGGTGGAGTTTTTAGCGAAAGTTTGGGTGAAGAGTTTAGCTTTGTCAGAGAAAGAAGTGACGGTCAGCGTGGAAAAGGGGAGGGAAAGACGAAGAAGAACAATTGGTGGAGAGGTTTTTGGCTAGATACCAGAAAGCTTTGGAAGAGCTTAGAGTTGGATAGTTCAGGGAGAGGTAACCTGACCAAGATTCGAACCCACTCACTCCAGGTATATTTGGAAAAGCTGGGCACCATAACCACTCGGCCATCAGCATATGGCTGAGTGGTTATGGGGCTCAGCTCTTCCAGATATACCTGGAGTGAGTGGGTTCGAATCCTGGTCAAGATACCTCTCTCTCTACCTGTTCGACATTATCATTAGATATTGGATAGTTCAGTGCATTTAATATAGAATCGATGAAAGAGTGTTTGGTGAGTCGAAGAACAGATTTGGCTTGATTCTGGGCAGAAACATGGGAAGAATAAGATTCTTGAGTTTGAAGGTGTTGGTACCGTTTGAATGCTTCATCCTTATTGTGGACAGAAGTAGAACAAGCGTGAGTAAACCATTTTTGTTTTACATTAGTCTGAGGGAAAGAAAATGGAATGCATGCCTCCATGCCCGAGAGGATTAGCTTGGTAATGCGTTCAGCACTCTCCGAGGGTCCCCGGCAACGGAAACAAAAGTCATTCCATGGGAAATCAAAGAAGTACTGCCGGAGAACCTCCCAATCGGCAGTGCCAAAGTGCTACAATTTCCGCCGGCTGGCTAGACTGGCTCAATCGGGTGGCCGTGCTGGAGAGATAGGACAGGTAAGAGAGATAGGACAGGTAAGAGAGATAGGTAAGAGGAGCCTAAATGAGGGAAAAGATCGACAGTATAAGAGGAAGGGTTAGAAGTTAGAAACAAGTCAAGAATGTTAGGCCGATCTAAGAAGCTATCTGGGATACGGGTTGGTTGCTGAACCAACTGCTCTACTGTAGGTCATTTAGGATAGAAAAAATATAGATTGTTCACCAGGTTGGTCAGTGGAATGAGAGGAGAGCAATTGGTGGTGGTGAGCGTTAAACTCTCCTAAGATGGTGTTACGTCCTGGGATATATAAACACTGGGCTCTTTCTATTGGACTAGGTATGCGGCAACAAGCAACAACGGAAAACGCTAGATCCAACCCTTATCTATAAACCCAGGCAACAAACCACCCTAAACCGTCAAGAGTCCCACCTGGACAACGAGGTATCCTATGACTCGGTTAGAGGGTGCACGCACTATAGACTGCTGATAGTCAAGCAGGCTATATAAAAGATCACACAATTAAGTTGACTTAAAGCTTCAAGGAAAAGATAGATAACGGAATTAAATTGCAGAAACAATTTAATAACAAACTAGAAGAAAGTACATTTAACGTTACGTTAATTAATACAACTAATCACCCCTGCGTGAAAGAAGGTGAAAGCAAACAGTCCTCAAAACATCGTACAGGTAGACAAGACGCGGGTTTCTAAACTGCATGCGGCTACTGTAGGATCTGATGCTTAGCAAAGAAAGTACATTACGGATTTAGAGAACTCTTAACTCATAAGCAGGAATAAATACTAGTGATAGGCCATACAGTGTATAATGGCATAGGTATAATTAAATAAAGGCAGCAACTCACAACATGACCACATACAGGTGTGCTTCTCACTCTTAGTCAGGCAAGCCTGCTCGGACAGAGTCTCTAACCACACCCTGACTCACAATGCTCACAAAAACTGTAAACTGTGGCACAATAACAAGCATACAGAGATAATAAACCCCTAGCTGTTAATCTGCCAGGTGGCAGAGGTCTAGCCGGAAGGATATAGGCTTCGGATACCCGGGCTGAGCCACCTGCTCTAGCCTAGGGACGTTCCCAAGTCTGTGCGCCAAATTACTCTAATTGAAAGGTGCTCTCTTGAGAGACTCAGATCGCAAGTATCTGACTCTTTCCTGGCGACCCTAAAACAAAAGCAAGACGTGCTAGCGCAGTGCTGAGTGGACTAGGCAAGGGCCCTCACACAACACAACACTAGACACACAGGGACACAGACAAGAAAATGCCCCCAGACTCCCACGGGTATCCTAGTAAAGTCGTGCGGGTCCACAGGACTCGCACCAGCAGACTTTACTTAAAGGATCGCCAAAAAGTCTCCCCTCCGGTCTAGCCCCTGCTAACCTGACACAAGAACACACTAGCAAGCATGAAACCACCAAATATGAGACAACAAAAAAGCTTCCTAGGTCTCATTAACAATTACGTCTCTGCATAAGGCCCAAAATCCTATCTAGTTATCTGAGAGCTCGTCGTTAATACAATAATAGATATAAGGTCTATCAAGGGGATGGGATAATTAAATAGATTGGTGAAGTAGTGGAAGGAAGGTATACAAAGTAAGAGAGAAAGTTTCTAAGTGGGGATGAGAGGGATAGATATCAAGGGGGTCCGAAGGGTACGACAGTGAGGTGAGCTCTGAGTCTTGAATCTGTCTGGACCCCCCACTAGGCATGCAGAATACATCCCAGACTTGGCAACACTCAACACAGTTGCCGGGTCAAAATCCTCTACCCCGTGCGTGAGTCAAAACTAAGCCTAACGTTGCAATCAAATGCATGTGGCAGCGCTTCAGGCTCGTCCCAAGCTAAGCAAGCGAAGCAACGTCCCAAGCCGGTCTCTCTCTCCCGCTCGTCTCTTCCCGCTCTCACTAGACTTACATCTTATATATTATAATGAAACAATCAACTATCGAGAATAAAATATACTAAGATGCGTTGGTTAAGAATAAGGGCAGCTTCAAGCTGTGAAACAACATAAGAATATCCCAGATATTAGTTACATTGTCGTAGGATATATACTAAGGGAGAGCCTGCCGGCTGGCTACCACCAGCCGGTTTCTAAACGGCTGGGCAGCCGACGCGCGCGCATGCCCGCACGTGGTCACTATGCAGAAGCGTCACAATGGTGATTTCTGAGAAAGGAGAGATGGCTAGGATGTGTTCCAGTTAAGAGTTAGATACTCAAAGAATTTGGGAAAGTCAGTAGAGTTAAGGGAAAGATAGACAACGCAGAAGTATTTAGTATGAGAATGACAGGATAGTTTGAGCCATAAAATGGAGAATTCAGAGGAGTCAAAATCTGGAACATGAGAGCCTGTGAGTTTGCTGCATCCGCCTATGGCTTTGTAAGTAGGATAGAGAAAGTAGGATGATACAGAGAAAGGGCTGCTGTCAGTTGCATTCAATTATGTCTAAAAAAATGTGGTAGTATTTATTCTACAAAATCAAGGAACTGCACTGCAAATACAAATAGTGTAGTGTGAAAATATAATCACGGTCGACCCAGTTTGCTATAACAGTAAAACTGCAGACTAAAACATATAATGAATATAGCAAAGATAAATAGGTAGATAAAGCTGGCTTCATTTACTGCAATACTGTGTATATATATATAATGTTTCAAAGTAAATTAGATATACAACCGACAAACGGTTTGTGCTTATGTTCCAATAGCGAGAGAGAGAGAGAGAGAGAGAGAGAGAGAGAGAGAGAGAGAGAGAGAGAGAGAGAGAGAGAGAGAGAGAGAGAGAGAAAGTTGCTTATAGCGTGTTTATCATGCTACACACACATCTACCTAATTTGATCAAGGCTTATGGTATTATGCATAAGATTTCGTTATAATACTATCACAATCGAAGGTGGGTAAGTGAGATGTTAGACAACTTATTTATTATACCATCACCACAGTTTAAATTAATTGTTCTTCATATAATAATTCCCACTCCAGCCACAGGTTTCTTTGTAATCCACCACCACCTACCCCTATCCTGCACTACTATCTTGATCTCTTTATGCATGTCCTGTCTCGTGCTCGTCTTCTACCTTTCATGTAACGTTTTTTCCCCATAGTTTCGTATTTTTTTGGAATTTGCCTAGCTTACCTCTGCCGTTTTAATCATGAGTTTTAGTGCCACATAGTGTTCATGGGCTCAGGGTGTTAAACCGGAGCAATTTTGTGTGAAGACTTTAATGAATATGAGAAGGAGTACAATCAAATTAACATGGAATAGCATTGCTTTGGCCATTTTATCACTTCCGAAGACATATTATGGACTATAAACCATACTGTTGTATTTACATATACTATAATAAACACTAACAATGATGGAATCGGCTCTCGTTTGACACCCTGCACCCTGGTGCTAGTCCTTATAATAATAATAATAATAATAATAATAATACTGATAATAATAATAATAATACCCTCTCCCCTCCCCCATCTAAGGTTCTTGAGGTATAAACACACAGTTTCATATTGGAGGATGTCTTTGTTTCAATTTGCTACAACTTTAGCAGTATTATGTTTCATTAATACCAGCAATCCATTATTGTGCAATCCTAATACCACAGAATATTCATAACACAAAATTATGTTTTCATAGTAAAGTAATTAGCCAACCACTTCCCTCCACCCCCACCTGCTACCACCTCGCCGCTAGTTCCCCCTCTCACTCCTGTACCCTCCTTCCCCCTCCCTCGCCTCCCTCCTTCCACCCCATACCTTCACCTCCTACCCCCACACCATCACTGTTACCAGATAATTTATGGGCACTAATTGTGCTGCCCTCTATTGAGGTCTTGGACAGACCAAGGCTGTATCTGTTTCATCTGTCCACAACTGTACATCATACCGTGCTGTACAGGCCCCTCCCTTGCCGGAATTTAGGGTTCAGGAAGTGAGTCCTTTCCAGGTAACGGGGGTTGACTACACAGGTGCCTTGCCAGTAAAAGAGAAGGGGGGTACTGTAAGTAAACTATATGTAGTCTTATTCACCTGTGCAGTTACTAGAGCGGTCCATGTAGAAACGGTGTCTAACCTCTCCTGCGAATCATTTTTGCATGCGTTCCGTAGGTTTAGTAGCAGGAGGGGTTACCCTGAGATTATGATGAGTGATAATGCCACCACATTTTTTAGCGGAGCCAGTACATTACGAGAGTTGATGGATGATACAAGGTTAAAAGGTACTCTAGCGGAATTCAAGTGCGAGTGGCGGTTTATACCGGCCAGGGCGCCATGGTTCGGTGCCATATGGGAACGGGTCATTGGCATCCTAAAGGCTGGCTTGAAGAAGGTACTGGGTCGAGCATTGGTTACCACAGAGGAACTGAATACGGTATTACTGGCGCTCGAGGCCACAGTCAATGATCGCCCGCTTGGCTACAGCTACAGTGATCTTGAAGACCCTCTACCCATCACTCCTTCACAACTGGTTCATGGAAGGCGGATCAGAAGCTTTCCAAGGCGGGAAGTCACGGATGAAGATCTCAAGGACACGACTTGGCGTAACAACGATTCCGTCAACCAACGCTTCCAATATGTTACAAAGCTCTCACATGACCTGTGGAAAAGGTGGAGCACTGATTATTTAATATCACTCAGGGAGCAACATCGTCACTTAACCCCTTCAGACATATATGACGCAGAGGTTGCCAGATTAGCAATAAGAAATAGAGTTCTCTCACTCTTATAATTACCTCTCCAAAATTAGTTTTCTGCCCACATCTAACTCAAAGACAACTGCAGAGGTTGAAGTAACTAAAATAAAGGTTTGTAAAAAACCCTGATGGTAATAAAGGCTTTAAAGTATCCCTAATAGGCTCAAAATTGCGTCATATGTCGGAGAGGGTTAATGGTAAAAAGAGGGATAGCATCGCCGCAAGTTGGGGACGTCGTTCTAGTACATGATGACGGCCCCCGACTTTTTTGGCGTATAGGTTGGATAATGAAACTTCTTCGTGGTCCTGACCACGAATGTAGGGTAGTTCAGGTAAAAACAGGAGCCGGTTTGACCACCAGACCGGTGGTTAAGCTATACCCACTAGAGATAGATTTAGAGGTAGTGGATGGCGACAGCAAGCCGAACTCTGATAATATCCTTCCTGCTACTGGAGCAGACCGAGGTGATACCCCTCAGAGGCCGTCACGTCGGGCTGCTTTGGGTTCCTCCCAGTTGTGGCGATCCATGATCGGGACGGGACAATTGTAAATGCTTTGTATGTAACTGGTGGCGGAGTATGTCGTGAATCCTAGCTAGTATATATACCGTAGTTTGAATTTCCCGGGTTCACGACAGCTGGTTCCTTTTTTGTTTATACGCATTACTTTATTTATCTTTGTGGATAAGTATGACTGTGGTTGCACCAATTATATCTTAGTTTATTTTCCCTTATTATTTAATCACGGGGGGCGATATAGAACCCTTTAAATATATTTATATTGTTACGATAAGAGGGAATCTCAGTACACTTCACACAGAGACTTCGTCCTGCTCACAACAAACCTCCAGTTGCTGCCACATAACAACAGAACTTCACTGATCTACACCTATCGACATGTCCATCACCTAACCTACACTCTTTGCATCACAGCTAAGTTCCTTTAATACTAGAAGTACTTCATAGATATTACTGGGACTACCACAGATAGCCTACATATACAATTTAACACGTAAGTTCAACGCCGACCGGTATCATATTTTTAGCCTAGGCCAATTCATCTTTCCAGGTCTGAACATTTACTTTATATCCGATTCTCCTCTACCCCCTAGGAATAATATTCAGGATACCCATATTGACCCGCCAAACCCTACAAGCCTTTCTCCCACTATCGCTCCCTCCCTTCTTCCCCCACTACCCCCTCCCTCCCACCACCTCCCACTACTCCTCCCTCCCTTCACCTCCCATTACCCCTCCCTCCCCCCACCTCCTCCTACTACCCCTCCCTCCCTCCACCTCCCAATAACCCTCCCTCCCTTCTTCCCCCACTACCCCCTGCCTCCCACTACTCCTCCCTCCCTTCACCCCTCCCTCCCCCCACCTCCTACTACCCCTCCCTGTCTCCACCTCCCAGTATCCCTCCCTCCCTCCCTCCACCTCTCACTACCCCTCCCTCCCTCCACCTCCCACTACACCTCCCTCCCTCCACCTCCCACTGCCCCTCCCTCCCTCCCTCCACCTCCCACTACCCATTCCTTCCTCCACCTCCCACTACCCCTCCCTCCCTCCACTTCCCAGTAGCCCTCCCTCCCTCCACCTCCCATTACCCCTTCCTCCCTCCACCTCCCACTACCCTTCTCTCCCTCTACCTGACACTTACCCTCTCCCTCTCTCTCTCTGTGGCATCGTGAAGTCACTGAACGAGAAATGCGAGTTCGAGGAGAGATACTCACAATGCAGTAAATGGATAATTATACTCACCTGGTGGAAAACGATTGTTTATTATTTACATGGACGTGACAAATTTTGACTCTCACAACCACAAGTGTACTAAGCTTGTGGTATACATTTGAACAAAATCCTTACATAGATAACTCGTCTATGTAGTTTTTAAACTTTAAAATAGGCCTATCGGACCTAAACAAAAATCAACATTTTAAAATCCATATACCGTTGGAATCGCAACGACGTGACGAATCCAGATATACCCTTGAAAACTCAAAAATCGAAAGTCACCCGCCAAGTGCAAAAATGTTCATGGTAGGTAGGTAGGTAGGTAGGTAGGTTGGTTGGTTGGTTGGTTGGCTGATAGGTTAAGTGCACACCAAACCGCACACCAAACAACCCAGGGATTTTGGAAAATATATTTTCGATTCTGGGCGAATGGCTGGTCGAAAATGCAATCTAAGACCACGTGTGGAAGCTGTTCGTCGAGATAAATTGAATGGCATTAGGTAGAATTCCCTAGGACTTATAGTTTGGGATACAGAGGACTTTTAAAGTCCAAAAACTGGTCATTTGGGCCGTTCTGGGAGGCCAAGTCAAATTCGAAATCCTAAACTAATGGTCCGATTTCAACTTTGTTTGCACCATTCGATTCAGTGTGTCAAAGTGTACTTGTGGTATAAATTTGAACAAACTCCATACATAGATAACTCGTCTATGAAGTTTTTAAACTCTAAAATAGGCCTATTGGACCTACACTAGGATCAAAATTAGAATATCCATATACCGTTGGAATCGCAACGGCGTGACGAATCCAGATATACCCTTGAAAACTCGAAAATCGAAAGTCACCCGCCAAGTGCAAAAATGTTCATGGTAGGTAGGTAGGTAAGTAGGTAGGTAGGTAGGTTGGTAGGTAGGTAGGTTGGTTGGTTGGTTGGTTAAGTGCACACCAAACCGCACACCAAACAGCACACCAAACAAGACAGGGATTTTGGAAAATATATTTTCGATTCTGGGCGAATGGCTGGTGGAAAATGCAATCTAAGACCATTATATTAAGCTGCTTGTCGAGAGAAATCGAATGGCATCAGGTAGAATTCCCGTAGGACCTATAGTTTGGGCTACAGAGGACTTTTAACCCCTAAAGAGCGGCGCCCGGCCGGGCGCCAATTTGCAGCAAGTTACAAGCATTATTAAGGCTTTTAAAGGGTTAAAATCGAGTGCAAATGGCCGGGAGCGCAGCGGGCCACACGTCCGACTCCCAGGGCCCACCGCCGCCCACTGACTCACCCTCCCTGTGTTCTCGAGAGGCCAGTGTAGCCAGTAGTGAGCGTAGCTGGAAAAAATATGCCGCAATACGCTAAACTCCCATGTTGGTGGTACCACTGCCTGAGAACGACGAGTGCTACGTAGCTCGTTCTGGTCTCATTTTGAAGCTTTTAGTGCCTAGTTTTTTTGCTGAATACATTTATTTTCATGCAGATACTTGATTTATCATTCAGGAGGGCCTGAATATGCCCAAAATAGCCCAAAACCCCCCGCTCGTGAGGAGTTAATGTCCAAAAACTAGTAATTTGGGCCATTCTGGGAGGCCAAGTCATATTCGAAATCCTAAACTAATTGTCCGATTTCAATTATGTTTGCGCCATTCGATTCAACGTGTCAAAGTGTACTTGTGGTATAAATTTGAACAAACTCCATACATAGATAACTCGTCTATGGAGTTTTTAAACTTGGCGTGTCCTTGTAAATAATAAAACATCCTTTTCTCCCTTGTGGGTATGATTAAAAGAAGACAAGTTTATTGTGTCCTTGAACTTAACTTGTGGAGTGCATATCGTGCATATCAAGTAAATTAAACTCACACAGTATACTTAATTAAATTGCTTACTATACATTAAAACGGAATTAAGGTTATTTTGAATATAATATTTTGTTATTAATGGGATATCATTAAAACATTCATATCAAGTCAACAAAAGATGAGGGAGAAGACGGGTAAGGGTTTTAGATATTGCATATTCTGTGGGAGAGAAAATGAAGGGGAGCAGCTAAGGAGATCGGCTAGGGAAGAGGGCGGTCAAGGGAGTATAAGAAAGGGAAGGCTTATTGATGGGCACCAGATAACTAGGAACAGTCAATCAACAAATGTTGGACTGTGACTGGAAACTGGCAACAAGGGCAAAGCGTGGGGACATCCCCCGATATAAAAAAACAAAACATGTATGAGCTTAGTGTGGCCGGATCTTATGGTGGGGTCACACATTCACGTATATTGCTCCCGTCAGCTCCCGTCCGGCGTATCGCAAAGACGCGAGTAGTTTCTGCCGTTGAACGCCCGTTCTTCCACGTCTATTGCACTTCCCGACAGACGTAGCGTAACGGGGCCAGTGTTACGTCAGACGTAATGGAGTTGTATTGAACTACGTACGTGTTTGCGACGTGCGTAGGCATAGCCCCGTTCGACCTCATGGGCTGCCCGATTTGCGGGAACACAGGACAACGCCCATGTCACGCCCCCACAAGATCGGCGTAGCTGAGGCCGCACGTCTTGGGATTTGTTAGGTCGTACCTGGACCGGTTCCGGCCAATCGTCGGCACACCCCGTCTGACCAAACACAGACAAAGACAGTCTTTGTCAACCACGTCTGTCGGGGTTGCTATCTGGGAAGTACAAAAGGGCATGAATGGCCACACCTTTCCCATTCCCACTCATTCCTCTGCACCATGAACAACATCACGGAATTCATCCTAGAGGAGTTCAAATTTGTGAACTCCTTAATCAAACCGGAGATTAGGCATAACACGCGGCTCATACAATGCATCATTGCCTACATAGAAGTCTTAAAACTACTTGCAATAGCAAACTCCATCCATAAAGAGGAACAAGAGAAGAAGAAGGAAAGGACCAAGAGGACAGTGTGGGTGTGGCCATATCTACAACGGAGGCCTGAACATGGCCATTATGAGAACCTCATGCAAGAGTTGGCCAGAGAATGTCCACTACTGTACAAGAACTTCACCTGGGTAGACAAACAACTATTTGATGAGATTGTGGAACGTGTCACCCCCATCATTCAGAGGAAACCTACGTTCTGGCGAAAACCCATTCCTCCTGGGCTGAGGGTGGCCATCACCCTACGTTTCCTCGCTACGGGTGATTCGTATAAGAGCCTGCAATACAACTTTCGTGTTGCCCACAACACCATCAGCCAAATTGTTCCAGACACATGCCAGGCCATCATCTCTGTCTACGGAGATCAGGAGCTCAAAACGCCACAATCGCCTGATGAATGGAAGGAGGTTGCCAGCGGCTTTGAGGAACGATGGAACCTGCCGCATTGTGTGGGAGCCATTGATGGCAAACACATACGGATCCGCAACCCCTCCTTTGGTGGCACATATTACTTCAACTACAAGAAGTTTTTTTCCATTGTCCTGTTGGCAATTGTTGACGCCAACTACAAATTCATTAACGTCGACGTTGGGGCCATAGGATCAGAGTCTGATGGTGGTGGATTTGCACACACCCCTCTGTCTAAGTTGCTTGAAACACAGACTGCCAAACTGCCCCCCCCCCCGAGGTCATCTCTACCGATCACACTGGACCACCCACGGACTACTTCTTAGTAGGGGATGATGCATTCCCTCTGCGCCCCTACATGATGAAGCCCTCCCCTCAACGATTCCTCTCGAAACCTGAACGGATCTACAACTACAGACTCAGCAGGGGCCGCCGGGTGGTAGAGAACGCCTTTGGCATTCTTGCTAACCGCTTCCGAGTTTTGCACACTCCAATATCTATGAAACCTGAGCGTGCAGAGGTTGTTGTGTTGGCCTCATGCATTCTGCACAACATCCTACGAGGACAAAACCCACCCCGAGCAGAGGTAGATCAAGAGGACCCAGACACCCACGAACTCATACCTGGCCTCTGGAGGACTGACCCACCTGTAGGAAGGAACCTACCCCCTGGGGCCCGCAACACTGCAACCAGGCTTGCCAAGGAGCAACAGGACTACCTCGAGACATACTTCTCTTCCCCTCAAGGATCTGTGGGTTGGCAGGATGACCGTATTTAGGTGAGTGAGGTTTTCCCCTGTTTATTTTTTATTTTGCTGTATATTTCAGTTTCATCTTAAAGTTTTGTTATAGAGTTTTTACCAGTTTGGTAAGTATTGTAGTTTTATAAGTTACTTTTGATGTTTTGCAAAGTTTGCAGGTTTTTCCATATATTTTTTATTGTATATTTTCAAATTTCCTTTAAGTACTTTAATAGTTCCCTGCTTACTTTATCTTTATCTTTTAGTGTTATATTTCAATCACGTTGTTAATTGTTTCAATGTTTCATTTGTTTTGTACTGTTTATTTTATTTTATTTTTCATGATTTTTCATATTTATTATTAACCATATTATCAGTATTTTTTTCTTCAATTAGTCAGTCCTTTTTTATTACTTTCAGGATATATTTAATTTGTCATCTTATTAATAAATACTTTAGCTACAAAATTGGAATTATAAACACACACGTCATCACAATTTTTATTTTTTATTTTTAATACATCTTTCATTATCTCAAAAATATATCATAAAATTATTACATCTTTGGGGTCTCCAGGCTGGGTTGTTTCTGTGGGGTCTCCAGGGTCTGTTGGGGATCAATGTTTGGTGCCGGCGTAGCTGGGTTCGAAGGTGCAGGTGAGGATGCAGCCAGATAGTTTTCTAAGTTGAAGCTTGTGTTCCCAAGCCCAAACTGGGAGCTCAACTGCGAGAGGTCTAAGTGCGTTGGTGTGGAGGCAGTAGGTGGGTGGAATGTGGCAGGGGGTGTTGCCGACTGGGGCGGCCGCATCATCAACGTTTGCAGTGCTGCAACCTGGTGTGCAGGTAGCACGTAGGTAGGAGCAGGCTTTGGCAACACTGGTTGAGGCAGTGTGATTGTCGGAGTGCCCTGGTACATCACAGTAGCGGTTGGTTGAGGTTGAGGTGGTTGTGGTTGAGGTTGTGGCGCCGGAATGCCATAATTTCTTATGGCATGCAGCATGAGGTCCGGACCAACACTGGTGACTCCCTCCTCAAAGGCAGTCTTGAACCTGTGGAGGGCTGCCATGAGCTCACTCTTGAATGGAGTTCTAAACTTTGCCGGCAACCCCACACAGTCCTTTGCCATGACATCCATGGAGGCGCGCCAATACTGGAGTTCGGGGTCCTCCACCAGATCAGCCACCCCAGCCAGGTTCTGCCGCACCTGCTCCGCAGTGGCAAGGACCTGGTAAGGGAACAAGGAACAAGAGAACATTAAACACACGAAACATAACATATTTCAATAAATAACCAATTATGAATGTTAACAAATAAAATGATGTGGTATTCTGGGAAGCCTAATATCTTCAAAGTTATTGTTACCATTATGGAAAAAGAGAAGATTTACACGTTACACAACACACGAAACATAACATATGTCAATAATTAACCAATTATGAATGTTAACAAATAAAATTATGTGGTATTCTGGGAAGCCTAAAATCTTCAAAGTTATTGTTTCCATTATGGAAAAAGAGAAGATTTACACGTTACACAACACACGAAACATAACATATGTCAATAATTAACCAATTATGAATGTTAACAAATAAAATGATGTGGTATTCTGGGAAGCCAATATGTTGAAAGTTATTGTTGCTATTATGAAACTAATATTTCCTCTACTCACTTGCTCCAGGGTTCCGGTTCCGTGGGTTGCAGGAACAGCACCAGGAGGCTTCCCCTGCTTCGCCCTCCGCGGAGGCATGGAGATGGCTGGGGTGGTGTTCTCCTGACTGCCGGCTGCTTGGTCTTCCTCATCGACTTCTGCTGGGGCGGGGTCATCAGGCAGAGGACCACACACAGGAGAAGGTTCGGCAGCTTGGGCAGCAGACTGTTGAGACATGAATGTATAATTAGTAACATGTAAATTATATATGAACTGTTAAATACCAATCAACATAATCATTCATCTTTGTAACCTTTAAATAAAATTAATAAACTGCTTTGTGTTATTATGTGTTTCATTAACACAAATTTAAGGTAATTATAAAATTAAGTGAACAAGATAATTTTACAAATATAATGGCACCATTATAAGCAAAATATTTCAGAAAAAGATAAATCGTGTCCTGAGGACGCAAAAACTCTTGGCTTGCTATCGCTCGCCAGGAAAGTATTGATGTTGTTGACGAATTAATAGTGAAAGGGTTGGGAAACAAGCAAATATAAACGTACCTGAGGCATACCCAGATTCCGGGGCTTCTTCTGTCGCACGATGTGGGGCTTGAGGAACTGGAACATGGTCAGTATCCACTTCTCCCTCTCAGTCAACCTCTTGGCCCCCTCACCACTCTTGTCCTTGCTGAGCCTGCCAAACTTGGAGCGGAGAGAGGTGAACCAGGTAAACAATTCCGAGGCGGTGATGGGGGGGTCCAGACTGGCTGCCTTCTCCGCCCAAACATGGTCGATGTGCTCCTTCTCTTTGTGGCGATTATCACCCTTATCATACAGATAAGGCACATCCTGCTCCAGCCAGTCTCACAACATACGCTCCTGCGCCTCCGTCAGGATAATGTTGGTGCTCTTCCGGCGCCGTTTTATTGGTTGTGTTGGCTGTTCCTGTCCCTGTCCCTGGTCAACTTCGTCGGGGTTTTCCTCACTTTCATCAACGTCCAACACCTCTCCATCATCGTCGGGTATATTCATTAATAACAC
Organism: Paralithodes platypus; assembly: GCA_032716605.1. Taxonomy (NCBI): domain Eukaryota; kingdom Metazoa; phylum Arthropoda; class Malacostraca; order Decapoda; family Lithodidae; genus Paralithodes; species Paralithodes platypus. Next base: position 51,095,247 of record CM064573.1, on the reverse strand, counting down.
TTCACCGTCAGAGGGCTTAATCGGCGAGGTTCCAGACGACGAGGGGACAGGCGGTGAGGATGCAGAGGTCGAGGGGACAGGCGGTGAGGTTGCAGAGGTCGAGGGGACAGGCGAGGTTGCAGGCATCAAGGGGACAGGCGAGGTTGCAGGCGTGGGGCCAGGTGGTGAGATTGCAGACGTCTTCTTCATGCTTCTCTTGGTAGCCTTGGTAGCCATGGTGACAGGGCAGGACAGGGCAGCGTGCAGAGGGTGGCAGCAGAGGGTGGCAGGGTGGCAGGCAGGGTGGCAGGGTGGCAGAGTAGCAGGGATGGTGGTGGTCGTCGTGGTGTGGTGTGAGGTATGACGGCAGTCACTCACGCTGTCCCTATATACCCCCCCGTACGACATTGCCGCGTCTTCCCGGCAACACGCAGTGCGGCGGCATTGCCAAACGAACGTATACTTCCACGTTCGACGAGAACTTTCTACGATTGACGAGAGCAGCTCTCGTCTGACGGGGTAGCTGCTACGTCTGACGAGGCTGCTCCGGTCAGACGGCCGTGGTGGCCAGGTCGGTCGTATGTTTTCCCGTCTTTTGACATATGTGAGGGCGAGCCACGTTCTTGATTCAACTCGATTCAACAATCGCGCGGCCTTGGCCGCACCCACAACATTCCCGACCCACGTGGGCTACTCGTTTCTACTCGCGCTATGCGTGAGTACCCCCCCGACTGGCCGCAATTTCATTTACGTTTTGCGTATTATGCCATTACGTTTTACGTAATCGGTTGCCAACTACCAATATACCTTCGTTTACAACAGACGGGAGCTGACGGGAGCAATATACGTGAATGTGTGACCCCACCATTAGGCGAACCAAGGCAAGCATACTGCCTGGGAACTATGGTAGGTTTAGTGAAGTGTAGATTGTTATTTGTTGTGGACGTCCAATCTGCTTGCCACCACTGACGGAAGAGTTGGATAACGATTGAGAAATAATCAGATACAGGAATAGGTCACGGCATGATCAAGTTGAGTAGATTTTTTACGCAAAAAGTCATTGTATTGCCAATATCAACTAGGTATATCATAATTCTAAGAAATAAGTGAAACCTAACTGTATATATAATTCCTACATGAAATATGACTAAATTATAAGAGGCTATATACTTGGGTTGCATTCACTTACAAAAGTTGTGTATACTGTATCCACTATATGCTATTTCCCTAGTAAGCTAGAATACTTGGTATGCCTTATCTACATTGCTATGTTTCACCACTAATTTACATTCAATCTTTAATATACGGAACGGCGTCTTAATAGAGTATTCTCATTTCGTTTCGATTATTTTCCTATGCAGGAGTAAAACTAGCATAAATACATTAATACATTAATTAATTATAGTTGTAGAGCATACTAATATTCCTTGCTTTCTGATAATGAAGTAGCGTGTGCGTGTGTGTTTGTGTGTGTGTGTGTGTTCTAATTTGCATGGTCGTAATCCCCCAAGAAACAGTAAGTTTCTCGCTTACTTTTGGCGCTACCTGGACGTGTCGAACAGAGCCATCTATGGAGAGCCAAAAACATCATATCTTGGATTGTTTCATTTACTGCCATCAGAGGGCACTAATGGATGGCTGAAGATCCATACCACGACTTTAGTCCCAGACTGTACAGGCTCTCAGCCTATGCCCACGAGGTAGTAGTTGAAATATATAGGAAAACAAAAACAAAAAATCTGCAAAAAAAATGTGCATAAGCAAGCTTGGATGGGTGGGAGAATGGATAATAACATTGGGTGAATATATGCAAATCTGTGAACATGGAAGGAGTGAACCGAGACACAGGCTAATGTTCTACAATCTTATCTCAAAGTGAAGGAGTCCTGACTGCTGGGAAAACTGCCATCAGACTGAAACCCCACCTCATGTAGACCATTCGGTCTTTAGAATTATGTATAGTGTATATACTGTATATATGTATCTATGTATCTTTGATTTCCCATGGAATGATTTCTGCTTCCGTGGCCGGGGACCCTCGGAGAGTGCTGAACGCATTACCGAGGTAATCCTATCGGGCATGGAAGCATACATTCCATTCTCTTTCTCTCAGACTAATGCTAAAAAATCTTGGTTTACTCACGCCTGTTCTACTGCTGTCCGCAATTAGGAGGAAGCATTCAAACGGTACCGACGCCTTAAAACTCAAGACACTCATTCTTCCTATGTTTCTGCCCGGAATCAAGCCAAATCTGTTCTTCGACTTGCCAAGCACTCTTTCATCAATAATAAATGCACTGAACTCTAGCTCTTCCCAAGCTTTCTGGCATCTAACCAAAAACCTCTCCAACAATTTTTCTTCCTCGTCTTTCCCTCCCCTTTCCCACTCTGATGGCACAACCATCACTTCTTCCTCTGACAAAGCTAAACTCTTCACTCAAGCTTTTTCTAGGGACTCCACCTTGGATGATTCCGGTGCTGTACCTCCCTCTCCACCCTCCTCTCTCTTACTTATGCCTGGTATCCTGATCTCTTCTAAAGATGTACTTTCTACCCTCTCTTGGCTTAATACTAATAAGGCGTACGGTCCGGATGGTGCTCCTCCTGTTGTACTCAAAAACTGTGCTTCCGTGCTGACTCCATGCCTAGGCAAACTCTTTCGTCTCTTTCTATCCTCTAGTGTCTTCCCTTCATGCTGGGAGTTTGCTCTCATTCAGCCTGTCCCAGGGAAGGGTGACCGCTCTCAACCCTCCAACTATCGTCCAATTGCTCTCATCTCTTGTATTTCTAAAAATTTTGAAACTATTCTTGCTTCCAAATTTCTTAGGCATTTCTCTTCTCATAATCTGCTCTCAGATCGCCAGTATGGCTTCCTTAAGGGTCGCTCTACTGGTGATCTTCTTTCATATCTTACTAACTTTTGGTCATCCTCCTTTCGGGACTTCGGTGAGACTTTTTCTATTGCACTAGACATGTCGAAAGCCTTCGATAGAGTCTGGCACAAATCTTTTATTTCTAAACTACCCTCCTTCGGTTTCTATCCCTCCATCTGTGCCTTTGTCTCTAATCTCCTCTCCGGCCGTTCCATGGCTGCGGTTGTGGACGGCCATCGCTCACTTCCTCTCCCTATAGGCTCCGGTGTTCCTCAGGGCTCTGTCCTATCTCCTGTTCTCTTTCTTATTATTATATATGACCTTCTCAACTGTACTTCAACTTCCATCTGTTCATACGCAGGCAACTCAACCTTACACTGCTCCATTAGTTCTTCAGAACGCCCAAGCCAGCAATTCCTCAACGACAAGCGGAATGAAGCCATAGAACACTTAAATTCTGATCTAACTACTATCTCCTATTGGGGCAGAAAAAACCTTGTTACCTTTAATGCTTCCAATACCCAATTTCTCCATCTATCTACCCGTCAGGAACTCCCTGCGGACTATCCCTTATTCTCCAACAATACAAAAATCAGTCCTTCATCTCCTCTCAATGTTCTTGGTGTCTCTTTTTCTTCTGCTCTCAGTTGGAAGGACCATATTACCAGTCTTGCTAAGACAGCCTCCCAGAAGCTGGGTGTGCTCAACCACCTTAGGGGGTTCATTACCCCTGCACAGCTTCTTGCTCAGTACAGGGGCATAGTGCGTCCTTGTATTGAGCATTGTTCACATGTGTGGGCAGGTTCCTCTCACACTGCTCTCCTAGACAAAATTGAAAGGAAGGCCTTTCGTATCATTAACTTCCGTCCACTCACCAACTCTCTGCAATCTCTCTCTCTTCGCCGCAATGTTGCATCTCTCTCGCTATTCTATCGCTACTATAATAATCAGTGTTCCTCAGAGCTTTCCCAGTGTATACCACCTCCTTTACGTAAGGCACGTGGTGCCCGTCTTGCAACACAATCCAACCCCTACTCTGTGCAACTCTCCAACCCAAGAGTGAAACGTTACTCTCAGTCTTTCTTCTATTCAACAGCTGAGCTCTGGAACTCTCTCCCAGAATCAGTCTTTCCCTCTTCCTATGACTTAATTTGCTTCAAACTACGTGTGTCCAGGCATTTTGGCTCAAACTTCCCTTGATTTTGGCCCTGTCACTCTTTCAACTTTGGGGGAGGCACTCGCTATAGGCAGTTCTGCCTTTTGCCTCCCTCACTCACATAGAAAAAAAAAATGTATAGAGACTCCAGATCTCCTGCACTGTGAATGGTGATGGACATTTCAGCCTAACTTTTATTTTTATGAATTGTTGTGGTGGTCACTTGTGAACCTAGAGACTCTCTACTGAATTAATTACACTTCCACTAATGAATCGTCTCCGATGATAACTTATGGTGCTTCTGTCTGGAATATTACAGAAGCTTGAAGTAGGAATAACAACAATTATTATTTCCAATGATCCTTTTAATGAATAATTTGGAATACTCTCAGGAATTCAACTTTTCAATACAATGGTGATTTTTTAGTTATATACTTGCTAACATTAGATGACTGATTTTGCAATGGCAAGACATCGCATATTCTAGTAATTTACTCCTTTGTTGAGTGTAACTCCTTCAGTACACTGACAGCTTGTTGTCTTGTACTCTTCTAATATAAAACAACTTCTTCCATATCAGGAAAAGTTTTCATTGGCAAGTAATTTAGCATGATCCTTAATTTCAGGTCTGTTTTCTGGTTTGGCCACGAAGCCTCACTATCTCCTCCTGGCCCTGTACTTCGACCGTCGGCGTGGACTGGCCAATGCTTTCCTAATGGGAGGGATCTGTTCGGGACTGTTCGCCGCTCCCCCACTAATACGCTACCTGCTCGACGAATACTCTCTTCATGGTGCTGTCCTCATCCTTGGTGGCATACTTCTTCACAGCACCGTGGGCACTAGTCTCTATCAGCCGGTCGAGTGGCACATGAAACCCGCACAAGACGAGGAGATAAGGGATGGCATTCAGCTAGAAGATGATAGAGATATAGAGAACGTGTCAACAAAGACACACAGTTATGTAGAGAATGAGTTTGTGGATCAAGGAGACACAACAAGGGCAAACTTTCACTTAATGCAGGAACAAAAAATGCTTCTAAAGACTTCGCGACCAAGAAGAATAAGTGAGAGGTCAGTTAGCTTGTCACTAGCCGCATCCAATTTCGATATCTCTAGCATTCCTTCTAGCGCAATGCTTGATACATTTGCTGATCAAAAAATGGAATTGGATGAAGACAACACATCTACTTCCACATCATCACCTTCCCAGATCAAAAGAGTTCTGGGATCAGTAGTGAGAGTAGGTCGGTCAGTCCTGTCAGATCTTGCTATCCTCAAATCACCCACAGCCAATATTATCGTCTTTGGTGGCATATTCTCCATCATCGGCTACCTGAATTTCATCATGCTGGCTCCTTTCGCCATCATGAACGCCGGTCACACACTTTCGGATGCTGCTTGGTGTATTTCCATCTCTGCTCTCACCAATTTATTTGCTCGCCTAACCACGTCGGCCATGTCAGACTGTTCCTGGTTCAACATGAAAGTGGCTTACATGGCGGGAGTAACCATCTTGGGCATCTCTTCATGCGGTTGGTCCTCTTTGGTTTTTACCTCCACCTAGAGCCAATGGGTTACATTCCAAAATGTCACAAATCAATATTATGCACAAGGGGGAAATATTTTGTATAAACTGGAATTTAATAGCTTCTAAAATATGCAGATATACACTGAAACACTAAAATCTATAAACTACAGTACATACAGTCGGCGGCAAAAATCATTTCGCCTCTCCTGCCTCATCGTGACCCACGATATTCATAGACTCTAGAATGTTAGGTGAACAAACAAAAAGTGCATATTTCTACCACCAGATGGCTCACTGTTAGGTGTGTGGTTGTGAGGGTGGTGGGGGAGAGGAGGGGTTTAGTGGAGCAGATAACTGCAAATTTCAGGAGAATCGTTCAAATGGTGATGCAAGCATGAAATTTGGTACATGTACCCTTCAAGGTCCATTCTTCTCAGAAATACCGCTGGCCATGCGAAAATCCAAGATGGCGGTCATTTTTCAAGATGGCTGCCGTGCCTGACCACATATTGCTTAATTTTTTTTTAATTATTACCTGGTGAACATTTTAAGAGAAAACTGTTTCTTGCTAACCAGATTAATGAGCAGCACTGTTTTAATCATTGTCATAGTCTATAATTGGAATTTTAGAATGGCATCCAAGATGGCGTCCATTAATTTCATATGTTCATATCTAAGCAACTACTGAACATATATACATGATTTTTGGTGTGCACATACATTCTTTGGGTCAGATAATCCAATGGAGCCATTTTCACATTTTTAGTAAGGACTGAGGCAGTGATGAGATCTTGCAAATATAATAGAGTGATGTCAACACACAACCAGGGCACACTGGTAACATCGCTGCTTTGCAACTCAGCATGGGGTTCAGTGTCGGCTTATTTTACTGTACTATACTATAAGTTGTAGTGTAGTTTAATTTAGTGTCCCAAATGCTTTCTAACAGCCCCATATCAATTAGCTACTAGACAGTAGTTGGTAGTTAGTAGATAGAGTTAGATAGCCGCACCTGAATTGACAGGGTGTGCCAGCGCGGGAGAGCCGAGCCAAGGTTAAGGGGGCTATACATGACTTGCTCATGTACTTACCTGGATGGTGTACAGATCACACAGGACTTAAATGGCACTGGATGAATGATCGAGCTAGGTGTAGGTCACCCGAACCTAGTTGTATCCCATAAAGTAATGTGTGTGTAATTTCGTTAAGGTGGTAAAAGGATAAACCCTCGGCCTTAATCAGAAAGCAAAATGGCAGATTCAAAATCCATTTTTCCCATAAGACAAACTGACTGGTCAAAATGTTGTCTTTGCCAGAAAGACAAAATAGGTGAAGATTTAACATCACCTAGAACCCATTATTCCCTTGAACATGACGGTTATGCCATGCTGGCTACCAACATACCGATGTTTCATGAAATCCAGGAAATGCCATTGATCGTGGATCCAACAAGGCTTGATGAAGGTGACGGCATAGATGCCACTTTGAGAAGAAATCAGGCAAAATACCATGTCAACTGCCGGTTGTTGTTTAACAACAGCAAGCTGAATCGCGCAAGGAAACACCGATCTAATCGTCAAAGTAGTGAGTCTGAAGACAATCATGCAAAGCAATGTCGAACTAGCTATGATGGTCAAACTTGTATTTTTTGTGAGAAAGTGGCACCTGCATCTGATCTCAGGCAGGTAATGACCATGAACCTTAACAAGAGGCTACAAGAGTGTGCAGAGGCACTTAACGATGGCAAGCTTCTTGCTAAATTGAGTGGTGGAGATGCTATTGCACAGGAGCTAAAGTACCACAGAGTGTGTCTCAGTGCCCTCTACAACAGGGAAAGGTCCCACCTGAGAAACCTTGAGAAAAGCTCAAGTGCCACTGATCTGGAGCCAGATGTTTATCCATTAATTTTATCAGAGCTGGTGACATACATTGTTGAAAGCAACCTATGCTCAGAAGAGCCAGTCACATTTCGCCTGGCAGATATATGCCACCTTTACCAACAGCGTCTGGCACAAGTTGGTGTGGATTTACCACGTGTAAATTCCACCAGACTGAAGGATAAACTTCTGGAAGAAATTCCAGAACTTGAAGCTCATAGAAGTGGAAGAGATGTACTTCTTGCATTTCAGAAAGATGTGGGCAAAGCAATTACCCAAATTTCTGATTTTTCAGATGCACTCATCACTGCTAAAGCAGCAAAGATTCTAATAAAATGCATGCTTCAACATCAATCAAAATTTGATGGCACATTTCCAGCTGGTTGTGTGCAAAATGCCATACCTCCCCTTCTGCTTCAGTTTGTGGGGATGGGTGAACATGGAGCTGACATCAAGTCTCAACTGAGATTTGGAGTTTCAAAGTCTGATCAGGCCATTGCCCAATTGATGCAGTTTAACTGCTACTCCCGATACAAAGAGGGAGCTGCTACACATAGGCACTCAAAAGACAGAGAAACACCATTCCCAGTCTACATGGGACTGAGTGAGGGTGGAAGGCTGTACACTTGCCAGAAGTCTCAACTGACCTCTATCTTGGAGACTCATGTTACATCAACAGACGAAGAACCAGAGACCGATGTCCTGATTGTAGATGGGTCTGCTTTGGTCCATGTCTTGCCACCAAAGAGAGGAAAGACCTTTGAGGGCTATGCAACTCTGGACTTCCTGCCATTTATTCACAGCTATGCTACGAAGTACAAGACAACACATCTTGTCTTTGATGTGTACAACCCATCCAGCTTCAAAGCCGAGACCAGGTCTCAACCTGGCCAGGGAGGAAGACGCAAGGTGGCAAACAAGAACAGCATTCCATCCAATTGGCATAACTTCCTTAGGCATAATGACAACAAGACGGAGTTGTTCCAGTTCCTGGCAGACCGGGTTGCCCAAATGTCTGCACCAAACTTGGTAATTGTCACAAAGGGATCTGCAATCCTCAGCACTCATGAAACTGGTCTTCAAGGACTGGACAAGTGCTCTCATGAGGAAGCTGACAGCCGCATCTTTGTGCATGCCAAATATGCTGCAGAACATGGGAGCAAAGCCGTCATGGTCAAGGCAAATGATACAGATGTTGTGGTCATTGCAGTGAGTGCCTTTCCAGCCCTTCAGAGTTTGGGGCTAGAGCAGTTATGGGTGGCATTTGGTCACGGTCAAAGCTGGCGCTGGATCAGTGTGCATGGCCTGTATCGCTGTATGGGGCAGGAGAAGGCTAAAGGCATGTTATTCTTTCATGCCTTCACAGGGTGTGACACTGTTTCAGCCTTCCGTAACAAGGGAAAGAAAACTGCCTGGCAGACATGGGATGTTTGTCCAGAGGCCTACCCTGTCTTCTCCAAGCTGAGCCAGTACCCTCTTACAGTGGAAGATGGTGACCTGGAGATACTGGAGAGGTTTGTCATACTGATGTATGACAGGTCCAGCACTGCTACCACTGTGGATGAGGCCAGGCTTGACATTTTTGCCAGAAAACAGAGGCCTTATGAGGCCATTCCACCAACAAGAGCAGCTCTGCTTCAGCACACTAGACGAGCTGCCTTCCAGGCTGGTTGTGTTTGAGCCCAAGCAACCCAGTGTCATCCAGAAGCAGAGAGTCCTGCTGACTGGGGATGGCAGAAGGTTGGTGAAGAATGGCACGTCTTCTGGACAGCCAACTCCCCCATAGCCAAGAGTTGCGAACAGCTGACCAAATGTGGCTGTAAATCAGACTGTCGTGCCAGGTGCAAGTGCTACAGGCTGGGTCTCTCCTGTACAGCTCTGTGCACTTGCAAATGTGAGGTGTGAGTCTTTGATTCTATGGTATTTTTACTAATGTTATTTGTACTCAATGGATATGTATAAATGGTGTGAATTAGGCCGTTTCCTACGATATAATCTTCCTTCACTTTGTCTAGTTACTTATGACCCTGATGAGTTAATAATGTGACAAGTCTTTCTAATTCTCTGACCTCAAAAATGTAGGATTAGATGAAAAAATCATTTGTCTAGCTCTACTAATAGCCAAGATATCACAAAATTTGTCTTTAACCCCAGAAGGCCGATACACTACTCAAATAGCACGGCTTTAAATAGCCTTTAAATAGCCTGCTGATGGCTGCTATTTACTTGTATGACATCACGGTACTTTTGCGGTAATTTTCACCGAGTTCCAATATCACCGAAACTACCGTGATGTCAACACAATGGGTTTAAGGAAATTTCACTATGGCAAAGGTGTGTAAACACGGAAAATCACGGAAAAGTTACCTCACGAAAACAAGCAATATCTCAGTAACTACTGGGCCTATGGAGCTGATTTTTTTTACGAGACAAAAGCTGAAAGTTACCTCTCTCACGTGATTTATGACTCATTTTTCTATCTTTATTCTTTGATTAGCTATTAAGCCATAAACATTACCGAAAATCGCCAAAAAAATCTGGCCTCCTCGGGTTAATGGCGGCCATCTTGGACGCCATCTTAGTTAAAGTCTAATATGCAACTGCTTTGGACAAAATTACCTTCACTTACCACGTTAGAGCCAAAAAAAATGGATTGGACAGTATTCATGTCTTTTTTCTTTCAATTAACTGACCCATAACAGTAGGGCTCAGTCAGATGTGTCGGCCATCTTGAAAAATGGTCGCCATATTGAATTTTTGCGTGGCCAGCGGTATGTGCTTTGAAGGTGAGCTTTGAAGAATACCTGTACCAAATTTCATGCTTGCATCACCATTTGAACGATTGTTTCACTTATCTGCTTCACTAGTTAGATTTGTTGGGTGATATAGGGGGACTGAGGAAGGAGTGGAATCTTGTGTAGTTTGATCTTTAATTATCAGATATACATTACACTTTTATTGAACAGTTGCCAATCCTGTAAATCAGGTGGAATCAAACCGGGATGTGATGACTGCATTCACTCAATTACTTTTCAATGATGCTATGATTTTAGTTTTAGTATTAGAATAACGTGTGAGTTGCTTGTCCATTTATAACGATAATTGTTTTAGACTTACTCATTATTATTAGTACTGGTATTATTACTAATATTATATATTAGAATAACAATAATTAATATCGTTAGTTGTGGTAGTTCCCCATCTCATCACTTCTTTCTATCCGGTGGCTATATCCAAATCCCTGAGTAAGGCACTTACCATGCGCTAACTACCAACTTAATGCTTCTTCCACATGTGTAAGGCCAACATATCTGCAAATTGCTTCTTGGTTGAGGTATTTCTGCACAATTACAAATTTTCAATTCCTAGGTTTCTTTTTCCTTTCATGTAAAAGGTATTGATTTAAACCAACATCAATAACGTGAACGAGTAACGATCACAGCGGTAATCTGTGCCTCAAGATAAACGTTTTTAGACCAGGATAGATGGATTTATCATATTTATCCCTCAACAAATGATTTGTTATCAATTTAGGAATTATATCTTGGGCCGGGTTAAACAGTTTTCTTAACACCTTGAAGATTATGAAATTTGTTGACAGTTTATTTTGGGTATCATCAGACGATTTGATTCAGTTACAATGGGATACGGACGTCAGATGGTTGATTAGGCCAGTCTTTGTCCATATAACTCCCACAGATCCTTCCTGACCTATATATTATTGTCTAATGAAAACTAGAATTATAAAAGTATCATAATGAATCAAGATCGTCACAGGGTTAATTTCCTGAGGAACATAAGCGTTCTTTTCCTCACCAAAACTCAGGTGTCTGATTCAATATCCAGCAGCCCCTTCTCTGTACTTGCTCTATCCTAGTTTCAAAGCCAAAGGCGGATGTTGTACATATGTGCACAACAAACTCACCTGCTCTCGTGTTCCCGATTTCGACTCATCTGAATTCTCCACTTTATGGCTCAAACTTTTCTGTCATTCTCTTACTAAATATTTCTGTGCTGTCTATCTTTCCCCTAACTCTACCAACTTTCCCAAATTCTTTGACTATCTAAACTCTACAGTGGAACACATTCGATCCATTTTCCTTTCTCAGAAATCTCCATCTTAGGAGATTTCAACGTTCATCACCGCCAATGGCTCTCCTCTCACACTACTGACCCACCTGGTGAACAAGCCTACGTCTTTTCTATCCTAAATGACCTAGAGCAATTAGTTCAGCAGCCCACCCATATCTCGGATCGCCTCGGAGATCGGCCCAACATTCTTGACTTGTTTCTAACTTCTAACCCTTCTTCTTATACTGTCGATCTTTTCTCTCCTTTGGGCTCCTCCGACCATAAACTTATCTCTGTCACCTGTCCTATCTCTCCAGTACGGCCACCCGATCCTCCTAGCCGGCGGCACTTGTGGCACTTTGGCGCTGCCGACTGGGAGGCTCTCCGGCAGTACTTCTTTGATTTCCCATGGAATTATTTCTGCTTCCGTGGCCGGCGACCCTCGGAGAGTGCTGAACGCATTACCGAGGTAATCCTATCGGGCATGGAAGCATACATTCCATTCTTTTTCTCTCGGACTAATGCTAAAAAATCTTGGTTTACTCACGCCTGTTCTACTGCTGTCCGCAATAAGGAGGTAGTATTCAAACGGTACCGACGCCTTAAAATTCAAGACTCTCATTCTTCCTATTTTTCTGCCCGGAATCAAGCCAAATCTGTTCTTCGACTTGCCAAGCACTCTTTCATCAATAATAAATGCACTGAACTATCCAACTCTAGCTCTTCCCAAGCATTCTGGCATCTAGCCAAAAACCTCTCCAACAATTTATCTTCCTCGTGTTTCCCTCCCCTTTCCCACTCTGATGGCACAACCATCACTTCTTCCTCTGACAAAGCTAAACTCTTCGCTCAAACTTTTGCTAGAAACTCCACCTTGGATGATTCCGGTGCTATACCTCCCTCTCCACCCTCCTCTCTCTTACTTATGCCTAATATCCTAATCTCTTCTAAAGATGTACTTTCTACCCTCTCTCGGCTTAATAATAATAAGGCGTACGGTCCGGACGGTGTTCCTCCTGTTGTACTAAAAAACTGTGCTTCTGTGCTCACTCCATGCCTAGACAAACTCTTTCGTCTCTGTCTATCCTCTAACGTCTTCCCTTCATGCTGGAAGTTTGCTCTCATTCAACCTGTCCCAAAGAAGGGTAACCGCTCTCAACCCTCCAACTATCGTCCAATTGCTCTCATCTCTTGTATTTCTAAAGTTTTTGAAACTATTCTTGCTTCCAAATTTCTTAAGCATTTCTCTTCTAATAATCTGCTCTCAGATCGCCAGTATGGCTTCCTTAAGGGTCGCTCTACTGGTGATCTTCTTTCATATCTTACTAACTCTTGGTCATCCTCCTTTAGGGACTTCGGTGAGACTTTTTCTATTGCACTAGACACATTGAAAGCCTTCGATAGAGTCTGGCACAAATCTTTAATTTCTAAACTACCCTCCTTCGGTTTCTATCCCTCCATCTGTGCCTTTGTCTCTAATCCTCTCCGGCCGTTTCATAGCTGCAGTTGTGGACGGCCATCGCTTACTTCCTCACCCTATAAACTCAGGTGTTCCTCAGGGCTCTGTCCTATCTCCTATTCTCTTTCTAATTTTCATAAATGACCTTCTCAACTGTCCCTCAACTCCTATCCATTCATACGCCAGACGACTCAACCTTACACTACTCCATTAGTTTTTCAAGCCAGCAATTCCTCAACGACAAACGGAATGAAGCCATCAAACACTTAAATTCTGATCTAATTACTATCTCCAATTGGGGCAGAGAAAACCTTGTTGCCTTTAATGCTTCCAAAACCCAATTTCTCCATCTATCTACTGGTCAGGAACTCCCTGCGGACTATCCCTTATTCTTCAACAATACAACAATCAATCCTTCATCTTCTCTCAATATTCTAGGTGTCTCTTTTTCTTCTGCTCTCAGTTGGAAGGACCATATTACCAGTCTTGCTAAGGCAGCCTCCCAGAAGCTGGGTGTGCTCAAGTGCCTTAGGGGGTTCTTTACCCCTGCACAGCTTCTTGCTCTGTAGAGGGGCATAGTGCGTCATTGTATTGAGTATTGTTCACATGTGTGGGGAGGTTCCTCTCACACCGCTCTCCTAGACAAAATTGAAAGGAAGGCCTTTTGTATCATTAACTCCCGTCTACTCACCAACTCTCTGCAACTCTTCGCCGCAATGTTGCATCTCTCTCGCTATTCTATCGTTACTATAATAATCAGTGTTCCTCAGAGCTTTCCCAGTGTATACCACCTCCTTTACGTAGGGCACGTGGTACCCGTCTTGCAACACAATCCCACCCCTACTCTGGCAACTCTCCAACCCAAGAGTGAAACGTTACTCTCAGTCTTTCTTCTATTCAACAGCTGAGCTCTGGAACTCTCTCCCAGAATAAGTCTTTCCCTCTTCCTATGACTTAAATTGCTTCAAACTCCGTGTGTCCAGGCATTTTGGCTCGAACGTCCCTTGATTTTGGCCCTGTCACTCTTTCAACTTTGGGGGAGGCAATCGCTATAAGCAGTTCTGCCTTTGTCCTCCCTCACTCACATAGAAAAAAAACAAAAACAAAAAAACGGTATTGGATAACACGTTGTAAGTTTTGACACAACAGGAAATCACTTATTGATTCCCTACTGTACATTCATATGTAAGCCCTATACTTTATGCTTCCTGTTAATTAATTAATTAATTCGAGTACAGGTCTACACTATTTTTCAATAGCATTTTCCAGACCCATTCTCATATTAACAGCTTGAGAACTATGAGACATTTTGATAACATATTTTGGCTATCATTAGACGATCTTATAAAACTTAGGAAGGCCCATCAAAATTAAAAAATTAACTTTATTAAATATGTTACATTTTATAGCAGATGGATACCAAACATTTGATATCAACATTGATCACATCTACACGTGTGGTGAGCTGGTAAAGAAGAGGAGCGTACGTGTGGGTGTAGGGGCTGGGTGGGAGGGAGGGAGGGAATCGGCAGGGTTGTTTGGTGATTTGCAATGCCATATGGAGTCTCCGTTATTGTTAATAATTTAGTATCTCTATTTCATTACGCCGAAGCTTTACTGCATATGATTTGAACTACAAGCAAATTGTGTTCAGCTTAGGAAGGATCTGATTTAAGTCAAATGGGTTTAATCACTATTTATTCAAGCAGATCGTTCTTTATGGTTCGCTGATCTAGAAGCAGGCACATATTCTGTCAGTGCGATTCCCATTCCCAACTTCCAGAGGCTGATCCTCCCTACCGCTTTTAGAAAGAAGTGCTGGATACTGACTACTGACTGACTGACATATCGTTCTTTAAGTTGAATACAATAGTCTGATATTAACACGAATGAAGTAAAAAACGTGCTCTATGATAAGTCAATACTGTTCAGACAAAATAAAAACGTAAGTTAGATATCATCATGGGTGTATACGACAAGGGACCTTACAGTTCGTTGGTCATATTTTTGTAATTGCTAAAATTGTATTTTCTCTCCATTTTAAAATGTTCAGAGTCCATATTTCACAAATTTGTTTACCTGCTCGTCATAGCTCAACAGGTGAGATCACGACCTATTGAATTACCATCATTATTATTTAGAACGGCAACTGGTAAATAATAACTATGTTCCAAGAGCTTGGCCGTGGTATCCCCACAACCCTTCTTCTTTTTCTTCTTCTTGAGTCGGACGGCGAGCAGGTAAACAAAGGCGTGGAATGTGGACACTCAGAATTTGATATGGGAGGGAAAATATAATTTACGCAATTTCAAAAGTAGCACTGCAAGGTCCCCAGAGTAGGACACGAGTAAAATAAATCCTGTAATTGAGAAGTAACTGTTGTAGTTCTCTAGAATAACCCTTTATGTACCGGTGACGTTTTTAACTTTAATCTGGCTACATTCAGACGATTATATTCCACTTAAAAAGAGCCCCCAACAATTAACAGGCTTCGAACTATCACTCTTAACCTTTTTTTCTACGACAGATCGTTCTTAAGCTGCACAAAATCGTCTAAATACAGTATAGCTAGAATATAATTAAGAAGACGTCGCCGGTACAGAAGAGGTTACTGTTATATAAGACAGTATCAGAGAGAGAGAGAGAGAGAGAGATAGTTCTAATTCACGGTATTTTGTGGATTTACACAAATATTGGCATTGATTGATTGCAAATGTGTTGTGTTTTGATCATGTCGTTTTCCATGTGTTACAAATGTAACATATTACCACGTTTTAATACAAATTCGGATCATTATGATGATATATATAATAAACTGATGAAACTACATTATTTACCTACAAACAAGTTGTCCTCTCCTTCCCCCACCTTCCGACCCCTAACAGCTCTAACCCCTCCTCTCCCCCATCCCCCTCTACCTTCACAACCACACACCTCACAGTGTGCCATCTGTTGGCAGAAAGATACACGTTTGTACACCTACAATTCTCGAGTCTATGAATATCCCGAGTGACGGTGAGGCAGGAGAGGTGACAGGGCTTTTGCCGCTGACTGAACATGACTCCCCCCTCCTCCCCCTGTCTAACAGATCTAACTCCTTTTCTCCTCCATCACCCTGCGCCCTCACAACCACTCACCTCACAGCGTGCCATCTGCTCGTAGAAATATGCACGTTTTATACACCTAATAGTTTTGAATCTATGAATATCGCAACTCATGGTGAGACTGGAATTTTACCGCCGACTGCAAAAATACAAACAATGTCTTGTGAATTATGTGATTGTGAATACTAGCTTTCCGCTTTACACCCTGGCACATGGATTATATTTTTGCTAAACTCACTACTATTTTGCTACATATTTTAACTCATAAAGAAAGAATAAGGGAAGTAGGCCATGGAGAGAGAAGAAGCGCTCTAAGTTTTTTTTCTTTCTGGAAAGGAGCGGATTCGTTTATGTGTATAACTAATGTGGAAATAAAAAGCAGGCGGATTAGAGGAGATGGAAGGGATGTGGACATGGAAAGGAGGCGGATTTGTGAAGCTGGAAGTATTATGTGGAGATGGAAAGGTGGATTAGTGGAGCTATGAGATATGTGGAGGTGGAAGGTATGTGAAGATGGAAGGGAGGTGGAAGGTATGTGGAGATGGAATGTATGTGATTATTGGAGGTGGAAAATATGTGGATATGGAAGGGAGGTGGATTGTTGGAGGTGGAAGATATGTGGAGATGGAATGGAGGTGGAAGGTATCTGGAGATGGAAGGGAGGTGGATTAGTGGAGCTAGAAGGTATGTGGAGATGGAAGGCAGGTGGATTAGTGGAGGTGGAAGGGAGGTGGAAGGTATGTGGAGATGGATTATTGGAGGTGGAAGGTAAGTGGAGGTGGAGGTGGAAGGTATGTGGAGATGGAAGGTATGAGGAGGTGGAGTATTGGAGGTGGAAGGTATGTGGAGGTGGAAGGTATGTGGAGTATTGGAGGTGGAAGGTATGTGGAGATGGAAGGGAGGTGGATTATTGGAGGTGGAAAGTAGGTGGAGGTGGATTATTGGAGGTGGAAGGCAGGTGGATTATTGGAGGTGGAAGGTATGTGGAGATGGAAGGGAGGTGGATTATTGGAGGTGAAAGGTATGTGGAGGTGGAAGGTATGTGGAGATGGAAGTTAGGTGGATTATTGGAGGTGGAAGGTATGTGGAGATGGAAGTTAGGTGGATTATTGGAGGAGTATTGGACCTGAAGGAGAGGTAACTATGTAGATTAGTTAGACAATTGGACATTGAGAGGCGATGGAGAAGTGTAGATCAAATAGGAAAATAGATTAGTAGCAACGGCAGGTAGGTGGATTTGGAGGAAAGATGAGCTGTGGAGTAAAGGGCATGTATGCGAGGAATATATTGTTGCTGTTGTATTAGTTGAGATGAAATTGATAAGATATGAAGTAGGGTAACTAGGAGAGGTGGATTATGCATAAGTCAACTTTGAAACTTCATATACCTTTAAACAAAATCCTGCAAATAAAACAGTTGGTATTTATTTAATGATAAATACATAACATTTGTTCTACATTAACTGTTTTTCAAAAGCACTCGCGTAAGGAGAAGTTCGAGCGGTCTATGATCCTTTTAATACATATGTATACAAGTTAAATATCTAAGATTCACATGTCCCATCTCAATACTTGTATGGGCTCTATTCTATTCGCTCTGTAAGTAGGCGAGAAATCATGACCTTTAACCTCTGTAACTCAAAAACTACTAAAGTAATCGAGCTAGTATGTCCACCATTTGGGAAGAGTTAGTCAAGGAATAGATGTGGAAATTTACAACCAATTTGTTCTAGCCCTTTTTGAGTTACAGAGGATATAGGTCATGATTTCTCGTCTACCTACAGTGAATAGATTATAGTTAATGGGCCACACAGTCCGACAAACGACCATATTCATGAACCTTAGTATAATAAACGTAGAATAAGCGAAATAAACAGTAATATACTGCAATTTTCACAAACTGGGTGATACAGTTTTACAGTACTTCATAAATGAGGACTCACTTCTTTAGTGTTCGTTCATTGTGGTATAGATACTCACAACACCTCTCTCACATGTTTGAGGGTGCGGTTCATAGTAGCTGTGGATTATTTGTCGGCAGTGTAAGGATCACTGACCTTGATTTTGCAGAGGATGTTGTGATCCTAACTGGTCTCTGAGAAGTTGTCAGCAACGGAGCATAAAGGTCGTTTGGGCTAAAGTACAAGTACAAGCATTTGGTTGCTTTTTTAATGGAATAGTGAAATTGTATTCATGTATTTGATAAGAACAGAGGCATTAAATTATATGAACTTAATTTGATAGCGAGGTCCATTAAATTGGTGGGCCTAGCTACGACGTAAACTATCCCCTTGGCCTAGCATATGGTGCTATTAGATATTTCAGCAGTATATGGTGTTGTTCATACTTATGCAGCAGGACAAAACTATGTCTCCTCATGATGCTGGTGTTTCATGTCCTATCAAACAGTTACGAGATGTGGTTACTCAGCCGAGTCAGCAACGATTTGGAGATACAGTAACGTGTTCGTTACTAAATGTCTACCCCTGTGTTGACCACATGTAAAAGCAACATCTTGTTATACCTGCTGCATAATTCATAAACGAAGTTGAGAGAGCGTGTGGCTCGTTTCCCTGAAATTGACCCTTTCTTACAGTGCTGCGGTTGGAGAGAACTTTACGTAGCTATAGATTGAGACATTTACTTTGTAACTATTTGTCAATCTACTGCCAGACAACTTGATCCCAGTGGTAGTGGCCACGAATGAATCGCCCTCTTATTCAGAGACAACTTGTTTGATTCTCTATCTTGCTGTGGGGGGAGGGTTTGTAGCCCAACCTCCTATTACAGTACAGTACTTTATACACTTTCACATTAGCAATTATTTTCTTTATGTATTTATTAACGATTGCTATCCTTCTTCAGTGTTAGGGCTAATGAAGGAGTTGGTATGGCTGCAGGTGGTGATGGGAGTGTGGGGGTATGGGGTGGGGGTGATGACACCACTGAACATCCTCCTTATGCCTAAGGTCATGGGACTCCACAACATGCCCGCAGTCTTTGGCACGCAGAACTTTTTTGTGGCTTTTGCTTTCATCATCTTCGGCCCAACAATAGGTGGGTAACTCAAAAACTATAATGAACTGTATTGATCAGTGATGATGTGTTTAGTTTTACCTAGGTAATAAATACACGTAAGTTGAGCTAGCAAACAGTCACGAAATGTGTCCTTGAAGAGGCTAGGAAATTAACTCCGGGATAATATAATTAATAACTACACCTGTTGTACTAAAAAAAATAATGACTCTAAAATCAATATTGTGAACTATATAATTATAATCCTGCTGATTCAATTATCATATACAATAATTTGTTCATGCTTGTAATGCCATTCCATTTTAATATTGCTTTGTGCTTCTCACTCCTTATATGTCATAACCATATATAATATTGACATTAACCCTTCCTACCCGGGCTGTCTTACCCAATGACGGTCGCCCCTACCCGGGCGAAATGGCTGAAAAACGTCTAGGCCTAGGCTACCGTATTTATGTTTATTTTCACTGCTAGAACTTTCCCACTCATCTATAATCGTAGTGCGGTTTTCAATCTGTATTTTGGCGTTGAGTAGAGCTCTGTAAGTCAAGTGGTTCAGTTGTGATGACGATTTCAGTGGAGCAAATATTGCAGAGATGTTGCCAATATGGGGGCTTTTCAGACACTAATTTCGTCTGACGTCAGAACAATAACATTGAAGAGTCTTCTCCTTCTTGTTTTCGGAGGTGCGGTGACGCAACGCTTGGGTTTGTTGACATACGTCGTACGCACAGCATTCAGACCAAGCTTAATTAGGCTATTAAGCTGCTGCCTTAGGTAAGGCATACCGGGTAGCGGCCCTTCTTTCGAGCTGTCCTTACCTAAGGCAGACCGGGTAGGAAGGGTTAAAAGTATTGCTGCATTAAACACACACGCAAATGGTCATCTCATAACTGTGTCTAGTATAAAATGCTAGGATTGTAAATTTGATGGTCTTATGAAGATATTTAGAAGCCAAATGTTTATAGCAATCACAAATACAACACCCTGAGATTAAGCCCTAGTTGACCAAGTTTTGTTGCTTATAAAGTCCAGGTTGAATATATGGGTGCCTTATAAATCTTTGATGATGCCCACATGCTCTAGAACCGGGTTCTGGCTAACGAAACCGAGGACGCACTCACTCGGTGTTTTCCTGATTTTCAAAATATAAGGTGTTATCATATATTCTATATTCACGTTTTAGTACAAGCCCCAATACTATGTAAAACGATGTAGCTGATGGGCTGTGTATGTGTGAGTGTAAGTGTGTTTACGTGTGAACATAAATTATGAAGTATGTACGCGTGTTGCGAATGTTGTCTATAAATTGTGTCAGAAAAATATTATAGTCTCCCCAGCAAAGAAAATGGACTATCTTTTAACCCAAGAACAGTGATAGACCTCACGGAAGGGTCAGCATAGCAAACGCGATAGGCCTCATGGAAGCAAGACCATAACAAAAAACTTCCAAATCACCCCAGGAGCTCTCAAAACAAAGGAATATGTCATTAGGTGAAATAATTCCCCTCTATTACTTCCCACCACTCAGTCATATGTTTCTCACCCCCTTTCCCCTCCTTCCCCATCTTATTTCCCCTTCCCCCCTCTCAATTATCACCTATTTTTCCTCTTATTTTAATAATTTATTAGTTATTTTTCGTGTGAATTTATCTCCCGCGGTAATGTAGCCCAAGTGGGTTGCATTAGAGTCGTTATATAACACTGAGTTACCTCCCGCTTGGCTCAGTCGAGTCAGAGACCTAGTAAGAGGAGGGTGTATGTCTCGCTTCCTCCCGCCTGAGAATACGACTGGGTGGCGAATATTTACGATTTTCACCACCCAAATGCTTTTCCCACTTATTTTATCGCTCTTCAAGGTTCATTTATTCATCATATACAGTATGTGAAATAAAAGCACATTGAACAAAAATAATGCTTTATATCGTTAATATAACAAATTCTGTCAGAATCCAAGGTTAGAAGTTCACAAATAATTACCCTAGCCCCTAGGGCATTTTCACGTTTCTCGGGTTAAAGCAACAGAACAACAAAAATAGCTGAAACTATGAAAGTTTTCATAGCTGCTGTACAACAATTATTCATAATGGAGTTTGCTTTATTGAAATAAGCAATACAACTGATTAATCACACATTGAAATTTATAACTCTCTATGTTTTGTTGAACTAGATATCAAAATATTATTCTATATTATCAATTCTCAACCTGCATAATTTAAATATAAGATATACAATTCATAACCCAAACATATCAATTTGATGTGATACTTAAGTTAAAGGCAGATGATTACACAATACAATGCAGTATAACTTACAATAAAGAACAACAGAAAAAAAGAAAAAGGGGGAATTAGCTGAAATTGCACAAAATATGGCTGTTATATTTCCTTGGGTTAGTAGTAGAGCATAGTACGCTGCTGTTAGTTATCAAACAGTATAAAAACTCCCCCCATTATTTCCAGGTCTAATTCAAATATGCAAATCAATTGACATTGTAAATTCAAATATTTATTTTATTTTATTTGTTTATTTATTTATTTATTTTTTTCTATGTGAGTGAGGGAGACAAAAGGCAGAACTGCCTGTAGCGAATGCCTCCCCCATAGTTAAAAGAGTGACAGGGCCAAAATAAAGGGACGTTCGAGCTAAAATGCCTGGACACACGGAGTTTGAATCAATTTAAATCATAGGAGGAGAGAAAGACTGATTCTGGGAGAAAGTTCCAGAGCTCAGCTGTTGAATAGAAGAAATACTGAGACTAAAGTTTTACTCTTGGGTTGGAGAGTTGCACAGAGTAGGGGTGGGATTGTGTTGCAAGACGAGTACCACGTACCCTACGTAGAGGAGGTGGTATACACTGGGAGAGCTCTGAAGAGCACTGATTATTGTAGTAGTGATAGAATAGCGAGAGAGATGCAACATTGCGGCGAAGAGAGAGAGATTGCAGAGAGTTGGTGAGTGGGTGGGAGTTAATGATACGAAAGGCCTTCCTTTCTACTTTGTCTAGGAGTGCGGTGTGAGAGGATCCTCCCCACACATGTGAACAATACTCAATACAAGGACGCACTGTGCCCCTATACAGAGCAAGAAGCTGCGCAGGGGTAAAGAACCCCTTGAGGCGGTTGAGCACACCCAGCTTCTGGGAGGCTGCCTTAGCAAGACTGGTAATATGGTCCTTCCAACTGAGAGCAGAAGAAAAAGAAACACCAAGGATATTGAGAGAAGATGATCAAGGATTGATTGTTGTATTGTTGAAGAATAAGGGATAGTCCTCTTGGAGTTCCAGACTGGTAGATAGATGGACAAATTGGGTTTTGGAAGCATTAAAGGCAACAAGGTTTCTCTGCCCCAATTGGAAAAAGTAGTTAGATCAGAAGGTAAGTGTTCCATAGCCTCATTACGTTTGTCTTTGAAGGATTGCTGGCGGGGGCATTCTGGAAAACTAAATGAGTAGTGCAAGGTTGAGTCATCTACGTATGAATAGGTGGGACTGGAGGTACAGTTGAGAAGATTATTTATGAAAATTAGAAAGAGAATAGGAGATAGGACAGAGCCCTGAGGAACACCGGAGTTGATAGAATGAGGAAGTTAGCGAATGCCATCCACAACCGCAGCTATGGAACAGCCGGAAAGGAAATTAGAGACAAAGGCACAGATGGAGGGATAGAAACCGAAGGAGGGTAGTTTAGACATTAAAGATTTGTGCCAGACTCTATCGAAGACCTACGATATGTCTACAGCAATAGAAAAGGTCTCACTGAAGTCCCGAAAGGAGGATGACCAAGAGTTAGTAAGATATGAAAGAAGATCACCAGTAGAGCGACCCTTAAGGAAGCCATACTGGCGATCTGAGAGCAGATTATGAGAAGAGAAATGTTTAAGAAATTTAGAAGCAAGAATCGTTTCAAAAACTTTAGAAATACAAGAGATGAGGACAATTGGATGATAGTTGGAGAGTTTAGAGCAGTCACCCTTCTTTGGGACAGGTTGAATGAGATCAAACTTCCAGCATGAAGAGAAGACGTTAGAGGAGAGACAGAGACGAAAGAGTTTGCCTAGGCAGGGAGTCAGCACGGAAGCACAGTTTTTGAGTACAACAGGAGGAACACCGTCCGGACCGTACACCTTCTTAGTATTAAGCCCAGAGAGGGTAGAAAGTACATCTTTAGAAGAGATTAGGATATTAGGCAAAAGTAGGAGAGAGGGGGGTGGAGAGGGAGGAATAGCACCGGAATCATCTAAGATGGAGTTTCTAGACAAAAGTTTGAGCGAAAAGTTTCGCTTTGTCAGAGGAAGAAGTGATGGTTGTGCCATCAGAGTGGAAAAAGGGAAGGAAAGACGAGGACAGTCGATTCATTTGATAACCCTTGAAAGCTGATTCCCACGAAAGTTTATTATGAGGCCCCAATTCTATGACTCCATCGACATATGTTTGTGATGTCTACATGTGTGATCCAGAAATACCTGTACGTGTTTGTGTGTGTGTGGTATTGGTGGTGTGTGTGTTGGTGGTGGTGGTGGTGTGTGTGTGTATGTGTTTATATACCAACATCGGTGAGCTGACAACTTTATCAATATATAATTATTTTCAACCTGTATACCTCAATTATTACCAACACAACCGCTTACGGTAAGCTAGAATAATATCAGGAATGGCCCGAGGGGTATGTGATTTGGAGGGGGGTGAAGGCAATTTGGACCAACCTAATCCTTTCGGCGTTGAAGTTTGACCAACTTAATCCATCCTATGGTTCTGCGTTGAAGTTTGACCAACTAAACACTAACAAGTATCGTAATAAATTCAAATCAAATTCATAAAAAAGATAATGTGTTACAGATGTACAGGTGCAGTAAATTCCTGGAAAGTAAAAACTTTTAGTTACAGGTTTCAGATGACAAAGGCAAAATAAAAATAAAATTTAATTGTGTTTTTCTGGAGCAGGTACGCAATTTAAATTCAATATTGCGCTAATTTTCCATCATGCTATGGATTAATAGATTTTGAAATAAATCCTACATGATGGTTAGATAACCTGATCGGTGATCACATGCCAAAAAAACATACACACACGCAGACATATCAAATGTTAGTAACAGTATGCCAAATACAAGAAAAGGAAAACAAATGTTTCAACTTGAGTATGACCATGTTAATAATGGATTCATAAGGATTCAGCAGTAAAACCCAGCGAGGGAAGCGAACCTGTTGAGCTGGGGTGTCTAGGGGGGCGCTGTAAGCCCCCTCCCCCCCGAGCAAAACATTGAAAAATACGCACTTTTAGAGGCATTTCGAGGCCTCTGGAGGGCGAGGGAATGGAGTGTTTTTCAATCCTGGTTTAATAATCTGGCAAAAGTGTTTCTCACCAATGGCAATCAGAGACAGATCATATTTGTATGTATTTATCTGAAGAACATTCTTACTTCATTATCTGATAAGGAGTTCTGTGAAATGTTATGGGTGTCTATCAGGCACCCATAAAACTTAAAGCCATTTTTGAGGTCCTTGACCCCCAAATTTAACCTATTTGTATCATCTTAAAGTAGCATTTGTTTACAGCATAAACTTCAATAAATGAAATTCCCCACTTTTGACCAACTCGTTAAAAAAAGTCATCTCGAAGACTTCCCAATTTATGTCAAAAGAAAAATCTTCAAAGACTAGTTTCAAAACTCCATTCTTAAACGTTGACCAACTAAGTAAGTGTTTTACCTACTTTGTGAAACAACGTAATTCTCCAGTATCTATCTTTGACGAACTCAGTCATGTTATGACCAACTCAGTAACAAACATTGGGGGGGTTATCCCCAGTCAGGCCATCCCTGGTATAAGATAGGTTAAATCAGGACTGTAATGCCCCTTTCTCAATGATGCGAGTTCATACGATTTTCATCGCAGACACCAAGAAATGGGCACATTCGTGACATGTCGCAACACAATCTTGAACTCTAGCATGATAATCGTTTGACTCGCAAGGCCTCGCAAGGGCCCTCGCGGGTCATCGCAAATGTTCGGATTGTTCAAAATTTGAGACGAGGACTTGCGAGGGGTCCGAACCCTCGCAAGCATAGTCGAACATTGCCGAGGGATCGGCGAGGCAGGGATGGGGCGATTACATGAGCAGTGTAATTTATTACGATTACGATTACAGACGAATTTTAAGATTACAATTACGATTATGATTACAGAAGACCTGAATGTAATTGATTACGATTACGATTGTAAGCTTTGTAATCATGATTACAATCGTGATTACTTGAAATGTAATGAAATGTAATAATGTAAATAATTAATTGGTATCTGGTTTCATTCTTCCTCTGAGGTGGCCTGACACATGACGGTTGAAACATTTCAGTGTAAAACTTAAATACAAATTCATATTTTAATGAAGTTAAGCATAGGACCTGAAAAACTTTATTACCGGTAGCTAACGAACTTCACTGAATGTAGAGAGCATCATCGAAAACTTCAAATCATAATGTGTATGTGTGTATGTATGTATGTATGTATGTATCTATATACTCAGGCACATACCCCATAGCTGAGGGTGGCCGACTTGAGACAGAGCCTGAACAGGGACAACACAACACAACAGAAAACAAAACACAAAATTAAACACATCTACTAAAAAAAAAGTGTATTTCAGACCCGATGTCGCAGCGCCTTTCGCAATTTGTGGCAAGACTATAGGTTACATAATAATGACATTCGAACACAATGTTATTGATACCCCGCCGTAAATTATGGTGTTATAAAGGTTTGTCAAATTATTATAGTTACGATGCTACCTCTTAGGGTAGCCAAAGGGAACGCAAAAACATGAGCAAGCAATCGGACACCAGACAGACCCCGCTCCCCTACAGTCATACTGTCCCTCCCCCACCAACCCCACCAACCAAGCGCCCCCACCAACCCCCTCCTACTCACCTTTCTATACCCCCTCCCCACCTCTCTCTCTCTCTCTCTCTCTCACACACACACACAGCATATTGGATAATAATTATAAAGACATTCAGTACTTTGTACATTAATATACCGTGGTATTACGCGACATTGGGTTTACAATAGAACTAAAGTATATACAGCAACAATGAGTTGGGCAGCTTTTGCAAATGAACATGACCCATAAGTTGGTTAATCACATTACAGTATACTGTCTTTGCTAGCAAGTTTGGCGGGTAGTTATAATTATAACCCTATAATTTATGGTTGGGTATGGTCGTTTCAGGCTATATGGACCTGTTGTTCGGTTATCCGTATGATGTCATGACATGATTGGCCATAATATTCTAAAGAATTGGAAGAGGTTTGTATAATTACAGAATAAATAAATATTAACAAGATAATTAATGGATAATTAAACAGGCAAATTAATGTACTGCACATATATTATATTTTAGTCTTCGTCACTGTCAAGGAAGAGCTCATCCTCATCATCGCTGTCAAAGCTTATAACGACAGGTTCCACAATGTCATGAATATTGTCAGATGACCAATAATCCTCTTCAAACGCCATGGCTCTTCCTACGGCACCTGCCCAAATGTCTTTGGTTGCGCGTAACTTTGCTTCCTCTAACCTGGCCTTCAGGCTGGCATGAGTGAATCGTTGTAACGAGGTGCGTACGTATCTCTTCATACACCTCCACACCTGCTCGATGGCGTTCAGCTCAGGATGCGCCGGTGGAAGTCGGACAACTTCGTGACCCCATTCTCGGATTATATTTTCCACTTTGTACCGTGGCTTTGGTCGATTTTCTTTGCATATACGAAGGAGTTCAGGACGAGTAGCGTGAGGTGAGAAGGGGAGTTTCCTTTCCTCCAACCATTTCACAAGGTCAGCTTTTTTGGTGGTAGTAGTGGGACAGCGACTTTCCTCCGTAAACTGGTTGTGGTAGGGTGCATTGTCCAACACAACTACTGATGGCTCTGCCAATGCTGGTAAAAGTTTTGCTGTGAGCCAGTGAACAAAAAGGCTGCTGTTAATTTCCCCGTGGTAGTCACCTGTTTTGTTCTTTGCAGGGAAACATACAAAGGAGCCATCCACAAAACCCTCGACTGTGCCACCTGCTACCACCACAAATCGCTCTCCTTCACCAGGTGGCACCTGACGGCTGTAGGTGGCACTTGTTTCAGGTTGTGTTCTGTCCACCCACTCCCTGTTGTGTGACATCCTTGTTGTGAACCACGTTTCATCCACATACACCACCTGTCTTCCTTCCTGCCGATGATGCTGGAGTGCGCGGAGAGCGTCAATACGACGACATACTATATCATTCGAATCTTTCCGTACATACATTTTTCTCTGTGATACCCTGTAACGGAATCCCATGCTGTGCAACACACGCCATATCGCTGTCTCTGAGGTCTCACTTGGAATAATATCGGCCCTCTTCAAATCATCGGTCAGGGTAACAACAGTAAATGTTTCCTTTGCAGCAAACTTGGCATGCACAAAACGTCGTATGGTACCAATAGTAAAGCTGTCAAAGACAGGTGGTGTAGTGGAGGGGGTCGGGGAGTCAGGCGGTGTAATGGTGGGAGTGCTCCGTGTTTCAGGTGGTGTGTCTGGCTGTGAACGCAGGTTGCGCTGCACCATCTTCCGCACTGCCTGGATTGTCATACCCATCACGTGAGCGACACGGTCATACGGCCTGTGTGGAAAGACAATATCGTAGAATAGGGAAATGGTCGAATATTAACCCGGGAACTGCGGGAAGACTCTTAAGAGTTCCCCCGGCGGACTGCGGGAAAACTCTTAAGAGTCAGAGAAAAAAAATCAATTTTAAACATAAAAAAACAAATTTTTTTTGTTTTTTTTTTTTTGCCCTTGGGCCATGCAAAATATCAGTCCTCTACCTCCCCTCTTTCCCCACTTTCCTCCCCTCCTTCAGTTATCACCTATTTTCCCTGTTATTCCCTTATTCTGAGGTATATTTTCGTGCTAACATTAGCGAGTTGCAAGCAGGGCATTGTCATCACTGTTAGCAAGCGAGTGCAAGAGAGAGAGAGAGAGAGTATCGATCGACAGTGTCTCTCCAGCCTTGGGGGAAATTGGCGGGAAAGGAGGTTGCCTCACCCATACATTCTGTAACTTCCGCCCTGTATCGCCGATTTTGACCATCGAAACGCTGTTTTCACTTGTTTTATTGTTGTAACAGGTTAATACCTTTATAATCAACCTATAATAGGCGCATATGGATAAGTATTAATGCTATTTATGGTAAAATTAATATTTTAGTGATGGAAACAGCTCAAATACATGCGCACAGGCAGAGGTGTCTAATTACCCCCATGCGCACTTCAGAGGTTAAGGACAACATAGTTGTATTATTATATGTTATGGTATTATGTGGTGGGCTGAATCCAAGATCTATATACTAAGGTCTACCGGACGGCTGACCAAAATAAGCTCTCTCCCACGCACAGTGTAGAGTGCGCCCCACACTAGCCTGCGCTCGACCCAGCTTCCCTCCCTCAATACCAGTACCTCTTCTTTTGTTGTTTATTTATTCCTTGTAAACTATAGTCCATGGGATCTAAGATCAGTGGAAGTTCAATCAGTTCATTCACTTTGAGTAATCGATCAAGAACAAACGAGGTGAAACAAAGTGGATGTATTATATTATGCATTTTAAACATCCTGAACCTACCATAGACACACTGAGGATAGTTACTATACAGTTATTATTATTTTTACACACACGCACACTCAGTTTGTACAATACATTGTACGTGTTTGTGTGTGTTTGGTCAAAAAGCCCCTTTGGGGATTATATGGGTCAAACTTTGTTTAATGTGTCACTACATCCTTCTACTTTATAAGGAATTAGGCGGCTTGTCATGTCATTAATGACAAGGAGTAGCTTAACATAGGTAAGGTAGAATTTAAGCACACTCACACACACACACGCGCGCACATACACACACACACACACTCACACGGACACTGATTACATGTGTGTGTCTTTCGAAATAAATTCGTGTTTTTATAACAAGGGACAAATTATTGTTCTCTTCCCTTTCTCCCTTTCAATTGGACATAAACAATAGAGAATACATACATTTAAAAACATGGCTTCCTCTACCTTCGTTCACAAAATCGTGATTACTTCGTTCTCTGTTTATTCAGATGTAAGTAATCAACTATGGCCAACAAACAAACAAACAACAAACAACAACAAACAATTCAGCACTAGACCCATTAATATAATGTGTTCAAACAAACGTAGCCAAATGTAACAATACTCAAACATTCACACCAATATCAATAACACACACACACACACACACTTGTCTTGCTATGGCCGGTCATTTTTAGTCCTCTTATAAGTACACTCACCCGTACTAAAAGTTGCTCAGGGGTGGGTCCTTTCATCCCCTACTCCACCCTGGGCAGGTGGAAGGGGGGAGTTGGGTCCAAGTCTACCCCCACCTTCCACCCCCAAACTATCCCCAACTCCCCCACCCTCCTTCTCTAGTTAGTGATTGGAGGCGATTGTTCTCATGAATTGTAAATTATTGTTATACCATCTTTGAACATGCTTACAATGGCCAACATTTATTAATACAATATACTGTATAATTGTATTCTCAAAATGAGTCTATACACACATGGGTTACAAGAATCTCGGCTGTAATGGGCTTCTACCTCTCTCTCTCTCTCTCTCTCTCTCTCTCTCTCTCTCTCTCTCTCTCGCTCTCTCTCTCTCTCTCTCTCTCTCTCTCTCAACACTGAGACTACGAGGTCATCTCATTCAATTTGTTTAAATATATAATGGGTTTGACAATGTGGATCATAGCAAACATTTTAACCTAAATATGAATACAATACGCAACCATGGCTGACAGTTAGCATTGAAAAGGTTCAACACTAGTATTTGTGGAACTTGTTTCTCATTTAAGATCTGATCTACATGGAACAAACTTTCCTCAGAAGTTGTAAACATTTCCTCGGTAGAGCAGTTCAACAAGAGTGGATAGTATTTTGCACACTCTGTAAGGAGTGTAGTGCACTGAACAATATCTCGCATTCAACTTCGAAAATTTCCCCGAAATGGACGGCAAGGTCTTTGATATACTAACTATTCCTTGTAACTCTTTCATAGCACACACTTTCTACAACCAAGATTTTACGGGTCTGAATGGCGTATATGTCCCTTCATTAGAGTGTGTGATGAGTGTTGCCTGCATTCGATACACATAGAGAAGAGTTGATGGTAAAATTGTCTATTAAACCTATGCATTTTTTCGGGGTTTGTAGAGGCGAGAGGCTGGGATCACAGATAGAGACAGAGAAGGGGGAAGTGAGAAGGCGAGCCCTGCTACTCAAGGGCTCGATACTCAAACTTTACTAAAAATTAACACCGACTTTGATCGTAAGTTGTATCGAGTTCTACATGTAATTGATTGAAAACGAAGTTCTACATGTAATTGATTGAACACGAAGTGTATAGGCCACATATAATTAAATGCAGACCGTTTATACTATGTATGGTATTGAATAAATGGGAGAAACTGATTGAAATGGTAAACGAAACAATCAACAATAGTCGCAACACTATTACAGCCAATATTTGCCTTTAGACCTTTCCTTTAATATTAAAAAAAGACCGACTGTGTAAGTAATTTGAAAACCTAGGAGTAGATCGTAGAGGAAAAGTTGATGTTTATTGCAATAATGGTGAACATAATATCCTGAATAATGTATGATATTGGAATTAATTACGGTATCACTAGCCTATATTAAAAGCATATCACGTCTTGGTCGTGGATTGTAATGCAATGCTAGAGAGACACACACACGCAGAGAGAGAGAGAGAGAGAGAAAGGTAGAAAACCAATACAGCCGAGATTCTTGTAACCCATGTGTGTATAGAGACTCATTTTGAGAATACAATTATACAGTATATTGTATTAATAAATGTTGGCCATTGTAAGCATGTGCAAAGATGGTATAACAATAATTTACAATTCATGAGAACAATCGCCTCCAATCACTAACTGCCAGCTAGAGAAGGAGGGTGGGGGAGTTGGGGATAGTTTGGGGGTGGAAGGTGGGGGTAGACTTGGACCCGACTCCCCCCTTCCACCTGCCCAGGGTGGAGTAGGGGAAGGAAGGACCCACCCCTGAGCAACTTTTAGTACGGGTGAGTGTACCTAGAAGACGTGATTGCATATCATCCTTCAAGTTGTTAATGTCAAAATGAATGGAGCAAATCAATGCATGTGTTGGGTTGCTTTTATCTGTATGTTGACTGGCATTCAACCACAAGCGTCATATTTTTTTAATTTTTGGGAATCGAAAATAATCTAATGTTTTCAGATGTTTTTGCTTGTTTGATGTTGTTAAGAAACCCAAACACAGAGCAGTTATTCGGCATAGTGATCCACACAACCAACTAGCGGGGCCTATAAACAAAGAATGTCATTCTAATATACATAGTGCGCCTACATGAACTTTCTGTGTTGAGGTTACCCATTTTGGTTTGAGCCCAAGTGCGAGAGGAGGGGCGCAGGTCTGTCATTTGACAGGCGCTAATCCACCCCTACCTGCGCGCCGGTTGACCTTAGTATATAGGTCTTGGCTGAATCTATTGGAATAATATAAGGTTGAATAACCTTACGAATTCACCTCACCTGAGGAAAATTTATGGCACGTAGCTCATATAGAATATAATGGTATTAAGATCAAGATATAATCACCAAACATTGTCATTCCTATAAAATATGTTCCGTAAACGTATAGACAAAAGCGTTATGGCTAATAATTACCTGCTAAGGCTTATTTTCAGTGCGTCAGCGTTCTTCTCTTGGTTGAACATATTGAAAAGTCGTAGCGCAATCACACCTTTGCATCCACGCGGGCATCTCAGCATACCGGCCATCTCCTGCAGGGACGTAGCACATCTTCAGTAGCTTGTGAGTAGGCACCTTCCTCGATCGCAGGCCAGTGAAAATCTCCCGTTAAATTGCTCAAGTATTCCAAACACTGGGAAAATATCAAACTGAAACAGACCTATCACGGTTGTTTCCCTAAACTATCAATCCAAGCTCCGCCCATAATTTCCAATCATAAACTATTATACGTATATATTAAAGCATAATTTTGTATGGCTTTATATTTTCCCTTTAACAGACAATGTTTAGAGAGAGAGAGGTGGGGAGGGGGTATAGAAGGATGAGTGTAGGAGGGGCTTGGTGGGGGCGCTTGGTTGGTGGGGGAGGGACAGTATGACTGTAGGGGAGTGGGGTCTGTCTGGTGTCCGATTGCTTGCTCATGTTTTTGCGTTCCCTTTGGCTACCCTAAGAGGTAGCATCGTAACTATAATAATTTGACAAACCTTTATAACACCATAATTTACGGCGGGGTATCAATAACATTGTGTTCGAATGTCATTATTATGTAACCTATAGTCTTGCCACAAATTGCGAAAGGCGCTGCGACATCGGGTCTGAAATATACAGTAGGTCGCCCAGGAGAAGACCCAGTGAACCCTTTCCCAAAGACCGCGTTATCACTCATCTATTCAGAAGCATTCTCCATTCATTCCTAATTACTGTATTATCACTTTTCTTACTTATTTTACAGTCATCTCTCTATCTTCCAACACTGGTACTACACAAACTCTCCATCTAAACGTAGGTCTTCCTACCAGTCTACCTCCCCTTGTGTCAGACTCATATACTCTCTGTGTAAGCCTTTCATCTCCCATTTGCTCAATACTGTACGTCCATTAAAACACAGCACCCTTCTGTCCACTCTGGCCGACAAAGGTTCCTGCTGTCCCACTCTCCTACGTACCGGTACCTCTTGATTCCTCGATCTGTCTCTATGAGTCACTCCATTATACTCCTCAAGCAGTTAATCTCCATCACATCAAGCTTTCTTCTCTCTTGTGCCTTCAGAGCCCATGTATCAGCACCGTACATCAATGTTGGTACAACTATCCCTTGATACATTTCACTTTTAACTTTAATTCTGATATTTCTCACCTTCCACATACTTCCCATTGCTACAAAGACTTTCCTTCCTTCACATACTCTCTGTTTTACCTCTATTTCCACACCTGTGTCCTTGCTTATCACTCCTCCTAGATATTTAAAACACTCCACTTGTTTCAGAATTTCCCCATCCAGCCGCACATCTAGATTCACCCTTCGAGCACCTATATTAATAAAAATAATAAAAATAATCTTCTGGTTACTTATATAGCGCCCGTATCGCCTCCTTCGAGGATTCACAAGCGCTTGGCTTTCTTTATTCTACCAGAGACCATTACCCATCCCCCTTGCTCATGGGGAGATGGTAACCACCGGCTATATCCCAGAAAAACTTTTCAACCTGAGCGGGGATTGAACGCGAGACCTTCAAGATGGGAATCAGGCACGCTATCAACTGAGCCAACCGGACGGCTGGCTCACTTTACTCTTCTTTACTCTTCTTAATGTTCTCCCTCAGCTTCCTCTTCCCACATACCACACCAAAGTCTTTGACTACTCACTGCAGTTTCTCCTCAGAATCCGACACCAACGCTGTGTCATCAACAAACAGCAACTGGTTCAACTCGCCAATCTCTACCGTTCTTTTCTACTAAACCCAATCCTTTACCCAGTTATTATTTTCGCCTCCCTAACCTCACCATCCATATATACATTAAACAACTACGGTGACATTACATAACCCTGTCCCAGACCTACGTTTACCTCAAACCATTCACTCAACTCAATTCCTACTCTAACACACACTCTGCTCTCTTCATAAAAACTTGACTGCTCTTAACAAATTTCCTCCAATTTCATAAATCCTTAACACCTTCCACATTGCTTCTTGATCCACACGATCATACGCTTTTTCCAAATCCATAAGAGCCCAAAATATCTCCTTATGCTTCTCTAAATACTTCTCGCATAGATGTCTTACTGCAAAAATCTGATCCACACACCATCTTCCCCTCCTAAAACCGAACTGCTTTTTTCCTTTTGCACCTTCTGTACCCTTTATTTTCCTCTCTATCAACACCCTGCCATACAGCTTTCCAACAATTGATAATAAACAAATATCTCTATAACTTGAACAATCCTGCCGGTCTCCCTTCCATTTGTACAATGGCACAATACATGTACTCCTCCAGTCTAGTGGTACCATTGACACAACTTAGCACACATTAAATAGTCTCATCACTCACCAGCCAATCTATTATCAATATATTATTCCTCAGAGTTCTCTCAGTGTATACCACCCCCTCTTCGTAGAGCACGTAGCACCAGTCTTGCAACACAATCCCACCCCTACTCTCCAAACCAAGAGTGAAACGTTATTCTGTCTTTATTCTATTCAACAGCTTAACTCTGGAACTCTCTCCCAGAATCAGTCTTTTCCTCTTCCTATAACTTAAATTGCTTCAAACTCCGTGTGTCCAGGTATTTTGGTTCGAACGTCCCTTGATTTTGGCCCTGTCACTCTTTCAACTCTGGGGGAGGCACTAGCTACAGTCAGTTCTGCCTTTTGTCTCCCTCACTCACATAGAAAAAAATCATCTCTACCCTTCTTAATACATACTAAGTACCGGTACTGTGTAGGCTACTGGTGTAATCGTAAGAGTAATCATGATTATGATTACATTTTGAGAATAATCGATTACGATTATGATGACATCCCCAAATATAAGAAATTAATCGATTACGATTACGATTACTTAGAAAACTGTAAGCGATTGTAATCGATTACGATTACAGATTACGATTACCCCATGCCTGCGGCGAGGCCCTCGGAGATCCTCGGCGCCATCGGCGAGACATCGACGAGGGTGTCGCACAAAAAAAAAGCGTCGCCGAGAGTATACCCGCCACGGGTATACTTCGCAGAGGCGTGCAAAGGGCTGTGCGACGTAGATGAATGCTCGGAAAACACCTCGCCGAGGCCAAAGAGCACCTTCGGTGAGGTGGGTAAAAAAAAAAGGATTAGGCCTATAGTGAACCTGTCAACCCTTTTTTCTATGCACCTCTCGTAAGGGGGTTCACCTGTTTTTTTTTTCTCTTTCTCTCCTTCTCTGTCTTTCTCTGGCTTGTATCCATTCGGCCCCATTCAGCCAACTGTTTTAAGACGTTTATCCCCATCCAAGTATCGATATCTTCCTGGCGAGTGATAACGAGCCAGCATTGTATGGAGAAATCCGGCTTCGCCGGAGAAATTTTTCTATCAAAAAATTTACAAATTTAGCTTGCTCTCAAAACAAAAATATATATATGTTGGCTCGCTACCACTCACCAGGAAAATATTGAAACCTGGATGGGGGTAAACGTCTTAAAACAGTAGGCTGAATGGGGACGAACGGATACAAGGCAAAGAGAGAGGGAGAGAAAGAAAAAACAAAAAAAGCGAGGTGGGCTCAATTTTAAGCTGTAACGTAAACATACGGCAAGGACATTGCCAATATCCGAATTAAGGGGAGATGGTCGTTTTTCTGGTCCCCTTTCTTCCTCATGGTTAACCCATTAGTTTTCATATTTTATGATCTTCGGCCCATCAGTTTGGCGATTTTAAGACATTACACCCCATTTCGTTGTCAATATTAAGACTTTTCGTGACATTTAGGCGTCGAGCTTTTCCTGGCTAGCGATAGCGAGCCTGTACTTTTTGAGGAACCGGCCTTTGGCCAGGATATTTTTCTATCGAAAAATTTACAAATTGATCTTGAAGGAGGGTGTTGGGGGGTGCTTTATATGCTTGATGGAAGTCTAGGGATGAAACTAAATAAATCATAAACAAATATATAAATGAGCAAATATTACGCCCCTTAAGGGGAAACGGACTGTTTGTTTGGTCATTCATTCCTTTATTTCTTAGTTTCCTCACTAGACCTCCATCAAACTTAAAACAAAAAACTCTAGACCCCCCTTCAAGACAAATTTGTACATTTTCGACGAGATGGGTTGGGTATTGCTTAATTCACCGAAGTCGCAGAACATACGCCGAGGATTCGTTCATCCTTCGCATTATTTCTCAATATTTTATTCAAATGTGACAGTTCTCGCCGAGGTCATCGGCGAACCATCGCTCAATTTGCCGATAATGTCGCATAATGTCACCGATTACGTTTACGTCGTAGTCATCGGCGACATCGTCGCCGAGTGTAAACTTGTCAACGGTTTTTAACGGTCAAAATCGTTGATGTCGCACAAATTCGTTGCGAATTGACAAAACTACGTCCTCGGCGACGAAAATCGTATGAAATCGCATCAGTGGGAAAGGGGCATAAGATGGCAATAGTTGGATTGGCCTTATTTGAGTTGATACTGGTTGAGATTATTGGTTGGCATGGTCTGCTGGTCGAGTTGATATGGGACCACAAACCTGCATATTCTTCAAGGTGGTAGATTCCTCTAAAAGAGAAGTATCTATATCTAAATGCCTGAAACTATTTGACATTGGTATAGGCAACTAGTTTGTAGATAGATCATTTTAAGCGTCTGCAATCTTATACAGAAAGGACATTACAGGAGTTGTCAGATGCGAGTAACGGAAAGAATCACTCTTATACCTACACCTTTATTCTCCCCAGGTTTACTACGGGACGTCACGGACAGTTACCTGGTGGCCATGGTAGCGACCGGGGTGCTGCAATTTTTGTGCGTCTTCCTCTGGTGCTTCATGCCTGTCGCCCTACAATGGGACGCCAAGAATGAGCGCGAGAAAAAGGGAGACCAGTAGTAGAGAAGGTGAAACATGATGCCAAGAGAGATGATAAGAAAAAGGGACACCAGTAACAGAAAGGGTGAAACACGACACCAAGAGAGATCATAAGAAAAAGGGACACCAGTAATAGAAAGGGTGAAACACGACACCAAGAGAGATGATAAGAAAAAGGGACACCAGTAACAGAAAGGGTGAAACACGACACCAAGAGATGTGATAAGAAAAAGGGACACCAGTAACAGAAAGGGTGAAACACGACACCGAGAGATGATAAGAAAAAAGGACACCAGTAACAGAAAGGGTGAAGCACGACACCAAGAGAGATGATAAGAAAAAGGGACACCAGTAACAGAAAGGGTGAAACACGACACGAGAAAGATGATAAGAAAAAAGGACACCAGTAACAGAAAATTTGAAAAACGACGCCAAGAGAGATAAGAAGCAAAAGGGACACCAGAAACAGAAAGGTTGAAGCACGACACCAAGATAAATTATTAGAAAAAGGGACACCAGTAACAGAATGGGTGAAACACAACACCAAGATATACAGCATAAGAAGAAAAGGGGACACCAGTAACAGAAAGGGTGAAACACGACGCCAAGAGAGATAATAAGAATAAGGGACACCAGTAACAGAAAGGTTGAAACACGACACCGAGAGAGATGATAACAAAAAAGACACCAGTAACAAAGGTGAAACAAGAATAAGATGAAATATATGAATCGATAATGTACTGTACAGTGGGTGATGGCTGAGAAACTCTTAATTATAGTCTATTTGTTTCTAGCTGATAGTAAATTGAACCCCTTAGCAACTGATATCACGAGACTTAATAGAAATATATGAAACTACTATGGCTCTGAATCATATAAATACCAAACATTTATTATAACAACATATCTTGATACAAAACCTCTGTAATAGCCGAGGAATCATGATAAGGACATGTCAATTTACCCTCAGCTGAAAAT
Source organism: Paralithodes platypus (assembly GCA_032716605.1). NCBI lineage: Eukaryota > Metazoa > Arthropoda > Malacostraca > Decapoda > Lithodidae > Paralithodes > Paralithodes platypus. The sequence goes on along the minus strand of CM064573.1, from coordinate 51,057,500 downwards.
AAGCGGACTATATAGTGATCTGGGCTTTGAATTCTAAAGCCATATACTCGAACGCCAAGAAGGAGCACAAGCAAAATGGACAACAGTAGTACAGAAAAGCAATCAAAATAATGGGAACATGTATGAATCAAAACTTTAACCCCTTCTGTACCGGCGCCGTCCTTTTAACTTTATTCTGTCTACTATTGGACTAGTTTAATAAGTTTAAAAATTACCGCCAGCAATTAACAGGCTTCGAACTATATAACTTAACCCTTTCTACTAATACAGATCCTTCTTAAACTGCACAAAATCGTCTAAATATAGCTAAACTATAATTGAAAAGACGTTGCCGGTGGTAAAGTGAAGAGCTCAAGCAGAATTTTGTGCTGAACGAGATTCAACGCTTGAATTCCTCAGCTGTACACTGTGACGCCAAAGGAAATCACGAGAAAAAGGGACACCAGTAGTACAGGAAACTGCACAAGACAGTGGACAAATATATGCATCAAGAATGTGAGTGAGCCGACACAGAAGAATGTTGTGCTAAATGAGATGCCATGCTTGAATTTCTTAAGTGTACACTGTGACACGAAGAGTTATCAGAACAAAAGGTGATAAAAACAACGTGTTAAATTACTAATTACATTTGGAGAATAGTACCGTACATTTAGGAACATGATTATCCCTCTGAGGATTATGACGCATTTTGACAGTGTAGCCTATTTTGGCTATTATTAGACGATTTTGTACAATTTAGGTAGGATCTGTGGACATCTAAAAGGAAAATACTATTTCATATACCCTTCCTAATTTGAATAACATCCTATAATACTAGCCGGAATATACTGTCAAAACGCATCACAAGTCTCAAGGGGTTAATAGTATTAGGTGACTGCCAAGAAGGAATACTCTACATCTAAGCTGAACTAGGCAGCTGGATACAGTAGGACAACTTAAAGTGTGATTAACAGCATTTTATATAAAACAAAAAAACACAAAAAACAAAACAAGACTCACATTGATGAATCAACAATATACAACCTAAAGGAATCTAATTCCCTGGCCTTTTGTAATCACATAAACTATTATTTTTCTATAGGAAAAACATTATCAGATGCATTACCCCTTGTCAGACATTACCCGTAGACTATGTGACAGGCAATTATCCAACAATGAAAGTAGACCCCATCATGCCCTATGTGCATAACCTGTTCATTATAGGTAGGCCAACAATTTGACCCCACTAATCTCTATAACTCAAAGACGACTAGAGTAATCGAGCTAACATTACTACCATTTGGGAAGAGTCAGCAAGGTAATAGGTGTGGAATTTATGAGCCAATTTGCTATGCACCTTTTCAAGTGACAGAGGTTAGGAGTCACGATTTCTGGCCTACCTATAATGAATGGACTTCTGTAAAGTGACTGAGATAATTGATATATAGAGACTCCAGCCCCGGAATTAATTTAATTCATATACAAATGTGTAAGCACACCAGTAAATCTATCGTTTTTTATGTTATCGACATTATTTAATTAATCATTTCAAACTGGTATATTTCAAATTAAGCAAAACTGCAAAGATTATACGTATACATAACGAAGGGGATCGGTTACAAGTCTTTGAAAGGGAGATTGTCACTTAAGGGGGTGTTTTTTCAGGATCCCCTTCTCTCTCATGTTTAGCCAAATTAGTTTGAAACTAAGACAATTGCCCCATCACTTTGGCGATTGTAAGACCTTTCGCCAAATGTTTTTGTCAATTTTAAGACCTTTCGCCCCATTTATTTGTACATTTTAAGACCTTTCGTGCCATTTAAATGTAGATTTTATTTCCACCGAAACAATGTTCAAATTCAACTCGAAGGGGGTCTCGGGAGTATTATTGTTTAGTAAACTATAATTATATAACCCATTCATTATAGGTAGGCTCAAAATAATGACACTTAACCTCTGTAACTCAGACACACGACTAGAGTAATCAAGCTAATACTGTTGATTCATAATAAAGTAGTAAGATTATTAACTAATGCTAATTACCGTGACCATACTGATCCTCTTGTTAAAGATCTTGGTAATCTTTAACCTTTCAGTCCGGGTGAAGATATTATTCTGTTTATTCTGGACATTGTCACTGCAAAACCGCCATTTCTTTAGTATAATAGCTAATTTTGCAGTGGACTTTTATTATGACAACATTTGCAGGGATAAGGTGAAATTTCCCCTATCGTTGCTATATTTATAGCACTAGAATTAGCGTTTTATTTACCACATTTCCATTCATAACATTTTTGTAAGTTGCTTGATTATAATTTCATTGCACGTTTTGCTATGAAAAGTTCAAATTTCAAAATATTTTCACCTATGTTGGTGTAGGTTATTCATTTTAGTTTTTCGCTATTGTTTCGCAAAGCCGAATGCTTAATTATTTCGTCACACCTTAGGTTCGAATCTATATAAGTGTCATACCACTATGAGATAGTAGTTGCCAGTAATTATGTAAGAGTAAGGAGAACATGTGACGTGCTTCCTAAGCATTATTTACTTGTTGAATTACCATATTTACTTCATTGTGTTCGTTTGCTTACTACCGCTCTTAGTTCTGATTTAACTATGCCGACACACCGTTCCTACATTCCACCAAACCAAGGGGCCTTCACTGGTATGAACCTCCATTCACATTTCTTTTCTCCCATAAAAGCAATGATTGTAGGATCACTGCTCAAATCCTTAAGGTATCTAGATGCCTGGATAAAGGCAGGAGCATTGTCGCTAAATACTAGTTGAGGGAATGAACGACGCGCACAAAACCGTCTAAATGCCAGCATAAATTCCTCACTAGACATATTGTCACATAATTCTAAGTGTACCGCGCGAGACGTTGCGCAGGTAAACAATAATACATAGACCTTTTCTTGTTCTCTCGTCTTCAATGCTCCAGTGTAATCTAACCCTACAGCTTGGAAGGTAAAGGCGGAGCTGGTCCAGCCACATAAGGTTTACCCTTTAGTCTCTGGCATATCACACACTTCCTTACTACGCATCGAGCTACTTGTCGAATTCTGGGTATCCACCATGTGAGATGCAAATTTGATATGATGTGATAGACCCCGTAGTGTTTTACATCTGTATGTGCACGTATGACCAATAGGTTAGTAATGTGATGTCTTGCTGGCATAAGTATACAACGATTTGTTCCGTCCCTTACACCCGACCACTTCAGGCGTCCCTCACACCTGATGAGGCCATTATCTAGGTGCAACCTCAGTTGATGCACTAAGTTAGGCATTATTAACTTATCAGAGCTATTCAAAGATTCTAGTTCATTGGAAAAGGTTTCTACTTGAACCCATTTAATTAAAGTTACTTCAGCTGCTTTATATTCACAAGCATTAACCCCTTACCAACGGGGATGTTTGTAACTTCTACTACCTGCCAGGCGGGCATATTTACCCTAAACGAGCTTCATTCCATGCTCTTTTTCATGCATAAACAAGAGCCAGAGCGTAATAAAATTATTTATCCGTGAACGGACGATAATAGAGCTTTCCAATGACACCTGAATCATCCTTGTATGACCACTGGTTATCCTGTAGCGATCGTGCAACACGAGGGGAAAAACCCTAAAATACGGTAATTTCCCGAGTTTTTTCCTGGTCTCGCGAGGCCGTGAGTGTGGAATGTGGCAGAGGTAGTGTCAGTCGTGGCTCTGGGTCCGTGCCGAACGGTCAGAGCTCGCTTATCGTCCTCCCAACGCGTGGGCTCTCTCTCAGAACCGATAATGGGCTCAAAATAACGCCCGATTAATGTCGGGCACCGCAGGGGTGGCCATTATTCTCTCGGCCGACATATGTCAGGCACCGCGGCTTGAGTGTTAATGATGTGACCCTTATTGCAGAGTTGGCCCGTTACTTTAACCTTGATGTTGGATACAAATCTCAACACCCAAGCTACAACTCTGACAAATTTATTATAGTCACCGAATCTTGCCCACTTTATTAATGGATCCGGTGGCTCATTTAGTTGGGCTGTAACTGTCACTGTTTCCAGTGGCAGAAGTCCCTCACCAACAGCTTTCCATATCGTCCATTCATTCTCATGGAGTAGCCAATTTGGACCATGCCACCACAATTCAGGCTTTATTAACTGGTTAGCCATTATCCCCCTAGTTATGAGATCACTAGGGTTGTCTTTTGTATTGACATAATGATATGTGACGTCTGGTAATAGGGTCCTAATCTCATCTACCCTATTTTGCACATAAACTGGCAGAGACTTCTTGGTATGTACCCAGTTGAGTGCTACTTGACTATCGCACCATACGTGAACGACATTAATATTTAATTCCTCCTCGTATGCTGTGCGTACATGTTTCGCCAGACGTCCTAATAGCAGCATGGCAGTCAATTCCATTTTAGGGATAGTTACCTTCTTGACCGGTGCTACCTTCGCCCGGGCTGTAACTAAATACGCCCCAAATGAAGTAACGGCATAAATGGCTACCCCGTATGCCGTGGCACTAGCATCGCAAAACATATGTAATGTAACATCGCTGAATGCCGTCACCTTACGAGGTAGCTGTTTAGTACATAGGATGTCAAGCTCTTTCAACAATAATGTCCTTGATCATTTAAGTCCTCGGGCAAACTGTCATCCCATCCTACGTTGCGTCTCCAAACTTCCTGCATCAGAATCCTAGCTCTTATGGTTACGGGTAATGCTAGACCCAAAGGATAAACAAATTATGAAACTTTGCTCAACAGACTCCTCTTCGAGTGCGTTCCCGTCTGCTGAACAAAAGACTTTGTTTGAAAGGTTAGAATGTCTTGTTTTGGTTGCCAGATCATCCCCAAATTCTGGTCTTTTCCTGGGAACAATTTACGTGCTTTCCAGTAGGTATGTAATAATTCATCCTGACTATCGCTAGTCTGTCTATCTATCTATTGCCTGATGCCGCGATCCCCGAAGGGGTGGTCACGAACGAACCGCCCCATGCACCTCTGTCCCCAGTCAGTCGACGCCCCTCCTCCCAACCAGCACCGCCTTCATTCATATACTTCCTCACTCCATCCTTCCACCTCTCCTTCGGTGCACCTCTCCCTCTCTGTCCTTCCACCTCGCTCTCGTACCCTCTCATAGTCAATCTCTCGCTTTCCATATGTTCCATATGGCCGAACAATCTCAAGTTGTTCCTTTTCACACTTTCCAGCACATCTACCTCCACACCACACCTCCTTCTTACTTCCTCATTCGTCTGTCTATCCCTCCATGTAACTCCGCACGCACTTCTCAAGTAACTCATTTCCACCGCTCTCACTCTTGGTCTGAGTCTCTTCCCGAACGTTAGAACCCTGCAAATTGTGTATATATATAACCCACGAGATAGTTTATTAGTGTCCTCAAGAGTATCTGACAGATGTTTTTTAATTGTGGCATTTAACAAAAACTGCGAGCATGTAGAACCAAAGAGTACGACTTTAAAGCGGTATATCTCGACCGGACTTCCAGAGTCGCCAATGTCTTCGAGTGACATCTCGATCTTCCCTTTGCAATCTCACCATCAAGAAAGCCTTCTCGATGTCACTGGTGAAAGCATATTGCCCCAGTCTAAATCGCAATAGGTGTTGAGACAAATCTGACACCATTGACGGACCAGTCAGTAGGCAGTCTAGAGGCCCCCTTCTGTCATTAACTATACACTAAACTTCTTCTTCGTTCATCCCTTGTTTTCACTCAACCATGCTGCCAATCTTGTTGCCTAGTTCCACTCCACATTAACCTTACCCGTCGCCTAAGATCCAGCAACCAGGTAAATATACTATTGTGTGGTGTCATTAATTCTACAATTAATTTCCTCCAATAATATCCACAGGCACTAAATATAATTAGTAAAATAGGACTTCAGAGGCTATCAACCCTTCTGGATTATTAACGAAATCTGGCAACACTTGGGAGATACCTTGGGCTACCAGATTCAACACACCTCCCCGTATTATCCCCAGGGAACGCTGTATGTGAAAGGAACCATAGGATGCTAGCGAATTGTCTACGGGCTAGTCTGAGCTCACAAGGGGAAGAAATATTCCGAGGCTGGCCGGAACTTCTGCCAGAAATTGTCTGGGGGATAAATACCACTGTTTGTAGAACTACTGGGTATTCTCCCTATGAGATTATTTTCGGAATCACTCAGAAACTGCCTCAGGAACGACTATTACCCTATCTCATTCATTTCGCCAAATACTCCCAACCAGAACATTATCTGAGAGAGCAAGGGGAGCGACGGCAACAATTTTATAACCATGTTGCGCAGCAACAGCCCAAGAAACTTACCCTAAATAATCCATAGTACCGGGGGGAATATATTCTGGTAAAGAGACATGATCCCACCCAAGCTGGTAAGCTGGAAGAGAAATATGATTTCCCTTCCGGGTTGTGGAGATAAACGGACTATATCAAGTGTTGTACTTTCATCATGGAGGTATTGTGTCGGTTGCCCATATCCGCCATACCGATCCGCTCATGGCCGAGTGGTTACGGTGCCCGACTCTCCCAAATATACCTGGAGTGAGTGGGTTCGAATCCTGGTGAGGATACCTCTTACCCAAAGTATACGAACTTCTAAATGACTGTCTAATTATTCCCCACCTTAGTAGTATATTTAGAATAAGAAAATAAATACTACAATTATTATTATTATTATTATTATTATTATACAAAATGTTGAGTTCTAATATATTTCTGAAAATTCCAAGGCTAACTGGCAAGTTACACAGGTCGCAAGAAGCTTAGACCTAGTCAGTAATGTTGAAGGTGACCGGACAACTCAACCAGTAGACCATTTCAACCAGTGGCCACTCAACCAATACTGTTAGGTTAGGGTTGGTTTGGTAGAGTTAGGAAAGGGCTTCCATTTGGTATGGATTTATTTGGCGCTGGTCGATTTGGCACTGGTTGAGATCTACTGGCTGTAATGGTCTATTGGTTGACTTGCGCGGGAACTCTTACTGAGTACCCGGGTCTATAGTAAAACAGGTGGGAATTTATGTGAGTCTATAAAATATAGGAGTTGGTGGCAGGTTGGTCATCGAGTCATTGGTCATAGGAGTTGGTAGATAACTATTAAAGATTTGTTTTAATTATTTTTAGTTTCATCCCTTTCTTGGCCCCACTTTTCCCTTATGCTTAGCCTTATTAGTTTTGAGATTATTAGACGTTCACCCCATTAGTTTAGTGATTTAAAACACTTTCGCCCAATGTCTTTGTCAATCCTAAGACATTTCATGTCATTTAGGTGTCGAATATTTCCTTGCAAGCGATAGGGAGCCTGTATTTTAGGAGGGCCGGCATATTTTTCTATCGAAAAATTTACAAATTAATATCGGAGTTGGGTCTTGGGGGTATTTTATTTAAGCTTGATGGAGGTCTAGGCAGAAAAGTAATAACCTCCCCTTAATAATTAAAAGGGGAGAGTTTTCAATGAGTTGACGCATAATCTGTAAAACAAAACATTTTGTATGATGTGTAGACGTGTCATCCGTACAGTATGATGTCATTAGACGATATTATTCAGCTTAGGAATAATCTGTAGGAGTTAGAGGTATAACGGAGTTAGATCTAGAGGTCCTTACTAAACTGCCTAAAATCGTCTAATGATAGCCAGAATATACTGTCAAAATTTGTCATTATCCTCAAGGGGTTAATTATTAGATTAGTATAAATAGGTAAAACTCAATTGGTTTAACCCCCTCAGAACGATGACGCCTTTTTACCTGTGAGGCTTTTTTTGTTTTATATATGGATGAGGGAGCCAAAAGGCAGAACTGCCTGTAACGAGTGCCTCCCCAGGTTGAAAGAGTGACAGGGCCAAAATCAAGGAACGTTCGAGCTAAAATGCCTGGATACACGGAGTTTGAATCAATTTAAGTCATAGGATAAGGGGAAGATGGATTCAGGGAGAGAGTTGCAGAGCTCAGCTGTTGAATAGAAGAAGGTTTGAGGCTATCATTTCACTCTTGGATTGGAGAGTTGCACAGAGTAGGGATGGGACTGCGTTGCAAGATGGGTGCTACGTACTCTACGTAGAGGAGGTGGTATACACTGAGAGAGCTCTGAGGAACATTGATTGTTGTAATAGTGGTAGAATAGCGAGAGAGATGCAACATTGCAGCGAAAAGAGAGAGATTGCAAAGAGTCAGAGAATGGACATGAATTAATGAGAGGAAAGGCTTTCTTTTCTACTTTGTCAAGAAGTGCTGTGTGAGAGGATCCTCCCCATACATGCGAATAATACTCAATACATGGACGCACTGTGCACCTGTACAGAGCAAGAAGCTGCGCATGGGTAAAGAACCCCTGGAGGCTGTTGAGCACACCCAGCTTCTGGGTAGCTGTTTTAGCAAGGGTGGTAATATGGTCTTTTCAAGTGAGATCCGGAGTGAAAGAGATTCCTAGAAAACTGAGAGAAGATGAAGGTTTGATTTGTGTATTGTTGAAGTATAAGGAATAGTCCTGTGGGTGTTCTTTACGGGTAGATATATGGAGAAATTGGGTTTTGGAAGCATTGAAAATAAAAAGATTTTCTCTGCCCCAAATGGAAATGGTTGATAGGTCAGAATTGAATTGTTTTATGGCATCTTCGCATGATTTTTTTGAGTGCTTGCTTGTTGGGAAGTTCTGGAAAACTAGTTGAATAGTGTATCAGCACAACCGCAGCTACGGAACGGCCAGAAAGGACATTTGAGATAAAGACACAGATAGAGCAATAGAAACCGAAGGAGGATAGTATAGAAATTAGAAATTTGTATCAGACTCTATCAAAGGCATTCGATATGTCTAGCGCAGTAGAAAAGGTCTCACCGAAGTCCCGGAAGGAGGATGACCAAGAGTTAGTAAGATATGAAAGGAGATCCCCAGTAGAGCGACCCTTAAGGAATCCATACTGGCAATCTGAGAGTAGATTATGAAAAGAGATATGCTTAAAAAAAATTGAAGTAAGAATAGTTTCAAAAACTTTGGAGATGCAAGAAATGAGAGCAATTGGACGATAGTTGGAGGGTTGAGAGCAGTCACCCTTTTTTGGAACAGGTTGAATGAGACCAAACTTCTAGCAAGAAGGGAAGGCGTTAGAGGAAAGACAGAGATGGAAGAGTTTGCCTAGGCAGGGAGTCAGCACGGAAGCACAGTTTTTTAGTACAACCACCATCCGGACCGTATGCCTTCTTTGTATTAAGCCCAAAGAGGGTAGAAAGTACATCTTAAGAAAAGATTAGGATATTAGGCATGAGTAAGTGAGAGGGGGATGGAGAGGGAGGAATAGCACCGGAGTCATCCAAGATGGAGTTTCTAGCGAAAGTTTGGGCGAAGAATTCAGCTTTGTTAGTGGAAGAAGTGACGGTAGTGCCAGTGCCGTCAGAGTGAAAAAGGGTAGGGAAAGACGAGGACGAAAAATTGTTAGAGAAGTTTTTGCCTAAATGCCAGAAAGCTTGGGAAGAGCTAGAGTTGGATATTTCAGTGCATTTATTATTGATGAAAGAGTGTTTGGCGAGTCGAAGAACAGATTTGGCATGATTCCGGGCAGAAACATAGGAGGTATTCTTAAGTTTGAAGGTGACGGTACCGTTTGAATGCTTCCTCCTTGTTGCGGACAGCAGTAGAACAAGCGTGAGTAAACCAAGATTTTTTAGCATTAGACTGAGAGAAAGAAAATGGAATGTATGTGTCCATGCCCAAGAGGATTACCTCGGTAATACGTTCAGCACTCTCCGAGGGTCCCCGGCCATGGAAGCAAAAGTCATTCCATGTTAAATCAAAGAAATACTGCCGGAGAGACTCCCAGTCGGCAGCGCCAAAGTGTTGCAAGCGCTGCCGGCTGGGAGGATCGGGTGGCCGTACTGGAGAGATAGGACAGGTGAGATATAAGTTTATGGTCGGAGGAGCATAAAGGAGATAAGAGATTTATAGTATAAGTAGAAGGGTTAGAAGTTAGAAATAAGTCAAGAATGTTGGGCCGATTTCTGAAGCGATCCGGGATACGGGTGGGTTGCTGGACTAACTGCTCTAGGTCATTTAAGATAGAAAATATGTAGGCTTGTTCACCAGGTTGGTCAGTGGAAAGAGGGGAAAGTCATTGGCGGTGGTGAACGTTGAAATATCCTAGGATGGAGATTTCTGCGAAAGGAGAGATGGATAGAATGTGTTCCACTTTAGAAGTTAGATAGTCAAAACATTTTGGATAGTCAGTAGAATTAAGGGAGAGATAAACAGCGCAGAAATATTTAGTTTGAGAGTGACAAGAAAGCTTGAGTCAGAGAGTCGAGAATTCAGAAGTCAAAGTTGTGAACATGAGAGAAAGCAAGATTATTGTGCGTATATTCGCAACATCCACTTGTTTCGGTGAGAAAGAAAAGATCAGGGTTGGCATAGGAGAGGTGGTGCTCCACAGAGTGGAAGTTAGAGGAGAGGCCACGAATGTTGAAGAAATTGATAGTAAGAGTAGAAGGTAGTGGTCCAGAGCATTTTTGGGAGTCATTGGCAGGGGACAGATCAATAGGGGCATTAATGCCCCCCCCCCCCCCCCCCCACACACACACACACACACAAGTAAACCCTGGGGACTCCAAGGCTAGCCGTGATCTAGTCATTATTTTGGTAACAAAGGTAGTGTAGTATGTAAAGTGTCTGTAGTGTAATATATTGATAAGAGGAGCAAGTGTTTGGGAGGGCAAGTTGGGGTTGCCCTCAATATTGTTGAGGCACAGAAAGATCAGCTATGGAGGCCAGGTGGAGAAACAGGAGTTCCAGCTGTCCTTATCAACCACCTAGCACTCCCTGGGAGTACCGCCCTGTTCGGCTGGTGTTTACAGCCTCCTCCTAGCCTGCTAATATTAGACGATATTTTGTAGCTTAAGATGGACCTACTGTATATATATGTAATTCAGAGGGTTTATTGAGATCGTAATTATATACTCATTTGAGTCCTACAGGTAGATAAGCTAAGGAAATCTGAGTCTAATGGTGACCAGAATATGGTTAAAATTACGTCATCGTGCTGAAGGGTTAAGTATCTGGATACTTATGTAACTTTAATAAAAAAGTATACAATTCAAATATCTCGCAAAGCACAAGTTTCTGGCTACCATCTCGGACCAACCAGGAGTTCCGGGATACACCTCATCACGCCCAGCAGCCTCCAACTCCATCGTGACCCAGTTGGAGTAGGCTACCTACAACACAGTGAAGAGTTGCGGCGACGCCATGGCCTTGCCTCAGGAATCAACGAGGGATCAACACTCCCTTGAGGCAGAAACGCTTCAAGGTAACCATACGTGACTAAATCTGAAATAGAAAAAAGGGAAATTACGTTTTTGTAACTAAAACAAAGATGAAGTTTATGAATCAAAGGTGTGTTGGGTGGGAGGAGGGACGCCAATTTAAACTTATTTCTGTCACCTGTCCTATCTCTTTAGTACGGCCACCCGATCCTATTAGCCGGCGGCGCTTGTGGCACTTTGGCGCTGCCGACTGGGAGGCTCTCCGGCAGTACTTCTTTGATTTCCCATGGAATGATTTCTGCTTCCGTGGCCGGGGACCCTCGGAGAGTGCTGAACGCATTACCGAGGTAATCCTATTGGGCATGGAAGCATACATTCCATTCTCTCTCTCTCAGACTAATGCTAAAAAATCTTGGTTTACTCACGCCTGTTCTACTGTTGTCCGCAATAAGGAGGAAGCATTCAAACTGTACGGACGCCTTAAAACTCAAGACTCATTCTTCCTATGTTTCTGCCCGGAATCAAGCCAAATCTATTCTTCGACTTGCCAAGCACTCTTTCATCAATAACAAATGCACTGAACTATACAACTCTAGCTTTTCCCAAGCTTTCTGGCATCTAGACAAAAACCTCTCCAACAATTTCTCTTCCTCGTGTTTCCCTCCCCTTTCCCACTCTGATGGCACAACCATCACTTCTTCCTCTGACAAAGCTAAACTCTTCGCTCAAACTTTTGCTAGAAACTCCACCTTGGACGATTCCGGTGCTATCCTTCCTCTCCCCCCTCCTCTCTGCCTAATATCCTAATCTATATTATTAAATCAGTTCGTGTGTCTGTTTGTCTGTGTGTTCTTAATAGGCGGCCGCAGTTTTGGACCTGGGGAGCTGAAACTTTGCATGTGGGTGTCAATTAACGTGGGTCAGGTCATAGAGGGGGCGAGGCCACGATCGGAGGTCGTTTCGAGGCCGAAATTGAAAAACAAAAAAATGAAAAAAATTGCCGTTTGGGGCAGAAGGAGGCCTCCGATCGAAAAGGTGTATGGAACGAAAGTTGTTCGCAGCCCCCCAAAATGGGGTTACGGATAAGGTCAGATCCAAAATCGGAGGTCATTTAGCGGCCGAAATCGAGGTCGCCGTTTAATGAGGCACAGGGAGGTCGAGGCCGGTGATTATGGTAGTAGTAGTATTGTGATGATTGTGATAGTAGTGATTGATGATGGTGATTATGGTAGTAGTAGTGGTGGTAGTAGTGATGGTGATTATGCTAGTATTTAAACCCGGGCAACGCCGAGTACCCCTGCTAGTCTCTGGGCTTAATACTAAGAAGGCGTACGGTCCGGACGGTGTTCCTCCTGTTGTACTCAAAAACTGTGCTTCCGTGCTGACTCCCTGCCTAGGCAAACTCTTTCGTCTCTGTCTATCCTTTAACGTCTTCCCTTCACGCTGGAAGTTTGCTCTCATTCAACCTGTCCCAAAGAAGGGTGACCGCTCTCAACCCTCCAACTATCGTCCAATTGCTCTCATCTCTTGTATATCTAAAGTTTTTGAAACTATCCTTGCTTCCAAATTTCTTAAGCATTTTTCTTCTCATAATCTGCTCTCAGGTCGCCAGTATGGCTTCCTTAAGGGTCGCTCTACTGGTGATCTTCTTTCATATCTTACTAACTCTTGGTCATCCTCCTTTCGGGACTTCGGTGAGACTTTTTCTATTGCACTAGACATAACGAAAGCCTTCGATAGAGTCAGGCACAAATCTTAAATTTCTAAACTACCCTCCTTCGGTTTCTATCCCTCCATCTGTGCCTTTGTTTCTAATTTCATCTCCATAGATCCATAGTTGCGGTTGTGGACGGCCATTGCTCACTTTCTCACCCTATAAACTCCGGTGTTCCTCAGGGCTCTGTCCTATCTCCTATTCTCTTTCTAATTTTTATAAATGATCTTCTCAACTGTACCTCAATTCTCATCCATTCATACGCAGACGACTCAACCTTACACTACTCAATTCGTTTTTCAGAACGCCCAAGCCAGCAATTCCTCAACGACAAACGGAATGAAGCCATAGAACACTTAAATTCTGATCTAACTACTATCTCCAATTGGGGCAGAGAAAACCTTGTTACCTTTAATGCTTCCAAAACCCTATTTCTCCATCTATCTACCCGTCAGGAACTCCCTGCGGACTATCCCTTATTCTTCAACAATACAAAAATCAATCCTTCATCTTCTCTCAATATTCTTGGTGTCTCTTTTTCTTCTGCTCTCAGTTGGAAGGACCATATTACCAGGCTTGCTAAGGCAGCCTACCAGAAGCTGGGTGTGCTCAACCGCCTTGGGGGTTCTTTACCCCTGCACAGCTTCTTGCTCTGTACAGGGGCATAGTGCATCCTTGTATTGAGTATTGTTCACATGTGTGGGGAGGTCCCTCTCACACCGCTCTCCTAGACAAAATTGAAAGGAAGGCCATTCGTATCATTAACTCCCGTCCACTCACCAACTCTCTGCAATCTCTCTCTCTTCGACGCAATGTTGCATCTCTCTCGCTATTCTATCGCTACTATAATAATCAGTGTTCCTCAAAGCTTTCCCAGTGTATACCACCTCCTTTACGTAGGGCACGTGGTACCCGTCTTGCGACACAGTCCCACCCAGTGGCGTAGCTAAGGGGGGGGGGGGGGGGGGGGGGCGGCGGGGGGGGGCTGTTTGAAATCGCCCCCCGGGCCCCCAAGAGAAGGGGGCCCCCAAATGGATCTGAAAATAATATTAATTATACTAATAGTATATACTGTATATATAAGTAATATTAATAATGAGTAAAATAAACACCATGTGTGTTTTCTGATTTAACCTCTTTCTTTTCTTCTATCCTGCGACGTCATGGGTATTTAAAACTAGAAAAATAACGATCACTCCATCAGTATTGATTTGGCGGTGCAAGGGGAAACAACGTCGCTCTCGCTCCTAGCCTCCTACCCGCCACTTGCTTAGGACACACTGCCTATAGGACAGGTAGCCTGGTAGGCCTAATGATTATACTTTATATACATTACAAAATAGCACTATTGAGTTTGACAGTTGGTTAATATACTGTGTTTTTCGTAAGCATGTGTAAAGGAATAATAAGATATAGCCTAATTTGACAACAAGAAACATGGTGATTGTTAGTAAGTTGAGTGTATAATCGAAGATTAGTCCTACATACAATTATATATAAATATATGAACCAAAAATTTCGGTAATATTTTCTTTTTCGTGAACTGTAATGGTCAAATCGATAGCTATATTTCATAGATAACCTATGTACTTAACCTTGTGAGAAAGTTGAGTGGTATCGAAGATATTTGTAGAGTAGGCTAAACTTCTAAAGTGCTAAATATTTAGGCCTTGAAATTTGTAGGACTATGTTTTGGTCTCATATTTTTTTCTCGAACTGTAGGGGGCCTAACATAGCCTATACAATGTTTATGGTCTTACTAAACCTTAGCTTTATCGTGAAAAAGATGCATAGTCGTTTAATATTAGTCAATTAAGTATGGGTGCAATACATCAGCTAAAATAGAGCATAGAGAGGCAACATTAATGGTGTAGAGTGTAGGCTACCTTGGTTAGGCTATGAGCACTATGACTCATTCTTTCAAATTTAGACTCTGGATCACTTTTATTTATGCTACCATACGCCTTCCATATGGGCTATAGGCTATGGTGGCTGTACATATCAAGCCCAGGAACTGTGAAATAAGAAGGAACACAGTTGTGAGCATTGAATACTCGTTTGTAGGTTAATCTAGCCCTTTGGCTGGTTCAGGGTCAGGTGCAAACGTTGGTAAGCTTTCTAACAAGTTACTGGGGTTCTCAAGAAGAGGCCCCCAGTATTGAGAATTGAGGTAATGCATAGCTTGATTAGGCCTACCAATGACTCCTATTTTAACTCTCTAACGCCAGTGGTGGGGTTGAAATAATATTTTAATGTTATCACGTTTCATGTACATTATTATTTTTTATTATTTTATTAGTATTATTTTATATTCTTATTTCAGACATGCCTAATGAACGACAAAGAGAAAGAGTTCATCAAAGTGGTATATGTTTTACAGTATTGTACCATCCATTGTACATGTATTCCTAATCCATTAGATAACGGTGATATAATAATTAATTGTATATTAAATTATTACCAGTACCCCACTATTGAGTCATGGATATCGTCAAAATGCACCTAGGTAGCATTATTATTCTAAAATGTTCTCGGGGGGGGCTTACAGCGCCCCCCCGAACCCCCCACCTGATTAGGCTCGCTTCGCTCGCCACCCCCACCCCAAACCATGGAGGGGGCCCCTCCAGGCACCAAGCCCCCTGGGCCTCCAAATCTCTAGCTACGCCCCTGGTCCCACCCCTACTCTGTGCAACTCTCCAACCCAAGAGTGAAATGTTACTCTCAGACTTTCTTCTATTCAACAGCTGAGCTCTGGAACTCTCTCCCAGACTCAGTCTTTCCCTCTTCCTATGACTTAAATTGCTTCAAACTCTGTGTGTCCAGACATTTTGGCTCAAACGTCCCTTGATTTTGTCTCTGTCACTCTTTCAACTATGGGGGAGGCACTCGCTACAGGCGGGTCTGCCTTTTGCCTCCCTCACTCACATAGAAAAAATAAATAAAAAAATAAAAGTACAGCAGTGCATGAAGGACATTTATTTGTGGCAACCCCCTTGAGGATTAGGGCGTCTAGCAATATACAGATAGAATAATTTTCAACCCTTTTCCATGAGTTCCGGATGTACAGTATTTAATTGCCAGAGGTGAAAAAATTAATTCAGATTATTCAATTAGGACAAAATGTCCTGGTTAAAAACAAAATTGTGTGTACCATTAAACAAATTAAATCGATCTTTCATAAACATGTTACAGAAAACGATAAACTTAGTGGGGTAACATTTTAAAAATTGTGATTTTTTTTTCTTGCATTATACTATTATTAAATTATTTTATTTTATCTGCATTGGAATGCATATGATTAAAAGAAAATGCATTTATAATTTATAATGTAAAACTTGCAAAATAAACAAACCAAAACTTATACGAACAAAGGAAAAAAGACAAGACAACTAATCAAAATCGCTATGTGGAAACAACGCTTAAGTTAAATAATAATTTATAAATTAATAATTTATAAATAAAAGAACACAATCAACCACATAGGGTGTACATTACTACATGAGCAAGTTAATATGTTTCCCAAGATAACTAATCACTCACATAGCAACGCAGAATCATGATAGCCCTTTAGAGGTAATAGCCTACTTTCCACTTCCAATATAAATTTGAAATATTTAATGCTGAACATTTTCTGAGCAGTGCCATTTGTTTCTTCACCCGAGGAGTGCGCCATTCATGTTATTTTTTTAAATGCAGCGCATGCAATTTGAATGCAAATTAGCTTAAATTCTGACAGAATTAATTATATTAACCATATAAATAAATATTACTTCTCCATATGTATATATTTGTATAATGAAAATGTGGACCTTGAAGGCGAGAAAATAGGTGTAAACCGCAACTATCCAGTAAAAAAATCATATGTTTGTGACGGGGGAGGTGAGAGGCATGTGAGAGAGAGCCCGACATATACCCTCCCTCTCCAAGGTCTCACGAGACACTAGAGAGTCACGGCCGTCTCCCGCAGATATTTGAGGGTGGGAGGAGGTGGAAGGAGGTAGGGTGAGTGCTGACACAATAATTTACATGCTGAAGAAAGAAAGAGGGGGTAATGAAAACGAAAAAATTCGAAAATATGAGGAGAGGTGAAGTGGAGGGAGAAAGGGGGGAGAGGGAGGGGGGAATATGACTCATGTTAAGGGAAAGTAGAAGGTCGTGGTAAGTCCAGATACCACCTAATCACATAGTGCTTCCATTTCACCGGCACTAGGGCGTTTTTATTTTATTTTACTTTTTTTACGGGCTGTCTTCCGGAAGGCCTATCGAAATCGCCTAGCAGACGCTTCCTGAAGGCCTATCGTGCTTCTTGGGTTAAAAGTCCTACTGTTAAATTATTTAGACATTTTCTTTCTGTGTTTCTCGGGTTTCTCAGTAATTAATACATACATGCTGGGGAAATACTTTGGGGAGGTACTAACAGTGGAGTCGGATGATGCAGTACCTACTATTCCCATCAAACAGGCACCGGCACTAGAACTAATAGAGTTTTCCCATGCTAGAATAAGAAGGGCTATAGAAAAAATGAACAGAAGTAAGTCCCCGGGACCGGATGGGATACATCCAAGAATCATAAAGGAAGGAGGGGAGATGTTAGTAGAGCCATTAAAAATGTTATTTGAGGTATCTTTTAATACAGGACAAATCCCAATGGACTGGAGAGAGGCAAACATAACTGCTATTTTTAACCCGTACAGCCCCAGCGACGCGTCTGACGCGTCGGCGATGTATGTAACGCACAGCCCCAGAGACGCATCTGATGCGTCACCCTAATTGCGCCGACCGTAACCTCAGGTGTAGCCACTCAAGAGGGCTCAGATTTGTATGGGAACTGTGTATGTATCCCACGCAACCGTGCCGATGGTTGAAAACTCTCAAAGTCCACGTGCGTGCGCGTGAGCGCGCAATAACCTGGTTTTTTGGGGTAATTGCCTTCAATTTTTTACTCCTGTAAAATACGTTTTCGGGGGCTCTGTAGGACCATTCTTTAAGCTTTTTGAGCGTTTTTTCGTGGTTTTTCCTTCATTCCTAATCCATTCGCTATTGTTTCTCGAATAAAACCATTTTTTGAAAACCGGCCGGGTTCTGGTGAACAAACATTACAAAACTAGCCGGGGCTCCACGGGTTAAGAAGGGAAAGAGAAATGACCCAGGAAATTATAGACCAGTCAGTTTGACAAGTGTGTGTAAACTAATGGAAACGGTAATTAGAGAAGGAATAATGGAGCATATGAAATCAAACCAACTTTTCAGTGGGAGACAGTTCGGATTCTTGCCGGGGAGGTCGACAGTACTACAGCTAATTAAGGTGGTAGATGATTGGATGCAAATTCTGGAGGATGGTGATGTTATAGACGTGGTATATTGCGATTTTATGAAGGCCTTCGATAAGGTCCGACATAAAAGGTTAATAGAGAAAGTTAGAAGCTATAATATAGGGGAGAAATGTGTGAAATGGATAGAAGCCTTCCTGAAAGATCGGAGGCAGAGGGTACTGGTGAATGGAATAGGCTCGGGGTGGAGGGAAATTACAAGGGGGTACCTCAGGGATCTGTGTTGGGACCACTACTGTTCGTTATATTTATCAACGACTTACCTGAAGTTATAACTAATGGAAGTGAGATATACCTGTATGCAGATGACACTAAGCTGTATAGAAGAGTGAGGAGTAAGGAAGATGTGGGTTTGCTTCAAGGAGATGTGGAGGGCATGAAGGGATGGTCTGAGCATTGGTTAATGCCTTTTCATCCAAAAAAATGCAAGTACATGCGGATTGGGACAAGCAAGATAGACGAGGTAGGATACAGTATGTATGAAGCGATGGAGGAAGTTAATGCAGAAAAGGATATAGGAGTAGTGATAGACAATAAGTTAAATTTCTCAGAACATTTAGCGGAAAAGATAAACAAAGAAGCAGTGGAGAAAGTGCAGAGGAGAGCTAGCAAGCTAGTACCAACATTGAAGAATGAGCAGAGGTTGAGGACACTGGGGCTTCCGACACTGGCATATAGGAGAAAGAGAGGGGATATGATAGAGACTTTTAAGATAGTGTCAGGAATGTATGATGAGGATGTGTGTGAAGGTATCTTCTTGATGCGGGAGAGAACAAGAACGAGAGGACACTCTAAGAAAATTTACAAAGAAAGAACTCATTTTGTGATAGAGTGGTAAATGAGTGGAACGCACTGCCCAAGTATGTAGTCGATTCCGAATCAATAAGGAAGTTTGAAAGTAATCTTGATAAAGCATGGGGAAGACAAGATTTGAAGTTTGATTATAAACCAAAAATACAGAATAGTAAAAATGTTGCGTCTGCTGCCGCCGCCGCCAACACCGTGAACGACCGCACAGCAGTGCAAGTACTGGCACTGAGCTGGATATACAGGCCTAGTTTGCCTTTTTCCAGAGGATCTACTGTAAGAAACTGTAAGAAACATACATACGAGTTTAAAGACCGCTTCATCCACAGAGAGCTTGGCTTTAGTCTCTTTACTGTAGAACAATATATAGTAGAGATGTATCGGATGTCTAAAAAAGCAGATCTAGGGATGCGGATATAAACCTTTTATTTGGGCGGATGCAGATGCCGATGTCTGATGACAATATCCTCGCGGATGCGGATGCGGATGTCTATTATTTTTAAAACATTTTTTAAGATATGCATTAAAAATTGTTACTGACGACTTGCAGTCACATAAGTCAAAAGAATAAAATATCACACTGTTGGCTTAACATTTTCATTCCACAGAAAACCAATACAGTTTTGGCTTATCACAAGCCCTTTTTAACACTTAAAGAGCGGGGCACGACTTAAGTCCATATCTAAAAAGCAGCAAGTTAGGAGCATTATTAAGGCTTTTAAAGGGTTAAAATCGAGTGCAAATGGCCGGGAGCGCAGCAGGCCACACGGCCGACACCCAGGGCTTACCGCCGCCCGCTGACTTACGCTCCCTCTGTTCTCAAGAGGCCGGAAGTGTAGCCAGTAGTGAGCGTTGCTGGAAAAAAATATGCCGCTATACGCTAAACTCCCATGTTGGTGGTACCACTGCATCAAAACGACGAGTGCTACATAGCTCGTTCTGGTCTCATTTTGAAGCTTGTAGCGCCTATTTTTTTGCTGAATACATTTCTTTCCATGCAGGTACTTGATTGATCATTCAGGAGGGCCTGAATATGCCCAAAATAGCCCAAAACCCCCCGCTAGACGAGGGTTAATTGGTACTCAATCAATACCAATTGACAAAGGTTTGTGATAAGCCGAAACTGTATTGTTCTTTTGTGGAATTAAAATGTGAAGTCTCGATGATTTTTTTTTTATCTTAAAACTTAACCCGTACAATCCCAGCGACGGCTATAGCCGTCAGTAGATAATTAACTCCCCAGTCCCAGCGAAGGCTATAGCCGGCAGTAATGTAGGCCTATTTGTCTTGTAACTGCCTGTACAAGGCTATTTTTTTTTGTTTTCTTTTTTGTCTTGTAAAAAAAAAAAAAATAAGATGATAGATCCACTCTTGCCTCATCTCTTGAGGTGAAAAGGTGGTTTCTCCTGTCATTTTGGCCACATTGCTTGGGACTGCTGGGGACTTTTATTACTGTGTCCTACGGTACAGTACGGGTAAATAACTTATCTTAACACAATGACTGCAGCACTTGTCCTATGACAATTGCTTGGTCACCACTGTACAGTCACGGCGGTAAATTGTGGACTAGGCGATGAACCCCGTTCTAGACACTACACACGTTTATCTCATCCGAACACAGTCTACACTTAGTGAAACTGGGAAGTTTATACTGCCAGGCCCCGCCCACTACTGGGTCGCCATTTGCCAGTCAGTTGGCAGAAAACATCAAGTAGATAAATCGTTTAGATCCCACACACGCACACACACACTTCACTACATGCTTTTATAAAGAGTGTGTATAAGCTAAAAATATGCAGTATTAAGTCCCGCAGAGAGTGAACATTTGACATTGTATATTATAGGTATGCCAAGTTATATATTTTATGCTATATAATGCAGAGACGGTTTTAGTTGTGTATCTACTATTTTACGTTCAGGCACATAACAACGGAATAGTCATCAATATGAAAATGAGGGTTCTGTTCAATACCCACGTTCCTTGCATAATGCCTACTGTGTTAGGTTTTAACCTTCTTAGCACGAGTAACGTCTGTGTCAATATAGTCTAGTTACTAGTAATCTATATTATTCAGCTTAGGAAGGACATCTACCAGTTAAAGGCTATACATTATCTTATCAGATCCTTATAGCTACCAAAGATCGGGTTTATGCAGCATAAACCCGTCTAAATAGAGCTACACTTAAATAGAAAAAACGTCTCTCAGGCTGAAAGGGTCAAATTTCTTATGCATAATTTATAGGTAAAAGCGAATGGCGAAACACAATAGGCATATGGTACTGTACCATACAGGGGATTTGGACTAAAAGTAACCTTCATTCCCTGCACATTTTCATGTATAAACAAGAGGTAAAACGTATTTCAATTATATATCCCTGAAAGCAGAGGAATAGACCTTTCCAATGACATCTGAATCATGTCTGTACGACCACTGGTTGCCGTGCAACGATATTGCACAAGTGACGCTAAATCGGTAAAAAATAGCAAGTTGCACAGAGTAGGGGTGGGATTGTGTTGCAAGACGGATACTGCGTACCCTACATAGAGGAGGTGGTATACACTGGGAAATCTCTGAGGAACATTGATTATTATAGTAGTGATAGAATAGCGAGAGATGCAACATTGCGGCGAAGAGAGAGAGATTGCAGAGAGTTAGTGAGTGGACGGGAGGTTATGATACGAAAGGCTTTCCTTTCTACTTTGTCTAGGAGTGCGGTGCGAGAGGATCCTCCCCACACATGTGAACAATACTCAATACAAGGACACACTGCGCCCCTGTACAGAGCAAGAAGCTGTGCAGGGTTAAAACAAAACTTGAGGTGGTTGAGCACACCCAGCTTCTGGGAGGCTGCCTTAGCAAGACTGGTAATACTGCATGATCCTTCCAAGTGAGAGCAGAAGAAAAAGAGACACCAAGAATATTGAGAGAAGATGATGGATTGATGTTTGTATTGTTGAAGTGTAAGGGATAGTCCTCTGGGAGCTCTGAACGGGTAGTAAAATGAAGAAATTGGGTTTTGGAAACATTAAGGGGAGATATCGACTTGAGGGATTTTTTTCTGGACCCCTTTCTCCTTCATGTTTAGCCCCATTGCTTTTGAGATTTTAAGACAGTCGCTCCATTAGTTTGGCGATTTTAAGAACTTTCGCCCCATTTCCGTCAATTTTAAGACCTTTCGTGCAATTTAGGTGTCGATTTTATCCTGGCGAGCGATAACGAGCCTGTAATTTAAGAGGAACCGGCTTTCAGCCGGGACATTTTTCTACCGAAAAATGTACAAATTTATCTTGAAAGGGGCTCAAGAGGGTGCAATCTTAAGCTTGATGGATATCTAGAGACAAAACTAAAAACCTCCCCTTAATGGCAAAAAGATTTTCTCTGCCCCATTTGGAAATAGTATAGTTATATCAGAAGATGAGTGTTGCATGGCTTGATTACGTTTGTTTTTGAGGGATTGCTGGCTGGGGCGTTCAGGAAAACTAATTGAGTAGTGTAAGGTAGAGTCGTCTGGTCTGCGTATGAATGGATGGGACTGGAGGGACAGTTGAGAAGATAATTTATGAAAATTAAAAAGAGAATGGGAAATAGGACAGAGCCCTGAGGAACATTGGAGTTGATAAGATGAGGAAGTGAGCAATGGCCGTCCACAACCGCAGCCATGGAACGGCCGGAAAGGAAATTAGAGACAAAAGCACAGATGGAGGGATAGAAACCAATGGAGGGTAGTATAGAAATTAAAGATTTGTGCCAGACTCTATCGAAGGAATTCGATATGTCTAGTGCAATAGAAAAGGTCTCACCAAAGTCCCAAAAGGAGGATGACCAAGAGTTAGTAAGATATGAAAGAAGATCCCCAGTAGAGCAACCTTTAACCCGTCCAGCCCCGGCTAGTTTTGTAATGTTTGTTCACCAGAACCCGGCCGGTTTTCAAAAAATTGTTTTATTCCAGAAACAATAGCGAATGGGTTTGGAATGAAGGAAAAACCACGAAAAAACGCTCAAAAAGCTTAACGAATGGTCCTACAGAGCCCCCGAAAACGTATTTTACAAGAGTACAAAATTGAAGGCAATTACCCCCAAAAACCAGGTTATTGCGCGCTCACGCGCACGCACGTGGACTTTGAGAGTTTTCAACCATCGACACGGTTGCGTGGGATACGTACACAATTCCCATACAAATCTGAGCCCTCTTGAGTGGCTACACCTGAGGTTACGGTCGGCGCAATTAGGGTGACGCGCCAGGCGCGTCTCTGGGGCTGTGCGTTACATACATCGCCGACGCTATTGGCGCGTCGCTGGTGCTGTACGGGTTAAGAAAGCCATACTGGCGATCTGAGATTAGATTATGAGAAGAGAAATGCTTAAGAAATTTGGAAGCAAGAATAGTTTCAAAAACTTTAGAGATACAAGAGATGAGAGCAATACGTGTTTTCCTGTATCACCGCAAATTTACAGTTGACAACATTGCGACCTAGGACCAGCTGGTATAAACTGCACGCACTTGTTACCCACCACTGTGTAAACACTGTTCTCACTCTTCCTCTTTTTGCCGGTTTTGTATCCATAGTTCAACAATATTAGCTCTACCAGATAACTGCCAGACCAAACTTCATATCAAGGTTAAGTAACCATGATAGCTTAGAGAGTGCACTACATATTATTTACAGGTATAGTTTAGTTAAGCTAGCCTAAGTATACGATATCGACACTACATTATAACGATCGAGGTTAGTATTGTATATAATATTTATTGATACCTCTTTATATGAATTAGTATGTAATCTATTAAACTTATTTGCTTTAGCCTACCAATCATTTTATCCTCTAAGGATCTAAATTTTGAATACTACACAATTAGGATAGTAGTGGTTCTCGAGCCGATGGTTTGCTGGCTGAAGCCGAGGTGTTGAATAATGTCTGCAGGTCAAGAGGAGTTCCTTGGCTGATGCCTGTTAGAGACGATTATATTATATTAGTTATGAAAAGGTGTCCAGGAATAACACTAGACTAATGTATTTTTAAGGACACCGCCGAGAAGTTTAGTGTAGTTGCAAGGAATGTAACATCTAATATTACTGAATTACACAGTGCTGATTATGCTAATAGTGATCTTCACACTCAAAACGTAATTGTGACGCCCCTTGCTGAAGTGATGTAAGCAACAGGTCGGAAAAAATTGAGTTGTTGCATACATCAGATAGGCCAATTCCTGCTTGAACATGTGGTACCAGTTTCAAGTCTCATAGACAAATGGTTGCGTTGGTAAGTACCCAAATCCCTAAGCAATACACTGATTTTCTGCCTAAACGCTGGCTGCGTGGCTAGACTCTCCGCAGTAGAATGATGCAACCCCCCGAGAGAGGTGCCGCAACCAACCAGCTCTTAGCACCATGGTGACGTCATCAGCCACCAGTCAATGGGTGTGCAGCTACCCCTCTCACACACATTAGGTTCTCCCGTGCTTCCCGTACTGATCATAAAATGACGGTGTTTATGTTTGTTTATCGATTTTTTTCTATGTTTGCGAGTGTCTAACAGTGATGCAGCCAACACTCCTGGATTTACATCACCATCCGGAACAAGGAAGAGGTACCGGGACGAGAAGATATGGACGACAAAAGTGGCCAAAGAAGAAAGGAACCTTGGCCATGAATATACGTCAGCCTACAGATGGAAGAAAGTTGAAAAAAAGTAAAGTGGGACCCCCCTGCACATGTGCAGCTAAGTGCTACGATCTTATCGGACAAATCAACATATAGACCATATTCAACGACTTGGGGGGTCGGGAAGTTGGGATACACAGACCACTTGCATACATAAACAAACATGTATGACTGTTAAACGGAAGAGGTCCGACAAAATCCATGGTATTTCTACTTCACGGATATGTGAGACTCGCATCTAAGGCTGTAATTGTGTGTGGAGTTGCCAGCTCTCCCGCGAGTTGCTAGCTGGGCCGTTAACCCTTTCACGTTTTTATGATGCAGAGGTTGCCAGATTAGCAATAATAAATCGAATTATCTCACTCTTATAATTACCTCTCCAAAATTAGTTTTCTGCCCACAGCTAACTCAAAGACAACTGCAGAGGTTGAAGTAACTAAACTAAAGGTTTCTAAATACCCCTGATGGCAACAAAGCCTTTAACCCTTAATTAGCGGCGCGCAACATAAGTCGAGTATAATAAATCTGGACTATCTGGCGGCGCTCGACATAGGTCGTGTGGCAATTTCAGCAAGTAATGTTGCTGAGAGAGAGAGACAAGTGGTGGCAGGAGAGTAGCGAGCGTATGACTGCTCCAGACCACCGCGGCGAACCTACTGACACGAATCCCACCTCCTCCCTCCCTCTCTCACTCGCTATATACGGAATTGTATGGGGAAAGTGCCGAATTACATGCTTTTTGCACTCGCGTTGCACGGTTGTTGCAAGAAAACTAGCCATCATAAAAGGATCGTTATGGTGTCATTGGAAAGCTCTGTGTATGCCCTTTCAGAGATAGATACTTGTTTTACGCTCTGGGTCTTATTTAGGCATGAAAATGATCACGTAAACAGCCCTATTTTGGGTAAAAACACCTCGCTGGGCGGTACATATAAATAAACCGCCTAGGCCGCTCGTAAGGTGTTAAAGTATCCATAATAGGCTCAAAATTGCGTCAAAAACGTGAGAGGGTTAATATGCGTGTGTATGCATGTTCAGTGAGCTGACTCATCTCTCCCTACCAGTTTCTCTGACGGACTCACGGTCGTTTCGGCTCAGGCTTGTTCCTCTCTGTTCGTTCGGAACCTTCGCTACCCAGACGATGAAGTGCTGAAAAGTCAGTAAAAATAGGTTATCCTAAGCTGAACAAGATGCGGAAATACACTTAGACTACCAGGCTAAAGGGGTTATCACACTTGGCTATTTTTTCGTGGTTTCTGGATCTTCGTTCATAGTTTAGACGACAATACCATGGTTTCCCTATCACACATGCACCTAGATAATCCACGAACATCTAATTATAAGTACACTCTTTCGTTCTCACTTTGAAATTAATTGGTCTTATCTCAGCCGTTTTAGCTTCCCGTCATTCAATTAATACATCTCAATCCCAATTATAAACCTGAACATGTATAAAAAACATGGTAGGTATGGCTATATTGCTCTCTATTGCCTAAAACAAGCGACATGAATCCACGTCTGTCGGTAAAAGTGAAAGTCAGTGGAAGCAGCAGCACGCTCATGATTGGCTATGTTATCAGTACCCTGATAATGTATTTGTTATCTTTATTGTTCCTTATTTATTCATTAAACTAAACAAATTAAGTAATTTTAGCGATTACTTAATAAATTACAGTGCTATCCGAATATAAAGAGCTATTACAAATCACAGGAAACACAATACTAACGTATATATCATAAAGTAAACACGAGCGAGATAAAGAAATTATAAACTCATGAAGTAAGCTAGAGCCTAGAGAGTAGACTGACTGACTCGGGCCCACGACTCTTTGCCAAACACAAGCCATGATTTATGCATTATACATTTAAAATAGGCAGTGACGGTTATTTCTTCCCTTGCTTGTTTATATGTACGATTTTATAATTATGTTCCATGTGATATTTTATAACTTTTAAGGTTCGAATATCACCGATCACAGTATCATTAAATATATTAAAACTTATCTAGTTTAATATATATGGAATATATATATATTTTATATATATATATATTACTATATATTTATACATAAGAAATGTATTTCCATGACATAGCCTACTAATTCACGCCCGAACATTTCCGTGAATAGACGAAGATCTCCCAACTTGCTTGGGTAATGTGGATTGTCGGCTAGACCACGGAAAATAGACGAGAAAACACGGAAATCGTGGAGACCACGGAAATATTGGCAAGTGTGATAGCCCCTTAAGTGAGGTACAGTACCTTTATTAGTCTCGTAGTAAGATGTCTACCTCGTAACCCAAGGGTCCCAGGTTCGATTTGCGCACTGGGTGCAGATCTTCAGGAGGCTATTTTCGCATCAAACGAAGTTTATGTGTGTTGGTAAAATTGTCAAGATGGTTGAATGTAAGATCGGAACTCCATAACCCCCCTTTCTGGCATGGTGTAAAAACCTACAGATAGATAGAGCCCGGAACAATATGACAGTCGCAAATGTACCTATTTCTGATAGACGTGGCAAAAGTGGAGGTCATGGCAGGATCTCGGAGGAGCGCACTGTGAAAGTCATGAAACATATAAAAAGCTTTCCCACCGTCACTATCCACTATTCAAGCAATCCATCACCTAATGTAAGTTACTTGGATAAAGACATAGTTTATAAGCGCCAGATGTACGAACTCTACAAGGTGCTGTTGGAGGAGAATCACCCAGGTGATAATATACAGTATATATTTGTTTTTTCTCGAAGTGTATAAAGGAGACAAAAGGCAGGTTACCTATAACAGGTGTCTCCCCCAAAGCCGAAAGAGTGACAGAGCCGAATTCAAGAGACGTTGGGGTCGAAATGCCTGGACACACGAATGTTGAAGCAGTTTATGTCATAGGATGAAGGAAAGATTGATTGAGGGAGAGAGTTCCAGAGTTCACTTGTTGAGTAAAAGAAAGGCCGAGAACATTTGCCAATTAATGGGTTGGAGAGCTGAACAAAATATGAGACATAGACATTTTATTAAGCTCAGACTGTTTATAAATATGGAGCACAACTCCCTTACAGAAAACTTGGTATATCATCATGGAATAAAATTGATATATAACATAATTATACTCTCATCTATCTATACATCGTCAATACACATTTTAAAAATATGGCTATGTTATGTTGCACTTTCTGACGATTATTTTGTAGTAGATCGATGAATATACTGTATATCTATTATAATTATTTTTATAGTATATAGGAATGCTGTTGTCTAAATTTTGTAATTTCAATATGTTTACACTCTAACATAACGTGGTACTCATCACCTTAAATATTGTCATCACATTTTTTACACATTCTATCTGCTCTATTAGTTATGTTGTACAGTACCTGCCGGTAACAACGGGTAACCTGTTGTTATTTGTTCAGAATTTACATATATAATTTCTATTTTGCTTTGATAAATTCACTAGGTAGTTCTCTAATTGGAACAAATCTTTATAAGTAATGTAAGTATTACATGACGATTTATTATTTAAATATGTTCGCCATTGCGTTATCCACTGATCTTTGAAACGTCTTTCGAACGCATTTTTGAACCACACTGGACTATGAATCTCCTGACTTGACCATATCCCTGGCATACCAGAATTATTGAGAAGTTGTATTATTTAATTTAACGAGGGTGATTTAAACATATCGTGTTTATACAATTTTAAAAGGCATTGATACATTAGGTAGCCCAGCTTGCTTTGTTTACCAGTAACTATCCTAGACCAATAGTTAACCACCCTGCTCTTTATATGAATGTCAATGGGATAGTGTCCTATATCTCCATATACAATTGAATTATATGTGGTTTTACGATCATTAACCTCTGAAGTGCGCATGGGGGTAATTAGACACCTCTCCCTGTGCGCATGTATTTGAGGTGTTTCCGTCACTAAAATATTCATTGTACCATTAATAGCATTAATACTTATCCATATGCACCTATCATGGGTTGATTATAAAGGTATTAACCTGAAACAACAATAAAACGAGTGAAAACAGCATTTGGATGGTCAAAATCGGAGATATAGCCCGCGAGTTGTATAATGTATGGGTGAGGCAAGCTGCTTTCCCGCCAATTTCCCCCAAGGCCACTGAGACACAGTCGATCGATACTCTCTCTCTCTCTCTTGCATTCGCTTGCTATCAGTGATGACCACACCCTGCAACCGGATTTCTAATGTTACCACAAAAATATACCTCAGAATAAGGGAATAACAGGGAAAATAGGTGATAACTGAAGGAGAGGAGGAAAGTGGGGAAGGAGGGGAGGTAGAGGACTGAGATTTTGCATGGCCCAGGGGCCAAACAAAAATAAAACAATAAAAAAATAGAAATATATATATATTTTTTTCTTTTTTCGATGTCAAAAGTTGATTTTTTTTTCTCTGACTCTTAAAAGTCTCCCCGCAGTCCGCCGGGGGAACTCTTAAGAGTCTCCCTGCAGTTCCCGGGTTAAGGATGTTTTTTAAGAATTTAATATGTAGATTTTCAATGCCTTTGATAGCTTTGTATCCCCCACATTTCACAACTGTATGTAATTACTGGTAGTACCATTGAGTCAAATAATTCTAGCTGTAGATCGATAGGCATGTCAAACATACGACATTTACTCAACAAACAGTACATTAAGCTCTCATTCCTTGTTTATACAGTTGTTCCTGGCATAATTTAAATTTACCATCACATTTCATTGTTACACCTAGATACTTATTATTCATTTAAAACTTCGACTTTTTCTCACTTAAACATAAAGTAAAAGTTGTTCGAATGAGATATACCTTTACCAAATACAGTTATTTTAGTCGTCTTACAATTAATATCTAGTTTCCATTTGTCACAATATTTTTCCATAGCAATAAGCGCATTACAAATCCCGCGTTCATTTTCAGCAAATATTACTGTCGTCAGCATACATTAACACCAATATTTTAACCATGTTATCAAGCCATTCATCGTTGAAACTAATGTAATTACAATTATTTTCCAGTAGGTATTCCTCGATATCATTAACAAACAATGAGAAGAGCATAGGTGAAAGGTTTTCTCCCTGTCTAACGCCAGTGTGACTTACAAAAAGATCGGCTAACTCTTGATTAATTGAAATACAGGATTTGATGTCATTGTACATGTTCTATATTACGTTAATGATCTTCCCATTAAATCCACACTTTACTCATTTGTACCATAACCCATCCCTCCATACAAGGTCGAAAGCTTTTCTATAATCTACAAATAAACAATAAAGTTTCCTTTTCCTGTAACAAAATAAGTCAATCATACTCTAACTTACAAATATATGGTCGGTAGTAGAATACCCTTGCCGGAACCCAGCTTGTATCTCCTTGATTATACTATTGCAGTCACAAAATTTAGTAAGGCTTGCGTTTACAAGAGATGTAAATAGCTTCCCCATACAGCTTAACAGGGTTCATAAATTCATCTATCATTACTGGAACTTCAGATTTTGTTCTTGTCCCTTTGATAAACTGCCAGCACAAGTTAAAATCCGTATGTTTCGTCTCTCTTAGTTTCTTTATTAGTTCACTTTTTTCTTTTGCCTTAACTTTCTTTAGTTCCTGTTTATACTTCTTACTTTTCGCTACCATATCAATATGACTACGTTCGTTTTTCTTAAAGTTATGTTTATGCTCTGATTTGTGATATTCCTTTCTACTGAACCAACACTGTCTATCATAACTGTTTAAACACACGTTATTACTCTTTCTAATAAATAGTTTGCTCCTTCTATCAGGAAATATTTTTATGGTGGGATCAATTAGTATCTTCTTTAAATCAGAATAAAGTTCTTGAACAGACTTCAGGTCAGCACCCTCTATAACTTCAGAAACAAAAGTGCTATCAATTATATTATCAACATATTCATCAGTTTTATTTCTATTCCACCTTCCTGGCTTAACATTGATTTCCACTTTACCCTTTTCGCTATCGTAATCATTCTTAATATGTTTTGCTAGACTGATATTTCGTTTGTTTAACTTTACTAGTAATAGTAAAGCAAATACCACAATGGACGTATGAGCAAATTGGGTCAAAATCAAGAATTTTGAACTTGTTTACTTTATTTAGCAGATCCGGAGATCCAATAACATAATCTACTGCAGTTTTATGAACCGTTGTTGCTTTGCCGATCATGCGATTCTCACCTACTCTACCGTTATATATACACAACAAATATTGTTTACATAATATTATATCTAATAGTTTATTTCCATATCCACTTTTATCGCATGTTAGGTCCTGTTAATATCTTTCTATTGGTATAAGCGAGCCTGTAATTGAAAAGAAACTGGCCTTCGGCCGGGACACTTTTTTATCGAAAAATGTAAACATTTGTCTTGAAGGAGGGTCTTGGGCGGGTGATTTTTTGAGCTTGATGGAGGTCTAGGGAGGAAACAAATATAATAATACAAAGATACATCAATTAACAAAATTACTAAATACACCTATCTCGCCATAACACCAGGCCAGAAAATAATCCTGACCACCAACCTCTATTACATATGAACGACTAGAGTAATCGACGTATGTTTCTACCATTTCAGAGGAGTTAGCCAGGGAATAATTGTGGACATTTACAGCTCATTTACGCTAATCCTTTATGAGTTATAGAGGATAAAGTTCGCGAGTTCTGGCTTGATTTAGGTAATATATGTACCAAGACTTTTACTGTTCACTCACTTTCATTCCAATAATGACCCAGTCAGTGTTAAGATAAGTTACAATATTTAGTGTTTCGTTGTTATTGTGATTAATATAACATAAGAAAGGTTGAATTGTAATGCTTTAACATAAATTATTAATTAATAGTGTATTTAGGTACGAGGGTCATTATACTTGCTCTATACATTCAATCTTATTGTTTGGTGTTGTTATAATAAGTTTGGGAAAGTGGTGTTAAATCAGAGCAATGTTGATTTAAAATTAAATATAGAGTTTTGTCAGTTTGCCCACGGGGGCATGATACTCTTTGTTATATTAAGATCAAGTTTATAATCACATATCTAGCCGAATATGACCGAAGACTGGCATTCATATATACATTTTAAGTTCTATCTTCTTTCATCATGAAACGTTGTAGTGTCCACTTAAATTGGCTGATTGGCTCCATGCAATAGTGGTATAATTAACTAATGAAGGCAAAATACAATACAGTGGCCCAAAATAATATTTTGAATAATAGTATTATTTTCAATACAGTAAATAGGACTTAATAATGAAACTTGCATCTGATATCATATATAAAAAAAAAAAAAAATATATATATATATATATATATATATATATGGAATATAAAGGAACATTTCGAAGATATTTACATCATAATATTGATTCAAAACTGAACACACCATCCTAATGTAATTTAGAAACCTGTATGGTACCGGTATATTATAGTTAATTGCGAGAGCACTCTTTGAACATTGTACATTTAGGTTTTACAGTATTTTTGCTAAGTCCACATCTTCACTGTGTTTCACCCATTACTATAATGTGATTAATTCGGTTATACCTCACATGTTCAGGTGTTTTAAGTGGTACAGATCTGCCTAAGTTTTCAGAGGGTTTCAGAAGTACACCTACAATCTCTCTCAGAAAGTCAAGTTTGGTGACTTTGTGGATGTTTCTGTAAAGTAGCCATAAATTCACACTGAGGCATTCAAAAGAAACCTTAACAGAGGATAATGCTATGCACGCTTTCGGAATGATACTCTATATCATTCACCCGCCGGCTTTAGCATCGCCAACAGCTCCGCATCGCCACTGAGAAAACTCGATCATAATTTGAGTATTTCATATCCTAATTCCCTTTATTCATTGCATGAACAGTAGTTAAGTGCTTGTTTAACCTCCACATAGTTCTGTAGTTGCCGTGCATGTTATTTTATTGCTTTTCTGACTGATAAACATTGTTGTTTACATTTGTTATCCTAGCTTGTAGCAGACGACGCACGCGCACCTCTAATCGACCTAGCTTTAAGAACATAAGAACATAAGAAAATGGGAGTCTGCAGAAAGCCGATTGGCCCAAGCAAGGCAGATCCCTGTCCCACACAACCCCAAATCAATTACAAAGCCCAATTATAGGCTCAACACTCTAATACCCTGAGGATCATCCTACCAAAACGGTTAGAGATTAACGCAGGATTATGGGGGTCTGCAGAGCGCTGATTGGCCCAACCCGGCTGATCCCCCTTCACACCCAACCCTTCTCGTCCATATGCTTATCCAATTTTATCTTAAAGCTCCCTACAGTTTTAGATCCCACTATAGCACTTGGTAGTCCATTCCACCCATCTACAACTCTGTTACCAAACCAATATTTGCCTATATCTTTTCTGAAACGAAATTTATCTAATTTGAAACCATTGGTACGAGTTCTTTCGCTATCACTGAGCTTTAGTACATTTGTCATGTCCCCTTTGTTAATCCCACTAACCCACTTGAACACCTCTATCATATCCCCTCTAACTCTGCGTCTCTCTAACGAATGTAAACCTAATTTCTTCAACCTTTCTTCATACGGAAGATTTCTAATATTATGGATCATTTTTGTCATTCTACGCTGTACTCTCTCCAATGAATCTATGTCCATTCTGTAATAAGGACACCAAAATTGGACAGCATAATCCATATGGGGTCTCACTAATGACAAGTAAAGTTTTAAGATAACATCAGCAGTTCTGTTACTCACACTCCTAGAGATGAACCCGAGAATCCTGTTTGCCTTATTACGAACGCCTATACACTGTTTTCTAGGCTTCAAATCATTGCTAACAAACACACCTAGATCTTTCTCGCAGTCTGAATTTTCTAATTCTAAATTAGCTAGTTTATATTTAACATTTGTTTGCATCTTCCCTATCTTTAATACCTTGCATTTGTCAATGTTAAACTTCATCTGCCAATTTACTGACCATTCATGTAAGGTATCTAGATCCCTTTGGAGGCACTCTATATCGCTATCTGAATCATTGATCTCCCCATTTTAGTATCGTCTGCGAATTTACTTATCCTACTAGTTATACCTAAATCTAGGTCATTTATGTATATAAGAAACAACAGGGGACCTAATACCGATCCCTGGGGGACACCACTTTTGACTGCTCCCCACTCTGACTTGGTACCATTTATGCTGACTCTCTGTTTCCTACCAATTAGCCATGACCTAATCCATCCCAACAACGCCCCACCTATTCCATGTGCCTCAACCTTCCTCATCAATCTCTCATGAGGGACTCTGTCGAAAGCTTTACTGAAATCTAAATATATAATATCGTATGCCTTGTCATTATCTACTGCTTCATATACCTCTGAGAAAAAAACTAAGCAAATTAGTAAGGCAAGAACGTCCCTGTGTGAATCCATGCTGAGAAGAATTGATTAAGTTAAATGTTTCTAAGTGGTTTCTCATTTTCCTAGCAATAATTGACTCTAGTAGCTTTCCTATGATTGAAGTGAGACTAATGGGACGGTAATTGGATGCTATTGATTTATCACCTTTTTTGAAAATCGGAACTACATTTGCAAGCTTCCAAGCTTCTGGAACTATACCTGTTTCTAATGAATTGTTAAAAAGAAATGTTAATGGGTAACTTAACTCATCTCTGCATTCTTTTAATACTCTGGCATATACCTCATCGGGACCAGGCGATTTCTGAGGTTTCAGTCTGTCAATTTCCTTAAGCACATCATTTCTACTTATAGTAACCGTACTTAACCTATTTTCTATACTATCTCTATACACCTTACGGACTTCTGGAATCTGTGCCAAATTTTCATTAGTGAAAACGGATAGAAACTGACTATTTAATGTACTGCACATTTCTAAATCACTTTCTGTCATTTCTCCTATCGAAGTTTTAAGGGGGCCTATTTTATCTCTAACTTTAGATTTATATAGCTGGTAAAAAGCCTTAGGGTTATTTTTTGAGTCATTGGCTATCCTGATTTCATAATTTCTTTTGTCTGTCCTTATACATTTTTTAACCTCTCTTGATAGATTCTGATAGTAAGCAAGTAGGTGAATTTCGCCTTTCTTTATTTTTCGATATATTCCTCTCTTTTTTCCTAGAAGGTCTAATAGTCTATTATTCATCCATTTGGGTTGGTTCTGTGTTGATCTAAATTTTCTTTTGGGGATATTTATTTTGCGCATTGTGGAGTGAAGAAATAAAATTATTATATGTAGCTGTCAAATTATCCTGAGTTAAGACAGGTATCTGAGAGAGAGTATTCATTAGCGCACCTGGGTCCACTTAATAGTTTAACCATAGGATCGACTCTTAAGGCTCGTCTTAATCCACCATAATTGGCTTTTCTGAAATCTGGGATAAGTGTCGTATTCTCTTTAGCCTTTCCTGTCCATTGTATGTTAAAATAAATTGATTTATGATCACTATTTCCTAGTTGGTCTCCTATCTCTACATTATTTATCATTTGTTCATATTACTGAGAACTAAATCGAGGATTATTACCTCTAGTAGGCGAGTCTATGAATTGAAATAAAAAACTATCCTGTACCGCCTCAATAAACTCTGTTGAATCTGAGTCGCCGATTTGATGCTGCCAATCAATATTCGGAAAATTGAAATCCCCTATAATACACACATTGCTAAACCTTGATGCTATTTTCACTTCCTGCCATAAAGCTGTACCTTCGTTTCTACTCATATTTGGTGGTCTATAAATAACTCCAATAATTATGGTCTCACTACCTTCGCTAACCTCAACCCAAACACTTTCGTTATCAGTATTTAGTCTAATACCTGATTTAATACAGCTTTTTAAAGAACTCCTGACAAACACTGCTATTCCGCCGCCCCTCCTACTTGTTCGGTCGCGTTTAAACAAACTATATCCTGGTATATGGAATTCTGCTAAAAAATGTCTTGATTCTGTATTAATCCATGTTTCAGTCAGTGCTATAATGTCTATATTTTCGTTGCTAACAAGTGCTCTAAGTTCATCCATTTTGTTACATAAACTCCTACAGTTTGTATAATATAATCGCAATGAATTTATTTTACTGGTATCGGATTTACCTTTATTTCTAACTGAATTCCCATCTTCTGTTACACCTTTAATATTTCTACTAGCAGTACAATTAAAATCCTGTGACTGATATTTTCTATTACTATCTGATGTACCAGTACGGCAATTTACCCTATCTAGACAATTATTCTTACTCATATTCTCAGGCTTTATTTTCAGCGAAACCCCGCGACAATCCTATCTATTGACCTAGCTAAATTTGCCACCCCTAGCCGAGAAAGATGAACCCCGTCCTGTGCGTACAACTGATTTTTACCATAGAAACGGGTCCAGTTATCAAGGAATGGTATTGCATTTGCATTACAGTATTTTTCCAGCCGACAATTGATACCAATTGCCCTAGATGACCATTCCTTGCTGACCCCTCTCCGTGGCAAGATACTGTGTACTACAGGTATGCCTCCCTTCCTCCTAACTTTATCTAACACCTCTCTGTACTGCCGAAGCAGTACTTCCGTCCTACCTTTACCAACATCATTGCTCCCTGTACTGAGACAGATAATGGGGCTATCTCCAATATCTTTCATGATGTAATCAATGTCCTCTAACACCTTCCCAACCCCGGCACCAGGCAGACAGACAAGCTTCCTAATATCAGTACAGGTGGACCTAGCTAAGTGTCTGACCATGGAGTCCCCAACAATTGAGAAGGACTTGCCTCTCCTTGTCGATGACTTGGTAGCAGCTGCGGCAGCGGCAGGAACTCCTGGGGCAGCAGTTGAAGGTACTCCTAGGGGGGCAGCAGTCACACCTGTTGGAGGCAACTCACTTACCTTTCTCCTGGTTTCCTCGCCGAAGGAAGCACTCGCAGCCTCACCATCACATTCGTCATCCAAGGTGATGAACTTGTTGCTGAGGGCAACTGGCCGCCGCAGAAATTTGCAGGTTGTTGCACTTGTTGGAACAACTGTCCAGGGAGCATCACGATCCCTAACAGCAGTTGCACTATCCTCACTTTTCTTCTCAGCCAAAGTCAGCTTTAAGGCCAAATTCTCGTCTTTGAGAGACTGCACCTCTCTCTCCACATTCTCCATCCTTTCTTGCAAAGCAAGACAAAGCTGGAGAATATGAGAGGAGGTAGCAATCTCGTCAACACCAGCCATTTTATGAAAGCGTTAATACTATCACCACACTATGGGCAAAGATATTCACTGGGAGTCACTAGGGACAGGTCCTCACTCAGCAAAGGTCAGGCAGGTGAATTTTGTATTTTCTTATTAACTCTAGTAGTTATCGTATTCAGTATCCTACTGTAGCTATATATATCTGTAATTTTAGTTGTTGCTTGCATGATCTTGTACTGTAGTAACCTTTGACTGATAACTTTGTTTATCTAAATATAATCCTGCTTGACTAGCCTACAGTGACACCAGCGCCATCTGTTGATACAGTATATTAACCCCTTGTGTGCAGTTACACTTTATTTTTATATAATCTCTATTTGGTGAATTGTATATTTAGTTACATATTCTATTATATATATATATATATATTTGTTTTGCTTTTTTAGGTAGGTTATCACCCCTGGTAGCCTACTTCTGCATATTTCATACTTTTTTGTTTTTGGTTATTTTTGTTTTAGGTTAGTCTAGGCTATCATCCCTGGTGGCCTATTTCTGCGTACGGTACTTCAATTTTTAAATTTTCAGTTAGGCTATCACCGCTGGTGGCCTATTTCTGCGGACCGGTATTTCATAATTTTTGTTTTCGGTTAAACTAGGCTATCATCCCTGGTGGCCTATTTCTGCGTACTTCAATTTTTAAATTTTCAGTTAGGCTATCACCGCTGGTGGCCTATTTCTGCGTACCAGTATTTCATAATTTTTGTTTTCGGTTATTTTTGTTTTCGGTTAGTCTAGGCTATCACCGCTGGTGGCCTATTTCTGCGTACCGGTATTTCATAATTTTTGTTTTCGGTTATTTTTGTTTTCGGTTAGTCTAGGCTATCATCCCTGGTGGCCTATTTCTGCGTACTTCAATTTTTAAATTTTCAGTTAAGCTATCACCGCTGGTGGCCTATTTCTGCGTACCGGTATTTCATAATTTTTGTTTTCGGTTAGGATAGGCTATAACCCCTGGTGGCCTATTTCTGTTTAAATAAACATAAATTGTTTTCGGTTCGGCTATCACTGCGTATTCAAATTTAATTTTGTTTTGTTTTAATTTTGGTTAGGCTATCACCGCTGATAACCTATTTGTGTGTATTTCAACATTTTTGTTTTCGGTTAGGCCTATTTAAGTAAGTGAAGCGACCTGAAGGGAGTGAAGTGTTTTTAAAGTGAGTTTAGTTTTTTAAAGTGAATTAAGTGTTTTTAAGTGAGTGAAGTGAACTGAAGAAAGTGATCGTCACCATGCCTCGTGCCTGTACGAACTGCGCCGGTAGGTTTGGTGCTTCCATGTTTGCTCCTGCCGATCCACAAGTCTGCCGACTCTGCCAGCAACGAGAGGATTTGACAGCAAAATTGGATGAAGCCCTCAACAAGATCAACGCCCTCACCAGGAAGCTGGAATCACTCCAAGAGTTTGTAACACTCAACGTTGGAGTATCACTAACTCAAATTGTTTCAACTCTCACACTACCCGTAGCCAGCCTACCTGGTTCACGCGCTCGTAGGCCACGTGTTTATTTAATTGCATATTTTCTGCTTTGTTTATTACCACAATTGAAGTATTATTGATCTCTCTTTGATTTATACTATTCGTATGTATTCTAATCATTGCCTTATAGTTCTCATAATTATCAAGGTAATGCTTCATACTGAATTCCAGATATATATTCGTGAATTGGGTATTGAAATGATTATGCTACGGTATCCTAAAACTAAATCAAATAACTGAGATACTATTCCTATGCCCTTGAATAAACTTGTGTATCTAATTCACATGAGTTTTGTTACTATGAGTTCTGTAGTCTATCTATCTATCTATATGCTCAGGCCCAATCCCCATTTTGGGGGTAGCCGACTCAAGACAGAGCAAGAACAGGGAAAACACAAAAACAACATAAAACAAAAAATAAACACAGATAAAAACACAAACTCTCACACATCCAGGTCACCCAGGAGAAGACCCAGAGACCAGGGTTACCAAGGTCGCTCCAGCACTCCCCCGGCCCCTGACCACCCGGAGAGGTTCCGATCTCGGCAGGCAGACATGCAGCTGTAGTTCTGTAGCACCTAGTTGAATACTTATTTGTGATATTAAGAACGTGTTCGGTGTGTCCCTGTTGGGATTATTTACGGTCTATAAGTCCAGATCTGGATTTTGGTAATGACTATTATCACGAGCTTTAAATATTATAGCCCGACATAACAGTTATTGTGACTTTTTCACTGATTTATATATTTCTATAGATTCTAATAATATGAATGGAACTTATATACAATTATGTGTCACTTTCACTTATTATGATGGTGTTATTGTAATTGTATACATTTTCTGATAATAAATTGAACATTTGTATTACAATAAATTGTTCCACTTCCACTTTTTGGATATATACAGTTATATGTATATATATATATAGTATAGTTGTTGTCACATATTAGTATTGTATTATTTTTAGTTTATTGTATTATTATTTATTATTATTGTTTCTAGGGCTAGAATAATGTCACTGATACCGTCACTCTCACTGTCTTTGATACTTTCACTATTAGAACTGCTGCTCGGAGTGGTAATCAAAGAAGCACCCTTCAGCACAGAGTGCCTCCCTGCACTCCACACACTCCTGGGTGGACTTCTTTTCTGACTTCGCCTCAGCTTAGTATTGTAGCAGGCATGGTACCCCTTCTGCTGCTTTCTTCCTGCTGCATTCACAGGCAGTGAAACGAGCCTGTGCATATTCATTTAATATGCACAGTGCAAGCAGTAAGTGACGCCGGGCCCAGCGTGTGCCACTGCCCTCTGTGACATTGCATATTTCTCCAGATCCTTTATTACCTGCTTGTGGAACCTCCGCAGGCTTTTGAACTCTCTGGGTGTGTCAGTCCGAAGCTTATAGATGTTATAAGCATTCAGAACAGCCATGTCTACCACATGCAGAAAGAACTTCTTGTACCATCTGCATGAGGTACGAAGACCGTCAATGAAGCCAATCTGCATGTCGGACTTGTCAACCAGCCTCATATTGATGTTGCAGTCGAGGACAGCATCTGGCTTGGTCAACCTGGCCTGGGTGCGGCGATCCACCTTGCCAGTCTCAACCATTTCTCCCTTGTAGATGGTGGTGAGGAGGTTGACCATCCGCTGGTCGTGCCAGTGGATAGCCAGAATGGGCCCCGACTTCTTCCGGGACACATCGCCTTTCTTGGTCTTCGGAGGGAAAGCTGTCATGCCCTTCCTTCTTCCTCGTACTGTGCCTACAGTCCCCGTTTTGCGTTCGTGGAGGTACTTGGTGAGAGTGGGGGATGTGTAGTAATTGTCCGTGTAGAGGATGTGATTTTTGTGGAAGTAGCGGTCCATCATGGCTTTCACCACTGCTCCGCCAAAGCCAATGGTGGGGTCCGCAAGCACATCCCCTTCCTTCCCGCTGTAGACCAGGAAGTCCAGGACATAACCAGTTTTGCAGTCGCACAGTACAAAGAATTTGATGCCAAAGCAATGTCTCTTTGAGGAAATAGCGGTCCATCATGGCTTTCACCACTGCTCCGCCAAAGCCAATGGTGGGGTTCGCAAGCACATCTCCTTCCTTCCCGCTGTAGAACAGGAAGTCCAGGACATAACTAGTTCTGCAGTCACACAGTACAAAGTATTTGATGCCAAAGAGATGTCTCTTTGAGGGGATGTACTGCCGGAAGAGGAGCTTTCCCCGGAACAGCACAAGAGACTCGTCAATGACAACCTTCCGGAAGGGCTTGAAGAATGAAGTAAACCGTTGTCGCATCGTCTCGTACAAGCTTCGTATCTTCCACAGCTTGTCTGGGCGGTGTATGTCGGTGTTGGTGACGAGATGGAGCTGGGCGAGGATGTCGAGGTACCGGTCGCGTGACATATACTCCCCGAATGCAGGGGTGGCTATCAGATCATTAGGGATCCAATAGTCTGGTAACCTATGTTTTTTGACATGAGGCATAGGCATTGTCAGTGCCAGGAAGACCATGAACTCGATATGAGTCACATCGGTCCACTGCCTCATGTGGCCCTTGGTCACCTTCTCAAAGATGTTGACCTGCATCTGGTGTTGCTTGTTTGTCTCCTTGACAACATAGCCTACCACCTCCTTATCAAAAGATGCCTTGAACAGCTCTCGTGGTGAAGCATTGGGGCCTGCGGGAAAGTTGGGGGTAACTCCTGATCCCTCCTGTGCCTCATCAAAAGGTGGCACCTCAGGGTTGTAGTCATCTTCATTACTCACGTCTTCCCACTGAAACACCGAGAATG
The DNA here is from genome assembly GCA_032716605.1 of Paralithodes platypus. Classification (NCBI taxonomy): domain Eukaryota; kingdom Metazoa; phylum Arthropoda; class Malacostraca; order Decapoda; family Lithodidae; genus Paralithodes; species Paralithodes platypus. The sequence goes on along the minus strand of CM064573.1, from coordinate 51,016,245 downwards.
GGTCTTGGTTCTGGCCACGCCCACGCCCACGCCCACGCCCACGACGCACTGTGGGTGGCCGAGCACGCCCATGGCCGACATGGGAGGCGCGCACACTAGGGCGGGTAGGGCGGCCCCGAGAACGACGCCCACAGGTGGTGCGGATGGGTTCAGGGTACTCCACATAGTCATTGTCAGAGTAGTCATCTCCCCCTGATGGTGGCCCCATATAGTCATGGCCAGAGTCGTCAGTCAGGTGTCATTCCTCGTCAGTATTCTCCTCATAATCTGGCGGGGAATGATGGATGCGTGGGCGGCGTGCGGGTGGGTGAGGTGGGGAAGCAGTGGCAGGTGAGGCTATGTCTCCCCGAGGTTCTGGGCTTCTTTGCCTGCGACGAGTGGTGGAAAACAGTGTTTCACTGTCACTAGGCACAGGTACTGGTGATGCGTGTTCAAAACATCTTCAGCCACACTTGTTGATATCTGGAGAGTTGGGGAGGACCGTGGGGAAAGTTGCGGGTGTGCATGGCTGAGGCTGGCAGGGGTGGACGCCGCGGGGCCCTCGAACAAAGCCCGCTTTGCTTGCTTGCCCTTTTTTATCAATTTTCTGCCTTTCCCCTTTTCGGTAGTAGTATGTCTCTTGTCAGGGGACCCAGGAGGCAAATAGGACGAAAGTAGGGGGTCTTCAACCCTCGGCAGTGGTGGGGAACAATGGCAGTCGCCCGGGGCATCTTGGGTGGCTTGGGGAGATAAGAGAGACAATGGCCGCCGAGATGAGTCACCACACTCACCCTCACTCATAGCCTCATCTTCTTTCTCGCCCAGCTTTTTGGCCTCGTCCCTGGCTGCCATGGCTGCCTTTTCCAGTACCTGCTTCCTATAAAAGCGTATCTGGTAGGGCGATTTAGCTGGCGAAGGGCTTGGAGTAGCATCACCTCAGGGGAAACTTGGAGGTTGACCTTGAACTCTCCCACTCGCTCGCTTTTCCCACTTCACTCTGTTCACATTCACCAGCTTACGCGACACCTGTTTCCTCACCTAAAGGATCTACATCGCTCTCATGTTCACTATCAAATCCCTTGAACTGAGGGTCTTCGTCACTACTCTCGTCACCATACACACTCGATGCGTAACGAGACGACTTGCCACTGTCTGGCTCGGCAACATCACTATCATCACTACTACCAGCTATATCAAGCTGTCGCAAGGTTCTCTTTATTCCTCCCGGGGAAAGAATATCCTTGGCGAGGGGCCGACGTGTAATACGACGAGCCGGGGCGGGCGTCGTAGGAGGCACGGAATCGGACACTGCGGAATCGGTTTTTGGCGTACTATCCATAATGGCGTCGGGGCAGAGCCTGATGCTGCGGTGTAGTTCGACCATGGTGGCGCTCTCTACCGCTTGTCAACAAACAAAATTGACGCGAGCGTTTCAAAAGCAAAAATTCAAGCAATGGATTTCAGAAGCCCATCCGGGCCTCACGGCGCGAGTTTGTTATGGGCTTCTGAAAGCCCAGCCGGGTACCGAGGGAACGCTGATTTTATTGAAACAAAACATTACATGTATGGGTAAAATTGATTGGCATATAAAGAGATAGGATAAGGGGGAAAGGCTGGTTGATGAGAATTATATATCAATATGAGGTAATATCTCAGAAATATTCCTTGAGGGCCTGCGGAGAGAGAGAGAGAGAGAGAGAGAGAGAGAGAGAGAGAGAGAGAGAGAGAGAGAGAGAGAGAGAGAGAGAGAGAGAGAGAGAGATAGATGGATATACTAACCCTTTGAGGATCATGACAATAATATATATATTATCCTTTGTGTAATATTAATATACTATACCGGTATATAACTTTATGTATAATATATACTATATCACATTTATTTCTTAAGAATATGCTATATCATATTATAATATAATATTATAATTAAACAATATCATAACAATGCATAATAAATAATTATCACAATTGAAACC